>CM038675.1:834000774-835394779 GCA_021605145.1 Aegilops bicornis
TTACATAGAAAATACATGGCCATAAAAAGTGGTCCTCCAATTCTCCCACATGCAAATGAATTAGAAGACCGAAATGTTGATGTTATCCTTGATTCCCCCTTATTTTGAATCTTCAAAATGTTTTGTAGCTCAAACCTTCAGTCCGATCCAAAAATCGTTTTTACATAAAAACACGCTTGTGAAGAGGGCATAGAAACTAGATCCTATGTTGATATGTTACGATGACTTTATTTAGGATCAAAATTTACCACTCCTCGGCTAAGTAAGTTTATCACACATGGGCTACGCATGTTATCATATTGTTTACCACAGATATTAAGGGGCATAGACCTTCTAACCTTCTTATCAACTACGGTTAAAGTTACTACGGTGATTGTGCATGTGTTATCACGCAGCGATGCGATGCGTGACAAGACCAAAAATATTTACCACGAAAGTTGTCGGGTTATGGTTTTAAACAACTCACTTTCCGCCAAAGTTATCGGGACCGAGGCACATAAGTTATCAGTGCGAGATATGTGAGTTATCATGCTACTCACGCAAAAGTTAATCGGTGGTATATTTCCATCAAACCCCCTCCACACACACCCCATGTCAAAGTTATCGGGACCGGGTACATAAGTTATCAGTGTCCGCGATATGTGAGTTCCTATGCTATTCGGGATAAAAATTACCAATGGGATATTTCATCACCCCACACATACACACACACCCCATGCTAAAGTTATCGGGTGGGATCGTAATGGTTATCGGTGTGTGATGTATGAGTTATTATGTTATTGACACAAAAAGTTAACGGTATGTGGTATATTTCATGAACCCCCTCCCCCCCCCCCACACACACCCCTATGCCAAAGCTATCAGACCAGGGTACATAAGTTATTAGGCCTGTGATGTGTGAGTTATCATGTTATTCACACAAAAGTGAATGGTGGTATATTTCATCACCCCCCCACTCACACACACCCCATGCCAAAGTTATCGAGAATGGGTTATATAAATTATCAGTGTGTGATGTATGAGTTACCATGCTATTCACACAAAAGTAATCGACATCAACCCCCACCCTCCCTTCCCGGCTGCGTGAGAAAATTACCACGGTGTGATCAACTCGAGACGAAGTTGGTAAAAAATCATCATGAAACTAGATATCATGATGATTGTATGTGAGTTATCACGGAAATCCAAGAAAAGAACTAGAAAAAATTGCATTTTTGCTCATATAGTAGTAAAAAGGTTCAAATACCTTGTTGCCTTCTTTTAGCCAACAACTAATAGGTGGTGAGATGGCAAGCGCGGTCGGTATAAGGTCGGGAGGTGCTTGGTTCGATTCCCACACCAAGCACTTTTATTTGTTTTTCTCACCAAAGATTTTCGAGAGAGAAAAAATAGTAGGCTTACGCTTGGGCCTCGCGTGCGATTCATCGCCAAGCCGGGCCAATCACGCATCCGTTTAATACGGTAAGTCCACTAATAATGCGGGATTATAGCGATGACGTAGGAAAGTGCAACGCGAAAAGATCGCTAGCGCCGTTTGATCGAGAATGGAGGCAATCCACATCGTGCGGATCTATTGCAAAAACCAGGACGACATACAGGTTGTAGAATTTTGCCATGGAATAATTGATGATCCCTTAGAAATATGGAAATCATGTGGTGGGGTTGGTGACGAATTACCATTGGACTGTGCTAACCAGCAGTCGACTGGTGGTTAGCAACAGATCCGCACGACCTTCGATCGATCCTTCCGGCTGTCTCCACAAGGCTGCTCCTCCCGCTTCCACTGATTTTTTTTTCCCCGCCTCTCAAAAACCGTAGTAAATTGCTAGTGGTTTTTCTGGTTTTTCATTGCATAATATGAAAAGAAAATAAAAGTGCTTGAAAGAGGATTCGAACCCAGGTCTATGTAATACCTATCGAGCCTAATAAGCAACTAAGCCACCTTTTGTTGTTGTCTATTGTAGAATGACAATGTTATTTGAACCTTTCTTATTTTTGCCATATCAAAAGAAAAAATAAAGTTTGGCTTGGTAACTTTGGCAATAACCAACAGTGGATAACCATGGTCCGAGTAACATGATAACTATACTATGATAAGGCTGGTAACTTCTGATGCGAGAAGGTTAAAAGCATGGGAGAAGTATGGTAATTTAACATAGAAATTACGAATTGAAATGTTTCAAAACTTTTTCCCTTGGATGAAAGACACCATGGTGTTTAAACGTAAAAATATTAGTTATCAAGTCTGCGAGGATACATCATCATGTTATTTACATGTAAATTATCTAGTGTATGTTTTTCAACAAAAAAAGTTTCAGGTCAAAAGTTACAGTGGCGTTTGTATGGGAGTTATCAATTTTGTATGTTTCTATTACCATGTTATTTACACAGAAATTAGCGGGGCATCACCCCCCTCGCCACAGTCGCCATATTACCCGATGATCGGGTACACATAAGTTATCAAGTCTGCGATGTGTGAGTTATCATGTTATTTGCATAAGAGTTATCGTGGTATGGTTCAATAACTCCTCCCACCCCTACCCCCCCCGACAAAGTTACCCGGACGGGGTACATAATTTATCATTTCGAAGATGTGTGATTTATCATGTTATTTGCATGGAAGTTACCGTGGTATGTTTCAACGACTCCCCCCACCCCTACCCCCACCGACAAAGTTACCAGGACTGGGTACATAATTTATTATGTCTACGATGTATGAGTTATCATGTTATTTGCATAAAAATTATTAGGACAGTGATGCGTAAACTATCATCATATTTACACAGAAGTTATCGAGAGTATATTTCATCAAGCATTGGACTAACGTTCGGTCGTTCCGTTTTATGAATGAAAGCGAACGCCAAAGGTAATATGCATGCATGCGCATGTCACGCTTAATCACTTGGCATTTCTATTTTATTTGTTGACCTTTTGTGATTACGAAGAAGCTTTCACACTGCATGTGTTGAATTCTCATATACAAGCATGCATATAGGGACGAAATTGCTGATGTAAGTTAAAGATTCTTATAAATTTCTAAATTCAAAATGGTTTATAGATCAAACCGTAGCTTCGCTCAAAAAACTGTTTTGACATAAAAGACTCGTCTCGACGAGACGACCGAAACTAGATCCCATGTTGGTATCTTCCGATGACTTTTTTTTCAGGTAAAATGTTAGCAGACCCAGACTAAGTAAGTTATCACGTCTATGATACATAAATTACCATCTTATTTACATAGAAAATACCTGGCCATAAAAAGTGGTCCTCCAATTCTCCCACATGCAAATGAATTAGAAGACCGAAATGTTGATGTTATCCTGGATTCCCCCTTATTTTGAATCTTCAAAATGTTTTGTAGCTCAAACCTTCAGTCCGATCCAAAAATTGTTTTTACATAGAAAACACGCCGCGAAGAGGGCATAGAAACTAGATCCTATGTTGATATGTTCTGATGACTTTTATTTCGGATCAAAATTTACCACTCCTCGGCTAAGTAAGTTATCACACATGGGCTACACATGTTATCATATTGTTTACACAGATATTACCGGGGCATAGACCTTCTAACCTTCTTATCAACTCTGGTTAAAGTTACTGCGGTGATTGTGCATGTGTTATCACGTATGCGATGCGTACAGTACCAAAATATTTACACAAAAGTTGTCGTGGTATGTTTTTAAACAACTCACCCGCCAAAGTTATCAGGACCGAGGCACATAAGTTATCAGGTCTGAGATATGTGAGTTATCATGCTACTCACACAAAAGTTAACGGTGGTATATTTCATCAAGGCCCCCCCTCCACACACACACACCGCATGTCAAAGTTATCGGGACCGGGGTACATAAGTTATCAGTCTGCGATATGTGAGTTACCAGGCTATTCAGATAAAAATTACCAAGGGGATATTTCATCAACCCCCCCCCCCCCCCCGGCACATACACACACCCCATGCTAAAGTTATCAGGACTGGGATACGTAAGTTATCAGGTGTGTGATGTATGAGTTATTATGTTATTGACACAAAAAGTTAACGGTATGTGGTATATTTCATGAACCCCCTCCCCCCCCCACACACACCCCCATGCCGAAGCTATCGGCACCAGGGTACATAAGTTATTAGGCCTGCGATGTGTTAGTTATCATGTTATTCACACAAAAGTGAATGGTGGTATATTTCATCACCCCCCCCCACACACACCCCCCATGCCAAAGTTATCAGGAAAGGGTTACATAAATTATCAGGTGTGTGATGTATGAGTTACCATGCTATTCACACAAAAGTAATCGACATCAACCCCCACCCTCCCTTCCCTAGTGAGAAAATTACCACGGTGTGATCAACTCGAGACGAGTTGGTAAAAATCATCATGAAACTAGATATCATGATGATTGTATGTGAGTTATCACGGAAATCCAAGAAAAGAACTAGAAAAATTGCATTTTTGCTCATATAGTAGTAAAAGGTTCAAATACCCTGTTGCCTTCTTTTAGCCAACAACTAATAGGTGGTGAGATGGCAAGCCTTGGTCGATATAAAGGTCGGGAGGTGCTTGGTTCGATTCCCACACCAAGCACTTTTATTTGTTTTTTCGCACCAAAGATTTTCGAGAGAGAAAAAATAGTAAGCGGCTGATTGGGCCTCGCGTATGCGATTCTGTCACAAGGTGTCAATCACGATCCGTTTAATACGGTAAGTCCACTAATGGTGCGGGATTATAGCGATGACGTCGGGAAAGTGCAACGCGAAAAGATCGCCAGCGCCGTTTGATCGAGAATGGAGGCAATCCATATCGTGCGGATTTGTTGCAAAAACCAGGACGGTAGGATTTTAGCTTTGTCGTTGACTAAATATAATGGTAATTCGTCACCGACCCCACCACATGATTTCCATATTTCTAAGGGATCATCAATTATTCCATGGCAAAATTCTACAACCTGTATGCCGATCTCGGTGTTGCCCTCCTGCTCCAGCTGCTCGTCCCGTCACCGGCGTCTGCCCGCCTCAGCCTCCCGTGCTGCCCCGCGCCCCTGCAGGTCCTCCACCGGTTGCCTGCTCGCGGCACCACCTCGTACACCGCCTCGCCGTTCGCCGTCCGCGCCGCCACCAAAGCCGCCCTCGAGAGTCGCCCGGCCGCCCGCCTCCACGCCGTGGCGGGAGCAGCCGAGCTGGCAGCCGTGATGGGCCTTGTTGGCCGGGTGGTGGAGGAAGGCTACGCGCGCCTGCGGCCTGCAGGACGTGTACACGGCAGAGGATTCCGCCATGGATCGGAGAGAAGGAGAGACGGGGACGAGAGCAATCGGAGAAGAACGGGGAGGGGATCCTGGCGGCAGAGGAGAGGAGAGGAGGTGGAAGGGAGGCTGACAGAGGATAGACGAGGTGGATCGAAGGATCTGGATCGAGGGTGGGTGGGGTGTGGGAGTGGACTGGGACGGTTGGTGGGCTGTGGGAATGGATCGGGGGTGTGGTCTTGCGTGGGATCGGGCTAGCAGTAGCGCATGGTATATGACAGGCGCTACAAATATTCAATTAGTAGTAGCGTGGGTCTAAAACCCACGCTATTACTATGGTCTATCTGCGGGGTACCGTCGAGAATATTTACTAATAGCGTGTTATTTTTGACAACGCACTACTAGTAAATAGCAGTAGCGTGGGCCAATATAGCGCGCTACTGGTAATTGATTGTCTATAAGTTTTTTCCTAGTAGTTCATGTACACATCATGTATCTCGGCAACCTTCAAGCGGAGGCCTGGCGAGGTTGTCGGCCACGACCTGACTAACCACATAAGACTCTAGTCTAGGTTTATCGCCTATTTGAGGTTGTATGCACAATGGAAGTCCGGCTGAGGTTCTATCACGGCCCCATACGATGAGAGCAGGGTTCCCAAGAGCACCTTTCAGGTGTCATCCTGGTATATCTCTACCGCATCATAGCCTACCCCTAGGGTCAGCGCTACGCACGGCCTCTAACACATATCCTACAAACAATAGAAACTAGTTGCAACTCTGGGATAGAGATCAAGGCGATTAATAAGTCGAGGGGGTCCATGGGTATCGCGCCCAATGTATGGTAGTAGCTGGTCTTAGATCACAAACACAAAACTCAGTTCCTGAGGACGGTTCCAATGAGACAACCCACCATGTACTCCTACATGGCCTCTCATCGCTACCTTTACCAAATCATGTTCACAGACTTAACTCTCAACAGTAGGGCATGTTCAACACCATTCCAATCCATCTCAGATGAATCAGACCTGACACAACTCTAAGCATAGCAGGCATAACAAGCAATCATGAATGAGTAGGCACATCATGGCTCAAACAATTCGTACTCATGCTAGTGGATTTTTACTAATTACTGTGGCAAAGACAGGTCGTGCAGAGGAATGGGTTCAACTACCGCAACATGTAACAGTTGAATCGATGTAGTGCTAATGCAGTAAAAAAAGAGCAAGAGCAAGAGATTGGGATTGTATCGGAATGTTCAAAGGGGGTTTGCTTGCCTGGCACTTCTGAAGATAACATTGTGTCTTCATCAGTGTCATAGATCTCAACATCGGAATCGTCTGCTACCGAGATGGAACAAACGCCGGCAAACAGAGAGGGAACACAATCAATGTGATGCAATAATATGATGCATTGGTCATGACATGGCAACATCCTGTGATTTGAGCTAATGCGACTAGCAGCAATTTAAATGAAGTTGGTTTGAACCGAAGGTTCAAATTCAAACTCCATATAAGACATTTCAAATGCCATTTATTCAAACTTTCATATACAGTATCTGTAAGTTGTTCAGACATGCATGGAAATGCCATAAAAAGATTCTTCCTAATTTTTTTGATAATTTTTCATATATAAACTATTTCATTTGGAGTTACGGTTGAATTTCTATTATTTTTAGAAGTTTAGGACATTTTCTGATATAATAAATCATTTCTGATTTATTTTAAAATCCAGAATAGCTTTATGACATCAGCTTTGTGCATCTTGGCATTAGCAGGTCAAGTGACCCGGTCCAGGTCAAACATGACCAGTGGGACCCACTGGTCAGTGACACGGTGGCTAATTAGTTGTTACTTTAAATCCTAACTTAAAGTAATAGTGGGTGCGGGCCCACATGTCAGTGCGAGGGGTTAGTTAATGATACGTCTCCAACGTATCTATAATTTTTGAATGTTTCATGCTGTTATATTATCATTCTTGGATGTTTTACAATCATTTTATAGCAAATTTATATCATTTTTCGGGACTAACCTATTGACATAGTGCCCAGTGACACTTGTTGTTTTTTTCTTGTTTCTTACTTCGAAGAATATCAGTACCAAACGGAGTCCAAATGCAGCAAAACGTTTTGGAGATTTTTTGGACTGGAAGACAACTTGGGGGCCAAGAAAGCACCAGAGGGGAGGCCTGTGGGGACCACAGGATAGCAGGGCGCGCCCTGGTGTGTTGTGGGTCCCATAGGGGTCTCCTGCACCTCCTCTTCACCCTATAAATTCTCAAATATTCTAGAAACCCTAAGGGAATCGACGAAAGACAATTCCAGCCGCAACAAGTTCCAGAACCACAAGATCTACTTGATGAAATGACTTTTTGCGGTGTGTTTGCTGGGATCCGATGAAGTTCGAGTTTATGACCAGATCTATATCCATGAATATTATTTGAGTCTTCTTTTGATCTCTTGTATGCATGATTATTTATAGCCTCGTATTTCTTCTTCAAATATTTGGTTTAGTTAGGCATGTATGTATCGTTGCTATTATGGATAACAAGATGGGGTCTATTCCTACATGAATAGATTTTGTCTACATCATGTCATCGTTCTTATTGCATTACTCCGTTTCTTCATGAACTTAATACACTAGATGCATGATGGATAGCACTCGATGTGTGGAGTCATAGTAGTAGATGCAGGCAGGAGTCAGTCTACTAATCTTAGACGTGATGCCTATGTATTGATCATTGCCTTGGATATCGTCATAATTATTTTTTCTTCTATCAATTGCCCAACAGTAATTTGTTTACCCACCGTGTGCTATTTTGTAGAGAGAAGCCACTAGTGAAATCTACGGCCCCCGGGTCTATCTATTATCATAATTGTTTCCCGGTCTATCTTTTGTCGTATTTGTTTTCAGATCTATTATTCCAAAAACCCAAAAATACCTTGCTGCACATTTTTAGATCTATTATTCCATTTATCCAAAATCATACAAACTAATCTATCTTTTTACCGAGGAGGGATTGACAACCCCTCTTACGCTTTGGGTTGCGAGGATTTGTTCTTTGTGTGCAGGTACCGTTTACATAGTGTTGCTTGGTTCTCCTATTGGATTGATACCTTGGTTTCATAACTGAGGGAAATACCTACCGTAGCTGTACTGCATCATCCCTTCCTCTTTAGGGAAATACCGACGCAGTTTCAAGCCGCATCAGTTAAGCATGTTATTAACCTAAACTAATGATGCCACGTCACCTAATCCGGGGTTAACCGCCGGTGACCGGGTGACCGCAGATGACAGTGGAGGCATGGCGGAGATGCTCGAGATCGTGCTACAGGCGGTGGTTTGCGGCGGGGTTTGGCTCTACGGCGAGCTGACGTTCGCGTGCATCTGGTGGAGCAAACACGAGGAGCTGGGGTGGCCTAAAACGACGTCGACGATGACAAGCGTGGCGGCCAGAGTAGGAGATTGCATGAGCACGGAGTTGTGGCTTGCACATGAGCGAACGGAGCGACCGGACGGCGTCTATGAATCACCATAAGCACTCTAGTACAACTCATTCGAGCGGAGGAGCTCGAAAGTAAGAAGCCCATCGGCCATGGAGGCGGCCGGAGCTTGGGTGCACGGGAATGGAAACTAGCGAATGGGAGCGGAGGGGGTGAGCATAGGGGGGATCAGGAGCTCACAAGCATGCTGAAAAGAAGCTCAGGGAAGCCGGGGAAGCTCAGGTGGCGGCGAATCGATGACGGCGGCCGTCGGTGCAGAGGACGAAGACGGCGTCGATGGGGGCCATGTGGTGCTCCTCCGGTTGCTTTCTTCGATGGAGAGGCGTATGAGGTCGGCGCAGATCTCCCGGACATGGCAACGCGACGAGGGGATGGTGATGGCCACGCGGGCGGCAGCGGTGGCCGGCGGAGCTCTCGGGTTTTCGCGTGGAGCAGGGGCTAGAGAGGGAGAGAGGCACCAGAGAGATGGGGGAGTGAGGGAGAAGGTGTTGGGCGTCTCCGTGGCACGGTTCGAAGGCGGAGGAGGCTGCCACCGCGAAGCAGGAGGTGGAGGACTCTGCGTGTGCCCGTGCGACTTCGCTCTGCCTACTGGTAAAGGTTGAAGATGACCACGGCGCCCCTCACTAGTAGCGAAAAGCTTATAGGCAGACGCTTACTAGTAGCGCAAGTGTATACCCCTCGCTACTGCTACTTACTAGTAGCGCGGGTTTTTACCCCTCGCTACTACTAAGTGGTCTCTACCAAGCCCCCGGGACATGCCATAGTAGTAGCGAGGAGTATAAACCCGCGCTACTACTAAGTTGACAGTAGTAGTGAGGGCTATAAACCCACGCTGCTACTAACTACATGGTTTTTGAATAGCTCCGAAATCTCCATCTCCTCCCCCAAATCCTTCCTCTCCCCTGTCACTCTCCCCCTCTCTATCCATAGGCTCTCACATGGACCTCCTACACATGCACGCCTCATCCTCCATGGCGCCAAAAGAGGTAGGCCGCCTCGCGCCGCCGGTGTCCCGGAGCTCACTGGTCTTCCCCGCATTTCCATGCCACCACGCCGGAGCACCTCGCCACCGGCGGCCAACCCCGCTGCTACCTCCATCTCCTTTCTCTCTTCCTCCCATGTCCTTGCCCATGCAGGTCGTCTCCATGGACAACTAGGAGCTTGCTGCCTTGGCTGCGAAGAGGAGCCCCAGGCCGCCGCCTTGCCCGGCCATGGATCCAGGCCCTCTGCAGCAGTCGGTGTTGGATCTGGTCTGCCGCTGCCCTTCCGCAGCTCCGACGACCCCTACCGTCGCTGGATCGAACCATTGCTGCCATTGACAGCACACACGTCATAGAGATTTTTGTTTTTGTTTTTGAAATTAATAGTAGTAGCGCGGGTGGCACCAACGCTACTGCTAACAGGCGTTGTAGTAGCGCGGGTGCACCCGCGCTACAACTATAAGTTAGCTGTCGCGCCGTAGTAGTAGCGCGGGCGCCTGCGCTACTACTAGCTATTTAACCTGCACTACTACTAGGCTTTTCCCTAGTAGTGCCTGGTGGGGTGGGCTGCTGTGGGCCGCCAGGTAAGTCACAGTTAGTTTCCTCTTTGTTCTTTTATCATTGTTTTAGTTTCTGTTTTCTATTTTGCAAATTTGTTTTCGATTTAGTGAAAGTACCAAATCACTTCTATAAATCCTGAAATTAATTATGGGAAGTAACTGAATTGTCTCAGAGGCCCTTAGCTATTTTCAGAATTGTTGGAGCATTTAAAATATTTATAGCAATTAAATGCCCCAATTCAAATACTTTATGACTTAAATTCATTGCCCAAATTATTCCTTAAGAATGCTGATTATTTTTGGTATGGATCAAAACCATTGCCGAAAGTATCGAAGAGCCAAGAAGATCATCTTGGGTTCATTAAATGCACTTTTTTAGCTAGACCTAATTGAGTTTCAAAGTGCTAGGGTTTGATCACCCCCATTCCAAGTTTAAGGAAAAAATTAACATGATGCATGGATGCAATGAAGCTAATTGCAAACACTTATTCTAGGGCTGTGACATACCAATACCCTTCAATACCAATATACTTATTTTTTTACTAGAATAATCATATAATTCTTTGTTCTAATTGGCTTTTTGCGCCATTGGCTCAAGGGATCATCTAGTGCCATTTATGATGAAGGGGTACGTTTTAATCACTACCGTCGATTCACTTGGGGAGGAGGGAGAGCAGGTGGTGCCGAATGGCCCACCTTGTGGCATAGGCTACATGGACCCAATTGTTTTTAGCACTAATATCAGTAATTTGGCCCAAGGCATCAGGGTGGCCCAACAAAAGTGCTACACGGCCGATGGAGCCAATCTGCACAACATCACCAGGTCTTGGCCCTGCTTCCAGCCTGGTAATGCTATTCCGTGCGCAGGTCACCGGTTAACGACCTAGTGCATACCCCCCGCACCCGCTCCCCATCCAGCCCACATCACATACGCTCGACCCCTTGTGTCAAAAAAAGTGAGTCGCAATCATCCCACACGCCATAATTCTTTTAATCAAATAGCAATATGCTTTTGAATTTTGCTGTTTAGGTTACAGTCATCACTTGGTTAGAATTATGTCTGGTATCTCTTTCTGCATTGTTTCTCCTATATATTTATACAAGTTGTAAAAACTGTATGTATAAAATTGTGGTACATTAAAACTTATTGAAATATATTTAAATGTATGTATTTTGTCAAACATGGGGCATTAGCTATTGTTTTAACTTTTAATTAGGTATACTTCCTTGGCCTCACAACTTTTAATGTCACATTTGTGATTTTTTTGAAAGATCCACAAATTGCTGGCTTGATTCAGATTTAGGCATTTAGTAGAAAGCAATGGAAGAACAACATGGGGTAGACCCGAAGATAAAGAAACAAAAGAAGGGAAACAACATCACTATTGGCTGTAGATCAACACTACATTCATGGCGGATCACCATCCACCCGCGACAAGACAATGCAACTTCGACTCTAATGAAGAACTACGAAGGAGATCTATGCAAGCTGGCACCGCGAAAGATCACCGAACGGGCCACTTGTCGCCAGTCATTGTACGCCACCGGGGCCCGCCGCCTCAGCTTCGACTTCACAGAAACAAACAACCGAGGCAGTCTCATGGACACGATGGAGAAGAGCCGACTACCCCAAGCAATGTTATGTCTCTGACATTGCTCATCCCCGTCATCGTTGCCACAAGAGCTAACTACCCACATCACCTATCGGCCATCGACTGAGCACAATGTCGTGCACATCCAAACCACACGCAGCTCCAATGGAACCAAGATCTTTAAGACGACACCCTAAAGAGGAAAACGACACTGAAGACGTCGTTGTTGCCCGACCCTGCAGCAATATCTAGGCTTTCGCTCATACATCTTGATCCAGGCCGGAGTTGAGGATGTGCACATCTCCCCAGCGACGCCTCCAAGGACAATAACGACGCCCACAGGCGCCGTCGCCGCCGTCCAGCAAACCCCAGCCAGGCTTTCGCCAGGAGCAACACAACCACCGCTCCCATGCAGCCGGCCAAGCCGACAAGTACCATCACTGGACTGCGCATCCCCAAACACAGTGAGCATGCCAGCAATGTGTAGAGCTTGTCGGGTCACTGCCACGAACACCATCCACAACGCACTGCACCCCTGCACGTCAGCTTCTGGCCTAGACAGGCCAAGATCTAACTGGCCCGCCCGTAGCCACCAGCACGACCTCGCACCATTTCCTAACCAACGTGAGCACCAGCTGCTGCCAGATCCGGTGCCGTCCGCTGCAACCACGACCACTAGCGAGGCAGATCTATGAGCACCCGCCACACCTGCCCAAGCCAAAGGCCGCCATTTAGAGGAGTCGCCGGAGCAGCTCATCCCTGGCCCATCATGTCGCACCCGCAGCCAGCCGCCATCGGGTAGAGAGAGCGAGAGAATAGGCCGCGACCAGATCTCATTCCCCGCTGCCACTGGTCCCCATTCCCTTCCTCCATCGGCCCACATTCCCCGGATCCCCCGGTGCCATGACTGGCAGACAGAGAAAGGAAATGCCAGGGTGTATATCCCGGGGAGAGAGATGAGAGGAGGCATTGACCTACATAGCTCGCCATCACTTGCGTGTTGCTGCTCCAGAACGGTGAGGAGATGTTATGGCATTGGTGGTGGATACCAGCAGCAGCAGTATAGACAAGAAGGAGCGGTGGCGGCCATGGAGGACCTTCAGGGCAAGTGGCGATGGCGACAGGAGAAGCCGGGTGCCGCGGTGGAGGTGGAGGATCACTACAAGAAATATGTCAACTTGTGACCACCACTATTGGTAACTGAAAGGTCATGATTTTTCATTTGCGACCTTTTTGTGACCAAAAACAGAAGGTCAAAAGCTGGCGGTCGTAAACTGACTATAGCGACCTTTCTTCTGGAATGGTCAAAGACGTTTGCAACCAAAATATGTCCACTGTGGCGTTTTGGTCACTAGCAACCTCCCCAGGCCACGTAGGCATCCAGCGTGGCAAGCTATGTGGCACAAGATTCAGCCCGGTCCGATTCGGCGTTTTACATGGGCCGAGCCCAACAATTCGGCCTTTTTATATATTTTTTCTGTCAATTTTTTATCGGCTTCATGGGCCAAGCCCAACAATTCAGCCTTGTTAGTTTTTGAGGCCCTCGAGCTTTTTGCAGTCCATTTCTTTTTTTACGTAAGACTTTTCATTTCATTTTGAAATTGTTCGATGCTTGTTGGTATGTGGCCTGTTTCAGCCCAATTATTTGTCGATTTGGCCCAAAGCGGACTTTAGCCCAATCACACACATACATCCAACATTATTTCATTCAAATTAGGAAAACTCCCAGCTTTACATAACACAAAAAGAAAATTTCTCCCAGGTTTACATAACACAAAAAATCATCTCAGGAATACATTTCCTTACACAGGAATATACAATAAGAAAATGATGGCACATCTGCTACTATCATAACAACACAATGTACTTTTTCTTAACGGAACAGTACAATGGATTTCATTGCTATCGCTTATGCGACATGCTCCAGCTGCCACAACTTGCCATCCTACAATGAGAGAGATATAACATTAGTGGAGCAAACTGTTGTCCAGGCACATTAGTTTTATGAGAAAACTGATCCATGAAGCAAGACCAGAACACATTCTGCGCAACTTTTGATAACACAATTTGGATTAAACAACAGATTATGCTTAGCTAACTTAGAAACAAGTACTGCCTATGATGCATGTCTATCTATGTGCATTGCATTTTACTTTGTTCAAAAGTAGAAGCTACATGTCATTTTTCCAGGTTTGAAGCTACAAATCTAAAAGATAAAGTATAAGTTAACTGAATTGTGTTTTTTTAGATAATAACTGAATAGTGTGCAGTAGAATGAATGTTTCATAATAAACAACTAGTGTTTGTGATGAAAACTTAACGTTACAATAAAACCACTGCAAGGCTTTTTTTTAGCCTAAATAAAGGATACTGCCTATTGAATTCTACAACAAACAGGTCAACTTCTGCAGTTCTAGAATTTCCACGAAATATGTTCTAGTATGCCTGAATATTCATCAACTCTTGTCATCGTATGAAAATAAAACCAGTGAACAGCACACCGTATTTGGATGCTATCTATACTAGTATGGAATGATGCCAGGTAAGACGATCTCAGCGAGGTGCACAGTTGTTTAGAAAGGAAAGCACATTTGACTGAAGTACCAATCTTCAGAGTTTTCATAGCACCATGAACAGGGAGCTGTAAATTACTAAATGTTGCCACACTAAAATGTTATCCAGAAAGAATGATACGAGGCAGGCGGCGTCCATTACCGACGATCTCGCTGAGGTGCATGGAGATGGAGTTGAGTTGGGCCAGAGGTCTTCCAGGCATATGTTGTTCACCTGATCACCACCTCCCTTCATGCCACACACACAGTGCAAGTTAAATTACATACAGACAGATTGTGTTTGTAATGCCCAGCCGCCATAGGCTGTTGTTAGTCAGCAACTAACACAACATAATTAACAGCCAACTAAAGCTTAATACAAGATCTTTTCATAGTTGGCATGCATCAATACAGGAATCTACAATGTTGGATAAGGTAATAAAGAAAACAGAAATAGTGGAGTTGGAAACATATGCAGCATAATGACTATACAACTGTGGGTATGCAGAAATAGTGGGTATGTAGCTGGTTCATCAGCTCGTCATATACTTGTACAAAACAAATATGGATACAACTATACAGCAGTTGGAGCACATACTTGTATGAAATCAAACAAAGAGCATTTTAACAACAATGATTACCATTTAAAATGAGATGTCATAGGTTACGGCTCAAGGTTTGTAACATGTCGTTGATGCATTAATCTAGCATAAGCACATTAGAAACCACACTTATAATGCAGATTATACAATACAACCTAACACGATATGGAACAAACTACAACCTAGGAGAATCAAAGCCATAACATTGTCCAATCTGTCTATCTTATTTCTACTACCACATCAGGAATAAAGCAGATCAACATATCAATATCAAGTTATCTACAAACACAATTACACATCCTAGCAAAACTGAAGCTAATTTCGATCACGCAGTTGCCGCCATGGGAAAAGCTCTGTAGCAGGATCGCCTGGCCGCTCAGACAATATCCTCGATCTGCAAGGGCAAGAACAAGAGTAAGTTTTGGTCACGTTAATAAGATTATGATATAAAGAAAAATGATCGACGGATGGTGAAATGTACACAAGACAGCATGTTTTATTGCTTCCTTCTGATTGCTCACACAAATAACATCCCGGTCCTATCTTTGCAGTACAGAAAGCCACAAAGAATTTGGTGGCAGACAGAATATTTATGCTTCCCTTTTTAATGGATCCCCAGACCAAATACACCCTCGTCAATAATGCAAGTCCGGAGATGCAATGCAACATTAGACCACTAAGTGACTATGTAAAGCATGATAATGGCCTAACTAGATCTAAGATTTCACACAAGTGGCAACTATACTAGTACAGAAGTGCACCCATGTCTCATGAAAAGCACGATCCTCGTACTGCAATTGCTTATCAGATCTAAACTACAAAATGAAATGGCTAGACATCACAGATCGCAGGCTTAAATTAGGAACTACGAACAGTTCATGTTCCTGACAAATTCAGAAGGGTCGCACAGATCGAACACTAATTGCCGCATTCTCGGGGAAAAACTATTAGACCTACACGGGAAGGTAATCCAGTAATCCCATCACGGTTCAAATCGCGCATCAATTACAGCCTAAATATTCAAGACCAGAGAAGATCTGACATCGGAAGGGGCGAGAGATGGGATGAGATGGGGTATGACGAACCAGGATGCCCTGCTCGAGGCAGTAAAGTTCCCAGCACGTGTTGCCGAACTGGATTACAGGAAGTCGCCAGGATGCTGACGCCGACGAGCGTGGCCGGCAGGATGCCGAAGACGAAGTCGCCGAAGGAGATGTTGTAGCTCCGAGGCATGCGCCGTGGTGCTCCTGCCATGGGTCGGGCGCGCCAGGACGGTCGGGCTCCTCCCGCTTCTCCTCCAGAGGCCTCCGCCGTGCGCTGCTCCCACGCGAGCCCTGCATGTCACCCAAGGAGAGGAGAGGAGCGCATATGTTAGGAACCGCAGGAGAGGGAGGGGAGGCATGGAGTGTCGTGCGGCGTGACGTGGTCGTGGGCGGGCACGCCGCCATCTGGCCGTGGACTGCCTGCCTGTGGTCGCTGGGCCGGGCGAGACGAGGCGCCGCGCGACAAAATCCCAAGGATGGAGTGGTTGGTTGGCTAGGAGTGGATAAGGCTAGGGGAGAACGGGAGGGAGGGAGGAGCTCGATCTCGTCTATGGTGAGGGTCGTCGATGGTGGGCGGCGGCGGATCGAGATCTGAAGGAGGAAGAGGTTGACTTGGAGATGGGGATCTGGGCGCGGGAGAAGGTGGAGCAGCGGCGCTTGGGGGTGGGGGTCGAGCTCTGCCGGAGGGAGGTGGCCGACGCGCGCAGGAATGGAGATAGAGGCCGGGGGCTCTGACTTGGATTGGATCTGGGCGGCGGCGGCGATTGGGAGAAGGGGGCGCATCCGACGGTGCTTAAGCCATGATCCGCGTGAGCTGATTTTAGACCAATCAGAACAGAGTATCCCCTTTGATGATGTTAAGACCATTTAAATTGGTCATAATCGATTGAAAATAAGATTTTGAATCATGTCTGTTATTTGACTACCTAAGAAATTTATAAAAATATGGAAATAAAAAACCTTCGCATTGTGTCACCAAGTGTGAACTACTTTTCAGTAAAAATAAATAACTTTGAATATTGTTAATATCATTAAAAAAGTGTTCTAAGATATGAGTTCTTTGTAAGAGAATCATTTTTCGAGTGTCCAAAATGATATTTTTATAAAGAACCTAGCAAATATTTGTTGCAAATTTGGAGCACATCAATTTTATAATTCACAATCATAGCACATGTGGAGCACATCAAATACTTTTTCAAGCTTATGTAGTTGTGTTTTTCTATTTGTTTCCCATGTGTTTTTTGCACAAGGGTGCATTTTGGAATGACATAGTTCGTTCAAATTATCTCATACTGTGCACAAGGGTGCATATTGGAATGACAAACAATGTTGCCTAAGTAAGTTTTCATTTTCTTTGGACGAAAAATCAATTTAACATTTTTCGAGTGCCCAAAAGGAGGTTTTTTTGTGAAGGACCTCCCAAATAATTGTTGCAAAATTGGACCAAATCATTTTTATAAAATACTAGGCCATATTTAATGCACAATTGACCAAATGGTTGGGTGTCAAAAGTTTTGATCCACCTCTCGTGAAAAAGACAAATTTCCTTGATTAAATTTGGAAGCGGGTCAAAATTGAACTGTAGCTGCCTTGTAGTTTGCTCTTTATTTTTTCAAAAAATCATTTCTAGGTACAAAAGTATCTATTTAATAAGAGAAACACTAAACAAAATTCCAAGATTCAATCACTAGCTAGGAACGGTCATTCCCGCCGTTTTGACCGCATTTTGAAACGGGCATAAAAAATTAAAAAAAATCAAAAAATTGGGAAACCTTCGCATTGTGTCATTATATGTGGCCAAGTTCCCAGGAAAAATAACAAACTTGTAATACGACAATTATTTTGAAAAAGTGTTCTCAGAAATGAGCTATCACGTGTGGAGATCAATGGCTTTCAAGCCAAATGATCCATCTTATGGCCATATTCATGGCATAGTTTGTTCAAATGATCTCATATTGTGCACAAGGGTGCATATTGGAATGACAAACAATGTTGCTTAAGGGAGTTTTCATTTTCTTTGGACGAAAAATTCATTTTCCATTTTTCGAAAAGTGCCCAAATGAGGTTTTTTTGAAGGAACTACCATATATTTGTTGCAAAATTGGACCAAATCAATTTTATAAAATACTAGGACATATTTAATGCACAGTTGACCAAATGGTTGGGTGTAAAAAGTTTTGATCCACCTCTCGTGAAAAAGACAAATTCCCGCCGATTCAGCTGGAAGCGGGTCAAATTTGAACTGTAGCTACCTCGTAGTTTGCTCTTTATTTTTTCCAAAAATCATTTCTAGGTACATAAGTACCTATTTAATCAGAGAAACATAAAAAAATTCCAAGATTCAACCACTAGCTAGGAACGGTCAATCCCGTCGTTTTGACCGCATTTTGAAACGGGCATAAAAAATTTAAAAAAAAATCAAAAAATTGGAAAACCTTCGCATTGCGTCATTATATGTGACCAAGTTACCAGCAAAAATAATAAACTTGTACTATGGCAATTATTTTAAAAAAGTGTTCTCAGAAACGAGCTATCAAGCGTGAAGATTCATTGCTTTCAAGCCAAATGATCAATCTTATGGCCACATTCATGGTATAGTTTGTTCAAATGATCTCATATTGTGCACAAGGGTGCATATTGGAATTGCAAACAATGTTGCTTAAGGGAGTTTTCATTTTCTTTGGACGAAAAATTCATTTTACATTTTTCGAGTGCCCGAAATGAGTTTTTTTGTGAAGGAACTACCATATATTTGTTGCAAAATTGTACCAAGTCAATTTTCTAAAATACTAGGCCATATTTAATATACAATTGATCAAATGGTTGGGTGTAAAAAAATTTGATCCACCTCTCGCGAAAAAGACAAATTCCCGCCGATTCAGCTAGAAGCGGGTCAAATTTGAACTGTAGCTACCTCGTAGTTTGCTCTTTATTTTTTCCAAAAATCATTTCCAGGTACATAAGTATCTATTTAATCAGAGAAACATAAAAAAATTCCAAGATTCAACCACTAGCTAGGAACGGTCATTCCTTACTGCTTTGACCGTGATTTTGAAAAGGGTATAAAAAATTCAAAAAAAATCAAAAAATTGGAAAACCTTCGCATTGCGTCATTATATGTGACCAAGTTACCAGCAAAAATAATAAACTTGTACTATGGCAATTATTTTAAAAAAGTGTTCTCAGAAACGAGCTGTCAAGCGTGAAGATTCATGGCTTTCAAGCCAAATGATCAATCTTATGGCCACATTCATGGCATAGTTTGTTCAAATGATCTCATATTGTGCACAAGGGTGCATATTGGAATTTCAAACAATGTTGCTTAAGGGAGTTTTCATTTTCTTTGGACGAAAAATTCATTTTCAATTTTTCGAAAGTTCAAATGAGGTTTTTGTGAAGGAACTACCATATATTTGTTGCAAAATTGTACCAAGTCAATTTTCTAAAATACTAGGCCACATTTAATGCACAATTGACAAAATAGTTGGGTGTCAAAAGTTTTGATCCACCTCTGGTGAAAAAGACAAATTCCCGCAGATACAGTAGGAAGTGGGTCAAATTTGAACTGCGGCAGCCTCATAGTTTGCTCTTTATTTTTTCCAAAGATCATATCTAGGTAAATAAGTATCTATTTAATCATAGAAACATAAAAAAAATTCCAAGATTCAACCACTAGCTAGGAACGGTCAAGCCCACCGCTTTTGACCGCATTTTGAAACGGGCATAAAAATTCAAAAAATCAAAAATTGGAAAACCTTCAGATTGCGTCATTATATGTGACCAAGTTTCCAGGAAAAATAATAAACTTGTAATACGGCAATTATTTTAAAAAAGTGTTCTCAGAAATGAGCTATCAAGCGTGAAGATTCATGGCTTTCAAGCCAAATGATCAATCTTTATGGCCACATTCATGGCATAGTTTGTTCAAATGATCTCATATTGTGCACAAGGGTGCATATTGGAATGACAAACAATGTTGCTTTAGGGAGTTTTCATTTTCTTTGGACGAAAAATTCATTTTCCATTTTTCGAGTGCCCGAAATGAGGTTTTTTTTGTGAAGGAACTACCATATATTTGTTGCAAAATTGGACCAAACCAATTTTATAAAATACTAGGCCATATTTAATGCACAATTGACAAAATAGTTGGGTGTCAAAAGTTTTGATCCACCTCTGGTGAAAAAGACAAATTCCCGCCGATCCAGTAGGAAGCGGGTCAAATTTGAACTGCGGCTGCCTCATAGTTTGCTCTTTATTTTTTCCAAAAATAATATATAGGTAAATAAGTATCTATTTAATGAGAAATACATGGTTTGATGGCGAGACATCGAGGTTTGGACGGTGGCCGAGGGCCCCAACTCTAGAGCGCCAGAATGGCTCAAGATGCCTTGGCCAAGTGGTCACCGCGTGACCGTGGCGTTGCCATGTGTTCTGGGCGGCCTAGGCATGTCTAGTGGGTTGGGCACTCCCCAGGTATGTGCTAGGAAGAAAATCACAACATAAGATTCTCACGAGGAGACCGATCGATGCTCAAACATGAATAAGCAGCCAAGTGTTTGATTTGCAGACGGAAATGCACATGGCTAATGGGCGTGAGTTTTGGTGAGGATGATCGATTCTTCGGGAAGACCGTCTTCACAAATTTTCACCTCAAAAGGAAAAGCCTATGTGGTACTTGCTTTACAAAGTACCACACTTTGGACATAAATCTGAATGTTGAAGCTGGGCTCAAAATAATGAATGGATTGAGCTGGCATTTGGTGGAGGATGATTATTTGGGCATAGGAAAGCATCAGAGAAAATGGATACCATTTGGACATGCCAAAGTGGTACTTCCTTCACAAAGTGTCGCTGCTCTGAATGAATAGGAAAATGAATATTTTCGAATTATTTTTGAACTAGGCAAGGAATGTTTTGACATATTTTACGAAGATATGATCCAAAACATTTATGAGATTTTTTTGGGAATTTTGGGAATAACAGAAATATAGGTTGCTTCACAACCTAGGGCAAAACTGCCACATGGACATGACACATAGGCAAAGCCCGATGAGATGGCGCCTAGTCATCACAACCCACCACAATCTACAAGGCTATGACCATCTATATTGGTCATTAACAACTAGAAATAAGGCAGCGGACTAGCACTGTTTGCTTTGTGACCATTTTGTGTAAGGAAATTACGACCTTTCTGACCAAAATGGTCGCAATGGTTTAGGGTTTGGAGCCCCCCGAACAGCTTTTGACCAATTGGTCTGAAATGGTCATAGATCTATGACCAATTCTTCCAGGGTCACTGACAGAAGGTCACTAGTTGACATATTTCTTGTAGTGGATGGTGGAGGCAAGGGATTGAGCAGAGACGGCGGCAGCCGATTGAGGCATGAGATCTAGTGGAGGCGGAGGCGGCGGCTGCAGGTGGAGGGCTGGAGGCGCACGAGATTAGCTAGATGCGGCGAGGGCGTGTACTGAAGAAACGACTTGGGACGACAAAACACCCGAGGGGTCGACGAAAAAAAACCCCGAGGTGGAGGGTCGTGGGACTTGGTTTTTCTAGTATGATGAGGGACAAAACCCAGCATGAAGTGTGGTGGTGGGAGGTGAGGCGAAAAAAACCGCGGGTACCGGCCTACCAACTGAGACTTAGGAGTAGAAATGAGTTGGTTGAAGGGTATGCGCTCTTTTCTGGTCACCACTGTTCTAATCCCTTCGTTTTTTCCAACTTAAATTCGCTAAAAAAACTCAGGGCGTTTTGTGTAAAAACACAGTACATCGTTTCCTTTCGTTTCCTTAGACCCTACCCCTACCGATTATTTTCCGGTTTTCTACCGATTTTCCCCTAATTCCACCTCCCTTCCTATACAACCCTTTTGTACAATTTCGTTTTGTTTCTTGCCATATACTCCCTCCGTCCGGTGAAGAGTGTACATCTAGCTTCAAAATTTATCCATAAAAGAGTGCACTTCTATCTTCCCAATGCACTTTAAAGTGGGAAAAAATACTTCTTTCTTATCGTACGGTAATCAAGACCAATAGCAATCTACACATGGTCTTCTTAATTTTTACATGCACTTAGCTCATTGGGGGTTGAGTAATTAAAGAGAAGAGAGATGATGGCTTGTACCTTTCCAATGCATTTTTTACTCAACTCCATAATTTGTCCTAAAATTTCTAGATGTACACTCTTCACCGGACGGAGGGAGTAGATAAAAAAGATATACAGACGCGCAGAAAAAAAGGAACCGTTGATGCGTACCTCCCAGACTATAACACCTCTCTAAGCAGAGTCCTCTTAACTTTCCTAGCTTTCGCAACAAATCCTTTGAGAAGAAACCAGGCACAACAACTGCAGGCCAAACACAATGGCCAGTTTCGATGCAATGCATACTGTTGGCAATCAACCTATGGTCCGAATTAGAAGACAAACCTGGGTAAAAGTCTAAGGGCCTTTTTGGTTGGAGGCCACACAGGCAGTTCCGTGCCCTGGCAGCAATCTCAGCCTCGGGCTTCAGAAATCCAACGCCCGAGATTCCTTCCTGTGTTAGGCAGCTTTCTCAGGTAGCAAACCAAACAACCCCTTAGACCACCGCAAGGCCTCTACCTACAACCAGCGACGAGCAGCAACCTAAAGAAAGGTCCAGCCTGCACACCAGCCCATGGTCAAAGAACCGTTGTCGTTGGACCGAGAGAACACCGGGGAAAAACAGAACAATGAAGAAAGTGGAAAATTCATGGTCTGTAAAGTGAACGACCGACTACAATCATAAATGATCAATGGATCAGGCACGCACCACAACCAACTTCAAATGCAGCAGCAGTCATTGCTTCCATGCGTTGAATGATGATGGGACGGGGATGAATCTTCGTATACTCAGCTCCGGCTGTTGGCGCTATTGAATTCATGCTTCAGCCAACTCATGCAAAAATCCAAATTGATGGAGAGAGGCAGGCAACACATTTCAACACCCGTCACGTCTAGGTTTATTTAGTCCTTACACGTGAGATTTATTTAGGCCGCATAATCATTTTTTTAATACTGCGTTGGCAGGGTCTTGAACATAAGTCCTCCTAGTACGGATACCATATCCTATCTACCATTCTTAAGAAGTTGCTCCCCACTACTCCCTATTCTCTCACCGTGCACACTGTTCACATCAGCGATGTGCCACGTCATCCTATCCTATGTACTATCAGCCATGCATGCACGTCATCCTATCCTAGTATCTAAGAAGTCGGTCTACTATCAGCCATGCATGCACGTCATCTTTTTTACCCTGCGCGCCCGCACACTCAACCATCAATCGTGTGTGCCTGCCTGCCTTCCCGTACATGGGCATCACATCGGTTGGCTGGATATGTTTCTTCAGTTTCTCATCGGGCCGCTTCCTTTGTTCTCCATAATAATAACGTCTTTTAGTTTTTTCCCAATGGCTCATCGCACCATCTGCGGGCCCATGGAAGTAATTATTTTTAGCTGGAAGATCAACCGACCGTGCTCTCCTTGACTATCCGCCTCCATCGCTTATCTGTTCCCATTCTCTCGCCTCGCTTGATCTCCTTCACGGAAGCTCCGACTATTTATGCGGCTCGCCCTTTTTGGTGGTTGTCCACACCATCCATCGTTCTTGGGATCAACGCATAATCCCCGCGATGTCATCTATCTGCCGCCATTCAGCATCGAAAAGCTGCAGCCCACCCGCCGGCGCCAAAGGTTATTCTCAACATCACAATACTCTACCCGTGAGGATCTACGCCGCAAGACATGGTCGTTCCTATCGCCCACTACATCTGAATGAACTCCTCGCCCGACTTAGCAAATCTTTTCTTTGGGACGATTAATCTTTCTACTTGTGTCGTGGTCTACACGATTTGATCTGCAGTTCGTCTATCTCTTGCACCGCTGGATTTTAGAGTGGCTGATCGATTTTGCACAACTGAACCTTTTTGTTTACCTTATCTTCCAGGTATATATTTATGTGCTGCTTTATGCCGATGGGGACTTCCTTGTCTTAGAGAAGTGTAATGTAGGCAAATAGTTTTGGGGGATTACAAGGTCAACTGCTCAATTCATATGGATAAGGTTCAGCATCTAGAGTGAAATCACAAGGTTTCACTTTTGACATATTTTTCCTGCTTGACATTTCTTAAGCCTGGCTCCTATTATTCATCTGCTGCAACCAAAATCATTTCTGCTATTTTTTACACATCTGCGTGCAATAGTTGTTATAAATCACGACCTTCAAATTAAGTTTATGAGTGATATTTACTTATTTTATGAAGTGTTTAGTGTTGGATAAACTGCAGGGAGGAGGCGTCAAGGTAGGCGACATAGTTGTCAGCCGAGAGACCACATAACTCCAACTCATGCTAAATCTGCAGTTCTGCATGGCCATCCGTGGCAAGAATGAGAACTAACGCTATAGCCATCCCTCACTATCCTGCAGCGCAATTGTGGAGAATCACCTCAGTTTAATTTTTCTCACCATGCTTTACTTCCATTCAGTGTAGTGGATTCTAGGTATTTGAGAGGTAACATGTTTTCAAATGCTACCCTCATATTTTTTTCATTATGGTGTTTCTCATAGCTGTTCGGGTAACAGATCAATGGGAAATGACCATGTGTTTGGATAGCAAGTTATTTGGGCACTTTTCCATCTTGATCAAAATAGTAATTCAAACCAATTACTTTCTTGACATTCCACATGTGCACACCCTGCTTACCCCACTTAATCAACATGTGGGCCAGGTTTTAGTTCAGCCCTTGCCCTAGACCCAAAGAAATCATGGTCGTTGCCAGTAGGAAAATTAGAATTTTTTTAATATGTAAGTTTCCTTATGCATTCATAGATCTTCATGTGCAATAATAAGGCATTTTTCTAGCTTCTGATGCTGCTACAGTTTTGGCACTTTCAGACTCGACAACCTTGCAATCTATTGTTTTGAAATATCCTTACCATGATGAATATTAAACTTCAAACAGTCAATTATATGTAGACTCCATTATATGAAAACTTATCCTACCTCTATTCTATTAGCAATTTATTTTCCTGAAAATGCAGACTTGGAGCAAAACAAGAAGATTACGACAATGTTGACGTATAATTGCCGTACATATTCAGAAAGTTTCTTGAATTAAGAATGTATTTGAACATCTTTGGTGAATATTCTGGCATTATTACCATTTGCTATTTTGTAGGCCCTCTTAATATCTTTAAAGATCACATCTCAATAAAGGATGTATTGAATGTTGCTCTCTATCTTTCATATATAGTGTTCCCATACCCCTGCTTATATGTTGCCCTTCTGTTTTGGAAAGCTAAAGATTCTTTTTGCTGGAAATAATGCTTCATATTCTTTACTAAAGAAAAATCAATTTCTGTTTGTAGCAGTATTAAGTTTTGCTAACAAACTGTTAAGTTTTCTTTTGCTTGGTTTCTTTCCATTTAACTGGGTGTATATAGTGGCACTGTATATTTATCCAAGTGATTATAGTAACATGTCACTATTGGTTTCATCCGTAGAGAAACATGACGTTCGGCAGATCTTTGGTTCTTCGTAAATGAAAGGTGTCATATACAAGTATGCTTCATGAAGAAGTACGATATAAATTTGTTCAATCAGACCTACTTCTATTAATGCAAAATTGTTACATGACCCATCTTTGGGACAAGATACTTTGGTAAGCACGTTAAGCTATGGTGATGATGTAACTGAAACATGTAGCTGCTAAAATAGTGCACTAACCTTTGTTCTTTTCTTTCTAGATAACTGGATATTGGATTTCTATTTTCCTGCAAAGCTACAACCGATGGCGATGAAGAAACTAAAACATGTACTTGCTAAAATAATGCAGTCACCTTTGTTCTTTTTTTCTAGATATATGGATATTGGATTTACAGTTTGCTGTATAGGTATAAGCTAGCGCTTGCCTCGGTTTTTATTAGGCTGCCTGTATCTGAAATTGCGACGTTAGACAATATGAAATTAATTTATAGGATATTGATTTGTGACAATCATCAATTAATTATAATCTTATTTCTTATACATTTAGTAGTTGTGGTTCGATCGAGCCCCTTAACTAAAATCATTGTACATCAGTGGTACAATTTGTTCGCTTTCTTCTTAAATTATCAATATATTTTTTTTGTACGAAAAAATTCTGATTTTACAATAGTTGTCCTCTGTGGCCTAAAGCGTCCATCATATCTTTTAATCTATTTAGCCTACTAATGTCCAGCGGCAACGCGCGGGGTGTTATCTAGTTTACTCAAGAGATTCATCCCACTATCTTATTTATCTTGACATGCAAGCTATCTAGATCATCAAGTAGGTTCACCATGTAAAAATGCTTTCCCACTAACTCTTCATGTGCATGCTCTTACTAATTGTTTCCATCGTCAAGTAGGTTCACCATGTAAAAATGTTTTCCCACTAAGTCTTCATGTGCATGCTCTCACTAATTGTTCATGTGCATGAAGTCTACCACAAATAACCATTAACTATTTTTATTTCGTGCACTCTCAAGCAGGAATGTCACCCTAGGTTTATTTTGCTATTTATATATGTCTTAACATTATCCGATCCACTCCAGATGTACAAAACGAGTCCTTGTCCAACTATTTGTTTAGACCTCAGGTGTTGTGAATGTGTGCTTCTGATTCTGAATGCCCAAACGACTGTTTTTTGCATTCCCATTCTCTTGCGCTTTCTGTCCATGTCTCTTTTACTCCCCACAGGCCAGAGAATCGTGTTAGATGCCTTCATTCCCTTGAACCTCCAATGTTCCAAGCAACCCTTTAATCTCAGTTTGATTCCATTGCGTACAGAGAGCTCATCAAACTTTTCTTTCAAAGAATTCACTATTTCCATGCAACCTTTTAATCCCAGTTTTATTCCACTTCGTACATCCAGATAGTTAATCAGACTTTTTTATGACTGAACTAAACTTTATCTAATGGGGAAGCATGCATGGTTGCGAATGAGAAAAGACAAACAAAAAGAATTATAGCTACCTAGGTATATTGTGCCCAATGAGCTGCCTGGGTAAGTGACCTTCTTTTTTTAATAGAAAATCAAACTGAGAGCGAACACGCGCTTTATTTTTCTATGTAAGCTACGCTTTTTTTATGAATGCACATATGTAGTTAATATCGTTGTTTTAGGTTTAGCCAAGGGTTGAGATGTCTCCATTGCCTCTACGCAACATTGTTTTCATCTCACATTGCATCGCCAATTTATTTTGAAGGTAATAAATTAAAAGAACAAAAATCGGCACGAAGTTTCAGCTCCCGGGCTCATCTGCACCCCTTCTCAGAAAAAAAATCAAAACAAATGCTAGAAAAATTCAGAAAAATCCAAATATTTTTTGGGTGGTAGATTATTTGATGCGTGAGGTCCGCTCCAAATTTCAACTCATTTGGACATGTGAGCAGATCTCGGAAATAAGACAAAATCGGGGTCTGTAAAAATGTTTACTGTTCATGCACTGTTCTGAATGGATTTGTCTTTTTTGGAGAGAGCTGCTTAGACGCCCAAATGGGTTGAAATTTGGGGAGGACCTCACGCATCAAATTATCTACCAACCAAAAAAATTTGGAATTTTTTGAATTTTTCTAGTATTTAATTTGATTTTTTTCTGAGCGGGAGCAGATGAGCCTCAGCACCGAGTTGGATTTCCGCAAAAATCACACCTATTTCTGGTTTTCATCAAATTTACTATAAATGCTTACTCTAAACAATATTTCTTTCAAAGAAAATTCTTTACATCCACTTATACTATGTTTAATATACTTTTTCATGTTATTAAACATCAAATTATTTATTAAAAATTCCCACAGCAATGCGCATGGTATAATCTAGTTGAATTCATGCTACAGCAAACTCATCTGAAAGTTCAAACATATGAAGACAGGCAGGCAATATATTTCAACAGGCACACCCCGCAGGGTCGAACTGGAGGCTTGAGAGCCCGCTGTGCATAGGGGGTCGAACGGGAGGCTTGAGAGCCAGGCAGAATTCCACGCTACGGCCGATGGACCTTATGGGTGGAGTCGCAATGAAAGGTGAGCAGTGATGGGTTCCAACTTGTGAGGGTTTATACGTCATACATATATAGTCAGTACGCATAGTGCAATAATAAGACTGTTTCTCACGACGCAGAAACCATCGACCGAACTATATAAACACTAGGGGCGTGTTTGGTTGCCTGCATGCAGCCCAACCAGGTCCGCGCGGGATGTGCGCGACCTGTTTGGTTGGCTGGGCTGCATGCGGTTTGAGGCCCGCACGAACCTCAAAGCAGCCCGCAGCCTGGCCCGGCGGGAACTGCCGAATCGGCAGTTTCTCGCGAGCCTGGCCGGGCGCGGCCGCGCGTGCGGGGCAGTTGCACGCCTCGGGCAGCGCGGGAGACGGAGGCGACGTCTCATTACTCGCCCCCACTCTCCTGTCACCGCCCAGGCGCACTGTTCCCACCGCTCCCTCACTGCCCCTCCCTCTCCTCTCCTCTTCTCCGATGGCTCCGTCACGCCCACCGCTGCGCCGCCTTCTGACCCCGGTCGACCAGCGCCTCGCCAGCATACAGGAGCGCTGGCTGGCCGGGCTCCAGAACTCGGGCTGCGACCTGGCGTCGGTGCTGCAGGCGCCGTCCCCAATTTGCTGCCGTCCTCCACGAGCGCCGGGCAAGGCGGTGTCGGCCGCTTCTGCTCCGCCGCCGATTCCGGACCTCGTGGTCCTGGGCTCGGCGCCGGCGCCGTCGACGGAGCCGCCCCTTCTTGGGACACCATTGGGCTCGGGGGTTTTCTTGACCCCCGTCCAAGGGTTTTCTCCGGTCGGCGGGCCGTCCTTCTCGACCTCCGGCGTGGCGTTCAGCACGGGGCCGATGCCGCAGGCCGTCGCCGGGGCCGGCTCGTCCTCTGCTCCGCCACCTCTATCGTTCCCGCCAGGGTTTTCACCCCGGCCTCGGTTCGCCGCGGTTGCGCATGATCCGGTGAGTCAAATCCCCTCAAATCTTGCTCCTAGATGTAGATTAGCGGTTAATTTCTTAGGCATGTGCTAGGATTGATAGGATTCTAGCAGATCCGATTGGATGCGATCCCAATCGAATCCAATCGGACTAATCTGCTCTTGTTTTCTACAGTGTGTGTGCTAGGATAATTTTTTTGTTCTACTGCTTGTGTTCATGCTAGAATGCTAGTAGCTGTGTTACATGCTAGATTCATGTTCATGCTAGAATCCTAGAATCATGCTAGTCCGAGTCCTACTACATGCTAGATTGTGCTACATGCTAGTAGCTGTGTTCATGCTAGAATCATGTTCATGTTGAGTGATGAATGCTAGAATCAAGTTGACTGATGGCATGTCCATGTTAGGATCATGTCCTTGTTTCATGTTGCATGTTGAAGCTAGGGTTTGTGCCATCAGTGGATGTTATACGTGCATGTAGTAGGACCATTTTAAGATGGTCCCAAATCTGCATGGCTGCACATGGGTGCTATTGGCACTTCTTTGTTGCTATTTTAGATGTTTCCTTGTTTAGGATAGTGCAGTGATCAGTGCCAGTTGCAGCAAAGAAGATCCCACTGATCAGTGACTTGCCCAACAACAAGGGTCATTGATAAGTGGCATTTGCCCAATGGCACTTGCTGTTGGGCAAAATGGCACTTATCAGTGGCACTTGCTATTGGGCAAGTCACTGATCAGTGTCATTGATCAGTGCCATTTGCACTACAGCAAGTAGATTAGTGCTCTTGCCCAACACCAAGTGCCACTGATCATTGCCATTTGGCCATGAGCACATGCCACTGGTCAGTGGCACTTGCTGTTGGGCAAATGCCACTGACCAGTGCCACCTGCTGTTGGGAAAATGCCACTGATCAGTGGCCCTTGCTGTAGGCCAAGTCCACTGATCAGTGGCATTTGTTTGCTTGCTTGCTTGCATGATTTGTTTCATACTAATACTTGTCATGTTGCTCGACAAGATCTTGAAGACTGAAGCGGGATGTGGCGGTGGAGGAGCTCAGGTCGTGGCCGGAGCTGAGCGCGCCGAGGATTTCATCCCCACGAACATGTGGCTCAAGACGGTGGACCTACCTGCCATGATCGCCTTCATGGCGTGCCTCGTTCAAGTGGGCGATCTCCGAGGCAGGGCCACGAGGAGGAGCCAGGAGCCGGGCGAGATTCTACCAGCAGATCAAGGACAATGAGGACCTCGCCATGCTCGTCGTCCCTCCCAAGTTCGTGGAGGTAATGAACACCTGGCTGGTCATCAAGCGACTCTCGCGCGTGGTCAGGCTCTCGGCCAACAAGCGGTGCGTGTTCTGGGTGCAGGTCTAGAACTTCAAGGGCCACATGGTGCTTGGCCGGGGGTGGAACTACTTCTGCCGCCGCCATCGCATCGTCCCCGACGACCTTGTCGTTGTGCGCATCTCAGGACTCGGACTGAAGGTTCAGATCTACAATCACGACTCGTCGGTGATGTGCAGCTATCGTTGCAGCAGGCACAAATGCATTGGTGGCATCAAGCAGGCTATGTAGTTATGTTAAGTAAGGTGTTAGTGGAGAACTTTTATGGTGTGTGACGAGACTTGTGCCGGGAACTTGTTTATATTTTGGCCAGGAGCAGCACCCTGGCACAGCAGGGAAGGAGGATGCCCCTGCTCTTAATCTAGACTTATGCTATCTAGTTAACTAGTTTGTTGTGTTAAGTTTGTTGTCATTACATTGCTTGCTTTGTTTGATCTTGCTGTTGTGTTGTTTCTGTAGTGCTGATCATGTGTGGTGGTAAGGCCACCACATTTGAATGGGGTGAGCAGAACACAAACGCCGTTTGCAACCAAACAGCTGAAGTTTGCATCTGCTCACACCCTAAGCACAAATGCGGGCAACCAAACAGCAGGGGGGGTAAGTGCCTCTCGATGCGATGCAGGCAACCAAACAGGTTGCATCGGCTGCATATGAGGCTGTATTACAGCAACCAGGCTGGCTAGAGATGGACATGCAATGCAACTACTGTTGCAAACTGCAACCAAACACACCCTAGGTGAAACCCTCCAATTTAGTAGACATACTGCACGACGTAGAGAGGGTGAGCTTCAAGTTCACTTCAGCGAGGCACATGCTGTAGGCGTCCGATAATGCACAGTCGTCGTCGCCGTTGTTGGAGGATGAAGGATGGCCCGGCAGCCCTCCCCGGCGCATTTCTGGTTTGGCAATCGCTTCTTCGCAGATGCTTCGCCGTGTTTCATGAACCTCGATGAGGCCTCGACTCACGCCTGGCCCTCCTCCGGGTATGAGGGACCAGCTGGATAGATATATTTGTCATTCGTCATCAGTAGAACATAAAGTTCAGATAGTTTCTTCAGCTCCATTCAAAATCTGAGTGTACCTGAACATGAGTCATCTTCTCTTAATGGAGCCTTCTACAGAGAACAGAACAATTGTATTCCATTAGAAATCAAAACCTCAACCTTTGCTAGCTTAACCTAACACACAAAGTTAAATTGCAGAGTAGAAAAATTTACCAAACCAAATGACACAGGGAAGGAAGGCAAGTTAAGGAGGCATATGATTATATGAGTTTGTCTAGTAAATGTGCATCTGGAAAACAAATGTTGAAGGTTATTTTGCAAGGACTACAAATGCAGGGCTCAAGCATTTCAGATTTACTTGTATTGTTAAAAAGACATTTGCTAAAGCAGTTGGAACTACTTAGACCATTGCTATAGCACAAATATTTTATCCAGACACAGAATATGTGCTAGCATCGAACAGAAAAATAACATAGGCCATAAGTGATAAACCCATCCTAGTTAACTTTTCCACCACGGGAAGCAATCATAGTCATCTTGTTGATAGTGGGGGTGTCCATAATACAATACGCTGATGACACAATTATTTTCATGGAGCATGATCTGGCAAAGGCTAGAAATATGAAACTAATTATATGCCTTTCGAACAGCTATCGGGCTTGAAGATTAATTTTAACAAGAGCAAACTATTCTGCTTTGGGCGTGCCAAGGAGGAACATGAAACCTATAGATTGTTGTTTGGATGTGAGCTGGGGAGTTTTCCATATACATATCTGGATATCCCAATCCATCACTGAAAACTAACAAACAAGGGATAGAAGTGCATTGAGGATCGATTTGAGAAGAAGCTGAGCTGCTCAAAGTACTTACAAGTATGCCGATGTTCCTCCTATCTTCCTTTGAAATTCCCGTAGAGGTCCAGAAAAGGCTAAACTTTATCTATCTCATTTTTTCTGGCAGAGTGACGAGCATAGAGCCAAGTGGGATATTCTTTATCGGTCGAAAGACAAAGGGGGTTAAGGGATCAAGAACCTTGAGGTAAAAAAACAAATGCTTGCTCAGCAAATAGTTGTATAGAATCTCGGTCGAGGAGGAGGGCATGTAGGTACAGTTATTGCGTAACAAGTACTTGCACTCCAAGACCCTAGCACGGGTCACGCAACAGCCGAACGACTCACCATTTTGAAAACAGCTAAGGGAATCTCCAAGGGAGACCCTCAAAACTCCGGTATATGTCCGACCAGACACTTTTGGCCACTTATGCAATCCAATGCGGTCCTGCATCGGTCCGTGAAATGGTTCGGATGTCCGCTTTCCGGCAAAATGGAGACAAACATGTGGGAGATATACCGGAATCCGGACATCCACTTGACCAACCAAAAGCCTCCGCGTGGTCCTCCTCTCTTTTCTCTCCCTTCATATGCATGGTCTTCCTCTCCTCTCTCTCCTCCCGACCAGACACCACACTATAAATATCCCACCACATGCATGGTCCTCACCTACCTTTTCTCCTCCCAACCAGATACTCTGTGATTAGCATTGGATGGCTCACTCTGGTATCATGTCCACGGATCGCGTCCGTACATAACAACTAACAAATACCAGAGACTTTTGCGGGTCAGCATTGGAGATAACCTAATGCGGACTAAAGTGGACATTTTCAATATGACCAAATTTATTGTAGGAGCGGCAACACTACTTGATTTTTGGTGGATACATGGCTAGGGGAGACGCCACTGGCCATACTGTTTCCTATCCTATACAACCTTATACAACGGAAAGAAGTTGTCGCCAGTACAGTTCTAGGTCCGACTCCCCTAAACAGCCAATTCCGGAGGTCCCTGGGGGGGGGAGGTGGAATAGCTGGTCACATATTGTGTGTAGGTTGATGGAGGTTAACCTGTCTGATAAAAAGATAGAATTCACTGGAAACTATCAGCGACAACAGTCTTCTCAGTGAAATCTATGTATTCAGATTTGTTAAACTCAGGTCCAATACCAAAGTCGGTGCACATTTGAAGTTCAAGGGGCCTTTAAGAACAAAGGTATTTATGTGATTTGTGCACAAGGAAGTGATTTTGACTAAATATAGCTTGGCAAAACATAATTGAGAGGGTAGTAAGCGATGTTTTTTTTGTGATAGAATGAAACTATCCAACGTCTTTTTGTCAAATGTCAATCCCCCGAATAGCATAGCCCTGTTATTTGAAACGTAGCTAAATGGGTTAGAGCCTAAAATAGTGGCGCATATTCGTATTAGGGTTTGTGCATTAACTTGGGGTATATGGAACTACTGGAATGATGTGATTTTTAACAGACAAAATGTCATAATTTTTTTGCACATTATATACATGGAAACTAGCTGGATCCGTATGTGGTCGTCACTCAGTCATTCGGATGCCAAGGAGCATATGGCTAGTGGGTGCAACCATTAGGAGACGGTAGCATGGGATACCTACAACCGGTTTGGATGACGGTCCAACAATATGATAGGTGTTTAGTCATATTGTTCTATTTATGCCGGCTGTGGCGAGTTTTGCTTGATTGTTGTTCATTTTGAGACCTTAATACATTACACCAAACTTAGTACTTGAGACTTTTCTAATAATATGGCTGCATGCATCATTCTGCAGAGGCTGGGGTCCTCCTTTTCTTAAAAAAAACAAATATAACCTTCATCTCAATCCTCATTTTATTTCTATGGGTTCGAGAGCAGAAAAATCATCAAACAGAGGACAACAAAAATGGATTCACAATGAAAGAGTATGGAGAGAGTTGGTAGCACTGGATCATTACAGATCTAGATGAGGTGGTGATGCGCTGGGGGTGGAGATGGAACTGCTGCTGCTCAGCACCCTTGCCAGCTCTCTTCTTACTGCTTTGCCAACTGGTGATCTGTGCCGGCGGCCAAATCCATCCATCTCCGTTTGCCTTATCCACGCCGTAAATCGCTGCTCCTTTCCCCCAGCCAACCTCCTGCTCCTTCACCCCCACCGTGAAGACCCCGCCACCCCTTGCTTCACGGCGCGACAATCTGCATCGGGCCCGGAACCACGAGCACTGCGGCGCGTCTCCAGAACATGGGTAGGGACGAGAGATGGAGAGGCACCGTTGGAGAGGCGAGGGGGAGAGACAAGTCACCGTGGCGGCTGTCGAAGGAGAGGAAGAGCTCGCTAGGTTTCACCTGTCTATCTTGACTGATTTTCGTGCTGGTCTATGTCCTCGTACACAAAACGGAAGAAACCCCATCTTATTTCCTAGGACCCCACTCCTAGCAAGGTCCGCCGGTCATCTGCATCAGAGGCCAGCCTCAACGTGCAAAACGGACGAGCGGTTGACGGAACGCCAGCGTAAAAAAACGTACTACGATGAAAATATCGAACGACCCTCAAGCGGCGGCGCGCGCAAGTGCCCTGTTTGGCCGGCTAGCCCGGCAGTCTTTCCATATGGCACTAGATGACCCGTTGTGCCGATGGCGTGAAGGGCGAAAAGTGAACCAAGCATTCAAATCATGTAAATAAGAATATTTAAAGACCGGTCATAAAATCTTTGAAACACAAGAAAATGGATATTTAGGTATGATATTCATACATGGCATTATATATTACATTGCATGGAAGGTTTATAGGCCAAAACAAAGGCATGAGATCATTTCATGATAGCGTATTTACATTGCTTTTAAAAAGCAAGCTACATAGGCAGAGATGCATCATATATGCGGTCATGGACATCAGATAGAGTCATGGTTGCATGTGCCATCGGTACCGAAGATGACCTCATCGTCTAAAGCAGCTCTTCATGGTGGGTGTGTTTGGTGGGTTGTCATTGGCCAAAGCACATGCCTTTCATATCATCGTCCAATCCCCAATAATGTTTGTTTATTTCGCGTGGAACGTACTCCGATTGTAAAGTTGCATTGTCGAGGTGTTCTACAACATATCTTACCTGCGATAGAGTATGGTTTAGATTGTTGTCTTCAGACATTGATCCAAGTGGATGACCTAAGATTTATTAATCCGTAGGAGGCGTAGGATGAAGATGGTCTCTCTCAAGCAACCCTGCAACCAAATAACAAAGAGCCTCTTGTGTCCCCAACACACCCAATACAATGGTAAATTGTATAGGTGCACTAGTTCGGCGAAGAGATGGTGATACAAGTGCAATATGGATGGTAGATAAAGGTTTTTGTAATCTGAAAGTATAAAAACAGCAAGGTAACTAATGATAAAAGTGAGCGTAAACGGTATTGCAATGATAGGAAACAAGGCCTAGGGTTCATACTTTCACTAGTGCAAGTTCTCTCAACAATAATAACATAGATAGATCATATAACAAGCCCTCGACATGCAACAAAGAGTCACTCCAAAGCCACTAATAGCGGAGAACAAACGTAGAAATTATGTAGGGTACGAAACCACCTCAAAGCTATTCTTTCGGATCAATCTATAAAAGAGTTCGTACAAGAATAACACCTTAAGACACAAATAAACCAAAACCCTAATTTCACCTAGATACTCCATTGTCACCTCAAGTATCCGTGGGCATAATTATACGATATGCATCACACAATCTCAGATTCATCCGACCAACATAAAAGTACTTCAAAGAGTGCCCCAAAGTTTCTAGAGAGTCAAGAACGCGTGCCAACCCCTATGCATAGTTTCATGGGCGGAACCCGCAAGTTGGTCACCAAAACATACATCAAGTGGCACGTGAAATCCCATTGTCACCACAGATAAGCACGGCAAGACATACATCAAGTGTTCTCATAAAAAGACTCAATCCGATAAGATAACTTCAAAGGGGAAACTCAATTAATCACAAGAGAGTAGAGGGGGAGAAACATCATAAGATCCAACTACAATAGCAAAGCTCGGGATACATCAAGATCATGCCATAGAGGGAACACGAGAGAGAACACGAGAGAGAGAGATCAAACACATAGCTACTGGTACATACCCTCAGCCCCGAGGGTGAACTACTCCTCCTCCGTCATGGAGAGCGCCGGGATGATGAAGATGGCCTCCGGTGATGGATTCCCCCTCCGTGGTGCCTGAGCGGGCCCCGAGAGGTTTTTGGTGGCTCTGAGAGGCTTGCGGGCGGAACTCCCGATCTATCTTCTCCGTGGATGTTTTTAGGCACGAGGACTATATAGGCGAAAGAAGTCGGTCGGGGGAGCCTCGAGGGGCCCACGAGACAGGGGGCGCGCCCAGTAGGGGGGGGGGGCGCCCCCCTATCTACTAGCCTCCTCGAGGATCTTCTGACGTGAACTCCAAGTCTCCAGGATCATATTCTTCCCAAAAATAACACTGTCGAAGGTTTCATTCCGTTTGGACTCCATTTGATATTCCTTTTCTTCGAAATACTGAAACAGGCAATAAAATAGCAATATGGGCTGGGCCTCCGGTTAATAGGTTAGTCCCAAAAATAATATAAAAGTGGGAAATAAAGCCCAATAAAGTCTAAAACAGTAGATAAAGTAGCATGGAGCAATAAAAAATTATAGATACGTTGGAGACGTATCAGGCATCCCCAAGCTTAATTCTGCTGCCCCTAGTAGGTAAATGATAAAAAGAGAATTTTTGATGCGGAGTGATACTTTGGCATAATTTCAATGTAGATCTTCTTAATTGTGGTATGAATATTCAGATCCGAAAGATTCAAGACAAAAGTTCATATTGACATAAAGATAATAATACTTCAAGTATACTAACTAAGCAATTATGTCTTCTCAAAATAACATAGCCAAAGAAAGTTATCCCTACAAAATCATATAGTCTCAAGCTATGCTCCATCTTCCCACACACAAAATATTTAAATCATGCACAACCCGATGACAAGCCAAGCAATTGTTTAATCTTTAACATTTTCAAAACATTTTCAATCTTCACGCAATACATGAGCGTGAGCCATGGATATAGCACTATATGTGGAATAGAATGGTGGTTGTGGAGAAGACAAAAAGGGAGAAGATAGTCTCACATCAACTAGGCGTATCAACGGGCTATGGAGATGCCCATCAATAGATATCAATGTGAGTGAGTAGGGATTGCCATGCAACGGATGCACTAGAGCTATAAGTATATGAAAGCTCAACAAAAGAAACTAAGTGGGTGTGCATCCAACTCGCTTGCTCACGAAGACCTAGGGCATTTGAGGAAGCCCATCATTGGAATATACAAGCCAAGTTCTATAATGAAAAATTCCCACTAGTATATGAAAGTAACAAAATGAGAGACTCTCTATCATGAAGATCTTGGTGCTACTTTTAAGCAAAAGTGTGGTAAAAGGATAGTAACATTGCCCCTTCTCTCTTATTCTCTCATTTTCTTTCTTTTCTCTTTTTTTATGGCCTCCTTTTTTTTCTTTTTTCTTTTTCGTCCGGAGTCTCATCGCGACTTGTGGGGGAATCATAGTCTCCATCATCCTTTCCTCACTGGGACAATGCTCTAATAATGATGATCATCACACTTTTATTTACGTACAACTCAAAAATTACAACTCGATACTTAGAACAAAATATGACTCTATATGAATGCCTCCGGCGGTGTACCGGGATATGCAATGAATCAAGACTGACATGGATGAAAGAATTATGAACAGTGGCTTTGCCACAAATACGATGTCAACTACATGATCATGCTAGCAATATGACAATGATGGAGCGTGTCGTAATAAACGGAACTGTGGAAAGTTGCATGGCAATATATCTCGGAATGGCTATGGAAATGTCATGATAGGTAGGTATGGTGGCTGTTTTGAGGAAGATATATGGTGGGTGTATGATACCGGCGAAAAGTGCACGGTATTAGAGAGACTAGCAATGGTGGAAGTGCGAGATTGCGTATAATCCATGGACTCAACATTAGTCATGAATAACTCATATACTTATTGGAAAAATCTACAAGTTATCAAAGCAAAGTATTATGCGCATGCTCCTAGGGGGATAGATTGGTATGAAAATACCATCGCTCGTCCCCGACCGCCACTCATAAGGAAGACAATCAATAAATAAATCATGCTCCGACTTCAACACAAAACGGATCACCATAATGCGCATGCTACGGAATCACAAACTTTAACACAAGTATTTTCAAATTCACAACTACTCAACTAGCATGACTCTAATATCACCATCTTCATATCTCAAAACAATTATCAAGCATCAAACTTTTCTTAGTATTCAACACACTCATAAGAAAGTTTTTACTATTTTTAATACCTAGCATATTAAGATTATTTAAGCAAATTACCATGCTATTTAAGACTCTCAAAATAATATAAGTGAAGCATGAGAGTTCATATATTTCTTCAAAATAAAACCACCATTGTGCTCTAAAAGATATAAGTAAAGCACTAGAGCAAATGACAAACTACTCCGAAAGATATAAGTGAAGATCAATGAGTAGTCGAATAATAATGTAACTATGTGAAGATTCTCCCATTTAATAATTTCAGATATTGGTATTGTATTCAAATAGCAAGAAAAGCTAAATAAAACTACATTGCAAGGATAGCACAACTCATGTGAAGAAGCAAAAACTTAGGTTCAACCGATACTAACCGATAATTGTTGGAGAAAGGTGGGATGCCTGTCGGGGCATCCCCAAGCTTAAATGCTTGAGACTTCTTGAAATATTATCTTGGTGTGCCTTGGGCATCCCCAAGCTTGAACTTTTGTGTCTCCTTAATTCCTCTCATATCATGGTTTCCCTTTTTATCAAAAGCTTCATTCACAACAAACTCAACAAGAACTCGTGAGATAGGTTAGTATAAACCAATGCAAAACCTTATCATTTTCTACTGTAACAAAACACTAACATTATTATTAAACATTGCATACTAAATGCCTCTGCCTATTTAATACTCCTATCCTCAAATAGAATCATTAAACAAGCAAACATATGCAAACAATGCAAACATAACAGCAATCTGCCAAAACAGTACAGTCTGTGAAGAATGCAAGAGTATCAATACTTCCCTAACTCCAAAAATTAGGAACTAAAATTACCACTGTAATAAATTTATCAGATATCAATATGCAAAAATATTCAACATTATACCACTCTCTGACTTTTCTAGGGAATTTTTGCAACAGCTGTAAACTTTCTGTTTTCAAGCAGCAACATGTATAGTAGCAAAATAAGCATGGCAAAGGCTATCCTTGAATTTTTTATTGAAAGTAAAGATGCAAAATATTAATCTAATTAACAGAAAGCAAATACTAACAAAAGAAAATGACTCTCCAAGCAAAACACATATCATGTGGTGAATAAAAATATAGCTCCAAGTAAACTTACCGATGAACGAAGACGAAAGAGGGGATGCCTTCCGGGGCATCCCCAAGCTTAGACGCTTGGTTATCCTTGAATATTACCTTGGGGTGCCTTGGGCATCCCCAATCTTAGGCTCTTTCCACTCCTTATTCCATAGTCCATGAATCTTTACCCAAAACTTGAAAACTTCACATCACAAAACTTAACAGAAAACTTCGTGAGCTCCGTTAGCGAAAGAAAACAAAACACCACTTCAAGGTACTGTAATGAACTCATTCTTTATTTATATTGGTGTTAAAACTACTGTATTCCAACTTCTCTATGGTTTATAAACTATTTTACTAACCATAGAGTCATCAAAATAAGCAAACAACACAATGAAAACAGAATCTGTCAAAAACAGAACAGTCTGTAGTAATCTGTAACTAACGCAAACTTCTGGAACTCCAAAAATTCTAAAATAAATTGGTGGATCTGAGGAATTTGTCTAGTAATCATATGCAAAAAGAATCAACTAAATAGCACTCTCCAGTAAAAAGTTGAAGCTAATCTCGTGAGCGCTAAAGTTTCTGTTTTTTTACAGCATGATCTTAAAGACTTCACCCAAATCTTCCCAAAGGTTCTACTTGGCACAAACACTAATTAAAACATAAAAACACATATAAACAGAAGCTAGATGGATTATTTATTACTAAACAGAACCAAAAGCAAGAAACTAAAATAAAATTGGGTTGCCTCCCAACAAGCGCTAACGTTTAACGCCTTAGCTAGGCATGATGGTTTCAATGATGCTCACATAAAAGATAAGAATTGAAACATGAAGAGAGCATCATGAAGAATATGACTAGCACATTTAAGTCTAACCCACTTCCTATGCATAGGGATTTTGTGAGCAAACAACTTATGGGAACAATAATCGACTAGCATAGGAAGGCAAAACAAGCATAACTTCAAAAACTTTAAGCACACAGAGAGGAAACTTGATATTATTGCAATTCCTACAAGCATATGTTTCTCCCTCATAATAATTTTTAGTATCATCATGAATGAATTAAACAATACAACCAGCACCTAAAGCATTCTTTTCATAATCTTCAAGCATAGAAAATTTACTACTCTCCACATAAGCAAAATTCTTCTCATTCGGAATAGTGTGAGTATCATAAGTAACTTGAACACTAAAATTTGTTTCCACATTAAAAGAGTAATGTTCAGAAAAAGGGTAATCATAATCATGACAAGATTTGTAAATATAATCATCACTACTTTTTATAGCATAAGTTTCATCACAATAAACATCATAAGTAGCAACTTCGTTCTCATCATAATCGATTGAAACCTCTCCCAAGATAGTGGAATCAATAAATAAAGTTGACACTCTTCCAAATCCACTTTCATATTCATCACAATAAGATTCAACATCCTCCAAAATAGTGGGATCACTAATTCCTAAAGTTGACACTCTTCCAAACCCACTTTCATCAATATAATCATCATAAGTAGGAGGCATGCTATCATTATAACAACTTTGCATATCAAAACTTGGGATGCTGAAAATATCATCTTCATTAAACATAGCATCCCCAAGCTTGGGACAAACATTAATTTCAGCAAATATATTCTCAAATATTTCATCCTGTGGATAACACCAATAGTAAAGCAATTATCATCATCACAATGAGTAGTAGGAGCAACATCATTTAGGAGGGATACCTTTCTACCTTTGTTGCTCCTTCTTTTCTTTTTCTTCTTCACATTATGTGTAGGTTCAACCTTCCTCTTTGAGCTCCTTATTGATGAGATTGGTTGAATAGAAAGCTCCTCCTCGTTACCTGATTCATCATAAGAAATAATAGGAGGAGATTGGGAAGTCTCTTCCTTTCATTAGTATTCTCATCATCTTCCATTTGCTTTCTTTTCTTTAGGTAATTGGCAATATAAGGATTTTCAATGCAATTCTCCGCACAAAACATATAAATCTTTTCTAGATCAATATCAAGAAAATGCTTAAGATTAAATTCGGGAATTGGCTTAGTTAAACGTTTCAACTCTTCACAACCCAAAAGCAATCTAAGTTCATTGTAATGAGAAAGGGAGATCAAATCATCACAATTTTTGGACACGATCCGATCATGAAACAATTTGCATCGGAGATGTAAATGATCTTGTTTATTGCAAAATTCACAATGGGAAAGATATCTTAAATTCTCCGTGACTCTTATCTAGCCTTTCTTGCAACTTCTTAGTTTATAAATACTTATGCCTCTTGCAATATATATCTTCTTTATTTGGTGTGTTCATGCAAACATGCACTCCACAAAAGTTGACATGCTTATGAGAGATATTTTCATCGTGACTAGAGCAATCATCATTAGTACTATGGATATTCAAGGAGTTTATACTAACAACATTGCAATCATGCTCATCATTCAAAGATTTAGTGCCAAATATTTTAATGCATTCTTCTTCTAACACTTTGGCACAATTTCCCTTTCCATCAAACTCACGAAAGATATTTAAAGGATGAAGCGTATGAGACAAACTCAATTCCATTTTTTGGTAGTTTTCTTTTATAATCTAAACTAGTGCTAAAACAAGAAACAAAAAGATTCGATTGCAAGATCTAAAGATATACCTTCAAGCACTAACCTCCCTGGCAATGGCGCCAGAAAAGAGCTTGATGTCTACTACGCAACCTTCTTCTTGTAGACGTTGTTGGGCCTGCAAGTGCACATGTTTGTAGGACAGTAGCAAATTTCCCTCAAGTGGATGACCTAAGGTTTATCAATCCGTAGGAGGCGTAGGATGAAGATGGTATCTCTCAAGCAACCCTGCAACCAAATAACAAAGAGTCTCTTGTGTCCCCAACACACCCAATATAATGGTAAATTGTATAGGTGCACTAGTTCGGTGAAGAGATGGTGATACAAGTGCAATATGGATGGTAGATATAGGTTTTTGTAATCTGAAAATATAAAAACAAGAAAGGTAACTAATGATAAAAGTGAGCGTAAACGGTATTGCAATGATAGGAAACAAGGCCTAGGGTTCATACTTTCACTAGTGCAAGTTCTCTCAACAATAATAACATAGATAGATCATATAACAAGCCCTCAACATGCAACAAAGAGTCACTCCAAAGCCACTAATAGCGGAGAACAAACGTAGAGATTATGGTAGGGTACGAAACCACCCCAAAGCTATTCTTTCGGATCAATCTATAAAAGAGTTCGTACTAGAATAACACCTTAAGACACAAATAAACCAAAACCCTAATGTCACCTAGATACTCCATTGTCACCTCAAGTATCCGTGGGCATGATTATATGATATGCATAACACAATCTCAGATTCATCCAACGAACATAAAAGTACTTCAAAGAGTGCCCCAAAGTTTCTACCGGAGAGTCAAGAACGTGTGCCAACCCCTATGCATAGGTTCATGGGCGGAACCCAAGTTGGTCACCAAAACATACATCAAGTGCCACGTGAAATCCCATTGTCACCACAGATAAGCACGGCAAGACATACATCAAGTGTTCTCATAAAAGACTCAATCCGATAAGATAACTTCAAAGGGGAAACTCAATTCATCACAAGAGAGTAGAGGGGGAGAAACATCATAAGATCCAACTACAATAGCAAAGCTCGGGATACATCAAGATCGTGCCATAGAGGGAACACGAGAGAGAACACGAGAGAGAGAGAGAGAGAGAGAGAGAGAGAGAGATCAAACACATAGCTACTGGTACATACCCTCAGCCCCGAGGTTGAACTACTCCCTCCTCGTCATGGAGAGCGCCGGGATGATGAAGATGGCCACCGGTGATGGATTCCCCCTCTGGCAGGGTGCCGGAACGGGCTCCCGAGGCTTGCGGTGGCGGAACTCCCGATCTATCTTCTCCGTGTATGTTTTTAGTGTACGTGGGACTATATAGGTGAAAGAAGTCGGTCGGGGGAGCCTCGAGGGGCCCACGAGACAGGGGGGCGCGCCCAGTAGGGGGGGCGCCCCCCTATCTCCTGGCCTCCTCGAGGATCTTCTGACGTGAACTCCAAGTCTCCAGGATGATATTCTTCCCAAAAATAACGCTGCCGAAGGTTTCATTCCGTTTGGACTCCGTTTGATATTCCTTTTCTTTGAAATACTGAAACAGGCAATAAAACAGCAATATGGGCTGGGCCTCCGGTTAATAGGTTAGTCCCAAAAATAATATAAAAGTGAGAAATAAAGCCCAATAAAGCCTAAAACAGTAGATAAAGTAGCATGGAGCAATCAAAAATTATAGATACGTTGGAGACGTATCACATAGCAGCCTCGTGTACGCATCAAGCGTCGCCACATCGCTGTCCACCACTTCCATCTTGGGCGGAAGGATCGGGCAGCGCTTGGGCTGCTCTCATGAGAGGAGGACGGCATCTTGTCCACACCAAGGCACCGGGTCGGGAATCTTCATCGTCTGCCGCCGCCTCATAAGGAAAAGTATCATAATACTTATGCTGCACAAAATTTCAGGACAAATGACTTTACATATAGATACAAAATCATAAGTGGAAGCAATGGGGATGCGCATGGTGATTATAAATTTCTCCAAACCTAGAGAGGTAATTACGGCAACAGAACAGTCAAACATGTACAATCTTTGCTCAATGAAAACCGAGGAAGAACTCTATAAGTATCCTACTCCACACTGATCATTGCGTTATATCAGTATTTCTATTTTACAAAATTAAATTTCGACATGCATATTGCATCCACACTTGCCTCGAGGCTGAGAGTAGACCCCCTGACAATTTTACATTTTGACCTCTGTTCGGCCAACATCCAATATGTGAATACACATAAGTTTGAACCATAATTTGGTACGGCCTTACTCAAGAAAAAGCAAAATACAGAAGGAGTACTGAGAAATTTTAGCTATTGCAGTCCATAGACCATCGCATATCGCATATTGTAAACTTCGAAGTACCAGAAGTCACTTATTTGTAAACAATAAAACAATTTCTCATTTACTCTATTGTAAATTTTGAAGTACCAGAAGTCACTTTGTGAAGGCAAACTGAAATAACTTGAAGTCTTAAAATATTTCTCGGTGAAAATTTCAATGCAATATGGTAGAAAACACAACTTGCTTAAATGTTCTTATCAGCTAAACAGTTTTAGACAGTATGAAGGGGATACTCAATTCTGAGCCCAGGCTCAGATGCACCCTATATTATCACCGTTCATGTGCATGTGGATTTGGGCCTTTAGCAGTATTCGGGTGTGTATGTGGCCTGTATTGTAAAAGGAAAATAGAGTGGACCATGCAGTCTTTATGAATGGCTGGGGACAAACGGGTTCAGCGGCTCAGTAGTTTTGGCACGGTCCAAGAAAAATTTTGAGTCAACCTGAGCCGTGCAAGCCTGATCGATCCCTGACAGCCACCAACCAACTGCCCCTCTCCTCTTATAGCTCTACACGCTGGTTTCCACACCACAGCCAAGTTCAAATTTCAAACTGGAACGCTCACCCACTAAATGCTACAGTGTATCATCATTTACTTCCACTCTGACACGTGCTTTCTCAGCCATGCATACACAAGCACTGCCTCCAGTTTGCAACCTCAACAAATACGGACTGTCGATGATCAACACAAGCACACACATGGTCTTTCGCCGGCAACAAATAAATTCTATAAGCCAAGCTTTTGCCACAAATGTAAAAAAAACACTAATCTCCATGTCGCTGAACATAGCATTCATCATCTCGAAAGCATCAACGGTTCTTCCAGATTACACAGGTACTCATTACTCAACACAAGGACACCTTACAATGTTACACAGTTACAGCCTAGAGGAACAAGCATGGAGCATTGCTCAAACAACACAACAGAAAATCCCCAAACGCTAATGGAATCATATAATATCAATCTCATCTAGTTCATTCCCCCAATCGCCACCCATAGGCCTTGTGCAAGTGTTACGCCTATGCCCCTCAACTCCACAATTCTTGTACTTCCTGGGTTTGTGAGGCTGCTTCGAGTCCTCTGCATGTTCAGGGCAAGTTGTGTCTCTTGTGCCCTTGCCTTCAGTAGATGCTGCAGAATCTCGTCCACTAGCTCAAACCCTCGTAAGGATCATTGTCACGGCTGTTCGTCGGCCTACCAGCTCCCCTCTGCTTTGCCGCGGCGCTAGTCCGTGCAGTGCATTCACACTACCAGAGAATCCCAAATTATGCTCTTCAGTAGGAGAAACATCACCTACTGCAACGACCTGGCCAGCATTCCTTCCAGTAGATTGTGTTGCCTGCCGGTCTTCAAAACCGAGCCCATCCCTCTTCTCGTCCAAAGGAGCACAACTCAGCATTAGTGCTTTCATGCCCTTGACATGCGACCGAACACTCCTACACTCGCATCACCCATTCTAACAAGATCCATCACTTGTAGGTATTGTCTAGAGTGCCTGCAAGGCTGCAAGTGAATGACTGGCTCACTGCTTCATCCTTCTGATAATGGGCCAAATATCCGGGTAGTATATCCCTTGCGTCTTTTGACCAATGCTTAACAATGTGCTTCTCTGGTATTTCGTCCATTACATGTGCATTCAAAAACAGATAGCCGGTGTAAGCTTCCTCATTCAAATGTGTGGTCATTTTCACATGTTAGTATGGGCAGCAGGAAAATATGGACCATGACCATTACCCTGAGCACATGGCAGCAAAGCATTCCCATGTGTTCAAATTGTCCGCACTCGCACTCGTATTCAGTGCCATCATCTTTTATCGTCACTTCATAAACTACTCTGCCCAACTTCTTCCGTTTGGTCGCATTGTTACGTGTCATCAAATATTCAAATACTTCTTACCCTTCTCAATATCACTCGAATTATATGCAGTTCCCTCAATAAGGAACTGACCAAACTGCTCAAACATGGCTCGACTATTAAACCTTGCTTGCAATGCCTTTCGATCGCAAGGTTTGCACACTGCACAGCACCTCTCTGCACAAGGGGCCAACTGTTAGAGCACTCTGAAACACATGATCAAATGACAGGGAAGGGAATACACTCACTTGCAATCACTGTTATTTTTTCCTCATAGCTCTTATCGTGTTCTTGGTCAAACTGGAGCCCCATGTACTGCCTCACAAACATGTGCATCGGATTGGACTAGCAGGAGGCATATATATCTTCAGCATATTATTGGCACTCTTGCTGCGCTGTGTGTTTGTCATTTTTGTGCAGAAAAGACCCTTGAAATAAGGCTTTACCCACTTGGTCCTGATCTCATATAGCTGTGTCATGTATGGGTGTTGTTTCAGATTATGCTTTTCCATCAAAATAGTCCAGGTATTTGCAAACTCGTCCACTGTGAGCATGTAGTTCACAACTTTGTGACGGCCAATGCACTTTCTCCTCACGATGCTCTGTTATAAATGAACTGTTGGGCTGCCGCAATCAAGAGACTGATCAGCGTCAGGCACTCACATCTGCAAGACCGGTTGTTATCAGATTCAGGCTTCCCTGCGAAGATAATCCAGTATTAAACTACAACTGCACCCAATTCACCAGAACACACTGACAAAAATTAGACATTATGTGCAGTTTAAGATCACATCACTCACAAAGCATCCGCACAAAATTTTCTGCATTGTTTTTGTTCTCTCTGTGTTCAATCTGCTTTTACCATATCTTATCCCGAATCCCACTTCCCACGAGTATAAATTATAGAAGTCGTGCGCCTCGCCGAGGGAGTCAAAGCTTGGTCCCAGCTCAGACCTGATCACACTTTTTGTTGGTTCCTCCACAAATTTCCGAATCAATTTTTTTAGAGCACTCGTCACACTTTTTGTTGGTTCCTCCACAAAATTCTGAATTGATTTATTCAGCGCACTCATCCAGGAAGCGCATGGGGTTCTGTCAGAGAGGGCGCTACCCTGCCTCAGCCTGCAAATACCAGGGTTTGCCAAATGTTACACTAATTCGGGGATGATAACCATTTGTTCAGCCAAACAAAACAAATGTCAGAGGTCTACATCACTACACCGCATTACAACCTAATAATCTCACATGTTTGACCGATATTGAACAAACACATGGAGCATCTTGCAGATATTACACATATTTACATTTGTGTTAATCACAATCAGCGGCAACATTTAATTTTATGACCATTAATTCCCAATGCCGTTTCCTAACTACAATCACTATTCGCACGCAGCATGCATATATGCAAACAAATTGTAAGATCCCTTTTTGCAAGTATGAAGCCAGCTAATGATTGGTTATGTACTCACAGAACTAATCTTGTTCATCCTTGCAAGCTGAATATAAGATTCTGAAATACAGTAACAAATAACCAAACATTCTTTTCCAAGGAATCGGCATTCAAAACTAGAAAACGAAATTGAGGACATTCATGTCAGTGTCAAAACCGGCGGATCTCGGGTAGGGGGTCCCGATCTGTGCGTCTTAGGCTGATGGTAACAGAAAGCAAGGGACACAATGTTTACCCAGGTTCGGGCCCTCTCGATGGAGGTAAAACCCTACTTCCTGCTTGATTAATATTGATGATATGAGTAGTACAAGAGTAGATCTACCACGGGATCGTAGAGGCTAAACCCTAGAAGCTAGCCTATGATGATTATGGTTGTGATCATGATCGGCCTTCTAAGGACCATCCTCTCCGGTTTATATAGACACCGGAGAGGGCTAGGGTTTACATGGAGTCGGTTACAAGGAAGGAAATATATTATCCGGATAGCCAAGCTTGTCTTCCACGCAAAGGAGAGTCCCATCCGGACACGGGACGGAGTCTTGAGTCTTGTATCTTCACACTCCAATAGTCCGGACAAAGCATTTAGTCCGGCTGTCCGGATACCCCCTAATCCAGGACTCCCTCAGTAGCCCCTGAACCAGGCTTCAATGACGATGAGTCCGGCGCGCAGTCTTGTTTTCGGCATTGCAAGGCGGGTTCCATCTCTGAATACTCCAAAGTAATTATCGAAAACTGGAATCGTGTCCGGGTCTGCAAAATGATCTTCACACGCCGTCGTAGGGGGCATAAATCTGATATGCTGACAATTTCCGTACGTCGTGCCCCCGCATCGTGGCCCGGCCCAACACGTGCTGTTGTTTCTTGGCCCACCTCAACAAGCGTTGCGAGGCGGTTTTATTAGCACGCCCCGCCAAAGCAGAGATCGTGTTTCCCTTATTACGGGATCTTCCATCAATACGGGCGTGCGCCACCCCACGCATTTAATCGCTGGTATGACTCCTAGTGTTTTTAGATAAGTCTCAAGCGGTCACGCTGAGGACTCTTGCTATTCACCCCTTATAAAGGGGCCGAGGCCTATACCTCTTTTCCACCACCCCGTGCCCTTCAAGATCTCGAGTTCTAGCGCCTGAGACCCAAACTTCAACGCCCCAGACCCTCCAATATGTCCGGATCCAACTCTCAGGGCCGGTGGGTGGCCTCCTCGATCAAAGAGGAGGACAATGTGAGGCTTAGGGAGGTCGGATATCTGGCTGCCGACATCCAGCACAGGCTTCCTGCTCCAGGGCAGGTCATCCCTACACCGGAGCCCAATGAGAGCGTCGTGTTTGTTCCTCACTTCCTCCGCGGCTTGGGCCTCACCCTTGATCCCTTTGTGAGGGGGCTCATGTTCTATTACGGGTTAGATTTTCATGATCTAGCTCCGGACGCTATCCTCCATATCTCGTCGTTCATCATTGTGTGCGAGGCTTTTCTCCACGTCACTCCACACTTCGGCTTATGGCTCAAGACCTTCAATGTGAAGCCGAAGATGATCGAGGGGCGACATGCGGAGTGCGGAGGTGCCATAATAAGCAGGAACGCCGATGCCCCATGGCCAGAGGGTTCTTTCCCAGAAGTATCCGATGTATGGCAACGGAGGTGGTTTTATGTCACGGCTCCCAGAGGCACAAAATGCGCGGCCACCCCCGAGTTCATCTCGGGCCCTCCGTCACAATTGGCGTCATGGACCGACGTAGGACGGAATTCGGGGCCCGATAGTTGAGGGAGTCCTGGATTAAGGGGTATCCGGACAGCCGGACTATATGCTTTGCCCGGACTATTGGAGCGTGAAGATACAAGACTCAAGACTCCGTCCCGTGTCCGGATGGGACTCTCCTTTGCGTGGAAGACAAGCTTGGCGATCCGGATAAAATGTTTTCTTCTTTGTAACCGACTCCATGTAAACCCTAGCCCTCTCCGGTGTCTATATAAACCGGAGAGGATGGTCCTTAGAAGGCCGATCACCATCACAACCATAATCATCATAGGATAGCTTCTAGGGTTTAGCCTCTACGATTTCGTGGTAGATCTACTCTTGTACTACTCATATCATCAATATTAATCAAGCAGGAAGTAGGGTTTTACCTCCATCGAGAGGGCCCGAACCTGGTAAACATTGTGTCCCTTGCTTTCTCGCTACCATCAGCCTAAGACGCATGAATCAGGACCCCTACCCGAGATCCGCCGGTTTTGACACCGACATTGGTGCTTTCATTGAGAGTTCCTCTGTGTCGCCGCTGCAAGGCTCGATGGCTCCTTCAATCATCGTCAACAACACGGTCTAGGGTGAGACTTTTCTCCCCAGACAGATCTTCGTGTTCGGTGGCCCGCCAAGGGCCAATTCGCTTGGCCATATGGAGCAGATCGACACCACGCCCGGCCACCAGATCAGGTTCAGAAACCTGAACTACACGGCTGATATCCGCGGAGACTTGATCTTCAACGGATTCGGGCCTGTGCCAGGAGCGCCAGACGGTCACGAGAGCACGGCTTAGACCTGCTGTCGGACAATGCTCAGGATGTCATCCCTGCGGCAGATCCGGACCTAAATCCGGAGCAGACCTCATTGCCTAAGGACGGAGGGATGCACCCCGTCCCGCAGGCCGCACACTCATCGGCGGTAGAGCCAAACACAGGCCTCGCCCCCAAAGAAGCCTGTGACACCGGACCCCCGGACTTGTATCTGGCTGTAGGTTCCACTCCGCGCTCTCCTGAGCCCGCCGAACCTGGTTGGGCCCGTGTAATGGAGTTCACCGCCGCGGATATCTTCCAGCACTCGCCCTTTGGCGACGTGCTGAACTCGTTAAAGTCACTCTCTTTGTCAGGAGACTCTCGGCCGAACTATGTCCGGCTCGAGTGGGAAGCAGGCGACGAAGGAATTCCTGGCCCACCCACCACCCACTTCATCGCCATAGTCGACGATTGAACCGACGTGCTTGATTTCCACTCCGAAGACATCGACGGTATGGACGACGATGCAGGAGAAGAACAGGAACCATCACAAGACGGGCGGTGGAAAGCTACCTCCTCATACGATATATATATGGTGGACACTCCGAAGGAAACCAACGGCGATGAGGCAACAGAGGATAACTCCTCAGGGAAAAAAGCAAAGCATGGGCGTCGTCGGTGCCGCTCCAAGCCCCGCCACAAGAATACCGGCCCAGGAGACGAAAACAATCCGGATGTTGCCGAAGAGGAATACAACCCTGATCAGCCTGCCTTCGAACAGGCCGAGCAGGAAAACGATCAGGTCAGCCCAGACGAACAGGCAACAAACGGATATCCAGAGGAGGACAGTTACATGCTCCCCTCCGAAGATGAGATCAGCCTCGGCGACGACGAGTTCGGCGTGCCGGAGGATCCCGTCGAGCAGGAGCGCTTCAAGCATCGGCTTATGGCCACTGCGAGGAGCCTGAATAAGAAGCAGCCGCAACTCCAAACTGATCAAGACCTGCTCACGGATAGATGGATCAAGTCCCGCAGCCGAGGAATACGGACTCGAGCGCCACACGGCTGACCGGCCACCTCGTGGCCCGGATAAAACGGCGTATCAGCCCGAACACCAGCCCGCACCCCCACGCCAATACACTACGGCCCGGGGCAATAGGCAAGACCTGCACGATATACTAGGAAACAAAGCAGGACAGCCAAGATCGATCTACGGATCGCGGGGGCGCGCCCCAACACGCGACGATGAACGTCACGCCGGATACACTATCAACAAGTCCGGGCGGGCCGAATACAGCCACCCAGAGCAATTCGAACTCCGTAGCCACATCGCCCGTCACAGTGGCGCCGCACACCCCCTCTGTTTCACTGACGAAGTGATGGATCATGAATTCCCAAAAGGGTTCAAACCCATAAACATCGAATCATACGATGGCACAACAGACCCCGCAGTATGGATCGAAGATTTCCGTCTCCACATTCACATGGCCCGCGGAGACGATCTACACGCCATCAAGTATCTTCCCCTTAAGCTCAAAGGACCCGCCCGGCACTGGCTAAACAGCCTACCCGCAAATTCCATTGGCAGTTGGGAAGACCTGGAAGACGCGTTCCTCGAAAACTTCCAGGACACATATGTGCGACCACCGGACACCGATGACTTGAGCCAAATTACTCAACAACCCGGAGAGTCAGCCAGGAAATTCTGGACTCGGTTCCTAACTAAAAAGAACCAAATAGTCGACTGTCCGGATGCCGAAGCCCTGGCGGCCTTTAAGCATAATATCCGTGACAATTGGCTCGCCCGACACCTCGGCCAGGAAAAACCAAAGTCCATGGCAGCCCTCACGACACTAATGTCCCACTTTTGCGCGGCCGAGGATAGCTGGTTGGCTCGCAGTAGCACTACGCCACATTCTGGCACTTCGGATGTCCATGACAATAACGGCAAGCCATGGCGCAACAGACATAAGCGACGGAACAACGGAGACAACACTGAAGACATGGCAGTTAACGCCGGATTCAGCGGTTCCAAGTCCGGTCAGTGGAAGAAGCCGTTCAAAAGAAACAATCAGGGACCGTCTAGTCTGGACCGCATATTGGAACGCTCGTGCCAAATTCATGGCACCCCGGGTAAGCCAGCCAACCACACTAATAGATACTGTTGGGTGTTCAAACAAGACGGTAAAATAAATGCCGAAAACAAGGACAAGGGGCTGCACAGCGACGACGACGAAGCGCCCAGGCGTCCGAACACGGGGGGACAAAAGAAATTTCCTCCCCAGGTGAAAACGGTCAACATGATCTACGCCACCCACATTCCCAAGCGGGAACAGAAGCGAGCACTACGGGACGTCTATGCGATGGAGCCAGTCGCCCCAAAATTCAACCCATGGTCAGCTTGTCCGATCACCTTTGATCGTAAGGATCACCCTACTAGCATCCATCACGGCGGCTCAGCCGCATTGGTCCTAGACCCAATCATCGACGGATTCCACCTCACGCGAGTCCTCATGGACGGCGGCAGCAGCCTGAACCTGCTTTATCAGGACACAGTGCGCAAAATGGGCATTGACCCTTCAAGGATCAAGCCCACCAAAACCACCTTTAAAGGTGTAATTCCTGGAGTAGAGGCCCGCTGCACGGGCTCTATAACATTGGAAGTGGTCTTCGGATCTCCGGATAACTTTCGAAGCGAAGAGTTAATATTCGATATCGTCCCTTTCCGTAGTGGTTATCACGCACTGCTTGGACGAACCGCATTCGCTAGATTCAATGCGGTACCACACTATGCATACCTCAAGCTTAAGATGCCAGGACCGCGCGGGGTCATAACAGTCAACGGAAACATGGACCGGTCTCTCCGTACAGAAGAACATACTGCAGCCCTCGCGGCGGAAGTACAATGCAGCCTCCTCCGACAAACCACAAATCCGGCGACGACAACCTCGAGCACCATAAAAAGAGTCCGGAGCACCCCGCAGCAGGATCACCAGGCACGCCAACAGCGCGACTAGCAGTCCGGCCTCCGCTCAAGCCCCAGCAAAGCAGCATTCGTGCCACGCGTACAGAATTACGCACTCAAAATACCATGGGCATAGGTGGAGGCACAGCAGTGACTTCGGTCAACAAAGGCGGTATAACCGCAACATACCTTCATAACCCCTTTTTATCTTTCGTGACACCGCTTAGGGCAGACTCTTCAGGAGAGCCGGATTGCCGGACTCACACAGGAGAGAAAACCAAGGAGGCAACATGCTTTGTGCACAAAAGGAAATACCCAGGTGGAATCTGTTCACGATCGTTATACCTATTTTATATACCTGCATGCAGCCTGCCCTTGGATAGGACATGTTAAATAGTCCTATTTGCCTCTTCTTAAACGCAACCATTGTAAACATACGCTTAAACGTATTATTCGTCAATGGGAGACAATATATAGCGTCATTTTATTCTTCCTATTTGCGCATTTTTCTCACAAATGTTTATTTAATATCGCATCCGTACACCTTGGTATGATCAATTGGCCAAGGGCTTTTTATGGTGCCCCATAATGCGACCAAACAAGTCCGAACACTTTCAACAGTGCGGCACCCCGAACTTATAGCACTATATGCATCAGCTCCGAATCACGTCTTGGGTCAATAGTTGGGTTTGCCCGGCTCCCATGTTTTGGTACCTTACGTTCCGTTATATCGACTAAGGTAGCGTAGGGAGTACTACTGCGATTGTGTCCTGGTTCTTCCGGACGAGCACCTCAGTAGGGAAAGCTGAAAACTGACCGGCATGATGCGCCGAGAGCTGGTCGCTGTTCGAGAGGTCTTAAAACCCTTAAAGATTTTTTCTGCTTTCGCGAGGAATCGGCCTCGTCTGATTTAGGCATATATAGCGCCCAAGTTCGGCCCTCCGAATTCTAGGGGCTTCGCCAAAATTTAAAATTGTAGACTTCTATGGCTAAGTGAAAGTTATAAAGCCACATAGTCCGATTGCCTTGTTCGCTGCGCCGGATACCTCCTTAAGGGACCAAAAATTTGTATAAAGAGTATCCGGGTTTTTCCAAGAACACCCCGGTACTAGTTACTTGGGGGCGAAAGCCGACGACTGGCCTACTTTCAGAATTTTATAAACAGCCGAACAGAAGGTAATATTTTAAATCAAATAGCGATGCATAGCGCAAGTAACTTCGTCTTTATATTACAACAACGACAGAGGTACATTTGCTCAAGGATTGTGTCCTTGGTACATTCATCGGCCACGAGACGAGCGCCCTTCATAACGCGATCATAATACTTCTCGGGATAGCGATGTACCTTGCCCTCCGGCGGCCCGTCCTTCACCAGCTTCTCCGCATCCAGCTTGCCCCAATGCACCTTCGCGCGGGCAAAGGCCCGGCGGGCACCCTCAATGCAAACGGATCGCTTGATAACTTCAAGCCGCGGACAGGCATCCATCATCCGCTTGATCAGGCCGAAGTAGCTAGTGGGCAAGGGCTCACCAGGCCACATCCGGACTATGAAATCTTTCATAGCCACTTCGGCCGCCATGTGGAGTTCAACCAACCGCCAGCTGGTCACTCGAGAGGCATTGGGTGTTCGGACCCAGCATCTTTGGAACCAGAACAGCTTCTCCGTGGAGCTCCCCTCCTTGGCACGGTAGAACTCCGCGGCATCTGATATGCTGCGTGGCAGATCTGCGAATGCCCCTAGAAAGCTCCGAATTCGGGTAAGTAAAAGAAACGCCTCCTCCACATGTTTGCTTTGCACAAAGAATGTCTTACCCGCCGCTATCTTTGTGGCCGCCTGGATTTCGAGTTGTGCCTGTTCCGGCGACCTTGGCGTCTTTCACATCGACAAGGGCCTTCGTAAGCTCGATCTCTTTCATCTTAAGATCATGCTCCAAGGACTCTAACTTTTGCCGATCTCCTGGAGCTCTTGGCATGTACTCGCCCACTCTAGCATCTTGCTTCTCGCGCTCCTTGCGCTCCAGCCACCTTGTCCTCGGCCTCGGACAGCGCTTCTCTTGAGACGCCACTTCGGTGGTGGCCCCTGTTACAAAGTCATGATGCTTTGTCGTTAGAATAACCAATCTTGCCTATTCTTCAGTATATGAGAGTGGGGAATTAATCACCTTTGTGCTCTTCGAGCTGCCTCTTCGTGAGATCGAGCTCTCCTGCGCTACCGCTTCCAGTCCCGCTTTAGTCCGGCGACCTGGTCTGCAGTATTAACAAGGGCAAGCGACACAGCCTGCTTATTCATAAAGACTTACTATTAGGCTCCTGCGGATTATAATTGACCCTCCGTTTGGCTTTTCTTTCCGAACACCAAACAGAGTATCAGGGGCTACTACCAATCGGGTGGTAATCTCACACATTTTTATTACTTACCTCAAAGCCTATTAGGAGGCTGGTGCAGGCTTCGGTTAACCCGCTTTTGGCGGACAGAACCTTCTGAATCACCGCACTCATAAGAGTACGGTGCTCTTCATCCATGGAAGCGCCGCGAAGCGCTTCCAGCAGAGAATCCGATGCCTCGGGCGTAACGGAAGTCTTCGGCACGGACGGCTCGCCCTCCCTAACGAGGGGCTGCCCACCTAAGTCCGGAACCATTCGAGGTTCCGGAACAGTATTCGGATGAGAGCCCAGCTTACTGCGGCTCTCATCAACACGATCCATGGGATCTTGAACCCAGCGTGTCCGACGTCTGGAATTCCGCCTTGGGCGCCTCGAGTCACCTCCCCGCTCTGGGAACCTTTGGGACAACACCTCTGTGTCATCCGCAGGCTGTGGAGTAGTGGCCGTCGGGAGCGAGTTCATCTATCGCTGAAGCACTCAAGGACCCATCCGAAGATGATACCTTGGGATGGACCCTGGCCGGACTGCATATATGATTTGGCTTTATAACAAGACTATGAAACAAAGTCGCGCTAAAGTACAATAGAGTGCGGAGACTCACGATCTCGCTAGGGGCTTCCCCCAGTGCAGCCACTCCTCATCACTGTGAGCGGCCGTGGTGGAGTAGTCCGGAAGGGACGCCTTTCCCTTCTTGGATGCCCTAGCCTCCCCCTCTAGGGTGGCTTTCCTCTTCTTCTCCCTCCCATTGCGGGGAGGTAGAACTTCTTCGTGTTTTCCCCCGCCTCCGCAGGAGGAATCTGCCTCGTCGTCTTCAGACGACGTGGGTATGAAGGCCTTGCGCTGGGGGCCTTTTCCGGCCCCTTGGTCCGCCTTCTTAGGTCCCCCATCCTCTCTGGATGGGGCGGCCTCTTCTTCTTCTTCTTCTTCCCCCTCAGGGGAGGATTGTGCCTCGTCATCCTTGGACGAGGCATCCATCTGACCTTACGCGGGGACCCTTCACGGCCCGGGGCCTTCTTTTCCGGTGCCTTGTAGGGCGCGGGACTAGCATCTCCGTCGGAGAGCATCATTGGACCTTCCGGCGGTGGAGCGAACAGTCAATCCGCTCGCTGTCTCCACATAATCCTGATCAAATACACACAATGACTTAAGACTCCCCATGAATATATTAGGAAGAAATGAATCCGGTGGTAGTCATAAAACTCACGGACGGGGGGCCACGCTGGCATGAAGTCCGCGGTCCTCGGATGTGGGGGAGGTACTTGAGGCCTTGAACAACACCTTCCATGCGCCTTTGTGCGTCATGTCGTAGAGAGCTTCAAGCGTCGGTGTTCGGCGGGGCGTACTCCCACAGTTTGAATACCCGTCTTTGGCACGGGAGAATCCGGCGGGCGAGCATGACCTGGACCATGTTGACAAGCTTGATGTTCTTGTCCTTCATATTTTTGATGTAGTTTTGGAGTCCGGTCAACTCTGCAGGTTCGCCCCAGGCCAGGCCCTTCCTTTCCCAGGAGGTGAGCCGCGTAGGGGTTCCGGATCGGAATTCGGGGGCCACCACCCAGTTGGCACCGCGCGGCTCAGTGATGTAGAACCACCCCAATTGCCACCCTTTCACGGTATCAGCGAAGGAGCCGTCACTTGCTGGCCGCTCATGATCTTCGGCTTCACGCAGAAGATTTGTAGACACAAGCCAAAGTGAGGCTAGATGCGCAGGAAAGCCTCGCACACGACGATAAACGCCGAGATGTTGAGGACGAAATTTGGGGCTAGATCATGGAAATCTAGCCCATAGTAGAACATGAGCCCGCGGACAAAGGGATGAAGTGGAAATCCCAGTCCACGGATGAAGTGGGCGACAAACGCGACCCTCTCGTGAGGTTCCGGAGTTGGAATGACCTTCCCGGCATCCAGTAGCCGGTGCGCGATGTCTGCTGCCAAGTATCCGGCCGCCCGAAGATTCGCTATATGCTTCTCCTTCATGGTGGAAGCCACCCACTTGCCTCCTGCTCGGGACATGTTTAGCTGTGCGGAGAAGACTTGGGCTAGGTATTTGGAGCTCGAGGAGGCAAGGGTGAGTAATGGAGGAAGAAGGCGTGGGTGAAAATGGGGAACCCTTATCCCTTTATAGAGGCGACGAAAGCGGTGCGCCTCCCCACTTCCCCGTTGAGAATCGCTTATTCCCCAAGCGCCTCGATTGATGGCGCGGTTGGGGTACCCTTACCCGTATTGATGAGAATCCCGTGATAAAGGGACACAATCTCTGCTTTGACAAGATGTGTCAAGGAAACTGCCTCGCAATATGCGCTGTGGCTGGTTGTGGGAAAACGGTTCGAGTAATGACCCGACCGTAACTACATGTCGCGTTATCTAATAAATTGTCAGCAGATTGCATATGTGAAATATCATTCTCTCTACAATGGTATGTGAAGATCATTTTTGCAGATCCGGACACGATTCAAGTGTTCGATAATTACTTTCGAGTATTCGGAGATGGAACCCGCCTTGCAATGCCGAAGACAAGACTGCGCGCCGGACTCATCGTGATTGAAGCCTGGTTCAGGGGCTACTGAAGGAGTCCTGGATTAAGGGGTATCCGGACAGCCGGACTATAGCTTTGCCCGGACTATTGGAGCGTGAAGATACAAGACTCAAGACTCCGTCCCGTGTCCGGATGGGACTCTCCTTTGCGTGGAAGACAAGCTTGGCGATCCGGATAATATATTTCCTTCCTTGTAACCGACTCCATGTAAACCCTAGCCCTCTCCAGTGTCTATATAAACCGGAGAGGATGGTCCTTAGAAGGCCGATCACGATCACAACCATAATCATCATAGGCTAGCTTCTAGGGTTTAGCCTCTATGATCTCGTGGTAGATCTACTCTTGTACTACTCATATCATCAATATTAATCAAGCAGGAAGTAGAGTTTTACCTCCACCGAGAGGGCCCGAACCTGGGTAAACATTGTGTCCCTTGCTTTCTGTTACCACCAGCCTAAGACGCACAGATCGGGACCCCTACCCGAGATCCGCCAGTTTTGACACCGACAATAGTGATGTACAAATACTGCAGAGCCGTATCCGGGAGCTTCTTGAGAAGGACATTAACCTTGTCAGCATAATTAAAGTAATGCTAATCCGACGGATGTTGCCGTGCAAACGCCGGCCTCTCCGGATGTGGGAGTTCAATCCAGAGGGTCCGCGGACTATTAAGCACTTCTTCGGCCTGAAGCTCGAAGGGATGTGTAAATTATTCTTCGGACCACGAGTAAAGTGTCCGGACACCACCGAGGATGCGGGCTTAAGCTGCAATCGCCTAGATGCCCAAGTAAGTAACTTTAAAACCAGACACTTTGTTTTTATTTGTCATAGTCATTATTCTGAAAATGCTACGCGGCCAGGAATGGCTCAGCAAGGCAGAGAGAATCAGGTGTCCGGCGCCACTTCCTGAAGGCTCACCGAGCCCAACCATTGCCAAGATGCTTGGCCGGGTGCTCAGCAAAATGCCCTCAGGGAAAGACGAAGGGAAGAACAGAGAAGCCGAACTTCACACATTGCGCATCCAAACCGGGGGAATTGCTACCTCCCCTAAGGAGGATAGTCGGGGAGGGGAGTCTAAAGCCTCCCCGCCAGGAAGTAGAGGGCCGCCTCAAAGACTTGGAGACGGAGATGCCCAAGCAAGGGAAAAAGGTATCACCAGGGGCTCTACCCGACGGGCACCCTCACCGCATCATGCCCGCCAACGGGCCAGCCCTCCAACGAGCTGTAAGTTAACCGTAAATTCAAGGGTACTACCTTTCTCCGAGTACACTAACCAGGATCCATTCTTTGCAGCCCGACTAGCAGCTCTTCTCAATAGAGTTCTTCTTCGGGGGATCTTCCTCCCGAGATGATGGAGAGTGAGACCCCACTAGCCTCTCTGTCTCCTGAGGCGGGCGACACCGAGGTGTCATCACGGAGGAGTCTGGTTTTGCCGAAGCCAGAGGCTAATCCGTCCGCCGCCCTGAGCCCGTAGCGTTCGGCTCCCACGGGGTGATGAGAAGGGTCGCACAGTTCGGTGTCCGCCGGACATCTCGACGGGTTTTCCGAGCGAAGCTGCGCTCTCGGAGGAGCACCGCTCATTAATGAGCACGGTGCTCAAGAAGATTTCATCCGCCATAAGCGGATTGAATGAAGCATTTACGAGCCTGCTCAAAGGCTTTGAGGTATGTAGTGAGAAATATACAATTTGTTGGTTGTGAGGCACGCGCTAGGTGTGCTCCAAATGGATAGTAGCCCCTGAGGCTCTGGTTGCCCGCCTTAGGCGACAAACGGAGGACCGTATTGTGTAAGTACTGATTGCGCTGTACATATGCGCAGGTATCTAAGGATCCGGCCGCCGAACAGTCCGTTGAGGTTGCCGAACTAAGGAGGCAAATTGGATCTATTGATGCCGATATCACGCTGGTGAACGAACGGCTGAACGAGTCACAAGGTATGTGCTCTGCTTTCCTTATTATGTTGTATAGGAAAATATGAGGGGGCATAATATTAATGCGACATGCTTGGACTGCAGACGGTGCTGCTGCCGTGGAAGCCCTGAGGGCGGAGCTTGCCCAGGCCAAGGAACAAGCTCGGGCTAGCGATGTGGCTGCCCTAAAGATGGCTGAAGATTTGAGAGCCGAACAGGTTGGTCATCGCCGAAGCAAAGACAAGATAGCCGAAATGGCTGTGGAGTTAAAAAATGCCGCCGACCGGTATGAACTCCTTGAAAAGGAGAATCAGGTTAATTCGGCTGACCTGAACAAGGCACTTAATGCGGCCAAGGAGATGCGGACCGAGGTTAGGGATGCGCAGGAGGAGCTTCGACAGGTCAGAAAAATCGCGGATGGGAGTCCCTACTTGTTGCGGATGAAGTTCTTGGATCCCAAGTATGCTCTCCTGGATCGACGCTGGAGTCCTATAGACGCTTATGCGGACAGGGCGAAGAGTACGGCTGATGCCGCCAAGTTTTTCGAGGATCAAGGTGATAAAGAAGTGGAGAGACTATTCTGGTCCCAATTCAATGCTCCTGCGCCCATTGTCGTTGAATGAGAAGATGGCTGCTTTGGCAGAGCTTCATAGGTTATCCGGGCTTGCCATGCGGTCTGTAATAGACCATCTTTGGCCGAAGGGGCCAAAGCCGGACAGTTATTTTGGTTTGGTGCAACAATTCCTCGGTGTCGTATCTCAGAACGATGCCATGAGGAGGTCGGCGTGTATAGAGGGTGCACGGATGGCACTTGCCCGCGTTAAAGCATTACCGATGATATGGGGCCACCCTCATTGCGACCTAGAATCCGGCGGGAGGCCAGGATCCGGCCGAGCACTACTTGGAGCAGGTAACAGAAGGTGCTCGCCTAATAGAGGCTCAGTGCTCGAAGAATGTCATGTTCGAGTGATAAATCGTGTCACTGTAAAAACAATGTTATTTTGATTATGAGGCTATATTTAAACTTTGTGCCCGAAAGTATTATTTGTACCTCCTGTACGGCCGTTTTTATGTATATATGTAGTTCTGAAAGTTAGCGATCGTTATTTCAGCCCCCACGCATACAATGCGGGGTGCTGTGAAAAATATGCATAATCACACTTGATCCAACGTCTTGGTCCATTAAGGAGGTGATCGCACGTCGAACTAGGCAACCGGACTATATAGCTGTAACACTTTCACTTAGCCATAAGAGTTTGACGGTGGGGCTACTATGTAGCCCCTGGTACTTTTGCGTGCATCCGAATACGGGCGCGTGTGTACATGACCGGGAAACGGTCCTTCGTTAATGCGGAGGAATTCTAAAGATTCCGGTGAGTCTTCGAGTGGTTGAACAGTCTCTCGTTGTATCATGACAGTCAGTGTGGTTAAACTGAGGTGGTCATCCGGAATAACCAGGGCACAATCGCAGTAGTTCTCCTTTGGCCGCCTTTAGCCGATAAAAGGGGAACATATATGCAAACCAGAGCCGGGCAAACCCAACATTTGACCAAAGACATGATTCAGAGCTGATGCATATAAGGCCAAACTTCGTGGACTTAACACTCCCGAAGGTATTCGGACTTTATGACAGAAAATAGGCTGAAGAACGCTCTTTCTATATAAACCCTGTATTTCCAGGTATGTGCATTAATCTGTTGTGGCGAAATGCCAATAACGGCAGTGTCCTCTGTGGGTATAGCACCCATGGGCTGTGTAAACAACAAGAGGCAATAGAAAAGGTTTACACAGGGGCTTAATCTAAAGAAAAACCTTTGAGCGGGGCCCTGCTGCACGTCTGCGCCTTTGTCTCCGCAGCCGTTGTCCCGAAGGGTATCGCATTTAATTTTGTCTATGAAAAAGAAAACTCATGTAAGCATGCGATTGATAGTAGAAATGTAAAACATTGCCTGCCAATAAGGTTGAGCCAAGGGTGGGGCTGTGTTAAATATCTATAGCCCCCGGTGTCCTCTTTGGGATTATGTACATGGCGCCCTGGATCAGTTTTATCCGGGTTGCTGGACTCGTCTAACCGTGTCCGTGGCCTTAACGACCAGTCATGCTTTCTGGTGTTGGAGGCCGCTTAGGATCCGGCCGCTAGAGCCGTCACAGATTCCTCCGCCGCATGAAGGGCGCCTGTGTTTCCGTTAAAGGTGATGACGCCCACGGACCGGCATTTTGAGTGTAAGGTAGGCATAGTGCAGTACTGCATTGAAGCGGGCGAAGGCCGTTCTTCCAAGTAATGCGTGGTAGCCGCTTTGGAAGGGTGCGATGGTGAAGAGTAGTTCTTCGCTTCTGGAGTTGCCTGGGGAGCCGAATGTTACTTCCAGTACGACGGAGCCCCTACCGTAGGCTTCAACGCCTGGTATTACCCTTCAAAGGTGGTGTTGCTTTTGATAATTCTCGATGGATCTATCCCCATCCTGCATGGACGGTGTCCCGGTATATTAAATTGAGACTACCGCCACCGCCCATGAGGATGTGGGTAAGATGGTATCCGTCGATTATTGGGTCAAGCACTGTGGCCTCTCGATCCTCCACGCCAATACTAGTCGCAGTCCGTGTGATCGAAGGTGATCGGACAAGTCGACCAGTAGTTAGGTGTGGGTACGATAGGCTCTATAGCTGCACGCGCCTCTCGAGCGCCGCTGTCGCCTTCTCTCGTGGATGTGTGAGTCGCGTGGGATCATGTTTACTGCTTTGACCTCCGTGGGAATTTTTCGTCCCCGTTGTTCGGCTGGTGAGGTTCATCCTCGTCTTCACTTGGTGTTTCCCTTCCCTTGTGTTCAGCATTTAACTTTCCGGCCTGCTTGAAGACCCAGCACTCTCTGTGAGTGGGGTTCGCGGGTTTGTCGGGGGTGCCATGAATTTGGCACAGTCTGTCCAGGACTCTGTTCAGACCGGACGATCCCTCTTTGCTGCCTTTAGATAGCTTCTTTTGTTGATTGGGTCGAGAGCCCCTGAATCCGGCGTTGACCGTTGTGCTGTCCGGGCTCTCTTCCTTGTTTTGACGTTTGTTTTTATTACGCCGTGGTTTCCCGTTGCCATCCCTTATTTCGGATGTGCTTGGGTCGCTGGTGCCTTTACGGGCCAACCAGCTATCTTCACCCGCGCAAAAGCGGGTCATAAGGCTTGTTAAGGCTGCCATTGTCCTTGGCTTTTCTTGGCCGAGATGTGTGCGGAGCCACTTGTCACGGATGCTGTGCTTGAATGCCGCTAAGGCTTCGGCATCCGGGCAATCGACAATTTGATTCTTCTTAGTGAGGAATATGTTCGATAGTTTACGTGCTGACTCTCCGGGCTGTTGGATTATGTGACTTAAATCGTCCGCATCCGGAGGCCGGACATAAGTCCCTTGGAAATTGGCCCTGAAAGCATCCTCGAGTTCCTCCCAGCTCCCAATTGAATTTTCGGGGAGGCTTTTCAACCAGTGTCGAGCTGGTCCCTTCAGCCTGAGGGGAAGGTATTTGATAGCGTGGAGGTTATCCCCACAAGCCATGTGTATAAGCAGGATAAAATCCTCGATCCGCACTTCGGTCTGCTGCTCGTCAGATGTTCTATGTTCACTGTTTAAAACCCTGTGGAAATTCATGGTCCAAAGATTTCTTCGGTGAAGCACGAGGGTTGAGCAGCCCCTCCAGATCCGGATGTGCCGTGGGCATGCCGTCACCGTTGTTGTGTCCGGTGTTTGTTACGAACTGGTATCCGATCGGTGTGATCGTTTGGATGACCATAGTCCCGTGCCGGGGTGTGTCCTTTAGATCCGTAGATGGACCTAGCCGCGCCGGCTTTCTTATCCAGGTGCTCACGTAGATCGTGTGCGGTGTCGGTAGCTGCCTGTCAGCGGTTATGAACTGGTCCGTCCGCTTCCTGGTCGTGTTGTTCTTTGGTGGAACGGCCTCGCTGTCGAATTCCGGCAGCGGCTATGCGTTTTGGATAGCTCTTTGTATGGCGATCGCCGCCAGATCTTTCTTCAAAGGTTCAGCACTTTATTCCATCTGTGATTGAGCGTTTCCTATTCGGCTTTTAGCCTTTGCTTATGTTTCTTCAGACTTCTCGCGGTGGCCATAAGCCTTCTGTGGAGGTTATCTCATTCCCCGCATTCATCATCGTCGTCCGGACTATGTTCTTGTCCTGGGGCGGTTTGATTAATTCGTCCATCGGGATAATTGTGGTCGAGCGTCTGCTCCGGGCTGTGTTCGGCATGACCTGGCTCATCCTGCTCCGTCGCTGGGTCCGTATGGTCGTTGTTGCCTTCGGGATTGACCGGGGTGTCGATCTTTGTGGCGCTCTTGTCGCTATTTTTACCATTGCTGGATTTGGAGCGGCGTCTGTGACGTTGTTTTGGTTTTTTCCCGGGAGATTTATCTTGCGGATTGTCGCCGTCGTCCTCCTTATGCGTATCCACCATGTATATATCGTATGATGGGGTGGCTGTCCACTGCCCAGTGAGCGGTGGTTCCTGTTCTTCTCCTGCATCGTCGTCCATACCCTTGATGTCTTCGGAGTCGAAGTCAAGCATGTCGGTTAATTCATCGACTGTGGCAATGATGTGGGTGGTGGGTGGGCGATTAATTCCTTCGTCAGCCGCTTCCCACTCGAGCCGCATATAGTTCGCCGAGAGTCTCTCGTCAAAGAGAGGGATTTTAACGAAGTTCAAAGATGTTGCCAAAGGGCTTAGTAATGGAAGATATCCGCTGGCGGTGAACTCCATTCCGGGGCCCAACCAGGTTCGGGCGGGCTCGGAGAGCGCTGGAGTGGAACCTACAGCCGGATACGAGTCCGGGGTCCGTTGTCACAGCTTCTTTGGGGCGAGGCCTGTTCGGCTCTAGCACCGATGAGTGTGCGACGCTGGGCGGGTCTATCCAACCGCCCTTGGGCCACGCAATCGCTTCCGGATTTAGGTACGGGCTACCGCAGGGGTGATTTCCAGTATTGTCCGACAACAGGTCTAAGCCGTGCTCATCGTGACTGTCCGGCGTTCCTAGCACAGGCCCGGTTCCGTCGAAGATCAATTCTCCGCGGATACCGGCCGTGTGGTTCAGGTTTTCAAACCTGACCTGGTGGCCAGGGGCGTAGCTGTCAATCTGCTCTAATTGGCCCTCAGCGTGAAGCCGCCAGACACGAAGATCTGTCTGGGGAGAAAAGTCTCACCCTGGACCGTGTTGTTTACGATTGAAGGAGCCATCGAGCCTTGCAGCGACGACACAGAGGAACTCTCAATGAAAGCACCAATGTCGGTGTCAAAACCGGCGGATCTCGGGTAGGGGGTCCCGGTCTGTGCGTCTTAGGCTAATGGTAACAGAAAGCAAGGGCCACAATGTTTACCTAGGTTCGGGCCCTCTCGATGGAGGTAAAACCCTACTTCCTTCTTGATTAATATTGATGATATGAGTAGTACAAGAGTAGATCTACCACGGGATCGTAGAGGCTAAACCCTAGAAGCTAGCCTATGATGATTATGGTTGTGATCATGATCGGCCTTCTAAGGACCATCCCCTCCGGTTTATATTGTAACCAGAGAGGGCTAGGGTTTAGATGGAGTCGGTTACAAGGAAGGAAATATATTATCCGGATCACCAAGCTTGTCTTCCACGCAAAGCAGAGTCCCATCCGGACACGGGACGGAGTCTTGAGTCTTGTATCTTCACACTCCAATAGTCCAGACAAAGCATTTAGTCCGGCTGTCCAGATGCCCCTAATCCAGGACTCCCTCAATTACCTCTTCCAGATTCACCTTCCAAGTAGACTGCGCAGAACTCTTCCTCCTACGCCGGTCGTCGCCGACACTCCTGCATGGATTGCAACCGCCCAGCGTTTGTGCGCATCCTGAGGCGGCATTCGAGTCCTTCGGTGTCGTTGGCTCCGGCGCCCCTCGCCGCAGCACACCACAAGCGCCACCGGATCTGGGTGTTCAAGGCAGCCGGCGAACTCGTATCTCAGCGGAAACCTATGACGCACACACAAATCAGCGACAGTGGATGAGCTGAATCAATCCCCGACGCAAATTTCCATGTGGGTACATCTGGGAGGGGAACTCACCTGTCCAGCGGATCCAGCAAGAACTCGATCCGGCCAACCTCCATGTGGAAGGGGAACTCACCGCCCATCGAATCAGGTCAAACCGGCCACAAGAAATTTTCTCGACGGCTCATAATCGCTTGTCCGCCCCGGACTTACACAATCGATATTTAGAGACGCTATGGTCCACGGCTCAGAAAATATGGCGACGGACTAGTCACGTGGGTGCCTTCACGCATCTGAAGTGGGCCCACCTCAACGCCTTGTTCCCCTTGTATTTTCTCTATATCCTTCTTTTCTCGCGAAGGAGCTCTGACAAGTCAGGCCTGTTTTTCAGGATCCTAATGAAGCAATCAACGCACGGGATTTCGGGCTCATCTGAGCCCGAGCACCGAATCGCCCCTTCCGCAGTGTGATACTTAGTGTCTTATTCATTGAATTTTTTTTATCATTCAAAGGTTACACAGAGATGGCTGGCTCCGTCCTGCTCTTTCGATGCCTTCCATCCACCTAATGAATAAGACTACATGGGAGAGCCCCCCGTCTGGTCAGCTGGTATGATGCCCACCTTTGCTCGATTTGTGACTTCGGGAGGAATTGGAGATGCGGAGAGAGGTTTTGGATGGTGATGCAGGCGTAGTAGCGCCAACTCAAATGCCTGCAACTTATGAGGAGTGACGTCGTTTATTTACTTTTGATGTATTAATCTCTCTAGAATCTTGGGAAGAAGCTATTCAACATGAGGGTTTTAATTCCATGTAATATTTTATTTAGTTTTGCTCATGTTCACAGCCTCTTTGTTAGGCACTTTCAGTTCGTAAGTTGAAGCATCTCATTTTTGTGATATTTGCATGTTCAGGTCAAGATGTACATACTGGCTGGGCCAAATAGTCAATCCACTGTATAGTCGCTTCATACTGGAAGGGGCGATTCGGTGCTCGGGCTCAGATGAGCTCGAAATCCCGTGCGTTGATTGCTTCGTTGGGATCCTGAGAAACAGACCTGACTTGTCAGAGCTCCTTCGTGAGAAAAGCAGGATACAGAGAGAATACAAGGGGAACAAGGTGTTGAGGTGGGCCACTTCCGTATTCGCAGAGGCACCCACGTGACTAGTCCGTCGCCATATTTTCCTGAGCCGTGGACCATGACGTCTCTAAATATCGATTGTGTAAGTCCAGGACGGACAACTGATTATGAGCCGTCGAGAAAATTTGCGCGAGCGGTTTGACCTGATTCAGTGGACGAGGTGAGTTCCCCTTCCACATGGAGTTCGGCCGGATGGAGTTCTTGCTGGATCCAGTGGACAGGTGAGTTCCCCTCCCAGATGTACCCACACAGAAATTTGCGTCGGGGATTGATTCAGCGCATCCGCTATCGCTGATTTGTGTAAAAGGCCATAGGTTTCACCGAGATACGAAGTTCACAACGCCTTGAACACCCGGATCCGGAGAAGCGCTTATGTGTGTCAAGGGCGTAGGGGCGCCGGAGCCAATGGCACCAGAGGACTCGAATGCCGCCTTAGGCTGCGCACAAATGCTGGGCGGTTGCAATCCACGCGGGAGTGTCGGCGACGACCGGCATAGGAGGAAGAGTTCTGCACAGTCTACTGGGATGGTGAATCTGGAAGAGGTAATGTCCTCAATTTCGTTTTCTAGTTGTGAATGCCGATTCCTTGGAAAAGAATGTTTGGTTATTTGTTACTATATTTCAGAAGCTTACATTCAGCTTGCAAGTATGAACAAGATTAGTTCTGTGAGTACATAACCAATCATTAACTGGCTTCATACTTGCAAAAAGGGATCTTACAATTTGTTTGCATATATCCGTGCTGTGTGCGAATAGTGATTGTAGTTAGGAAAGGGCATTGGGAATTAATGGTCATAAAATTAAATGTTGCCCACTACAAAAAAAAGACACATCCGTGACATTTTGGGCCGAACGAATTTTTTTTCTGTCATACATATGACACTTCTATGACGATAATTGTGACAAAACCCGTATCATCATAGATGTGGTGGGCCTTACTTCTATGACAAAAAATCATGACAGAAAATGGTCTATTTGTCTCCGGGCGGGCCGGAGACGCACTCTGCATGACATTCTTTGGGCCGCCCATGACGGAAAAACCGTGGTAGAAGCGAGGGGAGGAAAATTTTGGGGAGTTCCGGTTACGGTGGGAGGTCGAGGGCCGAAGCGATGCGCTGCTTTCTCTCGTAATGTACGCTGTGTGTGCGGTAGGCGCTATTTCTAATCAACTCCGAAGCGGCGTTGGGCTCTCTGTAACCCGAAAGCGATTGCAGTTACGTATTATCGAACCCGAAAGCGATCGATCGATGGCTGTTAATCGAACCCGATCGAAGCGATTCCTTCGCCATCGCTACTAATCGAGGGCGATTGATGCTGCTTTCCGGGATGAAATAAAGTGAGCGCTATGGGGTTTGGATGAATAAAGGAGCGGTGGCGTTGCCTCTGGATGAACAGGACCCGTGGTGTGGTGGAGGGCTGGATGAACAAGAGACGGTGGAGGGGTTCCCGTGGAGGATGGTTGAACAGGACCCGTGGTGTGGAGGGCTGGATGAGCGATGAGACGGTGGAGGGGTGCCCGTGGAGGGGTGGTTGAACAGGACCCGTGGTGTGGAGGGCAGGATGAACAGAGACGGTGGACGGTGGTTGAACAAAGAGACGGTGGAGTAAGCGCAGCGGTGGAGGCTGGATGAACATGAGCCCGTGGAGGCTGGAGGAGGTCGACGGTGGAGATGAAGCGGTATCCCGCGGAGTCCTGCTTTTGCGGCATGCAGCACACCTCCTCCATGAACAGGACCCCTGCTTTCGACCGTAGGGAGGTCCGGTTTAAATCTGCTTTGGCGGTAGGCCACACCCCTCCCGATCAACACGACCCCGTTTCTACCGTAGGAGGTCCGTTTCATCCGTTTTGCGGTAAGCCACACCCCTCTCGATCAACAGGACCCCCGTTTCGACCGTATGAGGTCCGTTTCCTCCGCTTTATGCGGTACACCACACCCTCCCGATCAACAGGACCCGTGCATCAACGTAGGAGGTCCGCTTTCTCACAGGCGGTATGCGGTGCCTCGTTTCCATCGCCTGTTCCGTCCAAGCCCTCCAGATGAACACGACCACGCATTCCAATCCGACCCAGCCGGTTGGCTCCCCACGAACACGACGACGACACTATTTCTCCGTTCCGACCTAGCCATGTAAGTATGCGCGAGTAGGCGTTCGAGACCCTGGCCGTATGTACACATACGTGGCCGTATTTTCTTTCTTACACCCTGGCCGTTGTACGTACGTGTCATTGCTACGTGCGCGCCTCTACTACGATACGTGCGCGCCTCTACATCGACCCGGTATATATGTAACGCATATCGCTCGTTCGCAACGAATGACAACGCCACGCACGCTTCGACCAGGTTGGTCCCGACCGTTAGGCACTTCCTTGCTCGCCAAGATGTAGCTGGTGGGTCCCAAGGCCGTGGGGCGAATCGCTTGTTTTTTTGCCCGGACGCACTTCCTTGCATGCGAAGATGTAGCTGGTGGGTCCCAAATACCGTGGGGGACACATTTTTTTTTTGGGAAATACGGTGGCCCGTCCGGTGGGTCCCTGCTGTCAGGTGGAGGAATAATTATTTTGCGCGTAATAAGGAGGCACTTCCTTGCGGCCGTGGTGGACCCAGCTGTCAGCCTCTCCACGCGACAAAGACTTCTTCCGACGGAAGTCGGTCGTTGACCACATTGACCACGCCATGCCGAGAGCACCACGGCGGTGGACGACGGCGCAGGCCTCAGGAAGGGACGACGCAGAGCCGGGAAGACGCAGCGGTGGATGCCCACGCCAAGAGGAGGCACGAGGTGAGGCTGCCGCCGCCCCTGCAGAATAACGGGGGGTGGGTGAGTAGAGGGATGGCCCGGCCAGCGATGGGGAGTAGTAGGGGCGGTGAGGCCTCGCGCGCTCATCGCAGCCTTGACCACGCGGAGGCGGGAGCACGAGGCACCACCGGGCGCCGGGTTTGGGCGGGCCGGAGCAAGAAGACCAGAGGTTGAAGAAGCACTACGGCCGCTGGATGGACATCGCACGGTCACCGGAGCTAGAATCATGCATATTGACTAAGTTGACAAAGCCCTCCGTCTCTGGCCAACATAGTAGGCCCACAAGTCAGCCTCGCCACTATACTGGGTCCCAGCTAATCAAAGTGAGTATTCATTTTTTTGTGTAATAAGGAGGCACTTCCTTGCGTGCGTAAGATAGCTGGTGGGTCCGACATATGTCAGCTGGGGCACGTTTTTTCGCGAACAGAGAGGCCCTTCCGGTGGGTCCTGTATGTCCGGGTGGAGGAATAATTATTTTGCAGCGTAATAAGGAGGCACTTCCTTGTCAGCGCCATGGACCCAAATTGTCACCTCTCCACGCATACCCACGTCTCGATGGAAGCCATTCCTCGACCATCGTTCACCACGCCTGCGCCGAGAGCACCAGATGGCGGTGGACTTACGTGGCGAGGCCTAGGAAGGAACGACACGGAGGCAGGAAGACTCGGCAGTTCTTTCCCACTGGAGGGGAGTACGATTATGCGAGGGTTTACTAGTCTGCCCCGCCTCCGCCGGAGAATAACAACAGTGTGGGTGAGTAGAGGGATGGCTAGGCTACTGATGGGAGTACGGCAGGGGCGGTGAGGCTGGCGGCAGCACAGCCAGCCTGTACCGGGGAGGAGGGAGCAGAAGTCCCACTTGGCGCTTGTTTGAGCGGCTGGAGCAGGAAGAGCAGAGATTGAAGAAGCACGACGTCCGTTGGATGGACATCGTACGGTCGCTGGAGCTAGAATCGTTCATATTGACTAAGTTGACAAAGCCCTCAGTCCACGTCAACTTAGTAGGCCCACAAGTCAGCCTCCCACCATGGTGGGTTCCAGGTAGCAGGGGGAGTATTCATTTTTCTATGCGTAATAAGGAGGCATTTCCGGTGGGTCCGAAATGACAGCTGGGGATGTTTTTCGCAAACACGGTGGTCCGTCCGATGGGTCCCAGCGATCGTGGGCAAACGCTTTTTTCATTTAAATATCAGGCCCGTCCGTGGGTCACAGCAGCTTAGGGGGGAAACGTTTTTCCGCTGAATATCGGTGGCCCGTCCGGTGGGTCCCTGCTGTCAGGTGGAGGAATAATTGTTTTGCGCGTAATAAGGAGGCACTTCCTTGCGGCTGCCGTGGACCCAGCTGTTAGCCTCTCCACGTACAGCACTCTTCTGATGGAAATCGGTCGTTGACCACATTGACCACGCCGCGCTAAGAGCACCAAGGCAGTGGACGACAGCGAGGCCTAGGAAGGGGATGACGCGGAGCCAGGGAAGACGCGGCAGTGGATGCCCACGCGGAGAGGAGTACGAGGGTGTCACACCCCTAGTTCTGATAATGCCTAGTACTAGCATATGGTTTTTGCATCATGTTTAAATTTTGATGGAAAACTTGAAGTGGGGATTGCCTAAACCCTAGCATCAAAGGAATTCACTAGGTTCAACTAAAATATGTTCAAGATGATTCCAAATGGCTTTAAAAATGTTCATCATTTCGGAAAATGCCGAAACAAAGAACTATAGGTGTTGCACATTTTTCCATGACATATTTGGGCTCTGAATTAAATCATATAGTATTTGCATTTGGGCATTTAAGTGCTATTAGATATTTTAAATGCTCAAATAACCCCAAACTAAAATGTTCCATGTCGGATATACTCCAAACAGGTGGCCATGTGCAGTTTGGTGATTTTGGAGATGCCTAAGTATTTTTAGAAATGCCACAAACTTGCAGAAATAAAACAAAACAGAAATAAAAAGGGAAGGACTTACCTGGCCAAACTTACCTGGCTGGGCCGGCCCACCAGGCCTGTGCCATTTATCACCTACCTCGCCAAAGAGGGAAGAGGAGGGAGGCAGACACGCCTGCAGCGTGCAGGCGCCACGCCTCCTCCCGCTGCCGCCCGATCGCTCGAGCCGGGTGACGACGCCACGCACTGGAATCCCTCGACCTCTCCCTGTGCTTCTCCCCACCTCTCTCTCTCCCACAGCGCAGCCGCCTCGAAACCGCTGCCGCGCCGCCTCGCCGTTCATGCCACCAACCACCCCACCTCACCGATGCGCGAGAGCTCCGCCGACGTCCTTTTTGTCCTTCTCGCACTGGAGCCAAGCGACACCGAAGCCCTGGAACACCGCCATCGCCGTCTTTTTCAACTCTCGGTCCGCCGAGATCGCTGCAACCATGCGCCCGCTCCGTTGCTTCCCCGAAGCTCCCTCGAGACCACCGCATTGCACTCCCGTGAGCTTCTCCTTCGATCCCCTCTTCCCCTTGCTCGCTTGCGCCTGTAGTCGCCGCCTCTTGAGCCCGAGAGCACTCCGCCTCGCCATGTCGCCGCCATGCCATGCTAAGCTCTTCCACACGCTGGCCCAAGTGCATCACCGCTTTCATCTTGCTCCTAGGAGCCGAGCGCACCCATCTGCTAGCCCTGCCGTGCCCCCTAACACCGAACCCGAGCTCGCTGCATCTCCGTCGCCGCCATGAGCTCGACTCAGCCGAGCTCCCTCCACCCTAGCTCCTCCTGCTTGCTCTGTCACCATGCCTTGAGCCCCAGCCACTCAGAGATTCAAACCTCGGTCGATTTTGTCGACCGTGGGCAAAATCCGAGCACCTCCGCTGCCTCAAGCGCCGGGCCGGGCGACGAGCCGTGGACCAAGTCCGCGAGGTTGACTCGCTTGACCTGGGGTTTGACCCCTGTGGTCACCGACGCGTGGGCCATGCCCCCGCTTAGTTTAGATGTGAGTTTAATTAGCACTAATTAACTTAGTTAATTAGTTGACTCAATCGACAAGTGGGCCCAGGCTCTAATTAACCTAGGTTAGTGCTAACCTAACGCTAACTAACTCTGTTAATTAGTTGTTACACTGACTTGTGGGTCCCCGCTGTCAGGTTTGACCTGGGCTGGCGCCTTTGACCTGCTGACGTCACCCCGACGTCATGCTGATGCAGTTAACCTTTTTTCTGGATTTATTTTTATACAGGAAATTCCAGAAAATGCCCAAAACTTCTAAAAATCATAGAAATTAATCTGTAACTCCAAATGCAAAGTTTTATATATGAAAAATGATCAGAAAAATCCAATCTATCCATATGTACTGGTTTCATGCATGTTAGAACAATTTAACCTTGCTGTTTAGGTGAAACAAGTTAATGCACTAATATGACCTCTTAAAATGGGTTTGCATTTGAATCTTTGGTTCAAATGGACTCATCTCAATCTATTCTAGCTTGCGTTAGCCCAAAACACATTCATATTGCCATGTCATAGCATGCATCATATTGTGCATTGCATTGATCATGTTTCTTCTCCTGCTTGCCGGTGTTGTTCCCCTCGGTAGACGTTGTACCGACATTGTGATCGCTGACAATCGATGAAGACTCAATGCTATCTTCGTAAGTGCTGGCAAGCAAAACCCCTTGTTCATTCCGATGCAATCCCACCCTCTCGCCTCCTGCTCTCTTTTCTTGCATTAGGACAACAACGATTCAACTGCTATTTGTCATGTAGTTGAACCCCTTATCCTATGCATGACTGTCATTGCCACAAAGAATAGATGAAACCAGCTAGCATGAGTAAGAGTTGTTTGAGCCCTGATGTGCCTACTCATTCATGCTTGTTTGTCGTGGCTCGCTATTGCTTAGAGTTGTGTCGTCTGATTCATCGGGGATGAATCGGAGGTGTGTGAACATGTCCCATCGTTGAGAGCTAAGTGTGTGAACACGATTTGGTAAAGGTATCGGTGAGAGGCCATCTAGGAGTACATGGTGGGTTGTCTCATTGAAGCCGTCCTCAGGAACTGAGTTCTGTGTTTGTGATCCATGAAACAGCTACTACCATGCATTGGGCCTTGAAATATGACCCCGCCGACTTCTTAATCACCCTTGTCCTCTGTCGAGTGAGTTGCAAGTAGTTTCGTGTTTGGAGTATCTTTGGAGGCCGTGGGCGACCTTGACAGGGGTGGGTTGTGATGTGGTAGGCACGTGGCCGGGTATGCCGGGCACCTGTTTGGTGTCGCGGAACCCTGTACACATCATTCGGGGCCGTATGTGGAAACTTCGGCCAGACTCCCTACGGATGGAACCTGAATAGGCGATAAACCTGGACTAGATACTTGAGTGTTTAGGTAGGTCGTGGTCTACACCCACGCCGGCTTTTCGCTTGAAGTCCGCCGAGAACATGTCGTGTGCGCACGCCAAGTGGTGGAAACATGTATGAAGAAGTACACCCCTGCAGGGTTAACATCATCTATTCGAATAGCCGTGTCCGCAGTAAAGGACTTCTGGGTTTCCTATAATAGTTCATAGACAAGTGAAAGTGGATACTCTAAAATGTGCAAGATAAGTGTGAGTGCTATGGATGGCGTTCTCGTAGGGAGACGGGAGCGAATCCATAGTGGTGTATTGATATGGTGAATATGTGGACTCGTGCGCCACCTCAAAAGAGTTACTTGCAATGTAGTTTAGGATAGCCACCGAGTCAAAGCTGGCTTGCCGCAGCTTAAACTCCACCACCCCCTTTGTTGATACCGATGCATATGTAGTTAGTTCTGATGTAAGTCTTGCTAGGCACATTTGTACTCACTTTTGCTTAATTTATGTTTTGCAGAGAGACTTCAGTCTCGCTAGTAGTTCCGCGTGGACTTCGACGTTTAGCTTGTTACCTCAGCTACGATCTTTTGCCTCGACAGGATCTGGTAGATAGTCAGGCTTCTCAGCCTTTTTCATTTGTAGATGTCCTACGTACTCGAACATGTTAAGCTTCCGCTTGTGCTTTGACTTGTATGTTTCGAGTGTTGGGTCATGAGACCCATCTTTGTAATATCTCGCCTCTCGGAGCCTATTGAATAAAAATACTTGAGTCGAGAGAGTTATGTTGTGATGCCATCTTGTATTTACACATATCGAGCATATTGTGTGTATGATTGAAATGCTTGGTATGTGTGGGATCCGACAACCTTGTTGTTTATCCTCGGTAGCCTCTCTTATGGGGAAATGTAGTCTTGTGCTTCCATGAGCCATAGTAGTCTGCTACAGCCCGGGTTCCCGGAGTCCTGTTAGCCCAAAGGTTACTTCTCGGATTCAAGACGCCGACCGACATGCTCGATGTTGATTCATGTATGCATGTCCCTATAAGTTAGTGCCACTTTGGGTTCACGACTAGTCTTGTCGGCCCGGGTTCTCTGTCACATGGATGGTAGCGACACTATTATATACGTGAGCCAAAAGGCGCAAACGGTCCTGTGCCATGGTAAGGCGACACCATGGGAATACCGCATGTGAGGCCGCAAAGTGATATGAGGTGTTACCGCCAGATCGATGTGACTTGGAATCGGGTCCTGACAGCTTTGGTATCGTGAGCCCCGATCGCCTGTAGGGATTACCAAGCCAAACTGGTCAAGTTGAGTCTAGAAATGCTCTAGTTATATAAGTGAATTGACTGTGGAAGGGAAACGTGAAGGCTCTTTTTACTCCTTTACCTTATGCCTTCTCGAGCTGAAGTCACCTCTTTCTTTTCTACAGGGATTAAGAACTAGGCCTTCTCATCTATCTATCAGGATGATGAGTTACTATGATAGAGACTTATAGGATTGATGTACTTAAGCCTCTGTTCAGTTCTATTACTTACATGTGTTCTTAGTTGATCTCAGAACATTGATATTGTGATGTCGAGTGGCTATGCCACCATTTTGCAGGATGTCTCAAATTATTTTGAGCATTTACAGCCATTATGCTGTCCGAGTCATCCCAGGTTTCTAGATAGTCTGATGCACTTGCAATCATTCCTCCATGTTCCTGATGTCCATTTGGGCCAGATTAATCACACTAATCGGTGAGTTGAGGTACTTTGTTTCCTCGACATATATGTTGGAGCTATTATTATAACCCTAGGTGTCTAGAGTATCACCTAGTAATCTAGCCATGTTTTGTGTTCCCTGTGTGATGATTCTGGCCATCATTCCGGAAAGCATCCCGTGATGCTACTTAGTAGTAGGTATTCTACTTCCGGGTTTTGAACCCGAGATTCACCCCACTTACCTCATGTTGATAGTGTTTGCTAGTTCCTTTAGGTTATTAGTAACCTTTGTGATAGTCCTCGAGGTCTGTGGTATATCGTTCTTCCAATACCATGAACCATTATGGCAGAAGTTCTTTGAAGCATAAGATCACAACCAGGCGCTTCTTGATGAGTTCTCCATTCTCGCATTGTGAATCTGCCAATTCTACCTTCTCGCATGGGTTATCCAGGAAGAAATGTTGAGCTTTGCTCGACATACTAATCTATGCATCCACAACTCGTAAAGATATATGTTCCTTTGAGTTGTCCCCTTCGCTTCTTTTTCGACCTCCATCTATCAATTGATAATCAAGAGTATGCGGCATTCATTCATCGATGCCTATTATTCTTGTGGTCCTGTCAAGCCATTCTAGTTCGTAATGACTAGGAGAAACAAACTCCAAGCACCTCATCCATTTCTAGGATTGGGTCAAAGCAGTTGTATTCCGCAGGTCAAATGCAATCAAGCTTTTGGTCTGTTCTTCCCCGAAGTATTACCCACTTTATGTCGATAATATCATAGGAATTGCACCAACTCTTTTGAATTCTTGACGTAGTGATACTTCTCGCCATCATTATTCATTTCTCGGCTCCCGTGTTGTTGCAACCGGAACGCCGACAGGTGAACCATGATGTGTGAAATCAATCCTCCTAGCAACCTTGTTGCTTGGTAGTTAAAGGACAATAATTTCATTCTTAGCGTGTTGGTTATTGAATCACCATCCTAGGATTGATCGTGCTACCTAGTCCCTATTTCTGGTGCACTCTTTGATAAATGAGCTAGGATTATTCAATCCCTCGCTTATTTGGTCATATCGTCTTGCTCTGAAAAACAAGATTGTTCTCAAGCTTAGAGACATATCAATGGTTCGTGATTTTCTGAATATCTTCTCGGAAGTATCACCAGGTCGTCACCTGGCCGCTATGTTGAGTTTGTGAGCAAGTTGGTTTTCTGTAACCACCCCTTCTCCAAGAATCCGTGTCAGATACCCCGAGCTAGTTGGTTAAGCTAAACAACAACCTGGAGAGTTGGAAGATAAAAGCTTGCCCGACTTTGTTCATTTTAAGGGATATCTTGTATGTATGTTGAAGAAGATGATATCTTCATTGATTAGTCCTCGTGATCACTTGTTGGATCTATTGTCTTGTCAAAACTTTGATTTGAGTGTGGGCTATCATCAAATCAAAATCAGCACCAACGATGTTTGTAATGTTGTCTTACTCGAGGTTGATCCCTCGAGCATACACCATTACATCTTTTGGTCTAACCAATACTATCACATTGTTCACATAATGGTGGAAGTCCCGTGATATGGAAATTCCGATGAGTTGTTGTTGAGCCCATCAGCAGCATTTTGTCTCCTCCATGATTTGTGTTGAACATCCAGCTAGTGTTGGAAATTTGTGTATGCATTTTCTTCATGCCCCGTCCATGAGGTATATGTTTGGATGAGAGAAGTGAGTTCCTCTAATTCACGTGTATATGATGTAAGTTGCCACCGTGAATTCGAGAGAGTTTGTTTTGCTTCCTTTGGGATCATTCCAAGTTAGTCATGCACGTGCGAAGTGCTCTATGGTTTGATAGGTTGGCGGCCTCCACTCCATATGCGTTCCTAGTACACCAAGCCACTGACTGATTTGTTCAAGGAGAAGTAGTTCCTTCTTAAGACAATGCCTTATGCAAGGACTTCAATGTCCCCGACTATGGTTCTCCACCTGAACTCGGTAGTGTTTTGTTGTAAGACTACCGCGTGGTCATGCTTGTCTTGGACAGCGTGTGCACAGGTTTGTAGCAGAACCAGCTCATGTTTTGGAGCTTGCTATCGTAGTTCATTTCCCAAGAATCTTGCAACATCATCTCGTCGGTTTGTGTTGCAAATTTTCTTTCCAGACATGACGTTTGAAATATCCTGTTACCAACCAGATCTGAATCTCAGGAAGATATGATGGTTGAAACATTCCCAACATCTAGATTTTGTTCCCAGCTTGCACCGTTGATACGTCCATTTTGCATCATGCTTTTATGTCAATATTTATTGCATTATGGGCTGTTATTTCACGTTATGTCACAATACTTATGGCTATTCTCTCTTATTTTACAAGGTTTACATTAAGAGGGAGAATGCCAGCAAATGGACTTCCGGCTGGAAAAGGAGCAAATATTGAAGGACTATTCTGCGCAACTCCAAAAGTAATGAAACTCCACGGAATACCTTAGAATAAATAAAGAAAAATCGTCGCCAAAGATGAAGGCCAGGGTGCCCACACCCTGCTCGCGAGGGTGGGGGGCGCGCCCCCTACCTCGTGGGCCCCCTGGTGGCTCTCCGACGTCCATCTTCTCTCATATGAAGTCTTTCGATGAGAAAAAAATAGAAGAGAACCTTTCGGGACGAAACTCCGCCACCACGAGGCGGAACCTTGGCGGAACCAATCTAGGGCTCCGGCAGAGCTTTTCTGCCGGGGACACTTCCCTCTGGGAGTGGGAAATCATCACCATCGTCATCACCAACGCTCCTCTCATTGGGAGAGGGCAATCTCCATCAACATCTTCATCAGCACCATCTCATCTTCAAACCCTAGTTCATCTCTTGTATCTAATTCCTGTCTCCAAGTCCGAGATTGGTGCTAGTAGGTTGCTAGTAGTGTTGATTACTCTTTGTAGTTGATGCTAGTTGGTTTAATTGGTGGAAGATCATATGTTCAGATCCTATATGCACATTATTACCCCTCTTATTATGAACATGAATATGCTCGTGAGTAGTTACGCTTTGTTCACGAGGACAAGGGAGAAGTCTTGCTATTAGTAGTCATGTGAATTTGGTATTCGCTCGATATTTTGATAAGATGTATGTTGTCTAACCTCTAGTGGTGTTATGTGAACGTCGACTACATAACACTTCACCATTATTTGGGCCTAGAGGAAGGCATTGGGAAGTAATAAGTAGATGATGGGTTGCTAGAGTGTGAAGCTTAAACCCTAGTTTATGCATTGCTTCGTAAGGGCTGATTTGGATCCATATGTTTCATGCTATGGTTAGGTTTACCTTAATACTTTTGTTGTAGTTGCGGATGCTTGCAATAGAGGTTAATCATAAGTGGGATGTTTGTTCAAGTAAGAACAACACCCAAGCACCGGTCCACCCACATATCACATTATCAAAGTACCGAACGCGAATCATATGAGCGTGATGAAAACTAGCTTGACGATTGTCGGTGTCAAAACCGGCGGATCTCGGGTAGGGGGTTCCGAACTGTGCGTCTAGGCGGATGGTAACAGGAGACAAGGGACACGATGCTCGCCGAACTGAGTCCAGAGAGGTTGCTGATCGAACCTTCACCTGACAAGCTTCAAAGCCGGGTCCGGAGGCTGAGGCGAGCACGAGACGTGCGTCGGATGCTCCTCCGACAGAGGATGCCGACAGGTTGTCCGCCACCAACTCCGAGGTGGAGAGCGCTTTGAACCACAAAGGCGCCGGGACAGTTCTTCGTGACGACGTGTTTCTCCCAAGAGGCCTTGAATGCCTTTGATTCGGAGATGCGCACCTCCGTGCCGCTCAAGATGGACTAGCCGTGAGCCACGGAGCAGTATGTGAAGGACATACGGTAAGGAAATTTGACAGCTTATATATGCCAAGAGGCCCCGAGACTTAAAATAGTTAGAATAACTGATTTAAGGATCATTTGTTATGCAGGATCTTACGTAAAAGAATACCCGATCGTCTCTGTGGAGCTTGAAGAGTGCAGGGCCCATCTTGAGGCCGCACTAGCCGCCACGGGGAGCCACAGAGACCCCTCCGTAATATACGCTCAGAAGATAAATAATTTATGAAGTGCGGCGGTGTGTAAAGCTGACAAAAACATTGTAGATGGCGCGGACTAGATCCGGACAAGCAACAGCTCTTACGCCAGATTAAAGGTCAAGCAGAGCGTGCTTACGAGGGTGCGGCAGAGAAGAATAACCTCCAAGACGCCAACACCAAGCTGGGTGAGGAACCGAAGGACGTTCGTGCCCAGCTTATCCGACCAGAAGGAGAATCGGCGGCTTTGTCGGCGGCATTTTCAAGAGTGCTTGAGCGAACTTTGAAAGAGTTCGCGAGGAAGGCGACTAACATAAACATGTATGGAGGTTTGCTCACAGGTTGTCCCGAGGAGGAGATGCCCAATTCTTCGGGTGATCTTCTTCCCTTAATCTGGCTACCTGCACGAACGAAGTCCGGCAGGTGATGAAAAGCATCGCCAGGCCTTGTGGCCATCCATCTCCCCGCTCAAGGCATTGGGGAGCCGGGCAGAGCTTCAAGGAGCACGCGGGCGCTTCCGCTATGGAAGATATCGGCCTGCCCGTCAAGGCGCCAGGGAGGCCTGGGCATGGTAAAGACGCGGTACACGGTTATTGACCCAAACCACATGGCCGAGGTCGGACTGTGGGGGCCGGATGGGATGGAGATCCTCAGAAAGTTAGTGTACGGCCAAGTAGAATTGGCCGCCAAGTATTCCCAAAGAAGATTGTAAATTAGATAGCCTGTTAGATGGCATTGAGGAGGAATACAATGAGTCAAGTTGACTATGTAAAAAAATGACATGAAAGAATGTCTTCTAGCCGGATTCTAGATCGTTTGTCATAGCGGACCTTTTCGCTTCGACCTCCGGACCCAATAGTCCGGAGTGTGTCCGAATACCGTCGTGGTTATATAAGAACCGTGGTATGCATGGAGACAAGGCATAGGGGTCATTGTTGCTGTATCAGACAAGTGCCCAACTAGTTATGTTATATTACATGGGTAGTAAGAAACATCTTCCAGGGAGAATAGTTCCGTTAAGGGTTCCTTTCGCTGGGATGCATGCCCTAAAGTGCATGTCAAAGCTGCTTATGAAAGCGTAAAATCATCTGGGGCAGATGAGTAAATAGTTAAAAATCATCTTTCAATTCACCGACCGAATATTCCCTTAAGAACGCTTAGCTTTCGGCTTCACCTACCGAGGTACACATCCGGCCGACCCAGCAAAGAATAATCGCAGAGGTGCTCCCTTTACCACCCAGCCGAACAATCGGGAACGAGGGGTAAGCACAGGAGCCGTGCAACCCAGCTTGGCCAAAACTTAAGTCATATCGATGCATATAATGGCGAATAAAAGGTACATGCGAAAGTTTAACGCATGTATTGGGCATGAAGCCCAGATAAATAAGCTTACATTAAAGAAGCCCCCTGTGTATAATGAGCGCGATAGCGCCAAGTGTAAAAAGTGAAAAGCGCAAACGAGCCTCTAAAGGCTACAAGAAGAAGAAGGAGGAAGGAGAGAAATAAAATACAGCAAAAAGCAAAAATATAGAATGCGGACGGAGGAAGGAGACGAACTTGGAGTCCGGCACTTAGGCGTAGAATCTTCGTAGACGGGCTGCATTCCATGGGTTCGCTCGAAGTCGGTTATCCGATGCGCTTCGCAGAAGGTATGCTCCGCCGGTCGACCTGGTCGATGATGAAGGGACCTTCCCATTTGGGCTTGAGTTTGTCCTTTTCTTGTCCCAAGCAGCGAGAACTAGTTCGCCAACGTTATAAGCTTTGGCTCGTATTTCCTCGCTTTGATATCTTCGAGCTTCGCTGTTGATAGAATGCGGAACGAGCTTTTGCCACGCCGCGCTCCTCCTCCAATGCGTCCAACTGTCCTGCCGACGAGCTCGGCTTCTCTTTCTTCATACATGCGCACGCCGAGGTGAGTCATGTATTATGTCGCAGGCAAGACTGCCTTCGCGCCGCATACCATGAAGAATGGTGTAAATCCGTAGTACGATTCGGCGTGGTCCGCAGCCCCAGAGGCACGGAGTCGAGCTCCTCGACCCAAAGGTCGTGTTAGATTCCTTGAGGGACCGTGACTAGTCCGGGTTTAATGCCGCTCATGATTAGACTGTTTGCTCGTTCGACTTGGCCATTGGTTTGAGGATGATAGACTGAGGCGTAATCGAGCTTGATGCCCATGTTTTTGCACCATGATTTGACCTCATCGGCCGTGAAGTTGGTGCCGTTGTCAGTGATGATACTGTGGGGGACACCGGAACGGTGCACTACCCCGATATGAAGTCTATCATCGGTCCGGATTCGCCGCTTTAACCGGTTTGGCCTCTATCCATTTGGTGAATTTGTCCACCATGACCAATAGGTATTTTTGCTTGTGGGTTCCTCCTTGAGGGGTCCCACCATGTCAAGCCCCTGACCGCGAACGGCCGTGTGATGGGTATAGTTTTCGTGATGTGGGTGGCATGTGGCTTTTGTTAGCAAAGGCGGCAACCGACGATCGTTGGACTAAGTCCTGCGCAGATTCCGCCCGGGCCGTCGGCCAATAAAATCATGTACGGAAGGCCTTGTTTACAAGGGCCCGGCTGCAGCGTGGTGCCCGCCCAGTCCGCATGAATTTCAGCCAGAGGTTTCGCCCTTCCTCTTCGGAGATACACCTTTGAAGGACTCCGGTAGTGCTTTTCTTATAAAGCTCTCCCTCATGGACATTATAGGCTTTAGAGCACCGTACTATGCAGCGAGCCTCATTTTGGTCTTCGGGGAGTTCCTTCCTAGTTAGGTAGGCTAGGTAATGGTTCCATCCACGGGGCGATAACCGCCATTATTTACGTGGCGAGAGAGGGTGTTATCTCGGGGCGGAGCCTCCGGTTGTGTCGAGTGTACTGGCGTCGGTAGCGCTTGGTTGGGTCCGGATTGTTATTGCCGGACTTCTTCCCATAGTACGGATGGCTGGAACAGCCGTTCCAAAAAGATATTGGGTGGGACGGCATCGCGTTTTGCACCGATGCGTGCTAATATATCCGCTACCGGTTGTTATCCCGGCTATATGATGAAATTCGAGCCCTTCAACCGGCCGACATTTTTAGGACCGCATTGCGGTATGCTGCCATTTTCGGATCTTTGGCGTCAAAGTCTCCGTTTATTTGAGATATTGCGAGGTTTGAATCTCGCGCACCTCTAGGCGTTAAATGCCCATGGAGATCGCCATCCGGAGGCCGTGCGTAGAACGGCCTCAGATTCGGGCCGCGTTGTTGGAGTCCGTATACATTATCTCAAGGACGATTGGACTGTGTCCCGGTTTGGGACGTTGTGACGACGCCAGCCAATTTCTGTGCCAGCCAACATTTTGGAGCCGTCAAAGTGCATGATCCAATTGGATTATGCGCCCGTACTCTTTAAGGGAGTTCAGCTTCAGTCCATTCGCCACGAAGTCGGCCAAAACCTGCGACTTAATAGCTCGTCGTGGCTTATAAGTTATGTCGAATGGAAGGAGCTCTATGGCCCTTTTAGCAATCCGCCCGTCGCGTCGCGTTGTTTATAATGTCGTTAAGAGGTACTTCGAGGCTACCGTTATCAAACACTCTTGAAAGTAGTGTCGCAGCTTCCGGGATGCCATGAACACCGCATATGCTATCTTTTGATAGTGTGGGTACCGGACTTGCATGGAGTTAGGACGGTGGAGACATAATAAACCGGTTTTGAACAGGAACCGGTGTCCGTCCGCTTTCGTTCGGCTAACGAGCACCGTCTCGACAACTTGATGTGTTGCAGCGATATATAATAGCATTGGTTCGCCCATGTTGGGCGCTGCCAGACCGGATTTGTTGCCAAAATGGCCTTTATTTCTTCGAGTCCGTCATATGCGGCGGCATCCGGCCCACCGAAGTGTTCGTGCGCGAGGAGGCGGTAAAGAGGTAATGCCTTTTCTCCTAACGGGAGATAAAGCGGCTTAGAGCCGCCACGCATCCCGTCAATTTGTATTTGTTTGAGGTCTTTTGGAGTATCCAATTGTGACAGAGCTCGAATCTTGGCTGGGTTGCTTCAATTCCTCTACGGACACAATGAAGCCCAGGAGCTTTCCTACTGGAACGCCAAGACGCATTTTTCCGGATTGAGCTTGATGTCATATTTTCGAAGATTGTCAGATGTGAGCATCAAGTCGTCTACTAGAGTTTCGACGTGTTTGGTTTTGACGACCACGTCATCTACATATGCTTCCACTGTTTTGCCGATCTGGTTTGCCAGACATGTCTGGATCATGCGCTGATATGTTGCGCCGGTGTTTTTCAGCCCAAAGGGCATTGTGTTGAAGCAGAACGGGCCGTATGGAGTGATGAATGCTGTTGCAGCTTGGTCTGGCTCCGCCATCTTGATTTGGTGGTAGCTTAGTATGCGTCGAGGAAGCACAATGAGTCGTGGTCTCATCAGAAGCGCCAATGATTTGATCAATTCGAGGGAGGGGGCCCCGATCCTTTGGGCAAGCCTTATTAAGGTCTTTGTAATCAACACATAGGCGCCAGGATTTATCCTTCTTTGGTACCGTCACCAGGTTCGCTAGCCAGTCCGGATGTTTTATATCTCCGATGAATCCGGCCTCCGTAAGTTTGGCTAGCTCCTCTCCCATGGCCTGTCTTTTGGGTTCGAAAGCGCCAAGAGCCTGCTTGACTGGCTTGAACTTTTAGGATGTTTAGACTATGCTCGGCCAGCTGGCGTGGCATTCTGGCATGTCACGAAGGGTGCCGTGCAAAGATGTCCCAGCTTTTCTTGTAGAAATTCTCGAAAGCGCGCCTACATCGTGGTTTAATTGTGCTCCGATGGAGGTCGTCTTTGCGGAGGTCCGTTAGGTGGACTTGGAATTTGACTATTTCATCCGCTGGTTTAAAAGAGGTGGACTTGGATCTTTTATCAAGTATCACGCCGTCCCTGTTCACCGTGGAGCGCATCGCTGTGAGTTCCTCGCCGCTAGGGCTTCGATAGTGCCTCGAGGGCTAGTGCGGCTGTCTTATTTTCTCGGAGTGCTATGTTCGGATCACTAGCGAGAGTGATGATTCCGTTGGGACCGGGCATTTTAAGCTTCATGTACCCATAATGGGGTATAGCTTGAAAAATTGTGAATGCCTCTCGTCCTAATAAAGCATGATATCCGCTGTTGAACGGGGCCACTTGAAATGTGATCTCCTCGGACCTGTAATTGTCCGGCGAGCCGAACACTACGTCCAGCGAGATTTTTCCTGTGCAGCATGCTTCCCGGCTGGGATTATTCCTCTAAAGGTTGTGCCGCTTCGCTCAATGCGGTTCCATCTATTTCCATTTTTCAAGGGTTTCGGCCATAGATGAGGTTTAGTCCGCTGCCGCCATCCATGAGTACCTTAGTAAGGCGAAGTGCCCACCTTTGTCGAGCCGAGGACCAATGCGGTTGGTGCCCGGCAGTTCGAATTTAGGTTCGCTAACGGGCGTTGAAGGTAATAGCCGGTTACTCCATGGATTTATTGTTGCTACTTGGTAGACTTGACAAGGTTATGGAGTTGTCGTTTTCGCATGTTATTTGATGCGAAAGTCTCGAAGACCGTTAACACCGTGCATCGGTGTTGCTGGGCTGGGATTCTGAAGCTAGAAGCTCTTCGCCACTTTTGGCCACCGCCGTAGTATCCAACATGCTCGAAGGCTATGATTTGGAGTGGCGCCTCAGTGCTATGAATTTTGCAGGCCCGCTTAGCCAACCCTCCAAGACGGTTCCGCACCCTTTTAGGGGGTTTTGGTTTTTGGTATTTAACCTGTGTGCTTGATAATGATGCACCCTTTTGTTCCGGACTAGGGATGTATTCGGGCGGATTATCCCAAAATTTACTTTCGGTTTTCCAGCGCTCTCCATCGACAAGATTTCTTTTGTACGATGGTCACCAAGTCAGCAAAGCGTGTAATTTCGCGACGACTTATGGCGTTTAGGATTCCCTTGTCCGTGCTGTTATTGCAAAAAATTGGGATTGCGTCCTCCTCTCGGTAGTCGTTTATCCTGTTCATAACTGTGGAGGAATCAGCCCAAAGAATGATGTACTGCTTTCAGCAGGCTCTTGCCGAACTCGAGAGAGATCGCCAATGTTTGGGTGGGCGGGTGGCACTAAATCCGGAACCCCGCCCAATTTAGGACTCAAGGGCGAAGTTTCCGAACTCGGAAATTTGGATTTTTGAGTGCTATCCAAGGAGTCTCAAGACGCCACCGACTTTAGGTTCAGGGGCTTGATCGACATCCGCCCCTCCGCAGGAATCCGGATTGAGGGATCGGGAACCGGACGTAGCTAGTCCTTAAGGTAGAAGAAGAATCGCCGCATTGCTCCACTATCACAGCAACATGATGGGTAGCCCGGGAGAGTTGATCTCTCTCAGATCGGTTTTAGGCCCGATCCAACCGTGAATCTGGCGACTCCCAGGTGGCGGTGCGATCCAAGAGCTTCGTTTATGGAGGAGAGCTCGATCGGATCTAACTGTTCGGCAAGTTCGAACTAACATGGAGAGATTGGTTTCGATGACTCGAGAGATCATCGTCGCAAGGCAGCGAACTAGCGGCCATGAGAAAACCGCCTAGTCAAGAGTCGACGGTGGCCAAAGGCTTCTTTGGCGATAGTATCATCTTTAAAGACGAGACGAGGCATCCTACCTGACGGCGACGGCACAGAGGAACTCTCAATGAAAGCACCAATGTCGGTGTCAAAACCGGTGGATCTCGGGTAGGGGGTCCCAAATCAAGGCCTAGGCGGATGGTAACAGGAGACAAGGGACACGATGTTTTAACCTGTGTTCGGCCCTCTCTATGGAGGTAATACCCTACTCCTGCTTGATTAATATTGATGATATGGGTAGTACAAGAGTAGATCTACCACGAGATCAAGGAGGCTAAACCCTAGAAGCTAGCCTATGGTATGATTGTTGTTCGTCCTACGGACTAAAACCCTCCGGTTTATATAGATATCGGATAGGTTAGGGTTACGCAGAGTCGGTTACAATGGTAGGAGATCTACATATCCGTATCGCCAAGCTTGCCTTCCACGCCAAGGAAAGTCCCATCCGGACACGGGACGAAGTCTTCAATCTTGTATCTTCATAGTTTTGAGTCCGGCCGTGACGATAGTCCGGCTATCCGGACACCCCCTAGTCCGGGACTCCCTCAACGATATTCCCATGTGTCCTCGGGAGCGCTTTTCCTATTATAAGAGTTTGTCCAGGCTTGTCCTTTGCTACAAAAAGGATTGGGCCACCTTGCTGCACTTTATTTACTTTTGTTACTTGCCTCTTTACAATTTATCCTATCACAAAACTATCTGTTACCACTTATTTCAAGATTTGCAGAGAATACCTTGCTGAAAACCGCTTATCATTTCCTTCTGCTCCTCGTTGGGTTCTGACACTCTTACTTATCGAAAGGACTACGATAGATCCCCTATACTTGTGGGTCATCAAGACTCTTTTCCGGGCGCCGTTGTCGGGGAGTGAAGCGCCTTTGGTAGGTGGAATTTGGTAAGGAAAAATTTATTTAGTGTGCTGGAAATTTTCTGTCACTTGTTACTATGGAAAGTAATTGTTTGAGGGGCTTGTTCGGGTATCTTCACCCCGTCTCGGTTGAGCCAAGGGTTGCTCCTCAACCTCATCGAACGATTGAACCAATTGAGAATGAAACTCCTTTTGGAATTCCTTCGGGTATGATGGAAAAACTGCTAGCTAACACTTTCGCAGGAGATGGAACAAAGCATCCTGACGAACATCTACGCTTTGTGGATGATATTTCTGGACTATTTAAGCTTGCAGGTATACCCGATGATGTTGTTAATAATAAGGCTTTCCCTTTATCTTTGGAGGAGACGCGTTGACATGGTATAGGCTATGTGCCGATACGAGATCATGGAACTATAAAAGAGTGAAATTGGAATTTCATCAAAAGTATTACCCTATGCATCTTGTTCATCGTGATCGCAATTATATATATAATTTTTGGCCTCGCTGAAGGAGAAAGCATCGCTCAAGCCCGGGAGGGTTAAATCAATGTTATATTCATGCCGCAATCATGAGCTCTCAAAATTGACAATTCTCCAGAATTTTTATGCTCGGCTTTCTGATAACAATAGCACCATGCTCGATACTTCTTGTGCTGGCTCTTTTATGATGAAGCCTATTGTATTTGGATGGAATTTACTGGATAGAATTAAATGCAACTCTGAAGATTTGGACCTCGACGAAGGTAAGGAGTCAGGTATGACACCTAAGTTTGATTGTGTTAAATCTTTTATGTATACCGATATTTTCCGTAAGTTTAGCACTAAATATGGACTTGACTACGATATAGTAGCTTCTTTCTCGTGAATCTTTTGCTACTTATGTTGATCTCCCCAAGGAGAAGTGGTTTAAATATCATCCTCCCATAGAAGTAAAAGTAGCTGCACCTATCAAACTTGAAGAAAAGATTGTCACTTATAATGATCCTATTGTTCCTACTTCTTATGTTGAGAAAACCCCTTTCCTCGTTAGAATGAAGGATCATGCTAAAGCTTCAACTGTTGTTCGTAAAAGCAATATTAGGACTTATACACCTCCTAACAAGTCAAAGTAGAACCTAATATTGCCATTGTTAAAGATCTCTTGTCCGATAATATCGATGGGCATGTTATTCAATTCCGTGGTAAGACTGCTAGAATTGCTAAACCTTGTGTTAAAGATAAACATAGACCTGTGGTAGGCATGCTCATTATTTCAAGTTAAAATAGGAGATCATTGTTATCATGGCTTGTGTGATATGGGTGCTAGTGCTAGTGTTATACCCATCGACTTATACAAAGAAATTATGCATGAGATCGCACCTACTGAGTTAGAAGAAATTGATGTTACAATTAAACTTGCAAATAGAGATACCATATCTCCAATGGGAATTGTTAGAGATGTTGAAGTCTTGTGTGGGAAAACCAAATATCATGCTGATTTTCTTGTTCTTGGTTCTCCACAAGATAGCTTTTGTCCCATTATATTTGGTAGACCCTTCTTGAATACTGTTAATGCCAAGATAGATTGCGAAAAGAATGTTGTTACTATTGGCTTGGATGATATGGTTCATGAGTTTAATTTCTCTAAATTTAATAAACAACATCGTGAGGAAGAATTGCCTAGTAAGGATGAAATTATTGGTCTTGCTTTTATTGTTGCATTCTCCCTAGTGATCCTTTGGAACACTATTTGCTAGACCATGAAAATGAGATGTTCATGAATGAAAGAAGGGAAATAGATGAAGTATTCTTTAAACAGGAACCCATTCTGCAACATAATTTGCCTGTTGAAATCCTAGGGGATCCTCCTCCACCCAAGGGTGATCCCGTGTTTGAGCTTAAACCGCTGGGTTCGATAATCTTGAATATGCTTATCTTGATGAAAAGAAAATATATCCTGTTATTATTAGTGCTAACCTTTCAGAGCATGAAGAAGAAAGATTATTGAAAACTCAAGAAGCACCGTGCCGCTATTGGATATACTCTCGATGATCTTAAGGGCATTAGTCCCACTCTATGTCAACATAAAATAAATTTGGAAGCGGATGCCAAACCAGTTCATGATCCTCAACGACGCTTTGAATCCTAAAATGAAAGAAGTGGTAAGAAAAGAAATACTCAAGTTTACGGAGGCAGTATAATTTATCCCGTTGATAGTCGTTGGGTAAGTCCTGTCCATTGTGTCCCTAAGAAGGGAGGTATTATCGTTGTCCCTAATGATAAAGATGAATTGATTCCGCAAAAGAATTATCACAGGTTATAGGATGGTAATTGATTTCCGAAAATTAAATAAAGCTACTAAGAAAGATCATTACCCTTTACCTTTTATTGATCAAATGCTAGAAAGACATACACATTATTGCTTTCTAGATTGTTATTCTGGTTTCTCTCAAATACCGTGGTCGGCTAAAGATCAATCAAAGACTACTTTTACATGTCCTTTTGGTACTTTTGCTTATAGACGTATGTCTTTTGGTTTATGTAATGCACCTGCCACCTTTCAAAGATGCATGATGGCTATATTCTCCGACTTTTGCGAAAAGAATTGTGAGGTTTTCATGGACGACTTTTTCCGCCTATGGTTCCTTCTTTTGATGATTGCTTACAATCTTGATCGAAGTTCTGCAGAGATGTGAAGAAACTAATCTTTTTCTTGAATTGGGAAAAGTGCCACTTTATGGTTAATGAAGGTATTGTCTTGGGGCACAGAGTTTGGAAAGAGGTATTGAAGTTGATAAAGCCAAGGTTGATGCTATTGAAAAGATGCCATGTCCAAAGGACATCAAAGGTATAAGAAGTTTCCTTGGTCACGCCGGATTTTATAGGAGGTTCATTAAGGACTTCTCAAAAATTTCTCGCCTCCTCGACTAATTTATTACAAAAAGATGTACCGCTTTGTCTTTGATGATGATTGTGTAGAAGCATTTGGAAATACTTAAAAGCGCACTAGTCTCTGCACCGGTTGTTCAGCCACCGATTGGAATTTACCCTTTGAAATTATGTGTGATGCTAGTGATTATGCCGGAGGTGCTGTTCTAGGGCGTAGAGTTGATAAGAAATTAAATGTTATCCATTATGCTAGTAAGACTCTAGATAGTGCTCAAAGAAATTATGCTACTACCGAAAAGGAATTTTTAGCGCTGGTGTTTGCTTGTGATAAGTTTAGACCTTATATTGTTGATTCCAAAGTTACTATTCACACCGATCGTGCTGCTATTAAATATCTTATGGAAAAGAAGGATGCAAAACCTAGACTTATTAGATGGGTTCTCCTGCTTCAAGAATTTGATTTACATATTGTTGATAGAAAGGAGCCGAGAACCCTGCTGGTGCATAACTTGACTAGGCTAGAGAATGTTCTTGATGACCCACTACCTATTGATGATAGCTTTCCTGATGAGAAGCTAAATGTCATAAGTACTTCTCGTAGCACTCCTTGGTATGCTGATTATGCTAATTCTATTGTTGCTAAATTTATTCCACCTAGCTTCACATACCAGCAAAAGAAAAAGGTTTTCTATGACTTGCGACATTACTTTTGGGATGACCCACATCTTTATAAAGAAGGAGTAGATGGTGTCATTAGACGTTGTGTACCTGAGAATGAACAGGAACAGATCCTATGCAAGTGTCACTCCGAAGCTTATGGAGGACATCACGCTAGAGATAGAACTGCACATAAGGTTTTGCAATACGGTTTTTATTGGCCTACTCTCTTCAAGGATGCCTGTAAGTTTGTTTTGTCTTGCGATGAATGTCAAAGAATTGGTAATATCAATAGACGTCAAGAAATGCCTATGAATTATTCACTTGTTATTGAGCCTTTGATGTTTGGGGCTTTGATTATATGGGACCTTTTCTCGCCTCTAATGGTTACACTCATATTCTAGTTGTCATGATTACGTTACTAAGTGGGTGGAAGCTATTCCAACTAGTAGTGCTGATCATAACACTTCTATTAAAATGCTTAAGGAAGTTATTTTTCCGAGGTTTGGAGTCCCTAGATATTTAATGACTGATGGTGGTTCACACTTTATTCATGGTGCTTTCCGTAAGATGCTTGCCAAATACGACGTTAATCAGAGAATTGCATCTCTTTATCGCCCGCAGTCTAGTGGTCAAGTAGAATTGAGCAATAGGGAGCTCAAATTAATTTTACAAAAGACTGTCAATAGGTCTAGAAAGAATTGGTCCAAGAAACTTGATGACGCACTATGGGCCTATAGAACTACTTATAAAAATCCTATGGGTATGTCTCCTTACAAAATGGTCTATGGAAAAGCTTGTCACTTACCTCTCGAACTAGAACATAAGGTGTATTGGGCTATTAAAGAGCTCAACTATGATTTCAAACTTGCTGGTGAGAAGAGGTTATTTGATATTAGCTCACTTGATGAATGGAGAGCCCAAGCTTATGAAAATGCCAAGTTGTTTAAAGAAAAAGTTAAAAGATGGTGAGGGAGTCCTGGATTAGGGGGTGTCCGGATGGCCGGACTATGACCTTTGGCCGGACTCCTGGACTATGAAGATACAAGATTGAAGACTTCATTCCCGTGTCCGGATGGGACTTTCCTTGGCGGAAGGCATGCTTGGCGATACGGATATGTAGATCTCCTTCCGTTGTAACCGACTGTGGTAACCCTAACCCTCTCCGTGTCTATATAAACCGGAGGGTTTTAGTCCGTGAGATCTAACAACAATCATACCATAGGCTAGCTTCTAGGGTTTAGCCTCTACGATCTCGTGGTAGATCTACTCCTGTACTACCCATATCATCAATATAAATCAAGCAGTGAGTAGGGTTTTACCTCCATCGAGAGGGCCCGAACCTGGGTAAAAACATCGTGTCCCTTTGTCTCTGTTACCATCCGCCTAGACGCATACGATTCGGGACCCCTACCCGAGATCCGCTGGTTTCGGCTAATCGACATTGGTGCTTTCATTGAGAGTTCCTTTGTGTCGTCATCTTTAGGCCCGATGGCTCCTCCGATCATCAACAACGATGTGCTCCAGGGTGAGACTTTTCTCCCCGGACAGATCTTCGTATTCAGCGGCTTTGCATTGCGGGCCAATTCGGCAGCCATCCGGAGCAGATTGAAAGCTACGCCGGCCATCAGGTGTCAGATTTGGAAGTTTGAACTACCCGGCGGACGTCCGCGGAGACTTGATCTTCGACGGTTCGAGCCACAGCCAAGCGCCGCCGCAAGATTACATAATGGGCATGATCTAGCTCTCGCCACGGTCAAACGGTGTCCCGGAGGTCAGCGCCAAAGGTCCGGCTCCGACCCTTAGCTCGGATCCGATGCGCTACTATCGAGGGCGGGTGGCTGGACACCGCCGGGGGCTGCAATCTATCTGGCGATCAAGCGAACACCATACCTGTCCTTTGGCGGCTTCGTGACTCCAAGGTGCGGACTCCCCTCCGGACTCCGGCGTTCAGCGCCCCGCAAATCGAATCCAATTGGGCGCCGATCATGGAATTCATCGCTGGAACATCTTTTCAAAGACTCGCCCTTTGGCGACATCCTGAATTCACTAAAGTCTCTCTCTTTATCAGAGAGCCTGCCAGATTATGGTTAGGAAGGTTGGGGTGCGACGATTTAAGAAATTCATAGCCCCCACCACCCACTTCGTAGCCACCGCCGATGATTTAACCGACATGCTCGACTTGACTCAAGACATCGTAAAGATGGACAACGATGCAGAGACGATTAAGAACCAGCGCCTATAGGGCAATCGAAGGCCACCTAGATTATACGACATATACATGGTGGACATCCCAAAAGATGGGAACGGCGATGGAACAGAGGATGACCCCTCCAAGAAACAGCCTAAGCGCCGGCGTCAGCGGCGCCGCTCTAAATCCCGCCACAGCAAAAACGGTGATTCCGGCACGGGAGACAATAACACCCCGGAAAGTGCCGAAGACAACCCCCTCCAGCAGGATTCAGCACAGGAGGATGGAGAAGCCAGCCCTCATGAGAGAGCGGCAGAAAGAGAGGTAGAGGACGATAATTACATGCCTCCCTCTGAAGATGAGGCAAGCCTCGACAACCCAATTTAATTCGTGTGCCCTGAGGATCCCGTCGAACAAGAGCTGCTTTCAAACGCAGGCTTATAGCCACGGCAAGCAGCCTCAAGAAAAAGCAGCAACAGCTTAGAGCCGACCAAGACTTGCTAGGCGACAGATGGATGAAGGCCTTGCGGCGAAGAGAATGAACTCGGCGCCTCCAAGAGCTACCTAAAACGCACGCCGCTACCCCGATTAAAGGAGGAAGCACCCAAACCTACATCACCAGCGCAAGATGATACGGCTAACCGCCACCTCGGTGGTCAGCGACAGAGAGGCCTCTCGCCCTCAACCCAAGCCGCACTCGCAGGCCGCTCAAAAATACCAAGGCACGGGAAAGGCGCCCGGACTGCGAGATATATTGGAGGACAAGGCAAGGCAAACAATATCGATCTACGGATCGGCGTGGGCGCCCATGACACGCGTGATTTAGCAACGTCACGCCGGATATGGCAACTCGGCCGGGCGAACACGATAGACAAAGCTCATTCGAGCTGCGTCGTGATGTAGCCCAATACAGAGGCGCCAGACACCCACTATGCTTCACAAATGAAGTGATGGATCATCAAATCCCTGAGGGTTTCAAACCCGTAAACATTGAATCATACGATGGCACAACAGATCCTGCGGTTTGGATCGAGGACTATCTCCTTCACATCCACGTGGCCCACGGTGATGATCTACATGCCATCAAATACCTCCCACTCAAGCTTAAAGGACCAGCCCAGCATTGGCTTAACAGCTTGCCAGCAGAGTCAATTGGTTGTTGGGAAGACCTAGAAGCCGAATTCCTCGACAATTTCCAGGGCACATATGTGCGACCACCAGACGCCGATGGCCTAAGCCACATAATTCAGTAGCCAGAGGAATCGGCCAGACAATTTTGGACACGGTTCCTAACCAAGAAAAATCAAATCGTCGACTGTCCGGATGCAGAGGCCCTCGCAGCCTTCAAACACAACATCCGCGACGAGTGGCTTGCCCGGCACCTAGGACAGGAAAAGCGAAAATCCATGGCAGCCCTCACAACACTCATGACCCGCTTTTGCGCGTGAGAGGACAGCTGGCTAGCTCGTAGTAACAACATGACTAAGAGCCCTGGTAATTCGGATACCAAGGACAACAATGGCAGGTCACGTCGCAACAAGCACAAGCGCCGCATTAACGGCGATAATGCTGAGGATACGGCAGTCAATGCCGGATTCAGAGGTTCCAAACCCGGTCAGCGGAAAAAGCCATTTAAAAGAAATACTCCGGGCCCGTCCAATTTGGACCGAATACTGCCGCCGTGCGGATACATGGCACTTCGAAAAACCAGCCAACCACACCAACAGGGATTGTTGGGTGTTCAAGCAGGCAGGCAAGTTAAATGCCGAGAACAATGACAAGGGGCTGCATAGCAATGACGAGGAGGAGCCCCTGCCGCCGAACAATAGAGGACAGAAGGGCTTCCCCCCACAAGTGCGGACGGTGAACATGATATATGCAACCCACATACCCAAAAGGGAGCGGAAGCGTGCACTAAGGGACGTATATGCGATGGAGCCAGTCACCCTAAAGTTCAACCCGTGGTCTTCCTGCCCGATCACTTCTTGATCGAAGGGACCAGCCCACTAGCATCCGCCATGGCGGATTCGCCGCATTGGTTCTAGACCCAAGCATAGACGGATTTCACCTCACTAGAGTCCTAATGGACGGCGGCAGCAGCCTGACCCTGCTTTATCAGATACAGCAGCAAAATGGGCATAGACCCATCAAGGATTAAACCCACGAAGACGACCTTTAAAGGCGCCATACCAGGTGTAGAGGCCAACAGACAGGCTCAGTTACACTTGAAGTGGTCTTCGGATCCCGGATAACTTCGAAGTGAGGAGTTAATCTTCGACATAGTCCCGTTCGCAGATGGCTATCACGCCTGCTTTGGGGACGAACCGCATTCACAAAGTTCATCTGCGGTGCCGCGACTACGCATACCTCAAGCTCAAGATGCAGGGCTCTCGGGAGTCATTACGGTCAATGGAAACACCGAACGCCTTCTCCGGACGGAGGAGCATCTGGCGGCCTCGCGAAGGAGGTACAAAGCAACTGTCAAGGCAATTCTCCATCCGGGCATTAAACGTGCGGACACCGCTGCCGCGCCGGAGTAACCCACAACCAGACCGCCTCGCACGCTTCCAAAGACGCTGAGTGGGAATGCGGCCCTAACCCCAGCCCTCGCCGAAGTTGCGAAACCAAGATCGCGCGTACATAACTACACTGGAAATACCACGGGCATAGGGGAGGGCACGACAACGGCATGCCCGTATATGCGGCTCAACCGCACTGTGGCCCCATTGTGTCATTCTTTTCTTTTCTTCTTTTTTTTTCAGGACTCAGATTCTCACGAAGCCTGTCCGTGCAAGAGAATCGCCGAACACACGATGCAACAGCTGTGGAAGCAGGAAGCTACGCCGAGTGTCCAGTGGTCTTTATTACTTAGCAAGATACCTGCTTTTACATACCATCCTCAAAGCATACCCCTCGAGGTGGACATGTTAAAGTCCCGTCCCTTGCTTATCACACTATTTGTATCGTTCTGCTCTTACTACAGCCCTTTTGAATAAACAATACATAGCCTCTGCCTATTATTGAATTACTTTATATATATATATATATATATATATTTGTTCAGTTATGACATTGTGCAACCATACATCTTGGTACAGGCAATACACCAGGGGCTTAAGTACCCCACAAAATGGTGTGATAAGTCCGAAAACTTTCACAAGTGCGGCACGCCGAACATATAGCATTATATGCATCGGCTCCGAATCATGTCTTGGGTCAATAGTTGGGTCTGCCTGGCTCCCATGTTTTGGTACCTTATGTTCCGTTATATCGGCTAAGGTAGCGCTGGGAGAACCAAGGCGATTGTGCCCCAGCTTGAGCTGGGTTAAGCACCCTGGTGGAGAAAGCTAAACTGACCGGCCATGATAGGGCGAGAGCCGTCGCTGTTCGAGAGGTTTTGAGTCCCTAAAGACTTATGCCGCTTAGAGCGACGAGTCGGCATTGTCCGCCTAGGCGTGGATAGCGCCCGAACTTCGGTCTTCCGAATCACTGGGGCTTCACTAAATTTAAAATTATAGAATTCTATGGATAAGTGAGAGTGTTCAAGCATTATAGTCCGGTTGCCTCGTTCCGTTGCGTTGAGCGCCTCCCTCGAAGGACCCAAGAATGGGAACAAGAGCGCTCAAGTTTACTCCTTTAACACCCCAAAGACTCGTGGCATGGGGGCTAAAGCCGATGACTCGCCATCTCTCAAATTTAATAAACGGCCGCACAGAAGGTAATATTTTAAATTCAAAAGTGTTGCTTAGCTCATATGAACAAGTTTTCAGCGTACAGGATAACACATGCTAGTCTACCAAAAAATTACATATTTGGAGCATTCACCCGCTATAAGGCGGGCACCCTTCAGGACGCCCTCATAATACATTTCAGGCTTGCGATGCTCCTTGCCTGGTGGTGGTCCGTCCTTCACAAGCATCTCAGCGTCCATCTTGCCCCAGTGAACCTTAGCACGGACAAGGGCCCTACGGGCACCTTCAATGCAGACGGAGCGCTTGATGACTTCAAGCCTTGGACAGGCATCCACCAGCCGCCTTACCAGCCCGAAGTAGCTTCCAGGCATGGCCTCCTCGGGCCACAGCCGGACTGCGAGACCTTTCATGGCCTGTTCGTCCACCTTACTGAGCTTGACCAGCTGCTTCAGCTGGTCGCTCAAGGGCACCGGGTGTCCGGCCGCAGCATACTGAGACCAGAACACCTTCTCCGTCGAGCTTCCCTCCTCGGCTCGGTAGAAAGCGGCAGCATCGGACACACTGCGGGGCAGATCTGCGAATGCTCCTGGAGAGCTCCGGATTCGGGTAAGTAACAGATAATTCACTTTCACATGCTTGCTTTGCATAAGAATGCCTTACCTGCCGCTATCTTCTTCATCGCCTCAATTTCCTGGAGTGCTTTTTGAGCTCGACCTTAGCGGCTTTAGGCGCTCTCAAGGGCCGAGGCGAGCTCGGACTCGAGTCTTTGAGTCACGCCTCCAAACTCTCGTGTTTTCCACGAGATCCTGGAGCTCTTGCCGCACCTCCGCCACCCGCGCCTCCTGCTTCTCTCGCTCGGTGCGCTCCGCGGCCGCATTACTTTCGGCCTTGGACACCGCTTCCTTCAGGGTTGCCACCTCGTTCGTGGCCCCTGCAATATTCACGTTATTCCTGTCATTTTTCGCAACCACACCTTTTATATATATATATATATATATATATATATATATATATATATACTTACATAAGGTATTACTTACCTTCCTTGTCCTCGAGCTGCTTCTTGGCAAGGCCGAGTTTCGTTCTCGACCGCCGAGGCCCTCGCTTCAATTCATTGACTGCATGGTCGGTCTGGGCAGAGGTCAAGAAAGACAGCTGTACCTGATATCTTTTTGATCCTCGCCTTCGGCTTTTCTTTCCGAACACCAAACCGAGCATCGTGGGCTACCGCTCTATGCGGTCATATTTTTACATATTTTAAATACGTACCTCAAAGCCTGTTAGAAGGTCGGGCACAAAGCTTCGGTCAGCCCGCTCTTGGCGGACTGAACCTTCTGGATCACCGCACTCATAATAGTATGGTGCTCCTAGTTGATGGAGGCGCCGTTAAGCACCTCCAGCAGATTATCCGGTGCCTCCGGTTGGGCGGAGGTCACCGGCATCGTGGGCTTGCCCTTCTTAGTAGGGGGGCGCCTGCCGGATGCCAGAACCGTTGGGGGTTCCGGTGCGATGTCCGGCCTAGGGCCGGACTTAAAGCCCTTAGAGTTTTATCCTTTTCGCCGAGTCCGGAGGTCGCTTTGCGGCGCCTCCAGACCATCTCTCCTCGCTTGGCTCCTTTTGGGACGCCACCTCGGTGTCATCCGCGGCGCAAGGAGAGGAGGCGGTCGGAGGTGAAGCGCTGTTCACATCCGACGGATCCAGGGAACCGCTCGACGAAGAGTCGAGCCCGGTCTTGGGCGGGCTGCATGATTATATCCGACGTCAGAGGGAACTGTGCATCAAAGGAACGCTATGAGTTATTCTGATATCCAGAGACTTACGATTTCGCCAGGGGCTTGCCCCCCAGTGGCCACTCTTCTTCGCCGTCGTTGGCATCGGTGGAATAGTCCGAAGGGAGGGTCCTTCCCTTCTTGGACCTCCGCCCCCCACCAGTTGGGTCGGCCTTCCTTTTCTTCTCCCCGCCGGGGAAAGACCTCTTTTCCTCCTCCTCGTCTTCATGGGAGGAGTCCGCCTCGGGGTCATCGGACGGTGAGTCTGATACCGCCTGGCGTCTGGAACAATTTCGAGTTTCCGTGGCCTGCTTCTTGGCCTTCTTCTCCGGCACCACGTAAGGTCCCGGAGCCAGCAGCCCCGTCAAGTGGGCATCCGCTGGGTCTTCCGGAAAGGGAGCCGGACAGCTGATCTGTCCAGCCGTCTTACGCCAATCTGCCAAAGGTAAGGGAGTTTAGATCCTGCATAGAGTCAAACTATGAAAACAAGTGTCCCGTAAAGGGAAAAATAACTTACTGCGTTGGCTTGACGCCGCGCGCTGAATCCGCGATCCTCGGTAGCGGATGCGGGAGCCTCGGCGCCCTTGAACAGCACCTTCCAGGCGTCTTCGTATGTAGTGTCGAAGAGCCTGCTCAGGGTTTGGTGCTGCGCCGGATCAAACTCCCACAAGCTGAAAGCTCGTTGCTGGCACGGGAGGATTCGGCGGATAAGCATGACCTGGACTACATTGACGAGTTTGAGCTTCTTGCTCACCAGGTCTTGGACGGAAATTTGAGTCCGGACTGCTCCTCCCGGATCGCCTCACGACAAGCCCGTCTCTTTCTGTGAGGTGAGCCGTGTAGGGAAGCCATATCGAATTGGGGCCGCTGCCCACTTAGGGTCACGCTGCTCGGTGATGTAGAACCACCCCGATTGCCACCCTTTATGGTCTCCACGGCGACCCTCGAGCCATGTAACGTTGGTCATCCCGCCCACCATGGCGCCTCCAAGACTCCGCTTGTTGGCGCCCACTATCTTCGGCTTGACACTAAAGGTCTTCAACCATAAACCAAAGTGGGGCTGGATGCGAGGAAAGCCTATACCATTTATAAACGTCGAGATATTCAGGATGAAGTTTGGGGCCAGATCGTGGAAATCCAGGACGTAGTAGAACATGAGTCCCCGGACAAATGGGTGGAGTGGGAAACCTAGTTCGCGGAGGAAGTGGGTGAGGAACACCACCCTCTCATGGGGCCTGGGGGTGGGGATGAGCTGCCCTTTCTCGGGGAGCCGGTACTCGATGTCATTAGACAAGTATCCGGCCTTCCTCAGCTTCTTGATGTGTCCCTCCGTGACGGAGGAGACCATCCACTTGCCTCCCGCTCCGGACATGGCAGGAGGAGGTCGAGGTGAGATTTGCGGACTTGGGCGCTGGAGCTCGAGTGCGCAGGAATGGATAAGAAAAGGAGGAAGAAGGCGTAGATGGAAAAAGGTGGATCATTATCCCCTTATATGGGCGGACGCAACTAAGCGCCCCCACCAGCCCGGTAAAACTCGCTTATCTCCCAAGCGCCGTAAATTAATGGCGCGGTTGGGTTACCCTCGTCCGTATTGATGAGAATCCCGGAATAAGGGGAAACGATCTCTGCTTTGACAAGACGTGCCAAGGGAACCGCCTCGCTAAACACGCTGAGGTGGTACGGTGAAAACGATTCGAATAAAGAGTTGGCCGTAGCGTGATGGCACGCTGCGGAATACATCAGCAGATTGATTTTGTGTAAATATTATTCTCTCTACGGTGTTATGTGGAAATTATTTTGCAGAGCCGGACACTGTCCTTGTGTTCAAAATCTTCTATGAAGTATTCGAGGAGGAACCCGCCTTGCAATGCCGAAGACAATATGCGCCGGACTCGTCGTCATTGAAGCCTGGTTCAGGGGCTACTGAGGGAGTCCTGGATTAGGGGGTGTCCGGATGGCCGGACTATGACCTTTGGCCGCACTCCTGGACTATGAAGATACAAGATTGAAGACTTCGTCCCGTATCCGGATGGGACTTTCCTTGGCGTGGAAGGCAAGCTTGGCGATACGGATAGGTAGATCTCCTTCCGTTGTAACCGACTCTGAGTTACCCTAACCCTCTCCGTTGTCTATATAAACCGGAGGGTTTTAGTCCGTAGGACGAACAACAATCATACCATAGGCTAGCTTCTAGGATTTAGCCTCTCTGATCTCGTGGTAGATCTACTCTTGTACTACCCATATCATCAATAGTAATCAAGGTGAGTAGGGTATTACCTCCATCGAGAGGGCCCGAACCTAGGTAAAAACATTGTGTCCCTTGTCTCCTGTTACCATCCGCCTAGACGCACAGTTCGGGACCCCCTACCCGAGATCCGCCGGTTTTGACACCGACAGATGGCATGACAAAAGGATACAAAAGCGTGAGTTTAATGTCGCTGATTATGTATTGCTATACAACTCTCGTTTAAGATTTTTGCAGGAAAACTTCTCTCTAAATGGGAAGGTCCCTACGTTATCGAGGAGGTCTATCGTTCCGGTGCCATAAAAATTAACAACTTCGCAGGCACAAATCCGAAGGTGGTAAACGGTCAAAGGATCAAACACTATATCTTAGGTAATCCTATAAATGTTGAAACTAATATTATTGAAACCGTGACCCCGGAGGAGTACATAAAGGACACTTTCCAAAACGTTCCAGCCTCCGAAAAGGAATAGGTATGTGGTACGGTAAGCAAACCGACTCCAAAACAATTTTAAGGCAATATTTCTCCGTCTTGGAATATTTAGAAAAATAGAAAAATAAGTAGCAGTCCGGGGAGGACACGAGACCTCCACGAGGGGGGAGGGCGCGCCCTACCCCCCTGGGCGCGCCCCCTGCCTCGTGAGCACCTCATGTGCCCTCCGGACTCCATTTTCTTGCAGGATACGTATTTTGGTCTGTAAAAATTCATTATATATACTTTCGAAGGTTTTGACTCCCGTATCACACAAATATCCTTGTTCTTGTTTCGAGCTGTTTTTCTGACAGGTCTAGATCATCATGACGACCTCAAGTGCTTCCAAGGACAAGTTCTTCGAGAAGGTGATTGAGGGAGTCCCAGATTAGGGGGTGTCCGGATAGCCGGACTATCACCGGTGGCCGGACTCCTGGACTATGAAGATACAAGATTGAAAACTTCGTCCCGTGTCCGGATGGGACTTTCCTTGGCGTGGAAGGCAAACTTGGCAATACGGATATGTTGATCTCCTACCAATGTAACCGACTCTGTGTAACCCTAACCCTATCCGGTGTCTATATAAACCGGAGGGTTTTTAGTCCGTAGGATCTAACAACAATCATACCATAGGCTAGCTTCTAGGGTTTAGCCTCTCGATCTCATGGTAGATCTACTCTTGTACTACCCATATCATCAATATTAATCAAGCAGGAGTAGGGTTTTACCTCCATCGAGAGGGCCCAACCTGGGTAAAAACATCGTGTCCCTTTGTCTCCGTTACCATCCGCCTAGACGCACGCTGGGACCCCTACCCGAGATCCGCCAGTTTTGGATAATCGACATTGGTGCTTTCATTGAGAGTTCCTCTGTGTCGTCGCCTTTTAGGCCCGATGGCTCCTTCCGATCATCAACAACGACGTGGTCCAGGTGAGACTTTTCTCCCGGATAGATCTTCAGTATTCGGCGGCTTTGCTGCTGGCGGGCCAATTAAGCAGCCATCTGGAGCAGATCGAAAAGCCACGCCCTCGCCATCAGGTCAGATTTGAAGTTTGAACTACACGGCCGACAGCCGGAGACTTGATCTTCGACGGGTTCGAGCCACAGCCATGTGCGCCAGACCGTCTCGATGGGTATGATTTAGCTCGCCACCGAGCAGTGTCTGGAGGCCGCATCAGCGTCCGCTCGGACCCTTAGTTCGGAGCCGATTTCGCCGATCGAGGACGAGCGGTTGGACACTGCCTCGGGGGCTACGATATCTATGGCGATTGAGCCGAACACAATCCCTGTCCTTTGCAGAGCCCGTGACTCCGAGGTGCCGGACTCCTCTCCGGACTCCGAACCGCCCGCGCCCTTCACGCGGTCGAATCCGGTAGGCGCCCGATTATGGAGTTCACCGCCGCATGAACATCTTCCAAAGACTCGCCCCTTGGCGACATCCTGAATTCACTAAAGTCTCTCTCTTTGTCAGGAGAGCCCTGGCCAGACTATGGTCAGGAAGGTTGGGATGCGGAAGACGAAGAAATTCGACGCCCACCCACCACCCACTTTGTAGCCACTGTCGAAAGTTTAAACGACGTGCTCAATTTCGATTCAAGACATCGACGGCATGGAAGACGATGTAGGAGATAACAACTAACCAGCACCTATATGATACATCACGGACACCTCATAACACGAATTATACATGGTGCATACTCATAAAGGAAGAGGCAACGAGGACCAACGGTACCCTATGAAGGATAAATCCATCGAAAAGCAGTCAAACGGCAACGTAACGCCGCACCAAGTCCCGCCGACAAAAACGGCAGCCACAGACTCCAGCCATCAAGCAGGTCGAACCGTGGACGCATTTAACACGCCATCGAACAACAGTCTAACAGGACAACTTGGATAAACAACCCAGCCCCCGCGAAGATAATAGTCCGGACGACGATCTCACACCGGACAAGTCGTTGGAGCAGAAGAACCTCCACAAAAGGCTCGCCACACGCTGTAGCCTGAAAAAAGGTAAGCGGAAGCTCAAAACAGCGGAAGATGCACTCAGAATCAGATGGAGCAAGGTACTCAACACCACAGACAACACGGGCGGCGATGCCGCCAAACGAAGAGCTACCCAAAGCGCAAACTACTGCCCGAATTCGATGAGGAGGCCTTAGAGCCCCCGCAATCAAAAAACAAAAAGGCCGCCCAGTCGGATAGACGACCACATAACAAGAATAGAGCGGCAAGAGGCGCCGCACATAATCCGGCATGCGATCCGTAGCAAAAGAATGGCCCAGTTAGGTCCATCTACGGGCCAAGAGAGCAAGCTCCAGCAAACAGTACAACACGTCAAGTGTCCGAACATCACGGCATACCCAAATACAGGGGTGCCGCGCACCCTCTATGTTTCACCGATGAGGTGCTGGATCATGAATTCCCAGCGGGATTCAAACCCGTAAATATATAGGCATACGATGGAACTACAGACCCTGGAGTCTGGATTGAGGATTACATCCTCCACATACACATGGCAACAGGAGATGATCTCCACGCCATAAAATACCTACCCCTCAAGCTCAAAGGGCCAGCCCGGCATTGGCTTAAAAGCCTCCCCGAAAACACCATTGGTAGTTGGGAAGAGCTTGAGGATGCTTTTCGGCCAATTTCTGTGGCACCTATGTTAGACCTCGTGGATGCAGACGATTTAAGTCACATAACCCAACAGCCCGTGAGTCAGCCCAAAATTCGGAACAGTTCCTCACCAAAAGAACCAAGTAGTCGATCGTCCGGACGCCAAGCCTTAGCAGCTTTTAAACATAACGTCCGAGACGAATGGCTCGCCGGACACCTTGGCCAGAAAAACCAAGAACAATGGCCGCACTAACAAGCCTCATGACCCGCTTTTGCGCGGGAGAGGATAGCTGGCTAGCAAGATGCAGTACCAGCGACCCAAGTACATCCGAAGTCAGAGATGGAAACGGGAAACCACGACGCAGCAAGGACCAGCGCCGGATTAAGGGGAACAGTCCAAAGAGTTCGGCAGTCAACGCCGGATTCAAAAGCTCACGACAGAACAACAAAAAACTGCCCCTTAAGGATAACAAAGAATGAGATATCCAACTTAAACAAAATCCTCGGACAGGATATGTCAAATCCACAAGACTTCCGGAAGCCCGCAAACCATACCCACAGAGATTGCTGGTCTTTCAAGCAGTCCGGCAGACTCAACGCCGAACACAAGGGGCTCGACGACCAAGTGAAGACGATGACGTAACCCCTACAAGCAGAAAGCACCGGAAACCAAAAAGAATTTCCCACAAGAGGTCAAAACAGTAAACTTACTTAAAATAACAAAGGGGGAAAATAGAGCGGCGCCCATTGAATTACGTACGCACATACCACCCCAGCCGAGTCCCAACACCGGTTGTCAAAACCAATCACTTTTCGACCATCAAGACTACTCCGAAAGTATCCGAACGCAGGATGGACTGCCTTGATACTAGAACCTATAATCGACGGGTCTTCAATTTACGCAAGTCCTAATGGACAGCGGGCAAAGGATTTAAACCTGCTATATCGTGGACACAATCCGCAACATGGGGATAGACCCAAACAGGATTAGCCATAGCAACACTTCCTTCCAAGGAATCACGCCAGCATTTACGCCCATTGCACGGGCTCCCTACTAATCGGAAGTTATGTTCGCTCACCCGACAACTTCCGTCATGAAAAGTTGGTCTTCCACATCGCCCCATTCAGAAGTAGCCATCAAGCACCATGGGGCCCAAGCTTCCCGCTTTAACGCAATACCGCACTATGCATCTGTCAAACTTAAAATGCCCGGTCCACGAGGCATCATTTCATTAAGGGAAGCATGCGCATCCTTTAAGGAAAGAATGTGCGATTGCCTTAACAAATTTCACAATAATACGGCCCATCGCCAAAAGCATCTAAAGGTAGGTCGTTCTGCAATTCCGGACACGGTTAGCCGAGTCCGCATAAATAAACATAATGCTCACTAGTCGCACTTCTTACAAGGGGCTCCATGCATGTACACAGAGAGACAATAAAGCTCAATTTTATTCATTTTTGAATCGTACTATGATTATTTCCAATTACATTTCCGCATACGATATTTTTTCATACTAAGTTCTTCTTTTTCACCGATGAACACCGTATACACCCGCCCTGTGATAATGCACAACGGAGACACAAAGCGCAGACGCAAGCGATGAGGGACCCGTTATAAGGATTCTTTTCAGATTAAGACCTCGCGTAAACCTTTTTACTGTCTCTTGTTGATACACATCCCCGGTTTCGCTATAAGCGAGGAGGAGGCTGGCGCTTTTGGCATCGGGCCGTGGAATTTTCGCGCATACCTGGACACCAGGGCTTGGGGCATTGTTCTGCCTGGCTTTCATAAAGACCGAATACCTTAGGGAGTGTTCATGCCTCGAAAGTTAGGCCTTCTATGCATCAGCTCAATCATGTCTTTGGTCAAATGTTGGGTTTGCCCGCCTGTGTTTTGCTGCCTTATGTTCCGCTTTCATCGGCTAACGCGGCACTAGGAGAACTAATGCGACAGCCCGGTTCGCCCGGTGAGCACCTCAAGAGAGAAAGCCGAAATCGATCATTATGATGTAGCGTGAGATCGGTCAACCACTCGGTGACCCACAGAATGTTTAGAATTCCTCCAAGATAGACGAAGGACCGCTTTCCGGTTAGGCACATATGCACCCGCATTCGGGAGAGAGTGCGGTATTCTGTGGGCAATACCGTAGCCCCACCTTCGAACCCCTATGGCTAAGTGAAATTGATAAAGCATTATAGTCCGGTTGGCCTAGTTTGCTACGCTATCACCTCCTCTACAGGACCAAGACGTTGGGTTAAGTGTGAAAATGTGCCTTTTTGCAAACACCCCCGCACTATGTGCGTGGGGGCTGAAGCCTAGGACTGCCATCTTTCAGGTTATATACACCTATAACGGCCGCACAGGAGATAGTTTTCTACTTGAAGGCACAAGTATAAAAAGCTCTTATATTAAATCGAAACGATGTTTCATAAAATTACATATGTCATTCAAACATAACATCCTTCGAGCATCGCTGCCTCTATTAAACGAGCGCCTCGCAGACTTCATCAAAATAGTGCTCGGCAGTACTCGGCGTCCGTCCGAATCATGGGATGCAACGTCGGTGGCCTTCATCTCCGCCAAGTATGTCCGGACACGGCAAGAGCCATCCGCTACCCTCAATACACGCCGACCGCTTCATTGCATTGATACGCCGGTACCGCACCAAGGAACTACTGCACTAAGCCAAAATAACTCTTCTACCGGGTTCGCCTCGCCACAAAATGAGTCACGACATGCTTCATGGCAAGTCTGGATAATTGATTCAGTTCAGACCATTCGGCCAACCGATCGGCCAGCGGAAGAGGACGCTCCGGACTATGGAATTGCAACCAAAATAGCCCTTCCTTCTGGCCCTTCCGCCTCGCCGAAAGTGCTCAATCAAGCGTCTCAAAGCGCTTCCGCCGCTAAGTCCAGATAAGCATCCTCCGAACTCCACAGCTTATCCAATCGAGCATACTTCAGATCCAGATATCTCCTCCGCAGCAGAAAAGGCTTTCCAGCCGCAATTTCTTCGGCCTGACGTAGCTCCTCTTTCATAGCTCTCATCGCAGAGCGAACATCCTTGGCTTCGGCGGTGGCCTTGTTCAGGCCCTCTTGTTCCGCTTGTCGTTCTTTTTCAAGAACCCCGCAACGGTCGGTAGCATTCTTCAACTTTACGGCCATTTCGGCCATCTCCTCTTTGCTTCGGCAAAGGAGCAGCCTGCTCGCCTTCAGCCTCTTGCCGCTTTTTAAAGCAGCCAGACATTATTTCGGCTAGCTCTTTAGCTCGGCGAGTTCCGCCAAGCCTCTCCACGGCAGCAGCGCCATCTGCATCAAAGCATACAAATAGTAAGGCATGGGTGTCAAGCTCCCTTACCAGGTGCCCGCGGAGGAGTCGCATACCTTGTGACTCGTCAAACCGTTTATTGACCAGCGCGATGTCCGCATCCGCCTCGTCAAGACGCCGCTCTAGTTTGGCAAATTCGTCAGTCCGGCTAGCCTCCGGACACCCCGCCACCTATATAGGAAGGGCAATATGTTAGTACTGAGATTATGATCCTCGACACGCTGTCGGGCTTTTGACACCATACCGAAGTCTCGTGGGCTACGATCTATACAGGCGCATTCTATATGCATAACTGCTGAAGGTACATCATCTTTTTCTCAGACTCAAACCCCACAAGAAACTTCTGGCGGCTTGCAGGTAATCCGCTCTCGTGGATGCAATTCTTTCAATCACCGTAGCCATTAGTGCACGATGATCTTCTCGAGATAGACACTCGCCCAAGCAGGTCCTTCAGCTCCTCCGGCCGTCGGCGCTTGGCGCTGGACCTTCCCGGCTCCGCGGTTGACTGGGAAACCTCCGTGATTTACACCTCGTGGTCCCCGCTTCACATGAAGGCGCGATAGGTGGAGGCGCTTTCGCTCTCCATCATTTCCGGACGAAGATCCTCAAGATGAGCTCACGAGAAGGACCGAGATCCGAACTACAAGGTACAATTTCAAGTTATCTTCAAATAAACACAGGATATCCTTTATTCACAAGACCCCTTCTTTTTACTTACGGCTCATTGAGGGCTGATCCCCTTGGGGAAATAGTGCGGCTGGGGTATTTCCCAGCGCCGGACTGTCCGCCGAAGATTTCTTTCCCCACTTTGAGGCCTTGGCTTCCGGGTCTCCGGAGGTGGTCCTCTTCTCCCCCGGGAAGGTAGGATCCTCGATTCCTCCTTCCTTGAATACCTCCTTCGTGGAGGCAGTTGCTTCCCGGCTCCCCCCTTCGCCTTCTTCAAAAGGCGCGACCTTCAACATCTTGGTCAGCATAGGGTCCGGTGTGGTCTCTGGGAGGGGAGTCGGACACCTTATCAACTTTGCCTTGGCTATCCACTCCTGTTCAAGAAACGGCTCCCTTAAAGGGCCTATATATGATAAATGAATGAACAGCCCGTCCGTTACAGGACTACTTACTTGAGTATCTGGCGATTGCAGCTTAGTCTCAAGGCCCCTCGCCAAGTCCGGACACTTCTCTTGTGATCCAAGAACAGTTTATACATCTCCACGGGCGTTATGCCCATAAAATGTTGGAGAGCTCGTGGTCCCTCCGGATTGAACTCCCATGCACGGAGGGGGCGACGCTTGCAGGCGTATAGGCGCCAATTAGCATAACCTGCGCCGCCACCCACCAGATTGATCTCTCTTTCCGGAGATCTCGAATACGGCCCTCGCAACAGAGGAACGCCCTTGACGACTCCCCTCCCGAGCCCTGGCTAACCCATGATGCCACCGCTATGGTGGACTCGAGCGGAAGGCGGGTAGCGTCACCTATTTGGTGCCCACAGGAGCGGTGATATAGAACCACTCCGTTGCCACAAACCAAGCTCCTCTTGAAAAGAGCCCTCGGGCCACGGAGCATCGCACACTTGCTTATGACTGCCCTCCGCACTCGCTTGTTGCCCTCGATCATCCTCGGCTCCACCTTGAAGGTCTTGAGCCACAATCCAAAGTGAGGGGTAACATGGAGGAAGGCTTCACATACGACGCATGAATGATTTAGATGTGGAGGATGGACTCGGATTCAAGTCATGGAATTCCAGCCCATAATAAAACATGAGCCCCCACACAAAGGGGTCCATCAGAAACCTAAACCCCAAGAAAGTGAGATACTTAACACCACACTCTCGCCAGGCTCGAGTAGGAATGACCTGCCTGAGCAGGCAGCCTATGTGAAATTTCACGGTTAGATACTCAGCGCCTCTCATTTTAGCACGCCTTCTTCCGTGACGGAGGAAGGCATCCACCGCCTCAAGAGGTCGGAGCCGACATCCTCGATGGTCCAAGCGCCTAAATCTGAAGCTTTGGGTGTTGGAAATCGAAGCGAGGGGCGGATTCGATTGAAATTGAAAGAAAGGAGCGGGCCTTGGTCTCATTATAAAGAGGTTGAATACCAAGAGCCCTCCCCGTGGCCGATTGGGACTCGCCTTCGATAGAGGAGGCGTGCCAACGGGCACGGTTGGGTTACCCTCGTCCGTATTGATGAGGATCCCGGAATAAGGGGGACACGATCTCTGTCTTGATAAGACGTGCCAAGGAAACCGCCTCGCTAAACGCGCTGAGGCGGTACAGTAAAAACGATTCGAATAAAGACTTGACTCTCTATGGTGTTGTGTGGAAATTATTTTGCAGAGCCGGACACTGTCCTTGTGTTCAAAATCTTCTATGAAGTATTCGGAGGAGGAACCCGCCTTGCAATGCCGAAGACAATATGCGCGCCGGACTCGTCGTCATTGAAGCCTGGTTCAGGGGCTCCTGAGGGAGTCCCGGATTAGGGGGTGTCCGGATAGCCGGACTATCACCGGTGGCCGGACTCCTGGACTATGAAGATACAAGATTGAAGACTTCGTCCCGTGCCCGGATGGGACTTTCCTTGGCGTGGAAAGCAAGCTTGGCAATACGGATATGTAGATCTCCTACCAATCTAACCGACTCTGTGTAACCCTAACCCTATCCGGTGGCTATATAAACCGGAGGGTTTTAGTCCTAGGACGAACAACAATCATACCATAGGCTAGCTTCTAGGGTTTAGCCTCTACGATCTCGTGGTAGATCTACTCTTGTACTACCCATATCATCAATATTAATCAAGCAGGAGTAGGGATTTACCTCCATTTAGAGGGCCCAACCTGGGTAAAACATCGCGGTCCCTTTGTCTCCTATTACCATCCGCCTAGACGCACAAATGGGACCCCTACTCGAGATCCGCCGGTTTTGACACCGACAAAGGATCAACCTTACCTCGCTGGAGGTGCTGCGACACCCTCAAACCATTGAGATGTGTGATGGGTTGCTGTCACATCCGCTGGCGCCGAGGGACCAAAGGGAACCGGAAGCGCGTAATCGAGGCTTGAAGCAATGGAGCAACAAGTTTTCAAGTGCCAGGGGATGGTGGAGCGTGGAATCAACACTACCCACAAGATGCTTGCGAGTTCACCAACAACTACGAGCCGGATGCCAAGAGGACCGGGGAGGCCATATTCAAGCTACATGAGAAGATCGAGCACCTCCAAGCCCAAATCTATGATCTGCAAAACCAAAACTGTGAGTATGAATATAGATTCAAAAGGACGAGTTTGGCTGCAGATTTGAGGATCCCGGAGACTCGATCATCCTTCTACGATGGTGAGCCTATGCCATGGAAGGTGGAAGACAAGCTTGCATCATCATCAACAACACCTCCACCGCCAACAACAAAGAAGGAGACGTAATCACATGGGTATGGGCACTCCCCTTGGCAACTGCCAAGCTTGGGGGAGGTGCCCTGGTATCGTATCACCATCACAACTCCTATCTTTATAGTTTTTCTTAGTTCGATCCTATTAGTAGTATCTTGATTTAGTAGAATAAAGTCGTGGCATGATCTAGTTTTGAGTTTTGCTTTATGATCTTTCTTTGTAATCGAGTCCGTGAGCTATATAATAAAGGTTAGTGTTATGTCAAGGGCCTGAGTATTTTGCCATGATCTTGGGTGATTAGAAGAAAAGAATAAAAATAATCAAGAGTTCATATTGATCTTAGTGAAAGTAATGACTTCACATAGAAAGAGTATGATGATTAAAAGTTTTTGGGAGTTGGCAAAATATAGCTTTGGTCATCGTTGCAATTAATAGGAAGTAATAAGGAAAGAGAGGTTTCAGATATAGATATATTATCATTGACATCTTTTATGGTTGGGAGCACTCATTAAAATATGACATGCTAAAGAGTTGAGGTTGGGCAATATAAAGTGACGTTCTTTTGCATTAAGATTTTGTGCATCCAACCATAAAAGCACATGACAACCTCTACTTGCCTCTGCGAAGGGCCTATCTTTCATCATTATCCTCTACCTTACAAGAGTCTCGGTGATCCTCACCATTCCTTTTTCATTTTATCCTTTGGCAAGCTCAGCATGTTGGAAAGAGTATGATATACATATCTAATTGGATGTGGGGAGCATGAATTGTTATTGTTGACATTACCCTTGAGGTAAAGGTTGTGGGGCAAAACTATAAGCCCCTATCTTTCTCTCGTGTTCGATTAAAACTCCGTAACCACAAGTATCACGTGAGTGCTAGCAATTATGAAGGACTAAATGATAGTTGAGTATGTGGACTTGCTTTTAAGCTCTGACATAGACTCTTTCCAATGTTATGACAAATTGCAATTGCTTCAATGACTGAGATTATAATTGTTAGTGCCCAATAATGTTTCTGATTCATGCTTTGGCTTTGTGAATGGGTCATTACTTGAACATGAGTAATCATATCACAAAATCTATTTATGTTGCTTTGTTATGAAATAATCATGATGCCTTCATGTCCGTATTTTGTTTTATCGACGCCTCTACCTCTAAAACACGAGGACATATTTATTGTTATCGGCTTTTCGCTTGAGGACAAGCGAGGTCTAAGCTTGGGGGAGTTGATACGTCCATTTTGCATCATGCTTTTATGTCAATATTTATTGCATTATGGGCTGTTATTTCACGTTATGTCACAATACTTATGGCTATTCTCTCTTATTTTACAAGGTTTACATGAAGAGGAAGAATGCCGGCAGCTGGACTTCTGGGCTGGAAAAGGACCAAATATTAAAGGACTATTCTGCACAACTCCAAAAGTCCTAAAACTCCACGGAATACCTTAGAATAAATAAAGAAAAATCGTCGCCAAAGATGAAGGCCAGGGGGCCCACACCCTGCTCACGAGGGTAGGGGCGCTACTCACCTCGTGGGCCCCCGGTGGCTCTCCACGCCCATCTTCTCCCATATGAAGTCTTCGATGAGAAAAAATAGAAGAGAACCTTTCGACGAAACTCCGCCGCCACGAGGCGGAACCTTGGCGGAACCAATCTAGGGCTCCGCAGAGCTTTTGCCGGGGAAACTTCCCTCCGGAGGGGAAATCATCACCATCGTCATCACCAACGCCTCCTCATCGGGAGAGGGCAATCTCCATCAACATCTTCATCAGCACCATCTCATCTTCAAACCCTAGTTCATCTCTTGTATCTGATTCCTGTCTCCAAGTCCAAGATTGGTGCTAGTAGTGTTGATTACTCTTTGTAGTTGATGCTAGTTGGTTTAATTGGTGGAAGATCATATGTTCAGATCCTATATGCACATTATTACCCCTCTGATTATGGACATGAATATGCTCGTGAGTAGTTACGCTTTGTTCCTCGAGGACAAGGGAGAAGTCTTGCTATTAGTAGTCATGTGAATTTGGTATTCGTTCGATATTTTGATAAGATGTATGTTGTCTGACCTCTAGTGGTGTTATGTGAACGTCGAATACATAACACTTCACCATTATTTGGGCCTAGAGGAATGCATTGGGAAGTAATAAGTAGATGATGGGTTGCTAGAGTGATGTAAGCTTAAACCCTAGTTTATGCATTGCTTCGAAGGGGCTGATTTGGATCCATATGTTTCATGCTATGGTTAGGTTTACCTTAATACTTTTGTTGTAGTTATGCGGATGCTTGCAATAGAGGTTAATCATAAGTGGAATGTTTGTTCAAGTAAGAACAGCACCCAAGCACCGGTCCACCCACATATCACATTATCAAAGTACCGAACGCGAATCACATGAGCGTGATGAAAGCTAGCTTGACGATATTCCCATGTGTCCTCGGGAGCGCTTTTCCTATTATAAGAGTTTGTCCAGGCTTGTCCTTTGCTAAAAAAAGGATTGGGCCACCTTGCTGCACTTTATTTACTTTTGTTACTTGCTGCTCTTTACAATTTATCCTATCACAAAACTATCTGTTACCACTTATTTCAGTACTTGCAGAGAATACCTTGCTAAAATCCTCTTATCATTTCCTTCTGCTCCTTGTTGGGTTCGACACTCTTACTTATCGAAAGGACCACGATAGATCCCCTATACTTGTGGGTCATCAACAGCCATTGTGCCAATTCCGATGGGATGCCCTCTCAGTAATTGTTGTTTAGGATCATCTTCAAAAGTGGTCCTACCATGGGTCCCATCCATTTCTGAAGATAAGCAAAATCATCCATCGCGTTGTCTTCAACAAGGTAGTCCACATCATCCATTCGAATCCGGATATGCCATTCCTTTGAACTCCGCCAAACGATCGATTGCGATTGCCTTAGGCTGGTATAAAGAGTCTCAATGATCTCTATATAAAAAGTAATTATCTTTGCCACTTAGGGGAATAATTCTACGAGTCACCTTTCCTAAGGTGCCCCATTATGGAATCACGGCAATTATCTCCTCGCTACTTTGAAACCATGCACCATCTTAGTCAAGCATGGAGTTGTTGCCTACCAATTGAATCTTCGTCATCTGTTTATTTCCATCCCCCTCGATATGTGTTGTGTCTCAGCTCCAGAGATGTTCCTACATCTCATTCCGTGAGTTGATCGTCAATTGCTCGATCTTTGAGGAAATCAATTCTTCTAGAGTTACCCTTCCTTCTCATTATCTTGTTGAATGGAATTCCCAGAGCAAGACATCAGGACTAAGATGATGAATGTATCAACAACCTCGAGAAGACAGTTGGATCATGAAGTTCGTAAACTAGAGGTGTTGCCTAAACCCTAGCATCAAAGGAATTCAATAGGTTCAACTAAAATATTTTCAGTGATTCCAAATGGCTTTAGAAAATGTTCATCATTTTTGGAAAATCTTTGAAACTTGAATAGAGGTGTTGCACATTTTTCCATGACATATTTGGGCTCTGAATTTGCATTTGGGCATTTTAATGCTATTAGATATTTTAAATGCTCAAATAACCCCAAACAAAAATGTTCCATGCTGGATATACTCAAAACAGTGGCCATGTGTAGTTTGGTGATTTTGGAGATGCCTAAGTATTTTTAGAAATGCCACAAACTTGCAGAAATAAAACAAAATAGAAATAAAAAGGGAAGGACTTACATGGCCAAACTTACCTGGCTGGGCCGGCCCACCTGGCCCGTGCAAGGCCATCACCTACCTTCGCCGAGGCGCAGGAGGAGACAACAGACGCGCAGCGTAGACGCCACGCCTCCTGCTTGCCGCTGATCGCTCGAGCTGGCCGACGACGCCACGCACCCCCACAGGAATCCCTCGACCTCCCCTGTGCTTCTCCCTCCTCTGTCTCCCCCACGGCCGCACTTTGAAGCGCCGTCGCGCCGCTCGCCGTTCCTGACCACCGACACCCACGCCTCACAGACCGCGCCCGAGAGCTCCGCCTCGGCGTCCTTGTCCTCTGCAGACCGAGCTGCGCCGGAAGCCTGAACGCCCGCCATCGCCGTCTTCTTCACCCTCGGTCCGTCGAGATCGCCGGCGAACGTGCGCCCGCTCCGTTGCTTCCCCGAGCTCCCTCAGACCACCGCTGCACTTCCCGTGAGCTTCTCCTTCGATCCCCTCTTCCCCCTTGCTCGTTTGCACCGTGTAGTCGCCGCCCACTTCGAGCCCGAGAGCACTCCGCCTCCAGCCATGTCGCCGCCGCGGACACAGCTGCTGCCACACGCGTCCAAGCGCATCACCATTTTCATCTTGCTCCCAGGAGCCGAGTGCACCCATCCCCTAGCCCTGCCGTGCCCTCTAACACCGAACCCGAGCTCCCCGTACTTCGGTCGCCGCCATGAGCTCGACTCCGGCGAGTTCCCTCCACCCTAGCTCCTCATGTTTGCTCTATCCGGTGCACAAGGCGTGTCTCAACTACTTTCGTGAGGACCAAACCGCGGTCGATTTGGTCGACTGTGGGCAAAATCCGAGCACCTCCGCCGTCTCTGGCGTCGCCGGCGACGAGCCCGGACCAAGTCCGGCGAGGTTGACTCGTTTGACCTGGGGTTTGACCCCCCCAAGGGTCACTGACGCGTGGGCCATGCCCCTGTTCAGTTTAGATGTCAATTTAATTAGCACTAATTAACTTAGTTAATTAGTTGACTCACTGACAAGTGGGCCCAGGCTCTAATTAACCTAGGTTAGTGCTAACCTAATGCTAACTAACTCTGTTAGTTAGTTGTTACACTGACTTGTGGGTCCCCGCCGTCAGGTTTGAACTGGGCTGGGGCCTTTGACCTGCTGACGTCACCCGGACGTCATGCTGACGCAGTTAACCTTTTTTCTGGATTTATTTTTATACAGGAAATTCCAGAAAATGACCAAAACTTCTAAAAATCATAGAAATTAATCTGTAACTCCAAATGCAAAGTTTTATATATGAAAAATGATCAAAAAATCCAATCTATCCATCTGTACTGGTTTCATGCATGTTAGAACACTTTAACCTTGCTGTTTAGGGTGAAACAAAGTTAATGCACTAATATGACCTCTTAAATGGGTTTGCATTTGAATCTTTGGTTCAAATGGACTCATCTCAATCTATTCTAGCTTGCATTAGCCCAAAACACATTCATATTGCCATGTCATAGCATGCATCATATTGTGCATTGCATTGATCGTGTTTCTTCTCATTTGCGGTGTTGTTCCCCCTCGGTAGACGTTGTACCGACATTGTGATCGTTGACACTGATGAAGATTCAATGCTATCTTCAGAAGTTCCAGGCAAGGAAAACCCCCTTGTTCATTCCGATATAATCCCACTCTCTCGCTCCTGCTCTCTTTTACTGCATTAGGACAACAACGATTCAATCACATTTGTCATGCGGTAATTGAACCCCTTATCCTCTGCATGACCTGTCATTGCCACAGTAAATAGATGAAACCCACTAGTAGGAGTAGGTGTTGTTTGAGCCCTGATGTGCCTACTCGTTCATGCTTGTTTCTCGTGCCTGCTATTGCTTAGAGGTGTGTCAGGTCTGATTCATCGGGGATGAATCGGAGGTGTGTGAACATGTCCCATCTTGTTGAGAGCTAAGTGTGTGAACATGATTTGGTAAAGGTATCGGTGAGAGGCCATGTAGGAGTACATGGTGGGTTGTCTCATTGAAGCCGTCCTCAGGAACTGAGTTATGTGTTTGTGATCCATGAAACAGCTAGTACCATGCATTGGGCCCTGAAATATGACCTCGCTCGACTTCTTAATCACCCTTGTCCTCTGTCCAGGAGTTGCAAGTAGTTTCTGTTGTTTGTAGTATGCTGGAGGCCGTGGGCAGCGTTGACCCGAGGGGTGGGCTGTGATGCGGTAGGCACGTGGCCGGGTATGCCGGGCGCCCGTTTGGTGTCGGGGAACCCTGTTCACATTGTCCGGGGCCGTATGTGGAAACCTCGGACGGACTCCCTGCGGGTGGAACCTGAATAGGCGATAAACCTGGACTAGAGACTTGAGTGTTTAGGTAGGTCGTGGTCTACACCACGTCGGCTTTCGCTTGAAGTCCGCCGAGCACATGTCGGTGCAGGGCGCTAAGTGGTGGAAACATGTATGAAGAAGTACACCCTCGCAGGTTAACATCATCTATTCAATAGCCGTGTTCGCGGTACAGGACTTCTGGGTTGCCTATAACAGTTCACAAACAAGTGAAAGTGGATACTCTAAAATGCGCAAGATAAGTGTGAGTGCTATGGATGGCGTTCTCGTAGGGAGACGGGAGCGATTCCATAGTGGTGTATTGATATGGTGAATATGTGGACTCGTAGCGCCCACCTCAAAAGAGTTACTTGGCAAATGTAGTTTAGGATAGCCACCGATTCAAAGTCGGCTTGCTTCAGCTTAAACTCCACCAACCCCTTTGTTGATACCGATGCATATGTAGTTAGTTCTGATGTAAGTCTTGCTGGGTACATTTGTACCCACGTTTGCTTAATTTATGTTTTGGCAGAGAGACTTGGGCCTCGCTTAGTAGTTCAGCGTGGACTTGACGTTTAGCCTGTTACCTCAGCTACGATCTTGTGCCTCGGCAGGGATCTGGTAGATAGTCAGGCTTCTCAGCCTTTTCATTTGTAGATGTACGTACTCAGACATGTTAAGCTTCCGTTTGTGCTTTGACTTGTTTGCTCTGAATGTTGGGTCATGAGACCCATGTTTGTAATATCTTTCTCCTCGGAGCCTATGGAATAAAATACTTGAGTCATAGAGTTATGTTGTGATGCCATGTTGTATTTACACATATCGAGCATATTGTGTGTATGATTGAAATGCTTGGTATGTGTGGGATCCGACAACCTAGTTGTTTATCCTTGGTAGCCTCTCTTATGGGAAAATGTAGTCTTGTGCTTCCATGAGCCATAGTAGTCCGCTACAGCCCGGTTTACCGGAGTCCTGCTAGCCCAGCACTACTGCTCCGGAACACCTGACTGGCCGGCATGTGATTCACTTCGTTCATGTGCCTGTCCCTTCGAGGAAATGTCACACGGTGACATCCGGAGTCCTGCCTAGCCTGCTACTCGGGTTCCCGGAGTCCTGTTAGCCCAGTGCTACAGCCCGGATTCGCATCCTGCTGACCGACATGCTCGATGTTGATTCATGTATGCCTGTCCCTTATAAGTTAGTGCCACTTTGGGTTCACGACTAGTCATGTCGGCCCGGTTCTCTGTCATATGGATGCTAGCGACACTATCATATACGTGGAGCCAAAAGGCGCAAACGTTCCCGGGCCATGGTAAGGCGACACCCGTGGGAATACCGTGCGTGAGGCCGGAAAGTGATATGAGGTGTTACCGGCTAGATCGATGTGACATGGAATCGGGGTCCTGACAAAGGGTTCACTGGTTCGGCTGCGGTGTAAGGCTGCCGTCGCTGCAGAATAACAGGGGGAGTGGGTGAGTGGAGGGATAGCCTGGCCAGCGGTGGGAGTATTATGGGGACGGTGAGGCCTCTGGCAAGACACCGGCCTGACCCAGGAGGCAGGAGCATGCTTGACACGACCGGGCGCTGCTTTGGGCATGGCCGGGGCAAGAACACCAGAGGTTGAAGAAGCACTCACGGCCATTGGATGGACATCGTTGACCACGCCACGCCGAGAGCACCAGGCGGTGGACGCGGCGCGAGGCCTCTGAAGGAGCGACATGAAGCACGCAAGACACGGCAGTGGCTGCCTGTGATGGAGAGTATGAGGGTTGATCGTTCGGCCGCCATCGCGGAAAATAACAGGAGGTGTGGGTGAGTAGAGGGATAGACAGGCCTGGGATGCAGTATGATGGGGCCATGAGGCCTACCCGACAACACTTCCGCCACGGAGGCGGAGCAAAGTGTCTGACGGCGCTGGTTTGGGCGGTGGGCGGTGAAGATCGAGAGATCGAAGAAGCACGATTGCCGTTAGATTGACATCTAACAATCTGACGCTGGTAGAGTTGATTGTTGACTAAGTTTCTTTTTTAAGAAACCTTGTGTACGCCCACAAGTCAGCCTCCAAATCTGTGGCAGACAACATAAAGCCCATTTGCTATCTTTTATAATTTGCAGCCCATTTGCTAATTCTTAAGTAATTTATTACAGCCCATTTTCTGCCCAGGACCACGGTCAAAAAGTTCAACCTTATTTTGCATATTTTGGTGGATTCCAAACTGTTGTAATTCCGAAATTATAAACATTTTTTAAGAACTTATTGATTTGCCAAAAAAATCCTTTTGTTTTTGTAAGCAAATAAGACGTGGGACAATTGAGTTGGTTTAAGGGAAAACCAGTGGTAAAAAAATCAGCGCTGGGTGGGAAAAACATCATCAAAAATAAGGATGTAAATATGAATAGGAATTTTATGTGTTTTCAATATAATGATACGTGTATATATGAACTAGTAAAACTATAGGTAGAGATTAGGAAACGGATGTAGGACATGCGTTTCAAGAGGAAAATAGAACTGGGCTGTGTGTTTGATTCAGTAAAAAAACTACCTGCCGATGTTGTAAGACAAAATATAACTAACGCTGGCGGGCCAGAGGCCTGTAGATACCTGCTGGATCTTTGTGCCCCGTTGTAAATCATGGGCTGGGCTGTTAAAAACAAGACCAACCCTAGGCAGTCTACAGCCCAGTTGAAACTTGCTCGACCTGAAAAAAACAATATACGTGCTCAATAAACGAGAGAATTATGCAAGCCGCATCGATAAGCCGGGATGCAGCGCGGATATTGTTTTTTATCGTGATAATAAGTGCATGCACTTGTTTGAAAAAACTGCAGAATCGGAATTGAACGGCGGGTGCTTATGCTACCCATCAAATAAAAATCAGGTGCCTGAGAATTCGTTTCGAAACAAATGATTCAGATTTATATCCACGTCGACCCTCGGCATGATGGTTGGAAGCAAATGCAAGTTCATACCAAAAGATCGTTAACAACAATACCAACTTGCGGACGACAACATAGTACAACTACCAATACCAAACTAACTTATAATCTTTTTACTCCTGGCCCTAGTGTTCGTCTGGTAGAAAATCTTGCAGAGGACCAGCTCCCGCTCCTTCTCTTGCTCCAGGTCCCCGAGGTGGTACCGTGCATCACCCGATTGGTCCTCTGCTGGTCGAAGTTCTTGTTGGTGTGCAGCACAGTAACCTTTGCTGCCCGTCTGTCCGGCCGTTGACCATCACCGGCAAGGTATTGCCGGTCTTGTGCCACATCGCGTGCATGCCGCACTCCGATTGTATCTTGCGACGCGTCCACGTGCCCCTTTTGAACGCCCTGGAATTGCGCTGGAAGAAATGCTTCCTTAGGCCACTCAGTGTGATACCTGCAGTATTGTGGAATACAAGTTTTAGTGTACCTAGTTGGCATTTTTATAACATTTTTGGCATGTTGCAGTCACTTGTTTCACTTTTTATTAACTGTCAAATTGTAATTGCTTCACCAGGTTTGCGTCTAAAAAGAAAAATAGAGCTATAAAGAAAGGAATATGTTTGTGCAAGTAGACGGCCGATCGGTGTCTTACCTGGAAGTTTCTCGGGTTGGGTGTAGTATATGCCGTGTCATTCGCCGTCGATGGTTGGTATGAACAAATCGATAAGAGACTGAAATCTCACTTGCCGGCAAGACTCACTTTGGCCTCAAGGTGCTCGATCAGCCTCGATCCCCAGGATCGAACTTTGACGCCTTGACCAAAGCAACACCGGCCAATCCTTCTTCGACTTGCATCGGTAATTGCAGTTATATGGTACTCAATGTATGATCAATTGACTGCTTAAGTGAATGATGAAAGATTTCGACAGATAAGTGGTACTCCAAATCTGAAGTCGAGAATACCCAACACGCCAAGTAGGATTCTTGTGTCACCTCACGCGCAGCGTGTTGTCACGTCAATTCAATGTGTGGACATGATGAATAATTTGACCGACGTATACTAGTACTGCTACTGTACTACTTACTAGTCGTATTTAGTGTCACAATTTATACATAGGTTTAACTAACAAGTACGCACTTGAAGTACATCCTAAACAGGGGAGTTAGGATGCACTTGATCCCAGGAAGGTATCTATCCTTCAGACCAGAGGAGTGCTTCAAACTAACAACAGTACATAATATCCAACAAAAGAGGGTCATGCTACAGCAGCAGAATACATGGCTCATTCTAGATATCAGCACGAATCAAGTTGTGCATATTTGCTGTTGGCATGAACCACATCACCGCATGTCGGATTTGCAAAAGCCATCCATCGCATGGAAGCTTGATGCCTTTCACACATCAAGATTATCCGGCAACAAGGCGTGGTCGATTTAATCTCTGGATTTGGTTATTCATGAAACCCTTGGTTTGATGTGTAAACGCAGCCCCCCCCCCCCCCTCGCGAATGGAAGTTGCATAGCACAGTAATCATCGCCGGTGATATGATCGATGATTGGTTGGATGATCGGATAATTGAGCCCGAGGAACAAGGAGTGGTTGCCGAGGCTGTAAACCCGCCTCTAGTTGAATACGCCTGGCCCAACGGAGCTGGGATCTTTCTCGAACATAAAGCCGCCATAGCCATCAATGTCACGAACGCCCCACGCATTGTACTTCATGTGGTTTGATGTAATGGTTTGGTCAATTTGGTTCTTGCGAATGAGCATCAAATGACCGCCATCAGTTGAACGAGCGATAAACCAGCACCCATCGGCAGGTATGATTCCAGGTCCTAGAATCATGAAGGCCAGCGCATTTGCATCTGCTGAAAAAATTCAAATTGGAGACCGAAAGGACAAAAATAAACAATCATGTTCAGAGTATGTGTGGAATTAAGATTATTATAACAGTTACACATATCATAGACAGAGAATTGCAATGCCGTGGTCATAATCATGCCCCAAGTTAAAAAAAATAAGCCAATGGCTTTCATATTCTAGCAACATGCCATGGTTCAAACATCATGTGACAATGAGAGGAAAACAGCTATGACAGCGCCTACTCATATTCTCCCACAATAGCACTTACTACTACTATTCTCATATCAACTCTAAGCAATAACATGCGTTGTTATAAAAATCTTGTAAACAAGAGTAACATATAGCAATCATGATGTTATGCTCATAATATGTATTCTAACAATCATTAGATGCCAATTTTCTCATATCAACTCTAACAATTGGCGTATGCATCGCTCACGATGCAAGAGGCCGGGAGACCCCCTTTTGAAAAAAACTCTAACAATAACATGTGTGGTCATAAAAATCTAGGAAATGAGAGGAACATATAGCAATGATGTAGTTATAGACATGCTATGCATTCTAAATTTGTAACAAATGAACAGCAAATGTATTCATAAGGTAAAAGATGAGATGAGATAGAACAATTACACGACGATAGATTCCACCAAAGATAGGCAGCCAATCTGTGCGTCGACCGCGTAAACGATGCCATCGTGCACTATAGCATTAGATAGAAATGTTGCCTCAACAGGATTGATGATGAGCCATAACCATGTATGGCGACCGGATTCCAGATAGACTAATCCCATGTTGAACAAGGCAATGAGCTTGTAATCCATGTAATCTTCTGATGGTGTGGGCACTTCAGGATTACAACTTTCTGCAAGCAGAGGTCGAGCCAAAAGCTTGACGCTGCCTCGTCGCGTAGTAGGCAGGAGTGTCCGCGGCCGCGAGGCTCGATGGCGGCGGTATCCAACGATGGAAGGTGATCTCTCGCTGCGTGTAGATATCCACGAGACGCCACAGACTACCGGTATGGTGGATGAGGACGATTCAGTTGGCCTTTCACGCCCGCCCGATGGTGGCCGCGCAAGATGAAGGACAGTGGACAGTAGTGGTAGCATGTCGAGGGCACCACGGAAACCTCCGTAGGATCGTCAGAAGTCGGTGTCCGGGCCACCTGCGAGGATCGGGCATCAGCGAGCAAGGTGTCTTGAAAAGAGCCGCGGTTGCAGCATTTAGTAGACGGTACAAACACACCGAGCATGCGGCCGACGGACGGTCTGAGTAGGTCCATACGACTACAGATCTGCTCCAAGAGAACATCGGGAGGGAATTCCAATCAGCGGGTCTGCGGTTCTGCCGGTTACGCCATTGGGGTTTTTCGGTGCTGCCGCGAGCCGGGGAAGTGGATTCAAGGCGGCGAAGAAGCTTCTCCTCGTGTGGCCGAAAGCGGTGGCGGGGGATATGGTGCGCGTGAGCTACCAAGGAAGATGGCGCGGACGAAGAAAGCAAAGATGAGCGGGGTAAATGGTGTGCGGCCGACGATGGGGAAGAGAGGAGGAAGAAGAAGAGAGGAGGAAGAAGAGTGGAAGACGGGGAAGAAAGTGCATTAAATCTCAATTCTACTACTACTACTACCAGGATATAGGCACCGTCCTTCGAAGTGTAAATAGTTACACCGGTGACATGTGGGTCTACCAAAAGAGGGCCCATATGTCGCTTAATGGAGGACGAGGTGCGAGGCGTATTGCGGAAGTGCTCTCATCGGCAAACATTATGGTAGTACTGGGTAAGGCTGATTTAGTAACACCAACACGCTGGTTTAGCTTATTAATTACGTGTCCCATCTCCTGCAGCATGTATTGTCACTTCACTGCGAAGACTATTTGAATAGTTCTCTCTGACCAGATGGGGAATAATGGATCGCGAGGACTTCCTTTCTACAGTATCCCTATGCCTCTACGCTCACTTCACTCATTTTTCTCTGTACCTAGTCACTTGTTGAAATCTGTAGAAAGACAAATACTCCGTATTTGAGAACTGAGGGAGGCTTTTACTCCGTACTATTTGGGAACAGAGGGAGTATCACCATATGGAGGGAACAGAAGAAGCTTGAAATATGAACATGTCAATGGGAGGGAGTAAGCCCCATGCATGCATGCATGCATGCAACATGCAACACTCACACGCACTCCACATGGACGCACGCAACACTCACGCACTCCATGTGGCACACAAAGACACGACGCAACACACACGCTCACGCTCAAGTGCTCAACCTACTCCCCTACGTCCGTGAAAGACTGTACATTTAGAGATTTACACATTGACCAGGTATAATTAATGCCCAAAAGTAGCAGAGATTTATGTGTGCATGCGACCATTGAGATAAGAAGATTAAATGAAGGCCGTTGCATGCTGTAATTAAGGATAGACATGTAGCCTATACCTACAACACAAGTTGGTGCATTAGTCCAATCAATATCGATTTAGATTAAAGGCTAAATGCATTGGAAGTGTAGATGTACATCATATACTACTACACTCTTTGTTTTATAGCGATGTACACTCTTTGTTGGAAGACCGAGGGAGGACACGTGCATGCACTCACATACATAGCTGTATGGTTCGGGCGCAAGGGTTGGACTCGTGTGGCGCTGCGTATGAAAGTTTTGTTTAATCGATTTCTTTGCTCACGCCAACCGACAGTGGGACCCGAAACCAGGTGACAATTTAACCGATCAAAAAAGTGTCACGTCGACTATGTGGCCGGGTCAAGAGGGTGCACACGGTGCTTCACGATGAGCTAGTGATCGTATAATAGACGCAAAACTATATATATAGTGACCGTAAAGAAGCGTATTGTTACATACGTTGACCGCCAAAGGTATTTTTCTCGTTTCAAATTAAGCCATATTAATCGGAAAGGATGCGGTATGGACTACTACTAGTACTAGTACTTCTTTGATGTGTCCCGTCAACTCGCCGAACGAGGAGAAGCTTGCTTACTACGCCTCTCCCTCGCCCACGCGCGCGGTGGTTCGCATGACGAGGAGAGGGTTTTGACTACAACGCCCTCTCCCTCTCCCTCTCCCTCGCCCTCACCCTCGCCCTCGCCCTCGCGGTGGACATGCAGCAGTTCAATCGTGTCAGATTGCAGAAGCATATTGTACTGTAGTATCATCATTGTTGGACCTTCCAAGAGGCGAAGAGCTGTGCAAGGTTCACACGAAAGTACGAACTGTTGAACCTCCCAAGAGGCAAAAGAGCCAAGCACAAGGTTTTATAGGAGTTGTCGTCCCTAGTAGGAGTGTACTACAACTATAGCGAACGATGCTACTGTATGATGCCACCACGTCACGTATATCCAAAGCTGTGCCACCTTTTTTTCTCAAAGAGCGTGTGAGCCCGTGCAACAACCACACAAGTTGCACGTACACATAACACATTTACTAGTAATAAATTCTAAAGCACAAATGCCAGTATGCCACACAAGTTCATCTCCAATTCATGTGATAATTTTGTGCATGACTAGTCTACATATATTCACAGCTCTACCGTTCACAATTACCGTACTCCACTTACATGTTATAGATGGGCTACATGTCCTCCTCCAGGTTCCAGTCCTGTGTTCTTCATGGATGGCAGGATCCATAGCGGTGGGCAACGGAATCATTGTCGCAGCTTTCTAGTCGGTTCCACACGATGGAGACTCATCCAAGCTGAAGCGGCATAAATCAGGGATATCGTGTCCCAGCATATCGTTCATCCGGCAGTGCGCACTGAAGACACAACCATGCTTCATGAACGGCAGGCCTTCCATGTCGTGCACGGAAGGTGGCATCCGCTTCACAATGGGGTAGCTGTCCCTGATGAAAAGCGAGTACTCTCCAAGAGTGTTCCTCGGCACCCACGTAGCATCACAGGGGTCGAACTCGGCGCCGTTCATCTGGTACACGCGGCATCACAGATCTGGACACATGGTGACGTACATAGTCAAGGTCCATGCATAATAATGTTTTGCTCAAATATGGCGGTCAGTAATACTATGCAGCAAATAGTACTACTCCGGTATAGATGAAGTAAAATAACCGGATTATTATGTATAGCCACTCTTGGCTACATGGATGAGATAGTAAGACATGGAAAAACAAAAATGGTGGCAGCTAGTGGGTTCAAGTCTTCAAGGGCCTAGCTAGCTATACGCTGCCCTCCAAGGTAAAAGTACTCCTACTAGTACTACTAAGTATACTACTAGTACAACAATGAAAGAGAAGGCGAGAGGATTAAAATATGGAATACCTGGGTAGATGGTGACGGCCGATCGTGGTAGATTGTGTGACCATGTTGGACATCAGTGGTACCATGGGTAACGACTGCTAAGATAGTTGATCCCAATATGCCAAAGTCAGCTACAAGGTTCCAGGTTAGACCGAATCACGGATGCAAATGCACATCCAGGATCGGCGATCTTATTTTGATCGGGGATGACTGGTCCTCGCAAAATAATGGAGTACCGTTAGGGATGCAAATGATGGTTTATTGCATTCCGTTTGTAATCTCCGTGCCGTCAGGATGGCAACTAGATGAAACAAGTCCCTGGCTTGTCACCGCCAAGATGCGGCCTAGATGGCGACGGCGCGTCTTCGAACGTGTAGGGGTACAAATCTGCTGCCGCCAACATGCACCAGCCTCTGCCGTTAGTGCCTCTTGCATTGATGGCAATCCTTATGTCGGACACCGTGGTGAGATATTCAAGATTTGTAAAACTTTCTTTTGAGTGCGTTGAATACTAAGAAAAGTTTGATGCTTGATAACTGTTTTGAGATATGGAGGTGATAATATCAAAGTCGTGCTAGTTGAGTAGTTGTGAATTCGAGAAATGCTTGTGTTGAAGTTTGCATGTCCCGTAGCATGCACGTATGGTAAACGTTATGTAACAAATTTGAAACATGAGGTGTTATTTGATTGTCCTCCTTATGAGTGGCGGTCGAGGAGATGACGATGGTCTTTTCCTACCAATCTATCCCCTAGGAGCATGCAGGCGTAGTGCTTTGGTTTTTGATGGGTTGTAGATTTTGCAATAAGTATGTGAGTTCTTTATGACTAATGTTGAGTCCATGGATTATCGCCTCTCACCCTTCCATCATTGCTAGCCTCTTGATTGCCGCGCATTGCCCTTTCTCACATTGAGAGTTGGTGCAAACTTCGCGGTGCATCCAAACCCCGTGATATGATACGCTCTTTCACACATAAACCTCCTTATATCTTCCTCAAAACAGCCACCGTACCTACCTATTATGGAATTTCCATAGCCATTCCGAGATATATTGCCATGCAACTTTCCACCATACCGTTCTTAATGACACATTCATCATTGTCATATTGCTTAGCATGATCATGTAGTTGACATAGTATTTGTGGCAAAGCCACCGTTCATAATTCTTTCATACATGTCACTCTTGATTCATTGCATATCCAGTACACTCACGAGGCATTCATATAGAGTTATACTTTGTTCGATGTCGAGTTGTAATCATTGATTTGTATATAAATAGAATTTTGATGAACATAATTTAATAGATCATTGTCCAAATAATAAAAAGAGGCCAAAAGAAAAAAAAAGAAGGCCCAAAAAAAGAATAAATAAAAAGGGGCAATGTTACTATCTCTTTTTCCACACTTGTGCTTCAAAGTAGCACCATGTTTTTCATATAGAGATTTTCATATGTTGTCACTTTCATATACTAGTGGGAATTTTTCATTATAGAACTTGGCTTGTATATTCCAACGATGGGCTTCCTCAAATGCCCTAGGTCTTCGTGAGCAAGCAAGTTGGATGCACACCCACTTAGTTTCCTTTGTTGAGCTTTCATACATTTATAGCTCTAGTGCATCCGTTGCATGGCAATCCCTACTCCTTGCATTAACATCAATTGATGGGCATCTTCATAGCCCGTTGATTAGCCTCGTTGATGTAAGACCTTCTCCTTTTTTGTCTTCTCCACATAACACCCATCATCATATTCTATTCCACCCATAGTGCTATGTCCATGGCTCGCACTCATATATTGCGTGAAAGTTTATAGGTTTGAGATTACTAAAGTATGAAACAATTTCTTGGCTTGTCATCGGGGTTGTGCATGATGAGAGCATGCTTGCGTGATTTAAAATGGAGCATGACTAAACTATATGATTTTGTAGGGATGAACTTTCTTTGGCCATGTTATTTTGAGAAGACATAATTGCTTAGTTAGTATGCTTGAAGTATTATTATTTTCATGTCAATATGAACTTTTGTCTTGAATCTTTCGGATCTGAATATTCATACCACAATTAAGAAGAGTTACATTGAAATTATGCCAAGTAGCACTCCGCATCAAAAATTCTCTTTTTATCATTTACCTACTCGAGGACGAGCAGGAATTAAGCTTGGGGATTCCTGATACCGGATAAGAGGCTTGTGGGATTGACGTGATAGGGTAGGGTTGGCTATACTGCTGGTGGCGAACTCCAGGCTAATACTCTGAAGCGCAGTCTCCAACGTATCTATAATTTTTGATTGCTCCATGCTATATTATCTATTGTTTTGGACTATATTGGGCTTTATTTTCCACCTTTATATTACTTTTGGGACTAACCTATTAACCGAAGGCCCAGCCAAGAATTGCTGTTTTTTTGCCTATTTCAGTGTTTCAAAGAAACGGAATATCAAACGGAGTCCAAACGGAATGAAATCTTCGGGAACGTGATTTTCTCATGAGATAAGATCCAGGAGACTTGGACCCTCGGTCAAGAATGGAGGGAGGCGGCCACGAGGGTGGAGGGCACCCCTCCTAGGCGCGCCTGCCTCGTGGGCCCCTCAAGCTCCACCGACGTACTCCTTCCTCCTATATATACCTCACGTACCCTCGGCCGGATCGAATCACGGAGCCAAAACCTAATTCCACCGCTGCAACTTTCTCAGATCCACGAGATCCCATCTTGGGGCCTGTTCGGAGCTCCATGGGAAGGATTCCACCACGGAGGGCTTCTACATCATCACCATAGCTTCTCCGATGAAGTGTGAGTAGTTTACCTAGACCTTCGGGTCCATAGTTAGTAGCTAGATGGCTTCTTCTCTCTTTTTGGATCTCAATACAATGTTCTCCCCCTCTCTCATGGAGATCTATTCGATGTAATCTTCTTTTTGCGGTGTGTTTATTGAGATCGATGAATTGTGGGTTTATGATCAAGATTATCTATGAGCAATATTTGAATCTTCTCTGAATTCTTTTATGTATGATTGAGTTATCTTTGCAAGTCTCTTCGAATTACCCATTTGGTTTGGCCAACTAGATTGGTAGTTATTGCAATGGGAGAAGTGCTTAGCTTTGGGTTCAATCTTGCGGTGTCCTTACCCAAAGGATGTAAAGGGTTGCAAGGCACGTATTGTATTGTTGCCTTCGAGGATAACTAGATGGGTTATTTATCATATTGCATGAATTTATTCCTCTACATCTTGTCATCTTGCTTAAGGCGTTACTCTGTTTTCATTAACTTAATACTCTAGATGCATCTTTGGATAGCGGTCGATGAGTGAAGTAATAGTAGTAGATGCAAAAGGTGAGTCGGTCTACTTGTCTCGGACGTGATGCCTATATACATGATCATACCTAGATATTCTCATAACTATGCTCAATTCTGTCAATTGCTCAACAGTAATTCGTTCACCCACCGTAAAATACTTATGCTCTTGAGAGAAGCCACTAGTGAAATCTATGGACCCCGGGTCTATTTTCATCATATTAATCTTCCTACACTTTATTATTGCTTTGCTTTTTTACTTTGTCTTTTTATTTACTTTGCATCTTTATGCCAAAAATACCAAAAATATTATATATCATCTCTATCAGATTTCACTCTCGTAAGTGACCGTGAAGGGATTGAAAACCCCTATTCCCGTTGGTTGCGAGGAGTTATTTGCTTTGTGTAGGTATTTAGGACTTGCTGGCGTGGCGTCCTACTGGATTGATACCTTGGTTCTAAAAAACTGAGGGAAATACCTACGCTACTCTGCTGCATCATCCTCTCCTCTTCGGGGGAAACCAACGCAAGCTCAAGACGTAGCATAGTGCAATTTATTTGTGGCACTGCCGTTTGGGTCATATTGGTGTAAAGCACATGAAGAAACTCCATACTGATGGACTTTTGGAATCACTTGATTATGAATCACTTGGTACTTGCGAACCATTCCTCATGGGCAAGATGACTAAAACGCCGTTCTCCGGAACTATGAAGCGAGCAACTGATTTATTGGAGATCATACACTGATTTATGTGGTCCAATGAATGTTGAGGCTCGCGGTGGTTATCGTTATTTTCTCACCTTCACAGATGATTTGAGCAGATATGGGTATATCTACTTAATGAAACATAAGTCTGAAACATTTGAAAAGTTCAAAGAATTTCAGAGTGAAGTGGAAAATCATCACTAAAGAAAATAAAGTTTCTACGATCTGATCGTGGAGGAGAATATTTGAGTTACGAGTTTGGTGTACATTTGAAACAATGCGGAATAGTTTCGCAACTCACGCCACCCGGAACACCACAACGTAGTGGTATGTCCGAACGGCATAATCATACTTTACTAGATATGGTGCGATCTATGATGTCTCTTACTGATTTACCGCTATCGTTTTGAGGATATGCTTTAGAGACGGCTGCATAAACGTTAAATAGGGCACCATCGAAAGCCGTTGAGACGACGCCTTATGAACTGCGGTTTGGCAAGAAACCAAAGTTTTCGTTTCTTTAAGTTTGGGGCTGCGATGCTCATGTGAAAAAACTTCAACCTGATAAGCTCGAACCCAAATCGGAGAAATGTGTCTTCATAGGATACCCAAAGGAAACTGTTGGGTAAACCTTCTATCACAGATCCGAAGGCAAGACATTCGTTGCCAAGAATGGATCCTTTCTAGAGAAGGAGTTTCTCTCGAAAGAAGTGAGTGGGAGGAAAGTAGAACTGGATGAGGTAATTGTACCGCCTCCCTTATTGGAAAGTAGTTCATCCGCGAAACCGGTTCCTATGACACCTACACCAATTAGTGAGGAAGCTAATGATATCGATCATGAAACTTCAGATCAAGTTACTCTTGAGCCTCGTGAGGGTCAACCAGAGTAAGATCCGCACCAGAGTGAATGCACGGTAATCCTATTACGGAGGTCATGTTACTTGACCAAGGTGAACCTACGAACTATGAAGAAGCGATGTTGAGCCCAGATTCCGCAAAATGGCTTGAGGCCATGAAATCTGAGATGGGATCCATGTATGAGAACAAAGTGTGGACTTAGGTTGACTTGCTCGATGATCGACAAGCCATTGAGAGTAAATGGTTCTTCAAGAAGAAGACTGACGCTGACGATAATGTTACTGTCTATAAAGCTCGACTTGTTGCAAAAGGCTTTCGACAAGTTCAAGGGATTGACTACGATGAGACTTTCTCACCCGTAGCGATGCTTAAGTCTGTCCGAATCATGTTAGCAATTGCTGCATTTTATGATTATGAAATTTCGCAAATGGATGTCAAAACTGCATTCCTGAATGGATTTCTAGAAGAAGAGTTGTATATGATGCAACGAAGGTTTTGTCGATCCAAAGGAGCTAACAAAGTGTGCAAGCTCCAAATGATCCATTTATGGACTGGTGCAAGCCTCTCGGAGTTGGAATAAACGTGTTGATAGTGTGATCAAAGCATATGGTTTTATCTGGACTTTTGGAGAAGCTTTGTATTTACAAGAAAGTGAGTGGGAGCTCAGAGCATTTACGATATTATATGTGGATGACATATTGCTGATTGGAAATGATATAGAATTTCTAGATAGCATAAAAGGATACTTGAATAAAAGTTTTTCGATGAAAGACCTCGGTGAAGCTGCTTACATATTAGGCATCAAGATCTATAGAGATAGATCAAGACGCTTGATAGGACTTTTGATACGTCTCCAACGTTTCTATAATTTTTTATTGTTCCATGCTATATTATATTCCGTTTTGGACATTAATGGGCTTTATTATACACTTTTATATTATTTTTGGGACTAACCTATTAACTGGAGGCCCGGCCCAGAATTGCTGTTTTTTGCCTATTTCAGAGTTTCGCAGAAAAAGAATATCAAACGGAGTCCAAACGAAATGAAACCTTCGGGAACGTGATTTTCTGAGCGAAGCGTGATCCAGAGGTCTTGGACCCTCACGTCAAGACATCAACCAGGAGGGCACGAGGTAGGGGGCGCCTACCCCCTGGCGCACCCTCCACCCTCGTGGGCCCCATGTTGCTCCACCGACGCATTTCTTCCTCCTATATATACCTCATGCCCCCAAACTACGGAATCTGAGCCAAAACCTAATTCCACCGCCGCAACCTTCTGTACCCGTGAGATCCCATCTTGGGGCCTTTTCCGGAGCTCCGCCGGAGGGGGCATCGATCATGGAGGGCTTAAATCAAAACCATAGCCTCTCCGATGATGTGTGAGTAGTTTACCTCAGACCTTCGGGTCCATAGTTATTAGCTAGATGGCTTCTTCTCTCTTTTTGGATCTCAATACTATGTTCTCCCCCTCTCTATTGGAGATCTATTCGATGTAATCTTCTTTTTGCGGTGTGTTTGTTGAGACCGATGAATTGTGGGTTTATGATCAAGTTTATCTATGAAGAATATTTGAATCTTCTCTGAATTCTTTTATGTATGATTGGTTATCTTTGCGAGTATCTTCGAATTATAAGTTTGGTTTTTTCTAATATATTGATCTTTCTTGCAATGGGAGAAGTGCTTAGCTTTGGGTTCAATCTTGCAGTGTCCTTTCCCAGTGACAGTAGGGGCAGCAAGGCACGTATTGTATTGTTGCCATCAACGATAACAAGATGGGGTTTATATCATATTGCATGAGTTTATCCCTCTACATCATGTCATCTTTTTTAAAACGTTACTCTATTCTTTTGAACTTAATACTCTAGATGCATGCTGGATAGCGATCGATGTGTGGAGTAATAGTAGTAGATGCAGGCAGGAGTCGGTCTATTTGTCTCGGCCGTGATGCCTATATACATGATCATACCTAGATATTCTCATAACTATGCTCAATTCTGTCAATTGCTCAACGGTAATTTGTTCACCCACCGTAATACTTATGCTCTTGAGAGAAGCCACTAGTGAAACCTATGGCCCCCGGGTTTATTTTCCATCATATTAATCTTCCAACACTTAGTTATTTTTATTGCCTTTTATTTTACTTTGTATCTTTATCATAAAAATACCAAAATATTATATTATCATATCTATCGGATCTCACTCTCGTAAGTGACCCGTGAAGGGATTGACAACCCTTTATTGCGTTGGTTGTGAGGATTTATTTGTTTGTGTTGGTGCGAGGGACTCGTGGTGTGGCCTCCTCTTTGGATTGATACCTTGGTTCTCAAAAAATCGAGGGAAATACTTACGCTACTTTGCTGCATCACCCTTTCCTCTTCAAGGGAAAACCAATGCAGTGCTCAAGAGGTAGCAAGAAGGATTTCTGGCGCCGTTGCCGTGGAGTCTATGCAAAAGTCAAACATACCAAGTACCCACACTAGTAGAAAAAGGGTCAAACGTGAAGCACATTAGTGCCGGTTTGTAAAAAAACCGGCACTAATGTGATCAATAGTGCCGGTTCGAATGGCTATGCTTTAGTGCCGGTTCGTAATGAACCTTTAGTACCAGTTCGTGCCACGAACCGGTACTAAAGAATGGTGGCAGTCAAGATCGGCAGGGCCCCACGGGCCTTTAGTGACGGTTTGTGACACAAACCGGTACTAAAGGTCTAACCTATAGTACCGGTTTTGCGTCACCAACCGCCACTCTGAAGTCTTAACCTATAGTCGGTTGAAGACACAAACCCGGCACTATAGGGCAATTTTCAAACTCTACCCCAGGTGTATCGCCATTTCAGTTTTGAAAAAATCAAAAGCAAATGATAAAAACTTCAGAAAATAAAATCTTTCGAGAGATAGTTATATTACTACATCTACTAGTTAGGAAAATTTGAAAACTTAAATTTGGACATGTTTTGCAAAAGTGTAGGGAAAAATGTAAAGCGGCTATAACTTTTGCATACGATGTGGAAAAAAGTATGATATATCAAAAAATTCAGCATGAAAATCCGCATCCGATGGAGACCGCCCTTACATTTTGTTTCAATTTTTAGAATCCTCAAATTCAAAAGGAAAAAAGATATGGTCAAATTTCAGTTTTTCTAAAAAATGTGGTTAAATCTGGTCAAACTACTTATTCAAGAAGTATTAATGTTACTACATAATTATTCAAGAATATTAGTGTTACTAAATAATTATTTCAATTTTTTGAATTTTGGTCAAATATGGTCAAACTATGGTCAAACTATGGTCAAACTTATTCAAGAAATATTAGCGTTACTAAATAATTACTGTTTTTTTAGAATAATAGTTTCAAACTCAAGCGGTGAAATGTGTGACTTCATGCTCAAGCTAAACTCCACGAGGGTTAATAGGATTAACATCTTACTTTTGGCGGGGGAAAACAACAAGTGCAAGACTTGGAAACGAAGGAGAATAGAACCCGAAAGTTAAGTGTGCTCGGAGTAGTGAGAGGGATGGGTGACGATTAGGAAGTTAGATGATTTGGAATGAGTGATCCACACTTGAGCAGTTAAGAGAGGTGATTAGAGACTAAATTATCAAATAATTCAGAAAAATTAAAAATCGAAAAAATCAAAAAAATTTCCAAAATTTTCAAAAAAACCTTTAGTACGGTTGGTAACACGAACCGGTACTAAAGGTCCCCATATCTGGCGTGAGCTCACGCCACGTGATGGCACTTTAGCGCTGTTCGTGCGAACCCATTTCAAAGGGGGCCTTTAGTGCCCACACTTTAGTGCCGGTTCCATAACCGGCACTACAGGCCCTTACAAACCGGTTTTAAAGCTCCGTTTTCTACTAGTGCCATCACAAACCCTTATCCCTCGCATTACATTATTTGCCATTTGCCTCTCGTTTTCCTCTCCCCCGCTTCACCCTTGCCGTTTTATTTGCCCCTCTTCTGTCCGTCCTTCTGTTTGCTCGTGTTACCATGTCCCTTCTTTTTCTTTGCATCTTTGCTTGCTAAAAGTTTATGTATCCTCATCCACCTGCTAATCTCTTTAAGAGATCCAATTATGATGAACCTATTGCTAGTGAGTTTTGTGCACAAGATTATCTTTATGAGGTTTTGCTTGAAATTCTTGAATCTGAAAATTGTGATGAAGTGTTGAAAGAAGAAACTTATGAAGTGATTCATGATAGATCCTTGAATAAAAAGCATGGTTGCAATGATGTTATTATAAATTCTACTAATGTCAATTGTGCTAGTAATATGCAAAACCCTAAGCTTGGGGATGCTAGTTTTGCTATGTCTACTACTTGTTGCAATGATCATGATTGGGGTGATTCTTCTTATGATCTTGAAAATTTATTTAAACCCCATGATGAATATGAGATTGATAATGTTTGCAGTAATATTGAAAGTGGGTTTGGAAGAGTGTCAACTTTAGATCCCACATATTTGAAGAATGTTCAATCTTATGAAGTTTTTCATAAAAGTGGGTTTGGAGAGGTCATGACTTTAGTTAATGTTAATCCCACTATTTTGGAAGAGTGTCAACTTTACATGCATGTGGATCGTGTTGAGAATATGTTATGTGATAGCTATATTTTTGAATTTTCTTATGATCCTACATGTAATTATTATGAGAGGGGAAAACATGGTTGTAGAAATTTTCATGTTACTAAATTACCTCTCGTTATGTTGAGATTGCTATTGTTTCTTTCCGCTTCCTTGCATATGCTAGTTTTTTCTTGCCTTGATAATTTGTTTGCCTATAAGATGCCTATGCATAGGAAGTATGCTAGACTTAGATGTGATTGTCACATGTTTTATGATGCTCTCTTTGTGCTTTACTTCTTGTTTTTGATGTGAGCATCATTAAAATTATCTTTGCCTAGCTAAAAGGCTTTAAAGAATAGCGTTTGTTGGGAGGCAACCCAATTTTATTTTTTAGTTTTTTGTTTTTGCTTCTGTTTAGGAATAAATATTTGTTCTAACTCTGGTTAGATTTGCTTTTATGTTTGTGGCAAGTTTAACCTATAGGATCTTCTTGGATGATAGTTATTTGATCTTGTAGAAAATTCCAGAAACTTTCTGTTCACGAAAATAATTGTTGAAAATCATCAGAACATGATAAAATATTGATTCCAATTGCTTCTGATCAATAAAAAAATTGTATAGGTCGTCCTATTTTGTCTGAATTTTTGAGTTTCAGAAGTTTGCGTTAGTTATAGATTACTACAGACTGTTCTGTTTTTGACAGATTCTGTTTTTCGTGTGTTGTTTGCTTATTTTGATGAATCTATGGCTAGTAAAATAGTTTATAAACCATAGAGAAGTTGGAATACATTAGGTTTAAAACCAATATAAATAAAGAATGAGTTCATTACAATACCTTGAAGTGGTGTTTTGTATTCTTTCGTTAACGGAGCTCACGAGATTTTCTGTTAAGTTTTGTGTTGTGAAGTTTTCAAGTTTTGGGTAAAAGATTTGATGGATTATGGAACAAGGAGTGGCAAGGGCCTAAGCTTGGGGATGCCCATGGCACCCCAAGGTAATTTAAGGACACCAAAAAGCCAAAGCTTGGGGATCCCCCGGAAGGCATCCCCTCTTTCGTCTACTTCCATCGGTAACTTTACTTGGAGCTATATTTTATTCACCACATGATGTGTTTTTTGCTTGGAGCGTCTTGGTATGATTTGAGTCTTTGCTTTTTAGTTTACCACAATCATCCTTGTTGTACATACCTTTTGAGAGAGACTCACATGATTTGGAATTTGTTAGAATACTCTATGTGCTTCACTTATATCTTTTGAGTTATATAGTTTTTGCTCTAGTGCTTCACTTATATCTTTTAGAGCACGGTGGTGATTTTGTTTTATAGAAACTATTGTTCTCTCATGCTTCACTTAGATTATTTTTAGAGTCCTACAAAACAGCATGGTAGTTTGCTTTGACAATGATAGGCATTAAAGATTAGTAAATTTTTAGGTGACCCGGCCGAAGAGTGGCGACTCACTGATGACCCGGCCGGGCATGGTGACTCAATGGTGACCCGGCAGGTGTTTCGGATGGATGACAAGGCCCAAGGCCCAAAAGGCCGGTTCATGTTATGGCGGGCCAGAATAAGAGGAAAGGTGTGAGGAATATTTTCCTTACATGGAATCAAGACCCAGACTTATATCCGGCTTGTATTAGAAGATAAACTAGTCCTAATCCTATTGGGACTCCACATGTAACCCGCCCCTTCAACTTATATAAGGAGGGGCAGGGTACCCCAAGAGGGGGGAAGCAACCTCTAAGGTTAGACACAATGAGGAGAGCCGGTTTATGCAGCGATTCCCTGATGAGTATAATGAGACCTAGCCACAAACAACATGTAGGGTTATTACAGGATGATGTTTCCCGGGGCCCGAAGCTGTCTAAATCCCTGTCTTGTGTGTTGATCCGTCTTGCGTCTCTCATCCCGATCAACCCCTCTCAAGCTACCACATAGATGCGTTGGCCTCACGACTAAGTCCTCATATTAGGACATCTGCCGTGACAATTCCACGACAGATTGTAAAAATGGTAAGCCTCTATCAGTGAGTCAAACGTTGTCCCGAGCTCTGGCTTCACTACTTCCACCCCAGCCCTGTCCGCAAAGCCCCTGATTATCTCAAACGCTCCCATCCTGCCTGGACAGGGGGGTCGCTCAATTTGATTTGTGCCCACACAGACCTGCGGCAGCAAAATTATCACGGCCAAGAAACACATTTACTAAGCATTTTTTATAGTTTGCAACGCACTCGGCCTTTTCTTATATTTACCCATCATCACAGTTAACATACACGCGGCTGTACTACAGTATCCAAAATTCATCATTTTTCAAGGTATCGCCATGACCAGCGTCAACAGAATGACAGAGGCTGCCAGCCCGATCAGGTTATTGACATTTCATACGACACACACACACCCTCCCCTGTTGCACCACACACTCTCACGACGCTCTTGCTTCAGTTTCTATCCTTTTTTGAACCGAGTTTCTACTACCAATTTTCCTCGGCCTCTCTTATGCAGTAAAAGTCTTTTTATTTTTGGTCAGTTTGTTCGCATAAATACTTCTCTTTCTCTATCAAAGGGGGGAGGGGCACAAGCACAGCCAGCCCCCAAATGCTCTTTTCTTTAATTTCCGCCCTAAAACTTTCTTTCTGTATCACAGGGTTAATTTCTGGACCAGTCTACTAAACAGATTTTTTTAGATGTCTACTGCAGTTTATGAAGAAACAATAACGGGTTCAGGGGAGGCACAACCGCACAAGCACAGCCTGCCCCAAATGCTCTATTCTTTAATTCTCCCCCTAAAAATTCCCACCCATGGGTTAGCATCAAGATATACCTTCTAATCCAGCCGGGCGCCTTTGGATTAGGATTTATCGCGGACCCCCTACTCCGCTGGAGCGCTCTCGGCACTGCACTGAAGTACTGAATTTACGAGGCATCTGAAATACTGAACCAACTCCAACTTACTTCATGCCGAGAAAAATTTACAGTACCTTATCCTATCCTGGAGGACACAATCTACACAGCAACAATTCCACATCCTTTGGACAACCTGACACTAGACTGAAACAAAACGTCCCGACTCCGAAGTCTCTATCCTAATCATGCAATGCCTAGCAGAATTTCACTCTAGCCCGTTATAATTCACGCCAAACTAACTATTACTCCCTCCGTCCCATAATATAAGAGCGTTTTTTACACTATACTAGTGTAAAAAATGCTCTTATATTATGGGATGGAAAATGGTTAACAAGACCAGAGAGTGTGAATTTATACCTCGACCATCTCAACGGAGCCAGCCTGCTCAAAGAGCCCGGTGAGCTGCGCACTATTGACGGTGAAGGGCAGGTTGCCGACGAAGACTGCCGACGAAGACCTTGAGGTCCTCGGAGTACTCGGCCTCGGAGTCGCCTCCGCCCTCGCCCTCGCTCTGCTCTCCCTCGGCGTCCTCCGTCTCGAACTCGGATGACACGGCAGCCCACGGGCAGCAGAGCCGCCTTGGTGCCGCGCCCGACACGAGCAGCGCCAAGGCGAAGGAAGGGCGTGACGGGCGGGCCTGGCGACGGAGGGGAGCGGGATGAAGTGGTGTGAGAGCGCGGCGGAGAAGAGGGTGGCCGTGTAGGAACTGCGGACATGTCGGATCTGGACGGAGGGGAGGGAGGGGCGGAGCTTGGGGGAGTGTTGCGCGCGGCCGGTGCTCGCCGGAACCGGCCGGCATGGGTGGTGACGGCAGCGAGGAGATCGTGGGGAGAGGAGCCGGGGTGGGGTGGACCGAGGAACAGGTGAGTTCGTGAGAGAGTTTTTTAGGGATGATAGAGAGAGAGAGAGAGAGGTGGGGTGGGAGTGGATCGGTCGGGGTGGACACGCTTAGTAATAGCGCGGGGGACTTACCTGCGCTATAGCTACTTACTTAGTAGTAGCGCAGGTTTTATATCCCTCGCTACTACTATGGCCTGTCCCGGGGGGAATGGTGGAGACCACTTAGTAGCAGCGTGGGTTTATACCCCTCGCTACTACTATCAACTTAGTAGTAGCGCGGGTTTTATACCCCTCGCTACTACTAATTAGCAGTAGCGCCCCCCTTTTAGACCGCGCTACTGATAAACTTCTGTGTATAAGGTTTTCCCTAGTAGTGATATTGGGAACAACTGTTGCTTTCCATCGAGATTAGTTTCAGCGCATTACTTATATATACTCACTGTTCAGGATATGGGTAGCTGGTACCATATAGCCCGGGGTCTGATAAGGGATTAATCGTCAAATCGAACATTTCACTGAATATATCTATAACCCATTTATCGGTAGGTTAACTAGGGACATATTTAATATATCTGAGGCTACATAGCAACATGCATTATACTGAATGACTAAATATACAATTTCAGGCTACATAGCAACAATGAAGAGTGTTACCTTAATGTTCTAATGATGTCTAGATATACATGTAATAAGATCTTATATAATGGAATGGAAGGAGTGTTGTACTACATCATTGTGCAATTGTTGTTTAGCTTCTAAAATTAACTTGGTGCTTTTATGTACATATGTCAATGTCAAAGATCCACGCTTCGACCCTTTCTGCGTATGGGGCAATGATATATTCATGAACCAGCATCAAGTGAGGAAACTCATAAAGATTGTTAAAAATGTCAATCAAACTATTTGTTTACACTTTATGCAAGACAACAGTGAACTACAGGATGGTAAGTAAGAAATCCGTAGCCTTCTTTTTACTGCCCATAATGAGTTGTGTTAGATGACAATGTCTGAATCTTTTTCCTTTGCAGTGGTTCCCGAAGCAGTTTACTCAAGATTACCTCTCAAACTACATGATTGGCGGCCGACCATCACAAAGGGGTTGGACTAGAGTCGTGCGTGCCTTTTGCATGGAGAAGAACATAATAGGGGCATTTCGCTTCACCTTGTTCAACAACCAGAATGTCTCTCGCCTCTTTCTTCACTATCTTTAATAGTACAAGTATACAATCCTCGTTCATCATTCTTTATTTGGTGCTTATGTAATTTTTTATGTAGTTCTTAAACATATGTACCTGTGAATCGAATAAGGCATTGGTGGTTGAACTTGTTGGATATGAATGAAGTTATAGCCTACTTTCAAATTGAAATTCGGTACAATTTTTAATAGCAGGAATTAAATTAGGGTGAAAATATGCTCTGCGGGTCATTACGGCACACACGGTCTATAAAGCACAGCGTGTGTGATATACATCATAATCCGACATGGTTCACAGAGAGGAAACATGTGTGACCATGCACACAGTTGCCATTTGTAAAGCGTGTGTGATGTCAGACAACATCACAAACGATGCGAGAAAACTAAATGTGTGTGATTGTCGCCTTATCATACACGGTTTACACTCATGAACTGTTTGTGATGTGGCGCGCATCGTAAACGTAGAGCCAGTTTTGTACGTGCCTGGAAAAATCTCGTGCCTGGCATGTGCCTGGACTGCGCCTGGTATAAGGTAAAACCACAGAAGTCCGACTGCGATGGTAATGCAAGCACAAACGAGTAGCAAGGATGGAGTGTTTGGTATATGCGCAATATCACAAACAGTTGTCTGAAGACTCGCATTTGGGATACATGCCAGCAACACATACGCTTAGTTATCAGAAACGTATGCATTGCTACTCCCTATTCCTGATGGTTTCTAGGTCGCGTTGGAAGGAGGCCTCTATCGCCCACACTCATTAGGCGATGGTTTAAAATGCCGTCGCGAAAAGGGGTTAAAACCCGTTTGTATAGTAGCTCACTGTACCAGTGACTATTGTCAAAGATTCATAGTGCTGGCTCCTATATAAACTAAAATGCTACATTCCTAGCAATCAACAACTATTTGTGTTTTGGTTGTTTAGTTTTTAGGTTTGGAAAAGAAGGAGATCTTGAAAACTTGGATAGGAATAGTTTAGGGAAATAGATAATTTTAGTTTAGGTTTCTTTTCTTTCTCATGTTTTGTAACTCAAGAATGTAATTAGATGAATTATTTATTTATTTTTATCTTTGTAAAACGACTTTGTATTATTTATTCCAATTATCTTTTGTGAATTATTATAAATGCATTGCCAATTTATAATGAATTGTACTTTTAGCACTTAAGTCCTTTCACTTATTTCTCTAATGCAATGAACTAAAAAATCTAGAAAATAGCAAAGGTCATGTTCAATTTTGTATTTGGGTACAACTCCTAAAGTCTTTTACTAAGCTTAAATGAAGTTTTAAAGACGGCGGGCGCGTCGGCCCTCACCGAGGAGTTGGAGAAGAAGAAGAACAAAAATTGGTCGATGTTGTGTTGATTTTGGATCAAAGTTGATCTATGTGATGCGCTTTGGATAAACTATGCATGTTTAAATATGAATATCTCGATCCATGAAACAGTATGCTTGTTAATGGTTGATATGTTATGCATGTTTCTTAAAATATTTAAATGACTGATGATCTAATGTGAAATTGTTGGAAATACATGTGGCTTGGCTAAAATAATTGACGAACAAAATTTACTCTTCTAATTTTAGGGGATTGTCTAGGTCCAGCCACTTTAGGGGAGTAAATTTTTACACCTCTAAAGATACTCGGCAGTTTACTCCTGTAAATTTAGGGGCTTGGCTGAAGATGCTCTAAGTGTGATAAACATCGGGAATGCCATGCTACCCTGCATTAGTCCCATGGATATGCAGCCATGAATTCAATATAAAAAAATCTAGAAGACTAACTCTTATTGACAATGAAGCATACCATTATAGGAGAATACACAAGGTGAATATATAAAATTAAAATGATATGCTATGGTAATACATGACACGGTTAGATATAATTAAACAATATGCAAGGTTAATAGATATAATTAAAACAATATAGTAGGTGCAATCCATTTAAAATAGAGCTCTTAACTCAACGTGCATTTGAGTATTATGTTTTAAGTTCTACAAAGATGGTACCGATTGATGCCACTGTTTCTATCAGGCCAAATGATGAGGCACATGAAGGAAATGAACAAAGGTTATATTGAAGTAATCTACATTTAGAATAGTTTTGTATTGAAAAAATAAAAAAAAGATATTTGTGGAAAAGAATGAGTAAAATAAAGGGGCAAAATGAAAATTACATGCTTTTGCATGGCGAGCCATAGACTTTGGTGCCTATTGTCTTCATTTGTCACACAAGTAGAATCTTAACAACAATACATTAATTCTAATACAAGAGTTATACCAAAAAACTTATCATGTTCCTTAACATAGTTATTTGGCGACAATAATTTTCAATATTTTGGTTGGCAAGCTAATATAGTGGTGAATTAAATCATAGAATGATTGGGGAGGAGCATATAAGTGGTAGAGAAAAGGTGGTAACTATGACTCTTGTCGTCTGGAAAGAAAACATCTTAAAATGTGTGCAACTATATTTTTTTCTAAGGCCAGATCTTGATGTATAAAAAATAACTTGGATTGATCAAGGTCATTTTTGAAATCTTATAGAGAAAGTAACTATAGTTGTAACAACATCAAAAAGTTTGGCCGCATAAATTTAGAGGTCGTTCATTGATTTGCTATGTACAAAAGCTTAAATTACTAATTTGTCCATGATATGAATATTAATTTTGTAACACATGAGAGAAGCTCCTAATTCAAGATCACTTATTTGATATGACTCAACTAGAACAATCAAATCATCACTTGTTAATGTATCCATTTTCCATAGTAACCTTCAGAAACGTGTGATGAAAAAGCTTGGCTACAAAGTGTGTGACCACATTAAGGATGGCACTATTTAAGAGTTTGCAGAGTTCTTACAGAAAGTAAAAGTTAAAATTGAGTGCCAAAAGACTCCCTATTTCTTGAATGTAGGGTTTTAAGAGTTGAGATATTGGAGGAACCAAGAAATAGATGATGTTCTTAGATAAATTTCCTTTTGAACCTTCTAGATTCTGCACAGCAAAACTACCCAATGATGTTACTGTTGAGGTTGGGGATATGTCTTTCCACCTTCATAAGGCAATATGCACTTCCAAAAGTGTTGTTCTTGAACAGTTGATCATGGAGAGTTCAGACCAAGAAGAGTGCATCATCAAACCAAGTGATATCCCGGGGGGTGCAAAATCATTTGAGATGGTGGCAAAATTCTGCTATGGAGTGAAAGTATAACTTTCTTTTGCAAATGTTGCTCACCTATGTTGTGCCTCTGAGCATCTCCAGATGACTGAAATGATATCTTTTTTTTTGAAACAAGGCAAAAGATTTGCCATTTTCCTTGAATAAGGAGTATTAGGGGTCTTGGCCAAAGGCCAAATAAAACATATCACTCTTATGGCAATGATATTACATAAATGTTTCGCACCGGCCAGAAACGATATCTGAATAACAGCTTGATTGCATACACATAAATGTTTTTTAACCAAGTGGTGCTTTAATGGAAAGCAACACGAAAAGAAATGCCTGTTTTAATTGGACATTTTCCCTGGCAACAGGAGATATTTCCCCATCGCATTCTTGATTAGCTTTCTTTTAGCCGTACGTAATGTTGGAATCACTAGGTCTCCAAATGATTTCACACATCACCGAACGCCTGTCTTTTATACGCAACCGGTAGCTGCAGATTACCGGTTAAGTTAAGCCGGCAGTGTGGCCTCAGTTTCAGTTGCTGGCTAGTAATTTCTGTGTGGCTGCAGAAGTCTGAAGCAAACACTTTCTGAAACCGTCCGTGTCTGCAAACAGGGCTTCGTCTGAATCCCACTACTTCAGGTACTGCATATATCTGAATACGGTTGGCTATTTTCAGATGGTCTTTTGGGACGTCGGACGGTTAAACTTTCTAGATCGTATACAGTTTCCATCTGACGATGGATTCCGTTCCGACCATACTCCATACCGGGGGCCTTTGACTCGCGCAAGGGGCACAGCCCCACACGTTTCATCTCATCAGCTCAACAAGCAAGCTTCAACGACCGTGCATGCATCAGCAACAATCCACCTGACCGATCGCCGTCCAGAATCCAGATCCCGTGTCCGTTGCCTATCACTGGAAATATCGGGGCAACCCATCTTCAGTTTCCAGACGCCAGGAATGTAGGTAAGTGGTTAGATTCGTTGGCATGGCACTGTTGGAAGTACGTACGTCGACCCGCTGAACCGGAGCCGGCCGAAGAGTGCAGAATTAGATAACTGTGGGACGACCCGTCTCGATCATCCGGTGGAGTACGTGGTGGTAAATAACATGGTTGCGTGCCGAACAGCTCGATCGACGTGCGTGGCTGGCTTTTTCACCGGTGCAACTGCGTGATGCGGAGGAAGTGCGTGGGAAGGGGGGTGCACGTGCTGAAGGAGTAGATGAGAGTTCTGAAAGAGTAGTGCAAGAGAAGGAGGGGAAGTAGCCTGAGTACCGTGCAGTAGTAAAAAAAATCCCTGCGAGTAAGAGCACCATGCAGTAGTTTTTTTCGTGAATACACAAAGCTTGCGTATCATTTCATTGATAGAAGGAGAAGAATGAATACAGGGGTACAACACATGACACGAACGCAGACAGGTGTGAACATGGTGCCTGGAGCAGAGAGACAAGGGATGCTCAGCCCAAACAGAGGGGACATCACAGCTAAACCTACCAAACCCGAGCCAAGAGCGACGATGCCAAACCAACGAGAACTCCAACACCGTGCGAGCCAAAAATCGAGGACACCACGAGAGAGCAAGATAGTGCCTTCAAGAAGGAAGACGACGCCGAGACTCCGTCACTATCCGGTCCGGGTGACCTGGATCTAGGGTTTCCCCTGAGCTCGAAGAGGGGCGCAACTAAAGGTCTTGGTAGCGCCTCCAAGAAAGAAAACGACACCCGCGGGTGCCGTCGATGCCAGCACCGGCGAGCCGAGCGGGGATCTCTCCCTGGCCTGAAGCTGAGCAATCCCATAGCCGTCGAATCAGGGATCGCGGGTGGGGAGGCCAAAGCTGGTCGGAACCGCCAAGTCAGGGGGGTTGGCAGGGCTGCACCCGCCGCCGGAGGTGGCACCGCCTCCGAACCATGGGCTTGGATCTGGCAAAAGAGGGTGCTTTGAGGCGTACAGGGTAGGGCGGGCGACGAGGCGAACCACATGGGGGTCTTGGCGCGACGGCGTCTAGCAACGCCTGCAAGCAAGGACTGGAGAGACGCAGATCCGAGCTGCCGTGGCCGTAACCGTCGGGACGTCAGCGAGCCAGGGAAGCCGGAAGAGGCGCAACTACCTAGTCGCCGGGGCCGGAGCTGCCCGGTGGAGGACGCCGGCAGCAAAGGACACCGGAGAGACACAGGCCTACAGCCACCGGGGCCGGAGCAGCGCCAGCAAGGACCCGCTACGAGGGGCCACGAGCCAGCCACAACCACGGACGCATTGCTGCCTCCGCAGGAGCCGTCACCAGCTTAGGTGGAGGGAGGGCCGCCGGAACGAGGGGCCCGCTGAGACGGGAGGCAGGCATAAGCGCCCATGACCAAGCCATGCTGCCCGGCAGGGATGAGCAGCGGTGGTGGGGAGGGGTGGCGGGGCCCGAGAGTCGCCGGGTGGGGCGCCGGGTCACGGGCGGAGGGGATGGAAGCGCGTGGGGAGGAGTCGGCGGCGGCCGGTGAAGACAGGGGGAGGGGGTCCGCCGCTGGCCGGAGACGCGCGGAGTTGACAGTCCTGTAAACACGGCTTTTGCCATGATCCACGACTCTACCTCGTGTCACATGCGTTACGTAGGAGTAATGCGTACTCTGCTCTACTCTGCATAATTGGAGTAAGGGCATCTCCAATGCAATTCGCGAAAATCCTCCAGCATCCCTCTGTGGATAGAAGGGACCAATCGGCGGACAGATATGTGAAGGACGCCATCCTACCGTAGCCGGATACATTTTAAACCGTATTTTAACTAACCGGACGAAATTCATGCAAAGCGGCAGATATTCATCAAAGTTCAGATAGAAAATAGTACAAATTATTCATATATAGCATGCAAATTAAGTCTAGTACGGGGCAGCTTCTTTAAGGCCATCCCGGAGCAAGCGGAAGCTATCAAGAGAGTTCTTGCCTCCTTCCAAAAGTGTACGGGGCAGCTTCTCAGTGCTAGCAAGTGCTCAATCCTATTTAGTGAAGCATGCCCGGCCCAAACAAGAGTGGAAATAAAAACCATTCTTAGAGTGCAATCGGAAACTTTTGAAAGTAAGTATCTGGGTCTGCCCACCCCGGAAGGAAGAATGAAGGAAGAACAATTCCAACCGATCATGGATAGATTTCGGAAAAGATGCAGTGATTGGAGTGAGAAATTTATGTCTTATGCAGCCAAGGAGGTTCATGTTAAGTCGGTTGTCCAGGCCCTTCCAACATTCACCATGAGTGTTTTTATGCTCTCAAAAGGCTTCTATGAAAAATATGAAAGAATGATCAAAAAGTTCTGGTTGGGAGAGGAGGAGGGACACAGGAAGGTCCACTGGATGTCATGGGAACGGATGACAAAGCCAAAAAGAGCGGGAGGCATCGGATTCAGAGATATGCACCTGTTTAATCAAGCACTGCTGGCCAAATAGGGATGGCGACTAATTCAAAACCCGGATAGCCTATGTGCAAGAGTTCTTAAAAGCAAATATTACCCGCAAGGGAATCTCCTGGACACGGTCTTTGCGAAGGATGTGTCTCCTGTTTGGATAGAAATAGAGTTTGGGCTTGAGCTGCTCAAAAAGGGCGTAATCTGGAGGGTGGGGAATGGAAAGAACATCCAAATCGAACGGGATCAATGGATCCCAAGGAGGGAGGGCCTCATGACAGCAGCTTTCATTAGGAGGTCTTGGATCCGATGGGTTAACCAACTAATGCACTCTGACAGGAAGGAATGGAACGAGGAGCTAGTTAGACAAATCTTCTACCCTTTTGATGCAGATGAGATTTGTAAAATCCGAATTCCGTCCTCGGATGTGGAAGATCGGATTGCCTGGCACTATGAGAAAAGTGGTGAATTTTCAGTAAGAAGTGCCTATAAACTTGCAGCAGCGAGCCATCCCCAACTAGCTCAAAACCCTTCAAGCTCGTCTTCAGACCCGAATGATCGTAGCATATGGGATCTCATTTGGAAAGCAAAAGTGCCGGTAAAGCACGATATTCGGGTGGAGGTGGCTACAAATACCCTTGCTACTAAGGAAAACAAGTGGAAAAGAACACTTGAACTAGACGCTACCGCAACATTTGTGGAAATGGGACTGAAACTGAACATCACGCGGTGGTCATGTGCACAAAAAGCAGAACCGAGAGAAGCCATGCGGAAGGTATGGAACCTGCCTAATGAAAACAGATTTTGGTACACTTTGGTGAGAATTGGCTACAAACTGTACTAGATACGTAAAATGTGGAAATGCGCCAAAATCCTGCTGTTATTCTGGAGGTGCTGGCATATGAGAGAAGACCGTATGTCAAAATAATGGCAGGGAATTGATCTGTGGCTCAAGACAGTTCTGAAGCAATATGAGGAGGAGTTGAAAATGCAGATGAAAGCTGTTTGGACGGGTGGGAAAGATGCAAAGATCGTCAGTTCGGTACTAGCACTGGGTTGATGCACTCCTGGAAGTCGCTGGCAGCGCCGATGAAAATGGATCCCGCCAATTAGAGGGGTGGTAAAAGTGAACACCGACGCTGCCTTTCGAGCCGATACCGGGGAAAGCGCTGCTGGAGCTCTTGGCCGAGATTACCGAGGCTCTGTCCTCATGTCTGTCTGCAAGCGGCTGCCTCAATGCCACACTGCGGAAGAGGCTAAAGCCCGAGCCATTCTGGTCGGCTTGCAGGCCATATCTAGTCTGTTTAATGGTCAACTGATCCTTGAGACAGACAACCAAGGATTAACCAAAGAACTGATGGCTCAAAATCCCACACGATCTCCTCAAGATGGCCTAATCATGGACATAAAATGGGCTATGGCGTCGTTCTCTGGTTGCAGCATTCAAGATCACGAGAAAGAAACAGGAATTTCTTGGCCCATGGCCTAGCTGCATTGAAAGGAGTTCAGGAGAGCAAGTGTTGATCGCCGACGTACCGATTAGCCTTCGTTCCATCATGTTATCTGAATGTATTGCCCCATTTGAGTAGGCTACCTACTCAGTCTAAAAAAAAGTCTAGTACAACAATGTCTCTAATTCGAGTAGATCCCGGATGTCCAACAAGTTTTTCATGAACGGATCATATCGTTCCACACATACTCCCACTTCAGCTTCATTCAACAGTGTGTGCATGTAAATGGTTGTCCCTCTATCCTGTGGTACACCACGGCGGCGCGTGCGGGCTACATATAATTAATGTGTAGACCAACATTGAGTGAATAAATCAATTAAAAAGTTGAGCAAGAGGAAGTAAAACTTAGAATCTCGTCCTCTGCCACGTGCAATGGCCACCTTTCCTCGAGCTGATGAACCATGTTGCAAAAATTGAAGATGCTGATTGCGTGGTTGAATGATGTACATGTCGTAGGGCGCAATGTGCTTGTTGTGTGAAACTTATCATGCACTTGCTCCTAGAAGGGCTCCCTCGGCTCTTGCCTATGAAATCCGCGGATACGGCTAGCCACACATTGCACAACAACTCATCCTCCATGGTCGAGTAGCTCACCATACTTCGTACTCTAAAAATGACATACCATTTGAAAATAAGCTCAATGGCATTTGACCAAACACCTGTCAACCATGGTGTCTACCATGAAGGTTGTCGACAGGGGGCGGAGTGTACTTGGGTACAAACGGCTCCAGGGTGGGAAGCTTCGTCGTAGGCACGTCACTGCTGGTTGCGGACGCCGGCAATGGCTATGTTGTGGCCGGAGACGTACAACAGCGTCGGCGGAGGTGGAGGGTGCGGATTTAAAGGGGGAGAAGGGCAGTTACGGTGTCCTCAACTATGGGGTGCCAACCTAATTGACCCTTAGTCCATGGGCTGAGCTTATGGCCCACCGTTCTTGCAAGGAAGGACTCTGGAAGCCTCATACTTCGGCGTGATCAAGGTGGACTGCGCTAAAGACTTGACGTGCACTCCAAGGACTGCATCAGCCGCCGACATGTGTATCCCTAGATTGGCAACTGACCATGTGTAACTCTAGGTACCCCAGTGTCTATATAAACTCAGGGGTTTAGTCCGTAGAGACCATGGTCACAGTTACAACCATCTAGCTGGGTTAGAACACAACTTATGATCTCGAGGTAGATCAAGCTTGTACTCGATACATCATCATTAATATAATCAAAAGAGGACGTAGGGTAACCTTTTCGGGAGGGCCCAAACCTGGGTAAATATTGTCCCATCCGTCTCCTGTTACCCATAGATCCGAGATCCACAGCTCAGGACCCCCTACCCAAGGTATGCGGTTTTAGTACCGACATTGGTGCTTTCATTGAGAGTTCCGTTGTATGACCAACAAAAAGGGTCAACGGCTCGTCTGCAGATCAACTACAACACCAGCCGCGGAGACATCTTCATCTCTGGCCAGCTCTTTGTGTTCGGCAGCATTGTCCTACACGCCAACTCGGCGGGTCGCCTCGACCACGTCAAGAATTTCTCCCCGGACCAGGTCGTCGCATTCGGAAGCTCGGAATACACCGCTGATTCACGTGGTGATCTTGTCCTCTCTGGCTAGACGCCAGATCGGCTCAAGAACTTTTCGGCTCTGGCGGGCTTGACCTCAAAGCCAACCCCCGATCCAAGCCACGGACCGGATCTTGCAATGGATCTTAGTTTATACCCGCCATGTGCAAACCCTAGATACCCCCAGCATTTGTATAAGCCGTGGGGGTTAATCTGTAGAGGCACGGTTGCAAGGTTTAGAGCTTAGAACATCTTCATACAATCTCAAGGTAGATCATACTGTACTCTATACCAGAAGTAGGACATAGGTTTTACCTCATCAGGAGGGCCCGAACTTGGGGTAAAACATTGTGCCCTACTTTCTCATGTTACCATCTAGCTCAGATCACCAAGCCTGGGACCCCCTACCCGACATCTGCCGGTTTTACATCGACATTGGTGGCACATGCTTGTCCCGTTGTGTGGTCACAAGAGCTCGATGGCGAATCTTCAGATCGATGACAACATTGGCTGCGGGGATACCTTTGTCCTCGGCCAGCCTTTTGCTTTTGGTAGCATCGTGCTACACGCCAACTCAACTAGCCATCTCGACCTAGTAGAGACTTTCCCCTTGGCCAAGCCATCCAGTTCAGCAATCTGGAGTCCACCGCAGATTCACGCAGCGAGCTCGCCTTCTCGGGTTGGGTTTCAGACCAGCGTGAGAACTCAATGGATGTTCCTGCCCATGCACTAGATTCAATCTTGGAGCCAGCCCCCGAAACAATTTGTACCTCGGATTCGTCCTCGAGCTCGACTCCGAGCGTCACTTCACCGGCTCAGGTGTCAAACCTCCATGGCGAGAACTCCAATGTCGCGTCAGGCGACACCTCGGTAATTAAACTACAGGTCTGTCCCATCTACTATCAAGAGATGAGCGAAACCGACCTCTCAGCTCTAAACGAGATGGCGGACCAGATCCAAGGTCTGGGAATCTCCGATGGACAATCCTCGGTCTATGAACAAATCGGAACAAAATTCGAGGGTGCGGAAATTTTCGTACCCGAGATCTTCCTGTTTTAGCACTGACACTTCTCTTTCTACCTGCACATGCAAATACAGGGCAAAAGTTTGTTGAAACAATCCATTCGCTAAAAAAAATATAGACTAATTGGTATCATTGCATTGTGTCAATGTAATCTTGTTCTTTTGGAAGCTGTGTAACAGGAATGTTTAGGTAGACGGTCTCATTGACAATGGCCATGTTCTTCCAGATGAGCTTGTCTACCATCCCAGGCACCGGCTCTCATCCGGACGTCCTACGTGCCACCTTCATGCTCCCTCTCGGTAGCCCTTGGGGCACGGCAGCAACGCCTGCTTCCGCCTGCACTCTTGGTCGAACTTGTCAGTGCTCCACTCCGTAGAGATCGGCAAAAGCCGTCAAATCACCTGCACTACTGGACGGGTGCTGTCATGACATGGATGTACCCGTACGAGCTGCACCCTCTCGACAACCACGACTGGAGTGTGGCCCATGCCGACACGGTGTTGTTCCAGACTTCCAGCCGAGCAGTTGGAAGCTGCCACAGTTGGCCACGTACTGCATGAGTGACGCATCACCTGACACGGTGAAGGCCATGGATCTCTTCATCGTTGTGTTGATGACCGGGTCGGAGCTGACGTATTTGCATGTCGAGAAGCATCCCTGTGTCGAAGGACCCTGCCAAGGAGGACAAGAGCGATAGTGGATGCGTTTGGATAGAAGGAGATGCTAGGGTGGCTATGGGCATCCCTATCCAGCAGGATAAGGATAACCATATTTTCTGTTTGGTTGATGGATGAGATTAGCCCATGTTTTGTTTGGTTTGAAGGTTAAATCTTGGTGGGATAGCCATTTTTTACATTTGGTTGGTGGGTGAGGTTAGCCATTTTTCAATATGAGGCAATCAAATATGATATGTACAACAACAAGTATAAGAACATTTTTAGAATCTTGAGCACCATACCAAAACAAACTCCAGCAAGTTATAATGAACGAAAAAATAAATTTCAGCAAGCTAGAATGCATGAAAGAACAAATTTCAGCAAATTATAATGCATGAAAGAACAAATTTCAGCAAGTGATAATGCATGAAAAAAGCATTTCAAGAAGTAATAGAATATATAGCTTGACATTCCATAGAATACTTGATCAAATATATAGTTATACAACCCATGCATAGTTCAATGTTTTGGTTGTAATCAAAAGAACAAGTCCATACAACCCATAGCTCCATTGTTTTGGTTGTCATCAAAGTACAAGTCAAACTACCCATATAAACTCATCATGCCGCCTTCAGGAAGGTACTCTTCACATACCTAGAGACCCAAACCTTTCTCTAGACATCTCCCAAGACCTTGAATGTCGTTGCAACACGAGGATTGTCAACCAAATAGGCATAGTAATCTTGTGCAAGGGAATCCAAATCAAAACAGGGAGTTCTTTCATCTCATCCCAAAGACCATCAATGGCGGGTTGGCGCCGCTAATAAGTTTCTCTATGGCAACAAAGAAGCCTTTCACTTGAAGCCATTATGGTTGCATGCATCCCGCCTTCTGCGGAAGGATTGGTTTTGGCTTTCTTCAACTTGGGAGCAGTGACTCGGCCACAAGTGGGTGATTGGGAAACCTCTTCATGAGGGGCAGCAGCTTTGTTGGCTTCGGTTCTTCAAGATCAATCACATCTGTACCTAAAGGGTCACTTGAGCCTTTTGCATATTGCCCTGTAGCCATGCTAGCTCCAACGATAACCACATCTCTTCATAATGTTTAATAGGCTTGTTAAGGAAGGGTTCATCTTCTTTGTGGTCCTTTATAAACAAAGGTAATCATTTCAGCAAGGAATGGGAATACAAATAAATTATAGCAAGTTATAATGCATGAAAGAATGAATTCCAGCAAGCTATAATGCATGAAAGAATAAATTCCAGCAAGATATAATGCATGAAAAAGCTCATTTCAGCAAGGATTTGGATATAAAAGTACTTATTCCATCAAGGAAATGGAGTATAAAGAAGTGCAAGCAAGTGATAATGCATGAAAAAGCTCATTTTTTAGCAAGGATTTTGATATAAAAGTACTTATTCCAGCAGTGAATGGAGTCATTCCAGCAAAGAAATAGCTCATTTGCCCAAATGCACGTTCTACGGTAGTGCGAAGAGAAGAATGACTAAGGTTGAACAACTCCTTCTCATTTTGCACAGGATTGTTTCCTCACTCATTCAAATGGTACCTCACACCACGAAAAGGTGGCAAGAACCCTGGTTTGACTCCATATCCAGCATCAACTAGATAAAATTTTCCTAAGTATGACAAACATTTGGGTTACTTACATATATACCAAAATCTCATTGACAACATGTATCTACACAGTTAATCTATTACCTTGTGGGACACGTAGACCGTTTTCACGTATTAAAGCATCACATAAAACTGTAGCATCATGTGCTGTCCCTTCCCAACCAGCCAACACATATGTGAATCGAAGATCAAAATCAACAGCCGCTATCACATTTTGAGTAGTATGTTTCTTTCTACCACGAAAGGCATGCTCCATATCAGGAGTAACAGAGGCACGTACATGTGTGCCATCAATAGCTCCAATACAATCCTATTTGATGGAAATAAAACCCCAAAAAATTAGGATCTAAACAGATTTGTTTCTACAATGACAAAATGTAGTTGTCACTCAATCTCATACCTTAAAGTATGGATCCCACCGGTAGTTTCCTTCTACTTTGGTTTGAGTCTCCAATGAAGGCTTCCTAATTAGGTCATCTCGAAGCTCACCAATTGCATGGAGTACTCTATGGAAATACCGGCTAACAACATCCTCGGATCTACCGAAATTCCCTCCAATTACCCTATTCCTGACATTATGACCAACGGTGTGCAAAAACATTTCTACTTGTTGCTCAATAGACATATGGACCGTGTCTTTTAGCAAATTGCGATCTCTAAAGAGTTGACAAAACCGAAAGAATGGTGCCCTCCGAAGCCTGAGCATGTTCACACTAGTTGTATCATTTTTCCATACTTTGTTATCAAAGTACTCTCTTCTCATCCTATCTCTCTCATCGATTGGGGCATATGTAATTGCTTCTCTTCTTTTTCTTTTTCTAGATTGAACAACCAAAGCTATCATATTGATAAACCGTTGTGCCACTGCTGCACAAATTAACATCTTTGACTTTTTGTCCATCTACAATATAATAGTACAAATGATATAACTTCAGCAGGAACAAGTCAACATGTACATCCTCTGTCAAGCAATACATAGGAGGAGCAGTTAACAAGTTACCTTAGATTTTGGGGAGAAAATCAACGATAGGAAGATGTAGTAGTCCCTGACTTCTCTGTCGCCTTTGACCTGCCTTTGACCTGAGCTACTGCAGCACAAAGAAACAACAAAAAAAGATTAGCATGTTGGATAGAAAATCAATGGAGAAAGCACGCATCAGTACATATGGCCGCCGCAGTACACGAAGCAAGTTTGGCTGCACAGCTAGCAAGATCTGCGCAGCAAGCAGGGCCAAGCAGCTAGCAGGCCGGCGTACCGCGCACAACACCTGCTCTCACGCGGCACACAGCATGCGCACTTGCCGGACAGATGCAGGGCCGGCACAGCACCCGCGCACGGGCGCACAGCAGGCGCGCCGGCCGGAGAGAAGCAGGGACGGCGCCGCCATCCGCAGGCCTCCGGCGGCCGCGCGCGGCACTCACCTGATGGCAGATGAGGAGCGGAGGAAAAGAAGGAGAGAGCCACGACGCTGCGCACTCACTTTGCCCGTCGTCGGCGGGCCCGATCTGCCGGCGCGCTCTTACTCACCGCCGTCGTCGGGCTTCGATCTGCCGCCGCCGCTGGACCGGAGAGAAGTGAGATGGAAAGGGGAAAAGAGATAAGGTTGCCCTTTTGTGGGAGGTGAATGAAACGAGACGGCGCCGAAAAACGTTTCGCGGGCTCCCTTCGCGGCCCCCGCGCGCGGGATGCCCACATCCGCAAGATTTTCGCTGACCCACGGAGCCGAGTTTTGGACGAATATTCGAAGCATCTAGCCATCCTTATCCCAACTCGTCCGTGAAACAAACGACTGCTATCCACTTAAAAAACTCTTTCTGAAGGTGTCATCAAAGAACAACCAAAGCTTCATGCGTTTGCACCCCACTCTCGATGACACCCTGCGGAGCCGAGTTTCGGACAAATATTCGAAGCATCTAGCCATCCCTATCATTTATCTGAGATGACTCAACTAGAACAACCAAAGCTCACGAGAATGCGTTTGCACCCCACTCTCGATGACACCTTCAAAAATGTGTGATGCCAAACTGAGTGAACAATTGTGTGGCCGCATGAAGCATGCCACTGAAACAAACAACATGTCATCATTTGGTATCAACAGCGAAATGGCGCTGGATTTTGGGTAGAGCTAAGCCATGGTTGGATAGAAATGGCACCTGAAATTCCCAACCTTTTCCCTCTTCTATAATGCAAAGGCAGAGCTCCTGCTGTTCGCGTCAAAAAAAAAAAGGGGCAACAGGTGTAGGTCAACCCTTTTCACGTGTCGAAGAACATGCATGAGCATGATGGGATACTGCTCCACTAACAGAGGCAAGTCAACAACCGGCCGTTGCGACGGAAGATGAGCGTGCACACATGCGGAGATGATATTTTTACACCTACCGGGAGGTGGGAGAGTTCAGAGGTGCCCTGTCTGTTGCGGCGGAGGCGGCGCTGCTCCTGCTGCTGTCGATGCAGCTGACCCGTCGTCTCCCACCTGGAACTGCTAAAACGAAACAAAAAAGATGTTGAGTTGCGATGTTTGGTTTTGAGACTTACAAATACGTACTGTTTTTTAGACTTACAGATAGTGAACATGGATGCTGGACGTGTGTGTGCATTGTCCGGAAGTGCTCCAACTTGTGGGGAAGTGCTCTCGGACTCCCAAAGTTCCAAGTGGCCTCTAAACTAAAAAAGAAACCCAAAGGAGAATCTGAGCTTCCACTCCCGGTACAGATCTCCTCCTCTTCCATAAATCGACCACCAAAACCACAACCATCCTCTACGGAAGATAAAGGCACGGCCCAGCGAGTCCCCCGCTGTCCCACGCTTGTCGCCTGGCCTTTTTCCTCGGTAGCATAGCCTCCCCGTTGCCGGAGATGAGGAGCTTGACGATGTCTCTCGTGGCAGCGCTGCTGCTGTTGTTGGCGCGGGCAGCTGTGGCGGAGCCGTCGACTCCCACCCCGGAACCTACCGTCTGTGACGACAATTACTCGTGCCCGGAGGGCACGACCTGCTGCTGCATCTACCAGCAGGGCGACGAGTGCTTCACTTGGACCTGCTGCCCGCTCCAGGGCACCACCTGCTGCGACGACAGCTACAGCTGCTGCCCCCATGACTACCGCTTCTGCGACACCAATCTTGGAACCTGCCTCATGGTAACATATAGATCAGCTCACCATTTTGTTGTGCTCTCATCAACGTGATTACAAACCATGTCAATAACTAGTGAGGGTTAGTTTCAGTTCTCTAATTTGTGTTGCTGCTTGATGATGAACACAGGGCCATGACAGCCTGTTGTCAGTGAAGGCTCTAAAGCGTACCATGGCCAAGCCGCACCAAGCTTTCTCGTCAGGACCCAAGATTACCATGTCTGAATCTACCCAAGAATTCAACACTTGCGACAGCAGTAATCAGATGTGTAGCACATTATAACGGTTCAGTGAACGGCTGGGGTATTATGAAGGACAATCTGACGGCATAGATTCAGTTTCTCTTCTTTTCTTTTTTGAGAAAAGTTTTTTTGTCTGTTTTTAGCTTTCACCTTCACCTGTTCTTCATTTTTCACTAACTACTTTTTTACTTTTACCGCAATGATTTGGTTGTGGATATAATAAAGCCGATTAAAGAGAACTCCAAAGATTTGGTTAGGGCATCTCCAACGCTTACCCGCAAACCGGATATCGCGTCCTTCTGCGGACAGGAGACCAGTTCGTGGACACGGATTGGGGAGCCGTCTATCCAATTTTATTTGCATACATTTCAAACCGCATTTCAACTAACTGGACGAAACTTATGCAAACCAGATGATTTTCATACAAACCGGAGCACATTTATTACATTTTGGACATTTTTACAAAAGGGAACCGGACCTAAACCTAGACTACGGCGGCGTCGACTGTCCCGGTCTTTGTTGTTCCCTTTCGGTGACCGCATCCTCGATCTGCCGTCCCATGAGCGGCAGCGATAAGACACGTGAAGTGAAGGTGTAGTCGCCGACGAGAAAGAGTAGAACATGGGAGACGGACCGGCCCACTTGGGACACAAGCCCTTGCCACCTCTCATGCCCTACTCATCCTCGGTGGAGTCTGCAACCTGTCCGTCGCTGGTGGACGTGACGTCCACAATGAAAATGAAGGGGCTGACACTCCCGTCATCCAACCAACGCAGCCAACTTCCGATATTTTTGGCCTCGGCCATCTCTAGAGAAGCCGATTCGCCGTCTGCGTCCTCGTGGTCGGACAGCGATAACAGATCTATGGTGTCGAAACTTCAATATGAGATCGTCTCGTTGAGGAAACAATAAACGTCTCTCCTGTATTGAACATGCGCAGACATTAGGGACGCGGCGCGGGCATCGCTCTCAGTCAGCGAGGGGATTCAATGCCGGTTTCAATGAGCGGCCGCATCTTGTCTTGGTTTAGTGTGCTCGAGCTGGCGCTCTGTGCAGCTGCCTTCCCGCCCCAATCCACCTATGTTTCTATTCCTCACGGAACAGCAACTGTGCCGTGTCCAACATCTGTTCTTGAACCCGCGGAAGTTGGCGACATAAAATTCTAGCGGAACCGGCCTCTACCGGGTTATCGTTTGGAGATGTGTGCGTATATATATCAGATACGAAGTATTTCACTCATTTCCTTTATCACAAGTGATTTCTCATTTATTTTTCTATGGCCCAGCCATTGTTTAGCAGCCGGACTTTATTCCACCAAATATACTTTATTCTTTCACTCCACTATCCATTCACCCATTTTTTTAGTTTGATTCTACACATTGAAACACTTTTAACTTTCCGAACAAATGGTCCAATTCACAATCTGTTTATGGATTTGGATTCCTGGCATTTAAATCTTTAAAACGATCAATCTCGAAAATGTTTTCAATAAGTTCAAGTTCAAATGCTGCTCCAATAATGAAACTTATATGATATACGGGATGATACATTAATGAAACAGGAGTGAACCAATAATAAAAATATATAAAAAAAATAAACGATAATGAAACATTTATCATATATGAAATGAAAGAACGAAAACATGCAAAAAGGAATGCATCAAAAAATAACGAGAACACATGAAAATGCAATGACATAGAAATGAAATCGTATAGAAAAAAGTGAAAATAACACTTATAGAACTCAGCCAGCCTGGAAGATAATTTAACAAAATGACATGAACTTTTTTTCAAAACTCCAATAATAGGAACGAAAAATGAAGGGAAATAGTACGGATATCCGGAATGAAAAAGCAATAAGAACATGCAACAAAAAGGTTGAATTTGAAAAAAAAATAAACCGTGTCCAAAATGGATGTTGTTTTGAAGATTTAAATATTATGAGTACTAATATCCAAACGGCTTGTCAATAAGATATTTTGTTCAGAAGATATAATTGATACAAACTATGTAATCAGAGTGGAAACCATGGATGGGTGAGATGTAATACTACCTTTTTACTTCAATCATACCCATTAGTCACTCTATTATGGGGCATCCTCGCTAGCTGTCCCATACGTCATAGAGCTGGTTAAGAAAGCTAGCTGAATATATGGATAGTGAAAGTAGTGTGATATATATGTGTCATACAATGCATGGTATAATAATGGTAGGGCAATACATGCACACATCCCCAACAAAAATGTACGACATGACACTACTCGATAGTAACCGGTGCCGCTAGAAATCCTCTCTCGCGGAAGCTAGAAACATTCCATTCGTGTGACGATGGCTCTCCCAGCGGAAATGATTCATGAGAGACTAATAAAGCCGGCTCTTCGAGCGGAAACGATGGCTCTCACTTCACACTAGCCTCAGCAATGACCGCACTCTCCAGCCAGCTCAAAACGATGGTGGCTCTTCTCCTCGTCATCATTGTCACGGCCGGCAGCATCGTGGCGAGGTCACACACAATCCTGGACAACACTGTCGGATGCCCGTCCTACAACTGTGGCCACGGCGTGGAAATCTGGTATCCGTTTTGGACAGACGCCGGCAACGACTCCAACAACTCGCGTTGCGGCTACCCGATCGAGCTTCCGCCTGGACTATGCGGCGTCAAGCCGGAAACACACTACTGCTGCGTCTGCTGTCGGGGGACTCCTTTGTTGCACGATGTTGCCCGATGCTTGGGCATACACCGTTGGCTGACGATTAACACCAAGCTGCTTCCATAGTCCCTCGTCACCTCCCAGCAGGAGCAATTTACAAAGTTGATGAATATAGTATGTGGGGCATGATATAATACTAAGCTTGTAGTGTATTGAATAACAACATATCTAGCTTATGGTACCTCCAATATCTCAAATCCTAAAACCCTACATTCAAGAAAAAGTGAGTATTCTAGCACTTTATCACAACTTCTACTTTCTCTAAGAACACTGCGGACTCTTAAATACAGCCATCTTTACTGTGGTCATACACTTCCTCACTAAGCTCTTCATCACACATTTTGGAAGGGTACCATGAAAATGGACACATTAGCAAGTGATGATTTGATTGTTCTAGTTGTGTCATGTCATATAAGTGATCTCAAATTATGAGCTTCCTCGTGTTTTACAAAATATATATACATATCTTGCACTAATTAATAATTTACACTTTTCTTATGCCGCAAACTAGTGAACGCCCAAGAATATGCTGAGCCACATTTTCTTGATGTTGCTACCAGTACAATAATTTTGTATATAAGACTACACAAATTATATATATGATATAGACTCATGGAGGTTAAAACCATGGTGGACAATCTTTTAAGATGCCATCTATTTTCGAACGACAAGAGTGATTGTTACCACTTTTTTTCTGCCACTTATAAGCTCCTTCCGCCACCACTTGTCGGTTTAATTGATCATTATATTAGCCTCCATATATCAACCAAAATATAGAAAATCATTGTAGCCAAATAACTACGTTTCAAAGAAACATGGTGATTTTTTTGGTATAATTCGTGTATTATACTTATCGAGTTGTTGTGAAGATTCTTTATATGTGAAAATGAAGACAAACAGCACCAAGGTTTGTGGCTCACCATGCAAAAGCATAGATTTGATGTAGTTTTCCTGTTATTTTCACTCATTCCTTTCCATCAATTATATTTTTTCGCAATGCAAATCTATTCTAAATGTAGATTATTACTCCAATATATTATGTTCTTTTCCTCCATGTGCCTCATCATTCTCACAGAAGCAGTTGCATTCAATTAGTATCACCTTTGTAGAACTTCAAACATAAAACTCAAATATACATTAAGTTAAAGAGAACTATTCAAATGGATTGCACCTAGTATATTGTTTTCGTAATATCTATTGACCTAGTGGATTCTCCTAGTGTATCGTTTACACACACGTCAGTTATTATCATAGCATATCATTTTAATTATATCTATTCACCTTGTGTATTGTCCTATGTATAATCGTGTCTCACTTGTATATGCTTCATTGTCGATAGGTAGATAGTCTTCTACAATTTTCTTTATGGAAGTCATGGGTGCATATCCATGGGATTAATGCATGGTATCATGATATCACCGGTGTTACTGCACTTACGTTGTAAGTTTATGTGTTTCCATTCTTTCATCGAGAAAAACTCAAGCCACCAAAGAGCAATCCATGTGTACTCACCGGGGGTTTCGGTGCGTTTTACTTGCCTCCTGCCGTAGATGGGTGGCGTGGATGAATGTTGAAGCATAACCATATTTTATTATATGTTTTGATTCATGTGTCTTTCATGGTAACATCCAACTTACCAATTGGGCATTGCAGGAGGTAAATATTTTTCTTTCGAGTAGAGGGTTGAAGCCCCCTACCCTTGCATCGGTAGATGCATTGATTCATGAAAAAGAAAAATATCATGGTTCTATATCATCGTGGCTGACTCCCTATAAGATGTGATGTCTCATTCACATACCAATGGCCCTCGGTCCTATGGTTGTGTGATGCTTCAACCTGATATGGTTGTAGCGCTGCCAATGATCGTGTTAAGATTATTTTGGTTCATGATTTCCTATTTCACTATTTTGTGCTCTTGTTCCTCTACCCTGACAGTATGGCATCAATTGTTTAATGGTTTGTTTGCCAAGGTTTATCTTCAAACATAGCGCCTTCAATATCTCAAGTTCATGCCTATTGGTTTGGATGGCACATGCATCTCGCTCTTCAAAGCTTTGCTGCGTTCGGTCTAGCGTGTGAGTTTTATTTTGTAGTTCTCTTATTGGAGTCGTGGTGTTATATTAAGATGCAAGAGAAAAACCGGGGATGGTAAACTCGAAGAACCTTCGTCACTAGTACTTGTTTCTTTAAAGTTATTCCCTAATAACCACTGATCTTTTCCACTAGCACTTGTTTCTTTAGATGATCTAATGTACATTGTTAGTTTATCAATAAAGACGAACCATTTAACCCTATTGATCTAAATGCTCTTATATTTTTTTACGGAGGGAGTACTTTATTCACATACTCTACGCATGCGGCCTCTCTAACATGGCAATCTGATGTCCAAAGCCTCAGATAAATAGAGCGAGACAGATAAAAATCTTGCAAATAAGAGGGGCCTGGCTCTTCCAAATCGCCTTGGCGCATGAAACCTGTTTGCAATATCATGAAAACTCCAATATTCATCATGGGACTAATGTATATGACACCATGACATCATGTTAGATCTGATCAGGACGAGTTCCAATAATAGATGTACTATCCATTATATCATCGAAAAGAAAAAAGACGAAAGCAACAGGAGAACTGTGTCCCTAGATGAAAGCAACACCGAAAGATATGCCTGTTTTGTTAAGGCATTTTCCATTGCGACAGGAGATATTTCTCTCTCCCACCATTGCTGGTTGGCTTTCTTTTGGCCGGACGTGATGTTGGAATCTCTATGTGTCCAAATGGGTTCACACATCACCGAACGCAATAGGTAGGTGCAGATTCCCAGTTAAGCTGGAACTGTGCACAGTTTCTCATTCAGAATTCTGAAGTAAACACTTTCAGAAACTGTCTGTGTCTGCACGCAGTGCGTCATCTGAATCTGTCCATTCTGAAGCAAACACTTCAGGACAAGTTGGTTGTCTGAATACGGCTCGCTATTTTCGGATGTTCTTTTGGGACGATGCATTCTGTTCCGTCCATACTCCGTACTACTCCATATCTTGGGCTTGGGGGCGTTTGACTCGGCGAAAGGGGGCGCAGCCCCACACGTTCATCTCATCTTCTCAGCAAGCAAGCTTTAACGACCGTGCGTTCATCAGCAACAATCAATCAGACCTGTCGCCGTCCAGAATCCAGATCCCGTGTCTTTCGCCTAGTACTCGAATTGGAAATATCCAGACGCCAAGAAGGTAGGTAAGTGGTTCGATTCGTTGGCATGGCGCCGTTGGAAGTACGTACGTCGACCCGCTGAACCGGAGCCGGCCGAAGAGTGCAGAGCTAGATAACTGTCCGACGACGGGTCTCGATCATCCGGTGAATTACGTGGTGGTAAATACGTAACATGGTTGCGTGCGTGGCTGGCTTTTTCACCGGTGCAACTGCGTGATGCGGAGGAGGTGCGTGGGAAGGGGGGTCGCACGTGCTGAAGGAGTAGACGAGAGTTCTGAAAGAGTAGTGCAACTGTGCAAGGGAAGGAGGGGAAGTAGCCTGAGTGCCGTGCAGTAGTTTATTATTTTATTTTATTTTGCGAGTAAGAGTACCGCACAAGGCTTTGTGATGATCTACGACTCTATCTCGTGTGTGCATGTGTTGCGTACTCTGCCCTGCTCTGCTCTGTATTATTGGAGTAACATGGTTCTCATTCTTGAATATATTTCTCTAGTACGTACTCTACATGATCACTTACATTTGCACATGCCTGCCGGGAGGACGGTCAACTGCGGTCTGCGGATTAATTTATGAAACTGGATGTTGGGTGATTGTGATCAACCGGCCGGGCAGTAGATAAATTGGAGGCAGGCCACGTTGGCTCCAACAATCGATGTCTTTGTTGCTACTTGTAGCTATACCTGGCCATGGGCCGGGCCGGGCCTAAAAAAGCCCATGGAACAAAACTGAGGCCCAGGCCCTACCATCAGGCCTACTTTTCAAGTCCAAGCCCATCTGGTAAAAAGCCCTGAAAAGTCCTTACGGCATAGGGCTATGGGCCGGGCCTCTTCCTTAAAATGCCAATATGCCAAGCCCAAGCCCGTCCAGGCCCTGCTGGTGGGCTCAAAACTCAAGCCCAAGCCCGGCCCACGGGCAAGCCCATCGGGCCTAGGCCCTGGATTTTAGGCCCGGGCCTGGGTGGGCCGACAGGGCCGGGACGGAGATGGCCAGGACTACTTGTAGCTATACCTGGCCATGGGCCGGGCCGGGCCTAAAAAAGCCCATGGAACAAAACTGAGGCCCATGCCCTACCATCAGGCCTACTTTTCAAGTCCAAGCCCATCTGGTAAAAAGCCCTGAAAAGTCCTTACGGCATAGGGCTATGGGCCGGCCTCTTCCTTAAAATGCCAATATGCCAAGCCCAAGCTCCCGGGCCAGCCTGGTGGGCTCAAAACTCAAGCCCAAGTCTGCCCAGGCAAGCCCATCGGGCCTAGGCCCTGGATTTTAGGCCCGGGCCTGGGTGGGCCGACAGGGCCGGGACGGAGATGGCCAGGACTACTTGTAGCCATCACCATGCCACTAGTACTTGAAGGAAATATGTCCTAGAGGCAATAATAAAGTTATTGTTTATTTCCTCATATCATGATAAATGTTTATTATTCATGCTAGAATTGTATTAACCGGAAACATAATACATGTGTGAATACATAGACAAACATAGTGTCACTAGCATGCCTCTACTTGACTAGCTCGTTAATCGAAGATGGTTAAGTTTCCTAGCCATGGACGTGAGTTGTCATTTGATTAACGGGATCACACTATTAGGAGAATAATGTGATTGGCTTGACCCATTCCGTTAGCTTAGCACTCGATCGTTTAGTATGTTGCTATTGCTTTCTTCATGAGTTATACATGTTCCTATGACTATGAGATTATGCAACTTCCGTTCTGGAGGAACACTTTGTGTGCTACCAAACTTCTACAACGTAATCGGGTGATTATAAATGTGCTCTCTGAGTGTCTCCGAAGGTACTTGTTGGGTTGGCGATTTGAGATTAGGATTTGTCACTCCGATTGCTCGGAGAGGTATCTCCGGGCCCTCTCGGTAATGCACATCACTATAAGCCTTGGAAGCATTGTGAATAATGAGTTAGTTGCGAGATGATGTATTACGAACGAGTAAAGAGACTTGCCGGTGAACGAGATTGAACTAGGTATTGAGATACCGACGATCGAATCTCTGCAAGTAACATACCGATGACAAAGGGAGCAACGTATGTTGTTATGCGGTTTGACCGATAAAGATCTTCGTAGAATATGTAGGAGCCAATATGAGCATCCAGGTTCCGCTATTGGTTATTGACCAGAGACGTGTCTCGGTCATGTCTACATAGTTCTCGAACCCGTAGGGTCCGCACGCTTAAAGTTAGATGAAGATCGGTATTATGAGTTTTGTGTTTTGATGTACCGAAGGTAGTTCGGAGTCCCGGATATGATCACGGACATGATGAGGAGTCTCGAAATGGTTGAGACATAAAGATCGATATATTGGACGACTATGTTCGGACACGGGAATAGTTTCGGGGAGTTTCGGACACAAACCGGTGTACCGCGGGGTTACCGGAACCCCTCGGGGAGTTTTATGGGCCAAAATGGGCCTTAGTGGAGAATAGGAGGAGCGGCTAGGTCAAGGGCGCCTCCCCTCTAGTCCGAATTGGACAAGGAGGCGCCTCTTTCCTTCCCCTCCGTCCTTCCCTTCCTTCCCTCCTACTCCAACTAGAAAGAGGGAATCCTACTCCCGGTGGGAGTAGGACTCTCCTGGCCGCCCTCCTCTGGCCGGCCGCCCCTTCCTCCGGGTCCTTTATATCTCTGAGGCGGGGCACCTCTAGACACAACAATTGATCTCTTGATCTCTTAGCTGCAGCGGTGCCCCCTCCACCATATTCCACCTCGATAATATCGTAGCGGTGCTTAGGCGAAGCCCTCGCTGCGTCAGTAGCATCATCATCACTACCACTGCCGTCGTCTTGTGACGGAACTCTCCCTCAAAGCTCGGCTAGATCGGAGTTCGAGGGACGTCATCGAGCTGAAGTGTGATGAACTCGGAGGTGCCGTACGTTCGGTACTCGGATCGGTCGGATCGTGAAGACGTACGACTACATCAACCGCGTTGTGCTAACGCTTCCGCTTCGGTCTACGAGGGTACGTGGACACACTCTCCCCTCTCGTTGCTATGCAGCACCATGATCTTGTGTGTGCGTAGGAAATTTTTGAAATTACTACGTTCCCCAACAGTGGCATCCGAGCCAGGTTTTATGCGTAGATGTTATATGCACGAGTAGAACACAAGTGAGTTGTGGGCGATATAAGTCATACTGCTTACCAAAGATGTCATACTTTGGTTGGCGGTATTGTTGGATGAAGCGGCCCGGACCGACATTACGCCAGACGCTTACGCGAGACTGGTTCTACCAACGTGCTTTGCACTACGTGTGTGGGCGGGTGTCGGTTTCTCAACTTTAGTTGAACCGGTATGGCTACGCCCGGTCCTTGAGAAGGTTAAAACAACACTAACTTGACGAACTATCGTTGTGGTTTTGATGCGTAGGTAAGAACGGTTCTTGCTCAGCCCGTAGCAGCCACGTAAAACTTGCAACAATAAAGTAGAGGACGTCTAACTTGTTTTTGTAGGGCATGTTGTGATGTGATATGGTCAAGGCATGATGATATATTTTATTTTATGAGATGATCATGTTTTGTAACCGAGTTATCGACAACTGGCAGGAGTCATATGGTTGTCGCTTTATTGTATGCAATGCAACCGCCCTGTAATGCTTTACTTTATCACTAAGCGGTAGCGATAGTCGTAGAAGCAATAGTTGGCGAGACGACAACGAAACTACGATGGAGATCAAGGTGTCGCGCCGGAGATGATGGTGATCATGACGGAGCTTCAGAGATGGAGATCACAAGCACAAGATGATGATGGCCATATCATATCACTTATATTGATTGCATGTGATGTTTATCCTTTATGCATCTTATTTTGCTTTGATTAACGGTAGCATTATAAGATGATCTCTCACTAAATTTCAAGATAAAAGTGTTCTCCCTGACTATGCACCGTTGCCAAAGTTCGTCGTCTTTGAGACACCACGTGATGATCGGGTGTGATAAGCTCTACGTTCATCTAGCAACGGTGCAAGCCAGTTTTTGCACATGAATACTCGGGTCAAACTTGACGAGCCTAGCATATGCAGATATGGCCTCGGAACACTGAGACCGAAAGGTCGAGCGTGAATTATATAGTAGATATGATAAACATAGTGATGTTCACCATTGAAAACTATTCCATCTCACGTGATGATCGGACATGGTTTAGTTGATTTGGATCACGTGATCACTTAGATGATTAGAGGGATTAATTGAACTTAAATTTATTGAACTTAAATTTATCATGAACTTAGTACCTGATAGTATTTTGCTTGTCTATGTTGATTGTAGATAGATGGTACGCGGTTGTTGTTCGTTGAATTCTAATGTTCCTTGAGAAAGCAAAGTTGAAAGATGATGGTAGCAATTACACGGACTGGGTCCATCAATTTGAGGATTATCCTCATTGCTGCACGTAAGAATTACGTCCCGGAAGTACCGCCGGTGCCAGCTCGCCGCAGATGCAATCCGGATTTATGTTAAGAACATTTGGCAGAGCAAAGCTAATGACTACTCAATAGTTCAGTGTGCCATGGTTTACGGCTTAGAACCGGGACTTCAACGACGTTTTGAACGTCATGGAGCATATGAGATGTTCCAGGAGTTGAAGTTAATATTTCAAGCAAATGCCCGGATTGAGAGATATAAAGTCTCCAATAAGTTCTACACCGCAAGATGGAGGAGAATAGTTCACGTCGATTGCATATACTCAAAATGTCCGGGTATAACAATCACTTGATTCAACCGGGAGTTAATCTTCCGGATGATAGTGTCATTGATGAATTCTTCAATCAACGCCACCAAGCTACAAGAGCTTCGTGATGAACTATAATATGCAAGGGATGGATAAGACAATTCCGATCTCTTCGCATGATGCTAAAGGCTGCGAGGTAGAAATCAAAAGGAGCATCAAGTGTTGATGGTTAACAAGACCACCTGTTTCAAGAAAAGGGCAAAGGAGGAAGAAGGGGAACTTCAAGAAGAATAGCAAACAAGTTCTTGCTCAAGTGAAGAAACCCAAGTCCGGACCTAAGCACGAGGATCGAAAGTGCTTCTACTGCAAGCAGGCTGGATACTGGAAGCGGAATTGCCCCGAGTATTTGGCGGATAAGAAGGATGGCAAGGTGAACAAAGGTATATGTGATACACATGTTATTGATGTGTACCTTACTAGAGCTACTTGATAGCACCTGGGTATTTGATACTGGTTCTGTTGCTAATATTTGCAACTCGAAACAGGGACTACGGATTAAGCGAAGACTGGCTAAGGACAAGGTGACGATGCGCGTGGGAAATGGTTCCAAAGTCGATGTGATCGCCGTCGGCACGCTACCTCTACATCTACCTTCGGGATTAGTTTTAGACCTGAATAATTGTTATTTGGTGCCAGTGTTGAGCATGAACATTATATCTGGATCTTGTTTGATGCGAGACGGTTATTCATTTAAATCTGAGAATAATGGTTGTTCTATTTATATGAGTAATATCTTTTATTGTCATGCACCCTTGAAGAGTGGTCTATTTTTGTTAAATCTCGATAGTAGTGATACACATATTCATAATGTTGAAGCTAAAAGATGCAGAGTTGATAATGATAGTGCAATTTATTTGTGGCACTACCGTTTGGGTCATATTGGTGTAAAGAGCATGAAGAAACTCCATACTGATGGACTTTTGGAATCACTTGATTATGAATCACTTGGTACTTGCGAACCATGCCTCATGGGCAAAATGACTAAAACGACGTTCTCCGGAACTATGGAGCGAGCAACTGATTTATTGGAGATCATACACTGATGTATGTGGTCCAATGAATGTTGAGGCTCGCGGCGGTTATCGTTATTTTCTCACCTGCACAGATGATTTGAGCAGATATGGGTATATCTACTTAATGAAACATAAGTCTGAAACATTTGAAAAGTTCAAAGAATTTTAGAGTGAAGTGGAAAATCATCGTAACAAGAAAATAAAGTTTCTACTATCTGATCATGGAGGAGAATGTTTGAGTTACGAGTTTGGTCTACATTTGAAACAATGCGGAATAGTTTCGCAACTCACGCCACCCAGAACACCACAACGTAATGGTGTGTCCGAACGACGTAATTGTACTTTACTAGATATGGTGCGATCTATGATGTCTCTTACTGATTACCGCTATTGTTTTGGGGTTATGCTTTAGAGATGGCTGCATTCATGTTAAATAGGGCACCATCGAAAGCCGTTGAGACGACGCCTTATGAACTGTGGTTTCGCAAGAAACCAAAGTTGTCGTTTCTTAAAGTGGGGCTGCGATGCTTATGTGAAAAAACTTCAACCTGATAAGCTCGAACCCAAATCGGAGAAATGTGTCTTCATAGGATACCCAAAGGAAACTGTTGGGTACACCTTCTATCACAGATCCGAAGGTAAGACATTCGTTGCCAAGAATGGATCCTTTCTAGAGAAGGAGTTTCTCTCGAAAGAAGTGAGTGGGAGGAAAGTAGAACTTGATGAGGTAATTGTACCTGCTCCCTTATTGGAAAGTAGTTCATCACAGAAACCGGTTCCTGTGACACCTACACCAATTAGTGAGGAAGCTAATGATATCGATCATGAAACTTCAGATCAAGTTACTACTGAGCCTCGTAGGTCAACCAGAGTAAGATCCGCACCAGAGTGTGATGTCTACTACGCAACCTTCTTCTTGTAGACGTTGTTGGGCCTCCAAGTGTAGAGGTTTGTAGGACAGTAGCAAGTTTCCCTCAAGTGGATGACCTAAGGTTTATCAATCCGTAGGGAGGCGAGGGATGAAGATGGTCTCTCTCAAGCAACTACTGCAACCAAATAACAAAGAGTCTCTTGTGTCCCCAACACACCCAATACAATGGTAAATTGTATAGGTGCACTAGTTCAGCGAAGAGATGGTGATACAAGTGCAATATGGATGGTAGATTTAGGTTTTTGTAATCTAAAAATATAAAAACAGCAAGGTAGCAAGTGGTAAAAGTGAGCGTAAACGGTATTGCAATGCTAGGAAACAAGGCCTTGGATTCATACTTTCACTAGTGCAAATTCTCTCAACAATAATAACATAATTGGATCATATAACTATCCCTCAACATATAACAAAGAGTCACTCCAAAGCCACTAATAGCGGAAAACAAACGAAGAGATTATGGTAGGGTACGAAACCACCTCAAAGTTATTCTTTCCGATCAATCCATTGGGCTATTCCTATAAGTGTCGTCACAAACAGCCCTAGAGTTCGTAGTAAAATAACACCTTAAGACACACATCAACCAAAACCCTAATGTCACCTAGATACTCCAATGTCACCTCAAGTATCCGTGGGTATGATTATACGATATGCATCACACAATCTCAGATTCATCTATTCAACCAACACATAGAACCTTAAAGAGTGCCCCAAAGTTTCTACCGGAGAATCAAGACGAAAATGTGTGCCAACCCCTCTGCATAGGTTCATGGGCGTAACCCGCAAGTTGATCACCAAAACATACATCAAGTGAATCAATAGAATAACCCATTGTCACCACGGTTATCCCACGCAAGACATACATCATGTGTTCTCAAATCATTAAAGACTCAATTCGATAAGATAACTTCAAAGGGAAAACTCAATCCATTATAAGAGAGTAGAGGGGAGAAACATCATAAGATCCAACTATAGTAGCAAAGCTCGCGATACATCAAGATCGTATCACCTCAAGAACACGAGAGAGAGAGAGAACAAACACATAGCTACTGGTACATACCCTGAGCCCCGAGGGTGAACTACTCCCTCCTCGTCATGGAGAGCGCCAGGATGATGAAGATGGCCACCGGTGAGGGATCCCCCCTCCGGCGGTCTTGCCTAACAGGGTCCCGATTGGTTTTGGTGGCTACAGAGGCTTGCGGCAAGTGAACTCCTGATCTATCCTATTCCCAGATCGTTTTAGGGTATATGGATATATATATATAGGCGGAAGAAATACGTCGGGGGAGCCACGAGGGGCCCATGAGGGTGGAGGCGTGCCCAGGGGGTGGGCGCGCCCCCCTGCCTCGTGCCTTCCTCGTTGCTTTCTTGACGTGGACTCCAAGTCTCCCGGGTTGCTTTCGTTCTAAAAATAACTTCTCTAGAAGGTTTCATTCTGTTTGACTCCGTTTGATATTCCTTTTCTTCGAAACATTGAAACAAGGGAAAAAACAGGAACTGACACTGGGCTCTAGGTCAATAGGTTAGTCCCAAAAATAATATAAAAGTGTTTAATAAAACCCATAAACATCCAAAACATATAATATAATAGCATGGAATAATAAAAAATTATAGATACGTTGGAGACGTATCAGAGTGGTACGGTAATCCTATTCTGGAGGTCATGTTACTTGACCAAGGTGAACCTACGAACTATGAAGAAGCGATGGTGAGCCCAGATTCCGCAAAATGGCTTGAGGCCATGAAATCTGAGATGGGATCCATGTATGAGAACAAAGTGTGGACTTTGGTTGACTTGCCCGATGATCGGCAGGCCATTGAGAATAAATGGTCTATAAAGCTCGGCTTGTTGCAAAAGGTTTTTGACAAGTTCAAGGGATTGACTATGATGAGACTTTCTCACCCGTAGCGATGCTTAAGTCTGTCCGAATCATGTTACAATTGCTGCAATTTATGGTTATGAAATTTGGCAAATGGATGTCAAAACTGCATTCTTGAATGGATTTCTGGAAGAAGAGTTGTATATGATGCAGCCAGAAGGTTTTGTCGATCCAAAGGGAGCTAACAAAGTGTGCAAGCTCCAGCGATCCATTTATGGACTGGTGCAAGCCTCTCGGAGTTTGAATAAACGTTTTGATTGTGTGATCAAAGCATATGGTTTTATACAGACTTTTGGAGAAGCCTGTATTTACAAGAAAGTGAGTGGGAGCTCTATAGCATTTCTGATATTATATGTGGATGACATATTGCTGATTGGAAATGATATAGAATTTCTGGATAGCATAAGAGGATACTTGAATAAAAGTTTTTCGATGAAAGACCTCGGTGAAGCTTCTTACATATTAGGCATCAAGATCTATAGAGATAGATCAAGACGCTTGATACGACTCTCACAAAGCACATACCTTGACAAAGTTTTGAAGAAGTTCAAAATGGATCAAGCAAAGAAAGGGTTCTTGCCTGTATTACAAGGTGTGAAGTTGAGTCAGACTCAATGCCCGACCACTGCAGAAGATAGAGAGAAAATGAAAGATGTTCCCTATGCTTCAGCCATAGGCTCTATCATGTATGCAATGCTGTGTACCATACCTGAGGTGTGTCTTGCTATTAGCCTAGCAGGGAGGTACCAAAGTAATCCAGGAGTGGAGCACTTGACAGCGGTCAAGAACATCCTGAAATACCTGAAAAGGACTAAGGATATGTTTCTCGTTTATGGAGGTGACAAAGAGCTAGTCGTAAATGGTTACGTCGATGCAAGCTTTGACACTGATCCGGACGATTCTAAATCGCAAACCGGATACGTGTTTACATTGAACGGTGGAGCTGTCAGTTGGTGCAGTTCTAAACAAAGTGTCGTGGCGGGATCTACGCAGAAGCGGAGTACATAGCTGCTTGAAGCAGCAAATGAAGGAGTCTGGATGAAGGAGTTCATATCCGATATAGGTGTCATACCTAGTGCATCGGGTCCAATGAAAATCTTTTGTGAGGATACTGGTGCAATTTCCTTGGCAAAGGAATCCAGATTTCACAAGAGGACCAAGCACATCAAGAGACGCTTCAATTCCATCCGGGACCAAATCCAGGTGGAAGACATAGAGATTTGCAAGATACATATGGATCTGAATGTTGCACACCCGTTGACTAAGCCTCTCTCACGAGCAAAACATGATCAGCACCAAAACTCCATGGGTGTTAGAATCATTACTGTGTAATCTAGATTATTGACTCTAGTGCAAGTGGGAGACTGAAGGAAATATGACCTAGAGTCAATAATAAAGTTATTATTTATTTCCTCATATCATGATAAATGTTTATTATTCATGCTAGAATTGTATTAACCGGAAACATAATACATGTGTCACTAGTATGCCTCTACTTGACTAGCTCGTTAATCGAAGATGGTTAAGTTTCCTAGCCATGGACATGAGTTGTCATTTGATTAACGGGATCACCTTATTAGGAGAATAATGTGATTGACTTGACCCATTCCGTTAGCTTAGCACTTGGTCGTTTAGTATGTTGCTATTGCTTTCTTCATGACTTATACATGTTCCTATGACAATGAGATTATGCAACTTCCGTTTACCGGAGGAACACTTTGTGTGCTACCAAACGTCACAACATAATTGGGTGATTATAAAGGTGCTCTACAGGTGTCTCCGAAGGTACTTGTTGGGTTGGCGTATTTCGATATTAGGATTTGTCACTCCGATTGTCGGAGAGGTATCTCTGGGCCCTCTCGGTAATGCACATTACTATGAGCCTAGGAAGCATTATGACCAATGAGTTAGTTGCGAGATGATGTATTATGGAACGAGTAAAGAGACTTGCCGGTAACGAGATTGAACTAGGTATTGAGATACCGACGATCGAATCTCGGGCAAGTAACGCATCTTGATGACAAAGGGAACAACGTATGTTGTTATGCGGTTTGACCGATAAAGATCTTCGTAGAATATGTAGGAGCCAGTATGAGCATCCAGGTTCCGCTATTGGTTATTGACCGGAGACGTGTCTCGGTAATGTCTACATAGTTCTCTAACCCGTAGGGTCCGCACCCTTAAAGTTAGATGACGATCGGTATTATGAGTTTTGTGTTTTCATGTACGAAGGTAGTTAGTCTGGATATGATCACGGACATGACGAGGAGTCTCAAAATGGTCGAGACATAAAGATTGATATATTGGATGACTATGTTCGGACACGGAATGGTTTCGGGAGTTTGGACACATCTTAGGAGTACCGGGGTTACGGAACCCGGGGAGATTAATGGGCCAAGATGGACCTTAGTGGGGAAGCAGAGGAGCGGCTAGGGCTGGCCGCGTGCCCCCTCCCCCTCTAGTCCAAATTGGACAAGGAGGGGGGGGGGGCAGCGCCCCCTTTCCTTCCCCCTCTCTCCTTCCCTTCCTTTCCCCCTCCTACTCCAACTAGGAAAAGAGGGAATCCTACTCCCGGTGGGACTGGGACTCCTCCCTAGCGTGCCCTCCTCCTGGCTGGCCGCCCCCTTCCCCTGGTCCTTTATAAAAGGGGGCAGGGGGGCACCTCTAGACACAACAATTGATCTCTTAGCCGTGTGCGGTGCCCCCTCCACCATATTCCACCTCGATAATATCGTAGCGGTGCTTAGGCGAAGCCCTGCGTCGGTAGCATCATCATCACCGTCACCACGCCGTCGTGCTGATGAAACTCTCCCTCAAAGCTGACGTGTGCTGAACTCGGAGGTGCCGTACGTTCGATACTCGGATCGGTCGGATCGTGAAGACGTATGACTACATGAACCGTGTTGTGCTAACGCTTCCGCTTTCGGTCTACGAGGGTACGTGGACACACTCTCCCCTCTCGTTGCTATGCATCACCATGATCCTGTGTGTGCGTAGGAAAATTTTGAAATTACTACGTTCTCCAACAGTACTTGCTCCTCCACCAGATGAGCAGGAGGAGCATCAAGTGGTCGGGGTCCACATGGTTCGACAATTTCTATTGAGATTGCAATTTCGTCCCAGCGACTCGATGAGCAGACTCCTGCGTGTGGGTCTAGCACCAGCGGCGTAGAGAGATATCGTGACGGCCATTACTGCTGCAATTTTATATCGAGCAATGAGCATTATTATTCTTTCTTTTGTGTATGGTACTAGCAAATGTTGCACGGTTGAGGTGTTCACTGAGGTAGCTTGTGCTACTAAGCTAAAAACGACGTCATTCTTTTTCTTGCGGGCGAGCTGAAAGCGACGTCTACGCACAAAAATGGAAACGTATAGAAAACTGCTACTGGTAACCGGCTCGCAAGTGAATAAATGATAAGTCACTCAGCAGCTTCAACCTAGTTATCACAAACTGCAGAGATATACCACTTGCAAGAGGAGATGGTTGATATGGGTGCTATACATGGCTTATTTCTTCTATCCTATATTATGAACATTAAATCTTCTATTCATAGTTCGCTTCGCTCTTCCTATAAACTGGGAAGAACATATACTATCTTACTAGTTTTACTTCCTTTTCTTTCTCATTTTACTGGTATGAACATATACCACTTGATCTTGACTCCTCTACTTATTGTCTATCTTTCTCTACCTGGAATAAGAACATAAGTTGTCTGATCTTAGCTTGCTATTGATGCTGGTCTGGGGCACCTCACTAGGTTTCTACTGATGCTATATGTTTTCCTAAATTCTTGTGATGCCGTGCATAGCACTTCTATGCAATCCTAACGATTCTCTCTATCAAATCCTACGAGGTAATCTTTTGTAGCTAGGTCTTGTCGCTCTAGTTAACCTTCTTCTTGTGGTTAGCCTCCACCTTCTCGCTGCTTGAGTTGTAACAATTTTGGAGGTCTCCTGCTTTTGGTACAAGAGTACTAGGTGTTGCTAAAGGTTCTTGTGGTGCCGCTGGTCTTCTATTTATCGCCTCCGGGGTGTCCTGGGGTCTTGACACCTCACTGGTGATTCAGCTGTGTGCATGTTTGTGTATGTTGCTTGTGTTGTCCTCGCATGAAATTCTGGTGATGGTGGTGTTGACACCAACAAATACTGCTTGTAGTGATCCACCTAAGCTGCTGGGTGGCTAATTGGGTTGGGACATGCACCTTGGTCGGCTTGCCTTGATGAATATCTGTCTGCGCTTTATCTTTTATTTTTTGAAACTTGTGATAGTGGGAGCGGCTCCCACTGTGATATATTACTTCTCAAAACTTTACAATGTACATGTTACAATTACAATTGGCATTCCCTTACACACTTTGGGGCAAAGGGTTATGAACACTATGGCTACAAGTCTAATAAGCAGGGAGGGAGTCTAGAAGTAGGAAGATGAACTCTTTCTTATTCTCTTTGACTCTATGTTGGAGCAGCCCAAAATCTTCCTTGAATCTGACTAACAAGGAGTTATGACTGGGTTGAATGTTCCTGAAGAGTTTATTGTTTCTTTCTTACCAGATGCTCCATGATGAATGCAAGAATACTTCCATGAACATTGGTTTGTTCCAATTATTCTTAGCATGCTCCAGCCAAGTAATCATGTGTAGTTGTCTCCGGGGTACATCCCAAGATGTAGCCAGCATTGTTTACTGAATGGGAAGTTGAGTATCATGTGGTCTATGTCTTCCTCAGTTTGTCCATACAGGAGGCAGGTCATTGCCTATATTGTAGTGTCTTCTCTTAAGCATATGGCATGTATTAAGGCGATAGCAGCCAACCAAATACTTAAATCTTGATCGTCACTTTGGACTTCTATAGGCAATGATATGATTTGTGCACAAGTGACATCTCTAAAATGTAATTTGTAGGATCTTCTGGCCATGTATTCATTGTTACCCCAGATGTAGGACCAGATATCCTTAGTTTCATTGTTCATTGAAATATGTGCCACCATTTGTTGTTTGTCTTGGACCTCGTCATGGGCCTATGTCGATAGTGGTAGGTGGAACGCTTCCTCCGGGAAAGAAATGCTCAAAAAGTCTCTGACTAAGGCATCTTCATTTATAACAAAACAGAAGGCTCGCGGGTGTGATTGAGCAAGTGTATCATTGAGGCATAAATCTTTCCACATCAGAACATTTTCCCCATGATGTACCTCAACCTTGGATATGCCACGATAGGTTGGGGTTAGTTTGAGTATGTTTCGCCACCAGAAGGGTCCGCAACAATCCGATGCATGTGGTATTTTGTTTGTGTAGTATGTAGTCCACATCAATTCAACCCACGGAAGGTCATGTCAATTATAGAATTTGTGTAGGTATTTGAGGAAAAGAGCATCACTTTGCATTTTAAGGTTAATGATCCCTAGACCATCATTTTCTTTGGGTCGGCAAATTCTGTCCCAAGCAACTAGGGAGTTACATTTCTCCCCTTGCTCAGTTTTCTTTCTCCAGAGACATCTCCTACGGAGTTTGTCCAGAAGTTAAAGGTTCTTCGGTGGGAATCGAATTGTGCATAGTGCGAATATGGTCTGGGCTTTATTGGGATGGTGAACAGTGGATTTTCCTATTCTCACTTTGACAGTAGACCAACTACAGTTATAGTGATCAACTAGTGACACTACACTCTATATTTGAGGGTTTTTGCATTACAAGGAGCTAGTAATATTTATGATTTGATTTGGCTTTAGTGGCATACCTCTATTGCTTACTGGTTTTGCTATAGTGGCTAGCTTTACTTACTGAACTTGCATGGCTGCCTATTGTCCCATGATTTTTGTTCTGGTGGCTTCTCTTTGATCAACCTCTCTCATTTAAATAGATCTTGACCACTATTGTCAAAGATTCATAGTGTTGGCTCCTATATAAACTATTGAAAGCACAAGTTCTCCCTGGGTGATTTTGGTATTAATGTCAACATATCTGTTGTTGGACTAATGCTTCTACCTAGTATGTTTCAGATAAGTTCAACAATGGAGTGGCATGGACTAGAAGATGTGGAACGCGTTCAAGATGCTGAGGACAAAGGATTTGCTCAAGCTCAAAGCTCAGGACTCTACATTCTCTATTTTAGTGATCCAAGATCACATTGAGTCCATAGGAAAGCCAATACTATTAAGAGGGGATGAGGTGTTGCTTAATGGCTTGCTTGCTCAAGTGCTTAGTGATATGCTCCAAAGCCCTCAACCACTTTCTCACATCCACATATGTCCCAAACCAAAAGTCAAACTCGGCCCCACCGATTTGATCTATCCGGCGCCACCAAGTTTACTTGACATAGCCACTGCCAGAAACCCTTATCAATTCGGTCTCACCGATGGGATCTCGGTCTCACCGAGATGGGCTTGCAAACTCTCTGTTGCCTATTGCAATAATTCCGGTCCCACCGAGGTATGCAATCGGTCCCACCGAGTTTGCTTGGCCAACTCTCTGTTTTTCTTATTATCCAAATCGGTCGCATCGAGTTTGTGTAATCAGTCAAACTGAGTTGAGGCTTTACCCTAACCCTAGCACATCGGTCCTACCGAGTTGATCATATCGGTCCCACCGAAATACCTAACGGTCACATTTTGAACTAACTCGGTCTGACGGAGTTCTCTGACTTGGTCCCACCGAGTTTGGTGATTTGTGTGTAACGGTTAGATTTTGTGTGGAGGCTATATACCCCTCCACCAACTCTTCATTCATGGAGAGAGCCATCGTAACATGCCTACACTTCCAACATACATTTTCCGGGAGAGAGAACCACCTACACTTGTGTTGAGGTCAAGATATTCAATTCCAACCACATAAATCTTGATCTCTAGCCTTCCCAAGTTGCTTTCCACTCAAATCTTCTTTCCACCAAATCCAAATCCTGTGAGAGAGAGTTGATTGTTGGGGAGACTATCATTTGAAGCACAAGAGCAAGGAGTTCATCATCAACACACCATTTGTTACCTCTTGGAGAGTGGTGTCTCCTAGATTGGTTAGGTGTCACTTGGGAGCCTCCGTCAAGATTGTGGAGTTGAACCAAGGAGTTTGTAAGGGCAAGGAGATCACCTACTTCATGAAGATCTACCGAGTGAGGCAAGTCCTTCGTGGACGACGGCCATGGTGGGATAGACAAGGTTTCTTCTTCGTGGACCCTTCGTGGGTGGAGCCCTCCGTGGACTCGCACAACCTTTACCCTTCGTGGGTTGAAGTCTCCATCAATGTGGATGTACGATAGCACCACCTATCGGAACCACGGATAAAAAATCTCCGTGTCTCCAAATTGCGTTTGCACACTCCAATCCCATCCTTTTACATTCTTGCAACTTGCATGCTTTACTTTCCGCTCCTCATATACTCTTGTCGTCCTTGCTTGATATGTGTGGTGAATGTTTAAACTTGTGCCAAAACTCCACTTCAACTTAAAGAAATTAAAAACTGCAACTTTTCTTACTTAGAGTCTATTCACCCCCCTCTAGAAACCTCTTCTCGATCCTTTCAATTGGTATCAGAGCTTTCATGTCCATTGCTTTGGTTTAATCACCATTGGAGGAAGATGGATGAGTCTATGTTGGGGAGTCTTAGACGTAGAGTGCCTATTCTTGATGGAGAGTTCTTTCATGAATGGAAAAATGAGATGGTTGAGATTTTCAATGAATATCATTTGAACAAGTACATTACTAGCCCTTGTGCACCTCATGTTGATCCTTTGCATCCTACCCTTGATGAGTCTATTGACATGATCCGCAACCTTAGAACTGTTAATCTTATCACTAGAGGCTTGCCTAGAAACTTGATTGGATGTTTGCCTACTCTTGATTGTGCCTACACTATATGGAGATTTCTTGAGGAAAGATTTCCAAACTATTCCTTGCAAAAGTTAGATGAAATTATTCATAAGTCTATTGCCCTGAGTAAGATGAATTCTAGTGATCCTATTTTTGGTGATTGTCTATTTGAGCTTACCAATCTCATGCGTGCCAAAGGAGATGTTGGAATCATTAGCAATATCATATCCGAAGCTATTAGAATTCATAAAGGTGACCATTGTGATGATCATTTCTCTAATGAATTACCCTCTCTAGGAATTGATCAAATACAAGACGATGTTGAACATGGATACTATGATGAGGATGATGACAGTGACTATGATCTTGATGATGCGATGAGGCACTTTGGTCTTATGGCTAATCTTCGCGGCTACATGGATGGAGGAATGGAATGGGTCCTTGATAGTGGATGTACTGATTATATGACCGGAGACAAGGATATGTTTCGCGAGCTTGCTAAAAACGACGGCCCTCGAAAGTATGTCACTTTTGGTGATAACTCGAAGGGTAAGGTGGTTGGCCTCGGTAAGGTGGCCATCTCACATGATACCTCCATACAAAACGTCATGCTCGTTGAATGTCTTGGGTACAATTTACTTTCAGTATCTAGACTTGCTGATTTTGGATTCAATGTCCTATTTACTGAAGTAGATTGCCAAGTGTTTCGAAGAGACAATCATAAAATGGTCTTTACCAGATAATGAGAGGTGATCTTTACATTGTTGATTTCACTAAAAAGGCTCAACCTAGAACTTTCTTAATTGCTAAATCTTCAAAAGGCTGGTTGTGGCATAGAAGGCTAGGCCATGTGGGCATGCGAAATCTTGATAAGCTTATTAAAGGTGATCATATCCTTGGAGTAAAAGATGTTATATTTGACAAGGATAGACTTTGTAGTGCTTGTCAAGTAGGAAAACAAGTTGGAGGGAGTCACCCCGTGAAGAACATCATGACCATGAGAAGACCGCTCGAGCTACTTCACATGGATCTCTTTGGTCCCAATGCCTACAAGAGTCTCGGTGGTAACTCATTTGGTCTAGTCATAGTCGATGATTTTTCAAGATTTACGTGGGTGTTCTTTCTTGATGATAAATCGCAGGTCCAAAAGATCTTCAAAAACTTCGCTAGGAAGGCCCAAAATCAATTTGAAGTGAAGATCAAGAAGGTTCAGAGCGACAACGGAGCAGAGTTCAAGAATGCAAATGTGGATACCTTCCTTGACGAAGAGGGGATTTCACATGAGTTCTCGGCTACGTACTGATACGTCTCCAACGTATCTATAATTTTTGATTGCTCCATGCTATATTATCTTCTGTTTTGGACATTATTAGGCTTTATTGTTCACTTTTATATTATTTTTGGGACTAACCTATTAACCGGAGGCCCAAATTTCGTAATTGCTGTTGTTTTTTGCCTATTTGAGTTTCGCAGAAAATAATATCAAATGGGGTCCAAAGGGAATGAAACCTTCGGGAACGTGATTTTTGGAACGAACATGATCCAGGAGACTTGGACCCTACGTCAAGCAACCAACAGGGAAGCCACGAGGTAGGGGGGCGCGCCTACTGTCAGGACCGGTTTTCCAATAAAACCTTTATTGAGAAACCGACCCTTATATCAATCCAGTATAGGAAAATCCTCCTTACTGGTAGACAAATCCTTGATACGTAAAATCCGTAAGTACTAAATATTATACAAGGTTGAGCTGAGGCTGCTCAACAATTTATTACAAGCACACCAAGATATTATACATAAAGGCGGATATGACACAAGGGTATGGTGGCATAACTACTGACTCGTAATAAAAGTGGTGGTGGATATGTCACAGTGAAGTGGGTGACATGACTCCTAAGTCTTACAGCTCATCGACCGCCGGAGTGGGGCTCGATGATTTTATTCGGGTAGCGGAAGCATATATGATACAAGTGACCAATTCCAGGATCACACGGGACTGACTGGGACTCCTCTAGGCGTCGGACTCATTATCGAACACTTCATCCATAAGATCGCCTTCGTCAACATCTGGCCAAATCAACAAGCCAGGTGATTACTTTGAATGTACTCGCAAGACAGTTTGGACATAAGGTATAACAAATGCAAACATGATGCACATGAGCAGATTAGTAATGCGCACTCACGTAATAAATTGCACTGCATGTAAAATAAAAAGGAAGTCGGGCGGTAGTCCTCCCGAAATCTCAAAAAAATAACTGGAGACCGATCGGGTGTCTGAAGCGACACCTCGAAAGGTAAAATAATTAAATTAACAATGCCGTAGCCAAGCGCTGTATGACACCTCATAAAGGGCTTATATTGAAATATAAACGATGCTATGCGTTATAGTCGGACGTCTGCGACATCTTGAAAAGGGCTTATATCAAAAGTAAATAACAAGAATGCTACGATCGGACGTCTGAGCGACATCAAATAAAGGGCTTATATCAAAAAGTAAATAACAAGGATGGCAGATCGGACGTCTGAGCGACATCACATAAAGGGCTTATATCAAAAGTAACTAACAAGAATGCCACAGTCGGACGTCTGAGCGACATCACATAAAGGGCTTATATCAAAAGTGAATAACAAGAATGCCACAGTCGGACGTCTGAGCGACATAACGTAAAGGGCTTATATCATAAGTGAACAACAAGCATGCCATAGTCGGACGTCTGAGCGACATCACCTAAAGGGCTTATATCAAAAGTAAATAACAAGGATGCCACAGTCGGACGTCTGAGCGACATCACATAAAGGGCTTATATTTCATCGTTCAAATTCAAGTAGCTTATGAATTTAAATCATCCCAAAAAAATACTCGGTACATAATAATAAACTGATTAGTCCATCCATAGGAATAACATTCAGCCAAGTTTACCACCCTTGTTTATTCGCCGGAGGTTCTCATTGAGACTGACACTGAGACTGACGCTGAGTCGGACGTTGAGACTGACACTGATACTGACAATGATATGTTGGTCACAGTCCTTGACCAAGGACACGGTTAGTTGAATGGTTTTGACTCTACAGAGTTTGTACTCTTTAACCACAGCTAACGGATTTCAGTAGTCACAAAGGACTAGTTCCGTTCACGGTATTTTAGAAGAAACACACCTAACCAGTACACACCCATTCCACATTCCGTTGCCAGGAATCACCCTAGGCAACGTTCAAGAAAAATTTTAAGACGGGGAGGCCACAACCTCGAATAGCTGGGATCAAATTTATATCGCGCGCTCTAAGGGGTGGCCCCCTCTCTGTCCCAACCGGAAACACCCATGCCCCCTGACCAGATGACGAGCTTTAATCCAGGGCCATGGAACCCTCATCACGGCCCCTCTATTTGGTGTGTACAAGGAAAGAGGTTTGCAACTTACTAAATCGTATTCTTTGCAGAAAACCTGTGGTAGCACAAAAAGGGGACGGACGGTAACGTGACTTGGTCCACGTTAACACTGGAGTTAAACGGTTGACATAAGACTGGCATGCTTCAACAATACCATCTTACCACCTTTCATGTCACCACATGATCATGTTATCTCTCATCAAATGACACATCAAGTTTCGAAGCTCACTTGTAGTTGCCTTGCATGCAATATAACACATATTGATGCTTATATAAACATGCCATGAACTAACTACTCAAGCAAACATGCGGAAACACTCATCATATCAAAGGTTCAAACATGCTTTCCTGGTTCGGAGAAGTCAGAGTCTAGCTCGGTGAAGTTTGCGGCTCCGTCACCTCCTCCGGTATCTACGGTATAAAGAAAACGCGTACTAACGTAAATACCGAGTGTGCACAAAAGTTGTTCCAAATATTTTTCAAATAAATATGATAACAAACTAGACAGAAAAATAAAGCTGACAGAAAAAGAATCAACTAATCATCTTTTGTTTAAAAATTATTAAGGTTTTAGTCCAGGGACTCATCTGTAATGAAACAGAAAGTTTCCAGGGGTTAGTTTATAAAAACAGAAAACGTTTCGGTTATAAGCATGCCAACCCCAAAGGAAAACGTATTCTGCCCGAAGGCATTTTCTTTAGAAAATGTTTCAAATAAAAGAGAGAGGCTGACGAGGGGGTCCCACCCGTCAGGTTTAAAAATCAAAACAGAGCACCCGGCGCCCGAGGGCCGCGGTGGTCATCGGCGGCGATCCACGGTGAGGTAGGGGGAAAGCAGGGTACCTACGGGTTCCCTGAGTCCTTCCGCACCTGTGGGTGGTGGGGTTGGTCGCCGGCGAGCACCACGTCGACGTCGGCCTCTACTCCGGCAGACGGTGGTTCAGGCGGTGGTGGATCTCGCCGAGGAGAGCTGCATGTGCCAAATTGAGGCTCGGGTTAGGCTAGGCAGTGGACCATGAGGTCTTGGCCTTGATTTGGCGGTGGAGGTGCTCTCACCGGTGAGGATCGTGTCGGAGCCGAAGCAGATCGAGGCGGCCGGAGTCGGGGAAGAAGACCAACTCGAGGCCCTCCTAGTGGCTGGGCGTGGCTCTGGTGAGGTGGAGGGGTGGTGCTTGGTCGAAGGCGAGCTCAGGGCGCTATTTATAGCCGACCCGAGGCGGTTGCCGAGTACGGGATAACTCTGGCGAGCAATTACGGCGAGGCAGTGGTCGGGCAGGTGGTTTAGGTGATTGGGCATCATCGCGTTGGTCCACTGGTTCCATCCCGGGGCTAAACTTGTCATGCCTTGGGTGATACTCCATGTTCTCGACGGAACGGCCTCGCGGGCATGTCGGCGGCAGGGAACGCACCCTGTGCTTCTCAGGCCACGGCAACGGTGCTGCAGCATGCACTGGCAAGCGGACAGCCACGCGGAGGTCTCTGGTGGCTTGGGCGATGCTAGACGGCGCCGAAAGGCGGGGCTGGCCCCTGTTGGCCGCCACGGGTGGCTCTGCCACCGCGGAAGACGCCGACATTGGCGGGACACGTCGCCACCGACGCTTGCGCCCGTCCAACGACCGTGCGGCGCACTGGATAAGGAGAAGGAGTAGTGAGCATCGTACAACGCCTTGAACCTGGCGAGATTGATGCTGCTCAAGAAACGAAGCGACCGTCATCAAAATCGAATCATTGAATCTACGAACTTTTCTGAATTTTGACGAAAGCGATTGCATGCAGTGTGTTCGATGAAATGTTTTTGGCATGTGGAAAATTTTTCTGGAGTTGATCTTTGGTGAGGTGACCTCTCAATGCATCTGGGGGCTGCCTGATTTATCTCAGAATTTTTGGAGAAGAAAAATAATGAATTTCACCAAAAATGGCAAATCTGGTCCAAATTTGCAGCAAGCAAAATTTGAAAATTTGAATTGTGGACAAGTGGATCTTGATGGATCTAGGTTGAGGGTACTAAGGACTAGTCAGAGGTGTTTGTTTGGGACCAAAATTCAAAAGGGATTTCGTGGTTCCTTTGTAAATCACCAAGGTTCAAAATAAATGACAGAAATGGTTTTGAGGATAAAATAAATAGAATAAAAATAAAAAATGGGTTGAACTTGGGGAATTGGATATTTGACTTGACCCAAAGTAGGGGTGGAGTGCAGGAAGGAAGTTTTCAACATAAGTCATGGCAAGGGAAATTTTTAAATGGAAAGTGAAATAATCCATAATCCATAGGGTTTCTTTTTAATAGAAAGAATTGAAAAACTTTCCAAAAGAAAATATTTGTGTTGAGTCAACACTAAATGAAAAGCCCGCAAGACCAAAATAAATGTTGAGAAGAACACGTAAAATACTTGCCATGAAGGTTTGAGAAGGAGAGGCTTTTAAAAAATAATTTAATAACCTCCTTTAAATCAAAATAATTTTTTTGAAAAAAAACCAAATCAAATTTTTTGGAGTGTTACAACACCTACCCCCTTAGGAAAAATCTCGTCCCCGAGATTTCAGCTGATCCTCAAATAGGTGTGGGTGTTCTGTCCGAAAAAAATCCTCTCTTTCCCATGTTGCTTCATCCTCGGTGTGATTGCTCCACTAAACTTTGAAAAACTTAATTGTTTTCTGACGGGTCCTCCTTTCAGACTCCTCCAATATTTTTATTGGGCTTTCCATGTAGGTGAGGTCTGGTTGCACGTCAATGTCGTCATGAGATACATGCTTCTCTGGGTTGCTTACACATTTCCTCAACTGTGAGACGTGGAACACGTCGTGGACGTCTGACAGCTCTTCGGGTAGGTCTAGTTGGTAGGCTACTGTGCCTCTTCGTGCAACTACACAGAAGGCTCCGATAAATCTTGGTGCTAGCTTCCCTTTAACTTTGAACCGTTGCAGGCCCCTCATAGGAGATACTCGTAGGTACACATATTCACCGGGTTCAAAGCTGACTCCCCGATGATTTCGATCGTAATAACTCTTCTGTCGGCTTTGAGCTGTCTTGAGTCGATCCTTGATTAGCCTAACTTTCTCCTCAGCTTCCTTCAGCATGTCTGGGGCGAAGATACGAATCGCTCCTCGCTTCGACCAATTTAATGGAGTACGACATCTTCGCCCGTACAAGGCTTCAAAAGGTGCCATTTGTAGGCTGGCTTGGTAACTGTTGTTGTATGCGAACTCGGCATATGGCAAGCTTTCTTCCCAACTGGTTCCATAGGTGAGAACACATGCTCTCAGCATGTCCTCTAGAATTTGGTTCACGCATTGAATTTGTCCATCAGTCTGGGGGTGGTATGCTGTACTGAATGCCAGTTGAGTTCCCAGAGCTTGTTGTAATTGATCCCAAAATCTAGAGACAAATTGAGTGCCTCTGTCGGATATTATAGTCTTTGGAATTCCATGCAGACAAACTATACGGGAGAGATAAAGTTTGGCAAGCTTCTGGGTAGTGTGGGTCGTCTTTACTGGGATGAAATGTGCCACCTTAGTCAATCTATCTGTGATGACCCATATGGTATCATTTCCGTACCGTGACCGAGGTAGTCCGAGAATAAAACCCATTCCAATTTCGTCCCATTTCCACTCAGGTATCTTGCTTGCCTGTAATAGTCCTGCTGGTTTTTGGTGCTCAGCTTTTATGCGCTGACATGAATCACAACATGCAATGAATGTGGCTATATCCCTTTTCATACCGTGCCACCAATTTTTTTCCTGAATGTCCTTGTACATTTTGGTCCCTCCAGGATGGATTGAATATGGGGTGGTGTGGCCTTCGGCTAGAATTTTCTGTTTGAGGTCTTCTATATTTGGTACACAAAGTCTGTCTCCGTACCATAATATTCCCTTATCGTCTATGACGAATTCTGAGGCCTTGCCCAAACTCACTTTTCTTTTTATGCCTTCGATGCTGGGGTGTCCATGCTGATCCTCCTTAATCCGTTCCATTAGGGTAGGCTGTATTTATAAATTTGACACATTGCCCTCCGTGACCATCACCAAGTTGAGTTTGGCGAATTCATGTTGAAATTCCGGTCTCAAGTTTTGTAGACCGTCGTTGCCCGAACTGGGGTTTCGATTAAGAGCATCTGCCACTACATTTGCCTTTCCCGGATGGTAGTGAATGCCAACATCATAATCTTTCACTAATTCCAACCAGCGCCGTTGTCATAAATTGAGTTCTGGTTGTGTAAAAATACATTTGAGGCTTTTATGGTCCGTATATATTTCACAACGATTCCCAAGAAAAAAGTGCCTCCCCTCTTTGAGTGCATGAATGACTGCTGCCAACTCCAAGTCATGAGTAGGATAATTTTCTTCATGCTTTCATAGTTGCCTGGAAGCGCATGCTACTACTTTGCCTTCTTGCATTAATACGCATCCGAGGCCCTTCCGGGATGCGTCGCAATACACTTCAAAACTTTTGTGTATGTCTGGTACAACCAATACGGGTGCTGTTGTTAATTTCCTTTTGAGTTCTTGGAAACTTTTCTCGCAAGCTTCAGTCCATACGAATTTCTTATCCTTCTTGAAATTGTGTCATTGGTTTTGCTATGGTGGAGAATCTTTCAATAAAGCTTCGGTAATATCCAGCCATCCCTAGGAAACTTCATACATCCGTCCACGTTGGTCGGTGGTTTCCACCAAAATCTGACCTTGACTTTTTTCGGGTCTCTGACAACACCTTCTTGGGTTAATACATGGCCTAGAAAACTGTCCTGTCTTAACCAAAATTCACATTTGCTGAACTTGGCGTATAATTGATGTTTCCTTAATTCTCCCAGTACAATTCTGAGATGTTCAAAATGTTCTTCTGGTGTCTTAGAGTATACCAGAATATCATCAATGAACACCACAACAAATTTGTACATAAATTTCATAAACACTTTGTTCATGAGGTGGACAAAATATGCGGGGGCGTTTGTCAGTCCGAACGGCATTACTGTAAATTCATATAGTCCGTATCTGGAGGTGAATGCTGTCTTGGGGATATCTTCTGTTTGTACTTTTAATTGATGATACCCCGAACTTAAATCAATTTCTGAGAAAACCTTGGCTTGAGCGAGCTGGTCAAATAAATCATTTATCCGTGGCATCGGGTATTTGTTTTTGATGGTGACCATGTTGAGTGCTCGATAATCTATACATAATCTCAGTGTCCCATCCTTTTTCTTGGCAAATAATACTGGTGAACCCCAAGGTGAGGAGCTGGCTCGTATAAATCCTTTGTCTAGTAATTCTTTTATTTGCTTCTTTAAGTCTACCAACTAGGAGGGTGCCATTCTATAGGGTTTCTTGTAAATGGGGGTGGTTCCAGGTGCTAGTTCAATGGTGACTCTATTTCCCGATGCGGTGGCATGCTTGGCAGCTCTTCGAAATACGTCGAGAACTCACACTGCTGGAACTTTCTTAACTCTAAAACGTCCACCTTGTTCAACCTTGGTTGCCGTGACATTTGTCTTTCTTGAGCTGCAATTTTATTGTCTTCCCGTGATGATGGGTAAGAATTACAGTCCGATTGAAGCAGTCGATAAATCCCTTGTTGGTGGTTAACCAGTCCATTCCTAGGATAACATCGAGTCCCTTATTTTCCAGTACAATGAGGTTTTCCTGAAACTTTAGTCCCTCAAACTCAATAACCGCACCTTGGCAGTAATTCTGAGTAATTTGCTTAATCCCGGGGGACTTGATGATCATGGATTTTTCCAAGGGAAGCATCGAAAAATCATTTTGCAAAGCAAATTTCTTTGAAATGAACGAGTGAGAAGCTCCAGAATGAAACAAAACTGTGGCAGGTATTGTGTTGACAAGGAACGTACCGAGTACGATATCCGGGGCATTCTGTGCTTCCTCCTTGGTCACGTGGTTCAAGTGACCCCTCTTGTGATTGTTATTGGGGTTGAAGTTGTTACGCTTGGGTGTTGAATTATTTCCACCGTTGTTCGGTTTGGGGGCTGAGTTTATTGGCTTTGGGCACTGTTTGGCATAGTGCCCTTCCTGTCCACAAGTGTAGCAACTAACACCTGGGCGGTATGTAAAATCCTTGTCCCTTGCATGAAAATACTTGTTCGGGCGTGGAACATTGGTTGTGGACTTGTTTGCTCCATTCTTCTGAAAATCGGTCTTGTTCCGGTGGTTGCGAGCATGAGTAGTCTGGTCCCTTTTGCGCTTGCGAAAATCCTCCAAGCTGCGGCGCTCCATTTCCAATGTAATAGCTTTGTCTACAAGTGTTTTGAAATCCGGAAAGGTGTGTACGACCAGCTGGCATTTAAGTGCTGGTGCCAGACCATCCAGAAATTTTTCCATCTTTTTATTTTCAGTCATGTGCTCTTCGTTGGCATATCGAGATAATTGAGTAAACTGACTCTTGGACTCAGTCACTATCATGCTTCTCTGCTTCATGTCATCAAACTCCCTTTTCTTGATCTTCATAATGCTTCTGGGAATGTGCGCCCCACGAAAACCTTCTTTAAATTCTTCCCAGGTGATTTTATTTTCATTGGGGTGCATGTGTAGGAAATTTTCCCACCATGATGCAGCTGCTCCAGTGAGGTAGTGGGGTGCATATAGTACCTTCTCACGGTCTGAACATTGTGCAATAATTAATTTCCTTTCAATGCCTCGAAGCCAATCATCGGCCTCAAGTGGCCTATCAGTGTGAGATAATGTTGGGGGACGTGTCTTTTGTAGTTCGGATAATTTGGAATGCTGCTGATATGGTTCACGGTGATTTCCCATATTGATCACATGGTTCATCATTTCTTGATGCTGCTGCTGGCTTTGCTCATAAAGGCGGCATACTTGAGAGAATGCTGCTTCACTGCCCTGCTGACTTGACTGCCCCTGTGTGAAATTGTTACTTATCTGGGTACCATAATTTTCTTCCGGCAGACTTTGCATGGAACGAGTCCAAGGACGAGGCATTTTCCACTCTGGGGTATTTTTGTAAAACTCATGAGAAAAACCGAGTGGCAAAATAAATAATTTTGCAAAGGCGGAAATTTAAGAATTCCAACATTTTTCAAGAAAATACTTGATTGCGCATGGAGAAGGACCGCTCATTACATATCTTACACATAAGCCGTAATTATACAATACATCACTCAGGATGTGCGTACACATTCTGACATGTTATTTAGGCTAGTGCACTTCTCCCGGTTCCTACATGATGCTCACACAAACTACTTCTCACCAAACCTATATACATATAAACATATCACACAAGTGGCACATCGTACGGCTGCTAGGCGCACTCGATCGGAGATGGTAAGAACTTCCCTCGGCCTGCCGAGGTAAGACCTGATGATGCTGGAGATTCAACCTCCTCCTCACTAATAGGCTCCAGCGCCAAGCACTGAGTTGAGGAGCTAGTGCGAGGCGCGATAGGTGGTGCAGCACGGACTAGGGTAGGAGCAATGACTTGGTCAAACTCCTCAGTGGTAGGCAGGCGGCGAGCGGTGGCGAAGATGGCAGGTGAATAGGATGCTGAGGACGAGACGTAAGTCAGTGGTGGTGCTGTGTGGAGAAGCTCCCTCCTGTTGGCGGAACAGCCCTGAACTGAGTCCATACGGGCAGCCACAAGGTCGTCCACGAGGTTATCAAAAGCTGCCTCAAGAGCTTTGAGATACTCAACAAGCATCTCAATAGCCTCATCTCTCTCTCCCCTAGGGCAAGCGAATGCATAGTGACAAGTGTATGGCACGTAGCATGGGAGGTAGCGGTAGCGACGAGTCTTCATTGTAGGAATAGCATCCCGGAGACGAGGTATCGCCTCACGGGCAGCCATCTGCATGGCATGCCTCTCCGTAGGCATGGCCCTTCCCACAAATCGGAAGTTGCGTGACTCAGAATGCCCTCCCTTGAATTGCACCGACTTTGGTGCATAGAACCTTGCTGCCGCTGATTTTGTGCTTTGGTAGAGTGTGAACTCCGGACGAGCCGATGGCCCGATTGCGACCTTTGACGATGGAGGCGAGGAGCTTGATAAATCCCTCAGTACATTGGCGAACACACGTGACTCACGAATCGCTACCGACCACCTACAAAAGTAGACAAAAATTCCGAATAGTCAAATCATAAACTTATGATGACTACCAGAAAATTGCTACATTTGCTAAATATTAAAATAGCACTCACTACGCTAATAACCGATTAGCGATCGCACCTAGTGGCTTCCTACAGTCAGCCTGGCTCTGATACCAAGGTAGTCAGGACCAGTTTTCCAATAAAACCTTTATTGAGAAACCGACCCTTATATCAATCCAGTATAGGAAAATCCTCCTTACTGGTAGACAAATCCTTGATACAGAAATCCAGAAGTACTAAATATTATACAAGGTTGAGCTGAGGCTGCTCAACAATTTATTACAAGAACACCAATATTATACATAAAGGCGGATATGACACAAGGGTATGGTGGCATAAGTACTGACTCGTAATAAAAGTGGTGGTGGATATGTCACAGTGAAGTGGGTGACATGACTCCTAAGTCTTCTGACTCATCGGCGCAGGAGTGGGGCTCGATGATTTTATTCAGTAAGCCAGCGTATATGATACAAGTGACCAATTCCGGGATCATGCAGGGATTGACTGGGACTCCTCTAGGCGTCGGACTCGTTATCGAACTCTTCATCCATAAGATCGCCAACCGTCAACATCTGGCCAAATCAACAAGCAGGTGAGTACTTTGAATGTACTCGCAAGACAGTTTGTACATAAGGTATAACAAATGAAAACATGATGCACATGAGCAGATTAGTAATGTCTTTTCGGTAATAAATTGCCTTTGCATGTAAAATAAAAAGGAAGTCGAGGCGGTAGTCCTCGAAATCCCAAAAAATAACTTCGAGACCGATCGGTGTCCAAGCGGCGCCTCAAAAGGTAAAAAAATTAACAATGTCATGATCCAGGCCGTGGCGACACCTCATAAAGGGCTTATATTGAAATATAAACGGCGGTCGTGCTACGATCGGACGTCTGCGACATCTCGAAAAGGGCTTATATCGAAAAGTAAATAACAAGAATGCCACGATGGACGTCTGGCGATATCACATAAAGGGCTTATATCAAAAGTAAATAACAAGGATGCCCGCGATCCGGACGTCGGCGACATCACATAAAGGGCTTATATTAAAAGTAACTAACAAGAATGTTACCGACGATCCGGACGTCTGAAAGCGACATCACATAAAGGGCTTATATCAAAAGTGAATAACAATAATGCCACGATCGGACGTCTGAGCGACATCACGTAAAGGGCTTATATCATAAGTGAACAACAAGCATGCCACAGTCGGACGTCTGAGCGACATCACGTAAAGGGCTTATATCAAAAGTAAATAACAAGGATGCCATAGTCGGACGTCTGAGCGACATCACATAAAGGGCTTATATTTCATCGTTCAAATTCAAGTAGCTTATGAATTTAAATCATCCCAAAAAAATACTCAGTACATAATAATAAGCTGATTAGTCCATCCATAGGAATAACATTCAGCCAAGTTTACCACCCTTGTTTATTCACCGGAGGTTGTCACTGAGACTGACACTGATACTGACAATGATATGTTGGTCACAGTCCTTGACCAAGGACACGGTTAGTTGAATGGTTTTGACTCTCGGAGTTTGTACTCTTTAACCACAGCTAACGGATTTGATAGTCACAAAGGACTAGTTCAGATTCACGGTATTTTAGAAGAAACACACCTAACCAGTACACACCCATTCCACATTCCGTTGCCAGGAATCACCCTAGGCAACGTTCAAGAAAAACTTTATGACGGGGAGGCCACAACCTCGAATAGCATGGGATCAAATTTATATCGCGCGCTCTAAGGGGTGCCCCCTCTACGGTCCCAACCGGAAACACCCAAGCCCCTTGACCGGATGACGGGCTTTAATCCAGGGCCATGGAACCCTCATCACGGCCCCTCTATTTGGTGTGTACAAGGAAAGAGGTTTGCAACTTACTAAACCATATTATTTGCAGAAAACATGTGGTAGCACAAAAAGGGGACGGACGGTAACGTGACTTGGTCCACGTTAACACTGGAGTTAAACGGTTGACATAAGAATGGCATGCTTCAACAATACCATCTTACCACCTTTCATGTCACCACATGATCATGTTATCTCTCATCAAATGACACATCAAGTTTCAAAGCTCACTTGTAGTTGCCTTGCATGCAATATAACACTTACTGATGCTTATATAAACATGCCATGAACTAACTACTCAAGCAAACATGCAAAAACACTCAGCATATCAAAGGTTCAGACAAGCTTGCCTGGTTCGGAGAAGTCGGAGTCTAGCTCGGTGAAGTTTGCTGCTCCGTCACCTCCTCCGGTATCTACGGTATAAAGAAAACGCGTACTAACGTAAATACCGAGTGTGCACAAAAGTAGTTCCAAATATTTTTCAAATAAACTTGATAAAAAACTAGACAGAAAAATTAAGCTGACTGAAAAAGAATCAACTCAAAATCATCTTTTGTTTAAAAGTTATTAAGGTTTTAGTCCAGGGACTCATCTATAATGAAATATAAAGTTTCCAGGGGTTAGTTTATAAAAGCAGAAAACGTTTCGGTTAGAAACATGCCAACCCCAAAGGAAGCGTATTCTTCCGAAGGCGTTTTCTTGAAACGTTTGAATAAAGAGAGAGGCTGACGAGGGGTCCCACCTGTCAGTTTAAAATTCAAAAGCAGGCACCTGGCGCCCGAGGGGCAGCGGTGGTCATCCACATGATCCACGGTGAGGTAGGGAAAGCAGGTACCTACGGGTTCCACAGGTCCTTCCGCACTGTGGGTGGTGGTTGGTGCAGCCCGTGAGCACCACGTCGACGTCGGCCTCTACTCCGGCAGACGGTGGTTCAGGCGGTGGTGGATCTCGCCGAGGAGAGCTGCATGTGCCAAATTGAGGCTCGGGTTAGGCTAGGCAGTGGACCATGAGGCTTCTGACACGGTTTGGGAGGCGGAGGTGCTCTCACCAGTGAGGATCGTGCCGGAGCCCGAGCGGATCGGGGCGGCCGGAGTCGGGGAAGAAGACCTCCTCGAGGCCCTCCTAGTGGGCTGGCGTGGCTCTGGTGAGGTGGAGGTGGTGCCTGGTCGAAGGCAAGCTCGGGCGCTATTTATAGCCGGCTGAGGCGGTTGCCGAAACGGAGATAACCGGCGGCGATTCTGGCGAGGCGGTGGTCGGCAGATGGTTTAGGTGATTGGGCATCATCGCGTTGGTCCACTGGTTCCATCCCGGGGCTAAACTTGGCATGCCTTGGGTGATACTCCATGTTCTCGACGGAACGGCCTCGCGGGCACGTCGGCAGCAGGGAGCGCGCCCTGTGCTTCTCAGGCCACGGCGACGGTGCTGCAGCGTGCACAGGCAAGCGAACATCCACGCGGAGGTCTCTAGTGGCTTGGGCGGTGCTAGACGGCGCCGAAAGGTGGGGCTGGCCCCTGTTGGCCGCCACGGGTGGCTCTGCCACCGCGGAAGACGCCGGCGTTGGCGGGACACGTCGCCACCGACACTTGCGCCCGTCCAAACGACCGTGCGGCGCACTGGATAAGGAGAAGGAGCAGTGAGCATCGTGCCAACGCGGGCACTGGCGAGATTGACGCCGCGCTCTGAAGAAACGACACTGTCGACCGAAACCGAATCACTGAATCTCTGAACTTTTCTGAATTTTGATAGAAATTTTTCTGGAGTTGATCTTTGGTGAGGTGACCTCTCAATGCATCTGGGGCTCCCTGATTTATCTCAGAATTTTTGGAGAAGAAAAATAATGAATTTCACCAAAAATGGCAAATCTGGTCCAATCTTGCAGCAAGCAAAATTTGAAAATTTGAATTGTTGACAAGTGGATCTTGATTGATCTAGGTTGAGGGTACTAAGGACTAGTCAGAGGAGTTTGTTTGGGACCAAAACACAAAAGGGATTTGGTGGTTCCTTTGTAAATCACGAAGGTTCAAAATAAATGACAGAAATGGTTTTGAGGATAAAATAAATAGAATAAAAATAAAAAATGGGTTGAACTTGCTGGGACTGGATATTTGACTTGACCCAAAGTAGGGGGTGGGTCTGGAAGGAAGTTTTCAACATAAGTCATGGCAAGGGAAATTTTTAAATGGAAAGGGAAATAATCCATAATCCATAGGGTTTCTTTTTAATAGAAAGAATTGAAAAACTTTCCAAAAGAAAATATTTGTGTTGAGTCAACACTAAATGAAAAGTCCTCAAGACCAAAATAAATGTTGAGAAGAACACATAAAATACTTGCCATAAAAGTTTTGAGAAGGAGAGGCTTTTAATTTTTTTTAATAACCTCCTTTAAATCAAAATAAAAAATTTGGAAAAAAACCAAATCGAAATTTTTGGAGTGTTACACCTACTATCGTGGTTCTAAGTCTGATAGTAGAATGGGGGGGTAGGTATGTAAAGGCATGATCTTAGCTATGGAGAAGTTGTACGCATGAGTTTTACGAGTTCAGGCCCTTTTCGGAGGAAGTAACAGCCCTACGTCTCGGTGCCCGGAGGCGGTCGACTGGATTATATAAATGCGTGTTACGGTGCGAACCCTTGTCACCTTTGAGGAGGGGGTGGCTTATATAGAGTTCGCTGCAGACCCCTCCGCCTCAATTACGAGGTTTAAGGTACATTAAGACAGGGAGTTACTAGTAACGCTAGTAATAAAGTGACATAATGACCATTAAAGCTATGACGTAATGACCGACCGTTGCAGTATGGGGTGGCTTCAGACCTTCTGGCGGTCGAAAGTGATGCCTTCGCCGAAAGTGACTTCAAGTCTTCCGAGTGGAACGCTTCATGGTCGAGTGGATGATGATTCTTCTTCGAATGCTTCTGGTTTTAGGGTGATGGCCTTGGGGAGGGTATCTCGGACAGGCCCATGACCCTACCCTAGGTACATAGCTTCATCATTAGCCCCCGCATGGATCAGGGTTTGAGTGGAGAAGGAGTTGAGAATACTCCCGACTCAGTATTCGCGCTCAGGAAGCGCCTTGTTAGGTTCAGAGAACGACATGAAGACTTCAACTTCTTTTTCACTCGCATTGATCCGTTCTTGATTTTGTCGAGTGAACTTTTGCTGAAAAGCCTTGAGTGTTGATTTGGAGAAAATCTTTTGCCTGTCAGGTTGCTCTGCAACTTGCGGATCTTCCGGGATTCGATTTTGGGGAAGCGCGCGGGACGGGAAAGACCGCAGTAATCGGGACGGATTAGGCAAGGTCGCCTCGATCTCCGTGCCCCCTCCTTTTTCGCCACGTCTTTGCGGCAGGCTGTTGTGATTGTGAGATAGTCTGGACCCAGAAGTCAGCCACTCGGAACAGAGTCCATATAAAGCACCAGATGGGAGTTTTTGCACAGTGCGTTCCCATTCCTTCCCTTCCTCCTCTTCCTCGCCGTATCTGCTTCCTTCTTAGCGCCGCTGCTCCACCCAAGCTCTGCTCGCCGCATTGGGGACGGAGAGGACGGTGGCTTTGGAGCGCGCAAAAAAGGCGACGGCGAAGGCGAAAGGGAAGAAATCCAGCAGGGGCGGATCTTCGTCGAGGTCTGGCTTGCCGCGCGGCTGGATCCAGGGCGATTGGATCTGGTCGACGATTCTCCAGGACGACATCGACGATCTGGCCGAGGAGGGGTTGATTCCTCACAGATCTGCATGGCTTCCGGGGAATGAGACCGAGCCTCGTCCGCAGGAGGGTGAGTGCGTCCTCCTCGCCACTCACGTTGACCGCAGGTTTTCTTTGCCTCCTCATCCTTTTTCCAAGCTTTCTTGAACTTCTTTGGAGCACAACTTCACCATTTTTCCCCCAACACCATCGTGTATCTCGCCACTTTCGTGTCTATGTGTGGGAACTTCTTTGGCTGTCGACCGCACTGGGGTCACTTCAAGCACATTTTCACGTGTCGCTCTCAGTCGGTCAAAAAAGCTAATCCGAGTGACGAGAAGACGATAGTGATCCTGATGTGTGGGGGTCTTGAGATTCAAATGAGGGTTAAGAGTTCTTTCCCAGCCATAATCCTTCCCGAGTCAGTCCGAGGGTGGCAGTCGATCTGGTTCTACTGCAAAGACCAGCCGACTCTGGGTCAGTCGACTGGGCTTCCACCCTTTTCCATGGCCCGAGTAGAAAAACCTTCGGCCTTGAAGGTGACGCCGGGGGAGAAAGCGGAGGTGCAGGTGCTGGTTGAGCGAGTGGTCCAGCTCATCCGTGACGGCGTGACTGGCATGGATCTGTTGGAAGTCTTCCTCAGACGACGCATTCAGCCGCTTCAAGCTCGTGACCATCCGATGTGGATGTATTCGGGCATTGACGATTCCACTCGGATCCACCCAGAAGAGGTTGACGAGGATACGGTGGAGAAGTGGCTGAAGGGCATCACCGGCAACAAGGACAACCCCAGGGGGTCCAGGAGAATCCCTCCGCTCGACAATTCGTACGATACAAACAAGGTCCAATTCTGAATAGCCAAGTGTTATCTTGATTTACCATGAAATTGCTTTTTGTCGATTGACTGATATTAGTTTTACTTGTTGTTCTCCAGACCTTCACTGAGATGTACTCGATGGCCAATGGAGAACAGGAACAGGACCCTGAAGGGGAGGCGAGTGTGGACGAGAGCGGTGAATGGCATTCTGACGAAGGAGGGGACGAGGAGAGCGACGACTCAAGTGATGGTGAGGAAGTCGACTTTCCTCCAAGCACTCACATGATCCGGTGAGTATTCGGGGCAAAGCGACTGGGTCGACTGGGCAAACTTCCAAGCATCCTCGGACGTCTTCTCCGGCGCCGACTGAGAAGGCCCCGAAGCAAACCAAAGTTGAGGCACCAAAGTCTCAGAAGACTACTTGAATCAAAATCGACATCCTGTTATACGCGTGAGTGTTCTGTCTTTGCTGGAGATTTTGTGCTATTTATCATTTCCTTGATTTGATCAAATGAATCTTGAACCCAACAGTGCTGCTACCTCTGGAACTTCTGCTTACAAGAATGAGGACGAGGAGATGGAAGATGCGTTACTTCAACTCCAAGTTTGATCTTTGTAATTTTGTCTCTGTTTTGTTGACTGAACTGCAGTCAACTGATTTCCGATGACTATGCTTTTGCAGCTCCTCCCAATGTTATTACTCTTCCAGATGACGACGAGGACGTGCCGCTGAGGCCTTCAGGAAGAAGGAACAGGAAGACGTCGACTGGAAAGACGCCTCAGTGGATGCCGGTGGTGGAACCAGTGGTCCGGGAGGGTGGTGATGTCAATCGTACTTCCGTCACCGTCGCCATGCCATTGTCGAGTGCTCAGCCCTCAGCGTCGACTTCACAAGCCTCAGTCGATCTTGCTTCGCTCTTCGCTGTGCATCACGTCCCAGAGGACCAAGTGGGCGCTGCCAAGGAGGCCATACGTCAAGCGGGCACTATGATGGAGCAACTGAAGGTGGTTCGAGATGCCAGCCAAGCTGCCTACAATGCCAGCTCAGCTCTCCAAAGCAACGTGCAGGTCGGTTGATTATCGACTGCTCTCTTAGCTTGTCACTTGTTCTGTTAGGATATGGTACCTGAAAACTTCTTTTGAAATGTCTTTTCGTCAGTCTGCTTTTGTGTTTGTACACCCACTGGGTGTTTGAATTTGCTGTGAATAGTCTTGTTTCTTGGGTCGACTAATCTTGTGTCGACTGAGTCTTCGAATCAGTGGGGGCACGCTGAGTGCACCCACTGGGTGTAGTCCCTAAGCCCGTAGTCGACTGCTGGCAGTCGGTTATGGTCTGAGAGTTGAAATTTTCTCACTCATCCTGGACGGACCACGCCGAAAGTGGAAATCGAACCTGTGGGGGCACGCTTAGTGCACCCACTAGGTGTAGTCCCCGAGACCATAGTCGACTACTGGTAGTCGGTTATGGTCTGAGAAATACTTTCCCTCTTTTTTTCTTTTTTTACTCGTCTTGGACGGACCACGTCGAGTGGAAACTGAACCAGTGGGGGCACGCTGAGTGCAGCCACTGGGTGTAGTCCCCGAGACTACTGTTGGATGTTTGATTCAGCAGTAGTCTTAGATTTTGTTGAATTTCGGTCCCTTCACCCACTGACTGACTGCCCTTTGATTGCAGAAATCTTGTGACCTTGGAGCTCGTTTCGCTGACCTAGAGCAAAAGCAGATTCAGGTGAATCTCGATCTGGAGCTGGCCAAGAAGGACTTGCAAAAGGCCCAGGATGAAGCTGCTGGTAAGAGGAATTCGTTCGACTGTTTTGTTTCTGATACAAGTGGCATTTGTTTTTTCCTCTGAGCTTATCATTGTTTCTTTCAGAGAAAATGAACCAGGCTCTGGCAAAGAAGGATCTGAACCTAGCAGCTGCGCAGAAAATAGCTGATGAGAAAACTGCACTCGCCGACCAGAAGCTGGCTTCAGTCGGCAAACTGGAGGAAGAGAATACCAAGCTAAAGATAGCTTTGAATGAAGCCAACAGGGAGGTTACTCGTCTGAAGAAGGACAAGATATCCTTGAACAACAAGTTTGAAGAAACCGCCCGCAAGAGGAATGACTTGGAAAAATATCTGGGAGATCTTGCCAAGAAGCTGTTCATCATGCTTGAAGGTATTTTCTTCCTTCCGATTGACTTGTTGCTGTCGATTCGATGTACAATCATTGACTTGTCTTTGAATTGTGCATGCAGAACTTTGTCAGAACTTTGAAGAAGAGACTGGGTGTGTTGAGACAAGCTTAGACCCCATCAAATCTCCAGTGAAGGATGAAGCTGCCATGAACGTGCTCTAACTGGAATCCCGCGTCGCTAGTGTCGTCGACTATCTCGCTCGCTTGAAGGTTGCGGTGTCAAGGATTGACACAGCACTCTGGCCAAGGGCGACTCTTCCGAATGACCTCGAGTCTTTGATGACTCGACTTAATGAAATCCTGAGCCGTGTGCAAGATTGGAAGAAGTCTTCTGTGCGATGCGGCGCCGATGTGACTCTGTCTCTGGTACGCGTCCACTGCAAGGAGGCGCCAGAAGACAAGCTAGCAGCAATCATGGTCGCCAACACCAAAAGGCATGACTTCCAGTCCTTCATGGATACCTTCATCGCTGCTGCCACTCGGATTGCTGACGGAATTGACCTGGACGAGTTCGTTGATCCTGCTAGTCCACCTCTTGCGGAATGAACAAACCTTATGCCTCTCTTTAAATTTGCCTCGGAATGCTGAGTGATTTTGTAATCGTTAAACTCCTTCGGGTTTGAAGCCCGAGTACTTCAATCCGTGGTCCGGAACTTTAGGGTTTATCCAAACTTGGTTTATCTCTGAGTATGCTCATGTTTGCCGTCGAGTGAATCTCGTTCTTCATTTGGAATAATCTTTGTGCTTGAAATGCAGCTTTGAGGAAGAGGTAATCTGCTGGTACTTGTGGCGCAGCTCCAAAGGAGAAGGTTACAGTCGACCTGCACGTCATCGTCCTTGCGGATAGGGATGGAGCGCATGTTGTACTTGTGGCGTAGCTCCGAAGGAGAAGGTTGCTGTCGACCTGCACATCGTCTTCCTTGAGGATAGGGATGGAGCGCACGTTGTACTTGGGGCGTAGCTCCGAAGGAGAAGGTTGCAGTCGACCTGCACCTCGTCGTTCTTGCGGATAAGGATGGAGCGCACGTTGTACTTGTAGCGTAGCTATGAAGGAGAAGGTTGCAGTCGACCTGCACCTCGTCGTCCTTGCGGATAGGGATGGAGTGCACACTTAGGAGAGTACTAGACTACAGCTAAGCCCCCGAGTGGGAGGATTGCTCACCACTCGGTAGGATTTTTTAAACTTAGGCGAGTAGTGGACTGCAGCTAAGCCCCCGAGTGAGAGGGTGTTGGGGAACGTAGTAATTTCAAAAGATTTCCTACGCACACGCAAGATCATGGTGATGCATAACAACGAGAGGCGAGAGTGTTGTCCACGTACCCTCGTAGACCGAAAGCGGAAGCGTTAGAACAACGCGGTTGATGTAGTCGTACATCTTCACGGCCCGACCGATCAAGCACCAAAACTACGACACCTCCGAAGTTCTAGCACACGCTCAGCTCAAGACGATCCCGGACTCCGATCCAAAGCAAAGTGTCGGAGGAGTTCACCATGACGACGTGGTGACGATCTTGATGTTCTACCGTCGCAGGGCTTCGCCTAAGCATCGCTACAATATTATCGAGGACTATGGTGGAGGCGCACTGCACACGGCTAAGAGATCAAGAGATCAATTGTTGTGTCTAGAGGTGCCCCCTGCCCCGTGATATAAAGGGAGCCAAGGGGGAGGGGGCGCCGGCCAAGGAGGGTGCGCCAGGGGAGTCCTACTCCCACCGGAGTAGGGACTCCTTCTTTCCTAGTTGGAGTAGGGAGAAGGGGGAAGGAGGAGGAGAGAGGAAGGGGGGGCGCCGCCTCCTCCTTGTCCTATTCAGACTAGGGGGGAGGGGGAGGGGGCATGTCCAGCCCTTGCCTCCTCTCTTCCTCTCCACTAGGGCCCATGTAGGCCCATTAAGCCTCCCGGGGGGTTCCGGTAACCTCCCGGTACTCCGGTAAAATCCCGATTTCACCCGGAACACTTCCGATATCCAAACATAGGCTTCCAATATATCAATATTCATGTCTCGACCATTTCGAGACTCCTCATCATGTCCGTAATCTCATTCGGGACTCCGAACAAACTTCGGTACATCAAAACTCATAAACTCATAATATAACTGTCATCGAAACCTTGCCGCATGGACCCTACCGGTTCGAGAACTATGTAGACATGACCTAGAACTGTTTCCGGTCAATAACCAATAGCGGAACCTGGATGCTCATATTGGCTCCTACATATTCTACGGAGATATTTTATCGGTCAAACTGCATAACAACATACGTTGTTCCCTTTGTCATCGGTATCTTACTTACCCGAGATTCGATCGTCGGTATCCAATACCTAGTTCAATCCTGCTATCGTAAGAAGTCTCTTTACCGTTACGTAATGCATCATTCCGTAACTAACTCATTAGCTACATTGCTTGCAAGGCTTATAGTGATGTGCATTACCGAGAGGGCCCAAAGATACCTCTCCGACAATCAAGTAACAAAACCTAATCTCAAATACGCAACTCAACATGTACCGGTGACACCTATAGAGCTCCTTTATAATCACCCGATTACGTTGTGACGTTTGGTAGCACACAAAGTGTTCCTCCGCAAACGGAGTTGCATAATCTCATACTTATAGGAACTTGTATAAGTCATGAAGAAAGCAATAGCAACATACTAAACGATCAAGTGCTAAGCTAACGGAATGGGTCAAGTCAATCACATCTTTCTCCTAATGATGTGACCCTCTGCTAATCAAATGACAACTCATGTCCATGGCTAGGAAACTTAACCATCTTTGATTCACGAGCTAGTCAAGTAGAGGCATACTAGTGACACTATGTTTGTCTATGTATTCACACATGTATCAAGTTTATAGTTAATACAATTCTAGCATGAATAATAAACATTTATCATGAAATAAGGAAATAAATAATAAATTTATTATTGCCTCTAGGGCATATTTCCTTCAGTCTTACACTTGCACTAGAGTCAATAATCTAGTTGACATTGCCATGTGATTTAACACCAATATTCATATCTCAGATATGATTAACACCCATCTATAGTTCACATCGTCATGTGACCAACACCCAAAGGGTTTACTAGAGTCAATAATCTAGTTCACATTGCAATATGATTAACACCCAAAGAGTACTAAGGTGTGATCATGTTTTGCTCGTGAGAGAAGCTTAGTCAACGAGTCTGTCACATTCAGAGCCGTATGTATTTTTCAAATATTCTATGTCTACAATGCTCTTCACGGAGCTACTCTAGCTAATCGCTCCCACTTTCAATATCTATCCAGATTGAGACTTAGAGTCATCTGGATCGGTGGAAAAGCTTGCTCCTATGTAACTCTTTACGACGGGCTCTTTTATCACCTCCATAATCGAGAAATATTTCCTTAGTCCTCACTAAGGATATTCTTGACCAATGTCCAAAGGATCTACTCCTAGATCACTATTGTACTCCCTTGCCAAATTCAGAGCAAGGTGTACAATAGGTCTGGTACATAGCATATCATACTTTATAGAACCTATAACTGAGGTATAGGGAATGACTTTCATTCTCTTTTCTATTTTCTGCAGTGGTCGGGATTTGAGTCTTACTCAATTTCACACCTTTGCAATACATGCAAGAACTCTTTCTTTGACTGTTCCATTTTGAACTACTTCAAAATCTTGACAAGGTATGAAAAACTTATCAAGCGTCTTGATCTATCTCAATAGATCTTGATGCTCAATATGTAAGTAGCTTTACTGAGGTCTTTCTTTTAAAGAACTCCTTTCAAATACTCCTTTATGCTTACTGTAAAATTCTACATCATTTCCGATCAACAATATGTTACTCACATATATTTATCGAAAAGGCGGTAGTGCTCCCACTCACTTTATTGTAAATACAAAGGCTACACATAAGTCTCATATAAAACTATATGCTTTGATCAACTTATCAAAGCGTATATTCCAACTACGAGATTCTTGCACTAGTCCATAGATGGATCACTGGAGCTTGCATATTTTGTTAGCACCTTTAGGATTGACAAAACCTTCTCGTTGCATCATATACAACTCTTCTTTAAGAAAACCATTAAGGAATGCAGTTTTGACATCCATTTGCCAGATTTCGTAAAATGTGGCAATTGCTAACATGATTCTGGACAGAGACTTAAGCATCGCTACAGTTGAGAAAATCTCATTGTAGTCAACACCTTGAACTTGTCGAAAACCTTTTTTGTGACAAGTCGAGCTTTGTAGATAGTAAAACTACTATCAGCGTCTGTCTTCCTCTTGAAGATCCATTTACACAATATGGCTTGCCGATCATTGGGCAACTCCACCAAAGTCCACACTTTGTTCTCATACATATCTCAGATTTCATGGCCTTAAGCCATTTCACGGAATCTGGGCTCATCATCGCTTCCTCATAGTTCGTAGGTTCATCATGGTCTAGTAACATGACTTCCAGAACAGGATTACTGCATCACCACTGGTGCGGACTGTACTTTGGAAGACCTACGAGGTTTTGTAGTAACTTAATCTAAAGTCTCATGATCATCATCATTAGCTTCCTCACTAATTGGTGTAGGAATCACTGTAACTGATTTCTGTGATGAACTACTTTCCAATTCGGGAGAAGGTACAAATTACTTCTTTCCTCCCACTCACTTCTTTCGAGAGAAACTCCTTCTCTAGAAAGGATCCATTCTTAGCAACGAATCTTTTGCCTTTGGATCTGTGATAGAAGGTGTACCCAACAGTTTCCTTTGGGTATTCTATGAAGACGCACTTCTCCGGTTTGGGTTCGAGCTTATCAGGTTGAAACCTTTTTCCCATAAGCATCGCAACTCCAAATTTTAAGAAACGACAGCTTGGGTTTACTACTAAACCATAGTGTTGGAAATATGCCCTAGAGGCAATAATAAAAGCATTATTATTATATTTCCTTGTTCATGATAATTGTCTTTTATTCATGCTATAACTGTATTATCCGGAAATCGTAATACACGTGTGAATACATAGACTACAATACGTCCCTAGTAAGCCTCTAGTTGACTAGCTCGTTGGTCAATGATAGTCATGATTTCCTGACTATGGACATCAGATGTCATTGACAACGGGATCACGTCATTACGAGAATGACGTGATGGACAAGACCCAATCCTAAGCATGGCACAAGATCGTGTAGTTCGTTTTGCTAGAGCTTTTCCAATGTCAAGTATCTCTTCCTTGGACCATGAGATCGTGTAACTCCCGGATACCGTAGGGAGTGCTTTGGGTGTACCAAACGTCACAACGTAATCGGGTGACTATAAAGGTGCACTACAGGTATCTCCGAAAGTGTCCGATTGGTTGACACGGATCGAGGCTGGGATTTGTCACTCCGTGTTACGGAGAGGTATCACTGGGCCCACTTTCGGTAGTGCATCATCATAATGAGCTCAAAGTGACCAAGTATCTGGTCACGGGATCATGCATTACGATGCGAGTAAAGTGACTTGCCGGGTAACGAGGTGAACGAGGTATTGGGATACCGACGATCGAAGTCTCGGGCAAGTAACATACCGTCGACAAAGGGAATAGAATACGGGTTGCTTGAACCCTTGACATCGTGGTTCATCCGATGACAACATCGAGGAGCATGTGGGAGCCAACATGGGTATCCAGATCCGCTGTTGGTTATTGACTGAGGTCGTCTCGGTCATGTTCAGATGTCTCCCGAACCCGTAGGGTCTACCCACTTAAGGTTCGGTGACGCTAGGGTTATTAGGAAGACAAGTATGTGATTACCGAATGTTGTTCGGAGTCCCGGATGAGATCCCGGACGTCACGAGGAGTTCCGGAATGGTCCGGAGGTAAAGATTTATATAGGGAAAGTGGTTAAACGGACTCCGGAAAGTTTCTGGGGTATCTGGGTAATGTACTGGGGCACCGGGAGGGTTCCGAGGTCTACTGGAGGGGCCACCTCCTCGGGGGGCCACATGGGCTGTGTGGGAGAGGGAGCCAGCCCCCAGTGGGCTGGGCGCGCCTCACCTAGGCCCATGCGGCTAGGGTTTGGGGAGGGGAAACCCTAAAGGGATAAAGGGGGCGCCCCCCTAGATTGGGGCGCAAGCCACCCCTTGTCCCTCTCCCCTTTGGCCGCCGCCCCATCTAGGGTTTCCCCTAGATGGCCAGCCCCCCTTGCCCTCTCCTCCTATATATAGAGGGGTAAGGGGAGGGCTGCAATACACAATTGAAGGCGCAGCCCCTCCCCTCCCCAACACCTCTCCTTCTCCGTACGAGCTTGGCGAAGCCCTGTCGGAGAACTTCTGCACCAACTCCACCACGCCGTCGTGCTGCCATTGGAGTTGTCTTCCTCAACCTCTCCTTCCTCCTTGCTGGATCAAGACGGAGGAGACGCCGTCGTCCCATACATGTGTTGAACGCGGAGGTGCTGTTCTTTCAGCGCTTGGTCATCGGTGATCCGAATCACGGCGTAGCACGACTCTCATCACCATCCCGTGAAAGCTTCCTTTTCGATCTACAAGTGGTATGTAGATGCAAACTCTCTCCCTTGACTCGTTGCTTAGATGAACTCATAGATGGATCTTGGTGAAACCGTAGGAAAAATTTTAATTTTCTCGCAACGTTCCCCCAACAAGGTGGCATCATGAGCTAGGTCTATGCGTAGTTCTCTTTGCACCCAGTAGAACACAATTTTGTTGTGGGCGTAGATCTTGTCAACTTGCTTGCCGTTACTAGTCGTATCTTGCTTCAGAGGTATTGTGGGATGAAGCGGCCCGGACCAACCTTACACGTGCACGCTTACGTGAGACCGGTTCCACCGACTAACATGCACTAGTTGCATAAGGTGGTCGGCGGTGTCCGCCTCTCCCACTTTAGTTGAAGTGGATTCGATGAAAAGGGTCCTTATGAAGGGTAAATAGAAGTTGACAAAATCACGTTGTGGTTATTCGTAGGTAAGAAAACGTTCTTGCTAGAACCCAATTGCAGCCACGTAAAAGATGCAACAACAATTAGAGGACGCCTAACTTGTTTTTGCAGCAATTGACATGTGATGTGATATGGCCAAGTTGTGATGAATGATGAATGACACATTGTGATGTATGAGATCATGTTCTTGTAATAGGAATCACGACTTGCATGTCGATGAGTATGACAACCGGCAGGAGCCATAGGAGTTGTCTTTATTTTTTGTATGACCTACGTGTCATTGAAGAACGCCATGTAACTTACTTTACTTTATTGCTAAACGCGTTAGCCATAGAAGTAGAAGTAGGCGTAGGCGTGACAACTTCATGAAGACACAATGATGGAGATCATGATGATGGAGATCATGGTGTCATGCCGGTGACAGGATGATCATGGAGCCCCGAAGATGAAGATCAAAGGAGCTATATGATATTGGCCATATCATGTCACTATTATATAACTGCATGTGATGTTTATTATATTTATGCATCTTGTTTACTTAGAACGCACGGTAGTAAATAAGATGATCCCTTAAAACAATTTCAAGAAGTGTTCTCCCTAACTGCGGCACCCGTTGCTACAGGTTCGTAAGCTTCTAAGCACCACGTGATGATCGGGTGTGATGGATTCTTACGTTCACATACAACGGGTGTAAGACAGATTTACACACGCAGAAACACTTAGGGTTAACTTGACGAGCCTAGCATGTACAGAGATGGCCTCGGAACACGGAGACAGAAAGGTCGAACACGAGTCGTATGGAAGATACGATCAACATGAGAATGTTCACCGACGATGACTAGTCCGTCTCACGTGATGATCGGACACGGCCTAGTCGACTCGGATCGTGGGTAACACTTAGATGACTAGAGGGATGTCTTATCCGAGTGGGGAGTTCATTTTAATTTGATTAGATGAACTTAATTATCATGAACTTAGTCTAAAACTTTTGCATAATATGTCTTGTAGATCAAATGGCCAACGCTCATGTCACCATGAACTTCAACGCGTTCCTAGAGAAACCAAGCTGAAAGATGATGGCAAAGCAACTATTCGGACTGGGTCCTAACTTGAGGATTATCCTCATAGCTGCTAAGAAACAATATGTCCTAGAAGGACCGCTTAGGTGAAGCACCCATCCTGCAGAACCAAGACGTTATGAACGCTTGGCAGTCTCGTCTTGATGATTACTCCCTCGCTCAAAGGCGGCATGCTTTACAGCTTAGAACCGGGGCTCCAAAGCGTTTTGAGCAACACAGAGCATATGAGATGTTCGAGGAGCTGAAACTAGTTTTCCAAGCTCATGCCCGGTCGAGAGATATGAAGTCTCCGACAAGTTCTATAGTTGTAAGATGGAGGAAAAACAGTTACATCGGTGAGCACATACTCAAAATGTCCTGGTTGCATCACCGCCTGTCCCAGCCTGGACATAAACCTCCTGGACGAGGCGGTCATTGACAGAATCCTTGGTCGCTCCACCAAGCTACAAGAGCTTTATGATGAACTACAATATGCAGGGGATGGTGAAGACCATTCCCGAAGTATTCTCAATGCTGAAGTCAGCAGAGGTTAAAATCAAGAAAGAACATCAAGTGTTGATGGTCAATAAGACCACTAAGTTCAAGAAGGGCAAGGGCAAGAAGAACTTCAAGAAGGATGGCAAAGAGGTTGCCGCGCCCGGTAAGCAAGTTGCCGGGAAGAAGAAGTCAAAGAATGGACCCAAGCCTGAGACAGAGTGCTTTTATTGCAAAGGGAAGGGCCACTGGAAGCGGAACTGCCCCAAATACTTAGCGGACAAGAAGGCCGGCAACACTAAAGGTATATTTGATATACATGTAATTGATGTGTACCTTACCGCATTACTCGTAGTAACTCACAGGTATTTGATACCGGTGCCGCTGCTCATATTTGTAACTCACAGCAGGAGCTGCGGAATAAACGGAGACCGGCGAAGACGAGGTGACGATGCGCGTCGGGAATGGTTCCAAGGTCGATGTGATCGCCGTCGACACGCTACCTCTACATTTACCTACGGGATTAGTTATAAACCTTAATAATTGCTATTTGGTGCCAAGTTTGAGCATGAACATTGTATCTGTTTCTCGCTTAATACGAGATGGCTACTCATTTAAACCGAGAATAATGGTTGTTCTATTTATATGAGAGAAATGTTTTATGGTCATGCTCCGATAGTCAATGGTTTATTCTTAATGAATCTCGAACGTAATGTTACACATGTTCATAGTGTGAATACCAAAAGATGTAAAGTTGATAACGATAGTCCCACATACTTGTGGCACTGCCGCCTTATGGTCACATTGGTATCAAGCGCATGAAGAATCTCCATCTCGATGGACTTCGGAGTCTCCGGATTATGAATCATTTGACACATGCTAACCATGCCTCATGGGCAAGATGACCAAGACTCCGTTCTCCGGAACAATGGAGCTGAGCGACCAACTTATTGGAAATCATACATACCGATGTGTGCGGTCCAATGAGTGTTGAGGCTCGTGGAGGATATCGTTATGTTCTCACTCTCACTGATGACTTGAGTAGATATGGGTATGTCTACTTGATGAAACACAAGTCTGAGACCTTTGAAAAGTTCAAGGAATTTCAGAATGAGGTAGAGAATCAACGTGACCGAAAGATAAAATTCTTACGATCGGATCGTGGAGGAGAATATTTAAGTCACTTAATTTGGCACACACTTAAGAAAATGTGGAATCGTTTCACAACTCACGCTACCGAACACCTCGGTATAACGGTGTGTCCGAACGTCAGAATCGCACTCTATTGGATATGGTGCGATCTATGATGTCTCTTACCGATTTACCGCTATCTTTTGGGGATACGCTCTAGAGACAGCTACATTCACTTTAAATAGGGCACCGTCTAAATCTGCTGAGACGACACCGTATGAATTATGGTTTGGGAAGAAACCTAAGCTCTCATTTCTAAAAAGTTTGGGGATGCGATGCTTATGTCAAGAAACTTCAACCTGAAAAGCTCGAACCCAAGTCGGAAAAATGCGTCTTCATAGGATACCCTAAGGAAACCCTTGGGTATACCTTCTACCTTAGATCCGAAGGCAAGATCTTTGTTGCCAAGAACGGAACCTTTCTAGAAAAGGAGTTTCTCTCGAAAGGAGTAAGTGGGAGGAAAGTAGAACTCATGAAGTACTACCTCTTGAACGGGATAGTAGTGCAGCTCAGAAAATGTTCTGTGATGCCTACACCAACCGAGGAGGAGATTAATGATGATGATCAAGGTACTTCGGATCAAGTTGCTACACGAACTCAGAGGTCCACTAGGGACACGTTCCGCACTGCAGTGGTACGCAACCCTGTCCCCGGAAATCATGTTGTTAGACAACGGTGAACCTTGAACTATGAAGAAGCGATGGCGGCCCGGATTCCAACAAATGGCTCAAGCCATGAAATCCGAGATAGGATCCATGTATGAAAACAAAGTATGGACTTTGACAGACTTGCCCGATGATCGGGCGAGCGATAGAAAATAAATGGATCTTTAAGAAGAAGACGGACGCGGATGGTAATGTCACCATCTATAAAGCTCGACTTGTCGCTAAGGGTTATCGGCAAGTTCAAGGGATTGACTACGATGAGACTTTCTCTCCGTAGCGAAGCTTAAGTCCGTCCGAATCATGTTAGCAATTGCCGCTGCATACTATGATTATGAGATATGGCAGATGGATCGCCAAAACAGCGTTCCTTAACGGTTATCTTAAGGAAGAGCTGTATATGATGTAGCCGAAGGTTTTGTCGATCCTAAGAATGCTAACAAAGTATGCAAGCTCCAAAGGATCCATTTATGGGCTGGTGCAAGCATCTCGGAGTTGGAACATTCGCTTTGATGAGATGATTAAAGCGTTTGGGATTTATGCAGACTTATGGAGAAGCCTGCGTTTACAAGAAAGTGAGTGGGGCTCAGAAAGCATTTCTCATATTATATGTAGATGACATTCTTTTGATGGGAAATGATATAGAACTCTTGGACAGCATTAAGGCCTACTTGAATAAAAGTTTTTCAATGAAGGATCTTGGAGAAGTTGCTTATATATTAGGCATCAAGATCTATAGAGATAGATCGAGACGCCTCATAGGTCTTTCACAAAGCACATACCTTGATAAGATTTTGAAGAAGTTCAAAATGGATCAGTCCAAGAAAGGGTTCTTGCCTATGCTGCAAGGTGTGAAATTGAGCTCAGCTCAATGCCCGACCACTGCAAAAGATAAAGAAGAGATGAGGGTCATCCCCTATGCCTCACCATAGGATCTATTATGTATGCCATGCTTTGTACGGACCTGATGTAAGCCTTGCCGTAAGTTTGGTAGGAAGGTACCAAAGTAATCCCGCAAGGAACACTAGACAGCGGTCAAGAATATCCTGAAGCACTGAAAAGGACAAAGGACATGTTTCGTTTATGGAAGTGACGAAGAGCTCGTCAGAAGGGTTACGTCGACGCTTAGCTTCGACACAGATCTCGATGACTCTAAGTCACAAACCGGATCTGCCAGATATGTTGAATGGTGGAGCAAGAAGTGGTGCAGCAAATGCAAGCAGAGCGTCGTGTAAGGGATCTACATGTGAAGCGGAGTACATGGCAGCCTCGGAGGCAATGCATGAAGCAATTTGGGTGAAGGAGTTCATCACCGACCTAGGAGTCATACCCAATGCGTCGGGGCCGATCAAACTCTTCTCGTGACAACACCGGAGCTATTGCCCTTGCTAAGGACCCCAGGTTTCACAAGAAGACCAGGCACATCAAGCGCCGCTTCAACTCCATCCGGTGAAAATGTTCGAGATGGAGACATAGAAATTTAGAAAGTGCACACGGATCTGAATGTCGCAGATCCGTTGACTAAACCTCTCTCACGGGCAAAACATGATCAACAATTCGTAACTCTATGGGTGTTCGATTCATCACAATGTAACTAGATTATTGACTCTAGTGCAAGTGGGAGACTGTTGGAAATATGCCCTAGAGGCAATAATAAAAGCATTATTATTATATTTCCTTGTTCATGATAATTGTCTTTTATTCATGCTATAAATCTGTATTATCCGGAAATCGTAATACACGTGTGAATACATAGACTACAATACGTCCCTAGTAAGCCTCTAGTTGACTAGCTCGTTGGTCAATGAGATAGTCATGATTTCACGACTATGGACATCGGATGTCATTGATAACGGGATCACGTCATTAGGAGAATGACGTGATGGACAAGACCCAATCCTAAGCATGGCACAAGATCGTGTAGTTCGTTTTGCTAGAGCTTTTCCAATGTCAAGTATCTCTTCCTTAGACCATGAGATCGTGTAACTCCTGGATACCGTAGGAGTGCTTTGGGTGTACCAAACGTCACAACGTAACTGGGTGACTATAAAGGTGCACTACAGGTATCTCCGAAAGTGTCCGATGGGTTGACACGGATCGAGACTGGATTTGTCACTCCGTGTTACGGAGAGGTATCACCGGGCCCACTCGGTAGTGCATCATCATAATGAGCTCAAAGTGACCAAGTGTCCGGTCACGGGATCATGCATTACGGTACGAGTAAAGTGACTTGCGGTAACAAGACCTAACGAGGTATTGGGATACCGACGATCGAAGTCTTGGGCAAGTAACATACCGTCCGACAAAGGGAATAGAATACGGGTTGCTTGAACCCTTGACATCGTGGGTTCATCCGATGACAACATCGAGGAGCATGTGGGAGCCAACATGGGTATCCAGATCCCGCTGTTGGTTATTGACCTGAGGTCGTCTCGGTCATGTCTGCATGTCTCCCGAACCCGTAGGGTCTACACACTTAAGGTTCGGTGATGCTAGGGTTATTAGGAAGACAAGTATGTGATTACCGAATGTTGTTCGGAGTCCCGGATGAGATCCCGGACGTCACGAGGAGTTCCGGAATGGTCCGGAGGTAAAGATTTATATATGGAAAGTGGTTAAACGGACTCCGGAAAGTTTCAGGGGTATACCGGTATTGTACCGGGGCCACCGGGAGGGTTCCGGGGGTCCACCGGGAGGGGCCACCCCTCCCGGGGGGGCCACATGGGCTGTGTGGGAGAGGGAGCCAGCCCCTAGTGGGCTGGGCGCGCCTCCCCACCTAGGCCCATGCGGCTAGGGTTTGGGCAGGGGAAACCCTAAAGGGCCAAAGGGGGCGCCCCCCTAGCTTGGGGGCAAGCCACCCCTCCCTCTCCCTTTGTCGCCGCCCCATCTAGGGTTTCCCTAGATGGCCGGCCCCTGCCCTCTCCTCCTATATATAGAGGGGTAAGGGAGGGCTGCAATACACACAATTGAAGGCGCAGCCTCCCTCCCAACACCTCTCCTTCTCCGTGACGAGCTTGGCGAAGCCACAGCTGAGAACTTGCACCAACCGCACCACGCGTCGTGCTGCTATTGGAGTTGTCTTCCTCAACCTCTCCTTCCTCCTTGCTGGATCAAGACGGAGGAGACGCCACGTCTCGTGCACGTGTGTTGAACGCGGAGGTGCTGTTCTTCGGTAGCTTGGTCATCGGTGATCCGAATCACGGCCAGTATGACTCCTCATCACCATCCCCGTGAAAGCTTCCGCACTCGATCTACAAGTGGTATGTAGATGCAAACTCTCTCCCTTGACTCGTTGCTTAGATGAACTCATAGATGGATCTTGGTGAAACCGTAGGAAAAATTTTAATTTTCTGCAACGTTCCCCAACACATAGTTCATACAGTGTCGTCTCAACGGATTTAGATGGTGCCCTATTAATGTGAATGCAGCAATCTCTAATGCATAACCCCAAAATGATAGTGGTAAATCGGTAAGATACATCATAGAGCGCACCATATCCAATAAAGTGCAGTTCTGACGTTCGGACACACCATTATGCTGTGGTGTTCCATGTGGCGTGAGCTGTGAAACTATTCCACATTGTTTAAAAATCAAGGCCAAACTCGTAACTCAAATATTCTTTTCTACGATCAGATTGTAGAAACTTTCTTTTCTTTTTACGATGATTCTCCACTTCACTCTGAAATTCTTTGAACTTTTCAAATGTTTCAGACTTGTGCTTCATTAAGTAGATATACACATATCTGCTCAAATCATTTGTGAAGGTCAGAAAATAACGATACCCGCCACGAGCATCAACACTCATTGGACCGCATACGTCGGTTTCCAACAAGTTAGTAGCTCGTTCCATTGTTCCGGAGAACGGAGTTTTAGTCATCTTGCCCAAAAGGCACGGTTCGCAAGCATCAAATGATTCATAACCAAGAGATTTCGAAAATCCATCTTTATGGGGTTTCTTCATGCGCTTTACACCGATATGACCCAAACGGCAGTGCCACAAATAAATTGCACTATTATTATTAGCTTTGCATCTTTTGGCATCAACATTATGAATATCTCTATCACTATGATCAAGATTCAATAAACCATCACCATTGGGTGTATGACCATAGAAGGTATTATTCATGTAAACAGAATAACAATTTATTCTCTATCTTAGAGGAATAATAGTATCGCAATAAACATGATCTTATCATATTTATGCTCAACGCAAACACCAAATAACATTTATTTTGGTTTAACACTAATCTCGAAAATATAGGGAGTGTGTGATGATGATCATATCAATCTTGGAACTACTTCCAACACTCATTGTCACTTCCCCTTCAACTAGTTTACATTTATTACGTAACTCCTGTTTCGAGTTACTAATCTTAGCAACCTAACAAGTATCAAATACTCAAGGGCTACTATAAACACTAGTAAGGCACACATCAATAACCTGTATATCAAATATACCCTTTTTCACTTTACCATCCTTCTTATCCACAAAATATTCAGGGTATTTGTGCTTCTAGTGACCATTTCCTTTGCAGTGTAAGCTTTTCGGTTTCAGGCTTTGGTCCAGCTTTGGGCTTCTTCGGCGGGGAGTGACAACTTGTTTGTCATTCTACTTGAAGTTCCCTTTCTTTCCCTTTGCCCTTTTTCTTGAAACTAGTGGTCTTGTCAATCATCAACACTTGATGCTCTTTCTTGATTTCTACCTTCGTCGATTTCAACATCACGTAAGAGCTCGGGAATCATTTTCGTCATCCCTTGCATACTATAGTTCATCACGAAGTTCTAGTAACTTGGTGATGGTGACTAGAGAATACCGTCAATCACTATCTTATCCGGAAGATTAACTCCAACTTGATTCAAGCGATTGTAGTACCTGACATAACTGAGCACATGCTCACTAGTTGAACGATTCACCTCCATCTTTTAGCTATAGAACTTGTTGGAGATTTCCTATCTCTCAACTCGGGTATTTGCTTGAAATATTAACTTCAATTCCTGGAACATCTCATATGGTCCATGACGTTCAAAACGTCTTTGAAGTCCCGATTCTAAGCCGTTAAGCATGGTGCACTAAACTATCAAGTAGTCATCATATTAAGCTAGCCAAACGCTCATAACGTCGCATACCGCTTCCTGCAATAGGTCCGCATCACCTAGCGGTGCATTAAGGACATAATTCTTATGCGACAATGAGGATAAACCTCAGGATCACGGATCCAATCCGCATCATTGCTACTAACATCTTTCAACACAATTTTCTCTAGGAACATATCAAAATAAACATATGAAAGCAACAAGGCGAGCTATTGATCTACAACATAATTTGCAAAATACTACCCGGACTAAGTTCATGATAAATTTAAGTTCAATTAATCATATTACTTAAGAACTCCCACTTAGACAGACATCTCTCTAGTCATCTAAGTGATCACGTGATCCAAATCAACTAAACCATGTCCAATCATCACGTGAGATGGAGTAGTTTTCAATTGTGAACATCACTATGTTGATCATATCTACTATATGATTCACGCTCGACCTTTCGGTCTCCGTGTTACGAGGCCATATCAAAATGGTGCATACTCAGGGAGAACACTTCTTGATAATTAGTGAGAGATCATCTTAAAATGCTACCGTCAATCAAAGCGAAATAAGACGCATAAAGGATAAACATCACATGCAATCAATATAAGTGATATGATATGGCCATCATCATCTTGTGCTTGTGATCTCCATCTCCGAAGCACCGTCGTGATCACCATCGTCACCGGCGCGACACCTTGATCTCCATCGTAGCATCGTTGTCGTCCTCGCCACCTATTGCTTCTCACGACTATCGCTACCGCTTAGTGATAAAGTAAAGCAATTATGTACGCTTGCATTTCATACAATAAAGCGACAACCATATGGCTGCTGCCGATTGCCGATAACTCGGTTACAAAACATGATCATCTCATACAATAAAATATAGTATCACGTCTTGACCATATCACATCACAACATGCCCTGCAAAAACAAGTTAGACGTCCTCTACTTTGTTGTTGCAAGTTTTACGTGGCTGCTACGGGCTTAGCAAGAACCATTCTTACCTACGCATAAAAAACACAACGATAGTTTGTCAAGTTGGTGCTGTTTTAACCTTCGGAAGGACCGAGTGTAGCCACACTCGGTTCAACTAAAGTTGGAGAAACTGACACCCGCTAGCCACCTCTGTGCAAAGCACTGATACGTCTCCAACGTATCTATAATTTTTGATTGCTCCATGCTACTTTATCTATTGTTTTGGACTATAATGGGCTTTATTTTCCACTTTTATATTATTTTTGGGACTAACCTATTAACCGGAGGCCCAGCCCAGAATTGCTGTTTTTTGCCTATTTCAGTGTTTTGAAGAAACGGAATATCAAACGGAGTCCAAACAGAATGAAACCTTCGGAAACGTGATCTTCTCACCGAACGTGATCCAGGAGACTTGGACCCTACTCCAAGGAGTGCCAGAGGCGATCACGAGGGTGGGCGCCCGCCACTGGCGCGCCCCTACCTCGTGGGCCCTCGACGCTCCACCGACGTACTCCTTCCTCCTATATATACCTACGCATTACCCCCAGATCGGGACGGAGCCAAAACCTAATTCCACCGCCGTAACTTTCAGATCCACGAGATCCCATCTTGGGGCCTGTTAGGAGCTCACGGGAGGGCATCTACCATGAGGGCTTCTACATCATCACCATAGCCCTCCGATGAAGTGTGAGTAGTTTACTTCAGACCTTCGGGTCCATAGTTAGTAGCTAGATGGCTTCTTCTCTCTTTTGGATCTCAATACAATGTTCTCCCCCTCTCTCGTGGAGATCTATTCGATGTAATCTTCTTTTTATGTGTGTTTGTTGAGACCGATGAATTGTGGGTTTATGATCCAACTTATCTATGGAAAATATTTGATTCTTCTCTGAATTCTTTTATGTATGATTAAGTTATCTTTGCAAGTCTCTTGAATTATCCGCTTTGGTTTGGCCAACTAGATTGGTAGTTCTTGCAATGGGAGAAGTGCTTAGCTTTGGGTTCAATCTTGGTGTGACCTTACCCAAAGGATGTAAAGGGTTGCAAGGCACGTATTGTATTGTTGCCATCGAGGATAACAAGATGGGGTATTTATCATATTGCATGAATTTATTCCTCTACATCATGTCATCTTGCTTAAAGGCGTTACTGCTTTTTAACTTAATACTCTAGATGCATGCTGGATAGCGGTCGATGAGTGGAGTAATAGTAGTAGATGCAGAATCGTTTCGGTCTACTTGTCACGGACGTGATGCCTATATACATGATAATTGCTTGGATAACCTCATAACTATGCTCAATTCTGTCAATTGTTCAACAGTAAATTGTTCACCCATCGTAGAATACTTATGCTCTTGAGAGAAGCCACTAGTGAAACCTATGGCCCCCGGGTCTATTCTCATCATATCAATCTCCATCACTTTATTTACTTGCTTTTGCTTTTACTTTTTACTTTGCATCTTTATACCAAAAATACCAAAAATATTATCTCTATCAGATCTCACCTCGTAAGTGACCGTGGAAGGGATTGACAACCCTAAGCGTTGGTTGCAGTAGCTATCGCTTTATGCGGTATGAGGGACTTGCGCGTGGTCTCCTCTTTGGATTGATACCTTGGTTCTCAAAAACTGAGGGAAATACTTACGCTACTGTGCTGCATCATCCTCTCCTCTTCGGGGAAATCCAACGGAAGCTCGAGACGTAGCAAGCACGTCGGGAGAACCGGTCTCGCGTAAGCGTACGCGTAATGTCGGTCCGGGCCGCTTCATCCAACAATACCGGCGAACCAAGGTATGACATGCTGGTAAGCAGTATGACTTGTATCGCCCACAACTCACGTGTGTTCTACTCGTGCATATAACATCTACGCATAAAACCTGGCTCGGATGCCCTTTGTTGGGGAACGTAGTAATTTCAAAAAAAATCCTATGCACACGCAAGATCATGGTGATGCATAGCAACGAGAGGGGAGAGTGTTGTACACGTACCCTCATAGACGGAAAGCGTAAGAGTTAGAACAACGCGGTTGATGTAGTCGTATGTCTTCACGGCCCGACCGATTAAGGACCGAAACTACGGCACCTCCGAGTTCTAGCACACGTTCAGCTCGATGACGATCCTCGGACTCCGATCCAGCAAAGTGTCGGGGAGGAGTTCCACAATCGACTGCAGCGTGGTGACGATCTTGATGTTCTACCATCGCAGGGCTTCGCCTAAGCACCGCTACAATATTATCGAGGACTATGGTGGAGGGGGGCACCACACACGGCTAAGAGATCAAGAGATCAATTGTTGTGTCTAGAGGTGCCCCCTGCCCCCGTATATAAAGGAGCCAAGGGGGAGGTGGCGGCCAGCCAAGGAGGGCGCGCCAAGGGGGAGTCCTACTCCCACCAGAGTAGGACTCCTTGTTTCCTAGTTGGAGTAGGAGAAGGGGAAGGAGGAGAGAAGAAGGAAAGGGGGCGCCCCCCTCTCCTTGTCCTATTCGGACTAGGGGGGGGGCGCGGCCAGCCCTTGCCTCCTCTCTTCCTCTCCACTAGGGCCCATGTAGGCCCATTAAGCCCCCTGGGGGGTTCCGGTAACCTCCGGTACTCTCAGAAAATCCCGATTTCACCGGAACACTTCCGATATCCAAACATATGCTTCCAATATATCAATCTTCATGTCTCGACCATTTCGAGACTCCTCGTCATGTCCGTAATCTCATTCGGGACTCCGAACAAACTTCGGTACATCAAAACTCATAAACTCATAATATAATTGTCATCGAAACCTTAAGCGTGCGGACCCTACGGGTTCGAGAACTATGTAGACATGACCTAGAACTGTTTTCGGTCAATAACCAATAGCGGAACCTGGATGCTCATATTGGCTCCTACATATTCTACGGAGATCTTTTATCGGTCAAACCGCATAACAACATACGTTGTTCCCTTTGTCATTGGTATGTTACTTACTCGAGATTCGATCGTCGATATCCAATACCTAGTTCAATCTCATTACCGGCAAGTCTGTTTACTCGTTATGTAATGCATCATTCCGTAACTAACTCATTAGCTACATTGCTTGCAAGGCTTATAGTGATGTGCATTACCGAGAGGGCCTAGAGATACCTCTCCGACAATCGGAGTGACAAAACCTAATCTCGAATACACCAACTCAACATGTACCTTTGGTGGCACCTCAGAGAGCTCCTTTATAATCACCCGGTTATGTTGTGACGTTTGGTAGCACACAAAGTGTTCCTCAGGCAAAGGGAGTTGCATAATCTCATAGTTATAGGAACTTGTATAAGTCATGAAGAAAGCAATAGCAACATACTAAACGATCAAGTGCTAAGCTAACGGAATGGGTCAAGTCAATCACATCTTTCTCCTAATGATGTGACCCCGTTAATCAAATGACAACTCATGTCCATGGCTAGGAAACTTAACCATCTTTGATTCATGAGCTAGTCAAGTAGAGGCAGACTAGTGACACTATGTTTGTCTATGAATTCACACATGTATCAAGTTTCCGGTTAATACAATTCTAGCATGAATAATAAACATATATCATGAAATAAGGAAATAAATAATAAATTTATTATTGCCTCTAGGGCATATTTCCTTCAGAGGGTTGCTCACCACTCGGTAGGATTTTACAAACTTAGGCGAGTACTGGACTGCAGCTAAGCCCCCGAGTGAGAGGGTTGCTCACCACTCGGTAGGATTTTACAAACTTAGGCGTAATCTTGGATCATGGCTAAGCCCCCCGAGTGGGAGGTTGCTCACCACTCGGAGGATTTTACAAACTTAGGCTAGGCATCGGACAGCAGCTAAGCCCCCGAGTGGGAGGGTTGCTCACCACTCGGTAGGATTTTACAAACTTAGGAGAGTACTGGACTGCAGCTAAGCCCCCGAGTGGGAGGGTTGCTCACCACTCGGTAGGATTTTTCAAACTTAGGAGAAACGGATTCGTAGCTAAGCCCCCGAGTGAGAGGCTTGCTCATCACTCGGTAGGATTTTTCAAACTTAGGCGAAACGGATTCGCAGCTAAGCCCCCAAGTGAGAGGCTTGCTCATCACTCGGTAGGATTTTTCAAACTTAGGCGAAAAGGATTCGCGGCTAAGTCCCGGAGTGAGAGGCTTGCTCATCACTCAGTTGGATTTTTCAAACTTAGGCGAAATGGATTCGTGGCTAAGTCACCCACTGGGGGATTTGAGACGCAAACATAAGAAACAACAATCGTTTAAGAAGAATGTAAAGCTCTTGTCTTTGATAAACAAACTACAACGGTATTTTTATTACATCTCATCAGAATAAGTACTTAATTATAAAAAGGGTGGAGCAGCTCCGCATTCCAAGCCCGTGGCTCGTCTTTCTGATGCTTGACATTGTAAAGATGGTATGCCCATTGTGGAGAACTCTGGTGACGATGAAGGGACCTTCCCAAGCAGGGGCGAGCTTGTGTGGTTTCTACAGATCCACTCGAAGAACCAAGTCTCCCTCTTGAAAGGCTCGACCTCTCACGTTTCTGGCGTGGAATCGGCGCAAGTCTTGTTGATAAATAGTCGGCCGGATTAAGGCCATCTCTCTTTCCTCTTCTAGGAGATCAACTGCATCCTGTCGGGCTTGTTCTGCTTCATCTTCAGAGAAAAGCTCGACTCGAGGGGCATTGTGAAGCAAGTCACTCAGTAGAATAGCTTCAGCTCCATAAACCAAGAAGAATGGAGTTTGGCCAGTCGACCGATTGGGAGTTGTTCTCAATCCCCAAAGAACTGATGGAAGTTCATCGACCCAGGCGCCTGCTGCGTGCTTGAGATCACACATCAATCGGGGTTTCAGTCCTTTGAGAATCAAACCATTTTCTCTTTCCGCTTGTCCATTCGACTGGGGGTGGGCGACTGAAGCATAGTCGACTCGTGTGCCTTGGGAAGCACAGAAGGCTCTGAACTCATCAGAATCGAAGTTCGACCCGTTGTCAGTGATGATGCTGTGCGGAACTCCATATCTGAATGTCAATTCTCTGATGAAGCTGACGGCAGTACTGGCTTCAAGATTCTTGATAGGCTTGGCTTCAATCCATTTGGTAAACTTGTCGACTGCTATAAGACCATGAGTGAAGCCGCTCCTACCAGTCCTCAGGGGTCCAATCATATCCAATCCCCAAACAGCAAAGGGCCTGACGAGTGGAATGGTCTTCAGGGCTGACGCAGGCTTGTGGGACATATTGGAGTAAAACTGGCAGCCTTCACATTTGTCGACTATATCTTTCGCCATTTCATTTGCTCGTTGTGGCGACCGATTCTCCGGGTATAAATTCCCAGAAAATGGCCCTTGTGCTCATCTGCCCCAGGATAACTGTTAGCTGATGAGGCACCATCTTGAAACAGAAATTCCAAGCAAAATACAACATATGTAGTACAAGACCATTATGTCCTGTAAGTACAACAAATGGTTTCTAGTGGTTGATGGCGGAAGCGGGTTGTAAATCATCAGTGTCAATGGGACTCCATTTCCCACGGGAACAGCTGACCAGGTTAACTCCTATCTTCACGAGGCTGCTATCACCGTTGCTTAGGTTCCGAGGCTGTCAACACGGTCGCTCCTTTTCGCACAAAAAAAAATCTGGCCAAGACAATAGCCAGGGACAAGCGAGCGAGTACTTTGAATGTACTCGCAAACATTATGAACACAAGTATAATATGACAATGATGTGCTGAAAAAAATATATTTTATGCTCATGACGTCAGTCACAAAAGATAATTAAAACTCTGATGCGGGTAAGCATGTTATATATGAATATGCAACGTCATAGAAGCAAAAGATTATGTAATAAATAATAAGCATGCCACAATCTGGCGTCAGAGCGACACCACATAAAGGGCTTTAAAAGAAATGCCACGCGATCCGGGCGTCGAGCGACACCACTTAAAGGGCTTTAAGAGAAATGCCACAATGGCGTCGAGCGACACCACTTAAAGGGCTTTGAGAGAAATGTTACATACCAAGGCCCGAGCGACACCACATAAAGGGCTTTAAGAGAAATGCCACGATGGGCGTCTGAGCGACACCACATAAATGGCTTTAAGAGAAATGCCACGATCGAGGCGTCTGGCGACACCACATAAAGGGCTTTAAAAGAAATGCCACGGTCAAGGCCCGAGCGACACCACATAAAGGGCTTTAAATGAAATGCCACAGTCGGGCGTCTAAGCGACATCACATAAAGGGCTTTTAAAAGAAATGCCACAGTAGGGCGTCTGAGCGACACCACATAAAGGGCTTTTAAAAGAAATGCCATAGTCGGGCGTCTGAGCGACACCACATAAAGGGCTTTTAAAAGAAATGCCACAATCGGGCGTCTGAGCGACACCACATAAAGGGCTTTAAAAGAAATAAACATAGTGAATATCCCGGAGGTAGAACCATCCTAGAGATATCCGATGATGACCAAATATCACGGGTTAGTCTACAACAATAATAATAATCATAATTATCACAAGTCACAAGTAGTAATTCCCGTTCTGGTTTAATAGTTTCACCCCCGAAGACCAACACAAAGACCGACCCTTGACCCATCCTGCATCGTAGTCCTTAACCATGGACACGGCTATTGAATAGGTTTAATCTCTGCAGAGGGTGTACTCTTTACCCACGAGTAACGGATTTCTTTACTCCATCGGGACTAATTCCGTCTCTGGTCTTTTGTTGAAAACACGCCTAACTTGCACACACCGCTTAACTCACATGTATGTGGAATCACCCACGACACATTAAGCAAAACTCTAAGTGGGGAGGCCACAACCTCGACGTAACATGGGATCACAAAATTTATATCACTGCTGGCATAACCGGGAGCTACCCCTTTCGGCTTACAACCGAAACACCCATGCTCCCGGACCGGTGGCATGACTACCGGATGCCTCCAAAGATCTTCCACCACGGCCTCTACATGCGGTGTGTGCTAGGAAAGGGTTGACAACTTCTTGAACATTACCCTACTTGGTGTAGAGGCAGTGGTAATGGAAGCAAGTATGGGGATTCTTGGCACAAGACTCGATCTACGGTCGACTCAGGAGGTTGTAATATTTCCTGCATGATTAGTATAACAATGCATATATTACAAACATCAGATAGAAACACCACACGACATATCCCACTCATGCCATACCGGACACGTCCGTCTCGACGGAGGACTAGGGGCAAGACCGTGTCTACCCAAGACAAAGGGCCTTCCCGGCTTTCCTCTCGGTATACGTGAAAGGCATATGTCGGTGATTTCAATCACAATCATCTCAACTTCATTTGCATGAAACCTGTTAACATGCACTCATGAGTAGGAACACCTTCTCACATAAAATGACGTATGCATCGCGTGTGGGTGGTGTTGCCACCGTGCTAATGCAACACACACACACATTTCACCAGGGTTCAGAATGCTTGCCTTCAGGTCATGGGAAAGGAGGGTGCATCCAAAACATCTTGAAATCTTCAAAAATCCTATTTAAAAGAATATATTTGAATTAACAAACAAAATAAAAACAGCACAAAAAGTTGTTTTGATTTTTTTTAAATAAATCTTAAAATAAACTAGACAATATTTGAGCGAGGTAGGAAAAAGAATCAATTCATTTGGAGTTGTATTTAAAAAGTTATAGCCGGTCAAAGTTTTGTCAAAAAACCTGTTATTTAAATAAAAACGGAAAAGAAAACGTTTCGAATAATTACGTACACGTCGAAAGCGTAATCTGAGAATACGCTTCCACTTACTCCGCGTGGACCGTGCGTGGTCACTGACAGTGGGTCCTAGGTGGCCCACTAGTCAGGTTTGACTAGTCCGTCTTCCTTCTTCTCCCTCTATCCCGAGCGGAGGCGGGACTCCGGCGACCGTCGCCGGCGAACGGCAGGTCCTTGTGGGAAGTTGAGGGCGGGGATGGATCCGCGGGTCGAGGGTGATCCTCCCGGTGGTTGCAGGGTTGACAGAGGTGGAGGTATTTGCCGGCGTAGCTCCATGGCGGAGGAAAGTTTCGTGGTAAAGTGGTTTTTAGAGCGGCGGTGGTTCCCGATCGAATCGAGTAGGGGGATGTGATCACGGGAGGGAGAGGAAGCTCCTGGTGCAAAGAGTGGAGAGGGGGAGGCTCTGGAGGCGCCGTCAGGGCTTGGGCAGTGGCGGCGGCCGTAGTTGCTGGAGAGGAAGAAGACGACTCCCTCCCTCTCAATTGACAGCTAAGGGGGCACGAGTGGGATGGTGTGAGGCTGCCTGCGTGCGGGCTTGAGCTCGGGTATCCTTATATAGTGTGGCTAGGTTGGTCCGAGGCGGCCGGTGATAAGAACAACGGCGAACCGACGTTCTGTAGCAGCAGGGGGTAATGGCGGCAGCGGGAGCTAGGGGACACGCTTGCGGATGAGCACGCATCGCTCACAAGGGCAGGTGGCGAGCAGGGGTGGCTTTGGCGGCGCCCGACCACGGTGGGCCTGCTAGCGTCTGGCAGCTAAGCCGCCACGGCCATCTGGCGGTGGCTACTGTAAGGTGCCGAGGGTGGTCAGGTGGCGTGGCGGTGCAAGGGACACGGCGTGCTGGCTGGGCCGGGTTTTGAGTGCAGGGTGTGTGACGCGCGGCTCGGGCGCCAGGTGCCAAACGACGCCTGACGCGCCAGAGCACGCCCGGGACATGCTCGACGAAATGCCAGGGCAGCCTAGAGGTCGCGGTTGAAGTTGGCAAGCAACAGGACAAGTCTAAGATTAGCAAGGGACTAAAGAGACATGGTGGATTGGTCAGGGGCTCAAGTTCACCATGAAAACTTGATGTAATGCCAAATCTGACTGTGCACTCAGGGTGTTTGACAAAATGCCAAAAGCACCTAGACATTTCTTGGAGTGGCCAATTTTTCCAGATCAGTGTCTCCTTGGATGCACAAGAGGGTGGTGAGGTTAGTTGGTGGAAAGCACAAACTTGCTAGTGCAAGTTTTGCTGAACTTGAAATCTGGACAGGATGTGAATGGCATTATTTCATGAACCAAAAATATGCCAATGGTTGCATGCTCCTGGACTTAGGGATTTAGCATGGAGGACTATAAGTAGGGAAAAGAATCTAGGGCCAAAGAGCAAGCAAGAGTATGGTTGCTGTACAAACCTTCATGTTGGGCCAGAATGGAAATGAGGTTGATACACTCAAAAATTCCAAGAAACTACCACAGGTTTTTGCATATAATGGAATCATATGCTCCTACTGACTTCCCATAATTTTGGTGGAAGCTAGAAACAAATATTTGAAAGGGTTCTAGTGCAAAGTTACCTTTGGACTGGAGAAGAAAAATGGGTGTTGAGCTCAAAATATTTCATGAAACAAATATATCATTGCACAAAAGTGATTTTGAGACACCCCAGGACACCTCCACATTTTGGTTGAATTATTAGATAAATCTATCAAATGATTCTAGTTCAAAAAGAGCTCCAAACTTAAAGCAAGTCATTTTAATAAATATAGCCCAGGGTGAAATAATTTAATAAATAAATCCACTGATTATGAAAATGTAATAATGAGCTCGTATAAAAGTCCCAAATATTTTGGAAAGCTCCACTTGGGAAAAGATGCAAAACCCTTAACAATAAAAGAAGAGTTCTGAAAATCCACAGAAATAAAAATTTAAAACTCCTGGAAAAAATTTTAATATTGAAAACTTGGCCAAAATTTTGGGGTGTTACACTCGTGGCCAATAAAATCCAGCTCGGTATGCTTTGGCCACTATGGTCCGAGAGGACGCATGGTGGCCACAGGTCCCCGATTGGATGTCGTTGAGGATCACTCGACCTTCTTCTGGTGTTTGCATTTCTGGTTGACTCCGGTTACGCTTTCCCTGAACAGTGGTCCTCTTATCACAGTAAAAGCTTTGGATCGACGGACGATCTGTCGAGCCTCTTCTTCATCCTCTGGGAGTTCTTTCCTAAGGATATACGCAATGTATGGCACTGTCCAGTCGGGAGTGATGATCAAAACCTTCATGATCAGGTCGACCACGGCTGGGACTTTGACTTCAGTCGGATCTGTGGCACTCTTAGGCTGCGGGGCTCTTAAGTGAAAGGATCTTCTTGAACTGAAGGTGTATGAATGTGTTCCAAAAACACGTTGCTGGGAATGGCTTCCCTCTTGGAACCTATCTTTGCCAAATCATCGGCTGCTTGATTTTTCAATCGGGGAACATGATGGAGCTCTAACCCTCAAACTTCTTCTCCAACTTCCTCACCAAGACACAAAGAATCAGTCATAGCTTCACCGTGACATAAAGAATCATGGTAGTTGCTGTTCGATCCACTCGGCGAGGAAATCTGCTATTGCTTGGGACTTGATAGCCTTCTTTGCCTCAAACTTGATATCCAAGGGAAGAGTTCAATCGCCCACTTTGCCACTCGACCAGTTGCATCTCTGTTGTTCAGAATCTCTAATAATGGAGCGTCGCTGACGACTATAATAGAGTTGTCCGAGAAATAGTGTGCAACCTTCTTCATGGTCATCTAAATCCCATAAACAAGCTTTCGATAATGTGGATATCTTTGCTTTGACGGAGTCAGAACTTCAGAAACATAGTATACTGGGCGCTGAACCTTATAGGCTTTTCCTTCTTCTTCACCTTTCGACCGTAAGTAAATCAGATCGACAACTTGTCCAATGGCTGCAATGTAAAGCAGTAAAGGCTCTTTGCTGATTGGGGCAGCAAGCACCGGCTAGGTGGAAAGTAGGGCTTTGAGCTCTACAAACGCTGCATCAGCTTCAGGAGTCCACTCGAACTTATCAGACATTTTCATCAGTCGGTAAAGAGGCAATGCCTTTTCACCGAGGCGAGAAATGAATCGACTTAAGGCGGCCAAACAACCAGTAAGCTTCTGGACATCGTGCACATGCACAGGGTGTTTCATCCGGAGTATGGCACACACTTTCTCTGGGTTAGCATCGATCCCTCGTTCAGAAATGAGAAAACTGAGTAATTTTCCACCCGGAACTCCGAATGTGCACTTTGATTGATTAAGCTTGATATCATACCTTCTGAGGTTGGCAAAAGTTTCAGCAAGGTCAGCCAGCAGGTCGGAACCTTTATGTGACTTGACCACAATGTCATCCATGTATGCTTCCACATTCCGACTGATTTGAGTGAGTAAACACTTCTGAATCATCCTCATGAATGTGGCTCCAGCGTTCTTCCAGCCGAATGGCATGGTGACATAACAGAAGCACCCAAATGGGGTGATGAAATCTGTTTTTATCTCATCGGGTCCATACAGTCGGACCTGATGATACCCGGAATAAGCGTCCAAAAAAGGACAAGTGCTCACACCCCGCAGTCGAGTCGACTATTTGGTCGACGCGGGGGAGAGGAAAGTGATCTTTCGGGCAGGCCCGATTGATATGCTTGAAGTCAAGGCACATGCGAAGTGAGTCGTTCTTCTTGGCGACCATGACAACATTGGCTAGCCACTCGGAGTGGTAAATCTCTCGGATAAACTCAGCTGCTAGGAGCCGAGCCACTTCTTCACCGATTGCTTTTCTCTTCTGTACGGCGGACCGTCGAAGATGTTCTTTGACTGGTTTCACTTTTGGGTCGACTCGCAAACGATGCTCAGCCAGCCCCCTGGGAACACCCGACATGTCAGAAGGTTTCCATGCAAAGATGTCCCAGTTCTCACGGAGGAACTGGATGAGCGCTTCTTCCTATTTGGAGTCGAGTGTTGTCGAAATGTGAGTCGGAGCAGCATTGGGATCGGTCGGGTGAATATGAATCGGCTTCGTTTCACCAGACGACTGAAATGCTGAATCCGTGGCAGGCTTCTTAGCTCGCAACAAATCACTCGGATCTGCATTTTTTTGATACTCCTGCAATTCCACTACTGCCATTTGCGCATCGGCGATCTTTGAGCCCTTCTGGAAGCACTCTTCTGCCTTCTTCCGATTGCCGCGATAGTGATCACCCTTTAGGACCAGGCATCTTCAATATGAGGTACCCGTAACATGGTCGAGCCATAAAACGTGCATAAGCCGGCCTACCCAGAATAGCATGATAAGCACTCTGGAAATCCACGACTTCAAACGTCAACTTTTCTTTGCGGTAATTCTTGGAAGCACCGAAAACCACATTGAGGGCGATCTGGACGAGTGACTCAGCCTTCTTGCCAGGAATAACTCCAAGGAAACTCATATTGCTTTCACTGAGTGTGGACATCGGAATGCCCATTCCTTTCAAGGTCTCTGCATACAGTATATTCAGTCCACTGCCACCATCCATCAGAACCTTAGTCAACCGAGTGCCTTCAACGACTGGGTAGACCACCAACGCTTGCCTCCCAGGGGTGGCTATGTGTGTTGGGTGATTAGACTGGTCAAATGTAATGGCAGTCTGAGACCACTTCAAATAACTGGGCATCGCCGGAGCGACCATGTTCATTTCTTCATTGATGACTTTTCACGACTCTTGCTCTCAACATCAGCAAAAATCATCAGAGTGGAATTGACGTGGGGGTAACCATCATCATCCTCTTCTTTATCCTCAACTTTGTCCGATTCTTTCTCCTTCTCTTTTGGCCGTTTCTCTCGGAACTGCGGGATTAGGAGCCGACACTGTCGAGTGATATGTTTCGGGTAAATGAGATTACCCTCCTCATCTTTTTTGGTGTGATTGTGGCATGGTAAATCCAACACATCATTTCCATATCGATCTTTTACTTTCTTGGGGTTCCATGGCCCTTTGGGCTTTCCCTTGAACTTTCCTTGAGTCACGACTAAGGCTTTTCCGGGAGCAGCTGGCTCGGCTTTGCGCTTCTGCTTCCGACTGGAGTTCCCTCCCCCGGTTTCGTGGGCGACTGTTTTGTGCTTGCCACTCCGGAGCCGATCCTCCTTGAGGGAGTCCCGGATTAGGGGGTGTCCGGATAGCCGGACTACCATCATCGGCCGGACTATCATCGGCCGAACTATCATCATCAACCGGACTCCAAGACTATGAAGATACAAGATTGAAGACTTCTCCCCGTGTCCGGATGGGACTTTCCTTGGCGTGGAAGGCAAGCTTGGCGATACGGATATGTAGATCTCCTACCATTGTAACCGACTCTATGTAACCCTAGCCCTCTCCGGTGTCTATATAAACCGGATGGCTTTAGTCCGTAGGGACTAGGATCGTAACATCAACGACCCTTACAATCATACCATAGGCTAGCTTCTAGGGTTTAGCCTCCTTGATCTCGTGGTAGCTCCACTCTTGTAAACATCCACAAGAGCACGATCACTCAAGCAGGACGTAGGGTTTTACCTCCATCAAGCGGGCCCGAACCTAGGTAAACATCGTGGCCCTGGTCTCCTGTTACCATCCGCCTAGACGCACAGTTCGGGACCCCCTACCGAGATCCGCCGGTTTGGACACCGACATTGGTGCTTTCATTGAGAGTTCCTCCGTGCGTCGCCACCGATAGGAAGGATGCCTCCTCCCGTCTTCAAGGACGGTATTTTCGCCAAAAGGAGCCCCTCGCCGCCGCCAAACTATCCGACTAGGTGGTTTTCTTATGACCGCCTGTCCGCCACCGCTTCTACAATGACCTCTCAAGTCGTCAAAAGCAATTTTCATGTCACCGGAATTCGCCGAGCGGTTGGATCAATAGAGCTCTCGTCCGTAAACAAGCTCTTGGATCGCATCGCCGCCTGGGAGTCGCCATGACTACAAACAGATTGGGCTTAAAACCCGATCTCGAGAGATTAACTCTCCTCGTGTCACCCACCACGTTGCGATGGTAGAGGAACAATGCGGCGACGCTTCTCCTATATTAAAACTAGTCATGTCCGGCTTCCGAACCCCCATGCTGGATTCCCGGAGGGACGGACTTCGATCAAGCGCTGAACTTAAAGTCGGGCATCGGACTGCACTTCGTTGGACAACGTCCAGCAATCCAAGCTTCCAAATTCGAAACTGCCGGCCTTCGAGCCTTGAGATGGGTTGGGTCCCGGACTTAATTCCACCCGCCCGCCAGGACATATGTGATCTATCTCTAATCCGGGAAGCGCCACTGAGACAAAGACATCACTATCGGGCGATTCCTCCGGTTATGGACAGGATAAAGGATCGCCGAGAGGAAAACGCATAATCTCAATTTTTTTTGCAATAATTGCACGGACGAGGGACTCTTGAACGCCGTCGGCCGTCGTGAAATTACACGCCACGACCTGGCGTCCATAGTATGAAAGTACTGTATGGCGATGGAGAGTTTCGGACAACCGAAAATAATTTTGGGACAATCCGCCCGAATACAACCCTAGTCCGCAACAAAAGGATGCATTACACTCGTGCACCAGACACAAAAACCAAAAGCAAAGACCCCATAAAGGGCATGGAACCGCATTAGAGGGATGGCTTAGCGGACCACTGTAAAATTCACAAAGATGTATACGCCGTCCCAACACATAACCTCCGAGCATGTTGGATATTGCGGCAGGTGGCCAAAAGTGGAGAGGAGGTTCTAGCCCTGGAAAACCACCCCAACAACATCGGTACGGTATCAACAGTCTTCGAGACTTTCGCATCAAATAATATGCGGAAACGAATAATCCGCTGCCTCGCCGAAGTCTACCAAGTAGCAACAACCAATCCATGGAGTGACACAGCCATCACCTTCAACGCCAACGACGAACCTAAATTCCGGACAGCCCGAGCTCCAGCCACACTGGTACTTAGTCCAATAGTGGACGGCTTTCAACTGACAAAAGTCCTCATGGATGGAGGCAGCGGACTAAACCTCATCTACGAGGAAACCCTTCAAAAAATGGAAATAGACTAGAGCCGCATTGAGCAAAGCAGCACAACCTTTGGAGGAATAATCCCTAGCCGGGAGGCGCGCTGCACAGGAAAAATCACACTCAATGTGGTATTCGGCTCACAGGACAATTACAGATCCGAAGAAGTCACGTTCCAAGTGGCCCCGTTCAACAGCGGATATCACGCTATATTAGGACGAGAGGCATTCACAATCTTTCAAGCCGTACCCCATTACGGTTACATGAAGCTCAAAATGCCTGGGCCCGGTGGAACAATCACTCTCGTTAGTGATCCGGACATAGCACTCTGCGCCGAAAACAAGATAGCCGCATTAGCCTTAGAGGCACTATCCGAAGCCCTAGCGGCAGAGGAACTCACCATGCTGCGCTCTACGGTAAATAGGGACGATGTGATACTCGATAAGAGATCCAAGTCCACCTCCTTTAAACCAGCAAATGAAATAGTAAAATTCCAGGTCCACCCAACGGACCCGACAAAGACGACCTCCATCGGGGCACAATTGAGCCCTGATGTGGGACGCCAAGCTGCGAGAATTCCTTCGGAAAATTGGGACATTTTTGCTCGGCACCCCTCGGATATGCCCGAATCCCACGCAGATTGGCGTAACACAGCCTAAACATCCTAAAAGGATTCAAGCCACCAAACAGGCTCTTCGACGATTTTCCAACTCAAAAGACAGGCAATGGGAGAAGAGCTAGCCAAACTATTGGAGGCCGGATTCATCGGAGACATCAAACATCCGGATTGGCTAGCAAACCTGGTAATGGTACCAAAGAAGGACAAATCCACAGCGCCTATGTGTCGACTTCAGAGACCTAAATAAAGCCTGCCCAAAGGATCCATTTCCCCTCCCCCGCATCGATCAAATCATCGATGCCACTGCAGGGCACGATTCATTGTGCTTCCTGGACGCATACTCCGGCTATCACCAAATCAAGATGGCAGAAGCGGATCAAGCCGCAACGGCATTCATTACTCCATATGGACCATTCTGCTTCAACACGATGCCCTTCGGACTTAAAAACGCCGGCGCAACATATCAGCGCATGATTCAGACATGTCTGGCTACCCAGATCGGCAAAACAGTAGAGGCATACGTAGACGACGTAGTCGTCAAAACTAAACACGTCGAAACTCTAGTAGACGACTTGAAGCTCACATTCGACAACCTCAGAGCATATGACATCAAGTTGAATCCAGAAAAATGCGTTTTCGTGCAATTTGGAAAGTCGCTGGGCTTCATCGTATCCGGTAGAGGAATTGAAGCAAACCCAGCCAAGATCTGAGCTACGCCACAGCTAGATATCCCAAAAACCTCAAGCAAATACAAAAATTGACTGGATGCGTGGCAGCTCTAAGCCGCTTCATCTCCGTCTAGGAGAAAAGGCATTACCCTATATCGCCTCCTTAGGCGATCGAACACTTCGAGGACGGATGTCGCCACCGCCGGACTCGAAGAAATAAAGGCCATTTTGGCAACAAATCCGGTCCTGGCTGCTTCAAACCGGGCGAACCAATGTTGTTATACATCGCAGCTACGCATCAAGTCGTAAGCGGTACTCGTCAGTCGAACGAGAAATGAAGGGCATAAATTCTCTTCAAAAACCAAAGTATACTACGTATCCACCGTGTTAACACCTCGCAAGTCCCGTTACCCGACTATCAAGATAGCATACGCGGTGTTCATGGCATCCGGAAGCTCCGACACTACTTTCAAGAGTGTTCGATAACAAGGGCCTCGAAGTACCACTTAACGACATTATAAACAATCATGACGCGACGGGCAGGATTGCAAAATGGGCCATTGAGCTCTTACCATTTGATATATCTTACAAACCTGGCGAGCTATAAAGTCACAAGTTTTGGCTGACTTTGTCGCTGAATGGACCGGGTCAACTCCCTAAAGAATACGGCGCATACTCCAATTGGATTATGCACTTTGATGGCTCTAAAATGTTAGCCGGATTGGGGGCTGGCGTCGTATTGACGTCCTCGACCGGAGACACAGTCCAATACGTACTTCAGATAATGTACACGGACTCCAAAAACGCAGCCGAATACGAGGCCCTTTTACATGGTCTCCGGATGGCAATCTCCATGGGCATTCAACGCCTAGAGGTGCGCGAGGATTCAAACCTGCAATATCCCAAATAAACGGAGACTTTGACGCCAAAGATCTGAAAATGGCAGCATATCGCAACGCTGTCCTAAAAATGTCAGCCCAGTTCGAAGGACTTGAATTCCATCACGTAGCCCGGGACAATAACCAAGCAGCCGACGATTGGCACGCATTGGCGTTAAAACGCGATGCTGTCCCTCCCAACATCTTTCCCCTGAACGGCTCTTCAAGCCATCCGTACTATGGGAAGAGGAGTCGGAACTAACAAACCGGAACAAGCCGCACCAACCGGCGATTCAGCCGATGATAAAACACCTTCCGCCCACGACATAATGGCAGTAATTGCCCGTGCGGACAGAACCATTCTCGCCTACTTGCTTAGGCAGAGCTTCCGAAGACCAAAATGAGGCCCGCTGCATTGTCCGTGATCTAAAGCCTACAAGGTCTATGAGGGAGAACTTTATAAGAAAAGCACAACCGAGTCCTTCAAAGGTGTATCTTCAAGAGGAAGGGCGAAACCTCCCGGCTGAAATTCATGCGGACTAGGTGGACACCACGCCGCAGCTCGGGCCCTTGTAGGAAAGGCATTCCGTGACAGGATTTCTTGGCCGACGGCCCGAAAGCGGATGCTCAGGACTTAGTCCAAAGATGCGTCGGTTGTCAGCTCTTTGCTAATCAGAGCTATATGCCACCCACCGCCTCAAAACTATACCCATTACCTGGCCGTTCGCGATCTGGGGCTTGACATGGTTGGACCACTTAAAGGGGAACCCACAAGCAAAGGTACCTATTGGTCATGGTGGATAAATTCACCAAATGGATAGAGGCCAAGCCGGTTAAACGCAGAGTCCGGACCAGTGATAGACTTTATATCCGGGTAGTACAATCGTTATGGTGTCCCCACGGCATCATCACCGATAACAGCACGAACTTCACCGCCGATGAGGTTAAATCATGGTGCAAAAATATGGGCATCAAGCTCGATTACGCTTGATCTATCATCCTCAAACCAACGGTCAAGTGGAACGAGCAAATGGTCTAATAATGAGCGGCATCAAACCCGCACTAGTGCGGTCCTCACGAAATCGACACACACCGGGTAGAGGAGCTCAACTCCGCACTGGGGCTGCGGACAACGCCAACCGCATCACCGGATTCACACCATTCTTTATGGTATACGGCAGTAAGTAGTTTTGCCTCGCGACATCATTCATGACTCACCTCGAAAAGCGCATGTACGAAGAAAGAGAAGCCGAGTTGGATCGGCAGGATAGCTTGGACGCATTGGAGGAAGAGCGGCGTTGCCAAGGCTCGTTCCGCATTTTATCGCCAGTAGGCTCAAGATATCAAAGCAGAGAAGTACGTGCCAAGGCTTACAACGTTGGCGTAACTGGTTCTACGCCTTGCCGGACAAGAAAAAGGACAAGCTCAAGCCCAAATGGGAGGGCCCCTTCATCATCGATCAAGTCCCGACCGGCGGAGCGCATCTGCTTCATTTAAATGCATCGGATAACCGACTCGAGCCGAACCCATGGAACGCAGCCCGCCTCCGACGATTCTATGCCTAGCGCCGGACTAAGAGTTCGTCCCTTTCCCCCCGTCCAAATTTTTTTTACTTCCGCTGCCTTCTGTTTATCTTTTTCTTCTCAACCCTATTCATCCAAGCCTCAAAGGGCCTACTTGCGCATAGCGTTAGCGCGCAATTGATGTGCTATCCGCACTCATTATACACAGGGCTTCTTTACCGAAGTTTAATTATACGGGCTTCATGCCCAAAGCACATGTGTCAAGCCTCCACATGTACCTTTTATTCACCATTATATGCATCGATATGACTTAAGTTTTGGCCAAGCTGGGTTGCTCGGCTCCTGTGCTTACCCTACGTTCCCGATTGTTCGGCTAGGAGGTAAAGGAGCACCTCTGCGATTGTTCTTGCCGCTGGTCATCCTGATGTGTACCTCAGACTTGGTGAAGCCGAAAGCTAGCGTTCTTAAGGGAATATTCGGTCGGTGACTTAAAAGATGATTTTTTATGCACCTATTTGTCTGCCCCCAGATGTTTTATTGCTTTTTTCGCAGTCCGGACATGCACTTTAGGGCATGCCACCCCCAGAGGAAAGGAACCCTTAACGGAACTATTCTCCCTAGAAGATGTTTCTTACTACCCATGTAATATAACATAACTAGTTGGGCACTTGTCTGATAAAGCATTGATGACCCCTACGCGGGTCTCCATGCATACCCCGGTTGTTTCATAACCGAGAAGTTATTCGGACACACTCCAGACTCTAGGGTCCCGAGGTCGAAGCTAAAAGGTCGGCAAAGACAAACGATCTACAATCCGGCTAGAAGGCATTTTGTATGTCATTTTATAATACATTGTCAACTCGACTGATTGTATTCTTCCTCAATCCTGCCTAACAGGTTGTCTAATTGACAGTCTCTGTTGGGAAAATTCATGCCAACTCCACTTGGCCGTATACTAAACTCACAGGGATCTCCTTCCCATCGGGCCCCACAGGTCCGACTTCGGCCAAGTGGTTGGGATCCGCCTTCTTGTACCGTGTCTTTACCATGGCCCAAGCCTCCCTGGCACCTTGGCGGCAGGCCGAAATCTTCCATAAATGGAAGCGCTGCCGCACTCCCTGCAGCTTCTCCGCAAGCTCCCCAAGACCCTCGGGTATGGAGAAGGCCGACCATAACGCCTGAACGACGGGCAATATAGCCCGTCGAACTCGCTCGATCAGTTGCAACAATTCGGAAGTTGATCACCCGTTGTTACGGGCATCTCCTCTCAGGCGACACTGTGAGCATACCTACAGACATATTCATCAAATTGACTTCCTCGCCGAACTCTTCTTTTCAAAGGAGTTCGCCAAGCACTTACTATATATGCCGCGACGAAGCCACTCGATTCTCCTTAACGGAGCCCGACAGCTCGGTCGAACGCCTTTCAGCTCTTCTCCAAGCTGGGCATGGGCATCCTGGAGCTTGTTCCTTTCATGCTGCACCTTATGCAGCACCCTCTCGCCGGCCTTTAGTTGGCGCAGAAGTTCTTGCCTGTCCGGATCTTGTCCGGCAGCACCTGCAATGTCGTTTTTTTAGACTTGCGCAAATGCCAAACGCTACTTATCTTTCTAAAATAATGCGTTACCAGGAGAGGTCCTTGCGTTTCCTCCTGCGCCAGAAAATGCGGCCTCAAGTTGGGCCTTGCACTCTTGCAGCTCCTGAGGCAGTTGGGCATTCTTCTCGGTAAGATCCTACGTTTCATATGATCCTTAAATCAGTTTAATATAACTACTTTAAGTCTCGGGGAGACTCTTGGCATATATAATCGTTAAATTCTCTTACCCGTATGTCTTTTACATACTGCTCCGTGGCTCTGATAAAACCATCTTGAGCAGCACGAAGGTGAGCGTCCCCCGTGCTAAAGGCATTCAACGCCTCGGGGGAGAAGCACGCGTCACGAAATACTGTCCGGCGGCGCCTGTGATTTAGGGCACTCTCCGCCTTAGACTTGGTGGCGGACAATCTATCGGCATCCTCCGTCGGAGGAACGTCCAGCTCGCGCCTTTGCGCCACCTCCCTCATGACCAAAAAGGGAGCCCGGCTGGTAGAGGTTGGATTGACAACTTCCACGCCCGCAGTCCGGCGGACGCTTTTTTCCCTATAAAAGTCATGAGCACTCAAACGCTTCCTAGGAACGTTGCTCTAAATACTGAATTGTGAGCTACACCTTTGCGGCGACGTTTCAGTCCGCGCGCCGCTCCTCTTCCGCCTACTGGTCCGAACTGGCCCTTGTCGGTCAGCCACCGCTGGCTTCGCCGCCTAGGGCGCCTCCTGCACAAAGTGCCATCATATATGGTGGTCGAAATAAGCAAGGAAGGAATGACGTGTCGTGGCTTCGCCGCAATCACCGGGAAGCCGGATATAGTCCGGGATAGTCGGCCGTGATGGCGACTAAAGCATTGTCCATGCTAAGCTGGTGGAACACCCGTCGATTAGCTCCACCTTTATGACCGGATCCTCTTTGGAGGCCGGATCCCGGATCTCTCTGGATCCTCGGGCTGCGGAGCCGGACTTAGCATTCCTCCACGGTCCGGCGCAGTTCCTCAAGGCCGAAGAAGAACACGATATAAGAAACTTAAGTTTCAAAAGGCACGGGTCGGACACGCCGAGTGTTCGCTACCCAAGGCTGGGGATTATTCATGGAAAACCCATTTAACGGGTTCGTCCAAGGGAATCCTCCTTCTCCCCTTATACAGGCGGACATAAGATCGTCACCGGATCTTGGCCGAATCCGCCCTTCTGCGGCCATGACGGGTGGCATCGCCCTCCCGTTGAAATCCCACATGGGGTGGCCTCAGATTGTAGTGGCTGCACCCCGCGATAATGCATGTTGCCATGATTCCAATCATGGTCAACCCGGCATGGGCCAAGAACCTTATTCGCCCATCAAATAATGGACGCTCTTGTCTTCCTCCGGATGGGGGCTCATGACGCCAACTAAGGCATTTCTTCAGAGGAGCATTGCTAAAACTCACGGGAGGCCGATCCAATAGGGTCCGGCAATGAGCCGCCTTCTATATAAAACCATTCAAGGCCGGTCTTCGGCACCTTCTTAGGGGTTCCGGATGGATATCCGTCCCGCAATGCGCCATATTTGGCGCCGCCCACTTGATATATGGACCCCTCGTGAGAGCGGGTACAAGGCAGAACAACCTCTTCCATTAACGCGAAGTGGGGCTCGACGCCCAGAAAAGCTCAAGAAGAGCTACATAACCCGCATAATATGCAGGATTGAGGCGGGCGTGAGGTGATGAAGCTGGAGTCCGTAGAACACCAGGAGCCCGCGGAGGAATGGATGTACAGGAAATCCGAGCCCCCTTATCAGATAGGGGACGAAGCATACCCGCTCCCCTTTGTTGGGGTAACCTCCGCTTGCTTCCCATCTTTGTAGGTGGCCAGCCCGGCTCGGACCGGAACCATGAAGGCCGGAGGGAGATATCCCCCCATTTGGAGCTTCACCAGCTCATTGTGCGGAACAGAGCATCTCCTCCAATCTCCTGGCAAAGGGCCGGGAGTGCGAGAAGAGGAGCCGCGTTGACGGTCCATGATGGAATGGATTTTTGGTCGAAAGCGCTCCGATGAGTATTTGCGAGAGGAAGATGGTGACTTGGATCTGGATTCTTGCCTCCTTTATAGGCAGATTGTTCGCACAACTAGGGGGTAAAAGATAAAAGACACCCTGACTTTTCACATTCGCACGACGCATGGAAGAAGGCCATTATTGGGCGTGGAAGCCAAGACGCGCAACATTGATAAGGAAGCTGGACACCGCTACGCAGGTGCACGTAGAACTTGAAGGAGAACCCGCCTTTGCAACGCCAAGACTACACGCATGCTGGACTTATCATCATTGAAGCCTGGTTCGGGGCTACCGAGGAGTCCCGGATTAGGGGTGTCCGGATAGCCGGACTACCACCATCGGCGGACTATCATCGGCCGAACTATCATCATCGACCGGACTCCAAGACTATGAAGATACAAGATTGAAGACTTCTCCCAAAGTGTCCGGATGGGACTTTCCTTGGCGTGGAAGGCAAGCTTGGCGATACGGGATATGTAGATCTCCTACCATTGTAACCGACTCTATGTAACCCGAGCCCTCTCCGGTGTCTATATAAACCGGATGGCTTTAGTCCGTAGGACTAGGATCAGAACATCAACAACCCTTACAATCATACCATAGGCTAGATTCTAGGGTTTAGCCTCCTTGATCTCGTGGTAGATCCACTCTTGTAAACATCCACAATATCAATATCAATCAAGCAGGACGTAGGGTTTTACCTCCATCAAGAGGGTCCGAAGCTGGGTAAACATCGTGTCCCTTGTCTCCTGTTACCATCCGCCTAGACGCACAGTTCGGGACCCCCTACCCGAGATCCGCCGGTTTTGACACCGACACTCCTCTTCACCATTAGCATACTTGGTGGCAATTTCCATCATTCGACTCAGAGACATATCTCTGGTCCGACCGAACTTCAGATTCAATTCTCGATACTTGACACCTTCCTTGAAGGCACAAACTGCTTGGTGATCAGACACATTCTCCACCGTGTGGTGCAACGTGATCCATCTCTAGATATAATCCCTCAAAGTTCCATTCGGCTTCTACACACAAGATTGTAGCTCTGTTAGCCCTGCTGGCCATTTGCATGTACCTTCAAATGTTCTGACAAATACTCGGGCAAGCTCTTCCCAGCTATAAATACTGCCAGGTGCTAACTGATTCAACCGCGCTCTGGCCGAGCCCTCCAACATCAGAGGAAGGTGCTTCATGGCCACTTCATCATTGCCACCACCAATTTGCATAGCTACTCGGTAGTCCTCAAGCCAAGTATCAGGCTTGGACTCACCAGTGAATTTGCTGACTCAAGTCGCCAACCTGAAGTTGGGAGGAATAATCGCTGCTCGATGGCTCTGTTTGAAACACTCGGGACACAAACATGCACTGCTGTCGGGTCGGGTAATCTCTATCATGGCCATCTCTCGTGTGCCCTGTTCCTCAACCAGACCTTGAACGAGAATGGATCTGGCCAAAGCCCGCCACGGGGTCGATTGGAATCCTTCGCCTCCTTTGTGAGGTCGCTCGTCATCGTGTTGCCGAGGCGCGTATGACCCACTCCTTGGGGAAGGTGTGGGCGCTCGACGACGATCATACTGCTCACGGTTTCTGTACTGATCCTGTCGATCTCCACGTCCCTCACGCCTTGGAGGCGATCTTGGGCTGTGAGCCGACTGAACTGTGTCTGCCATTACAGATCTACTATGAATCCTATTCCGAGACTGTGACACTGTTGTGTTATGCTCCCCCGCCGCCTGGAGCAAAGCCCGGATCTGCATCAAACCCCTACCAGCTTCTGGCTGGGAAGGCTGAATCGACTCTGCTATTCGGGCCGCAACTATGAGATTCTGGATCGGAGTTCGATATACCAGGGTGGGAGGCGGAAAAAGTTGTCGTCGACTGGACTTAGGAACCCGCTGCCGAGCACGCTCATCGAGTGCGTGCTGGAGATTCTCCAGTCGAGTGCGCTCAGCCAAGTTGGCCAAGCGCGCCTCTTCCAAGGCCCGGGCCTCGGGGGTTTCTCCAACGATAGGAGTTTGAAGTGCATCCATGTTACAGCGGAGAAGATCTTCCCTCTGCTACGAAGAGAGGGGCTCGGGGCGGTACTCCTCGTGGACGCGCGACGGATCGCCTCCGCCATCACCACCGTCGTTGCGGGGAAAGCCAGGGGGACTGCGCAGTCCGTTGAACATAAGGACTTCCGCCGCGGGGTCACTGCTGTCGCATTCGGATGTAGTCTCGATGGAGCCAGCCGACGGGTCGAACAGGCCGTAGAGAGTTCCGTCGGGCTCGATTGCCGCGAATTGGGAGGTGGCCGACTAGCGAGCCACCGCGTGCCTCACCCACCGCTGGAGCCTCGACCGACCGGAATGCTTGCGCCGGCGGGCAGCAGGGAGTGAAGACGCCACAGGAGCCGACCGATACTGGGTTGATGGCTGCCGCAGGAGGACGCCGCGGATGCACGCGAAAGTCGTTGCCCGCTGGACGGGAGAGCGCCGACGCCGAAAGTGGAGCCTCTTGGAGCCAAGCGGAGTCGTCAGCGACGAACACGAGCGCGCCGATACGGATCTCGCGACCCTCGGCCAATCCTCCGCCTGAAACCATGCTGATGGGGATCGGAAAAATCGCAACTTCTCCAATAAGTCGCTAAGACACCGGCTCCACGGTGGTTGCCAACTGTCGTGGTTCTAAGTCTGACAGTAGAACGGGGGTAGGTATGTAGAGGCAAGATCTTAGCTATGGAGAAGTTGTTTTTGGAGAACGTAGTAATTTCAAAAAAATTCCTACGCACACGCAAGATCATGGTGATGCATAGCAACGAGAGGGAAGAGTGTTGTCCACGTACCCTTGTAGACCGAAAGCGGAAGCGTTAGAACAACACGGTTGATGTAGTCGTACGTCTTCACGGCCTGACCGATCATGCACCGAAACTACGACACCTCCGAGTTCTAGCACACGTTCAGCTCGATGACGATCCCCGGACTCCGATCCAGCAAAGTGTCGGGGAGGAGTTCCGTCAGCACGACGGCTTGGTGACGATCTTGATGTTCTACTGTCGCAGGGCTTGGCCTAAGCACCGCTACAATATTATCGAGGACTATGGTGGAGGGGGGCACCACACACGGCTAAGAGATCAAGAGATCAATCGTTGTGTCTATGGGGTGCCCCCTGCCCCCGTATATAAAGGAGCAAGGGGAGGAGGCGGCCGGCCAGGGAGAGGCGCGCCAAGGGAGGAGTCCTACTCCCACCGGGAGTAGGACTCCTTCCGTTCCCAGTAGGAGTAGGAGAGAAGGGAGGGGAAGAGAGAAGGGAAGGAAGGAGGGGGCGCAGCCCCTCCCCCTAGTACAATTCGGACTAGGCCTTGGGGGGGGGGGCGCGGCCTGCCCTAGGCAGCCCCTCTCTCTTTCCCGTATGGCCCAATAAGGCCCAATACTTCTCCCCGGCGAATATCCGTAACTCTTCGGTGCTCCGATTAATACCCGAATCACTCGGAACCTTTCCGAAGTTCGAATATAGTCGTCCAATATATCGATCTTTACGTCTCGACCATTTCGAGACTCCTCGTCATGTCCCCGATCTCATCCGGGACTCCGAACTCCTTCAGTACATCAAAACTCATAAACTCATAATAAAACCGCCATCGAAACCTTGTTGCATGGACCCTTCACGGGTTCGAGAACTATGTAGAAATGACCGAGACACGTTTCCGGTCAATAACCAATAGCGGAACCTTGATGCTCATATTGGCTCCTACATATTTTACGAAGATCTTTTTCGGTCAAACCGCATAACAACATATGTTGTTCCCTTTGTCATCGGTATGTTACTTTCCCGAGATTCGATCGTCGGTATCTCAATACCTAGTTCAATCTCGTTATAGGCAAGTATCTTTACTCGTTATGTAATGGATCATTGCGTAACTAACTCATTAGCTACATTGCTTGCAAGGCTTATAGTGATGTGCAATACCGAGAGGGCCCATAGATACCTCTCCGATTATCGGAGTGACAAAACCTAATCTCGAAATGCGCCAACTCAACATGTACCTTTGGAGACACCTGTAGTGCTCCTTTATAATCACCCGATTACGCTAGACGCTTTGGTAGCACACAAAGTGTTCCTCCGTAAACGGAGTTGCATAATCTCATAGTTGTAGGAACATGTATAAGTCATGAAGAAAGCAATAGCAACATACTAAACGATCAAGTGCTAAGCTAACGGAATGGGTCATGTTAATCACATCATTCTACTAATGATGTGATCCCGTTAATCAAATGACAACTCATGTCTATGGCTAGGAAACTTAACCATCTTTGATTCAACGAGCTAGTCAAGTAGAGGCATACTAGTGACACTTTGTTTGTCTATGTATTCACACATGTATCAAGTTTCCGGTTAATACAATTCTAGCATGAATAATAAACATTTATCATGAAATAAGGAAATAAATAATAACTTTATTATTGTCTCTAGGGCATATTTCCTTCAGTTGTACGCACGAGTTTTACGAGTTCAGGCCCTTCTCGGAGGAAGTAACAGCCCTACGTCTCGCTGCCCGGAGGCGGTTGACTGGATTATATGTGTGTGTGTTACAGGGGGTGCGAACCCTTGTCCCTGAGGAGGGGGGTGGCTTATATAGAGTTCGCCAGACCCCTCCGGCCCTCAGTTACACAGGGTTTAAGGTACATTAAGACAGGGCGTTACTGGTAATGCTAGCAATAAAGTGACATAATGACCATTAAAGCTATGACGTAATGACCGACCGTTGCAGTATGGGGTGGCTTTAGACCTTCTGGCGGTCGAGTGACAGTCTCCTTGGTCGAGTGCCTTCAAGTCTTCCGAGTGGAATGCTTCATGGTTGAGTGGATGATGATTCTTCTTCGAATGCTTCTGGTTTTAGGGTGATGGCCTTGGGGAGGGTATCTTGGACAGGCCCATGACCCTACTGTAGGTACATAGCTTCATCACCTACCCCCCTAGGGCGCGCCCTCCACCCTCGTGGGCCCCCTGTTGCTCCACCGACGTACTTCCTCCTCCTATATATACCTATGATACGTCTCCAACGTATCTATAATTTTTGATTGCTCCATGCTACTTTATCTACTTCTTTAGGCAATATTGGGCTTTATTATCCACTTTTATATTATTTTTGGGACTAACCTATTAACCGGAGGCCCAACCCAGATTTCCTGTTTTATGCCTATTTTAGTATTTCGAGGAAAAGTAATATCAGACGGAGTCAAAACGGAACGAAATCAACAGAAGAAGTTATTTTTGGAAGGAAACCCACCTGATGGACTTGGACCCTACGTCGAAGATACGGGAGGTGCTCACGAGGGGGGGCGCCCTGGGCGCGCCCCCTGCCTCATGGGTCCCCCGTAGCTCCACCGACGTTCTCCTTTCACCCATATATACCTACGTATCGAAAAACTTCCAGAATAGAACCTAGATCGGGAGTTCGGCCGCCGCAAAACCTCCAGAACCACCAAAAACCAATCGGGACCCTATTCCGGCACCCTGCCGGAGGGGTGAACCCTCACCCGAGGCCATCTTCATCATCCTGGCGCTATCCATGATGAGGAGGGAGTACTTCACCCTCGGGGCTGAGGGTATGTACCAGTAGCTATGTGTTTGATCTCTCTCTCTCTCTCTCGTGTTCCTCTATGGCACGATCTTGATGTATCCCGAGCTTTGCTATTGTAGTTGGATCTTATGATGTTTCTCCCCCTCTACTCTCTTGTGACGAATTGAGTTTCCCCTTTGAATTTATCTTATCAGATTGAGTCTTTCATGAGAACACTTGATGTATGTCTTGCGATCCACTTGATGTATGTTTTGGTGATCAACTTGCGGGTTTCGTGACATTGGGAACCTATGCATAGGGGTTGGCACACGTTCTTGACTCTCCGGTAGTAGCTTTGGGGCACTCTTTGAAGTACTTTTATGTTGGTTGGATGAATCTGAGATTGTGTGATGCATATCGTATAATCATGCCCACGGATACTTGATGTGACAATGGAGTATCTAGGTGACATTAGGCTTTTCGTTGATTTGTATCTTAAGGTGTTATTCTAGTACGAACTCTTTTATAGATCGATCCGAAAGAATAACTTTGAGGTGGTTTCAGTACCCTACCATAATCTCTACGCTTGTTCTCCGCTATTAGTGGCTTTGGAGTGACTCTTTGTTGCATGTTGAGGGCTTGTTATATGATCTATCTATGTTATTATTGTTGAGAGAACTTGCACTAGTGAAAGTATGAACCCTAGGCCTTGTTTCCTATCATTGCAATACCGCTTACGCTCACTTTTATCCTTAGTTACCTTGCTGTTTTATATTTTCAGATTACAAAAACATATATCTACCATCCATATTGCACTTGTATCACCATCTCTTCATGAATTAGTGCACCTATACAATTTACCATTGTATCGGGTGTGTTGGGGACACAAGAGACTCTTTGTTATTTGGTTGCAGGGTTGCTTGAGAGAGACCATCTTCATCCTACGCCTCCCATGGATTGATAAACCTTAGGTCAACCACTTGAGGGAAATTTGCTACTGTCCTACAAACCTGTGCGCTTGCAGGCCCAACAACGTCTACAAGGAGAAGGTTGCGTAGTAGACATCACGCTCTTTTCTGGCGCCGTTGCCGGGGAGGTGAGTTCTTGAAGGTATATCTTTAGATCTTGCGATCGAATATTTTTGTTTCTTGTTTTAGCACTAGTCTAGTTTATAAAAGAAAACTAAAAAAATGGAATTGAGTTTAGCTCATGCGCTTCATCTTTTTAATATCTTTTGTAAGTATGATGGAAAGGAAAATTGTGCCAAAGTACTAGAAGAAGAATTACATAGAATACTTGGCATGAAATATGTGAATGATGAGCATGATTGCAATGTTGTTAGTATGAATTCCTTGAATACCCATGATGCTAATGATATGCAAAGCCACAAGCTTGGGGAAGTTATGTTTGATGAAGATGATATTTTTTGTCCCCCAAGCTTTGATGAGCAAATTTACTATGATGAAAGCATGCCTCCTATCTATGATGAGTATTGTGATGACAAATTGCTTTAAAGAACAATGATAACCATGAAACTTGTCATCTTGATCTTAATTTTCAATCACATGATAGTCATTTTATTGAGTTTGCTCCCACTACTATTCATGAGAAGAATTTTGCTTATGTGGAGAGTAGTAAATTTTCTATGCTTGTAGATCATGAAAAGAATGCTTTAGGTGCTGGTTATATTGTTGAATTCATTCATGATGCTACTGAAAATTATTATGAGGGAGGAACATATGCTTGTAGGAATTGCAATAATGTCAAGTTTCCTCCTATGTGCTTAAAATCTTGAAGTTATGCTTGTTTTGGCTTCCTATGCTAGTTGATTTTTGTTCCCATAAGTTATTTTCTCACAAAATCCCTATGCATACGAAGTGGGTTAGACTTAAATGTGCTAGTCATATTCTTCATGATGCTCCTGCTATGTTTCAACTCTTATCTTTTATGTGAGCATCATTGAAATCATCATGCCTAGCTAAAAAGGCATTAAAGAAAAGCGCTTGTTGGGAGACAACCCAATATTTATCCTTACTGTTTTGTGTGTCCACATGATTATTCTACTGTAGTAATCATGTTTTATAGCTTTTGTTTCAATAAAGTGCCAAGTAGAACCTTTGGGAAGACTTGGGTGAAGTCTATATGATCTTGCTGTAGAAAACAGAAACTTTTAGCTCACGAGAATAGCTGCCATTTTTACTGGAGAGTGATTTTAGGTTGATTATTTTTGCAGATGACTAATAGACAAATTACTCAGGTCCAGCAATTTATTTCATAATTTTTTGGGTTCCATAAGTATACGTTTGATACAGATTGCTATAGACTTTTCTGTTTTTGATAGATTCTGTTTTCATTGTGTTGTTTGCTTATTTTGATGCATCTATGGCTAGTATTAAGTGGTATGAACCATAGAGAAGTTAGAATACAGTAGATATTACACCAATATGAATTTAGAATGAGTTCATTACAGTACCTAAGTGGTGGTTTTATTTTCTTATACTAACGGAGCTTACGAGTTTTGTTTTGAGTTTTGTGTGGTTGAAGTTTTCAAGTTTTGGGTAAAGATTTGATGGATTATGGAATAAGGAGTGTAAAGAGCCTAAGATTGGGGATGCCCAAGGCATCCCAAGGTAATATTCAAGGACAACCAAGAGCCTAAGCTTGGGGATGCCCTGGATGGCATCCCCTCTTTCGTCTTCGTTCATCGGTAGCTTTACTAGGAGCTATATTTTTATTCGCCACATGATATGTGTTTTGCTTGGAGCATCATTTTATCTTGTTAGTTTTTGCTTGCTGTTAGTTAGAATAATGTTTTGCATCTTTAGTTTCAATAAAAATGTCAAGGATAGCCTTTGCCATGCTTATTTTGCTAGTATACATGTTGCTGTTTGAAAACAGAAAGTTTACCGCTGTTGCAAAAATTCCCTAGAAAAGTCAGAGAATGGTATAACGTTGAATCTTTTTGCATATTAAGATCTGATAAATTTATTAAAGTGGGAGTTTTAGTTCAAAAATTTTGGAGTCAGGGAAGTATTGTTACTCTTGCATTCTTTACAGACTGTACTGTTTTGGCAGATTGCTGTTAGGGTTGCATTGTTTGCATATGTTTGCTTGTTTAATGATTCTATTTGAGGATAGGAGTATTAAATATTCAGAGACATTTAGTATTAAATGTTGAATAATAATTTTAGTGACTTGTTACAGTAGAATATGATAAGGTTTTGCATTGCTTTATACTAACCTATCTCACGAGTTCTTGTTGAGTTTGTTGTGAATGAAGCTTTTGATAAAAAAAGAGAAACCATGATATGAGAGGAATTAAGGAGACACAAAATTTCAAGCTTGGGGATGCCCAAGGCACACCAAGATAATATTTCAATAAGTATCAAGCATCTAAGCTTGGGGATGCCCATTAGGCATCCCACCTTTTTCTTCAACAACTATCGGTTAGTATCGGTTGAGCCTAAGTTTTTGCTTCTTCACATGAGTTGTGCTATCCTTGCATTGTAGTTTTCTTTAGCTTTTCTTGCTGTTTGAATGAAGTATCAAGATCTGAAATTCTTTATTGAGAGAGAGCCATACACAAATTGGAATTTTCTAGAATACTCTATGTGCTTCACTTATATCTTTTGAGCGTGATAATATTTGCTCTAGTGCTTCACTTATATCTTTTAGAGCACAATGGTGGTTTTGTTTTAAAGAAACTTGATCTCTCATGCTTCACATATATTATTTTGAGAGTCATTAATAGCATGGTAATTTGCTTAATGTTAATATACTTGGTATTCAAGATATGTGAAACTTTCTTTTGAGTGAATTGAATACTAAGATAAGTTTGATGCTTGATAATTGTTTTGAGATATGGAGGTGATAATATCAAAGTCGTTCTAGTTGGGTGATTATGAATTTAAAGAATGCTTGTGTTGAAGTTAGCAAGTGCCGTAGCATGCACGTATGGTTAAAGTTGTGTAACAAATTTCAAACATGAAGTGTACCTGGCTTGTGCATCCTTATGAGTGGCGATCGGGGACAAGCGATGGTCTTTTCCTGCCAATCTATCCCCCTAGGAGCATGCGCGTAGTACTTGATTTTTGATGACTTCTAAATTTTTGCAATAAGTATATGAGTTCTTTTGACAAATGTTGAGTCCATGGATTATACGCACTTTTACCTTTCCGCCTTTGCTAGCCTCTTCGGTACCGTGCATTGCCCTTTCTCACCTTGAGAGTTGGTGCAAACTTCACGGCAGGTGCATCCAAACCCCGTGATACGATACGCCTATCACACATAAACCTCCTTATATCTTCCTCAAAACAGCCACCATACCTACCTATTATGGCATTTCCATAGCCATTCCGAGATATATTGCCATGCAACTTCCATCATCATCATCATGACATACATTACTTTTGTCATATTGCCATTGCATGATCATGTAGTTGACATCGTATTTGTGGCAAAGCCACCATGCATTATTTTTCATACATGTCACTCTTGATTCATTGCACCATCCCGGTACACCACCGAAGGCATTCATATAGAGTCATACCTTGTTCTAGTTTCGAGTTGTAATCCTTATGTTGTAATCAATAGAAGTGTGATGATCATCATTCAATAGAGCATTGTCCCAAAAAAAAGAGAAAGGCCAACGAAAAAAAAGAAGGCCCAAAAAAAAATAAAAATAAAATAAAAAAGGGGCAATGCTACTATCCTTTTTCTTCCACACTTGTGCTTCAAAGTAGCACCATGTTCTTCATGTAGTGAGTCTCATATATTGTGCTTCAAAGTAGCACCTTGTTCTTCATGTAGTGAGTCTCATATATTGTGCTTCAAAGTAGCACCTCGTTCTTCATGTAGTGAGTCTCATAAGTTGTCCTTTTTATACTAGTGGGAATTTTTCGTTATAGAACTTGGCTTGTATATTCCTACAATGGGCTTCCTCAAATGCCCTAGGTCGTCGTGAGCAACCAAGTTGGATGCACACCCACTAGTTTTCTTTTGTTGAGCATTTATAGCTCTAGTGCATCCGTTGCATGGCAATCCCTACTCCTCATGTTGACATCAATTGATGGGCATCTCCATAGCCCGTTGATTAGCCTCGGCTAACGTGAGACTTTCTCCTTTTTGTCTTCTCCACACAATCCCCATCATCATATTCTATTCCACCCATAGTGCTATATCCATGGTTCACGCTCATGTATTGCGTGAAAGTTGAAAAAGTTTGAGATTATTTAAGTATGAAACAATTGCTTGGCTTGTCATCGGGGGTATAGAAGTTGGGAACATCTTTGTGTGACGAAAATGAAGCATAGCCTAACTATATGATTTTGTAGGGATGAACTTTCTTTCGCCATGTTATTTTGAGAAGACATGATTGCTTTGATTAGTATGCTTGAAGTATTATTATTTTTGTGTCAATATGAACTTTTGTCTTGAATCTTTCAGATCTGAATATTCATATCACAATTAAGAAGATTTACATTGAAATTATGCCAAAGTATCACTTCGCATCAAAAATACTTTCTTTTATCATTTACCTACTCAAGGACGAGCATGAATTAAGCTTGGGGATGCTTGATACGTCTCCAACGTATCTATAATTTTTGATTGCTCCATGCTACTTTATCTACTGTTTTAGGCAATATTGGGCTTTATTATCCACTTTTATATTATTTTTGGGACTAACCTATTAACCGGAGGCCCAGTAGAGATTCTCGCTTTTATGCCTATTTTAGTATTTCGAGGAAAAGGAATATCAGACTGAGTCAAAATGGAACGAAATCAACTGGAGAAGTTATTTTTGGAAGGAAACCCACCTGATGGACTTGGACCCTACGTCAGAAGATATGGGAGGTGCTCACGAGGGTGTGGGGCGCGCCCTCCCCCCTGGGCACGCCCGCCGACGTTCTCCTTTCACCCATATATACCTACGTATCGAAAAACTTCCAGAATAGAACCTATATCGGGAGTTCCGCCGCCGCAAAACCTCCAGAACCACCAAAATCCAATCGGACCTGCTCAAGCACCTCGCCGGAGGGGGAACCTCACCAGAGAGGCCATCTTCATCATCCCGGCGCTATCCATGACGAGGAGAGAGTAGTTCACCCTCGGGGCTGAGGGTATGTACCAAAGAGCTATGCGTGTTTGATCTCTCTCTCTCTCTCGTGTTCTCTCTCGTGTTCCTCTATGGCACGATCTTGATGTATCCCGAGCTTTGCTATTGTAGTTGGATCTTATGATGTTTCTCCCCTCTACTCTCTTGTGATGAATTGAGTTTCCCTTTGAAGTTATCTTATCGGATTGAGTCTTTCATGAGAACACTTGATGTATGTCTTGTGATCCACTTGATGTATGTTTTGGTGATCAACTTGCGGGTTTTGTGACATTGGGAACCTATGCATAGGGGTTGGTACACGTTCTTGACTCTCCGGTAGTAGCTTTGGGGCACTCTTTGAGGTACTTTTATGTTGGTTGGATGAATCTGAGATTGTGTGATGCATATCGTATAATCATGCCCACGGATACTTGAGGTAACAATGGAGCATCTAGGTGACATTAGGGTTTTGGTTGATTTGTATCTTAAGGTGTTATTCTAGTACGAACTCTTTTATAGATCGATCCGAAAGAATAACTTTGAGGTGGTTTCGTACCCTACCATAATCTCTACGTTTGTTCTCCGCTATTAGTGCCTTTGGAGTGACTTTGTTGCATGTTGAGGGCTTGTTATATGATCTATCTATGTTATTATTGTTGAGAGAACTTGCACTAGTGAAAGTATGAACCCTAGGCCTTGTTTCCTATCATTGCAATACCGTTTACGCTCACTTTTATCCTTAGTTACCTTGCTGTTTTTATATTTTCAGATTACAAAACCTATATCTACCATCCATATTGCACTTGTATCACCATCTCTTCGCCGAACTAGTGCACCTATACAATTTACCATTGTATTGGGTGTGTTGGGGACACAAGAGACTCTTTGTTATTTGGTTGCAGGGTTGCTTGAGAGAGACCATCTTCATCCTACGCCTCTCGCGGATTGCTAAACCTTAGGTCATCCACTTGAGGGAAATTTGCTACTGTCCTACAAACTTGTGCACTTGCAGGCCCAACAACGTCTACAAGAAGAAGGTTGCGTAGTAGACATCAACCTACGTACCCCCAAACGATCAGATACGTAGCCAAAAACCTAATTCCGCCGCCGCAACCTTTTGTACCCACGAGATCCCATCTTGGGGTCTGTTGCGGAGCTCCGCCGGAGGGGGCATCGATCACGGAGGGCTTCTACATCAACACCATAGCCCCTCCGATGAAGTGTGAGTAGTTTACCTCAGACCTTCGAGTCCATAGTTATTAGCTAGATGGCTTTCTCTCTCTTTTTGGATCTCAATACAATGTTCTCCCCCTCTCTCGTGGAGATCTATTCGATGTAATCTTCTTTTGCGGTGTGTTTGTTGAGACCGATGAATTGTGGCTTTATGATCAAGATTATCTATGACCAATATTTGAATCTTCTCTGAATTCTTTTATGTATGATTGAGTTATCTTTGCAAGTCTCTTCGAATTACCCGTTTGGTTTGGCCAACTAGATTGGTAGTTATTGCAATGGGAGAAGTGTTTAGCTTTGGATTCAATCTTGCGGTGTCCTTTCCCAGTGACAGTAGGGGCAGCAAAGCACGTATATATTGTTGCCATCGAGGATAACAAGATGGGTTTTTTATCATATTGCATGAATTTATCCCTCTACATCATGTCATCTTGCTTAAGGCGTTACTCTGTTCTTATGAACTTAATACTCAAGATGCATCTCGGATAGCGGTCGATGTGTGGAGTAATAGTAGTAGATGCAGGTGAGTCGGTCTACTTGTCTCGGATGTGAAGCCTATATACATGATCATACCTAGATATTCTCATAACTATGCTCAATTCTGTCAATTGCTCAACAGTAATTTGTTCACCCACCGTAAAATACTTATGCTCTTGAGAGAAGCCACTAGTGAAACCTATGGCCCCCGGGTCTATCTTCATCATATTAATCTTCCAACACTTAGTTATTTCCTTTGCTTTTATTTTACTTTTGCATCTTTATCATAAAAATACCAAAAATATTATCCTATCATATCTATCAGATCTCACTCTCGTAGTGACCGTGTAGGGATTGACAACCCCTTATCGCGTTGGTTGCGAGGATTTATTTGTTTTGTGTAGGTGCGAGGGACTCATGCGTAGCCTCAGATCGGATTGATACCTTGGTTCTCAAAACTGAGGGAAATACTTACGCTTACTTTGCTGCATCACCCTTTTCTTCTTCAGGGAAAACCAACGCAGTGCTCAAGAGGTAGCAAGAAGGATTTCTGGCGCCATTGCTGAAGTGGAGGTCTACGCAAAATTCAACATACCAAGTACCCATCACAAACCCTTATCTCCGCATTACATTATTTGCCATTTGCCTCTCGTTTCCTCTCCCCACTTCACCCTTGCCGTTTTATTCGCCCTCTCTTTTTCGTTCGCCTCTTTTTCGCTTGCTTGTCGTTATGGCTAGTCCTCTATCTTCTCCGTTGTCTCCCGAGAATGAAGTTCTAAATTTTAAACAAAGGGAGGGAGAAAATCTAAAAGACGCTTGGTATAGAATTTGCAATGCTCAAAATAGATCTACCAGGAAGCAATCTACTTCCATTCTTCTCCGGAATTTTTATGTAGGCGCTAATCCTTGGTATAGATATATTCTTGATACCATTACCGGAGGGAATTTCTTGGGTAGCCATACTTTTGACTCTTATAATGCTATGATAGATTTATTTGGCTCACTACCTCTCTTGGTTAATGGAACTATGTTAAGTTTGGAGCATGTAATTCAAAGACTTGAAATTATTGAAAATAAAGTTGCTACCGTAGAGTTAATTGAAAATCTGGATAAAAAGATCCACAACCAAATTACCCAATAAGGATCTAAGGTAGGAGTCACTTTGAAAAATATTAAGGAAAAGGAACCCATAGTTAATGAGAGAATAAACCAAGATTCCACTAGAATCGATAAACTTGAGGGTATCATTACCAACTTGGGAACCGATTTTTCTTCCGTAAATAATACTCCTAGTCCCCCAACTAAAATTGCCAAGCTTATGTATGTTCCTAAAAATAAGGGTGAATCCTCTAGTAAAGAAACTGTGGATCTTAAATCTATAAGTATTCATCCCAATCTTTTTGCTATCATTAAGGAACCATTTGCTACAAATGAATTTTTCGATCTTGTTCCTAAAAGTTTGATAATTAATAAAAAGAAAGAAACTCTAAAGGGTGATAGATGTCTTATTGAAGAATTGCCTACCAAATATGGCAATACCTAGATCTATCCTTGCTTTTATGCCTAGCTAGGGGCGTTAAACGATAGCGCTTGTTGGGAGGCAACCCAATTTTATTTATAGTTTTTTTGCTTTTTGCTTCTGTTTAGGAATAAATACTTTATCTAGCCTCTTGTTAGATGTGTTTTTATGTTTTAATTAGTGTTTGTGCCAAGTTAAACCTATAGGATCTTCTCGGATGATAGTTATTTGATCTTGCAGAAAATTCCACAAACTTTCTGTTCACGAAAACAATTGTTAAAAATCACAAGAACGTGATACAATATTGATTCCAATTGCTTCTGTTCAATACAAACATTGTCTAGGTCGTCCTATTTTGGCTGATTTTTTGGAGTTCCAGAAGTTTGCGTTAGTTACAGATTACTACAGACTGTTCTGTTTTTGACAGATTCTGTTTTTCGTGTGTTCTTTGCTTATTTTGATGAATCTATGGCTAGTAAAAGAGCTTATAAACCATAGAGAAGTTGGAATACAGTAGGTTTAACACCAATATAAATAAATAATGAGTTCATTACAGTACCTTGAACTGGTCTTTTGTTTTCTTTCGCTAACGGAGCTCACGAGATTTTCTGTGAAGTTTTGTGTTGTGAAGTTTTCAAGTTTTGGGTGAAAGATTTGATGGATTATGGAACAAGGAGTGGCAAGAGCCTAAGATTGGGGATGCCCATGGCACCCCCAAGATAATCTAAGGACACCAAAAAGGCAAAGCTTGGGGATGGCCCGGAAGGCATCCCCTCTTTCGGTAACTTTACTTGGAGCTATATTTTTATTCACCACATGATATGTGTTTTGCTTGGAGCGTCTTGTATGATTTGATTCTTTGCTTTTTAGTTTACCACAATCATCCTTTATATACACACCTTTTGAGAGAGTCACACATGATTCGTAAATTCTTCGAATACTCTATGTGCTTCACTTATATCTTTTGAGTTATATAGTTTTTGCTCTAGTACTTCACTTATATCTTTTAGAGCACGGTGGTGGTTTTGTTTTATGGAAACTATTGATCTCTCATGCTTCACTTAGATTATATTGAGAGTCTTAAATAGCATGGTAATTTGCTTAAATAATCCTAATATGCTAGGTATTCAAGAATAGTAAAAATTCTTATGAGTGTGTTGAATACTATGAGAAGTTTGATGCTTGATAATTGTTTTGAGATATGAAGATGGTGATATTAGAGTCATGCTAGTTGAGTAGTTGTGAATTTGAGAGATACTTGTGTTAAAGTTTGTGATTCCTGTAGCATGCACATATGGTGAACCGTTATGTGATGAAGTCGGAGCATGATTTATTTATTGATTGTCTTCCTTATGAGTGGTCATTGTGACTGTTGACGATGGTCTTTTCCTAGCAATCTATCCCCCTAGGAGCATGCGCGTAATACTTTGCTTTGATAACTTGTAGATTTTTGCAATAAGTATATGAGTTCATTATGACTAATGTTGAGTCCATGGATTATACGCACTTTTCCTCCTTCCACCATTGCTAGCCTCTCTAATACCGCGCACTTTTCGCCGGTATCATACACCCACCATATACCTTCCTCAAAACAGCCACCATACCTACCTATCATGGCATTTCCATAGCCGTTCCGAGATATATTGCCATGCAACTGACCACCGTTCCGTTTATTATGACACGCTTCATCATTGTCATATTGCTTTGCTTGATCATGTAGTTGACATTGTATTTGTGGCAAAGCCACCATTCATAATCCTTCCGTACATGTCACTCTTGATTCATTGCATATCCCGGTACACCGCCGGAGGCATTCACATAGAGTCGTATTTTGTTCTAAGTATTGAGTTGTAAGAAAATAAACGTGTGATGATCATCATTTCTTAGAGCATTGTCCCAAGTGACGAAAGGATGATGGAGACTATGATTCCCCCACAAGTCGGGTTGAGTCTCCGGACGAAAAAAAAGAGGCCATAAAAAAGAAGAAGAAAAGGCCCAAATAAAAAAAATGATGAGAGAAAAAGAGAGAAGGGACAATGTTACTATCCTTTAACCACACGTGTGCTTCAAAGTTGCACCATGATCTTCATGATAGAGTCTCCTATGATATCACTTTCATATACTAGTGGGAATTTTTCATTATAGAACTTGGCTTGTATATTCCAATGATGGGCTTCCTCAAAATGCCCTAGGTCTTCGTGAGCAAGTGAGTTGGATGCACACCCACTTAGTTTCTTTTGTTGATCTTTCAGATACTTATAGCTCTAGTGCATCCAAGGTTGCTTGGCAATCCCTACTCACTCACATTGATATCTATTGATGGGCATCTCCAGTAGTCCCGTTAATACGCCTCTAGTTGACGTGAGACTATCTTCTCCTTTTGTCTTCTCCACAACCACCATTCTATTCAACATATAGTGCTATGTTTGCTCATGTATTGGCGTGAAGATTGAAAAGTTTGAGAATGTCAAAGTATGAAACAATTGCTTGGCTTGTCATCGGGGTTGTGCATGATTTAAATATTTTGTGTGGTGAAGATAGAGCATAGCAGGACTATATGATTTTGTAGGGATAACTTTCTTTGGCCATGTTATTTTGAGAAGACATAATTGCTTAGTTAGTATGCTTGAAGTATTATTATTTTTATGTCAATATGAACTTTTTCTTGAATTTTTCGGATCTGAATATTCATACCACAATTAAGAAGAATTACATTGAAATTATGCCAAGTAGCACTCCGCATCAAAAATTCTGTTTTTATCATTTACCTACCCGACGACGAGCAGGAATTTAGCTTGGGGATGCTTGATACGTCTCCAACGTGATCTATAATTTTTGATTGCTCCATGCTATATTATCTTCCTGTTTTTGCACATTATTGGGCTTTATTATTCACTTTTATATTATTTTTGGGACTAACCTATTAACCAAAGGCCCAAATGTAATTGTTGTTTTTTGCCTATTTCGTAGTTTCAAGCAGAAAAGAATATCAAGCAGAGTCCAAACGGAATGAAACCTTCGAACGTGATCTTTGGAACGAACATGATCCAGGAGACTTGGACCCTACGTCAAGCAACCAACAGGGAAGCCACGAGGTAGGGGGGCGCCTACCCCCCTAGGGCGCGCCCTCCACCCTCGTGGGCCCCTGTTGTTCTACCGACGTACTTTTTCCTCCTATATATACCTAGGTACCCCCAAACAATCAGATACGGAGCCAAAAACCTAATTCCACCGCCGCAACCTTACATGTACCCACGAGATCCCATCTTGAGGTGCATTAGGAGCTCACGGAGGGGGCATCGATCACGGAGGGCTTCTACATCAACACCATAGCCCTTCCGATGAAGTGTGAGTAGTTTACCTCAGACCTTTCGGGTCCATAGTTATTAGCTAGGTGGCTTTCTCTCTCTTTTGGATCTCAATACAATGTTCTCTCCCCTCTCTCGTGGAGAGATCTATTCGATGTAATCTTCTTTTTATGTGTGTTTGTTGGAGACCGATGAATTGTGGCTTTATGATCAAGATTATCTATGACCAATATTTGAATCTTCTCTGAATTCTTTTATGTATGATTGAGTTATCTTTGCAAGTCTCTTCGAATTACCCGTTTGGTTTGGCCAACTAGATTGGTAGTTATTGCAATGGGAGAAGTGTTTAGCTTTGGATTCAATCTATGTGTCCTTTCCCAAAGGATGAGGCGAAGAAGGCACGTATATATTGTTGCCATCGAGGATAACAAGATGGGGTTTTTATCATATTGCATGAATTTATCCCTCTACATCATGTCTTCTTGCTTAAGGTTACTCTGTTCTTATGAACTTAATACTCTAGATGCATGCCGGATAGCGGTCGATGTGTGGAGTAATAGTAGTAGATGCAGGTGAGGCGAGTCGGTCTACTTGTCTCGGATGTGAAGCCTATATACATGATCATACCTAGATATTCTCATAACTATGCTCAATTGCCGGTTGCTCAACAGTAATTTGTTCACCCACCGTAAAATACTTATGCTCTTGAGAGAAGCCACTAGTGAAACCTATGGCCCCCGGGTCTATCTTCATCATATTAATCTTCCAACACTTATTTATTTCCTTTGCTTTTACTTTACTTTGCATCTTTATCATAAAAATACCAAAAATATTATCCTATCATATCTATCAGATCTCACTCTTGTAAGTGATCGTGTAGGGATTGACAACCCCTTATCGCGTTGGTTGCGAGGATTTATTTGTTTTATGTAGGTGCGAGGGACTCGCGCGTAGCCTCCTACTGGATTGATACCTTGGTTCTCAAAAACTGAGGGAAATACTTATGCTACTTTGCTGCATTACCCTTTCCTCTTCAAGGGAAAACCAACACAGTGCTCAAGAGGTAGCACGTACACACCTCAACAAAATGGAGTTGTTGATAGGAAGAACCGGACTCTTATTGAGATGGCAAGAACGATGCTTGATGAGTACAAGACTTCAAAACACTTTTGGGCGGAAGCGGTTGAGACAGCTTGTCATGCAACAAATCGCTTGTATCTTCACAAGCTACTCGGCAAGACGGCATCTGAGCTCCTCACCTAGAATTAACAAACCCCAAGTTGGATACTTTTAGGTTTTCGGCTCAAAGTGCTACATTCTTGATAAGCATCATTGTTCTAAATTTGCTCCTAAATCTCATGAAGGTTTCCTACTTGGTTATGGCTCAAACTCTCACACTTACCGTGTTCACAACAATTTCACCCAAAAGGTTGAAGAGACGGTAGTTGTGAAGTTTGATGAATCTAACTTATTTCGCAAGTAGAGCAATTGCCAATTGATGTAGGAGACAAAGATCCTGCGGAAGCGATCCAAGACTTGTCTATTGGCAAGATTCGTCCAACGCAGGTGAAGGAGAGCACCTCGTCCGTCCAAGTGGAAGATTCCACCTCACAACAAGTTGAACCAAGAGTAGATACGGAAGCATCCACGAGTGGGACACACCAAGATGAACATCAGCAACCTCCTTCTCAACCACGACAAGTGAACGACAACGTCAACAATGAAGAAGGCCAAGAAGAAGAACAAGATGAAGAGAATGTTCCACCTGAGGCCAAGCAAAAGCTCCCGCGAGTTCGAGCAAGAGTTGCCAAAGACCATCACGTCGAGCAAATCTACAATGATATCCAAATCGGGAGAATCACTCGCATCTAAAACTCGTTTTGGCTAACTTTTGTGAACATTATTCATTCTCTAGCATTGAACCTATGAAGGTTGAAGAAGCATTGGAAGATCCAGATTGGATAAACGCCATGCATGAAGAGCTACACAACTTTGAGAGAAATAAAGTGTGGACATTGTTCGAGAAGCCTGACAACAACCACAACAACATCATCGGGTAAATTAAAATGGGTGTTTCGCAACAAGCAAGATGAAGATGGACAAGTTGTTTGCAACAAAGCACGTCTAGTCGCCCGAGGCTACACTCAGGTCGAAGGTATGGACTATGGTGAGACATATGCCCCCGTTGCTAGACTTGAGTCCATTAGCATCTTACTTGCTTATGTTAATCACCATTATATCACCTTGTACCAAATGGACATTAAAAGTGCTATCAAGATTGCTCACAATCCCTTGTAACATTCTCGAACTAAGCACATTGAAGTTCGTCATCATTTCATGCGAGATCACATTGCCAAAGGGGACATTGATCTTAAGCATGTTCGCACCGATAAGCAATTGGTGGATATATTCACCAAACCGCTTGATGAGAAAGTTTTTTTTTTCCATTTGAGAGGTGAATCGAACATCATTGATGCTTCAAACTTGGAGTAGGAACTCCATTTGGATACATGCAAGGCATGAGCCTTTGACTAATCCTTGATATTTCTTTCATGTTGCTATTTATATGTCTTGGATATATTTAAACCCTTGCATGCTATATAACCCTTGTAGGTACTTGGATGAATCTAAATCTATGAGATTGCAACCCACTCACATCTTGAGCAATTTCTACATCACCAAGTCTCTACACAATAGTGGTTGAAGACAAGGAAGCACGAAACCCTTCAAACATATCCTTCGACAAATTCTATATTAAGTTTGATGATTGTCATTTTGGATACACAAGTGCTCTTCCTTGCAAGACTAACCCATGTAGGTAGATGAACTCAAATTCCAAGTGGTGCTCCCAACTCTTGATGAGCTACATCAACCTTGAGCAACCCACACAAATTCAACTACATGATCAAGATCAACACCACCACCCAAGGTATGTTATTCCATCTTAGAAAAGCTTTACTCCAAGTCATGGGTCAAAGCAACTCAACAAGATATGAATACATCAAGATGCTTAAACGAAAAATGGTAACCCCATTTTGAGCTTAAACGATGAGTATGACCTATGATCAAGTGCCCTCACTTGACTCCTAAGCCAATATAATCTAACATTGGTGACTTTGTCGCCGACCAATTCTAGATGAAGTTCTCTTGTGTTTTTCTGTGCTCTTGCATTTGTCTCATGCATATTTGTTTCCCCTTTCAAAAAAAACTTCATCTAGATTTCTTTTACATTACTGCATTCCCTACATCCAATTCATTGCAAATCTTTCAAAGAAATTCCATGCAAATCCTTGTGAGATCTTACTTGCCTAGTGAGCTGAGGTGACAAGTGTTTTCACTATGATGAACTTCGGTCACACCGGTTTGTTTCCTTGAGTCCAACTGAATTCCTTCGCACCGCAAAAGCACAACTCGGTGCAACCCGATTTCACCTGCAGGAAAAGACAGCTTGCCACTTGTTCCTGCATTATTTTTGCTCCAGCTCCACTCAATGATTCTTGTCCTCTACCAGCATCACATTCGACTTGCTGCTTTGTTCTGTGCCTCAAGGACCAAACCCATTTGTAACAACAATCCAGAAGAACCCTTCTTGGAAATTGATGTCAAATGGGGAGAGAGAGAGATCATATCAAAGCTTAATCATTTCTATAGGGGGAGAGAATACTCAGGGGGAGAGTGTTCTTCAACAAGGAAAAAGAAAGCCCAGATGCTTGGTGATTAAGAGGAGAGAACTCACATGTCTTTAAGAGGGGAAAGACATGTTCATATTTGATTGTTTGCATTAGCCCTGTTTCTTTTCTATGCTCTGACTTTCTGTTCCCTATCTTGTCCCAGTATCCCATGCTAGATTCAGGGGGAGCAAGACATCTAAGGGAAGGAAATCCTTGAATTCATTGCACATCTTTACCTTTGGGGACATGTCTATATCCAATGGGGTACTCAGTACTCACTCTCTACATGTCATCCCAGTCTTGGTACTCTTGTGGTTTCTTTTGTTTGCTCTGGCTAGTAGGTGTATCTGTGTTATCTAACCTTGTTTACTCAGGTTCATTCCTTCCTAAGCCAACTCAAGACCACAAGGTAAGTATATGCATCACAGTCATGTGTATGAGGATTTCTTCCTGATGTACATACTGTTTGCAAGAAGGACTCAGGAGCATGAAGGTACATTTCCTATATTCACATCATTTGCTCTGATGCATACAGCCAAGATACATGTAACACATTGCTTACTCTGTCATGCTTATGCATTCACATGCTCCTATATTCCATATTTACATGATTGCATACATGTAGGGGGAGCCTATGCATGTTACATGTCTTTCCAAATCTTTACTTGTTATTCTCTATATCTTTATCTAAAGCTTTGATGTATGTTGTCATCAATTACCAAAAAGGGGGAGATTCAAAGCACAAGTGCTCCCTGGGTGATTTTGGTAATTAATGTCAACATATCTCTTGTTGGACTAATGCATCTACCTAGTATGTTTCAGATAAGTTCAACAATGGAGTGTCATGGACTAGAGGATGTGGAACCCCTTCAAGATGCTGAGGACAAAGGATTGGCTCAAGCAGAAAGCTCAGGACTCTACATTCTCTATTTTACTGATCCAAGATCACATTGAGTCCATCGGAAAGCCAATACTATTAAGAGGGGATGAGGTGTTGCTTAATGGCTTGCTTGCTCAAGTACTTAGTGATATGCTCCAAAGCCCTCAACCACTTTCTCACATCCACATATGTCCCAAACCAAAAAGTCAAACTCGGCCCCACCGATTTGATCTATCAAAGGCATACCACCGAGTTCACTTGACATAGCCACTGCCAGAAACCCTAATCATTTTGGTCTCACCGATGGGATCTCGGTCTCACGGAGATGGGCTTGCAAACTCTCTGTTGCCTATTGCAATAATTTCGGTCCCACCAAGGTATGCAATCGGTCCCACCGAGTTTGCTTGGCCAACTCCTCTACATTACCAAATCGGTCCCACCCAGAGTTTTGTGTAATCAGTCAAACCGAAGTTGAGGGCTTTACTCCTAACCTAGCACATCGGTCCTACCGAAGTTGATCATATCGGCCCCACGAAATACCCTAACGGTCACATTTTTTGAACTAATCAGTCCGACCGACCGAGTTCTGAATCGGTCCCACCGAGTTTGGTGATTTGTGTGTAACGGTTAGATTTTGTGTGGAGGCTATATTGAAGGAAATATGCCCTAGAGGCAATAATAAATTTATTGTTTATTTCCTTATTTCATGATAAATGTTTATTATTCATGCTAGAATTGTATTAACCGGAAACTTGATACATGTGTGAATACATAGACAAACATAGTGTCACTAGTATGCCTCTACTTGACTAGCTCGTGAATCAAAGATGGTTAAGTTTCCTAGCCATGGACATGAGTTGTCATTTGATTAACGGGGTCACATCATTAGGAGAAAGATGTGATTGACTTGACCCATTCCGTTAGCTTAGCACTTGATCATTTAGTATGTTGCTATTGCTTTCTTCATGACTTATACAAGTTCCTATGTGTGCTACCAAACGTCACAACGTAATTGGGTGATTATAAAGGAGCTCTACAGGTGTCACCAAAGGTACATGTTGAGTTGGCGTATTTCGAGATTAGGTTTTGTCACTCCGATTGCTCTGAGAGAGGTATCATGGGCCCTCTTTAATGCACATCACTATAAGCCTTGCAAGCAATGTAGCTAATTAGTTAGTTGCAGATGATGACCCACTTCAGTTCGCGAGATCTGCGGTTTTCTTGGACTACTTGAGGATACTATCGGAGATTCATTGAGAATTTTTCCAAGATTGCGAAGCCAATGACGGAGTTATTGAAGAAGGATACCAAGTTTAATTGGATGGAAGATTGCGAGGCAAGTTTTCAGGAGTTGAAGAAACGTTTGACTACAGCCCCAGTGCTAACACTGCCAGATATACGTAAGGATTTCCAAGTGTATTGCGACGCCTCTCGCTTAGGACTTGGAAGTGTGCTCATGCAGGACGGAAGAGTTGTTTCGTATGCCTCACGACAACTAAAACCACATGAGTTGAATTATGCCACACATGATTTGGAGTTAGCGACCCCGTAGTGCATGCGCTGAAGACTTAGAACATTACCTTATTGGAAACCGTTGTGATGTGTACACGCATCATAAGAGTTTAAAGTACATCTTCACCACGAAGGAAGCCGAACCTTCTGTGAGAGGAGATGGTTGGAGCTTATAAAGGATCATGACATGAAGCTGCACTATCATCCAGGAAAGGCCAATGTCGTAGCAGACGCTTTGAGCCAGAAGAGTTATACTAATGTTCTAGCAAGTACGGGATTGCCGAAGGAGTTAGCAGAGGATCTCGGGGAACTTTGATTGGAGATTGTTCCTCGAGGTTTTGTTGCAACAATGGAAGTTCAGTCGACATTGTTGGGAAGGATTTGAGAAGCTCAGAAGGATGACAAGGAGATTGCCGAGATAAAAGAGAGAATGAGCAAAGGAAAGGCCAAAGGTTTTCGTGAGGATGAGCACGACACCTTATGGTTTGAGGACCGAGTTTATGTGCCCAATAGCATAAAGATCGGGAAGTTAATACTTGGGAGGCTCATGACTCACCATACTCGATACACCCGGAAACACCAAGATGTATGTGGATTTGAAGGAGCGTTTACGGTGGGCGGGGATGAAGAAGGATATCGCCCGAGTATGTAGCAGTATGTGATGTATGTCGAGAGAGTGAAGGCGGAGCATCAAAAGCCAGCAGGATTATTCTGACTGTGCCGATACCAGAATGGAAGTGGGAGAAGCTTGGCATGGATTTTATCACGGATTGCCGGGGACAAAATCAGGATATGATTCTATATGGTTAGTAGTTGATCGGCTTGACCAAAAGTGGCTCACTTTATCGGTGAAAACAACTTATACCAGTGCGAAGTTGGCCAAGATATATATGACCAGGATCGTATGTCTGCATGGAGTTCCGAGGACCATCATATCAGATAGAGGAACACAATTGACCTCAAAGTTTTGGCATCAACTGCACCATACTTTGGGAACGAGATTGGAGTTCAGTACGACATTTCACCCGCAGACGGATGGACAGACCTGGAGAGATTCTAGAGGACATGTTGAGAGCCTGTGCGTTGGATTATGGATCTAATTGGGATGACAATTTTCCTTACGCAGAGTTCTCATACAACAATAGCTACCAAGCCAGTTTGAAGATGGCACCGTTCGAAGCCTACATGACGGACGAAGGTGCGAACACCGGCGATGTGGGATGAAGTAGGAGACCTGACGGTTGTTTGAACCAGACTTGATCAAGAAGATGCGAAGAAGCAGGTTAAATTGATTCGAGATAGGCGAAGGTAGCTTTCGGTCCGGGCGGAGAAGACTTATCTTTGATTCAAAAGCAAGGAGGTAACCTATGAAATTGGAGGCGAGCATATCTGCGAGTATCACCCTTGCGAGGAGTGAAATGTTTTGGTGTTATGGGAAAGTTAGCTCCGAGATTTGTAGGACCGTATCGTGTTTTGGAACGTATGGGAGAAGTTGCCTACAAGTTGGAGTTACCTGAAGGACTGTTAGGAGCTCACGATGTGTTTCACATTTCACAGTTGAAGAAGTGTCATGCTGAGATGGCCGACATGCCGTTAAGAGATACAGTACCCTTGGAGGCGATTCAGTTGGACAGTGATTTGACTTATGAGGAGAAACCAGTCAAGATTCTTGAGTTTGCCAGTCGAGTCACCCGCAGCAAGGTTATCAAGTTTTGCAAAGTTCAGTGGAGTCACCATACCAAGGATGAAGCCACCTGGGAACTAGAGGACCACCCACACCTATTTTCTAGCCAACCCGAATCTCGAGGGCGAGATTCATCTTAAGGGGGGTAGGTTTGTAACATCCCAAATTTTCAATTTGGAATGTTATACATAGATCATTCTTGCATTTCCGTTTCGCGATCCTCGAAATCCTAAGCAACTCAAGGACCCTCGGAGAGAGTTGGGGATTTCCCGGTTTTCATATTTGATTTTTATCAAATATTGAAACGAGGATTTTGGTTTTAATTATTTTTCTCTCCGAAAATATTTCATAATAAAATATATGAGAGGAGATAACATGACTTCTCCCAAAATAATTGAAATATTGGAGGAAAAACACTAAAATCAAATATTTCATTTTCATTTGGATTTTATTTGCAATAGAAAAATTGCCCCCTTTCAAAATTTGCATTTTAGGGCCAAGAAAATGTTCATCTCTAAATATTTTATTTAGACGGTGAAAATTTGTTTTGGCATTTTTATATTTTTATTTTATTTTCTAGGATTTTTTTCTGTTCAACGGAATTGTTAAAAAAAACTTCTAGCGCCGGCCGAAGCCAGCCTGAGTAAACCCACCTCCCAGCGCACCGTCTCCCACCGGGAGGCCAGGAGTCGCCCGCCACCTCGAAGAGGAGTCAGCCGAGACTCCTCCTCACGCCGCCTTGGCCCCTCCTCCAAGCCCGTCGCCCCTTCTTAAATACCCAGGACCCCCACCACCACCATCAACCCGCCTACGCAGCCCGCCTTGAACCGCGCCTCGCCGCCCTTAGCTGCAGCCCGCCGCCCATAAACCGCCGCTGCCGAGCCCGCCTCGCCGGAGGTACCGTGCCGTTTCGCCGCCGCCGGTTTTTTATGAAACCCGATTCGTTCTTTTTAAACCATAGTTCTTTTTTTATAGGTCGGTTCGCCGGTTCTTCCCGGTTCTTCTTTTTAGCGGATGTTCGTCAAATGCGTTCGTTTTAACGAGCGGTTTTACTCGATAGTTACAAACAACGAGCGCTTTCGTTAGATTGCTTTGTCGTCAGTTTTCTTTTTCTCGGATTTTTCCGCGATTATTCTCGATCGCGATTTCTGATCCGATTTTCGTTTCAGTTTATCTTTTCGCTCGTTTATCGGAATCAGGCAATTCAAGCACCTAGATCTTCGTCTCAAGACCCTCTTTCTGTTTAATGAACTTAAACAAGATTTTGGTACTATAAAATTTGACTTTAGTTCAGTTTAGTAAACGGATCTTGTTTCTTTCGCCGTTTGAGTTTCGTTGCTCCGTTTGATATGATTCTTTTTGAAAACCGGAGTTCTTAAGTTGAACTTTCTGGGCAGTCTCTCTTATTTGAGTTTTGCCCGTGCATCTTTGCTTGATTGCTTATGTATGCTATTGTTTGTTTGCGATAGAATTTCGGAGTCTTGGCGTGCTACTACGAGTCCCTAGGTTTCGCGGATCGTCAGCAAGGCAAGTAACACATTGATCATACTCTTTCCATACCCAGTTTTTATGCATTAGTTTCAATCCGCAAACATTGCATGATTAGGATGCCATTAACATGTGGGTTGGTAAAGTAGTTGATGAGGTAAAACCTATTGCCCTGTTATATTCAAACCTTGGGAGTTACTTCTACGTGTTGCTTATATTGCTATGATATGCTCGTAGACGTGGTTTGGGTGACTGAAATCCATGACAGATGTGACATTGTTAATTAATGGTTCGACTTAAGGTGGCAACTTAAATACACATCTGGGTGGATTGAGGCACCTGGAGAAATCATTGATTGCTGTATTTTGGAAATCCCGGGGTTCCGTGTGATTTTCCTATGGACCGCCACCCAGGCTCAAAGGGAACTGAGATGACTCATGCTAGAAACTTCCGTGTGCAGCCACAAGCTATTATGGGCTCTAGCATAGTTGAGTAAGTTACATGAAGCTCTCGAAGAGGTGGATCTGCAGGTAGTGGGTTATAGGTTTGGTATGGTCTGCCCGGAGTAAGGAGTTAATGCTTCTGAAATACTGTGTCTCGGTCATCCGTTTCTCAAACAGACATGTAGTGCGAGAAATCCAACGGAGGCGATCGAGTCTTGTGGGGAAAAGTGCGCAAACATCTGCAGAGTGTACAATCTAATCATGGTTAGCCGTGTCCCCGGTTATGGACAATCTTGAGTATCTAGTACTTGGAGTATCTTAAGTATCTCATCACTCTTTAAACTAATATTGTTGGGTTGATAATTACCTTAATTGGGATTGAGTTGGAGAAACCTTCTCAATGCTGTTTCAACCACCATGATAGTTAAAATAAAATCTATTCCTTTGTTGTAGGGAAAAATTGGCTTTTCGCAAAAACTATAACCATAGAGCTTTCCACCAGCCAAATTTGCATGTAGTGATAGCATTATTCTGTTCTTGCTCTACTGTGTTATATTGCCAGCATATTCCATGTGTGACCCGTTTTCGGGCTGCAACGTATTATGTTGCAGAACTTTTCGAACAAGGAGTAAGGTTCGTTAGGTCATTGTCGTGCGGCTTCGACTATCTTGCGTTGGAGTTGATGGACTCACTTTATCTTCCAAGCCTTCATTTGTTATCGTATTAGATGGCCTTAAGCCATATTTATTGTAATAAGTTCTGTTTGAGACATTTGATGTAATAAGTGTGTGATTGCTACTCTTTTATAAATCCTTGATCTTGTGTGTGTCGGCATTACCGATCCGAGGATGACCTTTGACCACGGAAGACTTGACCGTTTGAGGTCGCGTCATGCAAGTGGACTACTGTGAGAAAATATCCTCATTTAAAGATTGCAGCGTCAGCCTCCCCACTTGATTCTCAAGAAACAGCAAGGCTAAATGAAGATAGTGAACGTAGCTCTATAGTTGATTACGGCTTTTCCCCTACACTAGCATCGTAGGTGCTTGCTCTAACTTGCTAGCGTGATATGTGGTTGCATGTTGCATATGGTGTCTAGATTGTAATTCTTCCAATCTGGTTAAATTGCATGTGCTATTCTGATTAGTTTATACATTATACCTGTTAATGTGACATGCCTTCCTGTTTTTAGAATATAGTACATATGTCTATTAAGCATGTCCTTACATAAAACTATTGTTTTTTGTATCCCACATAAATCAATATGACGAGACACCTTTAGTATATGCAGTGTGATATTAGTTGCATCTTTCATATGATTATAGCATTCGTTGCTTCTAATTTGTTGAGATGCCATTTATGATGGGACGCTTTTAACTTGGCAGAGTCATATTGGTTGCATCTTTCATGTGGTGTCTAACTTTCATTGATTCTTATTTGTTGAAATGGTTTCTGCTTAGTTTACACAAACAGTTGTGAATATGCCATGTCGTCCTGTTTTTCGTATTATTCCATCCTGGAATCATGTGTTCGTCTTACATCAAAGTAGTGATTGTCAGTATCATGCACGAATGAGTTACGAAGAGTGAAATTTATAGCTTTTTCTTGTCGGTTTTACTTGACAATTCAAAATCAATAAAGCAGAAGGAAGTTTGCAAGGCAGCGGATGATGGTGCTCCTTCCAAATGGAGGGCCTCAACAGATTCTACTCCTCCATCCCCCCAAGATGATTTCCAAGACAACACATGCATAGACACTCAACGTAGTTGTGTTGATGATGAGCACGTCTCCCCTAGTGCACCATCACAGGTGCTCCCTCTAACTTGGCACTGTTATATGTGGTTGCATGTTATGTATGATGTCTAGCTTGTATTGCTTCTAATTTTGTTGAATTTCATCTGCTTACTTTACACATTATACTTGTGAATAAGACACGTGTTCCTGTTTCTAGAACATACAATATCATCTATCACACCATGTTCTTACATCAAAGTACTACTGTTGTGTAACCTGCAACAATCACTTATCATAAGACACGTTTAACTTGGGAGTGTGATATAGGTTACATCTCGCATTCTTTTTCTAGCTTGTACTACTTCTAATTTGTTGAAATGGCACTTATGGCGAGACAGTTTTAACTTGGTAGAGTGATATTCGTTGCATCTTTCATATGGTGTCTAGCTTTCATTGCTTCTAATTTGTTGGAATGCCTTCTCCTTAGTTTACACATCATAAGCTGTGAATATGCAATGTTGTGACTATGCAATAGCACTAATGACGAGAGACCTTTAACTTAGTAGTGTGATGTTGTTTGCATCTTGCATATGATTTATTTCTTGTACTGCTTCATATTTGTCTAAACGCCATTTATGATGATACACTGTTAACTTGGCAGAGCGATATTTGTAACATCTTTCATCTGGTGTCTACCTTCCATTGCATTGCTTCTAATTTACTGAAATGTATTCTACTTAGTTTACATGTCATAGTTCAAGTTATCTCATGTCGTCCTGTTTTTCGTACATATTACATCCTTCTATCATGTGGTTGTCTAACATCAAAGTTCAGTTCGTCTGTATCACGCATCAATTTGTTCTGAAGAACAAAATTGTTATTCGTTTTTTCTTGTCAGCTTGACTTAACATGGCACAGAGAAAGAGGAAGCAACACGAGCAGCGAGGAAAGGGAAGCGGAAGAATCCTGCAGATTACGATGAATGCGATGGTGCAATAGAAGGTCAAAGTCCAGCGGAAAATTGTACCGACAGGGTATCCTGTGCTACACGAGCTGTAGAACAAGCCAAACAGTAACAAATAGCTGCCACCAAACAAGTAGAGACAGCCCTAGTTGTTGCAACACCTTCCACAGCACCACTAGCTGCACGATTTACTCATTGGTCAACTCAGCTAGCAGCACGTTCGCAAGCTCCCTTGCCACTTGACACTACTTCCGAAGCACTCTTGACACAAGACGAGTTGACAAGATCAGATGAACTTTGTGAGCTTCAACAGCAAGAAGGTCGTTGCTGGAGTCATGTTACAGTTGCATGCTTCTTTATATGTAGTCTCACAGTTTGATGTACACTAACACTTCCTATGTTTGTTGTTGGACTAGCACCTAGGCGCAAGAGGAAACAAACATCAGGGAGAATGCTCGATAGGTTAACGAAATCTAGAGTAGGAAGAATGGAGATCTGTTTTGAGGCAGGTTTAAAAAGGCCACATAATGCTACAGTCAGCCAAGTTAGTATCAGAGGCAGCGGTTGTTGTTAGGTGTCATGTACGTATCCTCCCAACATGGATTCAGTATAGGAACGACAAAGACAAAACCCAGTTCAACACCTTCCTCGACCATTTATCTGTAAGTATGGTTATGTATGGAAACTAGTAATATTGTCTTGCTCCGTCCAATACTTTCTAGGTTGCTGATAATGAGACTCCCATAATTTTCAACATATGAGGTTCAAGTTGGATAGCCAAGATGATGCAACCAGACAAGTTTGCACCCATGTTTTCAAATGCGCTTTCTGCTGACGATGTCGGTATAACTTGAGGAAAACTCACTTTGAAGGCAACGCTAACAATGAACTTGCCCAAACATCTCCAGTGGAAAATATACCGGATGAAGACTGGAGAGGCCTCGTTAAACACTGGTCCAGTCTGAAGTATCAGGTACATTATATATATGTGATTAGATCACATCTTGAAGTCCTATTTACGCATGTGCCACACAAATCTATCTTTTTGTAGGTGAACTGTTCAAAGAACAAGGCCAACCGTATGAAAGTGAAATTCCAGCAAACGACAGGATCTCCACTAGTGCAGAACCGGGCATTAGCACCGGTTCGTAAGGCCCTGTAGTGCCGGTTACATAACCGGCACTAAATTGTGGTCATTAAAGGCCCCCACCCTTTAGTACCGGTTCAGCATGAACCGGAGCTAAAGGGCAACCACGTGGCATGAGCCAGCTCCGGGGGCCTGGAGCCCTTTAGTACCGGTTGGTAATACCAACCGGTACTATAAGGTTTTGGGGATTTTTAGTTTTATGATTTCTTTTTCATTTAATTTTGTGTTTCCATTTTAATTCTTTTTCGTTTGCTGGTATTTTATGATACTACACATTGTACACGTTATGCATATATATATATATATATATATATATATATATATATATATATATATATTCTAGTAGAACCAATCATGCATATATATATCATCAATGTCTCACAAACCACCATATTAATTAATTCACACATACACACATGTATAGCTATATACAATTTCTCCTACATATGAATGTTGCCTTCGGAGCCGGTGGCATTAGCCTAATTGGTGCCTTGAACACGATGACAATTGGAAGTGGTTTTCATGGGGGCGGTAGAGGGTAATAGAATTCTCCCTTGGATTTATGACCTGGTCGAGCAAAAATCCCGCTATTTCCTCTTGAAGTGCTTCTCTGGCGCTCCGTTTCTATGAGCTTCTCCGCACCTCTTTGAACTGTTAAGAAGGAGATCAATATGCATGTGTATTAGTTGTGTGACTAGATATAGATAATGGTGTAAAAATTATGAATAGTGTTACGACAAGCGTACCCATTCTGTCTTTGAGATCTGCTCCTTTCGGACGCCATCATGCGAATGTTCTCAAACGCAGAATGCATTACCTGGATCAGTCCCTGCGCCTGCTTCAGGGCCTTTACGAGAATGGAATTTGATTAGATAAAAATTAATCAAGCATGATAATTAAAGAGATGGCAGCTAGCTAGCTAGCTAGTACTACTTAATTGCTTACCTTGGGTCGAAACCATTTAAGCTTTTTTTCCATTACGCGGGCGTGTGATGAACCTGCTTAAGCCCTGCCCGCCGACAAAGAAAATGAATAAAGGGGTTATTAAATAGTTCATATCATGAAATGACGAACTAAATAGGCGAGATATATAGTTAATAATGATTGAAATTACCTGTTGACTATCCCATACAAGATGTTATAGTCAGTTTTTACGAGATTAGTGAGTCGATTACTTCAATTGTTCCAGCGTCAACTTTAATGATACACAAGACCAGTGAAATCTGCATGCACACACGTTTGCATGTCTTAATTAAGCGGGCATATGTAAGCAAAAACATGTAGCTAGCTAGTAGGCAAAAACAGAGAATTTGTAGTACAAGACAGTGTGACTCACTGGAAGTTGTAAGGAAGTAGTATATCTTCATTGTATTTGAGGCACTTCAAGAACTCTAGCATGCTGTCCTCTACGTACTTTTGCTGACGTTCATTTATCTTCCAGGTGTATTCATTAACGGTGTTTGGGTCAATGAACCCAATGCCAAAGCGTCCACCTTTTCTCATTTCATATATCTTCATCCTGCATAATACCACAGAAAAAGAATATAGTGAGGATAATTACGGTAATGATTGATTAAAGGATCACTACAGCTAGCTTGAGACTTAAATTATAGAAAGAAATCACTTGCTGAGACAATAGCAACTGACGATAGATTTGTCGAGTGCGTCTTGATTGTATAGCTGAAACAGTTCTAAATACTCAACGGACACAGCTTTCTCATGGTAGTAATGGTCCTGCTTGACATTCACCATGAGGGACAATCGATCTGAAATCTTGGAAATGTTCATGTACCATTGATGCAATTCATACATTCTCGTTGGGAGGTTCTTGACCTTGTCTGGCGCGACCAAAGGTTGGCCCCGGACATATTTCCGTTTACTTCATCCTCTCTAAGCAAAGGCATGGGCTCGATCTCGAGGAGTTGTCCAACAGTGATGTTGAGAACTTCAGCTGCATTATATGCTCCTCCGTTATTACCACATTGCCCACCTCGGGAGCGTGCCTTTGTTTGCCCACAATAATATTGGTAGCGTCTTGTCACCTGTTGTTGGCACAACAAGCGAGGGATCGATTCGCCGCTGTTCTCCCAGTGGGAATGGTTTTCCGCATTTTTGGCAGCTGCTTCTTGTTTGCTCGATCCCGATGTAGACGTGCTCTCCTCCCTTTGTAGACGTGCTCGATTTAACTTCCTGATGTGGCGTTCATAGTCTGTGTCAACAGGCTTGGGAGCTGGTGGTTGAGCCATACGAATGAAGTGGTCAATCGTTTCCTCAGGCACTTTCTCCCTTGGCGGCGGTGGCGGTTTCGGTGCAAAATGGGCTTCCACCTCGGCCTTCGATATGGCTGTGATTTCCTCCTCGGACCTGTCATAAGACCTCTGCGGAAGAGGCTTGAGGCTTGGACCATATTTATATCGCTTGCCTCACTTTGTACTTCTGTACTACCTCGACTCGTGCCGCTTCCTTGCACCGTAGCTGCGGGTGTCTCTTCTGCGATTGCTTTGGCGGCGGAGATGGTGTGAGGCTGAGTTGGGCCGAGGATGAGTGGCACTGAGGTTGTGCCGGACTTGGAGGAGGAGTGGGCGTCGGCTGTGGCGGACTTGGAGGAGGAGGATTGTCGACACTTTGCGGACTTGGAGGAGGAGGTGGTGCGACACTTTGCGGACTTGGTGGACTTGCGGGAGGCAGGAGTCTGGCTGACTAGGTGGTGGACTTGATGAGGACTCGGTGGCGGTGTCGGTGGCCTTGAAGATGATGCAATCCTTTTTCCATAGGATGATACGATGTTTGGCCTCTCCGAGAAAGCGCTCGCCGTCACCTCCAGCAATGTCAAGCTGTAGCCCCGAATATGGTGGGTCCACCACCTCATCAACCAAGACACGAGCATAGCCCGCTGGAATCGAGTTGCAATGGAAGGTTGCCTCGGGGGGATTTGTGAAAGCACAGCCGTCCGCCACCTTCATGGATATGTTCTTCATTTTGGCGTGTAGCTTCGCGATTAGTGTTCTCCGTGATGTCATCCACGGGTATCTACCGACATTGCGTCGTCCGGGGCCGGAACCCACGCTGCTTCTCGGCATGGATGCGCGGTGCTATCCAATGCTTTGGATCATCCGCTAGTGATGCAGCTTTGAGACCCCTTTGATGGGTAAGTGAGTCGATCTGCTCCTGCTGCCGCTGGAATTTGTTCGCCAATTCCGCTTGACTTGCTTCTAGGCCTTGAAGGCGTTCATAGTCCCGCTTCCTCTGCTCCTCCTCCATCTTCCTCTTCTTCTCCTCCGCACTCTTCTTTCTCGCACGGGTTCTATAGTCGTTGTTCCAGTCTGAAAACCCCTCATACCATGGAATAGCGCCCTTGCCTCGTGTTCTTCCCGGTGTTGAGGATTTCCCGAGACGCAGCGTAAGCTCGTCATTCTCTCTGTTGGGCTGGAACACCCCCGTTCGTGCCTCTTCTATTGCAACAAGTATCGCATCGTCGGCTCCCTTCATACTTGCCCTCGTCGAAACATTGCCTGTCTCCAGGTCCAACTCCCCCCCATGCACATAGAACCAAGTCCTGACCCTGGGGGGCCAGCTCTTAGTAGCCGGAGTGACACCTGCATCCTCCATCTCTTTCTCAGACTTATCCCACTTAGGCATTGCCACCGCATAGCCACCTGGCCCTGACTTATGGAACTTATCCTTTTTTCGGCATTCTTCTTGTTTATTCTCGACCGTTCCTTAGCTAATTCCGAATCCTTGAATTTCACGAAATCGTCCCAATGATCACGTTGGTTCTCTAGTGTTCCCTTGAATCTGGAGTCTTCCTTCCTCCTTGACGTACTTCTTCCATTCCACGATTCTTGTGGTTCTTGAATGCAATCGCCATCATCCTAAGAGCAGCCTCCTTGACTTTACTGCACATACATACGTGAAATGATCTGGTAGGGTGAAATGTTCCATGAGAGTATCCCAAAGCGAGATCTTTTTGATTCTTGTCGACAAAAGTAACATCTGGGCGTGGCTTTCTTGGCTCTCTCCATTCTTGAAGTTTGATCGGAGTTGGTCCTTCACAAGAACTCCATGACGAAACGAACTTGTCCGCAATCTTCTTAGGCGCTAATGGTTTTGCGGTAGGGCTGCATGCCTCGATATTGTACTTTATGCGGCTTCAACTTTTGTTCGGGCCTCGTTCGTCATTTGCACGAAGATTTGCTTTCGATCCGGATGGCTGAAAGAACAAAGATCGATTCGTTAAGATATCTTCAAGTCATTTTAAAACATGTGATGATCACGGATGCCTGCTTATATAAATATATATACCTCGCGGTCTTTGTTGTTTGGGATCAACATGTTCTTCGTCATCGTCATAATCGTAGTTCATGACTTCATCAATTTAAATCGTCGCGATCGAATATCATATCACCCTCTCCGGTGTTGTTTAGAAATTGAACCGTCATAATCTTCTTCATTACGATTATCATCGGCCCGCGTATCATATCGAACATGGTGCATTCTCCCTCTCTGTCGGTATTATGCGCCATAGCTTTTGTTTAACTAATCCAAAAGAAATATAAAACAATTCAGTATTCAAATTACATCGTCTCGAATAATAGATATAATCTCGAATACATCGTCTAGAATAATAGATATAATCTCGAATACATCGTCTTGAATAATATATAATATTGAATAGTACATCGCGACTATTAGCTAATAAAGATCGAATACTACGGAAGAATCTAGGACACTCGCGGTTCCTCCGTGGCAGGCGGTGGACACCCAAAGAGAAGGAACCCTCACGGGATCATAGCTGAAGTGAGATCCCGAAGATCTTGCCACGTATTGGAGAACCTGCCGCCTCTAACGCAACCATGTAGCGATGGGCGTGCTCGTCCTCCTCCACGACAATGACGTACCACCTCCGGCGGGGCCGGGTCCCTCCGCATGAAACTGGCCCACGCGAACGCCACCAAGCGAGATCAGGGTCGACAGCGGGACCGGGGCGGGTTCCTCATCAAGCGGCGCGCCCTCAAGCAACACCTCCCAATGCCAGCCCGTGAGCCCAGTCCGGACATGGGTCGGCTGGGCGTCGTCATGACGGGTCGACGGCGAGGATGCGGGCCGGGCATCGTCGAGAACAAATACTAGCTATATGCCCGCAAAAAGTAACATTTTTTTAATGATTCGATTTTGATAACTAAAATTTCTAACATTTCTATATAACACTAATTTCTAACATTTCTATATAACACTAATTTCTAACTGATTAAGCACTAATTATATCCATCTAACATGCATTCATACATATATAATAGTGAAAAAATAATAATCTAAATAATCTAAACTAATTAAACATACAAAATACGTGTGTGTGTGTGTGTGTGCTAATAAACACTAATTATCTAAACTAATTAAACATACAAAATAATAATCTAAATAATCTAAACTAATTAAACATGCTTGTGTGTGTGTGTACGGGCTGGGGCGGAGGCTCACGGCGGTGGCAGCGGCAGGCGGCGACATGAGGCGGCGGCAAGCGGCGGGGCAGCCTTGACAGGGGACGGGGGACGGGCGGGCGGCGGCTGAGACAAGAGGCGGCGGGGCAGGGGCGGTGGCGGAGGCACGGCGATGGAGGCGATCGAGGCGGCGGCGGCGGCGCCGGAACAGAGGAACAAGCAGAGGAAACTGAAATTTTCGTGGCTGTTGTATATATAGAAGGCACCTTTAGTACGGTTGGAGCCACCAACCAGTACTAAAGGCCTGTTTAACCGAGCCAAGCGGGAAGCAACCCCTTTAGTACCGGGTGGTGGCACAAGCGGGTACTAAAAGGCCCCTTTAGTACCGGTTTGTGCCACGACCCGGTACTAAAGGGGGTGCGCAGGGGCAGGTGCGGTGCGGCGAGTTTAGTCCCACCTCGCTAGTCGAGGGGCTACCGCACTGGTTTATAAGCCCCAGTGCGGTAGCTCTCTCGAGCTCCTCTCCTAACCAGGCCTACTGGGCCTACCTGTCCTCTTCGCCTAGTGGGCCTCTTGGGCCTTGAACTGCATCACAGCCCAACGAAAGGTTGTGTGGCTAGTCGTATGCCAGCCGCTTTGGCCCAGCAGGCGGGCTTTTTTTTTCTTAATTTTTTTTGCTTAACTTTTTTTGCTTAATTTTTTTGTTTTATTTATTTTTGAGTTGTTTTTTCTGTATTTAGTGTTTCTTTGTGAATATTTTTGCTTTAGGTACAAAAAATTACAAACTTTCTGTTAGTGCCGGTAGATTTCAAATTTGAATAGTTTAAATTTTGAATTATTTGAAATTTGTGTGAATCACTAGTTTATGAATAACTTAACTTTGAAAAAGTTTTCAGTGATTCTTTTTCTTATGTTTAATATTAGTGTGTTTTATCATTATATTCAATTTAGTAATGCTTAGGTTATTTAAAAATGAAATGCCTTTGTAATAGTTCAGTTTTAAATTGAAACCACGATACTTGAAAGAGATTGCCCATTTTGTACACGAAGTGCATCCAGTTTTTGCCGTAACCCTCTCTACTTTCTTGCACATGCTATTTATATGAAATTATAATACCATGCCAACTTTCAACCTTTTCTGAGTTCATTTGAATTGCTTTTCAATTTCAGGGTCATTTAGCTGGAAAAAAATCAGTAAATGCATGAAAAGAATTTGTTTGCACATAAAATTTCTTCGTGTTTCAAATGCCAAAACACATAACTACCCTAACTATTACAGACATTCCCTCCTGGGTGTGAAACACAGAAGAAAGTGATGATAGTGAAGCCGATCACATCCAAGATCTTTGGGTGTGAAACTTTTTCTTCGCGTGTGTCCCTTTGCGCCGTAACCATGTAAAATCTTCATCATTTAACTGGATGCTCGTTTCAAAATTCAATCTGAATGGAGCAATTTAATAAAACTTCTCATAATCTTCTGACTTGCATCTTGTCATCCACTCCCACGATGTTTCTCTTCCCAGAAAGAACTATGTGCCGCTTTGGCTCATCGTAAATACGATGCATTCGCTTCCTTATCTTTTCTTTTTCTTGGCTTGGTAGACATGTCCTTCACATAGAAAACCTGTGCCACATCATTGGCTAGGACGAATGGTTCGATACGCATCACATAAGATTGTTGAGATCCTTTGTTGTCATTCCGTACTACGGGTCTTCCGTTACCCGCCTCGTGTCATATTGACCCATTTGCACCAAAACAAAGGGACCTTTAAACCACGTCGATAGTCAAGTTCCCACATGTCCTGTATATAACCATAATATGTTTCCTTTCCGTCTTGGTTTACGCATCAGCGGACACCACTGTTTTAGTTGGTGCTCTTCTTATCTTGGGTGATCGTGTAAAATGTATTACCATTTATCTCGTACCCTTTGAAAGTCATTATATTGAAGATGGTGGCTGGGACAGCAAGTACAGGTCATCTTCAATAGAGGTGTCATGCATAGTGCGATATGCGCAACCAGTTGGCAAAACTCCTGGTTTGTTCACGTGTAATCTAGTCATCGAGACCGCTCGGGTGTTTGGGCGTAGCAAATTCTTGTGGTCATCCATATATGGAGCCACCAAGGTGGAATTCTGTAGAACTGTAGTGTGCTTCGGTGAGAGAATGTCCGTCCATACATATTATTTGTTCCCCTCCTAGCGTGCCTTTTCCATCCAGTCTGCCCTTATGCATGATTCAGGAACACCAATCGGCTTAAGGTCAGGAATAAAGTCAATACAAAACTCAATGACCTCCTCATTTTGATGGCCCTTGGAGATGCTTCCTTACGGCCTATGCACGGTTATGAACATATTTCTTTAAGACTCCCATGAACCTCTCAAAGGGGAACATATTGTGTAGAAATACAGGACCCAAAACGTTAATCTCTTCGCATAGGTGAACTAGGACGTGTCTCATGATGTTGAAGAAGGATGGTGGGAACACCAACTCGAAACTGACAAGACATTGCACCAAATCATTACGTAACCTTGGTATGATTTACGGATCGATTACCTTACGAGAGATTGCATTGAGAAATGCACATAGCTTCACAATGGCTAATCGAGCGTTTTACGGTAGAAGCCCCCTCAATGCAACGAAGCGATTGCGTCATAATCACGTGGCAGTCATGAGACTTTAGGTTACGGAAATTTTCTCTGCCATGTTTATTATTCCCTTTATATTCGACGAGAAGCCGACGGTACCTTAATCTTGAGCAGGCATTCAAAGAAGATTTCCTTCTCTTCTTTGGTAAGAGCATAGCTTGCATGACCACGATGTATGCCTTCTTCTCCGTGCATACGTTCTTTGGTCCTCCGTGCCTCGGTGTATCTTTTGTCTTCCCATACACGCCCAAGAAGCCAAGCGAGGTCACGCATAAAGATTCTTCGTCGCGTGCATCACGCGTCGATTGCGGAGGCGGACCTCTAGGTCTTTCCAATATGGCAGGTCCCAAAATATAGATTTCTTCTTCCACATGGAGTGCGCGTCCGTCCGCGTCCTTGGAACAGGTTGTCCGCGGGACCTTTTACAAATATCACCTTCAAATCCTTGACCATATCATGTACATCGGCACCGATGCGGTGGCGAAGCTTCGTCCGGTGATCCGCCTCACCTTTGAAATGCTTGCCTTTCTTTCTTACGGGATGCTGCTCGGAAGAAATCGACGATGTCCCAGGTACACATTCTTCTTACAACTATTCAAATATATACTGTCGGTATCATCCAAACAGTGCGTGCATCCGCGGTATCCCTTATTTGTCTGTCCTGAAAGGTTACTGAGAGCAGGCCAATCATTGATGGTCATGAATAGCAACGCCTTTAGGTCAAATTCTTCCCTCATGTGCTCATCCACGCACGTACACCTGTTCCATTCCACAGTTGTAAGAGTTCTTCAACTAATGGCCTTAGGTACACATCAATGTCGTTGCCGGGTTGCTTAGGGCCTTGGATGAGCACTGGCATCATAATGAACTTCCGCTTCATGCACAACCAAGGAGGAAGGTTATACAAACATAGAGTCACAGGCCAGGTGCTATGGTTGCTGCTCTGCTCCCCAAAAGGATTAATGCCATCTGCGCTTAGACCAAACCATACGCTCCTTGCGTCATATGCAAACTCCTTCGCGTACTTTCTTTCGATTTTTCTCCACTGCGACCCGTCGTGGTACTCTCAACTTTCCGTCTTTCTTACGGTCTTCTGTGCCATCGCATCGCCTTGGCATGCTCTTTGTTTTGGAACAAGCGTTTCAACCGTGGTATTATAGGAGAATACCACATCACCTTGGCAGGAATCTTCTTCTGGGCGCTCGCCCTCGACATCACCAGACTCATCGCGGCTGATCTTATAGCGCAATGCACCACATACCGGACAGCGTTCAAATCCTCGTACTCACCGCGGTAGAGGATGCAATCATTAGGGCATGCGTGTATCTTACGCACCTCTAACCCTAGAGGGCGGACAGCCTTCTTTGCCCGTCACGTACTCTCGGGGAAATTCGTTGTCCTTTGGAAGCATATCCTTTATCATTACCAGCAACTTTCCAAATCCCTTATCGGATACACCATTCTCTGCCTTCCATTGCAGCAATTCGATGTGGTGCCCAGCTTTTTCTTGTCACCTATGCAATTCGGGTACAACAATTTTTGTGATCCCCTAACATGCGCTTGCAACTTCTTCTTCTCCAAATCACTTGCGCCAATTTCTCTTTGCATCGGCAATGGCCCGACCTAGATCATCAGCGGGCTCATCGATGCCTCTTCTTGACTTCTTCCCGCATTGCCGGCTCGGCTTCTTCCGCATTACCGGCTCAGCTTCTTCCCCCATTGTTGTATCATCGTATTTAGGGAACCCATGGCCGGGATAGCTGTCGTCGTCCTCTTCTTCTTCATTGTCTTCCATCATAACCCCTCTTTCTCCATGCTTGGTCCAAACATTATAGTGGGGCATGAAACCGGACTCAAACAGGTGGGCGTGAATGGTTCTTGGCGTAGAGTAATTGTGACCATTCTTACAGCCAGCACATGGACAAGGCATAAAACCATCCGCCCGCTTGTTTGCCTCAGCCATAGCGAGAAAAGTATGCACGCCCTCAACGAACTGGGGAGAGCATCGGTCATCGATACATCCATTGCGGCTCATCTTCATTACACAACACCGAATAGACCAAACTAATACAAGTTCATACATAAAGTTCATACAACACTTAAATGCAACAAACAAATAACTCTCTAGCTAAAGCATTTAAATGCAACAACAAATGCGATCAAGATCGCAACTAAGGTAACAATTGATCCAACAGCATAATGATACCAAGCCTCACTATCGATGGCATATTTTATAATCTTTCTATTCTTCAAGCGCATTTTCTCCATCTTGATCTTGTGATCATCGACGACATCGGCAACATGCAACTCCAATTTCATCTTCTCCCCCTCAATTCTTTTCAATTTTTCTTTCAAGTACTCGTTTTCTCTTTCAACTAAATTTAACCTCTCGACAATAGGGTCAGTTGGAATTTAAGGTTCACATACCTCCTAGATAAAAATATCTATGTCAACTTGATGGGCATAATTTGTCATAAACACAAAATGCAACAAATAGTTTTAAAAGAGAATATACCACATCCGAATCATAACAAGGACGAGGGCCGACGGGGACGGATATCAAAACCATGGCACTATGTATAACAAACAACGTACGGGTAAGATAATTATTACATGATTAACTATATATCCAAATCACACAAACATCAATTTTTTATATAAAATTTCATGAACAAGAGGCTCACCACAAGGTGGTGCCGGCTGACAGAGACAGTGCAGGCGATCGGCCAGTGAATTCTGACGGAGATTTAGAAGGCACTAAGTAAACCACACCTACATATGCAAACTAAGTGTTATTTTTGACCTCAAATTGTATATAAATCAAATACTAGCACATATATATATTTCCTCCCAAATTACTAAACTCACAAATTAGTAACTATATAAAGCATTGCAAGAGCTAATCTAGTAATGAGAGATGAAAGGACAAAGTTTGTGATCACTTGAATGGATGGGGGCCTTCAAATCTTGACAAATTTTGGGCAAAATGTGTGATGAGCTCGAGGGGAAGAGGAAGAACAGAGAGGAGAGGAGAGGGGAAAGGGGGAAGAACAGAGCGAGCTGGACGAAGGGTTTATATGCAGGAGGACCTATAGTACCGGTGCATGGCACGAACCGGTACTAAAGGTGCCTGGAGGGGCCAGGCCGACAACATCCTGCCACCACCCTCATTAGTACCGGTTCATTAGCACGAACCGGTGCTAAAGGTTAGCCACGAACCGGTACTAATGAGAGCGGCATGGCTAGCCGTTGGAACCGGCACTAATGTATACATTAGTGACGGCTCTAATACAAACCGGCACTAATGTGCTTCACGTTTGACCCTTTTTCTACTAGTGCTCATAGCTATATTGCAAACCGCGAGGCTCTTGTAATTAGCTGATGTTTCACTCTTTTCGCTGTACCATATGATTAGATCTATATTGACTTGTTCCAAATGCAGACGAAAGCCCGCAAGGACCAAAAAGTACCTGAACTAAATGTTGTGGAAATCTTCAAGGACTGTCACACTAGCAAGACGAAGGGCATGACTACACCAGTCAAAGCCGCTGTTGTACGTAAGTCCTTACACCTCATGTCTTTTAACTACTACTTGCTCTGACTCGTTCCTTCAACTGCATGATTTGCAGCCAATGTCTAGTACTCTTTTCAATTTTATACACAATTGTCTTAGCGTATCATTGCACCTTACAAGGTTTAAAAGAGAGGAGTGATGTTCCTTTGATCTTGACATGTAATCTAGTTCCGTGCTGGACTTGCCCACACAACGTTACAATTGCTTGTTTGTCTATTTTCAGTTGTTTTGTGATATGAATGATGTCATATTATGCTTACCGTATTACAGACATTGTCTCTTTATCCTTAGTTGTCAATACAATGTGAAGAAACAGACAATACATTAGCCATGGTACATGGTCATATGTTTGGAACCTTGTTTTGTTATGTACTTTGCAGTAAAATACAACTAATATTTTACATGGGTTCACCAGAATAAGTTCTGTATATAGAACAAAAGCTATTTTGTTTTGTTTTGCTGCCTCCTTAATATCTTTTGTTCTGGTACTAATGTAAAAACTCAACTTTTCAGCAAGCTATGGAAAAATGGTGGAACCGCCACCTTCTAAAGGTGGCGAGGCAACTATAACCACAATTTCAGCTCTTGCTGCAATGGGTTAGTACCTGTCCACTAACAGTGCCAAAAGCACGTTCCTGCGTAATACTGGGTTGGTTATTAAGGCAATCTCGTCCAAACTGCCTCATGATCAGGATATGCATGCTCAAAACAATGTTATATGTGCGCTCCAGACACAAGTCCGTTCCCTAACAGAGACCCTTTGTGAAACAAGGACAAACATTGTTCGATGTCGTCAAAATATGCATGGTTTTGAAACCAGACTATCAGACATTTGCTATATTGTTCAGTAGCCTAGGAGAAATGAAGGCGAAGTTTACGGTGCTCCATCGGACAATACGGCACGAAAACATAACAGTCAGGTCAAATGAACTGAGCTTACGTATACGGTGGTGCATTTATACGCGGACTATTAACTTTTATGCCAACCTTCCTTTTGTTTTATAGTTGTAATTTGTTCTGTTGCGATACAGAAGTTGTTCTTAACGTGCAGCCACCGGCTGAAGAAAACAGCAAGCTATTTTTGTATAGTGTAGGGTGTTCCCTATATTTGCACTGGTGGCGATCTTTGATGCCCAATGGATGTAATCTGTGCAATCGCCTTAATATCCTAGCGTTAGTTTCGGGCTTATTTATTTCCTAGTCTTCTTTTTCCCTAGTTTGCTAGTGGCTACAACAACCATGGGCCATATACGGACCGTGGTAACCATGACCCTGCTACGGGCCGTAGGATCCATGGGCCTCCTACGGGTCGTCTTTAAATGGGGCTCCAACACGGCCGTAGAATCGGTGGGCCTCGGGCCGACGGATAAATGGGTCTACATGGGCTGTAAACGGGCATAATTGGTATCGGCCCAGCACGGTAACGGGCCGTTAACAGGCAGGAGGACAGCAAAGGCTTAATTTTGTCACGGGCATAACGGGTCGTTAATGGGACAGAATATAGGATGGCTGGAAACAGCAAAACGGGTTAACAAGCCAGGAATGGGCCGACTCTTGCCACGGGCCGAATTTGGCCCATTAGGGGAACAGGCTACTAATGGACCGGAAGTAATCGAGGGCCGGAAAGGAACCCAAGAACATATGGGCCGTCAGTAGGCCGAAAGGTAACACGGGCTAGAAATGGCCTATGTGAATCATGGGCCGTTAACGGGTACAAAGAAATTTACTGTTCATTTTGGGCTAGAGTCGCCGTGGGCCTTTAAAGGGCCTAAAGATACGAAGGCCTCATATGGCCGAAAGACGTCGTGGGCCATACAAGGGCCGAAAGTGAAACAGGCTGGTGTTATATTCGACGGCCCACATGACGTTGTTGGGCCGATTTCGGGTAGGCCCTAACGGGCCATGAGTTACCGGGCCATAAAATGGGATATTTGCAAGGAGACCGTTAACAGGCTTTTCAAGCACCAGCCCGCTAACTTTTGACCAAGTCAAACGGGCCAGCCTTTGTAAGCAAAATGGGCCGATGGTGGGCCGTCGCACGTGTTGACATATTATAGGCGCCTATCTGACACACTGACGAGCTGACACGTGTTTCCTCCGGCCAATCAGAATTTTACACGTGGAAATTTCCCATTGGTCCGGGCTGTTAACGGATTATCGGATCCGAAACCGGACCCGATAACTTAACGGCGACCCGTTATGGTGGATGCCACGTGTCGGTCACCTTTGACGAAAGCACTTCTATGACACGCGATTTATCTTCATGGAAGTGGACACTTCCGTGATGATAATTTTGGTAATGTCATGGAACACTTCCACGACAGCACAGATATGACTATCTTGACTCTGTCATGAATGTACATGCATGACAGAAAACGTGACCTACTGTGACAAACACGTATCATCACGGAAGTGTGTTTTTTTGTAGTGAGGATTCGTTCGCCGCCTTGTTCTTGTTCCCGGAAACCTTGCCCACCTTCGCCTGCGCCGCGTTTGGGAGCTTCGAGAGGGGGCCACATGGCTTCACGGCGGGGGCTGGCGTGACGCCACCCGCCACCGAGGTCGTCTGTGGCGGCATGAAAATGCCACGTGCGAGACCGGTGCTTGGAGGTGGAGGCGAAGCCAAAGCTCCCCGCGCTAGGGTTTGCGGCGGCGGCGGAGGGGTCGCGGGTGTAGGGAGGGGTGAGGAGGATGTCGGTGCGGCCGTCCATCGGGCGAATTTGCCGGCGGCGCTGAGGGCGGGGCGAAAGCTGCGCGGCGGAGATGGTGCGGTGTGGGCGCTCGAGTGTGCAGTGCGTGGAAGCGGGCGCGTGAACTAAGTGGCGCGGATGCCGTTTCACCCTGCACGCTGAACTACTTATGCCGTGCGCGCGTATTTTGCGCCTCTGCTAGAGCACCCGGAGCGGTTGTGCGTGCGCAAAAAACAGATTTTTTTTCAGCACGGCGCTTATATCACGCGGCTGTTGGAGATGCTCTAAGGCATATTGCTATAGTCGGTCAGTAGTAATTTTATGATGAGTTTTCACCGACGTAATAATTTTTCAATCAACGCCAGTAGTAAATCTGGTATTAATCGGTCATCAACACTCCTTATTAGAATCGGCATATTATTGCAATATTCTTGGGAAGTTATACACACTATTAGAAAACAAAGAGTTGTTCCTAGATATGAAGCGTTTACCTTCTTCGTATTACTATAGCGCTTATAGTATGAACCCCTTTAAAGAACTTAAGACATCTACTACATCAATATGAATAAAAAATAAACAAAGAAATTTGCCATGACCCCACAAAAAAATGGACACATTAAGTGATAGAAATTTGGCGAAACATAAAAAAATCAATGTTTCGCCAAAACTTTAGCGCTTATAGAACGTATCCCGGTAAAGAAATGAAGGGACCTACTACATCATAATATTGAACTCAGCATGAATGAACAGAAGTAATGTACACAACAATATGATATGTCCCCCCCCACCACCCCCCCCCCCCCCCCACACACACACACACGATTTGGTTTTCCTCGTTGATGGTTACGTATGTGGCTTCTGAGTTCATATTACGATTAGTTTTGACTAGTCGACAACCCGTGCATTCGCACGGCTGTCATATTTGAATATTTACTTTGTATATGTTTAGTTAACAATACTATTAGACTATTATTAGTTCTTGATGGCTTTGCATTTACTAAATAGTTTTATTGCAGAGAAAACATAAATAAATATCATATGTTATTGCAGGCATGTCACAATTTTCCATGTACCTATATATTACAGTACCCACACAAATGAATTATAGCCATTCGATAATGTAAGTGTAATTTGTGGAAGCTTTAGAAAAAAGGTCTTAATTTATTTCACATTTGTAAAAATTGCATGAAACAGGAGTGAATAATTTCAAATGTGGTTGACTCTAGGATATACAAAATGCTAACTTTGTGTGTTTGGAGAATATTAGTATTTTTTTTCCATGGGAAGATTACTTGCTATTTTCCGTGGGGTTTCGCAAGCCTCTCGAAGGTCTTACTACCGCTAGTGGTTGCCAAATTCCGTCCCCTATTTCCGGGAACAAAAAATTGAGTCTGTAAGTGTTATTTGCATTCTCCCTAGATTGATGCCATATATTTGTATTCTGGTTTTGTGGTTTTAGGCATGTAAATTACAGAGTGTAAATACAAAATGACTCTCTGTTTTTCCTCAATGCTAAGAGTTCCTATCACGAATATGCACTATACCAGTAAAATCCATGCAGACCAAGAAATGAAAAGAGAAATGTGAGATCAGCATACAGTGCCTACAGACTGCATCAAGTTAATGTGTTTGAAGGAAGGCCACGAAATGAAAAGTGGTAAAATGTGGAATGAGCAATAGCTATCTGACATAAAATTTCTTTCTCCCGCTATCAATATCTTTCAGGAGGATATCTATATGAGGAATAAATCAATTATTTGTAGTAACAAAGAAATACTTGTAGGACTAAAAGTGCGCAAAGAAAGGGAATCTATAAATAGTTCAAGTCTAGCCATGTAGCGGACCAGTTAATCTAACAAAAATTAGCAACAGTACAACTGTTGTTTTTAACAACAGAACTAATATTCTCTCCACACATGCATTCTGGTATATTATGAAACTAATGATGCATAAACATTGAGAACCAATTTAAATACAACACTTTTAGATGAAGAAAAAAGTGTTTAGGCGAGTGCTATTAAGAGATAGGTATCAATGTTCAGAAAATCTTTAACCGAAGGAGAACAACACGGTGAACAAACAATAGTGCAGTCCACTGTTATACTTGATATGCTGCTACTGTTAACCATACCGTAGCAAGAAACTTGATTTCCTCTCACGTTAAGCATAATTTTAGTTCACAATTTTGAATGCGCTTACCAATGTAAGGTTGTTATATTTGGACCTAAACCAAAGTCAGATCAGATTCAGTTACCTTTCTATGGTTCATGTCATACTTATAAATGATTTGAATGGCTGTAGAGTATATATGCTCCAATTTTCACCACCGGGATACCAAAGTGACCACAAACCGATGGTTTGCAGTGCAGGGTGCTAGATGCTGACTCCAGGTTTCCTGCCGAACAACGGGTATTGTCTCATTTATTTCATTGTAACAGTAAAACTACATCATGTTAGACCATCTCTAATATGCAGAGTGCTTGTATATAGGTGCTTAAATGCCAATATGCAAAAAGACAGATACGTACACTAAGGATCCGACGCAAAGAACTATCAATAGGCGCTAATATAACATGAAAAAAACTAAGAGACAACCTAATCATATGTATGCGGCAATCCAAATAACATAAGCGTAAACATTTAGTTCCAGAAAATGTTATCTCTAAGCTATAATTGAAATAGAATCCATCTTGCTACAGCTAGTCGCTTGCCATGCGAGCGAATCGGTTGAAGCTCCTGAATTTTTATACAAAAAACTATTATTTCTGGAAGTCCTACTGACAGCACACATGATCAAATTCCCTCCTAGTGAGGACAGCCTGCACGTAAATTCTTCTGCAGAGGAAATCAACTCAAAGAAATTGCATGAAACATAGGATTCTTATCCAATCGGGCACTCTTAACCGCCATGAACAAATCAGGAGGCGCGGGGAAGAGGATGCTTGCACCGTGGTAGTGATCCCCAAGACAGAATCTGCTCAATATTGGACCAGCTATCCTGCTGCTCCTTTCTGTCCTTTCTACCCTGCGGCATGGAGATCCAAATTAATACCATGAATATCCGTTCATGTGCCTTATGGGATACCTTGCAACTTACAAAACAACCAACTGTAGCTAGGCATGACACCAAAGAACTGACTCTTTTTCATCTAAGCCAAGGCCAAGACACGGTCAGAACAACCTTGGTAGCAAAGCAATAATACATGTTAGATATCATAATTTGATTGGTTCACGCCTAGAACTTGATAAGAGATAGATGATGAAGAGAAGCACAAACCTGGGAACCATGAAAAGGGGACCAAACCACTAACTATTTAGGAGTAGAACGTGAGAAGGTATCATATCCATGCATAATAGGAGAAAATGAACTGATCTTTCTGCTGTTTTCTCTTGACCGTTCCATCAATGCCAATGTCCCAATTCATTCATGTAAGTTGGCAAGAAATAAAACTAAAATGTAAACATGTCTTTCTCGACCATGTGGGTGCTGAAAGAATAAAAATTAATAATTCTGGACATGCCGATGTGGTATCCACAGAACTATGGACTTACCTGCACCAAATTTGTAGCAGAAAACATGAGAGATGAGGTCCATAAGAAAACAATGGCCAGTACACAAATTGTTTAATCTGCATAAAACACAAAAGGTACGGGTACTTAATCAGTACACAGAATCTATACAATAATTTACTTGCAGCGGTAAAATCTGCATAACATATAGCATGTATAGAAAAGATATCGATCTGCGCAACAGTACCTACTGTTGGATAATATACCATGTATTTCACTATATCCTAAATTAAATTCAGGACCTTGTGCATTGATTCAAAGGATATATTCGTTGCTTTTATATATAAATTTTTCTTTGTAAAGTAAAAAATCACGGGAATCAACTGAACAGAAAATAACACATGTGTAGCAATTTCTGTAAACATCAACAGGTAAACGACTAAACGGAGGAGGGATGATTTGAACCGGCCAGAGATAAGGTTACTTTGCAAACATTTATTCCACTCTGCTGAGGGTAGTAACACGTGTAGACGGTGATCGATTTGGTCCTTGTTATGTTATTGACGGCAAAGTCATGCTGCTGCTGCTTGCAAGGAACATGCATGGCGAGTGTCTTGTTGTGATTGCAGGCCACGCTGACCTTTAAGCAGCAGCAGTCTTGCACCTTCTTGACCAACCTTCATGACACATGCAACTGCAATAAAACAGTCACATATATGACATGAGATAACAGAAAAAATCAATCAACAGTACAAACCTCGTAGAAGAGATTGAAGCACACCACCTACCACTTCCTTGCTGATCTTCATCGTCTTCTCCTGCAGCATGCTGAGGTTCTTGATGCCACACTTCACGATCTATGGTATGCCTAGTAGAGAGATCATAATAAAACATTGGAGTCGCCGAGAGGTTATCGCCGAGAGGTTATCCCCAACAGGTACATGGTCATGGTTGTTCTAGCTAGGGCATTGAGAGGTACACACTAAGCAGCTCGGATTATAGCGTAGGCAACGGCCGGGCTGAAGTGCCTCATAGCGGATGGAAAAAAATCAGCCTAGATCATCGGTCATCCTCATCAGCCTTACAAAACCACAAATCCAAGTTTACTTAGACACACACTTGCCACAAATCAGCCTTTCAAAATTGCAGAGCTAGCACCAACCTTCTGGACAGAGTATTAGAGATAAATTTTAGGAGTAGAAATTATCCAAATCAGGAAATTCAAGGATACCGAGTTACTTGCGTGCTAACTGGACGCAGGGGCGATCAGCACAATCTGCTTCAAACTGTTGTGGTACATGGTACGCCTCCTCCGATGCATCAACCATATTGGACAGATTCGGTCCTGAGAATATATATTGGATTACATCATGGCCAGAAGTTAAAATCTGAATCACAGGCAGCAGTGGATAATGGATCCAACCATACCTAACAGTAGTAGAAGATGGATTGGATCTTGTCGTAGTGTCGTACCTAGTTTCTTCAGATCGATTCCAGCGTGGATGAAAGACCGAAGGCAGAAACGTCCCAAAGATAACACTCATCAAGAAAGAGGATTAGGAAGAGCGGCAGTTGGGGATGCTGGATGCTGCTGCGGTTGGGAAGGGCGGCGTCCGAAGGAGACCTACGGGAGCGACGACCTGATCTGTTTTTCATGTGGGGTGGAAGAGAGGCCTGAGATAGAAAGAGAGACGTGAGAGATTGAGAGATTGAGAGAGACTACGTGCGTGAAAATTTTGGGCCTCTCCAAAGATGTTGGGCTTTCTAGTGTATTCATTTTTTTCCCCTAGTTTCTAGGGTTCCACCGCTCCTCTGGCGATTCTCGCCAGAGTCCACGTAAACTCTCGCCGATCGCCGGTTTCCTCCGGTCGCCGGTGAGATCTACCACTCCGCGCAGCGCTCGCTCGCTTGCATGGCGGATCCAACGCGTCAGATGACAGGGGGGCAGGGGGAAGAGACGGAGGCGGAAGTAGGGTTAGGTTTTGAGGGGGCGATCGGATCTGGACTCCATGATGGGGTCAGGGGAGATGGAAGCCAAGACAACCCGACGGCGGATGGGGGGAGCCACAGCTCTCAGGCTAGGAGGAGTGCATCGGGAGGAGGGGAGGATGAGTATGGCTCGTATTATGGTCCGGGGCCTGATCTTGAGGATCAGTTCGCCGGGATGAAGCTGCATGGGAAGGAAGAGGAGGATCTGGATTTGTGGGGCGGCGGATGATTTGTGCTATCAAGACACAGAGAGAGGACTGGCTAGATCATCGGCCGGGTCACTCGAACCTTGAGGCTGATAAACGCTCATGGACCCAGCTATGGAAGGTAAAAATCCCGTCAAAAATCAGAGTTTTTGTGTGGCATTTAGCACATACATCAATCCCAACTGGCTCGGTCCGACATGAGAGACATATGGCAGATTCGGCATCCTGCTCGTTTTGTGGGGCGGCGGAGGACACGTGGGGCCACTCGTTGTTAAGCTGTCACATGGCAAGGTGTGTTTGGGCCTTGGAGGATGATGACCTGGTCGAGCATGTGATATCGAATCAAAGCGACAATGCGAGGCTCTGGCTGTTTTGGCTCTTCGAGACTACGTCACAAAATGATCTTGCTAGAATTCTAGTGACTATGTGGGCAATTTGGTGGGCGCGAAGGAGGGCTATTCATGATAACGAGTTTCAGAGTCCGCTTTCTACTAAGTGTTTTATCGACAGGTTTCTGGAGGAGCTAGATATAGCTACCGCGCGTCGACCGGTAGCTACTGAAGGTCGACTGAACCAGCCGAAAATGAAAGTGTGGCTGCCGCCTACGGGCGAGGCTGCAAAGTTCAACTGTGACGGTGGCTTGTCAACCCTAGGAGACAAAGGTGCAGCCGGAGTGGTGTGTCGTGACAAGTTGGGTAATTTTTTGGGCGCTTCAGCAATGGTCTTCGATGGTCTGACGGACCCGGCAAGTCTTGAGGCGCATGCATGTAGCGAAGCACTAGCCCTAGCCCAAGACCTGAATCTGCAAGATCTTGTCATTGCTTCAGATAGTGCAGAAGTCATCACTAATATCAAATCTGCAGGATCCCCATCTTATGCTCCTATTCTTAGAGAGATTCGAGTTAGTAGCAACAATTTTTCTTCTGTTGTTTATTGTTTTGAAAGTAGATGCAATAATTTTTAGGCCCACATGCTAGTTAAGGGAGCTGCGTCTCTCGCGGTGGGCCGCCATCTGTGGCTAGGGGTTTTACAAGATATTGCCTGTATTCCAGAGGTCGTGAACTTTGAATAAAATCCCTAGTTTACCTTCAAAAAAAAATCTGGCTGAAAGGTTTGTCCTTTTTTTTTACAAAGTTAATCTACACCGTAATAACTTGGTCCCATCTCAGATCTACGGCTCGTAATTCCTAATTAACGGTGGAATTTCTAGGAAGTCAAGAATTAGTATAGATTAGATTAGATTAGATTAGATAGATAGATAGATAGATAGATAGATAGACAGATAGATTGCCGAACTCATCTATCAATCTACAAATTGTTTTTATGTGGGCAATAAAAACTATACAACTTGGAACTACAAGTATAAATAAATATCAAACTACAACTACAATTTTTTTTTTTTGAGAAACAAGAGTAAGAAATTACTCAAGGGGGGTTTTACACTCGCACCACATCAGAGGAATGAGACTAGCAGGCACATTGCCAAACATTAAAAAGTCGCCTGTTCGCCTGGCCGTAGCCGCAAGCTCGTGAGCCAGCTTGTTGCAATTTCTTCCGGCAAAAGAACACTTGCGTGATCGGAATCCAGCCAACACTGACTTGATATCGCCGGTGATACCATAGCATGGGGACCGGGACTGCCCTGAGTCCATGATCTCTTCAATCATAACTTTGCAGTCCATCTCCAACACGACTGGGTCTGTGTACACATTCACCAGAGTTTGGAGGCCAATCAACACAGCCTGCATCTCCGCCTCTTCCACATTATTTAAGGTTGCTACTTGTCTGCCCACCGACAGAATAATCTGGCCATTATGGTCTCTGGCAACAGCACGAATCTAGGACCCCCTGCTGTCAGGTAGGAATGATGCGTCGGAATTCAGTTTTACCGTGCCTCGGACTGGAGCTGTCCACTGCATATGAATCCGGGCGGGAGTGCTAGGATCCTGACCAGTCAGTATCTTCCCCTCATTCTCTAAAAACAATGGTTGATTTTGGCCAGCTTATAGCAGGTTCTCCTCGTATCGCAAGAGAAAGAGAACAGACTGCATGATGGGCTCTTTTCCGTCTCCATGAATATAGTTATCGCGCAGATGCCAACACCTCCAGAAGAGCATGATTACTCACACTCGCGATTCCTCGGGGATGGACGCAAGTAGCAGCTGAAGCCAATCAGGTCCTGTGCGCCGAAACCATATTTCATGTGGGATGTCCCAATCCTTCCTCATGGCAGTTCTTAGGGCTCTGCTCTTAGTGCATTCAATAACTGCATGAAATTCATCCTCCTCCTCGCAGCCGCAGATGTTGCATGTGTTGTCTAGTTGGGGGGGTAGACATTTGTTTTCCAGACGAGATCCCAGATGCTCCGATCGTGCGCCCCACTTGACGAAGTTGACGGGCTCTGAGAAACTTGACCTTGCAAGGAGACTGCAAGTTTGTATGCACTTCTCACAGAAAAATTCCCATCCTTTTCTTTTTTTGAGCATCAGTACAGACATAAGCGCTCATATACACGCGCATACACTCATCCCTACGAACGCACACACGCACACCCTACCCCTATGAGCACCTCCGAAAGACTGAGCCGGCATATCATCTTGAGATTTACGAAGTCACCATAGGCGCCTCGTAAATCCAGGAATAATGCGAGCATCAGGATTTGAACCCTGGTGGGTTGGGGATACCACTGTCCACCTAACCAACTCAACCACAGGTTGATTCGCATTCCCATCCTTTTCGTAATGCCAAGCTATACAGTCCTCCATGTCCGACCTTGGGATGCGAATTTTACTAATCTCTTCCGCATCAAAGTCATGAAAAATTTGTCCAATGAGCTCCATGTTCCATTCTTTACTGTCCTGGTGTATCAGCTGGTTAACCCATCGAAGTCTCGATCTCCTGATAAAAGTGGCAGATTTAAGGCCTTCCTTCCCCTCTGGATCTGGATGCTTTTTCCATTGCCTACCCTCCAAATAATTATTTTCTTGAGTAATTCCAGCCGTGCTTCAATCCCTCTCCACACCGGTGATGCATCCTTGGCAAAAACTGTATCAATGAGATTGCCATGGGGGTAGTACTTGGATTTAATCACTCTAGCACAAAGGCTCTCCGGGTACTGTATTAGTCTCCAACTCTGTTTGGCTAGAGAAGAGCTAAGTTGAACAGGTGCATGTCTATGAATCCGATGCCTCCTGCCCGTTTTGGTCGTATCATCCGTTCCTAGGACATCCAGTGCACCTTCCGGTGGCCTTCCTCGTCTCCCCATCAAAAGTCTCGAATCATTTTCTCATATTTCTCATAGAAACCTTTAGAGAAAAGGAATACACCCATGGTATAGCATGGTAGGGCCTGAACCCAAGACTTGACATGCACTTCTTTTGCGGCATATGACATGAACTTACATCTTTTCCCGAATTTATCCATGATAGGTTGGAAGTTCTCGTTCTTCATTCTGCCCTCCGGAGTGGGGAGTCCTAGGTATTTGCTCTCAAAGGATTCTGTAGCAACTCCTAGGACCTCTTTATCTCATCTCTGACGCTTGTAGGGAAGTGATCACTGAATAGGAGGGAGCACTTGCTCTCACTTAATAGCTGCCCTGTGCACTTTTGGAAAGTGCGCAGCACCTTCTTCATCGTCTCAGCTTGATCCACCGTAGCCTTGAAAAAGATCAGGCTATCGTCCGCAAAAAGGAGGTTAGATATGCCTGGGCTATTTCTTGCTATTTTGATGGGTGTTAGTCTTGTCTCCTCTATCTCCTTATTCATGAGCATAACTAGGCCGTTCGCCACAAACAGGAAAAGGTAAGGGCTGAGAGGATCTCCTTGCCGCAATCCTCGTGAGGGAATGAAGGGGTCCAAAAGCTCACCATTAAACTGTACAGAGTATCTCACTGACCTCACACACATCATGACCCATGAGATCCATTTTTGCTTGAAGCCAGTCTTTTATAGCACTCCTTCAAGGAAGTTCCAGTCCACCCTGTCGTACGCCTTTGCCAAATCCAACTTATATGCACAATGGGTCCTGTATGTTTCTGTTGTGTTGAATTTTGTGGAAACACTCAAATGCAATGGTGGTGGTATCTGTGATCATGCGGCCCGGGATGAAGGCACTCTAGGTTTCAGACATTACCTCATCCAGGAGAGGCCAAAGTCGGTTCACCAGACATTTTGAAATTACCTTGTAGATGACGTTGCAAAGGCTGATGGGTCGATAATATCTCAGTGACTGCGGGTTATTTCCTTTAGGGATGAGTACTAACACTGTATCATTTACTCCTTCTGGCAGGACCCCGTCATTGAAGAAGCTTAAGACTCCCTTTATCACATCCTCTTTCATCACCCCCCAATTTTGCTGGAAGAAACATGCCGGAAAACCATCCGGCCCGGGCGCCTTAAGCGGCCCAATCTGAAACAGTGAGTCACTGATTTCCTCTGATGAAAAGGGTTTTGTCAATGCTCTGTTCATGTCCTCAGTTATGCTCCGTTTGATTGGGTTTAACAGCTCACCCGGAACCACACCATCCTCTCTTTTATACAGTTCTTTAAAGAAATCCTTTGTTAACACGTGTAGCAGGCCCTCTCTATCCTCAACCCACGTACCCTCTTGGTTCTTCAGTTTTGTTATTTCATTCTTCTTCTTCCTCCAGGTTGCTTTCCATTGGAACCACTTGGTATTTATGTCCCCTTCTCGCAAGTACGTGGCTCTTGATCTCCGCCTCCACATTAATTCCTTCCTCAAGAGCAGTTCGTCGAGTTCCGCCGAGAGCCTCTTGATTTCTCTCTGATTTGCTGTTGCATGAGGGTAGTTCCATAGAACGCTTAGTCTCTTCCTAATCTCAGTCGTTTTCTTTATAATGGAGCCAAAATCTCTGTCAGCCCATCCCTTTAGCACTTGCTGCATATTATTCAGTTTACTGCACACATCTTCCAGGTTGCTAGCTGGGACTGTCCAACCCCACCCCTCCGCGATTGTTGGCGGCAGGGACGCTGCATGCTCCCACATATGCTCATATCGGAAAGGTCGCTGCCCCTTGCATCCTTTTTGCCTCCAGACTTTGTGCGTGCCCACACGCAGCAGCAGCAGCAGATGATCTAATCGAGATGATCTGACCAACTCGGGGACGCCACCCCTTTGTCTAGCCTTGCCTTCACGTTGCTATGGCCATCATGTTTGTTATTGTGTTTCCAAACTGGTCCCTTAAACCCCAGGTCAAAGAGGTTACAATCCGACAGGACCCTCCTAAAGTTTTCCATGTATCTCTCTGACCTCCTCGAGGCTGATATATGTTCAGATTGCCACATTGTCTCGTTGAAATCACCTATCATCATCCAGGAAGCGCTGGAGTTGGGTTTTATTCTACGCATCAGCTCCCATATGTTATGCCTTATATGAGCTTTCGGTTCACTGTAGACAAAAGTACCTCGCCACTGCATTTCATTTGGATTCAAACGAATTAACACGTCGATGTACCTCAGGCCAACGACAAGCTTTATTACTTCCACACTTTCATCACAGAAGAGCACGATACCAGCACTTTTGCCAATGCCGGGCTGCACAATACAGTGTTTGAGTCCTAGCCTCCATCTCAACTTATTAACATACGAGGTGCTTTGCCGAGTTTCAGAGAGGAACACAAGCTTGGGCTTGTAGGTATGCACAAGGCATACAAGTTCCTGAACTATCTGAGGCTGCCCAAGACCCCGGTAGTTCCAGCTTAGGATCGTCATGGCTCCTGGCGGGTGCCGCCATTAGCACCCGTCAGTTTGCCGGTAGCCCCTGGACCGGTCGCTTCCGTGCCGCTTGAGCCCTCCATGCCATTGCCCTCTCCCTCTGTACCAGTTCCTCTCTTCTTCTTAATCTTATCATCCATCTTCAGGTTGGTGTCTGCCTCCCCAACTTTCCCATTGCCTGCGCCTCTATCTCCCCTCTTCCCAAGCACTGATCCTTGCCCTCCGCTAGCCTTCCCCCCTGGGATCCGTTTCACCTGCAGGGTCTCAGCATCTTTTGCTTTACCTGTCGGTCCACCACCTATAGCTTCATACATTGTTGGCTCACTTTTGTTTGCCTTCAACTCCCCTTTTTCCTTCTGGCTGCTCTGTTCGTCCCTCTCGGCCGCAGTTCTTTGCTTCAGGCCAGCTGTTTCAGTGGCCGGTGTCCCAGCTGGATCAGCGATGGTGTAGACTACTGCATCTTCTCCTGTGTTTGCCTTTTCTCCACGGCCATCCACTGCCCTATTTCCCGGAGCTGCTATGACTCCACCATCTGCATCGCCCCCTCCCACAGTCCCACTCCTTGTGTCTGGTTCGGTCCATAGCATGGATGGGGACCAAAACCCGGAGGGAAATCAAGTTCTGACTCCACGCACCCCTTACCAGCTGCTACACTCTGAGCAGGGTGCTAAGGATTGGGAGGATATGAGTTGTTGACAGTCTCTTTGTAATCTGAGCCATCCACCGCCCCAGTCCGGGCATTCATCTCCAGGTTCTGGGTGCCGCTAGCAGCGCCGCCCGAGCACCCATCCTCTCCGCTGCCCGAGTCCAGCTTGATGCTGCTGACTGCTGCTATAGAAGCCTGAACCAATGGGTCTGCCAGCACCTTCTCCGGAACTCTGCCATACCTCTCTGGAGCCTTCTTCTGCAAGATCGTCTTTGCTGGCCCCTGTTCTCTGGCTCGAAGTGCAGGAACCGGCGAGCACTGCTCGTATCCGGGATGCTGACCCCTCCTCTCATGCTACTTCGTTTAAATGGAGATGCGCGTAATTCCGCCGAGAATCTCATCTCTTGGAGATCCTCTGGAAGCTTACAGTCGCGCTGCCCCTGCCCTAGATGGCCACATGCAGTACAAAACCTAGGGAGCCTCTCGTACTTTACATTCAACTTATACAATTTTCCCTCAGCATTATCATAAGTCTCTAACTTATTTCTAATGGGTTCATCTACGTCATGGTTGACGCGGACACGCATGTGCCCCAAATTCCGCCTTCGTTGTCTGCATCCACTTCCAGGACCTCACCAAGCTCAACGCCGAGGGCTCTAGCCACTGACTCGAAGAGCATAATCGGGGGAGCGTCGTAGATGCGCGCCCACATTGGCATGCGGGCGACCTCCACATCCCCATGCCTCGCGCTTCCATCCACTGCCACCATGAGGAAGGCATCTCCTTTATGGGTCCATGGCCCATTGTTGAGGATGAACCTGAGATCCCCCTCACGCTCGAATTCGAGGGTGAAGTGGTTGTTCTCGAGTGTGGTGAAACTTAGGCATATAGTAGGACCCCTAACCCTAACTTTAGTCAAATGTGGCTGTTTGCGGCCGTCCGTGTGTGTGGCGGCCGCGACCGCGGGTGGCGAGGAGGGCCGAAAAGAGAGGCGGGGACGGCGACGGATTACCTGCTGGAGCGGAGGGCGGCGGGGCGGCGGATCGAGGGCGAGGGCGATGGTGCGGCGGATCAAGGGCGGGGGCGACATGGTGGAGAGCGAGGGCGGCGACGAGTACATCGAGGACGACGGCGGCAGCGGACGGCAAGTAGGACATCGACGATGACGTGGGCACCGACGCGGTGGAGGACGAGGGCGGCGACGAGAGCGAGATGAGGGAGAGTGAGAGTGAAGTGGGGTAGGGGGAGGGGCACGCGTGTGCAAATTGTTTTCATCCCGTGCGAGGACAGCGCCAGATGACCTGCCACTACTAATTTGGGGTGGCGGGTGGCAATCTTTGAGTTGAATTTGGACAGTGCAGAGGTAACCTATATGTGGCGGGCACGATCGGACACCCGCCACAGCTAATATCTGCACAAAAAAATTAACCGATTGCAGGCATTCATCTGTGGCGGGGCCTTTAACTTGCCTGCCACTGCTGCCTATAACACCAATGGCGGATACATCTAGCCGCTCGCCGCAGCAAGCATTCATAACATAGCCAAGCTCAGCAGTGCTTGTTTTGTGGCGGGTGGTGTATTTCGCCCGCCACTGATGTGCCTGTAGTTCTGGCGGTTATGTTGTTTTACCCGCCACTGCTACTTCTCCTAACTTGGAGTGGTGGGTGCCTCGTCACGTTTGTCACTCTTTCGAGTTTATCTATAAGGCTTTTTCTAGTAGTGTCGCAGATGAATGTTTAGACATGATCTTGCCAAAAGCGAAGCGTCATGTCGTGGCTAAGGAAATCGCTTCAAGGAGGAAGAGGAACAATGTGGTCTAGGCGATTGAAGGTGAAGGACTTGCGTTAGCTAGATTTCAATCCAATGGCTTGCGAAAATCTTAGAAAACAATTTTTTTCAGGCCACCGAAGAATTTGCGGTTCCAACAATGAATTGCCGTCACAAGGCAAACTATTCATGATCCTTTCTTGCAAGGCCTATTTGGATCACAAGAGTTCAAATTTAACTCGAATAAGCTTGGTGCTAGTTTTCATGCATGAATTTTTTTCATGAACATGACATGACATGAGAAAAGGATGCATATAAGAGTATATGAGAACAATACGGTGTAACTGGATTTATACAAGATGGTAGCTGACAAACTGTTTAGTAAAGAGAAAAATCAACATTTCAACCTCGAACTAACCATTCGGTTTGATTTACGACATTGGACTACGGAACCGGTCGAAATACACCTCTAACTAATCACAAGGTTCAAAACTCAACTCTGATCCTGGTTTTGCTTCGGTCAACCGGTATTGACTATGTTCACTGTTGACTGGGCACCGCCGGGCCAGCTTTGACCCCTTCTATATATATCAATGTTGGGGATATCGCTTATCGGGAACTTATCGGCCGACCCAAGATAAGGGGTAAATCAGCCAGTTTATCGGCATATCGGCTGATTTATCGGTCGATTTATCTTATCGGTCAGACAATGGTAAGCGATAAATCGGCCGATTTATCGGAATATTGGAAGATATCTTGAACAAGGATATATATAAGAAAAAAAGAAAAAGAAAAACTCCCTCCTCTCCTTCCCCGTCGAAGCAAAACCAGGGTTGAATTTTGAGCCTCGCGGTTAGCTGGGGGGGTGTATTCTGACCGGTTTCGTAGTTGAAATGTGAACTTTTCTCTTTAGTACTCCCTCCGTTTCTTTTTAGTCTGCATATAAGATTTGGTCAAAGTCAAACTTTGTAAAGTTTGACCAACTTTATAGGAAAAAATATCAATATCTACAATACTAAAGATATATGGTATGAAAATTAATTTCATGATGCATCTAACAATATTGATTTCATATTATGAATCTTGATATATTTTTCTATAAACTTAGTCAAAATTAACAAAGTTTGACTTTGACGAAACCTTATATGCAGACTAAAAAGAAACGAAGGGAGTAAATCACAAAAAGAAGAGAACTGCTATACAGACGACATTCACTGACGATTTCAGCACGACACTCCATCTCACACCAGAGGATGATCCAGAGGGCGCGGCTGGAGCCGGGGTAGGAGCTGATGCAGCGGGGCGCGTGGTGGCGTGGAAGAGACGCGGGACGCCAGCCTTGCACGCCTGGTTCTGCTCCTCCATCTGAAGCATAAAGCAGGCCTCGACGAGCATGGGCAGCGGGCGGAGGAGAGGGATGAGCGTCGTCTGCTGCGCAAATCGGTCATCGAGCCCGCCCATCAGGACGTGCAGGAGAGACCGATCGGCAACCACCTCGCCCAGCTCCCGGAGCTCGTCGCCGATCGCCTTGATGCGCTGACAGAAGACGCCCACTGGGCGGTCGCCCTGCGTGATCGTACGGAGTTCGGTGTTGAGGGCGGAGACCCGAGCATCACGGTTGTCCTGAAAGAGCCGGCGAAGTTCGGCCCAGATATCGCGCGCGGAAGCGCCGTCGGTGACCACAAGATTGAAGAGCTCGGTCGAGATACGGTATACAACCACTGAATGATGGCGAGGTCGTCCTTGAGCAAGCGAGGATCGCTAGGAGTGGGGGGCACGTCGCCGGAGATATGATGCAGAAGAGAGCAACGACCCAGGTGGATCTCCAAGAGATGGCGCCAGTGATAGTAATTGTGGCTGTTGAGGTCAAGAACGATGGGGATGAAGGGAGTGATATCGGTAATGGTGTCGCTGAAAGAGAGGGGGGAAGGGAGAGCGAGGGTGGAAGAGGGGTGGGTGGTGGAGATAGGGGCTGTAGCCATGGGAAGTGTTGGTCCCCCGGCGAGAGGGGCGGTCGGGAGAGGAGGAGGAGGTGGTGGTTCCCGGCCGGGGTTGGTCATGGCGAGGGAAGGAGGAAAGGATCGATGTCTGATAACATGTGAAACTGCAGTAAACTAGTTTCTTATTGCTTGATTAGAGATACAGAGAGGGAGAGATACATATAGCGGCCGGAGCCAGCTCCACAACGTGGGCGTAGTGGTGATAGTGGGCAGGAGCATGGGCGCTCCTGAGCGACCAAGTCTATCGCATGACAGATTTCAATCCAATGGCTTGGGCAAAATCTACAGAAACAAACAATTTGTCCCAACAGAGAACTGCAGGTGCAAGGCAAACTATTCACAATCCTTTTTTGCAAGGCCTATTTTGGATCCCAAGAGTTCGAATTTGAGTTGAGCAAGCAAAATAGAGAGTGGCTAGCACTTTACGTCGATTTAGCTTCGGCAATATATAGCTAATTTTACAACGGCCTACTGTAATCTGAATCTGAATTAACTATGCTTGCATCGAGAAAGCAACAACCTTCTAGTTCATGACAGATTTCGTGTACATGACATGACATGAGAAAAAGGCTGCTTATAAGAATATATACGACAACAATACGGTGTAACGTGGCTCATGGCAGCTGACTAACTGTTCAGTAAATTACAAATGAGTTTTGTGTGGGCCTGTCTTCTGTAGCCCAAACTAGCTAGCCATGCATGGCGCTGAGTAGAGGAGTGAGCACTGATTCGCTGCTGCACATTGGGACGGCGATCGGAGTCTCCTCCGGCATGACAACGGTGAGGCAGCACTGAACAACGAGGCGGTCGTCCTGCATGGGCGACGTTCTTCTAATTTGCTCTAGATCGTAGAAGACCTGCATGGACGACGTTCTTCTAATGTGCTCTAGATCGTAGAAGAAGTCATCGTTGTCACGGTCGAACGTGTGCCTCATCTTTTGGGACCGGTGGTTCACTACCCCTTTGAGCTCGAAGCTGAACTCCACCGTCATCGGCATCTCGCCCTTGGCCATGCTGCAGCGGCCCAGGCACAAGAAGGACCTTCCGTGGTATTTGGGGCAGAATTTGAGGTACCATCTGCTCCCCCTATGGCGAAGTGCCTGGAGTAGATACCGTCCCCTTCGGCACGAAGGGTCGCGCTGAGCTTCGGAGAAGCTGTGGACGGTGAGCGTGTAGGACCCGTCCACCTGCGGCGGCTCCTGAACCGCGTTGGGTTTGAAAAAGATTCCGAGCAGGCGCGGCCGCTTTGTCGCAAGCTGCTTCTTCTCCAGGGTGCACCTGATGGTGAGTCTGTCGCGGCGGGCACACACGCACGACGATGCCTCCAGCTCGCACCTGCGAACGTACATAGTCAGCCTGTAGAAACAGTCGTCTTCTTGGTTGCTATCTTCGTGGAAGACGGTGTGCTGGCTGGTCGCATCGAGGATTTCGAGGGAGACGTGGATGCCGGCGAACGATCTGAGGTGACGATCCAACGTGACGCCCACCGAGACGATCAAGACGTTGGCTAGGCCGTCCTTGTCGAAACACATGGGCAGAATTTCGACGTTGCAGACGAGGCCGTCGAAGAAGACTTTGCCCACATTCAGCACGCGACGTGACCGCACCAGCTTGGAGTACCACAAGACCGGCAAGTCGTCGCACGTCATCGGCGCCGATCGGCTCGCGGTGCCGCCCATTGTCGACCGTACTGCCAATTATGCTGTGAGGCGATCGAGTATGCCCGCGCACGCGCCGGTATCTGTATGTAGGCCGGCCGGGAGGGAATTCGAGACCGAGTCGGGACTGGATCATATCTGTAACCGGATTCTGGTTCCTATGGAGTCCTAGACCAAGTTGGCATGATCACGTCCTTGTGATGGGAACCCGATCATCCAAGTTGGCATGTTTCAGCGTATGACGTCACGCGTACGGCGTACCTGCCTAGGTAGACGTACGTCCACTCGATCGATCGCGGCAGCGTCTTCTTCATGACTTTTTTCTTAACACAGTACAAACACAAACACTCATATATACGCGCATACATTCACTTCTATAAATGCACACACACATCCTACCTCTATGAGCATCTTCATGACTTCATCATTACAACCAAGTCGGAACGCAGGGGTTTCCACCCCAAGAAAGAAAGGCGATCTCCGGACACCAGGAGAGTTCTTCCGCTGTTGTCCTTCGGCGGCTCAAGGTCGTTGGCCATGCATGTGAATCATTTTTAGTCCCTTATAGTCTAGGTTTTTAGATTGTTCGTTGTCTTGACTTCCAGCGGCGATGACGGCACCGTATAAAAATTTTCGGATCCTTTCGGCGAGGCGATATGTCCTATGGTTGAGACGGATTTGGAATCGGTCTGTTTAAGTAAGGATGGCGTGGCGGTGGCATCCTCGTGGTGGACCTGTGTCCTTGCACTACTAAGAGAAACCTTATAGGTAGGACCTTATTAGTAGAGCGGGGTACAGGGCAACCGCTACTGCTACTTAGCGGTAGCGCAAGGTGTAAACAAACGTTACAGGTAACCAAATAGCAGTAGCGCTGGTCGCCCGCCCAACGCTGCTGCTAAGTCGTCCCGACCTAACCCACGGAGCTACCCATAGCAGTATCGCGTCCTGGGTAAACACGCAACTGCAAAACTAATAGCAGTAAGCGGCAGCTACGTCGAACAGCGCTAAGCGCTACCACTACCACTACTACTCTAATGATATGTCTCATGAGTTCAATATTTCAGTTCTTACCACTTCCTTCATCTTAGGATTTAGTTATCGTTGTTGATTAATAACTGGTTTAGCATCAGGTTCCATATTAATTTTATACTGACATAGAGTGAGACTAATGCCTTTAAGATCATCAAGAATATATCCAATAGCAGCACGATGCTTCCTCAGAGCTTTTAATAATCTCTTTTCTTCATGCTCTGAAAGATTAACACTAATAATACCAGGATATATCTTCTTTTCATTAAGATAAGCATATTTTAGCGTATCAGGCAATTGATAATATCAATCACTTGGCGTCCATCTGATGCATCAACTATGGATATTTCATACCCCCCCCCCCCCCTTTCTTTACGTAGTATTTTTCTTACTATACCTGTTGACGTAGCATTATAGACTGTATTGTTACTCTTGCTACCATTAGGATAGATCTGTCATCTTCCTTGGTTTCCCCCTAAATATATGGAATACTTTAAGAAAAGAGCATCTTTCTTCATAGCAGGATCAGGGGAAAAGAATGGGAAAGACAATTTCACTATATTTCTTACCAAGAACACGGCCTATCACAAGAATTTTTTTTTATCAGGACGATAACTTTGAAAAGCAAGATTTCCTATCTTTTCTTTTAACTCAGGGGAAATACAATCGGGCGACACTAATTCATATCCCTCAAGAAAAATAAGAACAACACCTACATTTAACCCTCCCTTTTTTCCATTAGCAAGAACTTGTTTCAATTGCATATCATAAGGAATTCGAAGAACTGCTTCGAATACAGTATCGGAAGCAAAGCTTCGGGACCTTCAATATCGACGGGCTTGCTAGCTAAATGGCAATTGGCACATACAATTCTTCCAGTTGCTTCTCGTGAGTTTTCATAACCCTGCTGCACAAAAATGGGACATGCATTAAATAGATAACTGAGTTATTACGTATATCATGATCGATACAGAAATCGATCAAGTTATTTGTTCTTTACCCAAGAAAAATATTTCTATTTTCCATGTCCAATCGCAGATCCCAGAATTTCTACAATAAATTAGATAGGTAGCTAAGCTAATCTAGTTCCATATACATGAATATGTTGTCATTCTACTGCAACAGTCGTACTGCAATGATGAATACCTTAAAGTAGGTATAAATAGAAAGAATTTTGCTAAAATGGAAAAGGGATTTTTTTCTAAAAAGATGCTTGCTAATTTGATTAATATTAATATCGGGAGATCAAAAGAATTTATGCTTCACTAATTGAATGATAAATGACTACAAGCGAAAGATATAGGCGGTTTAAACAAAAGGAAAAAGTCCAAAATAAACCTTGAACTCATTGACGAAAGCTAAATCGAACCATGAACTTTCAATCCCTGGAATCAGCACATCAAACTCTTTGATCCCGGTCTATTTTAAACCTTGAGAGTGTTTCCAAACAGGGATTGTCCATGTAGCAGGTTGAATCCCGGGATTGTTGACTGTGCACGCGACTGGGCCGGCCCAGTAGGCGCGAAGCGGGATTATTTTTTCTTTTTTGTTCAGTCTATTTTTATTTCTTTTTTGTAATGTGCGACGTGTAATAAAAATACCAAAAATAGTCAACAGTTGATTGCACAGGGGCTGCCCACCACGTGACGACGCGCGTTTTTTTTTCATTTGTCGTAATGAGCACCTTTTAAACAATGTAAAAAAATATTTGTATAGTTTGATAAAATGTTTATTGTCATTTCAAATATGTTAAACATGCATTTGGCAAAATGTTACTGTATATTCAAAAAAATTGTAAACATGTATTTTTAAAAATGTACATAATGTATTTGAAAAATGTCAAAAGTGCATCAAAAAATGTCTCGTGTGCGTGCTAAGTATATAATATATTTTAAAAATGTTGAAAGCGTAACAATGTATATAATGTATTTTAAAACAAAGTATAACGAAGGGAAAGAACCGAAGAAAACCAATGAATATAAAGAAAACCCGAAGGAAAAATGACAGAAAACAAAAAAATGAAAACACACAGCAGAGCGGGCGCACAGGTGGGAAACCAACGAATACCAGTGAAATACACTCAAGGTTTAAAATAGACCGGGATCGAAGAGTTCGGTGTGCTGATTTCAGGGATTAGAAGTTCAGGGTTCGATTTATCTTTCGTCGACGAGTTCAAGGTTTATTTTGGACTTTTTCCTTTATTAAAAGAATCAAACATCACCCTACAACAAAATTCAGACCCACACAAACATAGGAAAAAGCGAAAGAGAGACATTATTTAGATTGGTCTCCTAATGTGTGTGTGGGTGATTGTCACTACTCACTAGGGTCCATCTGCTCCACGGAGGCACACCATTGAAGGTAAGGGTCTGAACCCTGATATGGCTGGCCGTTGGTGTTCCTTGTTACAACATTCTTATATTAATTATATCGTGATGTATATAGCTGTACCTTTAAGAATCTTCTTATATCTTATATTTACTAGTTGGAGGCACCATACGATGCTCCACGTTAAGTCTAAACAACTAAACAAATTGTCCGTTAGATCTCTAGATTAATTATCTACAGCCGTGGGATGTGCTACCCTAGAGTCCTATGTTGTTGTCCCACGTACAACTCATTTAGGAAAAAACACCTCCCTAAGCTGTGGGCCTAGGCACAAAGCCCATACTTACACGTGAAAAAATTGTATCCATCCGATGTGCGTGAAGTAAAAAAATACTATCGATCTGAAAAAGGCAAGAGGCCACGCCCCTATCCTATCGATCAGCCCCTCCACCTCCAGCGCCATGGATTCTCCGCCACGCAAGAATTGCAACAGGCCCCATTAGATAAAAAAAGGGAATCATTCTGAGGTCTCTTCCCCTCCCTCTCCCCCGCCACTTGCCGTGCGCCGCCTCCGTCTTGACTTGCATCTTGTGAGATGTCCTTCTCTTTTCCAAGGTATTCATGGTTGCCCTTGATTTCATATTAGGACAGATGAACCGACAATCTAAACTACATGTCCTGCAACGATCACATCCCCAACTTCATCTCTTCGGCAGCATCTGTCTCAGGGAAGTCACAGTTTCCTCAATCTGATTAAGGTGACCTATTTTGTGTAATTCATATGTGTGGGGTTCCTGCATGAGGGTCTTGATCTCTGGACTGATATTGGTTGGAGTTTAGATGTTCTTCTAGCAATACGAGGTGCCAGAATTTTGTTAAGTTTATGATTTCTGCCTTTTGTTCTTCATGTGTGTCATTAATTTATTATGATTAGTGAAGATACCGAAGGAGCCTACAGAATACAAGGGTTGTGAGATGGCAGATTAGGCGCTAGCCAAGATATTAGGAATATGGACGAGCTGCTCGATCTGCTCAAGGTGAATAATAACGCCAAAACTGATAGGTGAACAAATATAATTAAGTAAACAATTAACAGTTTGCAAGATCGTTTGATATTTTGGTATACCCTAATATAATGGAACTTCACTTATATGTAAGAAGATATCTGACCGGCCAGTTAGATTTTCTAAAACTACAATTAACAAATTAATTAAGCATGTATACATATAGCCTTTATTAGTGTGTTTGTGCAGCCAGAATGTAAGACCGGGCGAGGGGTGACTTACAGAATTGCAGAAGATGAAGCAGAAGCTGGCCCTGCTGCTGCTCAAGGAGGAAGTGGAGGGCAAGTATGTGTCTACGTGAAGAAGCTGGCGAAGGAGGAGTCCTCTTTGACGCTCACTCTCTATGGGAATCCCTACTGCCACAAGCCCACAAGCACAGCGCCAGGAGTAGAGTATGTTCATGTAGGCCTATCATAGCTAATGCATGCAAGCATGGATCGTCTAAGCATGTACGTATATATACTGACAATTATATGTGATTGATTAATTAGCTAAAACTGGAGAGGGTAAAAGCGCAAGTCTTTGGCCAGGCCGGGCCAATGGATCACCAACCCCATTAAAAATCATCACGAGGTCACCATTACTTAACAACCCATGTTGGCTTTGTCTCCCCACTTCCATCCACCTTGGGAATGGCGAACAAGAGGTAATACCATGAGCTGCTCTTGATAAATAAGCCAGTTGGATTGATCTTTGCCATATGTATATACTCACAAATAAATTACATGAAGACTAGGTTTGGTAAGAGGGGACTTTCAGTCGTACATGCTATAGTCAGGCTCAACAGAGTGCACCCTGGAAATCCAGCGCTCACTTGCTACTAAAGAAGAGGATTACCACTGAAGTGAAGTTGCCAAAGACTCAAACTGTTGTGATCCAGCAGTTTCTAATTTTTTTTACTGAGTTTTCTTGCACGGGATGATATCCGTTTTTCTTTTTACTCCTTCCGCTGCACTAGCAGTGTTGCTGTAAGTTGATCCATATAACGCTGTTATATGTGTTTCCGCAAAAAATAAAACGCTGTTCTATGTGTTTTTCGCTCTCAATGAAAAATGCATGGAACCGGGCATGAGGCCCTTTTGATCGAAACAAAGTTATCCTCATGAGTTCATTCAGTGGCATTATTGTATAGCTATCCAGTTATTTCAGTATAACTGCACCCGATTGCACATCCATAATTGCTGTAGTAGAATGTAATTCGTAGTTTGTTTTGTATAATCTTGAACCACAAACCATATGTAAGTGTTCTCTATTCTATTCCAATGAAGAAATTCTGAATATATAAACGACACATTTAGTTAGATTTAATTTTGTTTCATATGCATGAGCTTCCACTTCTTTTCTCTTGGTGTGCTATATTCGTTATCCTTCTTAGCATAACTAATGTTTTCTCCATCGTGAGGGCAGATAATTGTGACTGTTAGCGCCTTGCATCGGCAGAACATTCAGTTGGGTCGCTTGTATATGTTTCCCCATTTTACATATCATTTTTTCCATGGGCTTCTTGGAGACAACAATTGGGTTCTCTTTGCCTTCATATAAATGAATTTTGACCACCTGGCCTCTAATGCTGCTGCTTCTTGCAGTTGTTCTGGGAAGACAGCGTCTCCCAGTGCCTCATGCTGCTCCCAAGATCGTGATCCTGTGCATTGCATCCCAGTGGCCTCTTCTCATCGCCCAGATTGTGCGCCTCCACAGCGTCGACTTTCATCCACTAAATGATTAATGAGTGCCTCTGCTTGGTTCCCAATGCCAGTTTTGCCATTTACAGAGGTAAGCAACCTTGCTTCTTCCATTTGAATCTAGCCACAAATACAGGTGCACCTTTTTTTTTTGTTGCTTCAAAGCCGATCCTGCTAAGTATGTTGTGGCCACATGCTATTGATACCGCATTGGGAATATTTACATTCAAACTGAGCTTTTTAATGAGCTTCATGTAGTTAATTCTAATGTTGATTTGTAAAAGCCTATTAGCACACTGACATCATCAGTACGTTATCTTTTTGTTGTCCCAAACAAAACTGAAACATAATTTTTTTGTTTATCTATGGTTTTCCAGCCAGATTAATACATTGGCCGTATGCATCTATCTGATGCAGAGGCCGGGGAATCCCCTTTTCGAAAAAAAAAGCCAGATTAATACATGATCCCTGGCCAGACATTTTCCTTCACATTACTGTGTGACCCTTTGAATAGTTAACTTTATATAATGTAATAGTTACAGCAGTAGCATTTTACAAAATTAATGGTCTTAATTCTTGCTCCAAGTTTATAGAAGGTCGTATCTAACAAACATTCTAATGATCAACTTCAGTACTTACAATTTTTCTTTGTATTATTTCGTCAATAGGACGCTGCCCTTTATCCTTTGACATAGGTTGGCCAGCCATTTAAATGTATTTTTATTATTTGGCATCTTGGAGATTCATAATGATAAACCTTCAAATGCCATAAATTATGTTTGTGTGTATCCCGGCTGTTTAGTACATGCTAGATTTTCTAGAAGGATCTAACTTTTGTCGGTATTTTGAATTATCTCCTTTAAAAAGATCTTGCACTAATGGTGATGCCTCTCGATACCAATAACACCGATTCCTTACAGTGAAGGTTTGGAGGTTTGAAGGTAAATGCATGCTTCTTTTGTAATTGATTTACTATTTGGACATTGAACATAATATTAAATTTAAGTTATATTGGATTGATCTACTAGATGGGTGGTCAAGTATAGTTATTACTTTTTTTCTTGCGAGAAACTTTCAATCTATTCATCTTCAATCATGGTAGTACAAAGAACAACAAAGGTAATAAAATTATAACCATGTCAATGGACCACTTATTGTTGCAATATACTGACCAGCTTCATCAAATAGTTGGCCTTACAAACAATGTTTGAGTAAGTTACAGCTATGGCGATCGAGCATTGGTTTCCCTTTTTTGGTCTGCACAGTTTCAAAAAATCCAGTATGCAGTGGCCTACATTTGCACACAGAAAATGTGAACACTATTGTGACATGTTTTCATTTTTTCAGCATATACTGATCACCAAGGTTTTTCTACACAACATTGCTATCCTTCAAAATATACATATGAACACAAGTAGAAAGGTTTATGTGAACCCCTACAAAAAATCAACATTTGTGTAACAACAACTAGGTTTTCTCAATGGTAATAGTTGGGCATATCTTGCTCTAAGTTTGGCATTCAAATTCTTATATATTTATTCTAATATTATTAATGGTTTGTAAAACAGCCGCTAGCCCGTGCAGGTGCACGGATTGACGACTAGTGGTCTATTAGTTCTGTAGGACTGCACTCTATTCTTCGCTTTCTTTTGTATTTTCAAAATTATCCAAACCTGGGAAATGAATTACATGTCTGCCTGAGCTGTTTCTTGACTTCACGTAGGCTTATTTATGAGAGAAACCATAATTTCATATTAGATCACCCACTAATACTCAGATACTGATTGCATGATCTGATTACATGCCAGCAGATATTAAAACATATAGCATGATCAATCCCTCTTCTACTCCCTCCGTCCGGAAATACTTGTCATCAAATTAGATAAAAGAGGATGTATCTAGATGTATTTGAGTTCTAGATACATCTCTTTTTATTCATTTTGATGACAAGTATTTTCGGACGGAGGGAGTACAAAATATGAGTGACTTCGTCAAAAACAAAGTGAAAATTTTGCCTTTGGCATCGGGATTCCTATCACCGACGGGCGTCTCAACATTGGAACTTGGCAGGTGTGTAAAAACATTTGACTCACAAAAACGGGTCATCTTTTGGTACATGATTACTAATACTATAGTATAATCATCTTAGTTGAATCTACTCTGAGTATTTAAGGTTCTGTTTTCTTGATGCACTTTTCTTTTTTTCAGAACGAAAGCAAAAGATTTGTCTCATCTATTAATTAAGTAGAAAACAATTGTTCAGTTAATTAGTGGAAACCGGGCAAAAACCACCACAAACCGCCGAGTTGCACACACAGAATACTCCATGCACACATCTTCAAAGAGGGTCTCATCGAGATAACTCGTTGGCGTCATCGTCATCACTCCTTCCCTATGAGGCATCATCGCCATCCCTTAACCCTGGGCAAACAACTCTGACTCCGCCATGGGTGATCGTCGACCCAACACACATGCACTGTAGAGGCCGAGTGAAGCTATATAAAGATCGGCGCCAGAAATCAGCCACCCACGACCAGACAATGCAGCTCCGTCTCTGATTGAGAACTACGAAGTAGAACTAGGCACGGTTGACGCCGTGGAAGATCACCGAATGGACCACCTATTGCCCATCATCGTACGCCACGGGGACCCCGACACCATAGCTTAGACTTCACAACAACAAATAAGCACACCGGAGAGGAGCCGACTATCTCAACCATTGCCACGTCTCCGACATCGCTTACTACCGCCATTGTCACCATAGAAGCGTCGACGCCAACACACACCAACATCTTCTACTGGTTGGTACCAATGAGCACCGCACAATCACCCCCACCACCACCACATCACATCTCCTGCCACTTGTCCCTCCGACTGGCCCCTTCTCCAAAAACGAAGCCCTCAAGAGGGGCATGACACAAAGGCGCCACCATCATTCGATCCGGAATAGGATACGAGGTTTCCTTCGGAGAAAGGGTCGATAGGGGTGAGAACACCACACCGTGCCTTCAAGAAGATCGTGACGCCCTCAGACGCCGCCGTTGCCGGCTTCGACCGTGACCGGAGTCAAGCATTCTCTTGGTGTCGTCATCTGAAGCCCCAACCAAACCAGCTGAACCGCCTGCCCTCCACTCGGCCTCAAATGCAACCGAAAGCTCCAGATCGTAGCCTCTGAGCCCAAGCATACCGGGGTCCACCGCCTTGCTACCTCGATGTTCCGCGGCTAACCGGAGCCACACCGCAAGGAGTAGACGATGTCCTGCGGCCAACCGGAGTCGCACCCCCAGCAGATTGAAGCCTGCTATCGGTGAAGCCTTACGGGGCACGACAACCATGCTGCCTTCACAGGACACCGTGCCTCGCGCTCGAAGGAGCCGCCTCGTCGAATGGCCCAAGACCCGCATCACCTGTCCTTGTTGCAAAGAAGTAGAGGGAGAACATCCCGTGTTGCCGGCCCAAGATCTGCACCGCCATGGATGCACGACCACAGAGCAGGCAATCCCCAACCACATCACCATCTGCACCGCTTGCGTGCACCCGCGTCGGTCAAGATGGGAATGGGTCGGCCCGGCCCTGGCCTTGGACCCAGCCCTGGTGGCCTCAGGGCCAACGTAAGAGGCCACGGGCCGACCCATATCGTGAATAGTAGTGGCCTTGTTGGCCCTATGGGTATTTTGGGTCGACCCAATTATTAGCGACGTGTGTTTTTTCTCAAAAGAAAATTATTAGTGACGTGTGTTTTCTTTTTGATATGTGCCGATAGCTAAAATCCTAATAGAGTAGTAATCTAGGAATAGAAGAAAAAATTTATACGGAGATTCAAGTGGTCTAGCTGCTGCATCTGTTCATTGTACATGCATATATTACCTAGACCATTGTAAGCTCGTCTGTTTCTTTCCAGGCATTGTACAGAGATGCATCCATGCGGGTGAATTGTATCTAGCCATCGGATGCCGCTAGTACTACTAGTTGACATTAGACTGACGCTCTACCTACTAGTCTCAAATTTACACTAGAGAGCTGGACGGCGCAGGGAGGACGGGCTGACGGTGAGCCGCATAATGAGCTGGACGTGATTGGGAAGATAAGCAGGAGGCAGCACCACCGGCACGGCAGAGATCGGCAAGGGCGACGATTGGGACATAGCTGTCTTGAGAATAGAGACCACGAGGTGGGCCGATCCCGCTAACCCAACGGGTCACTTGGTGTCGGCTCTACTGACCCAAAAAAAATTTGGGCCCGACCCATGTGACCCATCGGCCTTGAATTTTTGGGTCGGGTCAGCGACCCAGCGGGCCGACCCGATCCATTCCCATCTTGACGCGTCGCTATTTGCAGGCATTCTGGTGAGCCGTCCCTTGCACCGCACTTGCCGGCCATAGTTCCAGATTTGCACAACAGAAGTCACCATGCTCACCACGCCACCCCTACCGGATCTGCGTGCTCCGCGCCACGCCCACGCGCTCCCATCGCGCGCCTGCCGGATATGCGCATACCCTTGCTGGGTCAGTCTGACAATGTTTGTCGCGCCTCTGCTTGGCTGAGCTACCCCGCACCTCCCGGTGACGGCCTCCGGCCGCAGCAAGGTGGGAGGGTGGATTGTGGTGGTGCCGGTTTCTCCCGGGCCGCTCGCAAGGATCGTATGTTCCGGTACAGCTGTATAAGGGTACTACTATTTCTTAGAGCAACTCTAGCAAACCCCGCAAAACACCGGCCCGCAAAACGCGTTTGCAGTTTGCGCAAAACCGCTTTTGCGGGCTGGCGAGAGCTAGCACAGATGCAGACCCCTCAAACGGACCCGTAAAAAAGTATATTCGCTGAATATGCTTTTCTATGGGTTAGCTATGCGGGTTCTGCTCGGGCACCAGCGCAAACGACCCGCAAACACAAGAACTGCAAATCTGAAATTGTCATAGGGTTTCACAAACAAGTTCAAATTCAAATGACATAAACAGTTCGTGCGCGAATAAAAAACGAAGTTCATTACGCAAAAGAGGGCATGCAAAGGTATGCGCCTACGTCCGGCATCATCTTGGGGGTCGATCTTCACTCGGCGCCATGGAATCCATTTAAAACTTCGTCGGCGCCACCGTAGCCACCGTAGCCACCTCCGTCGCTTGTTGCAACTCCCGCACCGAAATCATCCACATTGCCACCGTGTAGAGCAGAGAAAACATCACCGGAACTGGCAGACGGACCGGCCGAGGCGACCATTCTCCTCTTCAAGCTCTCTATCCTTGCCATATCATGCCATGTTTTGGTGACCTCGTCCATGTCATTGCGGTTCATTGACATGATCTTGTTCTCTTCGGCGAGCAACAATGACAGCGATTTGTTTTCAGAGGCGCGTACTTTTCTCTCCTCAATGGCAGCTCTGCGCAGCCCCTCTTCCTTGAGCATTGCCATTTTTCTTGCTTCTCTTTTGCCTTCTTTTCGGCCAACTCTTTCTTGATTTCCAACGACTTCAACAACATTAACTCGTTCGATTGCACCATGGCATCAATCTTCTCCCTCAAGCTCGATGCTTCTTGCTCTCTCTTTATCTTCTCTCTAGTCTTCTTGTCGCCATCCGGCTTGTTCAAATTTCTTGGGCCATCATCATCCTCATCTTCATCCATGTTTGTAAGTGAGCCTCTCTTGGGTGGGGACTCTTTGTCGATCAACTTCCACTTCTCGCACTTTTGAAGCAACTCCCACAATGCTCTAATTTCAAGAATCTGCCTTCCGAAGCTTCCATGTCCTTGTATCTTTGTTGAGCAATCTTGTCCTACACAATGCAATATTTGGTGATGCAATCATTTTTCATGATACATTATAATGATGCACAACTTCAACAAAGGAAAAGCAAACTCACATAGTCGGACTCCACGGTGCCACTTGGAGGTGCATTGCATACTTGCTCCAAGCAAGTTGCCCAACGGCTGCACATAGGCTTGATGTTCTCCCAACGACCTTGAAGCAACCGAAATGTGCGTGGAGTCTTGTTGGGGTAGTTTTTCATAATGCGGAAGTATTGATCTTCGATCCTTTGCCAATATCTTTTGGCGGTTTGATTAGTACCCGTGCATGCATCAAGAGACACCACACTCCATGCTTTGATCAAAGCTTGATCTTCCAAGATGGTGTAGTTTTTTGATCTTTGGCTTTTCCCAGCTTTTGCTTGTGAATTCTCAAACACTTCTGCTTCGATCTCCGCCAAGTCGTCCGCACAACCATGATCGTCCACGCCCCCCTCCGTTTCATTGTAGTCGAAAGGTTCGAAAGGGGCTTGATCAATGTCAACCGCGTTCGTGTCCAACAAGTTCACGAACTCGGTTGTTGCATTGTTCGAACCAACGCTATACCGAACGATGACAGGTCATGAGCTATCGAAAAACAATGGCGAAAATGAAGGAGAATCACCAAAGTCCGAAGAGATATACCTTCCGGCCATTTCGTCGAACACCTCGCTCACGGGTGGAGTCGCACCATTGAACAACATCGCCGGAGCACCACCTTGGGGGGGGGGGGGGGGGATAGAGTGAGAGGTTGAAGAAGATTTGTTCCTTGAAGTTAGAACCTTCCTCCGCTTTACGCCCGCGACCTTGCCGGCCTTCTCCGTCGCCGGCCGGGATCGCACAGCGGCATTGGCGCCCGGAGCGCGGGCCATCGCGGCGGGGGCAGCCGGATTCCCGCCCTGCACAAGCACGTTGCCCTGCCGCTTGCGGGCAGGCGTGGCGTGTGCTTGGGCGACGCCGGCGGGGCCTACATGGTCGGTGACGAGATCCGCCCGAGGGGAAGGGGCGTGCCCGACCTCGACGGTGACGGGGGACAGCATGGGGCCGTCCATGGCGGCGAGGGACGGCCGGGGAGGAGCAGCCGGAGCTTTCGGAGGGGGGGTAATGGTGGCGGAGGGTGCGGGGAGCGGGAAAGGGGGCGCGGAAATGTCCCTCCCGCCAAATCTCGCGCCGGATGGGGGTTGAGCTCGGGTCGGCCTCCCAGCCCATGAAGATGGAGGTTGAGGGAGAAGATTTGCCGTGCCCCGCAAAAAATTTTGCGGGCCGGGGCGTTTTGCGGGGTCTGCTCGTGCAGATTTTTTGGCCCCAACCCGCAATTTGACGGTTATTTTGCAGGCCGGGGCGTTTTGCGGGGTCTGCTAGAGTTGCTCTTATAGGCTTGACTGAACGTCCAGTAGAATATTTGGTTTCTAGATAAATGATAAACTTGTAACGGAAATATAGGAAGTGGTCTATTCGGTGCATAAGACCAATATCCATCTGTCATATACTCCCTCCGTTTTTAAATGTAAGTCAATCACCCATTCTCTACTTTGACCTCGGATAAAATTTGTATGCAGGCTAAAAAAGACCGGAGGTAGTACTCCCTCCTTCCCGCTTTAAAAAGGCCTATGTGTATCCCTAGATCTCCAATTCAACCAATGCAATGCAAATTGTATAAAAAAAACTTATAACATTAGGGAAATAAAATATCAGAAGTTTCTTATGGTATAAATTTTACGGGATTGCCAAAACTCAGCTTTTTTTAGGGGTAACACCAAGCTTTATTCATCAAAGACCACATGATGTGGGATACAATTCAGGTTATGGGGTTGGCCACACCAAACATGACGCCCCGGACCTAAAGAGAGTGAATGCTTGGCTAGACTGCGTGCTTCTAAATTAGTAATACGACCTTCGAAAAGAATCTAGTTGAAGTCTATTCTCCTTAATGATAGCACCATATGTGCCCAAACTTCCGTTGTTGATAGAACCAATCACTTGCTATGCATCCGATGCAATCACAAACTGATCAAGGTGAAGGTCTGCTGCTAACGCCATTCCTTCACGGCATGCTATAGCTTCTAGCGTTGCCAGATCATCTACTCCGCGAATAACCAAGGCCGCACTCCCAAGGAAAACGCCCGTGCTATCCCTGCATATTGCGGCTGCGGTACCTCTACTCCCTCTTCGGCACCCAGTGTCAACATTAATCTTTGCGTAACCCCGCAGAGGAGCTTTTGGTCTCCTGTTCAGTGCTGTCACCGTGGGTTCCGTCCTCTACGGCTCCGGATTCTCACCGCTAGCTGAGATTTAATTTGGTCTCATTCATGAGCACAACCTTTTCTTTTCAGCGTTGCTTCCGGCGCTCGCGGGCCGTCACGGCCTGTCCTGGCGTTGTTTGCGGTGGCTAGCAGCGCTATTTTTTCTGTTCTTTTATCCAATATAGCTCGCGAAACTGCCTTTATTTTTCACAGCAAGCTAGCGCTAGCGACGCTGCTTTGTTGTTCCTCTTTTTTTTTCTGCCAACAGCGTGCAAGAGAAGTGAGCAAGTGTGTTGGCTGTGCGATGGCGGAAAGCGTCGTACCTCAACTTGAGGGGACGCCGTACGTGTTTATAGGCAGGGGCGCACCTCCCTGATAGCGCATACAGTTTAGATTACATCTTGGAGAAGAAGCTAGATAGAGATAAGATTACAAAGGGGAGATAAACTCTAGCTAACTACCTAACCGAACTACCAAGATATGTAGCAGGAGAAGATGCGGCAGCCCCTTGTCACGTACACAGAATATGTTGTTTGACACCCTCCCTTAATCACAACTTCATCAAGTTGAGATTATACTTGAAGTTCTCAAAGCTTCGTATGGGCAAGGCTTTAGTAAACCCATCTGCAATCTGGTCCTGGGAATGTTAAACCGAATGTCTAGGAGTTTACTAGCAACTCTTTCTCTGACAAAATGGAAATCTATCTCAATATGTTTCGTTGTTGCATGAAAAACTGGATTTGCTGAGAGATAAGTTGCACCCAAATTGTCACACCACAGACATGGAGCTTGAGTTGTTCTCACACCAAGCTCCTTAAGAATGGATTGTACCCATATAATCTCTGCAGTAGCATTAGCTAGTGCCTTATACTCTGCTTCTGTGCTGGACCTTGAAACGGTAGCTTGTTTTCTGGCACACCAAGAGATCAGATTAGATCCAAGAAACACTGCAAAACTACCAGTGGAGCATCTATCATCCAAACATCCTGCCCAATCTGAGTCAGAGAATGCACTAACAAGAGTGGAAGATGACTTGCTAAAATTAAGGGCAATGCCCATAGTATCTTTCACATATCTTACTATTCGTTTTGTAGCAGTCAAATGAACTGTGGTTGGTGCATGAAGAAATTGACACACCTTGTTGACAGCAAAAGAAATATCAGGTCGAGTGAGGGTTAAATATTGAAGTGCACCCACCAGACTTCTGTATCTTGTGCTATCTTCTGAGCTCAAGGGTGTTCCTTCTGTGAGAGACAACTTTTCTGTACTAGACAAAGGAGTAGTGGTAGGTTTACAGCCTTGCAACCCAGCTTTTCTTACCGAATCATTTGCATATTTTTTCTGGGAGAGATGAAGCCCATCCTTGTGCTTCTTCACTTCAATCCCTAGGGAATAGTGCAAGTCCCCAAGATCTTTTAGAGCAAACTCAGCACTTAAGTCCTTCAACAGTCCTGTTATTGCCTCATCAGATGAACTTGTGACAATAATATCATCAACATATATAAGAACAAATATTGATGTATTGGACTTATTGTAAATAAACAATGAAGTGTCAGACTTTGAAGGAACAAATCCAAGCATTTGCATCTTTTCTTGCTGAGGCGAGAATACCATGCTCTAGGGGCCTGCTTCAGTCCTTACAATGATTTATCAAGCTTGCATACATAAGAGGGTGCATGTTTGTTTTCAAACCCAGAAGGTTGTTTCATGTAAACCTCCTCTTCCAGAACACCATGAAGGAACGCGTTCTGTACGTCTAGTTGTCGAAGACTCCATCCCCTGGAAATAGTAATAGATAGGACAAGACGAATAGTTGCAGCTTTTACAACTAGACTAAATATGTCCTCATAGTCTATGCCATATCTTTGTTTAAAGCATTTAGCAACTAGCCTTGCTTTGTAACGATCAACTGTTCCATCAGAACTTTCGTTTGATCCATCAATGAGATTTTTACCTTGCCTTGGAGGAACTAAATGCCACGTTTTATTTTTCTGTAGTGCCACATATTCCTCATACATTGCCTTTCCCCACTTCTCATCACCAAGGGCCTCCTCAAGTGTGTTGGGCTCACCTGGTTCACCTGTAGAGTAGATCAAACCATATTTTGTTATGTGTTTGTAATTAACTGGCTTAGTTACCCCTGACTGCAACCGTGTACGGCGCTGTGATTCAACAGTGCTGTTCTGCACCACAGAAGATCCAGAAGATGAGTCCACCCGCGCCAGATCCGAGGCGGATCCGCCTGTGCCAGCAGTTTTGGCAGGTTCTGCTCCTGGATGATCTTCTGTGGCTCGCGACTGGAGCATTGAAGAGGAATCCGGCGCAGAAGATCCCACCCGACCAGCGACCATGGGCTGGCCGACATATGCATCTGGTCCCGCGCCTGCCGCAGCTGGGCCCGCGCCATCCGATCGCCCTGCATCGCAACGCTTGTACACAGCCGGCTGGGTGCCAAACCGCAAGCCGATCGGGCCAGTGGAAGCCGGGCGCATGGCAGCCGCCGATTCGGGCTGGCTGGTGGAGCCGCCACCACCAACCACAGCAGGCCGCGTGGCCAACGCGGAGCCGGTCGCGGCTGGCGTGCCAGGATCCGAGGCAGATCCGTCTGCCGCTGCTGACACGGTGGATCCCGAGGCGGATTCGCATGCCGCAGCTGGAGCGCCGGATCCCGAGGCGGATCTGCTCCCTCCGCCGTGACACACGCGATAAGGACAGTGTGTTGCACTGTTTTCTTCATTTTTTTCACTGTTTTCTTCATTTTCTTCACTGTTTTCACCGCTATGATCTCCTGGGGCATCACAAAACTCATGCAAATGGTTAGGAGGATTAGTCAACAAATGATCATCGCAGTTATCGTGCCCCCCATGATCATAACCAGAGAGGTGAGATGGAAGAAGTAGGATTTCTTTACGGAGTAAGGCGCCGACATTGGGGTGTAAATCCGCAAAGGGGAACTTTGTCTCATCAAAAACGACATCTCTAGAGATGTAGACACGACCACAAGAGATGTCTAAGCATTTGACACCTTTGTGCTGAGCGCTATACCCAAGGAACGCACACTGTTTGGAGCGAAACATAAGCTTGCGGTTGTTGTAAGGGCGGAGATTTGGTCAGCACGCGCATCCAAACACACGAAGAGATTTATAGTCTGGTTTTATGTGGAGAAGTCGTTCTATGGGAGTTTCATTGTTGATAACTCTGCTAGGAAGCATGTTGATGATGTGAACGGCAGTGAGAAACGCTTCGTCCCAAAATTTTAGGGGCATCGAAGCTCCAGCCAAGAGTGCAAGGCCAACCTCAACTATGTGCCTATGTTTGCGTTCTGTAGACCCATTTTGTTGGTGAGCGTGAGGACATGACACATGATGGGAAATGCCTAGTGTTTGCAAGAAGGAGTTTAATTTTTCGTATTCTCCTCCCCAATCTGATTGGACAGCAAGAATTTTCCTGTCAAACTGGTGTTCAACAAGAGCCTGAAAGTTTTGAAAGACTTGGAACACTTCTGACCTTTTTTTAAGAAGGTAGAGCCAGGAAAACTTGCTATAGTCATCAATAAAGCTAACATAGTATGTGTATCTACCAATGGAGCTTGGGGCAGGACCCCATACATCAGAAAAAATTAACTGCAATGGTTGAGTAGAAACACTGGTGGAAATAGGATAAGGGAGTTGACGACTTTTTGCTCTCTGACAAGCATCACAAATGGTTTTAACATTACGCTCACCAACAAACGGGAGCTTATTCTTTTTGAGTAAACGATCAACTAAGGAAAATGAAGCATGCCCTAAACGGTCGTGCCATCTTGTGGCTGAAAGCTTGATAGCACCACAAGCTTGTTTATTGTATCTTCGAAGCTCCGGAATCAACGGATAAAGTCCCCGAACACATCTACCTCGATAGAGAGTTTTCCTCGTGACCTGATCCTTGACGAAAAAGAAGAAGGGGTGAAACTCAATATAAACATGATTGTCAAGAGTGATTCGATGGACGGATAGAAGGTTTTTGTCGGTGCTAGGGACATGCAAGATTTTCCTAAGATGAAATTGTCTACGTAGGGTACGAAAAACTGAATGACCAATGTGACGTATCCTCATTCTTTCGCCATGATACTTTTTCCTTGAGCGTTACTTTCTCTAGTTCGCCGGTGAGATGGTTTGTCGCGCCGCTGTCAAGATACCAGTTTGTATCGACACCGTACGAGCCGTCAGCAGCAGCAACGATCTTTTCTTCATCTTCTGAGGAAGCCTCGTCCTCATCGAACCGGTACTAGCAGTCCGTCGCTGTGTGGTCCGGCTTGCCGCATATCTGGCAGCGAACCGCGTCCAGGCGCGATCTGGAGGACCCGCCGCGGCGGCCCCTGGTGTTGGTGGAGTTGGCCCGTCCGCGGGAGTTGAACCCGCCGTTGCTGCTGCCGCCTCCTTGCTTGCTCTTGGAGAGAGGCGGGCCACGATGACTGGAGTAGCCACCGCGCCCACGCATTGCTGCGTTAGCTGACGACTTGAAGCCGCCCGATCCCTGGTACTGTGCCACCCTCTGATCAAAATTACTCAGCATTGAAAAGAGCTCATCGAGGGATACCGGGGAGGTGCGGGCATCAAGGGCGGAGACGAGCGGCTGGTAGTCCATGTCGAGGCCGTGAAGGATGTAGGAGACGAGTTCATCGTCCTGGAGCGGCTTCCCGGCGGCGGCCAGTTCATCTGCGAAGCCGCGCATCTCGGCGAAGTAGGTGGCGACGGTCTTGTTGCCCTTTTGCGCGTTCACCAGAGAGGTTCTGATGTTGTTCACGCGACTGAGGGACTGCGAGGAGAACATCCCCGACAGTGCCGTCCAGAGCTCGCGCGCCGTGGTGATCGCGGTCACCTGCACGAGCACCTCCTTGGTGAGGTTGTTCAGCAGGTACCCGAGCACCTGCTGGTCCTCTCGCGCCCAGACGGCGTAGAGAGGGTTCGGCGCTGTCGATTCCTTCCCATCTTTGTCCTTGGTGGAGAGGATCCTGGCCGGCTCCGGTGTAGTGCCGTCGACGTAGCCGAAGACACCCGCGCCCCTTAGCTGCGGCGTGATCTGCGCGCGCCAGAGGACGTAGTTGGTGCGGGAAAGCCTCTCTGTGACTTGGCCGTTGAGGCTAGCCTGGGAGGCACCGGAGGAGGACGACATGATTTGCACTGAATGGAGTTTTAGGGTTTAGACATTGTGGAAAAGAAGGGCTCTGATTACCATGTGCGATGGCGGAAAACGTCGTACCTCAACTCGAGGGGACGCCGTACGTGTTTATAGGCAGGGGCACACCTCCCTGATAGCACATACAGTTTAGATTACATCTTGGAGAAGAAGCTAGATAGAGATAAGATTACAAAGGGGAGATAAACTCTAGCTAACTACCTAACCGAACTACCAAGATATGTAGCAGGAGAAGATGCGGCAGCCCCTTGTCACGTACACAGAATATGTTGTTTGACATTGGCCACAAGAGGCTGTTTGGTTTGGTGCCATTTGGCGTTGACCACATTCTTGGGCGTTGCTTGGATTGAATCCATTTGGCGTGCCCATGCAGCCTTCCGCACCTCGCCAACGGGCTGGCCAAGTGCGGGCGATGAAAATCTTAGCCAATATTTTGGCTCGCCCGCACGTTTGGTGTGGCCAGTCTGGGTTCAAAAACCATGCAGGCCCCAAGTGTCTAGCTAATTTTTTGTCCATTTTCTTTTTGCAGCGCTGCGTTTCTTCTTCTTTTTGTTGTTTACCTATCAGTTTTGCTATAACTAAAGGGAAATCATTCTGTTCATCCGGCCGATCTCGCGGTTTTGTCCGCCACCTCTCAAGAACAACACGTGGCAGTGGGCAATGGACGTTGCAACTTCTTCTCCGCCTTATCATCACAACAGGCTTCGTTCAAGCAGATCCAATACCATCCCCAACTCCCATCCTCCAGCAGCGATCCACCATGGCGTTCGCCAGTTCGCTCCTCCTACTCAATGACGCTGGGTGATCTTGGTGCGCCGTTACAGCCGGGGTCTCGCACGGTCATCGGCGTTGTCGCCCGCCTTCATCATGATGGTTGGCCGTGCGTGGTGCTCCACCTTGCCGGTGAGGCGGCATGGTCGGAGGTCCGGCGCTCGTCGGCGGCAGCGCCATGCTGGGGACGGGCGGCACCGCTCCTCCCTCACCACCGTCCAACGGGCTAGCGGCGAACGATGGCGGTGTTTTGTTTCGCAACATCCAATCTGTTGCAAGAAAGATTTTTGCAGCATCAGTCGTGTTGCAAAATTTTCTTCTGTAACACCATATATCGGCAAAAATGCTACACGCACGGAGTCTTACGGAGCTGCGACGGACCCCTTCCAACTTACTGCTAAACTCCCCCCTGATTTTCAGGGGAGTGGGGCCCGCTTCACCTCTTAATCCCAATCACAAGTTTTCACGTTAGCACATCCTGTAAACGTCCGTGATAAAACTCCGTGCGTGTAGCAAAAAAATTCTGCAATCACTTCGGTTGCAAAAAAATCTGAAATAATACCTCTGTTGCAAAAAAAAGTGAAGACAAAAAGAACTTTGTAACAACCTATGTTTAAAAAATATTTCTACAACACAACCTATGCTAAAAAAACCCACAAAACAATCTCTTGACAAATGTTTCCGCAACAAGAGCTTTGTTGTAAAGAAGAGGAACACGTTTAGCCGCTTGATTTTCTCGGATCCGACAGCTCACGAGGCGGCGGATCTTTTAGAAAGATCCGCCAGCCGACGCGTAGCACCCTCCATAACTAAACAGTTATAGTTAGATCTTATCCATGCTAATCAATTGCCATATCTAGATTTTTCTCTTTTATTTGCGTAGGGGACGTGGGGCGACTGAATTCTTTTAGTGCGGTTTGTACTTTGTACAGCGAAGCGGGTGCGCCATTGCGCGGCCGTTTTCATCCTTTTCTTTGCGGTTTTCTAGTATACGAGTCCTGCTTATTTTTACATGATTTTCATTCTTTTTTTCCACAGGTTGCCATTTCACATTGTTTTTTGGGCTGCTTTTGCAATTTGTTTTTTGTGTTGTATAATTCCATTAGTTGTCTTATTTATTTTCCATCTTTTCTCCTTAACCTAATTAACCTTACTACATTTTCTTGTTTCTTTCATTCTTGATTTTTTTGCTTTTTCTTTGTTTCTTTATTTTGTGATATTATTTATGTGACAATGTTAACTATGCCTTATTCACGCCATCAATCGTCTAATCAACTTACGCTCCAATTCATGCAAGTTGTTCTACGGACGTTGTGTGCAACCTATTTTTTCATTTTTATTGTTCATTAACCTTGCTCACAGCCTATTGTTGTCTTTTATATTTTTCGCACAAACTAGATTGACAGGTAGGAGTTGTTGGATTGATAGCCAATTGCATGTCCACCAGTAGGCATGCAACTACAAGATTTGTAACCCGATTGCAACTACACGGAACCCGATTGCAACTACACGGAACACAAAGCGACTGTAACCGGGTCGAAAAGGGGCTGTCGGGGCCAGCTGCATATCCAACACTAGACATGCAACCTCAAGCATTGTAACTACATTACAACTACATGTGCACAAAGTAACTGGGGTCGGGAGGGAGTTGTCGGGTCAGTTGAATGCACACCACTAGACATGCATCTGCAAGCATTATAATCCATCTGCAATTACATGTGCACAAAAGCGACTGCAACTGAGGTCGAGAGGGGAGTTTGTCGGGGCTAGTTGCACTACACATGCAACTGTTGGGGAACGTTGCAGAAAATTAAAATTTTTCCTACGGTTTCACCAAGATCCATCTATGAGTTCATCTAAGCAACGAGTCAAGGGAGCGAGTTTGCATCTACATACCACTTGTAGATCGCGTGCGGAAGCTTTCGAGGGGATGGTGATGATGGAGTCATACTCGGATCACCGATGACCAAGTGCTAAGCGGACAGCACCTCCGCGTTCAACACACGTGCAGTGCAGCAACGCGTCTCCTCCTTCTTGATCCAGCAAGGGGGAAGGAGAGGTTGAGGAAGATGGCTCCAGCAGCAACACGACGGCGTGATGATGGTGGAGTGCAGTTCTCCGGCAGGGCTTCGCCAAGCACACGCGGAAGAGGAGAGGTGTTGGGGAGGGGAGGGGCTGCGCCTTGAGTTGTGTATGCAGCCCTCCCCTCACCCCTCTATTTATAGGGGAAGGGAGGAGGGGGCGGCCCCTCTAGATGCATCTAGAGGGGGCGGCGGCCAAGGGAGGGGGCTTGCCCCCAAGCAAGGGCGCCCCTTTAGGGCTCCCCTCAACCCCTAGGCGCATGGGCCCAAGGGAGGGTGCGCCCAGCCCACCAGGGGCTGGCTGCCTCCCACGCAGCCCAAGTGGCCCCCGGAAGGGGTGGCCCCTCCCGGTGGTCCTCCGGAACCTTTGCGGTGACCCCGGTACAATACCGATATGCCCCGAAACTTTTTCGGTGTCCGTTTGACAACTTTCCATATATAAATCTTTACCTCCAGACCATTCCGGAACTCCTCATGATGTCCGGGATCTCATCCGGGACTCCGAACAACATTCGGTAATCACATACAAGTCTTCCTAATAACCCTAGCGTCACCGAACCTTAAGTGTGTAGACCCTACGGGTTCGGAGACATGCTTGAACATGACCGGGACGCTCTCAGGTCAATAGCCAACAGCGGGATCTGGATACCCATGTTGGCTCCCACATGCTCCTCGATGATGTCATCGGATGAACCACGATGTCGAGGATTCAAGCAACCCCGTATACTATTCCCTTTGTCAACCGGTACGTTACATGCCCGAGACTCGATCGTCGGTATCCCAATACCTCGTTCAGTCTCGTTACCGGCAAGTCACTTTACTCGTACCGTAATGCATGATCCCGTGACCAAACACTTGGTCACTTTAAGCTCATTATGATGATGCATTACCGAGTGGGCCCAGAGATACCTCTCCGTCATACGGAGTGACAAATCGATCTCGATCCGTGTCAACCCAATGCAGACACTTTCGGAGATACCTGTAGTGCACCTTTATAGTCACCCAGTTACGTTGTGACGTTTGGTACACCCAAAGCACTCCTACGGTATCCGGGAGTTACACGATCTCATGGTCTAAGGAAGAGATACTTGACATTGGAAAAGCTCTAGCAAAGCGAACTACACGATCTTGTGCTATGCTTAGGATTGGGTCTTGTCCATCACGTCATTCTCCTAATGACGTGATCCCGTTGTCAATGACATCTGATGTCCATAGTCAGGAAACCATGACTATCTGTTGACCAACGAGCTAGTCAACTAGAGGCTCACTAGGGACGTACTGTGGTCTATGGATTCACACGTGTATCACGATTTCCGGATGATACAGTTATAGCATGAATAAAAGACAATTATCATGAACAAGGAAATATAATAATAATGCTTTTATTATTGCCTCTAGGGCATATTTCCAACAATCTCTCACTTGCACTAGAGTCAATCTAGTTACATTGTGATGAATCGAACACCCATAGAGTTCTGGTGTTGATCATGTTTTGCCCGCGGAAGAGGTTTAGTCAACGGATTTGCGACATTCAGATCCGTATGCACTTTGCAAATTTCTATGTCTCCATCTTGAACATTTTCACGGATGGAGTTGAAGCGACGCTTGATGTGCCTGGTCTTCTTGTGAAACCTGGGCTCCTTGGCAAGTGCAATAGCTCGGTGTTGTCACGGAAGAGTTTGATCGGCCCCGACGCATTGGGTATGACTCCTAGGTCGGTGATGAACTCCTTCACCCAAATTGCTTCATGCGCTGCCTCCGAGGCTGCCATGTACTCCGCTTCACATGTAGATCCCGCCACGACGCTCCGCTTGCAGCTGCACCAGCTTACTGCTCCACCATTCAACATATACACGTATCCGGTTTGTGACTTAGAGTCATCCAGATCTGTGTCGAAGCTAAGCGTCGACGTAACCATTCTGACGAGCTCTTCGTCACCTCCATAAACGAAACATGTCCTTTGTCCTTTTCAAGTACTTCAGGATATTCTTGACCGTTGTCCAGTGTTCCTTGCCGGGATTACTTTGGTACCTTCCTACCAAACTTACGGCAAGGTTTACATCAGGTCTGGTACACAGCATGGCATACATAATAGATCCTGTGGCTGAGGCATAGGGGATGACACTCATCTCTTCTTTATGTTTTGCCGTGGTCGGGCATTGAGCCGAGCTCAATCTCACACCTTGCAGTACAGGCAAGAACCCTTTCTTGGACTGATCCATTTTGAACTTCTTCAAAATCTTATCAAGGTATGTGCTTTGTGAAAGACCTATGAGGCGTCTCGATCTATTTCTATAGATCTTGATGCCTAATATATAAGCAGCTTCTCCAAGGTCCTTCATTGAAAAACACTTATTCAAGTAGGCCTTAATGCTGTCCAAGAATTCTATATCATTTCCCATCGGAAGTATGTCATCTACATATAATATGAGAAATGCTCTGAGCTCCCACTCACTTTCTTGTAAACACAGGCTTCTCCATAAGTGCGCATAAACCCAAACGCTTTGATCATCTTATCAAAGCGAATGTTCCAACTCCGAGATGCTTGCACCAGCCCATAAATGGATCGCTGGAGCTTGCATACTTTGTTAGCATTCTTAGGATTGACAAAACCTTCCGGCTGCATCATATACAGCTCTTCCTTAAGATAACCGTTAAGGAACGCTGTTTTGGCGTCCATCTGCCATATCTCATAATCATAGTATGCGGCAATTGCTAACATGATTCGGACGGACTTAAGCTTCGCTACGGAGAGAAAGTCTCATCGTAGTCAATCCCTTGAACTTGCCGATAACCCTTAGCGACAAGTCGAGCTTTATAGATGGTGACATTACCATCCGCGTCCGTCTTCTTCTTAAAGATCCATTTGTTTTCTATCGCTCGCCGATCATCGGGCAAGTCAGTCAAAGTCCATACTTTGTTCTCATACATGGATTCTATCTCGGATTTCATGGCTTCTAGCCATTTGTTGGAATCTGGGCCGGCCATCGCTTCTTCAGAGTTTGAAGGTTAACCATAGTCTAACACCAGGATATCCAGGACAGGGTTGCCGTACCACTGCAGTGCGGGCGTGTCCTAGTGGACCTCTGAAGTTCAGTAGCAACTTGATCCGAAGTACCTTGATCATCATCATTAATTTCCTCTTGATTGGTGTAGGCATCACAGAACATTTTCTGAGCTGCACTACTATCCTGTTCAAGAGGTAGTACTTCATCGAGTTCTACTTTCCTCCCACTTACTTCTTTCGAGAGAAACTCTTTTTCCGAGAAAGGATCCGTTCTTGGCAACAAAGATCTTGCCCTCGGATCTTAAGTAGAAGGTATACCCAATGGTTTCTTTAGGGTATCCTATGAAGACGCATTTTCCGACTTGGGTTCGAGCTTTTCAGGTTGAAGTTTCTTGACATAAGCATCGCATCCCCAAACTTTTAGAAGCGACAGCTTAGGTTTCTTCCCAAACCATAATTCATACGGTGTCGTCTCAACGGATTTAGGCGGTGCCCTATTTAAAGTGAATGTAGCTGTCTCTAGAGCGTATCCCCAAAATGATAGCGATAAATCGGTAAGAGACATCATAGACCGCACCATATCCAATAGAGTGCGATTACGACGTTCGGACACACCGTTACGCTGAGGTGTTCCAGGCAGCGTTAGTTGTGAAACGATTCCACATTTTCTTAAGTGTGTACCAAATTCGTGACTTAAATATTCTCCTCCACGATCCGATCGTAAGAATTTATCTTTCGGTCACGTTGATTCTCTACTTCATTCTGAAATTCCTTGAACTTTTCAAAGGTCTCAGACTTGTGTTTCATCAAGTAGACATACCCATATCTACTCAAGTCATCTGTGAGAGTGAGAACATAACGATATCCTCCATGAGCCTCAACTCTCATTGGACCGCACACATCGGTATGTATGATTTCCAACAAGTTGGTTGCTCGCTCCATTGTTCCGGAGAACGGAGTCTTGGTCATCTTGCCCATGAGGCATGGTTCGCATGTGTCAAATGATTCATAATCTAGAGACTCCAAAAGTCCATCAGCATGGAGCTTCTTCATGCGCTTGACACCAATGTGACCAAGGCGGCAGTGCCACAAGTATGTGGGACTATCGTTATCAACTTTACATCTTTTGGTATTCACGCTATGAACATGTGTAATACTACGCTCGAGATTCATTAAGAATATACCATTGACCATCGGAGCATGACCATAAAACATATCTCTCATATAAATAGAACAACCATTATTCTCGGATTTAAATGAGTAGCCATCTCGCATTAAACGAGATCCAGACACAATGTTCATGCTCAAACTTGGCACCAACTAACAATTATTAAGGTTCAAAACTAATCCCGTAGGTAAATGTAGAGGTAGCGTGCCGGCCAGCGATCACATCGACTCTGGAACCATTCCCGACGCGATCGTCACCTCGTCCTTCGCCCGATCTCCGCTTATTCCGCAGCTCTTGCTGTGAGTTACAAATATGAGCAACGGCACGGTATCAAATACCCAGGAGTTACTACGAGTAATGGTAAGGTACACATCAATTACATGTATATCAAATATACCTTTGGTGTTGCCGGCCTTCTTGTCCGCTAAGTATTTGGGGCAGTTCCGCTTCGATGACCCTTCCCTTGCAATAAAAGCACTCAGGTCTCAGGGCTTGGGTCCATTCTTTGACTTCTTCCGGCAACTTGCTTACCGGGCGGCGACCTCCTTGCCGTCCTTCTTGAAGTTCTTCTTGCCCTTGCCCTTCTTGAACTTAGTGGTCTTATTGACCATCAACACTTGATGTTCTTTCTTGATTTCAACCTCTGCTGACTTCCACATAGAGAACACTTCAGGAATGGTCTTTACCATCCCACGCATGTTGTAGTTCATCACAAAGCTCTTGTAGCTTGGTGGGAGCGATGAAGGATTCTGTCAATGACCGCCTCATCGGGGAGGTTAATATTCAGCTGGGTCATACGGTTGTGCAACCCGGACATCTTGAGTATGTGCTCACTTGTGAACTATTTTCCTCCATCTTACAACTATAGAACTTGTAGGAGATGTCATATCTCTCGACCAGGCGTGAGCTTGGAAAACCAGTTTCAGCTCCTCGAACATCTCATATGCTCCGTGATGCTCAAAACGCTTTTGGAGCCCGGTTCTAAGCTGTAAAGCATGCGGCACTTTGAACGAGGGAGTAATCATCAACGAGACTGCCAAGCATTCATAATGTCTTGGTTCTGCAGGACGGAGGCGTCACCTAGCGGTCCTTCTAGGACATTGTTTCCTGGCAGCTATGAGGATGATCCTCAAGTTCCGGACCCAGTCCGTATAGTTGCTGCCGTCATCTTTCAGCTTGGTTTTCTCTAGGAGCAGCGTTGAAGTTCAAGTTGACATGAGCGTTGGCCATTTGATCTACAAGACATATTATGCAAAAGTTTTAGACTAAGTTCATGATAATTAAGTTCATCTAATCAAATTATTTCAATGAACTCCCACTCAGATTAGACATCCTCTAGTCATCTAAGTGTTACACGATCCGAGTCGACTAGGCCGTGTCCGATCATCACGTGAGATGGACTAGTCATCGTCGATGAACATTCTTATGTTGATCGTATCTTCCATACGACTCGTGTTCGACCCTTCGGTCTCCGTGTTCCGAGGCCATGTCTGTACATGCTAGGCTCGTCAAGTTAACCCTAAGTGTTTTGCGTGTGTAAATCTGTCTTACACCCGTTGTATGTGAACGTAAGAATCCATCACACCCGATCATCACGTGGTGCTTAGAAGCGACGAACTTTAGCAATTGCGCAGTTAGGGAGAACACTTCTTGATATTGTTGTAAGGGATCATCTTATTTACTACCGTCGTTCTAAGTAAACAAGATGCATAAACATAATAAACATCACATGCAATTATATAGTAGTGACATGATATGGCCATTATCATCAAGCTCCATTGATCTCCATCTTCGGGGCTCCATGATCATCTTGTCACCGGCATGACACCATGATCTCCATCATCATGATCTCCATCATTGTGCCTCCATGAAGTTGTCACGCCAACGACTACTTCTACTTCTATGGCTAACGCGTTTAGCAATAAAGTAAAGTAAGTTACATGGCGTTCTTCAATGACACGCAGGTCATACAAAATAAAGACAACTCCTATGGCTCCTGCGGTTGTCATACTCATCGACATGCAAGTCGTGATTCCTATTACAAGAACATGATCTCATACATCACAATATGTCATTCATCATTCATCACAACTTGGCCATATCACATCACATGACAATTGCTGCAAAAACAAGAACGTGGTTGCAATTGGGTTCTAGCAAGAACGTTTTCTTACCTACGAATAACCACAACGTGATCTTGTCAACTTCTATTTACCCTTCATAAGGACCCTTTTCATCGAATCCGCTCCAACTAAAGTGGGAGAGAGACAGACACCCGCTAGCCACCTTATGCAACTAGTGCATGTTAGTCGGTGGAACCGGTCTCACGTAAGCGTACGTGTAAGGTTGGTCCAGGCCGCTTCATCCCACAATACCGCGGAAGCAAGATAAGACTAGTAGCGGCAAGCAAGTTGACAAGATCTCGCCCACAACCAAATTGTGTTCTACTGCGTGCAAAGAGAACTACGCATAGACCTAGCTCATGATGCCACTGTTGGGGAACGTTGCAGAAAATTAAAAAATTTCCTACGGTTTCACCAAGATCCATCTATGAGTTCATCTAAGCAACGAGTCAAGGGAGCGAGTTTGCATCTACATACCACTTGTAGATCGCGTGCGGAAGCTTTCGAGGGGATGGTGATGATGGAGTCGTACTTGGATCACCGATGACCAAGTGCTAAACGGACAGCACCACCGCGTTCAACACACGTCTGATGCAGGCAGCGTCTCCTCCTTCTTGATCCAGCAAGGGGAAGGAGAGGTTGAGGAAGATGGCTCCAGCAGCAGCGACGGCGTGATGATGGTGGTGTGACAGTTCTCCGGCAGGGCTTCGCCAAGCACACGCGGAAGAGGAGAGGTGTTGGGGAGGGGAGGGGCTGCGCCTTGAGTTGTGTATGCAGCCCTCCCCTCACCCCCTCTATTTATAGGGGAAGGGAGGAGGGGGGCCGGCCCCCTCTAGATGCATCTAGAGGGGGGGCGGCGGCCAAGGGGAGGGGGGCTTGCCCCCCAAGCAAGGGAGCGCCCCCTTTAGGGCTCCCCCCTCAACCCTAGGCGCATGGGCCCAAGGGGAGGGGGTGCGCCCAGCCCACCAGGGGCTGGCTGCCTCCCACGCAGCCCAAGTGGCCCCCGGAAGGGGTGGCCCCTCCCGGTGGTCCTCCGGAACCTTTGCGGTGAGCCCGGTACAATACCGATATGCCCCGAAACTTTTTCGGTGTCCGTTTGACAACTTCCCATATATAAATCTTTACCTCCGGACCAGTCCGGAACTCCTCGTGACGTCCGGGATCTCATCCGGGACTCCGAACAACATTCGGTAATCACATACAAGTCTTCCTAATAACCCTAGCGTCACCGAACCTTAAGTGTGTAGACCCTACGGGTTCGGGAGACATGTAGACATGACCGGGACACTCTCAGGTCAATAGCCAACAGCGCGATCTGGATACCCATGTTGGCTCCCACATGCTCCTTGATGATGTCATCGGATGAACCACGATGTCGAGGATTCAAGCAACCCCGTATACTATTCCCTTTGTCAATCGGTACGTTACATGCCCGAGACTCGATCGTCGGTATCCCAATACCTCGTTCAGTCTTGTTACCGGCAAGTCACTTTACTCGTACCGTAATGCATGATCCCGTGACCAAACACTTGGTCACTTTGAGCTCATTATGATGATGCATTACCGAGTGGGCCCAGAGATACCTCTCCGTCATACGGAGTGACAAATCGATCTCGATCCGTGTCAACCCAATGCAGACACTTTCGGAGATACTGTAGTGCACCTTTATAGTCACCCGATTACGTTGTGACGTTTGTTACACCCAAAGCACTCCTACGGTATCCGGGAGTTACACGATCTCATGGTCTAAGGAAGAGATACTTGACATTGGAAAAGCTCTAGCAAAGCGAACTACGATCTTGTGCTATGCTTAGGATTGGGTCTTGTCCATCACGTCATTCTCCTAATGGCGTGATCCGTTATCAATGACATCGATGTCCATAGTCGAAACCATGACTATCTGTTGACCAACGAGCTAGTCAACTAGAGGCTCACTTGGGACGTATTGTGGTCTATGTATTCACACATGTATCACGATTTCCGGATGATACAGTTATAGCATGAATAAAAGACAATTATCATGAACAAGGAAATATAATAATAATGCTTTTATTATTGCCTCTAGGGCATATTTCCAACAGCAACTGCATGTTGTAATCCGATTGAACCAGCACATGCACACAACGACTGCAATTGAGGTCGGAAGAGGGGGTTTGTCAGGCCAGTTGCATGCCCATTACTAGATATGCAACAGCAAGTGTTATAACCTGACTGCAACTGCACTATGTACAAAGCGACTGCAACTGGGATCGGGAGGGGAGTTTGTCGGGCCAGTTGCATGTCTACTACTAAACAACAACTCCATGTGTTGTAACCCGGTTGCAACTGCGCATGCACAAAGCAACCACAACCGAGGTTAGAAGAGGGGGTTTGTCGGGCAGTTGCATGTCCACTACTAGATATGCAACTACAAATGTTGTAACCATTTGCAACCAGACCTTTGGACATAAAACGCAGCAATCGGTGTCGGGAGGGGAGTTTAGCTACGGCCAATGACCTCAAGATACACCCAATATGCGCTGATATATCAAGGAGTTTACTGTGGCCTAGTATTAGCTTACGAGATCATTGAGTAAATGGTCAAACACAGCATGTAGAAGCTTAGATGAGCTAATTTGAAGCTTCAGATGAAATTGTTTCATTATCCTGCAGGTGCAAAAAATGGAGGCAAATTAAATATAACTGAGATGTTGTGTATGTGCCTTAGATTCCTCGCAGCATTGTGAACAATTGAATCTCCAGAAAACTGAATACTACCGTCAATGAGGGAATAAGAACAAAACACATACCTCTCCATCCTCGCAGTAAAAATTCAGCAAGCTCTCACCGAGCAATCAAATCCCTTGTGAACACGATGTCCCCCTTCCTCAGCACGACAAACATCACAAACAGCCTCAGGAACCGCACCATGCCGCCCAACCACTCGGCGCCCATCCCGGCCACCTGCCGCAACAGCTCCGTGCGCGCCCCGTCAGCGCCCGGCGCAAGGGCCTGGACGAAAGGGTGGTTGTGGGAGCTTAGCGCGAAATGACTTAGGAACCACTTTATCCTGAAGGTCATCCTAAAAGAATTGAACAAGATTCACAAAGAATTAACACTGATGCACCTAGTACTTTTAAAAAGAAAAAGAGGAAGAAAAATGATAGGACTTTGCATGCCTCTAGTGAACCTGAGATAGAGAAACCTCCTAATAATAATAATGTTTCTATTTCTAATGTTGAAACTCAATCTGGTAATGAACATTCACCTAGTGATAATGAAAAATAGAATGATGATGTTCATGAAGACACTCAACCAGACAATGAAAAACAACCAGATAATGATGTTGAGATAGAGCCAGCTGTTGATCTTGATAACCCACAATCTAAAAATAAAAGATATGATTAAAGAGACTTTGTGGCTAGAAAACATGGAAGAGAAAGAGAACCCTGGGTTAAAAAACCCAATGCTCTTTCCACCTAAATCAACTAAGAAAAAGGATGATGAAGAATTTGAACGATTTGCTGAAATGCTTGGGCCAATCTTTTTGCATACTCGCTTGACTGATATTTTAAAGATGGCCCCTTATGCAAAGTATATGAAAGGCATCATCTCTAATAAAAGAAAGATACCTGAAGCTGAAATCTCCATGATGCTTGTAATTACTCTTTGAAGGATGTAGTACCTAAAAAAATTGGAGATCCAGGAATACCACCATACCTTGCTCCATCAAAACAAGTTATGTCAAAACTGCTTTGTGTGATTTAGGAGCTAGTGTTAGCGTTATGCCTTTCTCCTTATATAAAAGACTTGATTTAAATAAACTCACACCTACTGAATATCTTCTGACAAATCCACTGCCATACCTATCGGTATTTGTGAGGATGTGCCCATTGCTGTTGCAAATATTACTATCTTGACTGACCTTGTTATACTTGAGATGCCCGAGGACGACAACATGTCTATTATCCTTGGTAGACCTTCTTGAATACTGCAGGTGATGAAGTCATGTACCTAGGGTAGGGTCACAGACCTGTCTTAAGTACCCTTCCCAAGGACACCCTCAGAAGAAGCTGCCTTCCAGTCGACCAAGAGAGACTTCACTTGACGGACTCGAAGGACTCGACCATGAAGACTCACTCGACCACCAGGAGATCAAGAGCCACTCTGCATCCAAACAGTCTGTAATTAAGTAGTCTTTATGGCATTTAGGACACTTTATGTAAGACGTTACCAGTAACGCCTAGCCATAATGTACTTTAAACCCTGCATAACTGAGGGCCGGAGGGGTCTGGCAGACACTATATAAGCCACCCCCTCCTCAGTGTAAAGGGTTCGCACCCCTGTAATCTATAAACATATAACAGTCGACCGCCTCCGGGCTCCGAGACGTAGGGCTGTTACTTCCTCTGAGAAGGGCCTGAACTCGTACATCCTTTGTCTTCACAACTGCTCCATAGCTAGGATCTTGCCTCTCTATACCTACCCCCATTCTACTGTCAGACTTAGAACCACGACAGTTGGCGCCCACCGTGGGGCAGGTGTCTTAGCGATTTTTGGAGAAGTTGCAATTGTTCCGATTGCCTTCATCATGGTTTCTGGTGGAGTTTTGGTCGAGGGCCGCGAGATCCGTCTCGGCGCGCTCACCTTCATCGCCGACGACTCCGCTTGGCTTCAGGAGGCTCCACTCGACATCGACGCGCTTCCCGTCCGCGGTGCGACGCATTTTCGGGCGTGTGTTCGCGGCGTTCTGCTGCGGCAACCGTCGACTCCTTATCGGTCGACTGCCCTGTCATCCTCCCTCCCTGTCTCCCGCCAACGCAAGCGCTCTGGTCGGTCGAGACTCCAGCGGTGGGTGAGGCACGCGGTGGCCCGCCAGTCGGCCACCACCCAAGTCGCGGCGATCGAGCCCGACGAATCCCTCTACGGCCTGTTCGATCTGTCAACTGCTCCGTAGAGACCGCATCCGAGTGCGACAGCAGCGATCCGGCGGCGGAAGTCTTGATGGTCAACGGGCCTCGTAGCCATCCCGGCTTCCCCCGCGACGGCGGGATGGACGGTGGAGGCGACCCCGCTCAAGCCCATGAGGAATATCAACCTGAACCACTTAATTCCCTGCAAAGGGAAGAACTTCGCCGCAGGAACATGGATGCCCTGCATACTCCCATCGCAGGAGAGACCCCCGAGGCTCGCGCCTTGGAGGAGGCACGTTTGGCCAACCTGGCTGAACGCACTCGTCTGGAGAACCTCCAGCGAGCACTCGACGAGCGCGCGCGGCAACGAGTACCCGACTCTAGTCGACGTCAACTCTTCCCGCAGCCGACTCAGGTATATCGGACCCCGATTCAGAATATAGCAGCTGCAGCCCGCATAGCAGAGTCAGTTCAGCCCTCTCAGTCGGAGGCTGGCAGAGGCTTGATGCAGATCAGGGACTTGCTCTGAGCAGCAGGAGATCAGAATTCGGCTGTGTCACAATCACGCAACAGGATTCACAGTCGATCCGTCGCTGCGAATACGGTTCAGTCGGCTCACAGCCCAAGATCGCCTCCGCGGCGTGAGGGACAAGAAGGTCGACGTGACCAATACAGCGACCGGTTCGACCGTGATGGTAGGCGTCGAGTGCCCGCCTCTCCCCCTAGAGGTGGGTCTTACGCTCATCGACAGCAAGATGACAGGCGCCAGCTCAGTGCGGGGCGTAGAGTTCCGGTCGACCCCAGAGAACCAGGCTTTGACGCGCGATCTATCATCGTGCAAGGCCTGGTCGATCGGAATAGGGCTCATCGAGGTGGTCCCGACAGAGATGCGCCCACTAGCAGCCGAGTACATGTTTCAGGACCAGAATGTTTTAGTAGGGCCATCAGAGCCGCGGTGATTCCCCCCAACTTCAGGTTGGCTACTGGAGTAAGTAAGTTCACCGGTGAGTCTAAGCCTGAAACTTGGCTTGAAGATTACCGAGTGGCGGTGCAGATTGGCGGCGGAAATGATGAAGTGGCTATGAAGCATTTACCACTCATGTTGGAAGGTTCGGCTAGGGCGTGGTTGAATCAGTTAGCTCTAAGCAGCATTTACACTTGGGAAGATCTTTCCCGAGTGTTCGTCAGGACATTTGAGGGAACCTGCAAGCGACCAGCTGGATTGACAGAGCTGCAGGTCTGCGTACAGAAGTCGAATGAAACCTTAAGAGATTACATTCAGAGATGGATTACTTTGCATCATACCGTGGAGAACGTGTCTGATCATCAGGCACTCTGCGCCTTCAAGGATGGAGTAAAGAACAGAGAGTTAAGTTTGAAGTTTGGGCGGACCGGAGATATGACCCTGAGTCGAATGATGGAAATTGCCACCAAGTACGCCAATGGTGAAGAGGAGGACCGACTCCAGAGCGGCAAGTACAAGTCGAGTCAGTCGGAGAAAGGAAACTCCAGCCGGAAGCAGAAGCGAAAGGCCGAGCCGCGGCTCCTGGAGAGGCTCTAGCCGTGACTTAGGGCAAGTTCAAAGGAAACCCCAAAGGATCCTGGAACCCCAAGAAGGTGAAGGATAAAGAAGGGAATGACGTGATGGATCTGCCATGTCACATCCACACGAAGAAAGACGAAGAGGGTAATTTCATCTACCCGAAGCATACCACTCGCCAGTGCCGGCTCTTGATCCAGCAGTTCCGAGGAAAACAGCCCAAGGACAAGGAAAAGGAGTCGGACAAAGCTGAGGACAAGGAGGACAGTGATGGAGGATATCCTCATGTTAATTCCACTCTGATGATCTTTGCTGATGTGGAAAGAAAAAGCCGATTGAAGGTTATCAATCGAGAGGTCAATATGGTCGCCCCGACGACACCTAGTTATCTGAGATGGTCCCAAACTCCCATTACATTCGACCAGTCTGATCACCCGACTCATATAGCCACTCCTGGGAGGCAAGCTTTGGTGGTCGACCCGGTCGTTGAGGGCACTCGACTGACGAAGGTGCTAATGGATGGCCGTAGCGGACTGAACATATTGTATGCGGAGACGCTGAAAGGAATGGGCATTCCGATGTCCAGGCTGAGCGCCAGCAACATGAGTTTTCATGGAGTTATACCTGGAAAGAAGGCTGAGTCACTCGGCCAAATAGCTCTGGACGTGGTGTTTGGTGACTCGAAGCATTTCCGCAAGGAGAAGCTGACATTTGAAGTCGTGGATTTTCAGAGCGCTTACCACGCCATTTTGGGGCGACCAGCTTACGCACGGTTCATGGCTCGACCATGTTACGTATACCTCATACTGAAGATGCCCGGCCCCAAGGGTGTGATCACTATCACTGGCAATCGGAAGAAGGCATAGGAGTGTTTCCAGAAAGGCTCGAAAATTGCCGATTCCCAGATAACGATGGTAGAGCTAGAGGGGTACAAGAAGAATGCAGACCCGAGTGATTTGTTGCGGGCCAAGAAGCCTGCCACAGAATCAGCATTTCAGTCGTCCGGGGAGACGAAGCCTGTTCACATTCACCCGAACGACCCCAATGCAGCTCCGACCCATATTTCCACAACACTCGACCCTAAATAGGAAGAAGCGCTCATCCAGTTCCTCCGTGAGAACTGGGACATCTTTGCATGGAAGCCTGCTGACATGCCGGTGTTGGAAATATGCCCTAGAGGCAATAATAAAAGTATTATTATTATATTTCCTTGTTCATGATAATTGTCTTTTATTCATGCTATAACTGTATTATCCGGAAATCGTAATACACGTGTAAATACATAGACCACAATATGTCCCTAGTGAGCCTCTAGTTAACTAGCTCGTTGATCAACACATAGTCATGGTTTCCTGGCTATGGACATTGGATGTCGTTGATAACGGGATCACATCATTAGGAGAATGATGTGATGGACTAGACCCAATCCTAAGCATAGCACAAGATCGTGTAGTTCGCTTGCTAGAGCTTTTTCAATGTCAAGTATCTCTTCCTTAGACCATGAGATGTGTAACTCCCGGATACCGTAGGAGTGCTTTGGGTGTACCAAACGTCCTGGCGTAATCGGGTGACTATAAAGGTGCACTACGGTATCTCCGAAAGTGCCTGTTGGGTTGACACGGATCGAGGCGGGATTTGTCACTCCGTGTAGCGGAGAGGTATCTCTGGGCCCACTTTCGGTAATGCATCATCATAATGAGCTCAAAGTGAACAAGTGGTTGGTCACGGGATCATGCATTACTGATGCGAGTAAAGTGACTTGCCGGTAACGAGACTGAACAAGGTATTGGGATACCGACGATCGAGTCTCGGGCAAGTAACGTACCGATTGACAAAGGGAATTGTATACGGGGTTGTTTAATCCTCGACATCGTGGTTCATCCGATGAAATCATCGAGGAGCATGTGGGAGCCAACATGGGTATCCAGATCCCGCTGTTGGTTATTGCCCGAGAGTCTTCTCGGTCATGTCTACATGTCTCCCGAACCCGTAGGGTCTACACACTTAAGGTTCGGTGACGCTAGGGTTATTAGGAAGACTTGTATGTGATTATCGAATGTTGTTCGAGTCGGATGAGATCCCGGACGTCACGAGGAGTTCCGGAATGGTCGAAGGTGAAGATTTATATATGGGAAGTTGTCATGCGGACACCGGAAAGTTTCGGGGCATATCGGTATTGTCTGGGGCCAGGAGAAGTTCGAGGGTCCACCGGGAGGGGCCACCCCTCTCGGAGGGCCACATGGGCCGCAAGGGGCAGGGAACCAGCCCCTGGAGGGCTGGGCGCGCCCCCCACCTTGGGCCCATGCGCCTAGGGTTTTGGGGGGAACCCTAGAGGCGCCCCTGCTTGAGGGCAAGTCCCCCTCCGGCCTCCGCCCCCCCTCTAGATCCCATCTAGAGGGGTCGGCCCCCCTTGCCCCTTCCCCTATAAATAGAGGGGTGAGGGGAGGGCTGCTGTACACACAACCCAAGGCGCAGCCCCTCCCCTCCCCAACACCTCTCCTCCTCCGTTACGTGCTTGGCTAAGCCCTGTCGGAGTACTGCTGCACCAACACCACCACGCCGTCGTGCTGCCGTTGAAGCAATCTTCCTCAACCTCTCCTTCCTCCTTGCTGGATCAAGACGGAGGAGACGTCGTCCGTCTCGTACGTGTGTTGAACGCGGAGGTGCTGTCCGTTCAGCACTTAGTCATCGGTGATCTGAATCACGGCGAGTACGACTCCATCATCACCCTTCCCTTGAACGCTTCCGCACGCGATCTACAAGTGGTATGTAGATGCAAACTCACTCCCTTGACTCGTTGCTTAGATGAACTCATAGATGGATCTTGGTGAAACCGTAGGAAAAAATTTAATTTTCTGCAACGTTCCCCAACAGCCGGGTGTTCCCAGGGATTTGGCTGAGCATCATCTTAGAGTCGATTCGACAGCAAAACCAGTCAAAGAACATCTTCGATGGTCCGCCGTCCAGAAGAGAAAGGCCATTGGCGAGGAGGTGGCTCGACTGTTGGCGGCAGAGTTTATCAGAGAGATATACCACTCCGAGTGGCTCGCCAATGTCGTCATGGTTCCCAAGAAGGACAAGTCACTCCGCATGTGCATTGATTTCAAACACATCAATCGGGCCTGCCCGAAAGATCATTTTCCTCTCCCTTGCATCGACCAAATTGTTGACTCGACTGCGGGATGTGATAGGTTGTCTTTTCTAGACGCCTATTTCAGATACCATCAGATCCGTCTGTATGGACAGGATGAGATCAAAACAGATTTCATCACTCCATTCGGGTGCTTCTGCTATGTCACCATGCCATTCGGCCTCAAGAATGCCGGAGCCACGTTCATGAGAATGATTCAGAAGTGTTTACTCACTCAAATCAGTCGGAACGTTGAAGCGTACATGGATGATATTGTGGTCAAGTCGCGAAAAGGTTCCGACCCGTTGACAGATTTAGCTGAAACATTTGCCAATCTCAGGAGGTATGATATCAAGCTCAATCCATCAAAGTGCACATTCGGAGTTCCAGGTGGAAAGTTACTCGGGTTTCTCGTTTCCGAACGAGGAATTGATGCTAACCCAGAAAAAGTTGGCACTATACTCGAATGAAATGCCTGTCTTGAGTGCACGATGTCCGAAACTTCTTGGATGCTTGGCCGCGTTAAGTCGATTCATCTCTCGCCTCGGTGAAAAGGCATTGCCTCTTTACCGACTGATGAAGAAGGCAGACAAGTTCGAGTGGACTCCAGAAGCTGATGCAGCGTTTGCCGAGCTAAAAGCTCTGCTCTCCACCCAGCCGGTGCTTGCTACTCCAATCAGCAAAGAGCCTCTGTTGCTTTATATTGCAGCCACAGGACAAGTCGTCAGTACAGTACTTACGGTCGAGCGGGAAGAAGAAGGGAAAACCTTCAAAGTTTGGCGCTCAGTGTATTATCTTTCTGAAGTTTTGACCCCATCGAAGCAAAGATACCCTCATTATCAGAAGCTTGTGTATGGGATCTACATGACCACGAAGAAGGTTGCTCATTATTTCTCTGATCATTCCATTACAGTCGTCGTGACGCTCCACTTTCGAGATTACGCTGTGAGAGATGCAACTGGTCGAGTGGCGAAATGGGCGATTGAACTCCTTCCCCTTGATATCAAGTTTGAGGCAAAGAAAGCCATTAAGTCCCAAGCAATAGCAGATTTCCTTGCTGAGTGGATCGAACAGCAGCAGCCGACTCAAGTTTACTCGGAGCATTGGACCATGTTCTTTGATGGCTCCAAGATGTTAAATGGTTCCGGTGCTGGGGTAGTCTTGGTTTCCCCCAGAGGAGATAAGCTCAGATATGTGCTCCAGATTCACTTTGATTCCTCCAACAATGAGGCAGAATACGAGGCCCTATTGTATGGGTTGCGCATGGCCATTTCACTCGGCGTCCGTAAGCCTTATGGTTTATGGCGACTCAGATTTGGTGGTCAACCAAGTGATGAAGGAGTGGGACGTTAGAAGCCCAGCCATGACTGGATAATGTAATGCAGTGAGGAAGCTTGAAAAGAAGTTTGAGGGGTTAGAGCTCCATCATATACCCCGACTGAAAAATCAAGCAGCTGATGATTTGGCGAAAATAGGTTCCAAGAGAGAAGCCATCCCCAGTGATGTGTTCTTGGAGCATATCCATACTCCATCAGTCAAAGAAGATCCTTTTACCGAAGAAGCTCCGCAGCCCAAGAGTGCCACAGATCCGACTGAGGTTGAGGTTCCAGCAGTGGTCGACCTGGTCATGGAGGCTTTAGTGATCACTCCCGATTGGACAGTTCCATATATCGCGTATATCTTACGAAAAGAGCTCCCGGAGGACGAGGAAGAAGCTCGACAGATCGTCCGCCGATCCAAGGCCTTTACTGTGATCAAAGGGCAGCTATACAGAGAGAGCGCGACTGGGGTTGGTCAGAAGTGCATAACGCCACAAGAAGGTCGGATAATTCTCGATGACATGCACTCGGGGACCTGTGGCCATCATGCGTCCTCTCGGACCATCGTGGCCAAAGCATACCGATTCGGATTTTACTGGCCAAGGGCGAATGAGATGGCAAAGGAGATAGTCGACAAGTGCGAAGGATGTCAGTTTTACTCCAACATGTCACATAAGCCTGCATCAGCTCTGAAGACCATACCGATTGTCTGGCCCTTCGCGGTATGGGGATTAGATATGGTTGGACCCTTGAGAACAGGCCGAAGCGGTTTCATGCATGTACTGGTAGCAGTCGACAAGTTCACCAAGTGGATCGAAGCTAAACCCATCAAGAACCTTGACGCCGGTACTGCTATCAGTTTCATCAGAGAACTGATATTCAGATATGGAGTCCCACACAGTATCATCACTGACAATGGATCAAACTTCGATTCGGAGGAATTCAGGGCGTTCTGCACATCTCAGGGCACACGAGTAGACTATGCTTCAGTCGCCCATCCCCAGTCGAACGGACAAGCGGAACGAGCCAATGGCTTGATTCTCAAAGGGTTGAAACCCCGACTGATGCATGATCTCAAGCATGCAGCCGGAGCATGGGTCGATGAGCTTCCCTCAGTGCTTTGGGGTCTAAGGACCACGCCTAATCGGTCGACTGGAAGAACTCCGTTCTTCTTGGTCTATGGAGCTGAAGCGGTCCTGCCGAGTGACCTGCTCCACAATGCTCCTCGGGTCGAGCTCTACACCGAAGCTGAAGCAGAACAAGCGCGGCAGGATGCAGTCGACCTTTTAGAGGAAGAAAGGGAGATGGCTCTGATCCGATCGACCATTTACCAACAAGACTTGCGTCGCTTCCACGCCAAAAATGTGAAGAGTCGAGCCTTCCAGGAAGGAGATTTGGTTCTCCGAGTGGATCAGCAGAAACCACACAAGCTTGCTCCTTCTTGGGAAGGCCCCTTCATCGTCACCAAGGTTCTCCACAACGGAGCGTACCGTCTCTACAACGTCGAGCACAACATCGACGAGCCCCGAGCTTGGAACGCGGAGTTGCTCCGCCCCTTTTACACCTAAGTATTCACTCGGATGAGTTGTAATAAAAGTACTTCTGTAGTTCATGTTTCACAAGACAATAGTGTCATAATTTCCCCAATGATTGATGTCATTTTTATTTGTTCCATAAAATTCCCCTCAGTGGGTGGCTTAGCTGCGAATCCGTTTCGCCTAAGTTTGTAAAAAAAAATCCTCGCCGAGTGGAGAGCCAGCTTCCCACTCGGAGGTTTAGCCACGAATCCGTTTCGCATAAGTTCCAACAAAATCCTACCGAGTGATGAGCCAGTCTCTCACTCGGAGGCTTAGCTGCAGTCAAAGTACTCACCTAAGTTCCAACGAAATCCTACCGAGTGGAGAGCCAGCCTCCCACTCGGAGGCTTAGCTGCAGTCCATGTACTCGCCTAAGTTTCAACGAAATCCTACCGAGTGGAGAGCCAGCCTCCCACTCGGAGGCTTAGCTGCAGTCTAAACACTCGCCTAAGTTCAAACTCAAACATGCGCTCTGCAAGGAGGACGGGGTGCAGGTCGACTGCTACCCTCTCCTCCGAGCTACGCCACAAGTACAACGTGCGTTCTGCAAGGAGGACGAGGTGCAGGTCGACTGCTACCCTCTCCTCCGAGCTACGCCACAAGTACAACGTGCGCTCAGCAAGGAGGACGAGGTGCAGGTCGACTGCTACCCTCTCCTCCGAGCTACGCCACAAGTACAATGTGCGCTCTGCAAGGAGGACGAGGTGCAGGTCGACTGCTACCCTCTCCTCCAAGATACGCCACAAGCACAACGTGCGCTCGCCAAGGAGGACGAGGTGCAGGTCGACTGCTACCCTCTCCTCCGAGCTGCGCCACAAGTATAATGCGTTCTCCATAAGAAAGACGCCGTAAAAACCCTACCGAGTGGAGAGCAGACCTCCCACTCGGGGGCTTAGCTGCAGCCCAGTGCCCGCCTAAGTTTTGAAAATCCTACCGAGTGGAGAGCAGACCTCCCACTCGGGGGCTTAGCTGCAGCTCAGTGCTCGCCTAAGTTTTGAAAATCCTACCGAGTGGAGAGCAGACCTCCCACTCGGGGGCTTAGCTGCAGCCCAGTGCTCGCCTAAGTTTTGAAAATCCTACCGAGTGGAGAGCAGACCTCCCACTCGGGGGCTTAGCTGCAGCCCAGTGCTCGCCTAAGTTTTGAAAATCCTACCGAGTGGAGAGCAGCAGACCACCCACTCGGGGGCTTAGCTGCAGCCCAGTGCTCGCCTAAGTTTTGAAAATCCTACCGAGTGGAGAGCAGACCTCCCACTCGGGGGCTTAGCTGCAGCCCAGTGCTCGCCTAAGTTTTGAAAATCCTACTGAGTGGAGAGCAGACCTCCCACTCGGGGGCTTAGCTGCAGCCCAGTGCTTGCCTAAGTTTTGAAATTCCTACCGAGTGGAGAGCGGACCTACCACTCGGAGGCTTAGCTGCGGCCCAGTGCATGCCTAAGTTTTGTAAATCCTACCGAGTGGAGAGCAGACCTCCCACTCGGCGGCTTAGCTGCAGCCCAGTGCCTGCCTAAGTGTATTGGGGAACAAGTCGATTGCAATAAGCACCTTGCTTTAACCTGCAAAAGACACCTCAAACCAAATGCAAACACATTTAAACGTCGAATCCAAGTTCGAATAAACGCCTAACGGAACCGAAAGTGCTCAGGCGCTAAGCCTGTTAAGGTTTGTCGGTTACAAAAATCACTCGGCATACCGAGGCATATTTAAAGTGTGGAGCTCAGAAGTTTTTTACCCCTCCTGCGGAGGGCTGGAAGGTGCAACAAACTCGTCCAGGTCGATTCCATCAGCAATCCGAGTGGCAGAGGCGATGAAAGTCTCCATGAAAGACCGGAAATCGTGCTTCTTGGTGTTAGCCACCCGAAGGGCCGCCAGCTTGTCCTCTCATGCATCCTTGCAATGGACTTGTGCCAGGGATAGAGCAACATCTGCGCCGCACCTGGCAGAGGACTTCTTCCATTCCTGCACACGACTTGGGACTGTGTTTAGTCGAGTCATTAAAGACTCGAGGTCATTCTGGAGCGTCTCTCTGGGCCAGAGTGTGGCATCAATGCGAGAAGTGGCGACCTTCAGCCTTGCGAGATAATCGACGACAGAAGCGACACGAGATTCGAGCCGGAGCACGTTCATGGCAGCTTCATCCTTCACAGGAGAGTTGATGGGGTCCAGGTTTACTTCCAGTCGACCAGTCTCCTCTTCAAAGTTCTGGCAAAATTCTGCAAGCACAACCACTGAGTCAAGACAATAGTCGAATGGAAAGATCACAGTTAAAATGTCTGTTTGATACAAAAGATTACCTTCAAGCATGAGGAATAGCTTCTTGGCGAGTCCGCCCAGATAATCCTCCAGATCGTTCTTCTTCCCCACCAACTCACTAGCCTTGTCACTCAGAGCAATCTTGTCACTTTTCAGTCGGCTTACCTCTTTGTTGGCAGCATCAAGAGCAGCTTTCAGATTGGTGTTTTCTTCTTCAAGATTGGTGACCGAAGCCAGCTTCTCATCTGCGAGCTTGGTTTTCTCTAAAGCCGCTTTCCGCATTTCAGCCAACTCGAGGTCTTTCTTTTTCAGAGCATCCTTCACTTTGCCTGCAAAGTTACAGCGAGGTCAGACTCTGAAACAAACAAGGGACAAAGGCAGTCGTCGAAGACCTCACCGAACATACCTTTAGCTTCTTCCTTCGCCTTCGCCAAGTTCTCCTGGGCCAGCTTCAGATCAAGCCCCAGCTGGATGTGTTTGTTCTCCATCTCGGTATAACGAGCAGCAAGGTCGCATGATTTCTACGAAGAATCAATCGACAGATGTCAAAAGCAATTCACTTCCGAGTGACTAAGGAAAAATCATACGTTTCTAAGACTACGGTCGAATACAAACATTCGACCACAGTCTCGGGGACTACACCCAGTGGGTGCACTCAGCGTGCCCCCACTAGTTCTATCAAGATAGAGTCGACCAGTCGACCAACAAAAAAAAAACGGGAGATGTTCTTCAGACTGTAGTCAACTACCAGCAGTCGACCACAGTCTCGGGGACTACACCCAGTGGGTGCACTCAGTGTGCCCCCACCGGTTATGAATCCATTCGACCTAGTCAAATAAAGGAAAAACTTAAGACATAAAGACTATGGTCGACTGCCAGCAGTCCACCATAGCCTTGGGGGCTACACCCAGTGGGTGCACTCAGCGTGCCCCCACTAGTCCGGAACGTCAATCGACACACCCAGTGGGTGTAAGACAATCACTAAGGAATTTTAGAAAGAAGAATTTTTAGATATCATATCCTAACAGAACAGGCGGTGACCGACTGACCTGAACATTACTCTAAAGAGCTGAACTGGCGTCATAGGCTGCCTGGCTGGCTTCTCGGATGGCCTTCACTTGTTCCATCATAACTCCCGCCTGGCGTATTGCTTCTTTCGCAGCATTGGCTTGGTCCTCCGGGACGTAGTGGGTCGAGAAAAGTGAAGGCTGTGCAGCACTCGACGACGAAGGGCGAGCACTCGTCAATGGCACTGCAAAAGAGACGGTGGGCCGAGTGACGTGCTCTCCCTCCGTGACCAGTGTCTCGAGTGCTGGCACGTCTTGAGTCGCCTTGCCAGCAGATGTTTTTCTGTTCCTCCTCTGTCTCAGTGGTTCTTCATCGTCGTCGTCAGGAAGGGTAATAACGACGTTGGATGTAGCTACGGAAAAGAATCAAATTAGAGACAACGAGCCGATCGACTGAAGACTGAACTATAAAGGTTATACCGGGTTTAGAAGTGGCAGCGTCTTCCATCTCATGATCTTCAGCCCTGGCCGAAGTATCAGAAGTAGCAGCACTGCAACTCCAGAAGTCTATCGGTCGATTCATCAGTCGACCAAGAATAAATTCATGTGGAACAAGAAGACTCAGAAAGCAACATTACCCTGAGATAGTGGGAATTGCCACCTTCATCTTCGGCAAGACCTTCGCCGGCTTCGACGGCGCCACTTGAGATTGCTTCGGAGCTTTCTCAGTCGGCGCCGGAGAAGTGGTCCGAGGGCGCTTAGTCGACTGCGCGACAGTCGCGACCCCCTTACCACGCTCGGTCGCAGGGTCATGGACAAGCTTCGAGCGTCTTTCCGAGCGAGGAGGCGCAACTTCCTCCTCTTCCTCCTCACCAGAGTCGTCGCCCTCGTCATCATCGACAGCATCCGAATCCCACTCTTCCCGACTTTCGCCCCCACTTCCTTCCTCCTCCTCAGTCGGCGTCTGTGCTCCATTGGGCATCGAGTATAGTTCAGTGGTAGCCTGACAGACAACAAAACAAAGGTCAATCGACCAATTTGCAACAAAGCAGAATGGGTAAAGCGAGATTACAATTAAGGATAAAGTGGGCATACCGTGTCCGGAGTGTAAGAATGGTCGAGTGGCGGAATCCTCCTGGCCCCTCGAGGGTTGTCCTTATTCCCTGTGATCGCGGTCATCCATCTCTCCAGCGTGGCGTCGTCGACTGCTTCTGGATGGACCCGAGTTTCATCCTCGGTTCCACAGTACAGCCACATCGGGTGGCCTCGGTACTGAAGTGGTTGGATGCGCCGCCTAAGAAAGACCTCCAGAAGATCCATACCCGTCACTCCTTCCCGAACTAGCTGGACTACACGTTCCATCAACATTTTTACTTGGGCTTTCTCCTCAGGGAGCACCTTCAGAGAAGAGGGCTTGTTCACTCGGTCCATGGAAAACGGAGGGAGACCAGTCGACTGCCCCGGCGTCGACTCGTCTTGGCAGTAGAACCAAGTCGACTGCCATCCTCTGACCGACTCAGGAAGGGTCATGGCCAGAAAGGTACTCTTGCTCCTCATCTGAATCCCAAGACCCCCGCACATCTGAATAACCTTAGTCCTATCGTCATCCGGACTCGCCTTTTTCACTGTCTGTGAGCGACAAGTGAATATGTGCTTAAAGAGACCCCGGTGTGGTCGACAACCCAGGAAGTTCTCGCACATGGGCACAAAGGCAGCAAGGTAGGCAATGTAATTTGGATTGAAATGGTGGAGTTGCGCCCCAAAGAAATTCAAGAACCCACGGAAGAAAACACTCGGAGGCAGGGAGAACCCACGGTCGACGTGAGTGGCTAAAAGAACGCACTCACCCTCTTGCGGCTGCGGTTGCCACTCGTTCCCCGGGAGCCTCGCTGCCCCGTGAGGGATCAGGCCCTCGTTGGCCAGATCATTGAGATCCGTCTCGGCGATGGTCGAGCGGATCCAATCCCCTTGGACCGAACCTAGCGGCAGGCGGGACCTTGACGAGGATCCACCCCGACTGGACGCTCTCCCTTTCGCCTTCCCCGTCGCCGTCGCCTTCTTCGCACGCTCCAAGGCCGCCGTCTTCTCCTTCACCATTGTAGCCGGCGAAGCGCACGAAGAGTGGATGGGCAGAGGCGAGAGTAGGCACGGCGGGCGGAGATGGAGAGGGCAGAAGGATAAATGAGGGGGGTACTGTTCAAAAACCCTCGCCTGGCGCCTTTTATAAGAACACTTCCGAGTGACTGACGAGTGGGCCCGGGCGATCCTATCACATCCCGAAACAGTCGCGCACGCGTGATACGTGGCGAAAAAGGCGGCGCGGAAATCAAGGCGTCCACGCCCTATCCTATCCGAGCGCCACGGTCCGCCCCGCTTTGCGCGCTTCCCAAAATTCGGATCCCATGAAATCCGCTAACAGCAGATCAATCTGTCAGACGGAAGATTTCCTGCGATGCGTCGCTCGTAAGTTTACCAAGTTCAAAAGTTCACTCGGCAGAAGATAAGAATGGATCAAGGCGACTGAAAGAAAAGTTGCTGCCATCATCAAAAGATTATTGGTCTAAGATGAGACGTGTTCAGAACACAAAAGCAGGTCGGAAATATTATCAACTCCTTCCTCACTCAACCCTCGATCCATTCGGGGGCTAATGATGAAGTCATGTACGTAGGGTAGGGTCACAGACCTGTCTTAAGTACCCTTCCCAAGGACACCCTCAGAAGAAGCTGCCTTCCAGTCGACCAAGAGAGACTTCACTCGACGGACTCGAAGGACTCGACCATGAAGACTCACTCGACCACCAGGAGATCAAGAGCCACTCTGCATCCAAAGGTCTGTAATTAAGTAGTCTTTATGGCATTTAGGACACTTTATGTAAGACGTTACCAGTAACGCCTAGCCTTAATGTACTTTAAACCCTGCATAACTGAGGGCCCGAGGGGTCTGGCAGACACTATATAAGCCACCCCCCTCCTCAGTGTAAAGGGTTCGCACCCCTGTAATCTATACACACATAATTCAGTCCACCGCCTCCGGGCTCCGAGACGTAGGGCTGTTACTTCCTCCGAGAAGGGCCTGAACTCGTACATCCTTTGTCTTCACAACTGCTCCATAGCTAGGATCTTGCCTCTCTATACCTACCCCCCATTCTACTGTCAGACTTAGAACCACGACAGCAGGGGCTGTTATTGATTGCAATAAAAGCAAGGTCACCTCTCATATCAATTGTAATGAGCATAAGGTGCACTTTCCGAAGAAACAATTCCATGTGAATGGTATTAATGTCATTGAAAAATCTCCGGCACTCACTATTGAAAGTTTTCATCTACCTCTACCTACTGCCAAAAAGAAATATGAAATGCTTATTGTTGGAGACATGCATATCCCCGTGGAGGTAACTTAGTGTTTTACAAAAGTTCTTCGGTTTCATGCTAATCGAAAGTGTTTGTTAACAAGACCTAATCAACCTTATTAATGTATCATTTTTTAAAGGTGTGAAGTTGATGAATTTAGTAAGCACAACCTTCCTTTTCCCTCTTATGTTTTCTATTTTTCTAAGTTAAATAAAATAAAATGCCATGTTTCGTCTATTTTCTGAATTTTCCATGCAATAAAAAATGACCAAAAAATAAAAATTCTCAGAATGCCATGAAAATTTAATACGATTTTTTTGAATATTTCTGAATTTTTAATGCAAATAACATCACCGGGGGAGGGGGTGCACCAGGTGGGCACAACCCACCTGGGCGCGCCAGCAGCCCCAGGCGCCCTGGTGGGTTGTGGTCCGCACGTGGCCCCCCTCACTATCACTTTAGCCCATGTCATCACCTACCTCCAGAAAAAATTCACCATTGCGCTCTCTCTCTCTCTCATGTTCTTGCTCTCAAACCCGCGGATTTCGATCTCTTTCCTCGAAGCTCCGTTTCCGAAACTGTTTTGAGGGATTGCTACTTGGTATGTGACTCCTCCGTTGGTGCAATTAGTTTTTCTTTTAGTGGTTTATATTTTGAATAATTAGCTACTCTTGGTGCTGCTGTAGATGAGCTTGCATGTTGAATTTTTCGGGTTCTAATTAGTTTGAATGCTTATTATAGCTTCTATGCTTCCCTATGAGTAGCTGCTACCAATCTTGTGAAGTTTGTTGACAAAAATTTTATGGACTAAAATTTTCAGAATTTTTTCATAGGAATTAGATGAGTTTCTTTAGGAAGTTTGCTTTCAAGAAGATCTCTAAGGGAGTTGTGGACTTTGGTGGCTCTCGGGGTGGTCTCGTGGCGGGGCGGCGGCCCTCGCGGTGGGATTCACATTGGTCGTGGGCGGATTGCGCGGCTCGGATGCAGGCAAGCAACCATGGCCGCTCGGGACGCGTGGTTGCGGGTGGCTGGTGGACCGTGGTTGCGGCGGAGGGGTTGTAGCACCGGGGTACATCACCTACCTAGTTCGTGCACTGGTCGACGATGATGGCGTCCGTGCACGTCGTGTTCCTCCTTGCAGGATCATCATGGTGCTCCCACTTCTTCCGTCTTACTCCGGGTGAAAACTTGATCTTTGGATCAGGCGGTGGCGATGTTCGTGGTCGTGCCCTTCCCGGAGGCATCGTCTTGGAGTCCTCGGTCCGGCGTGTCTGTCGCACATCTTTCCGGATGATCACTCCTCGTGGTGGTCTCCGTCAGCTCTAAGCGAATCCGTTTTTTGGACATCTTATAGGTGCTTGGTAGTCGTTGAGGTTGTGTGTCGGTGTCCGGTATTCATGTATCTTGCCTTGAGTGTGTGAGACATGCGTTTATACGGGTTGCTTTGATGTTTTTTTAGGGTACTACGGCAGGCAAAAGCCAGCCTGGACACATTTATTAATTTTAAGGTTAGAGTATATATACAGAGGGTGGGGCATCGATGTATGTGATGGTTGCTTTATAATGAAACCTTTTTTCGGAAACGGTGCTCATTGCCAAGCTCCCGTTTAAACGGGCAATCTTCCGGCACTCAACAACATTGCCGATTCCAGCATTAATAATCAGCCCTACGTGCGGCACTGCCGAATACGGCAACGACAGATCAACCATGATCATCAATCTACCTAATCGCCTTTGTTCATAGTACGTAGCGCTGGTTGTTGAGGTGGTGATGGACCAACACGGTAGCCAATATCTCCTCCTCGTTGTCGGACGACGAATCATCGGAGTCGCAAATGAAATTGTGGAAAATGAACTCGTCGGCGGAGTCCATTTTCATACCTTGGCAAACTGTCGAACAGCTTGCGGGCGTCGAAGAAGGAGACGGCCGGCGAGGGGAGACGCGGCGCCCACAGACCAGCTAGCTGCCCGGCCGGCGTCCGACGAGCGTGCCGGTCGTATGTGGCGGGGGCGGCGAGGCGTCTTCTTGGTCGCGGGCGGCTGTGCGGTGGGGGAAGCGGCGGCGGGAACTAGTTTGCTCCCCGGCGGCGGCGGGCGACTGGGGACAGGGGCGGCGTTGCTTGCCGGATGTGGAGGCGGCGGCAGCTGGAAGAGTCGCCGCAAAAATGGGCGGTGGGATCGGTGACGGAGAAGGCGGGGGGCGAGGGTTGCTTGTTGGCCGGGGGGAGGGAGGCCAATATGCCACAGACCAGCGGGCCCGGGGATAGGAGTAGGCGATCGCGCGCGCGTCCGTCGTGTGTCTGCGCAGACGCAAATCAGGCTCAAAAATGGGCCGGGAATGGGTCGCCTGCGGACAAAAAACGGACGCGCGTCCGTTTGTGTCGGCGTGTTGGGCCGCCTTTTCTGTCTACGTCGACTCAAACGGACGGCCGCGGACGAAATGGGTCGTCCCATTTGAGTTGCTTAAATAATCAGCACTACATGCGGCGCTGCCGTATTCAGCAACAACAGATCAACCATGATCATCAATCTACCTAATCGCCTTTGTTCATACTTCTTCCGTTTCAAATTACTCGTCGTGGTTTTTGTTTAAATTTAAACGACGAGCAATTTGAAATGGAGGGAGCAGTACGTATCGCTGGTGGGGCGACTCGATTAACATTGATCGCCGGATGAAGCAGACGCAAACGTACGCGCATGCAGGCGGCAGAATATATATCCGCACCGAACTGCAATAAAGTGCGAGATATCTCATCACCCGAGATGCCGTTGATAAAGGCTCCCAGGACCTCGAGTCTACTGATCTGCGTCGACGGTTAGCTAGCTAGCTTTTTCCACCTCCCGCTAGCTTGCTGCCGGGGACGTGGATTTTTAGAACAGCTGCACCCCGACCCTGGTATCTTGGTTGTCCAATATTACTTTAAGATCTATGCAACATAACTAACTTTTCGTATAAAAATTTCTTTTTTTTATTTTTTTCACATAAAAGATGTCTTAAAGTTCAAACCTTTGCAGCGTGGCAAAGCTTTTCATCTAGAATCTAGGATAAATCTTTCAGAATTTTTTGTCAAACAAAAATATACATAAATCTAGATAGAAAACTTTGCTACGCTGCAAAGGTTCGAACTTCAAAATATGTTTTATGTGAGAAAAACAAAAAAGAAAAATGTGTTTGCACGAATCGCAATTCGCAGAATGGATGGCTAGATAGAGAGGGCCCGGGTGCAGCTGTGCTATTTTATATTTTCGTTGCTGCCGGCGTGGCCCGCCATCGTCCTCGCGGTTCCTTCCTCCACGTCGGCGGTCAGGGCCACCCGGCACCAGAGCCGCCCGCAGCCACTGGCATGTAGACCGCGCTGGTCCCGGGCGCTCACCTGTCAGCGGCATGGTGGTGCAAGCGAGGCTCCCCGGCTGCTGACTATGCGGCGCCGCGCCCCGTGCCGCGCCATGGCCATGCACGCAGCGGCATGTCCGGCGCACGCTCCCGGCGCTCGCGGCCGCGTGCCGCCACATTTCCGCACACATCCTGCCGTCCTATAAAACCCACACCGCACGCGGCTATACTCTGCAGATATCAGACACCAACACAGCTAGCATTAGCCCCACCAACACCACTGCCAGTACCAGCTAGCTAGCTTGCAGCTGCTGCTTGCGCTTAGTCGCTTAGACTTCAAGCTTGTGATTCGGCCGCATACGTGCTCAAGCTAGCTAGTTTCTCATGGCGCCAGCGTCGAAGGTCATGAGCCAAGTCGTCCAAGACGGCGGCATTGCCGACTATGCCGTTTACGCCGCCGTGCCGTGTGACGCCTGCTGCGGCGGGTGGCATAGAAAGGCCGAGTCGGATGGCGACGACGACGATGACGACTATGACTGCGCGCCAGCCGCCTGAAGTGCACGTTCGTGCCTGGTCGCCCGGCGAAACGAACCTGGAACCTGCCGGCCAAGAGCTAGTATGAATGTGTCCCACTCCCACCTAGTATAGGTGTGCTTTTTGTAACCGGGAAGTAGTTCCTGCCGCTTAATTAACCCACCGTATAGATACTGAAAGTAGGCTTGTGCTTGGAGTTCATCGACTAGCTTGTTATACTGCAATAAAACTGGTATCTTGATCAGTACATCACTACCTTGCTGTTTATGGCCGTATGTGCTGTTGCTGTGCCGATCATTGCATGCTCCTATATATATGTTGGCATACACTTTGGTGCTCGCTTCACTTGTTTAATTTGCATCTGGGAACAGTTAGCAGGCCGGCTATCCAATTTCATTTTGCGCTGATTTTTCTTGAAGCAGAATTCCTTTTTCTTTCACAAATCTTCTCAGGCTACGATATATTCTTTCTTTCTGGAAGATACGGTTTGCCGAATTTCAATGTTTTATTATCCAACTTGCTAGCTAGCTAGCTAGTACTCCCTCCGTCTCAAAATAAGTGTCTTGAGCTTAGAACAAATTTGTACTAAAACTAGTACAAAGTTGAGACACTTATTCTGGAACGGAGGGAGTAGTAAGATTCCAGATATGATAAATGACATTCTTTTGAACCTATTTATGCATTCAGTTATATGGTGTTCATGCTACTATTTGCATATAAGCACTCGTACTTCTGCATGCCGAACACTTCGTTATGAAGCTCCAGCTGGGTAAGAAAGGAGGAAAAAATTGAGCACCACAGGCAACTAATAGACATTATTGTTTTAAGTTTTTTTGAGGGAAATTATTGTTTTAAGTTATTATAGCTGCGTTGATCATTTGGATATGTTCATGGCTATTCCACATATGAAAATAAGCGCCACACGCACAATTGGATGGGATGTTTATGGCTACACATGTAGTGAACCCAATCCACCACCGCCGGCCGTGGCGGCCTGGCTGCACCTCTCCGACGACTGGTCCCCGAGATCCACCGACACAAATACCTTAGTTGAGCGGCGGGTGGTCAAGATCGGCATGCCTCCTCCTGATGTGAGTTTCGCTTAGCAAGAATGTTGTATGGGATCATGGTTCGCCCGAACCTACACTCAACCTACGCTCCAAGACGTTGATCTTTGGACACCACTTTTCGAGATATGTGCATGTCGGGAATAGTTTACGCGAGATGGCATGCATGGCGCCAATAGTTTAGTGAAGGTTAGAAGCCCTACATTGCTAAAATAAGCCTACTTGATGCTTATATCATAGGTAGTAAAAAATATTTTTGCATGTATACAAACACTGTTCATCATTGTTTATTGCCTCGTTTTGTGCACCAGCTCTCTCCTCAAGACTTGCATTGAGTAGGCTCAAAGAATCGCGCACAAGTGATTCACAATAAGGGCATGTCATTTTGATCTGGACATTTTTAAAACATATCTGCTTGTCACAAGCTTTGATGATAATTGTTTGTAGTCGCTGGTATATATCTAGAACTCCCATCTCTTAAATACTGTGCTACATGTACGTCACGTTTAACCTTTTTCTTTTTTTTCCTTTTTCCTATTAGGTTGATGTCCTACTTATCATGCGTCCAAAACAGAACAAGAAAAATGTTAGAAAATTATTGTTTGCGACATGACATCAGTACAGATGCTCACAAGCATCAATGAATATTTTGTATAATTTGTACACAAGTTTTAGAGTCTGCTCAACAAGTCTGAGAAGGTTCCTTTGTCCTGATATTTTTACAATAGTCATAGTGAATTCTTCTTTTTCTTGCATATCCAGATTATGCTCATAGAGACGTGTGCAAAAGTGCTACAGTACCTAGAGACATGTGCCAGCCCAGGAAAAAAATCTAGCTCCCACGCAGGCTTAGGGGGTCCTTATAAGCACCAGGGTTAACCCTGGGCTTTGACCAGTTAGGGCTTAATACAAAATTTTGAATTCAAAACAGGACACAGATCCACACATGGGGATGGTACATCCTACGGCGTGGACCATAGGTCGGGTGAACCATGGTCCTAAAAATCACCACATAGGCAACTCATAGACATTATTGTTTTAAGTTTTTTTGAGGGAAATTATTGTTTTAAGTTATTATAGCTGCGTTGTTCATTTGGATATGTTCATGGCTATTCCACAGATGAAAATAAGCGCCACACGCACAATTGGATGGGATGTTTATGGCTACACCTGTAGTGAACCCAACCCGCCGCCGCCGGCCGCGGCGGCCTGGCTGCGCCTCTCCGACGACCGGTCCCCGAGATCCGGGGGCACAAATACCTTAGTCAAGCGGTGGGTGGCCAAGATCGGCACGCCTCCTCGATGTGAGTTTCGCTTAGAATTAATTTTTTCTATTGTGGTTGTGGGTAGGAAAGTGATGTGCGTTTGCCAAAAAGGCGTGGGAATTTTTAGTGCAATGGCTGTGGCAGAAACAACTATGGAGGGAGATCAAGCTACAGTCAGTCGCGGCTTGAGTTCACGCACGATGACCTCAGGAAGGCCAAGGATTAGCTCTACATTGTCATCGGTGAGAAGGACCGTCGCGTGGGCGAGCTCAACGGAGCCAAGAGGGTGGCCGATGAGATACATGAGATGCTCTAGGATGCTGCACCGAGATCGAGAAGGCCAGGTGGTGGGCCGAGGAGGCCACCGAGAAGTTCCGGGCCAACGAGGCGGGCATCGACAACGACGAGGCGTGGAAGCGGGAGGAGTGGCAGAGGGAGGCCGACTGCTTGGGCGGCCAGCATGCGGCGGACTTGGAGATGCCGGTCACCACCACAGAGGAGCTAGAGAGGTTCATGCACGAGCTTTCGATGGCCACCGAGGCCAAATAAGCCTGAGCTTGGCCATGTAGATGATGCTACGAAGATCACCGAGGTGAACGCAGACAAGGCGGACATCCTCTCCGGCGAAGTCATCCGCTTGAAAGGCACATAATAACTTCCGGTATGTACGTATCCCAACAGAACTCTGAATGACTGAATGTGGTATGTTCTGTAACTAGCATTCTTGAAGTTGCTAACTAGAGGCCCGTTGTTATTTCAAAATCCTTTTTAAAGAATTTACCAAATGCTTCTGCAGGTTGCAGGCCTAATATCATTACACTGTGCACTTGGACTAATACCGTGATATTTGTGTGATTATCTACATGTATACTCCCTCCGTATAGTTCTAGATACATCTCTTTTTATCCATTTTGATGACAAGTATTTTCGGACGGAGGGAGTACTAATTTGCATTCTGCACATACATCCCTTTGTTCAATAACAAAAATGCAGATGGTATATAATGACAATCTATCCATTTTTCATGGCTTGCATTTTTCGCTTCTGCTTAATGCGATTCTGCAACAAGCACATCTGCACTCCATCCTTGTGTCCAGATTCGGTAAGCTCATGTTTCTCAATCCCGGTCGGTACTATTATTGTTCATTTTGGTTAATGTTCGAGAATTTCGTCTAACAACTGCCATTGATGATTATTTCACTCCATCAACTAGGTGAATGCTATATGTAAATGAAGTAATTAGTTTTGGGTGATTTTTCTCCCTTATGGAAACAAATATCTAGCTTCTAAGCTAATAAATATGCCCATTATGTGGAATATAAAATTAGTAAGTATAGAACGCAACTATCTATTAAAAAAAATCAAATTGTCGACATCTCTATTGAATATGCAATTTTACAACTATAAGATGCACCATTCAGTAGTTGGACATCCTTGATAATGCTTTATAGTTGAGCACAAGTGGATAAAGGAAATAACTTTCAGATACACCGCTGGTCTTTGGAAATTATAAATATTTATTACTATAGATGTAGAATAGAACTTTCTTATCGAGCTACAGCAGGGAGATAAATCTCTGTGTGGACTTGCACAGTATGGATTTTCTTTGTAATTATACTTACTATGTTGTGATTGTGGTCCTCAGTTTTACTGTTTCTGCTCTTTCCTCTTGTGACAATATATACATATACACATTTCCAGGATAAGTATCAATTCTTAATTTTCATGCTTTTATCAGGTGAATCAGCAATGCATATATGTTTATACGATGTTATCTAGGATGTTTGGAACTTTATTATCCTTGACCAATGTCATACCTTCGTTTTCGAACACTGGATGGGCTCAAGAATCGTACTTGGCTTATTTAGAAAAGCATATGGAAGCTATATTTGACAAATACTCTCAGCCTTATTTTGCTAATACTGGAAGGGTGGACATATAATCTAGTCACTTCTTGCTTGTGTCAAAAAGATTCAAGGATTCTGAGCTGGGTTCTAGATAGACACGGTCTGTGCGCCCACCTATCATATTCTTAATCCGTGCGATCATCTCATCACTGATTCAGATTTCTGTTAGGAAAAAAATCTAACTATTTTGCGGTTTGCCAATAGAGTTAGATTGTTCGAGAAAACATTGTAAACTTATGGAACTATGTGCCCATCATCAAGAACCTTTGGTACACATTTATTCCTGTAATCTTGCATACTGCACACAAATATCTTTTTTTCCAACAAATTAGATTGTCTCGTAATTGATGATGAATACTCCATTATTATGGCTTTGTGATGATTTTTCTTGATACTTTTGGGTAGAATCAAACAAATACGAATATTCTCACTCCTCGAGTTTATATGGGTATGGTCTGACTCGATAGTTTAAAGATGTCGGCCTCATTCATTGTTATACACTAATAGTGTGCTAATTTTAAGAAATATACCGCGTTGATATGTTTGTCATCATGTCAACATTTGGATTCCCTGTTCTCCAATCATACTTTGAGTTAATATTGTGATTATTTAAAGTTCCTCGAATGTTTTGACACAAGCAAAGTAGTACACTAACAAAGCAGAGCAAATTTTCAAACTGAGAGTCACAGAGATTGCATAAGACTCTTCAATTTGTATTCAACCCTGGACACAATATGAGCATGACCATTTTAACAATAAGTAGCTCCTGTTAAATAACTTCCTTTGTTAGTTTCAGTTATAATGTGGAGGGAATTTTCTTCTGATGTAAACTGTTAGCACACTGCACACATGTATATCTTCTACGAGTTGTGATTATTTATTTATTTTGTTTTTTATTGACCCGTGTTAATGAGTCCTGCTTATTTTTACATGATTTCCATTCTTTTTTTTCCATAGGTTGCCATTTCACTTTGTTTTTTGGGCTGCTTTTGCAATTTGTTTTTTGTGTTGTCTAATTTCATTAGTTGTATTATTTATTTTTAGTTTATTTTTCATATTTTCTCCTTAACCTAATTAACCTTACTACGTTTTCTTGTTTCTTTCATTCTTGATTTTTTTTGGCTTTTTCTTTGTTTCTTTATTTTGTGATATTATTTATGTGACAATGTTAACTATGCCTTATTCACGCCATCAATCGTCTGATCAAATTACGCTCCAATTTGTGCAAGTTGTTCAACGGATGTTGTGTGCAACCTATTCTTTCATTTTTATTGTTCATTAACCTTGCTCACAGCCTATTGTGGTCTTTTCTATTTTTCGTACAAACTAGATTGACAGGTAGGAGTTGTTTGATTGATAGCCAATTGCATGTCCACCATTATAACCCGTCCGCAATTACATGTGCACAAAAACGACTACAACTGAGGTCGAGAGGGGAGTTTGTCGGGGCTAGTTGCACTACACATGTAATTGCATGTTGTAATCCGATTGCACCTGCACATGCACACAATGACTGCAATTGAGGTCGGAAGAGGGGGTTTGTCAGGCCAGTTGCATGTCCACCACTAGATATGCAATTGTAAGTGTTATAACCTGACTGCAACTGCACTAGATACAAAGCGACTGCAACTAGGATCGGGAGGGGAGTTTGTCGGGCCAGTTGCATGTCTACTACTAAACATGCAACTCCGTGTGTTGTAACCCGATTGCAACTGCACATGCGCAAAGCAGCCGCAACTGAGGTTAGAAGAGGGGGCTTGTCGGGCAGTTGCATGTCCACTACTAGATATGCAACTACAAGTGTTGTAACCCGACTGCAACTGCACTGAACACAAAACGACTGCAACTGGTGTCGGGAGGGGATTTTGTCAGGGCCGGTTGCATGTCTACCACTAGACATGCAACTGCATGCGTTGTAGCCCAATTGCAAATGCACATGCAACAAAGTGACAACAGCTGAGGTCCGAAGAGGGGGTTTGTCAGGCTAGTTGCATGTCCACTACTAGATATGCAATTGCACGTGTTGTAACCTGACTGCAACTGCACTGGATACACCTCGACTCCAACTAGGAGCGATAAAGAGTCATCGGGCCAGTTGCATGCAGACCGCCACGGGAGCTACCCTATTTTGTTTTGTTTTGTTTTTCTACTACTTGCACATACGCGGCGTGCATATGCACAAATTACAGCCGTTGCAATGCATACGCAATTAGCACATGCCCTAACTACATACGCCCGTCACAGACCATGTGCAACTAGATATTCTTTATATTTTAATACATCTTAAAAAGATAGAAAATAAAAATAAGAAGGAATAACAAAATGCAGAAAAAATAGTCTACTCGCATGCACAACTGTTAATAATATATGTGTATCCACGCAAAACGAAGCACCTATATAATCCTAGTCGAGCTACATGTATACACCAACGAAGCACCCAAGTTGGACGTGAGCTAGAGTTTGGATAAAAAGGAAAACAGAATGGAACAGTCAACAAGAGCAGTGAAAGTTCAAAGCAAAAAGATTTACGTGATGGGTCAAGAGGTAGCTTTTGATGGAAAGTCACGTAATCTTACGTACCCCTTTACCTAGGTTTAGCTTTTTTGTTTGTGTAGTGCATGTAGCGGCAGACCAACCAACACTAAGCGACACAAGCCCGTAGACAAAATGAAAAAAAAACAATGCAACTGGAAAAATAAAATCAATAATCAGCCCACTAGCCTAGGGAAACACAAAATAACTTAGTTATGGTCTGCCAAGAAAAACGGGCTGCAACAACAAAAATTGATGTCAGCTCATGTTAGGTGAATAAGATCAAATTATATCTCATCTAGATGAGTTCTAGGCACTCCCACACGCTTATGCGCTAAAAGCAAATGGCCTGCGCATAAAGCAGCGGCCCTGTTCACTGGTACAGGAGGAAGCCTTACAACGACAGCTGGGGCAGCACGAGGCTGTTCTTCTCGGGCATCACCGTCATGTCTTGGTGATCCACAGGTCCAAGATTTGGTAGGCACTGGCAATGAGCAGGCGGACCTGTGCATTTCCGCGATGTTCCAGGCGGACAACCGTCCCACACCCAGAGTTGGGAAAGAGGCGGCCGGCGTCAACGGTGCCTTGAAGCGAGAGCGTCAGGGCCAGCACCATGATGGTAGCAACACACATGTTTGTGGAGAATAGCATGGCTGCCTAGCACAGTCACCCTCTTCAGGTTATCTTATGGATCACTTTGTAGTCCGTTGTGGTGTGCGCTCACCTTGGGCCGTGTTAATTTATAGTCCCGTATGTATATGGATATGCGTCGACGTCGACGATGGATGGATGCCGGCACAAGTGGAAAAGGTAGATATTAGATCAGTCTTGATGTACAAACCTCCACCTATGGAGCATTCTAGATCTGTATAAGTGTAAAAACCAATGTATAATGTATATTAAGAATATGCAGTTGTAGAGTACAAGCGAAAAACCAATGCACCTGGCATGCATTTGATTATCGTTAAGTGTAAAAAGCACGACATATGGAGCGCCATAGATCTATTTGTGTAGGTGTACTTAGTGCTAGCATGCAAGTTAACGAGCAACGTAGTTTGTCATGTATTTAGTCGGCACCAACGCACAGAACACCACCAATATAGCAAGATAGACTTGTGTACGAGTACTTCGTACTTAACTCTAAGTTATCGGGATCCCTCCCTTCTTGTCTGCTCGGCGTAGATTGTTTCCCTAAGAAAACAAATTTAGTTCGGAGTACTGCCAAAACTGGCCTAGATTGTTTCCCCGAGAAAACCAAATTAGTAGGTGGGAGTGTTTCCAAATGCATAGTTTTAGCTCAGTGGTTTGAGCTTGTGAATCCTACCTGCTTAGAAGCCGTCTAGTCCCACCTTCTCAGCAAAATCTCAATCGTTCTAATTCTGAGTGAGCTAGTAGATGATTAGTGTCTACATGTAAAGTTGTTGAGCGGACAAAAACCAAATATCAGTCCTGTCGACAGACAGTTTGTTCTGTTATGCGTTAATGGCAGGTAAGGAAGACCATTGATCTTACTTCGATCATTGGCCCCTTGAAGTTACATCGCTAACAGGGATATGCAGAGTTACACTGCTTGTAGCCTAGCCGGTTAGAAGATTGAGCTGTGGGGTCCACGCTTTCTACCTTCAACCGGATTGATGATCTAAATTCCTCCACATCTTCATTCTTTCCAGCAGGTATGGACGGGTGTCGCAGCGCATGTATTTGCGGCCAACCGTTCTAATATAATTTAGATCCTATACACTTGAGGCCTAAATTGGAATCAATTTCAAACCCATTTAAAATCCAATAAAACAATCCTATCCTCCCCTAGTATGGCACTACGCTATTGCTGAATGAAACTTTTGCCAGCCAGGGGTCATCTGCTCACCATCATCGTGCATAGTCCAGATAGTTTCAGACCATAAGACTCATAGTTACACATACACATCCATACATTATAAATTTCTTGTTTCTATTACGGCCAATGTAAGGGTCAATTCATAGGACATAAATTCATATTCGTTATTTAACAAATGGACAGGCGTGCATACGGTAAAATAAAGAGGAACTTACTCGGTGTAGTAGTAGAGGATTGTGCAGTCAACGGAGGCGGTGACCACTTTATGCACATCGAAGAAAACGAAGGCAATCAACCTATAAGCGAGGAGCCATCCGGGGTGCATACCCTGTAGGCATGGCCTCTAGGCCTCACCGTCATAGACCACAACGGGGCTCCGCACATGCCTCTCGTCCTCTCTGACGACTGCCTCCTCATGACGGCGGTGCGTACCCGAACCCTCGTACCTCTTGAGCAGGTACGCGAAGAGCCCAAGGCACCCCAGGTTCTTCACAATTATTTCAAAGCCGGAGGTGAGGCGCTGCCCCCGACACACACATCAACATAGCTCCGCCGTTGACCCCAGGACCAAGATGTACCACAAGTCCACCTCCCAATGTAGCTAGCACTGTAGGGTTGGGTCCATCATGCTCCTAAAACACATAAAAATACAAGCTAAAACATAAACGGATACACAAAACTGAAAAACAAGTCATATTCACATGGTTTTTGTTTTCAATATCAAGCTAGAATTTGGCAATCTAGTTATGTCAAACCAAAAAATTGCCTATTTTTTTTTTCTTTTGACAAGCTAATTTTCTATGCTTTTGTATATGTAAACATGGGAATTAAGACACCCCAATTAATCATAAATGGGAAAGAAGAGAAAGTCGAAAATTCCCATGTAATTAAAGAGTAAAACACATACTTGTATGGAGGGGAGAGAAAATTAACAAACACTGAAGAAAAAGGATCCGTCACAAACCTTGAACACGCGGAATCCTTCCAGCTACGACGAACGGCCGACCATCGACGAGGCAAGCTGATCTCTTCCCGTGGCCAACTGCCTTCGCACTTGCGAGTCTTCGCTGGACATAACCACATGTTACCACGCTAAGAGATCATCCTGACTAAAATGGCATTGATAAAGCTAACCCTCCACCCCAGTGCTTACATTGCCCTCTTTTGTTCTCTACTACATTTGGTGTGGTTTTCCGTTTTCACCATTAGATCTTTGTAACTTTTATTTCTAGTTGAGACCTAATAGATTTACTTCTTGTTCATGTAATGAACCATGTATCATGTTTTATTCAAGAAATGGAGCAGGGAAGCCGACCTGGTGGTTTCCTGTTTGCAGGGCCATTTCCAAATATTCAAGGCCCTTGGCCGAAATCGTGATGGGGCTCAATTTTTTTTAGGCAAAGACAGTAAACAATTGTTCTATGATATATATTTCATTAATTAAAAGATATCCAAAACAAGAAAAGGAAAATAAAAGCTCTAAGCTAACCAATACCTTGTTTGGGAAACATCATGGGGAAAGATCAGAGTACTAGAAGTTGGACTCAATCCAATCTATATAAGCTTGCTCAAAATTTAAATAAATTTCAAACAGCGCATAAAACAGAAGAACTAGTATGCCTAAAGCATACTCTATTTCAAGAAAAACACGATGAGGATGAAGAAACAATTTATATAAACTAAAGAAACTTAATAACTATTGTAAAAAAAATCAAATACGGCTGATCAGGAACAAACTTTGTGTTGTTCTATTCCTAACCTAGCCCAATGGACAAAAAAAACATTACCAACACTGTACTTCGCCCAGTGGATAAATAAATTTGTCCTACTCCTAGTTCTAACCTATACATGAGGAGGTCAAAATTAACCAAGCACTAGTAATCATGAACAAATAAATCTGTACCTAATAATAAAGCAACGATGGCTTTGTTAGAATTAGTGGGCTAGGCCCATAGCAATTTCTGAAATCTCAAAGCCCATGTGTAAAATGGCAAGTGGTGGTGCTAAGTTTAGTCCCACCTTGGAAGTTGAAGAAGAGTTGGACCTCTTTATATAGTGGGTTCTCTCCACCACTCTAAGTGGTGTGTGAGAAGAGAAAGGGAAAACCACATGCGCGCGCTCGCTCACCTCGCCTGGCCTGACCGGGGCGTGGCGAGGCGAGGCGAGGCGAGGCGGCGCGTTTGCCTCATCTCACAACTTGCGCCGCCATCCTAGTCTACTCCATCCCAAACGCCGGCGTGCATCGGCGCGTGGGAGAGCAGGTCTCCGAAACCGTTCGTCTTTGCGATCCTGCACCGGGAGAGGACGAATTAGGTTTTTGAGAAGCGCTGTGCGCGACTGCTCAAATTCGTCATCACGGGTCGTCTTCCGTCCAAGTCGGGCGGTGCTACTCATCGCCGTCAGCAGCAGATCGTCGCCAACATCGTCATCAACACTGTCGCACCCATAATAGCTAACGATCAGTACGTCCAACATCCTCTGTTCATGTCCGTTTCTACAGCTATTGTTACGTGTTTGCTGCTGTTATGCATGTCTTGCTGTTCTTCTAGTTTGCTAGATTATTGCATGCTAGTTCTCTTCTAGTCATGAATTATTTACTGGAATTAATCATGAACTTGCCTAATAATCCAACAATCCAAAAATCTAATTATAGGCAATTTCCTGAGTTAACTATGGCTGGATTCGCTGATGCGCTGAGGCCGGATAAGTTTACCGGTGTGCACTTTAAGAGGTGGCAGGTGAAGACCACGCTCTGGCTTACTACTCTAAAAATTTTCCACGCTAGTGTTGGTGCTCCAGAGGAAATGACCGACGAAGATCGGAGAAAATTCCAGGAAGCCAATACTATGTTTGTGGGATGCATTCTGAGTGTTCTTGCTGACCGTCTGTGTGATGTGTACATGCACATAAACGACGGAAAAATTCTGTGGGATGCACTGAATGCAAAATTCGGTGCAACAGATGCAGGCAGTGAACTGTACATCATGGAGAGTTTTCATGACTACAAGATGGTGAATAACCGTTCTGTGGTTGAACAAGCTCATGAGATACAGTGCGTTGTGAAGGAACTTGAACTCCTTAAATGTGTTCTACCCGACAAATTCGTGGCTGGGTGCATGATTGCAAAGTTGCCTCCTTCATGGAGGAATTTCGCCACAACTCTGAAGCATAAGAGACAGGAGATATCAGTTGAAAATCTGATTGCATCTCTTGATGTTGAAGAAAAAGCTCGGGCTAAAGATACCACTGAAAAAGGAGGTGAGGTTCAGCCTACTGCTAACATGGTGCAGAGGTACCCACAGAATAAGAACAAAGGGAAGAACAAACCTGTTTTCAACAAGCCTACCAAGACTACTACCTTCAAGAAGAAGAAGTTCAACAAGGCTGAGCTAGAGTGCTACGCCTGTGGGAAGCCTGGACACTTCTCCAAGGAATGCCCTGAACGTGCAGACCGCAGAGGGAAAACAAGCTCCAAGACTGTCAACATGGTGACCGCTAGCAATACTGATGGGTATGGTAATTTACCTATTGTGCTTTCATTATTTCAATCATCTTCGTGGTGGATTGATTCGGGTGCTAACGTTCATGTGTGTGCTGACATCTCCCTGTTTACTTCTTATCAGGTCGCAAGGGATTCTTCCGTCCTAATGGGGAATGGGTCACATGCTTCTGTTCGTGGCATTGGCACGGTGGATCTGAAATTTACTTCGGGAAAGATCGTGCAACTAAGGAACGTGCAGCATGTCCCTACTATGAACAAGAATCTAGTTAGCGGCTCCCTTCTATGTCGAGATGGATTTAAGGTAGTTTTAGAGTCCAATAAAGTAATCGTGTCAAGATTTGGACAATTTATAGGAAAAGGCTATGAGTGCGGAGGCTTGTTCCGCTTTTCTCTTTCAGATTTTTGCAATAAGTCAATAAACCAAATTTGTGCTAGTGTTAATGATGATGCAAGTATTTGGCACTCTCGTTTATGTCATATTAATTTTGGTTTAATGTCTCGGCTATCCAGCATGAGTTTAATTCCGAACTTCACAGTTGCCAAAGGTTCTAAGTGCCATAGTTGTGTGCACTCTAAGCAACCTCGAAAGCCTCATAAGGCTGCCGAGGAGAGAAACTTGGCACCTCTAGAACTCATACATTCTGATCTTTGTGAGATGAATGGTGTGTTGACAAAAGGTGGAAAGAGATATTTCATGACTTTGATTGATGATGCGACTAGATTTTGCTATGTTTATTTGTTGCAAACTAAAGATGAAGCATTAGACTACTTTAAAATCTATAAAGCTGAAGTTGAAAATCAACTAGAGAGAAAGATCAAGCGTCTTAGGTCCGATCGTGGTGGAGAGTATTTTCCAAAAGTTTTTGATGAATTTTGTGAGGAACATGGTATTATTCATGAGGGACGCCTCCCTATTCACCTCAATCAAATGGAGTGGCGAGAGGAAAAACCGCACATTGATCGACTTGGTGAATGCCATGTTAGACACTGCTGGTTTATCTAAGGCATGGTGGGGGGAGGCTCTATTGACTTCATGTCATGTCCTGAATAGAGTTCCCAACAATAATAAAGAGAAACCCCTTATGAGGAGTGGGTTGGGAGAAAACCATCACTTTCTTATTTGCGCACTTGGGGATGTTTGGCAAGGTCAATATTCCTATTCCTAAGAAACGCATAAACTTGGACCAAAGACAGTGGATTGTGTCTTTCTAGGGTATGCTCAACGGAGCATTGATTATAGGTTTTTAGTGGTAAAATATGAAGTACATGATATGCATGTTGGTACTATAATGGAATCTCGTGATGCAACATTTTTTGAGAACATATTTCCTATGAAAGATATGCATAGCATTGCTAGATTTTCTTCTGAGATAATTCCTGAATCTAGTACAACTGATGAATATTTGAACAATCACATGAGGAAGTCCTTGAGAAGGATAACAATGAAGTTCCTAGAAGGAACAAGAGACAAAGGATTGCAAAATCCTTTGGTGATGATTTCATTGTATACCTTGTGGACGACACACCCAAGACGATTGCGAAGCATATGCATCTTCGGATGTAGATGATTGGAAAGAAGCTGTTCATAATGAGATGGACTCAATTCTTTCTAATGGAACTTGGGAACTAACTGATAGACCATATGGTTGTAAACCTGGGCTGTAAGTGGAGTGTTCAAAAAGAAGCTAAAGCCTGATGGTACTATTGATAAGTACAAGGCGGCGGCTAGTGGCCAAGGGCTACACTCAGAAAGAAGGCGAAGATTACTTTGACACCTATTCACCCGTTGCTAGAATGACCACCATTCGAGTGTTACTTTCCTTGGCTGCCTCTTATGGTCTTATCATTCATCAAATGGATGTAAAGACAGCTTTTCTCAATGGAGAGTTGGAAGAGGAGATCTATATGGATCAACCTGACGGGTTTGTGGTAAAGGGTGAAGAGAGAAAGGTGTGCAAGTTGTTAAAATCCTTGTATGGTCTGAAACAGGCACCTAAGCAATGGCATGAGAAGTTTGAAAGAACTTTGACTTCTGCAGGATTTGTCATTAACGAGGCTGATAGGTGTGTTTACTATCGCCATGGTGGGGGCAATAGTGTCATATTATGTTTGTATGTGGACGACATACTGATCTTTGGTACAAACATTAATGCAATTAATGAGGTCAAGTCTTTTCTATCAAAAAGTTTTGACATGAAAGATCTGGGAGAAGCCGATGTAATTCTAAACATCAAACTTATTAAGGATGAGAGTGGGATTACATTAACGCAATCTCACTATGTTGAGAAGGTCTTGAACCGATTCGGTTTTATGGATAGCAAGCCTTCTCCAACACCTTATGATCCCAGTGACACTCAGGAAAAACAAGAAAGAAACGAGAGATCAATTAAGATACTCTCAAATTGTCGGTTCACTCATGTACTTAGCTAGCGCTACAAGACCAGATATCTCTTTTGCTGTGAGCAAACTGAGTAGGTTCATGTCCAACCCGGGTGATGATCATTGGCATGCACTAGAAAGGGTCTTGCGCTATCTCGAGAGGTACTATGAGTTACGGAATTACTTATTCAGGGCATCTGTTGTGCTAGAAGGATATAGTGATTCAAATTGGATCTCCGATGTTGATGTACTTTACGCAACAAGTGGGTATGTATTTACTCATGGTGGTGGCAGTGTCATGGAGGTCTTGCAAGCAAACCATATTGACAAGGTCAACTATGGAAGCAGAATTAATCGCTTTGGATACAGCCATCGTTGAGGCGAGAATGGCTGCGTGAGCTCTTGATGGACTTGCGGTTGTTGAAAAACCTGTACCGGCTATTCTTATGAATTGTGATAACCAAGCGGTTATCGCCAAAGTGAACAATTCTAAAGATAATGCAAAGTCATCAAGACACGTGAAAAGACGTTTGAAGTCTGTCGGGGAAGTTGAGAAACTCCGGAGTAATAATCATACGTATATACAAGCAGGACAAAAACCTGGCAGATCCCTTTACAAAGGGACTATCACGAAATGTGATAGATATTGCATCGAGGAGATGGGTATGAGACCCATAGATGTTACACCATAGTAGTAACCCAACCTTTGTGATCGGAGATCCCGTGAATTAGGATCTGGGAAGAACAAGCTATTGGTTAACTGAGGAGAGTAATAACTTATGATCGTCTCCAAGTGAAGATGCAAAACTCTCAGAGCTGTAAGGCTTAGATCTGTAAGGCAGGTCGGCAACATGCCTTAATGTGGTTCTATTGGCTATAATTAGCAAAGATGCTGTCCTCTGAGCAGTCTTGAAAGAACACACCTATATGAGTTACATTTGTAAACGTCGCATGATCTATGAGATTTGGGTGATCTCTAGTAAACTCACGAAGAGACCAGGGGAGTATGACGTATAAGCTCCAAACCCTTGGGGTAGCCCTCTTGGCGGTCAGTCTTGGTTAAGACTTTGAGTGAAACCTGTTCACACAAAACTAGCAATTCAAGGCATAGTCCATTGTCAAGTTGTGAATGGATGTAGCTTAAAGTTCTAGGCAGAAGTTCAACTTAACAGTCTCTGCTGAAACACTGGTATATTAAACAAGTGGTGAGAGAAGGCAAATCTCTAAATGGGTATTTGAGATCTGGTGGGGATTGTTAGAATTAATGGGCTAGGCCCATAGCAATTTCTGAAATCTCAAAGCCCATGTGTAAAATGGCAAGTGGTGGTGCTAAGTTTAGTCCCACCTTGGAAGTTGAAAAAGAGTTGGACCTCTTTATATAGTGGGTTCTCTCCACCACTCTAAGTGGTGTGTGAGAAGAGAAAGGGAAAACCACATGCCAGCTTTCGCTTCTCTCGCCTCACTTTGGCCTGGCCGGGCGTGGCGAGGCGGCGCGCATACATGTTTATCTTGGCGTGAATGGTCCGCCGAAATCCGGTCCGTCTCCTTGCAGGAGCGCAGCTTCCTTTTGCCGTTTTATTTTTATGTCTTGGCAGACAAGTTTTTGATTTCTTGTCCGGTAAGTATACGAATTAGAAACCGAGTCTGGTCCTAATATATATACAGCTACCGGCTGCGGCCAGAGACAAACCGAAAAAACACCTAGGGTTTTGCCTCATCTCACAACTTGCGCCGCCATCCTAGTCTACTCCATCCCAAACGCCGGCGTGCATCGGCGCGCTGCGGGAGAGCAGGTCTCCGGAACCATTCGTCTTTGCGATCCTGCACCGGAGAGGACGAATTAGGTTTTTGGGAAGCGCCGCGCGCGATCGCTCAAATTCGTCATCACGGGTCGCGTCTTCCGTCCAAGTCGGGCGGTGCTACTCATCGTCGTATTCATCGCCGCCGCCAGCAGATCGTCGCCAACATTGTCATCAACACTGTCGCACCCATAATAGCTAACGATCAGTACGTCCAACATCCTCTGTTCATGTCTGTTTCTACAGCTATTGTTACGTGTTTGCTGCTGTTAGCTAACGATCAGTACGTCCAACATCCTCTGTTCATGTCTGTTTCTACAGCTATTGTTACGTGTTTGCTGCTGTTATGCATGTCTTGATGTTCTTCTAGTTTGCTAGATTATTGCATGCTAGTATCTCTTCTAGTCATGAATTATTTACTGGAATTAATCATGAACTTGCCTAATAATCCAACAGGCTTCTGCCCTCACGTCGTCAGCAATTTTGCAGAAAAGATCATGTTGTTTTATGTATTCAACCCCCACGGTCCTTTTTAATATGTTAGAAAACGTTTCATTTTTATACGAAGGACCTTGCATTTTTTTAGTATTCAACCCGTGCTCATATCCTACGGCAAAAACAGCAGAGTTTCTGCCCGTACGTCCAGCCATCACGCACGCGCACATACTCTATCTGGTCGTGCGTTGACTGTGTTTGATTTTTCGTCCCACCTCGCTCCCTTCAACTGATTCTCAACGATTTATATACGTTTACAGATTATATTTAATATCAATCAGCCTCCTCAAAAACCAACAAACAGACTACCAATACATGAGAGAGAACAATGAGGAGCAACAAGGGATCTTCAGGCGAGGCAACAAATTAACCTAGGGAAGGGAAAAAATAGAGATGAGAATCTTGCCGAGAGTTGTCGAGGAGGAAGGTTCCAGCGGCGGGCTTTTGACGCGGGCGTCATGAGGAACGAGGCGCCGGTGACTTAACTAGGAAGCCTCACATCGGCCTGCATGCATATACAGTCGATAGAATTAGAACGAGATGAGAAAACGAGAGAAAGAGAGACAGACGGGGGAGGGGGACGCGGGATCCGTCGGAGGCGCTCCGGGTCTGGTCTGTAATAGGCCACACTGGCGACATTGGACGCTCCACATCCGGGCCTACATGCAGTCGATAGACACGCCGATGGCCTGGGAATCAGATTGTATGTTTCTCTTTGTTTTTTTTTTCATAAGATCAAAAAATTTCAAAAATAGTAATTTCAAAATTTTAATAGACTTTGAATTATTTTTCTAAATTACAATGTTTGTTCATGATTTAAATTTTTTTCAAAATTTTCAAAAAAATCCACCTTTCCAAAAAAGTTCTTCGTATTGACAAACAATGTTCACCATACATTGGAAAATGTTCACTTTGTATAAAACAAATGTTCATCGTGTATAAAACATTTGTTCAGCTTGCATTTTGAAAAAAAAGTTCAGTGTATTTAGAAAAAATATTTGGTGTGTCTTTGAATAATGTTCAGCATATACTAAGAACATGTTCAGTATGTATTGTTAAATTCACTCTTTTTTTAAAATTTGTTCTCTTTTCAAAAAAAAGTTCAGGAATCAAAATTTATTAGCACTTTAAAAAAAATCAATTTTTTTGAGAAATGCGTTCATGCTTTTAAAATTTGTTCATATATTTCAAATTTTGTTAATTTTTAAAAAATTGTTCAAAATTAATGAAAATGTTTGGAATTCGATATTGTTTGGCAATTTTGAAAATGTTAACATTTTTACAAAAAATACAAAATAAAAAAGCGAGGAAAACCATGGTGCTACAGTCCAAGCCGGTAGTGATGTTTCTCTACATTACCTTTTGAGGAAAGTATCATTTCCCCCCTCAAATCCTGTCGGATGGATCAATTTCCCCCCAAAGTCTAAAACCGGATCAATCAGCCCCTAAACTCGCCAAAACCGGATCAATTCTCCCCCATGGTGGTTTTGGACAAGATTTCGGCGGTTTTGACTTTTCTCCTTGCTGACTGGACATATGCAACTTTCCCCAATTATTAGCAGTTGAAATTGAACTGCCAATGCAAATGGGTTGGCCCAATGGGGTCACCCTCTTTACAAAGCCTCTGCTCCTTGACGGCGACTAGCCATTCTTGGTCCATGGGAGCGAAGTCAGCGAACACACCAGCCTACACACAGATGGAAAACCCAACTTAGTCCCACTTGACGAGCAACAGAAAGAAAACTCTTCTGTTGAGCCGGCCCATTAGGACGCTACGGGCAATACATACTATCATTTACAGAGAAAAACGTCGGTTGTTGCTATATACTGCTTGATGCGGGGAGTGAAGCTCGGTGTCACCCACGCACGCTCTGGCTGTGCCCGCACATGAAGCGACCATCCCCGAGTGACCGAGTAAGCGTTGTGGCATGCCACGCCTATGCAGGTATTGCTGGAAGTTGTTTTCGTCTTTTATGTTATTGTTGCATTTTAACTTTTTGTTTTAAATGTTAAGATAATTTTAGATTGTATTCACGTATTTTATAAAATTATCATAACATTTCAAAAATGTGTTTATGTTTTTCTATAAAATTTTGTAAAAAAATTTCGTGAAAAACTAATGTTTTACCATATTTTGAAAAATATTCATATATATATTTTTTTCTAAAGTGTTCATGAATTTTGAAAAGATGTTAATAGAGATTTTAAAAAGGGTTGGCAACTTTAAATGTTTGTCTGATTTTAAAAACTATTCATGAACTTGAAAACATGTAATTTTAGAAAATGTTCCATGCAATTTGACAAATTTTCATACTTTTAAGAAAATCTTCATGTATTTTCGAAAGTGTGTGCGTGTTGAAGATACAATGTCTTTATAATTTCGAAACTTTTCCCACCTTTAGAAAAAAATCATGTATTTGAAAAGGTGTGAAATGTACTATTTAATATTAAGTGGAAAAAATCCGAAAAACCAGGGACACAAATATAAAAATGGAGAAACAAAAAGGGTAAGAAGGAAAAGTCTAAAATCAGAAGAAGAAAAAAGGAATAAAAACGGGAATTTCAGAAGAAAAAAACGAACAATGTAGCAACCAGCGCTAGGATCCCATCCTTTTTTTAGAACGAAGGCTCAAGGGGAGCCCGACTTTGAATTAACAAAGCCATCAATCGGTCAGGGATTACACCAGGCCATCGTTACAACCACCAAACAACTGTGAAAAGCCGCTAACAAGAACAGAAAAAAAAAGCAACAGATACATAGTGTTGTCGAAGCAGCTTACAAGCACCAAAGACTAAGCCCTATAGGGATAATCAAATTAAGCACTAGCTAGAAGTCGATGGCGTCCACCAAGTGAAGTAGATCAAGCTGAGCAAAACGGAGGGGTTCTTCATACGGAGACAAAGTCCAGCGATGGTCACATCCTCATCTACACCGAAAGGTGACACCTTGTTCGATCCACTCCTCTCCAAATCCAGAGGGGACCCCTACCCCTCACCTTGGCTCGAAAGGCGCCGGACCGCTGGAATATGGAGAAGCTCACCCTAGAGCCAGGATTGGACACGATTCCGGGCACCATGGGAGATTCTCAACCCGACACAGCGCTGCACGAGGATAACCAGACGAATGCCACACCGCAGGTCACCGCTACAACCACCAAGGGGAAAAACTGCACAAAGGCACTGACACTGAACAAACGAACAGCGAGGAAGATGCAGCAACCTTACAGGAAGCAGATCAAGCCCGAATGGATAGGCACCATGCCCAAGCCACCGTATCAAGTTGCTGCTAGCAGAAGAGAGGAGCCCTATCCCCTCCCTGCCCAAGAATGGCGCCAACCGGCGAGCAAGCAAGCAAGGATCCGGCGAGCAAGCCAAAGCAGAGCATCACTGCTACATAAACAAAGCACCAAGCTTCATCTCCCTCGCTGCTGACGCAGCCAACCCGACACCCACCTCACAGCACTCTGCACACTCCTACCATGCCCAAGACGACACCTTCAAGAAGGTGGCGACGACGCTGCGCCGTTGCCGTTGCCCGGTCTTGAAAAGACAAGGGTTTTCACCCGGGTCATGGAGCAGGAGGGAGAGGAAACGAACCTCGACGAAGCCTCCGAGGAGGAAAACGGCACCTGCCTGTGTCGCCGACGCCGTGGCCGGAGAACCAGCCAAGGATTTCTCCCGGTCCAGTTCCGCAGCTCCAAGCAACCCCACCAGCCACGGATCCGGCGTCCAGAGGTCGCCGGCGACCAGATCCGGCGAGGAGGAGCGCGCTGGGGGGAAGTGGAAGCTGCCTTCAGATCCAGACACGAACAGGGGGGCCGCGGCCCCGCTGCGACTGTCGCCAGCGCCCGCCGTCACTCGCCGCCCTCGCGACCAAGAAGACGGCGGACAACACCCGCGATGCCGCTCGCCTCAGAAACGGCGCGCCAAGACCACCCGAGGCCGCTGCCTCGCCCTAAGCCCTCCGCGAGGAGCGAAGCAGCCAGATCCTCGCCGCCGCCGTCCTGGGCAACCACGTGGGCTTCGCCGGAGACCTCCTTGGGCGGCGGCGAGGGGGGAGGAGGAGGGGAAGGGGGGCCGCCGGCTAGGGTTTTTGTCGCCACCCGAGTCGCCCCGAGGGGAGCGAAGCGGGGGCCAGCACCAAAAAAAGTTCCTTCAGGATCCCATCCTTCCGCGGTGCGCTGCTATACGTGCCTGAGTATCCACGTTTGCTGTTACGTAAAAACCTTACGTTAGTTTACGTACGTCTAGCATTACTCATACAGGGGTGAGCGCGTGCGGCGGCGCTGCCCCGATCTCCCTCCTCCGACCTCCCCTTCGGCAACCGCGACCAGATCCAGGATCCCCTCGCCGTCCTCTCTCGGCGGCTACTCTTCTCCCGCGGGGGCTCCCTCCGCTATGGCTCCTTGTCCACGCCCGAAGCCGGCTTCCGCGTCTTCGTTGACGGCGGCCGCCGCAGCCCTGTCCGCCTCCCTCTTGGCATTTGCGTCGCCGTCGGCAACGGCTGCTGCTCCGGCCGCGCTGGGCGCGGTGACATCCCCAGCCCCGACGTATCCTCGCTAAAACTTCCACGTCGCCGTCAACTGCAAATGCTACAGCCGTGCTCGGCACACGGGCTCATCCTGCCAGCGCCATCGACTCTGTTGTGCGTGCACCGCAGCCGACACTGCCTGTGTCATGGGCCTCCCTCAACGCCGACAATGATGATGACGACATCGACGATGACGACGAGCTCGCCCCACTGACGCCGTTGGCTGCCAGATGCTCAGGTGGGGTGAGCGATTCGGCTGCTTCTACTCCTGGGGCAACACCGGGGCAGCCATGGGTGAAGGTGGCGGGCCGCCATCGCCCCCGGCAGGAGTTGGCACCTGGGCCGCCGCGCAGGAAGGAGACTGCGAGCTCCCTCGCCTTCAAGCGAAGAGCTTACGGCCTATGTTTTCGTTGCTTGGCGCCGGAACATCTCGTTGCTGATTGTCACGGCCCTGTTAGATGTCTGGCGTGTGGCCTCCCAGGCCATCGTGAACGTGGTTGTCCCTCGAGCCAGCCAATGAAGGAAGGTTCTCGCCTTCGTCCCCGCTCGTCGCCGGCTTCCCCGCACCGTCCGATGGACCTGCCGGACTGCCAAGCTCCTCGCCACTGCAACTGCTCGACTCCTAGATCTCCGCATCGACGCACCTGGGCCTCCATTGTTGCCCCTCAGGCTGCAGCAGATCCAAACAAGTGTGTTGCTGCTGATTGGGGATTGCTTGAGCCTCTCTTTACTAAGATGGAAATGTTGCACTCTGAGATGCAGACCTTGACCGTCTCTCGCTTGGAGGTGGTCCAGCCCCTTCACGACATGATGACTGCTTTACAGGGGTGGATGACCCGGCTTGGTGGATTCATGCAGCAGATGGAGGTTGTTGTTGGCCAACTGGGCTGCTTGCCAGCCTCGCTCCAGTCGCTTGAGATGCCAGCTACAGGTTCTGTTGGGAATGTTGCTGGTGCTGTGGATGTCGATAGCGAAGTGGCTAGTTGCTCGTCTGAGCTCCTTGCTTCGGTGGTGCAGCTTGGGGGTGTGACCCCTGTTCTTGTCTCGTTTTCGCCTTTGGAGGAGCATGCTGAGGTTGTTGCGGCTGTGGCATGCGCGGAGGCTGCTCTTGGCAGTCTTCCAGTTGAGCCTCCCATGTCTCCGCTGCGCGAGCACCAGGTTGGTTCTGTGGATGGACGAGAAGCATGCCTCTATGGATGTTTCTCCCCTCGTGCCCCTCTCTGCACGTCGCCGCTACCTGTCATGTTGAGTGACCCTGAGAGTGAGGTTGTCACCAATGACGTGGCTCCGGTCATACAAAGTATGCCCGAGCTGCATGTGTTAAGTGTGGAAACCATTTCTCCTTCATCGATGGTGCTCTCGAAGGTGGATTCGCTGGGTGCGATGACGGTTGCCTCGACACCCTCTCCACCTCCCTTGGAGCCTGCATGTGTGGAGAGTGGTGGTCCAGGAACGTCTGGCAGGTGCTCGCTTGAGCCCTTTGGAGGTGTGGTTCCTATGGCCGATGAAATTGTTGTGGCCGGAGTGTTGGTGCCTAACCCCGGGGTCCTTTTAGCCACCAAGATTTGTGAATTCCTCGCCAATTTGGACTCTGAAAATTCTGGGAAGACGATGGATGCCTCTTGGAGGAAAAATCTCTGAGGGAGAAGCACAAGAAGGGTGGCTCTAACTCTAGATCCGGCGCCATCAAAGGGAAACCTTGCAGGAGCAAAAGCAAGAAGGATGACACTACACGGGAGGCACAAATGACTCCATGATGGATGGTTCTCGGCTTTCTGAGTTGCAGGTGTGGGCTTGGTCGTGTGTGGTTTTTGTCGATGTGTCTTCGTCGAGTTGCAGCGAGTTGATTGATTTTCTTTTCTTTTGCGATACCGAGACCCATATGTTGCGGGTTGCAGTAGTAGTGTGTTGGGTGCTTCCGTCCAGTGGCTCCTCGGTTTGGGAGTAGTTCACATGTGGATCGGGTCATGCTTTTGAGCATGGTTGTGACGGTTTTTGCCCGGTTTTCCGCAAATTAACTGGGCAATTCTCTTCTTCTTAATTAATAGACGAGGCAACGTTTAAAAAAAATACAGGGGTGACCGACTGATGGCAGATTAAAAACAGAATGTTTTTATTCATCTGTAAGGCAACAAATTTATACTAGTTCGTTACGGACAAAACAATGGCATGTATGGTGATGGCTGATGATTATATTTTACATCAAAGTTTAAATGTTAGGGCAATTGATGGCAATTATATTTACCGGTTGTTGGTAACGTGGGAACTGGAACCCGGCGCCTTGGCTTGGCTGGGTCTCTCTCACCCTCCCCCTGCTGCATTAGCAGCACAGCAAACAGCAGAAGCGAGTAGAGCACAGGAAATGGAGCCCAACATGGTATGGGGAAAGACGTTGGGATCACTAGCCCAATACAATGGCTTTGTCTTTTGCCCGGCCATCGGCGCAATCCCCGGCTCTCGTGGACGGACTGCACCTTTGCTGCACTCGGGCAGGCAAGGCTGGCAAGCAAAGGAGGGGTAGCATACGCCATGGACGTGACCAGTAGTACTACGACACCGCCGAGATCAACTTTTCATTTCACGGTCGGACAAGTAGAACCGGCAGAGCGGGACGGTGCTGCGTACAAGCAGAGTAATCACACAACGGTTTTGTTCATGTGACTAACTTTATGTTTAATTCATGGCAGCGTCTTTGTTCATCCAAAATGGTTTGTTCTTTATACTACAAATTTTGTGTCACTCCGGTCCTTGAATCACTAAGTTTTCATGTGCACTTTAGTGAATCTGAAATAGTCCGCAGCCTTTATTTTCCTAGAAAGATATATGTTTCTTGGTTATTGGTTTGGTCAGGAACCATTCGAAAGTAATGTTGTGATATGAGAATTTGTCATCATTATCTCATTTGTATTTTGGCAAAAGAGTGTAACCAACTTCTGTTGATCAATGCGATGGCTATATAACATGGTATTATTAGAGACAGATCTTGTGCTGGCTATGGTTGGCCTGGAGTGAAGCTCGGTGCCGCCAGTGCGCGCTCTGGCTGTGCCGGCACATCAAGCGACCTTTCCGGAGTTATCGATTGAACGTTGTGGCATGCCACGTTTATGCAGGTCGGTCCGGAATCTACTTTTCCTTTTTATGTTATTTGTTGCATTTTGATTTTATGTTTTGAATGTTAAGATAATATAAGATTGTATTCACGTATTTTTATAAAATGATCATAACATTTTAAAAATATGTTTGTGTGTTTTTTGCTAATTGTTCGTAGACTTTTTAAAAATATACGTGAATGGTTCTAAAAAATCATGAAAAACTAAAATGTTATACCATCTTTTGAAAAATATTCGTGTTTTTAAAAATATATGTGTTTTTAAAAAAGGTTCATGTGTTATAGGAAGGCACTCATGCAATAAGGAAAAAGTGCTTAGTGGCTTGCAGCTCCACTCACAATCGAAACGACGCGGCGAATCCCCTCGCGCCGTTATTTTCTTCGTATTTTTTCTATTTAGTAGTATATGCTAGTGGGCCGGCCCGATTAGTAGAGACGCTTCAGCGAGAGGACCTTCGGGGAATTCCCTATTGGACGCTCGCTGCGTCAAATTGTGGACTAATCGCACATGGGGATTTGACTAGCGAGCGATTTCGGGCCGGCCCTGTAGCGTCAACCAGGTTCCGGTTTTGGGAACCTTCTAGAGCATTCCCAGCCGGTTCTTACTGGTTTTGGGAACCAGCTAGAAGGTTCCTGAACCGGTTTTTTATTTCTTTTTTTCTTTTTTACTCTTTCTGTTTTTTCTTCTTCCTTTTTCTGGTTCTTTTTCTTTTATTTTCGTTATTTTTTGTTTTCTTTCAGTTTTCCTTTTCAAGTTAATTTCTCTTTTCAACAATTTTCTTTCTTTGGTTTTTTATTTCTTTTTTTATTCTCTTTTTTCAAAATATTTCATGTTTCCGAAAATTGTTCAGTTTTCAAAAAAATGTTCTCAAAATTCAAAAATTGTTTAAAACTTTCAAAATTCAGAAAATGTACCGGATTTCAGTTTTTTCTTCATGTATTCAAAAAAATTCACGCTTCCAAATTTGTTTGTTATTTTTTAAAATTGTTCTCCATGTCAAAAAAATTCTAAAGATTCAACAAATGTCTGTGCTTCGAAATTTGTTCTCCGTTTCTAAATTTGTTCTCAAGATTCAAAAAAATATTGCTTTAAAAAATTGTTCACAAATTCCAAAACATTCTTGTTTTCAAAAAATGATCAGTTTTCAAAAAAATGTTCCCAAAATTCAAAAATTGTTCTCATTAAAAAAACTTTCAAAATTCAGAAAATGTACTAGATTTCAATTTTTTTGTTCACCTATTGAAAACAAATTCACGCTTCCAAATTTGTTCGGGATTTTTCAAAATTGTTCCCATTTCCAAATTTCTTCACAAAATTCAAAAAATGTTCATGCTTCAAAATTTGTTCTCCATATTTGTACACAAATTCAAAACTTTCCCATTTTGAAAATTTGTTCACAAATTCGAAATTTGTGCAGAGCTTTTAGAAAATGTGTCTATTGTTCAAGATTTGTTAACAAATTCGTAAAATGTTCTATTTTGAAAAATATGTTCACAAAGTAAAAAATTGTTTACTGTCTTTCAAACTTGTCCGTGATTGTCATAAACTGATCAGTATTTAAAAAGGGTCCTGTTTTTCAAGGTTTGTCCCGAAAATAAAAAAATATGCATGCTTTAAATTTCGTTCACAAATTTATTTATTTTCACATTTTGTAAAAAAGGTTCCTGTTTTTCAAAATTTCTACACATCTTCAAAAATCAATCCCATTTTACAAGTTTGGTTAAAAATACACAAATTTTCAAACTCGTGCGTGCTTGGCAAAAACGTTCGTCATTTAAAAAATGTTTATTTAGTATTTTCAAGAAATGACAAAAAAACAAAAAAAAAACCCGATCAGGCGATTTTGTCTAGTGTTAAAGTATTTGTGTTGCCTGAGTACCACAAAGAGATGTATGGCGCAGTGGCTAGCTACTTGGCGTTGCAGCGGAGCGGTCGTGAGTTCTCGAATCCTGCGTGACGCTCTTCTTTTTTCTTACTTTTTTTAACACAGCGAGCAGCTCTTGCGTGGGCCGGCCCAGTCGGAGCAGTGCTCTATGCGAAGCTCCGACTTCTTGCCGCATAATGCGGCCTATAGGAGGTCCCGACCTTCGGCCTTGCTGAACGGGAGATATAGCGCTCGCGCGGACGCAGCAGAATACACACAAAAGGGAAAACCCAGCTTAGTTGGCCCACTTGACGAGCAGAAGAAAAATATCTCTTCTAGTGCGCCGTCCATTAGGACGCTGCGGGCAATACATAGCATTTACAGAGGAAACATCGGTTGTTGCTATCACTGCTTGATGCGGTGAGTGAAGCTCGGTGCCACCTGCGTGCGCTCTGGCTGTGCCTGCACATCAAGTGACCATCCCTGAGTGACCGAGTGAGCGTTGTTGCATGCCATGTTTATGCAGGTTTGGCCGGAATTGTTTTTATTTTTATGTTATTTGTTGCATTTTATTTTTATTTTTTAATGTTAAGATCATTTAAGATTATATTCAGATATTTTTATAAAATGTTCATAACATTTAAAAAATGTGTTTATGTGTTTTTTCTAATTGTCAGTAGACTTTTTAAAAGTATTTCTGAAAGTTTATAAAAAATCGTGAAAAACTAAAATGTTTTACCATCTTTTGAAAAATATTAGTGTATTTAAAAATATATTTTTCTAAAAAGTTTCTTGTGTTATAGAAAGGCACTCATGCAATCGGGAAAAAGTGTTCATGAATTTTGAAATGATTTTAATAGAAATTTGAAAAAGTGTTGGCATCTTTAAATGTTCATGTGATTTTTAAAAACTATTGACACACTTAAGAATATTTAATTTTAGAAAGTGCTCCATGTAATTTGACAAATATTCATACTTTTAATAATATATTCATGTATTTTAGAAAGTGTTTGTGCGTTTAAGATATAGTGTCCTTGTAATTTAGAAATTTCTCCCTGCTTTAAAAGTTTCATGTATTTGAAAATATGTTAAATGTACTAGTTAATATTAAATTGAAAAAATCCAGAACACCAGGGACACAAATAAAAAATGCAGAAAGAAAAATGGGTAAGACAAAAAAAGCCTAAACTCAGAGAAAACAATAATATAAATTGAGATTTCAGAAGAATAAATGAAAAGGAGAAATCAAGAAATCAGAAAAAACCTAAAAAAGAAAATCAGAAAAAACCTAAAAAAGAAAATTTGAACCAATCATAAAGAACCGGACGTGGCAACCAGCACGAGCGTCCCGTCCTTCCGCTGTGCGCTGCTGTACAGCGGTTGTGTTTTTTTTTTGAAACCACATATTCATCATTACATAAAGTTTAAAAATACTCCCTCCGTAAACTAATATAAGAGCGTTTAGAATACTAAAGTAGTGATCTAAACGCTTTTATATTAGGTTACAGAGGGAGTACAACATATGTGGACCACACAAAACAATACCAGTGAGGACAGCCATCTTGGCACATAAACAAATAAACGCCTCACATAAAAGAAAATTATATATAGGCTTTTAAGGGAGTCGATTGCTGAACCAAATCGTCGCCGTCCACCAACCACCAGCAACACCATTGACATCGCCATCGGAGGAGGAGACATGCACCGCAACCGAAAAACTGTCAGAGCACCATTGCATCACTGCTTTGTGAGCCAAAGAAAGGACTGTCGTAGATGACAGAGCACTTATCGTTGTGGTGGGTCGATCGGGGTTCAACCCCGTGCTCCTTGGGCCTTAGATCCGCCGTCTCCGGTCGACGAAGAACACCGGATCTGCCTGCCTGCAGTCTGCAACCCAATGCGAAAACAACAACCACACTGAAGAAACCATCGTCGCCTAATGAAGCAACATCCGATGGCAAACTCCTGCACAAGACGCTTCCCGCAAACTCCTCAGAGGCTTTCGAAGAAGAAGCCCTGCGACAGGACCGGAGTGAGGAACACATTATTCTCCACGGCCGCATCGTCGCCATCAGGATTAAAAATGGAATGTTCTTCCTAGTCATTTCAGGCAACAAATTTATTGTTTGTTAGACTGGATATACGAGGACAAACAAAACAATGGCATGTAGAGTGATGGCTGATGGTTTATACTTTAAACGACAGGGCAAGTGATGGCAAATATTCACAGGTTCTTGGTATTTTGTAACGTGGGAACCCGGCGCCTTTGCTTGGCTGTGTCTCTCTCACCCTCCATCTGCTTCCGCTGCAGCAGCACCAAACAACATAAGCGAGTAGATGAAATCCACAATGGGCCATCCGCGCAATCCCGAGCTCTCATGGACGGACTGCACCTCTGCTGCACTCGCGCAGACAAGGCTGTCAAGCAAAGGAGGGCTAGCGTACGCCATGCACATGACCTCAGTAACTACGCAAGATCACGGGCCAGTAGTACTACGCGACAGGCGACACCACCAAGACCAACTTTTCAATTCACAGTCAAACAGGTAAAACCGGCAGAGCGGAATGAGGCTGTGTGCGCTCAGAGTAATCACACAATAATTTTTTGCTCATGCGACTAACTTTATGTTTAACTCATGGCATCGTCTTTGTGCATCCGAAATGTTTTGTTCTTAATACAAATTTCATGTCACTCCGGTTCTTGAATCTATAAGTTTTCATGTGCAATTTAGTGAATCTGTAATAGTCTACTTGCCTTTATTTTCCTAGAAAGAGATATGTTTTTTGTTTCTTGGTTTGGTCAGGAACCATTCGGAAATAATTTTGTGATATGAAAATTTGTCTTCATTATCTGATTTGTATTTTGGCAAACGAGTGTAACCAACTTCTGTTGAGCAATGTGATGGCTATAGAACATATCATCAGAGACAGATCTTGTGCTGGCTATGGGTGGTGTGTCGTACTTCCTCCGTCCGAAAATACTTGTGGTACAAATGGATAAAATTGGATATATCTAGAATTAAAATATGTCTAGATACAACCATTTTCCCAACAAGTATTTTCGGACGAAGGGAGTATATCGAATATAAAATAAAACTACCATCGAAGCTGATGGTTAACTAGCTTGATCGATTAGCTAATTTTAAGTGGCACACTAAGACAAGACTTGAAGTATACTCCCGTGTCTATTCTGTTTGAGTATTTTCCTAAGAGGGGGCATCAACTCGTCATTAGATTTTCAAGGAGCCTACTAAATCCTGGTGTATGGGACAGCATATAAGGCTTCCGTTATACCGATTTTCTGTCAGTAAAAAAATACACCATCGGAACATATCACGATGTGAAACAGGATTCCCAGCCCCAATTAACTTTTTCGTGCTACCGGGGCTATAACTAGGTACTCCTTGGTACGTATCAATTGCGTGGGCTAGTATCCAGTATGCAGTACTACCTGCTACATAGGCTGCAATGGCTGCAACTGGAGCCTTTCCCATCTTTGACCCCCCTGCCCTGCCCCTTAGTCGCAGCACGCCTCTGCATCTTGGTCGGCTCGTCCTGCCTCTCTGGTCCAGCTGCAGCGAGTGGGATCTCCTGTTCCCTAAGGCCTCGTTTGGTAGAAGAGTATTTGAGAGGTTTTGGGAGGAGGGGATTTGGGAGGATTTGGTGAATCCCTCTCTTCCACCCAATCCTCTCAAATCCTGCGCCGTTCCGTCCCTCAACGGTGCCTTAATTTTACATCACGAGTGCTGCAACTCGTTAAACTAACCAGTGTCTGTGTCCGGCATCCCTATGTGCATTGTCATGTGTGGAGCAGTTTCGTCAGGCAAATCATTCAAGGGTGATGCAATTACGACTAGCCATCATCAAAACAAAAAAGAATGAATTGACTGCTAATTAGGCGTAGGCTTTTGTCCTAATCTTGATAGTTCTCTAGGCAAATTTGGTGTTGAAATCTTGTTCAACATCTAGGGCTAATCCTTGCTTTGGTTCCTATTTATCTCTCCACATTCAACCCTGAATCTGTGAGATCTATCTAGCTCCCATTTGTCGGGTTGCGCTTGTAGAAACACTACAAACTTGTACACGTCTACCTATCTGTCTAACTTGAACAAGAAAAACAATGGAAAAGCTAGCCATCAGGTAGCATACCATTGTTCCTTACATGGATTTCAATCGGCAGCTATAATCCTACCTACATGCATTTCAAGTGTTGGGCATGAGCTCTTGTGTGACTGACACGTGTACCTTTTTCTCAATCTCCTTCACTTCTGGTTTAGTGATGGTTTTTGTCTGTATTTCCTGTTCTAGGACGGTTTTGCTGATTTTCTATTAGTTACTTTCCCGTGTCCCATGGTTAGTAAGACCCTGGGTAAATATATGACACCGCCCGCTCCATCGCTCTACACATATATAGAAAGGCTCTTTCTTTCGGCCTCCTCATCGAGGGCACTCCAATTATGTCTCCCCGGATATAGCTATAGTAGAAATCACCGCCGCAAAAGATGCGTCCCGTAGTTAGTCACCAACTATGGCGCCTCCGGATTCCTAACATCCTTGATGACCCTCCCGTCCACACAGTGGCGCACCTGAGTGAGCGCGCAGGCTTAGGGTCATGGACGCATCATTTCATGCCGAAAATATGTTGGGAGCTTGCGGTGCTGTAGCCAGGGATGGACATGGTAACTTCCTTACGGTGGCCTCCTGGACATTACTGCACGTTTCGTTGGAAGAATCCGCAGAAATCAGGGCCATTCGAAGTGGAATTACTCTAGCATCTAATATCGGTTGTACCAAGGTCATAATGGAATATGATTGCATGAACGCTTTGGAGGCAATTGCGCACCCGGAAGCATATGTGGGACCTGATATACCAATCATTACAGAAGCCACTCTTGTAGATTTGGAGTTCCCTGCTATTACTTTCGTCCACTGTGACAGGAAAGCAAACCTAGTGGTGGATAGGTTAGCTAAGCATTGTTTTAGTATTACATTTGTCTGAATTTTGGGACGAGAATGCCCCTGACTTTGTTCTTCCTCGGAATGTAAATGATATGGCTATTTTTTGAGGAATAAAGTTTTGAATTGTTCAAAAGAAAACACCATGTGAATAGTAAAATAAAAAATAGTAGAAAGTTAAAAAAACATTTTTTTCTCGTCCACGGTGCTCAGATGTGTGATGTACGTGCAATATTTCGGGGTGTTTGGACATTTGAGGAGCTTGTGGCTCCTGGAATGTCCAAACTTCACCAAATTTTGCACGGACATCACACACAAGAGCATCTTGCACTCCAGAATAATCTGATTTTTTATTTTTTTCCTATTTATTATGATTTTACTGTTCATCTCCGGGCCCTTCTGTGCCCTGGTGCAGATTAGCTGCGTCCAATATCGGTAATTCAATTCCAGGCATCTATCTATCATGAGTATGTATATACTGTATCATGCATGAAACATATGCCGCACGCCACAAAGCTTCATTTCTTTAGAGCACTATTTTCTGGTCAACTAAATAGTGCTCTGAGCAAATTCACTCAAATGTGTTTTTTTAGCATAACATAGTGAGGATGGCCCATACTGGTGGCCCAAATGTGCTAGCAAATATAACAAAAACAACCAATATAATCAATTCAAAAGAACCTTCAAAATATACATGAAGGAATAGACTTTTATACAAAAAATGCTTAATTTTTATTACAAACATTGGTATACCACTTGGCATTTGCTATCTGTACTATGTTTTCCATCCGTCAAGCAATGGTATGAATCTCGGCTAATTTATTTGTAGTATCTACTTTCATCTATGTATCTTAAGCACATGTCTTCTAAGTTGATTTGTTTATATTACAAGCAACATATTAATCCCACGATTGGGAAATATATAATTAAGTAATGATATATAGGTCGACTGTCTCTTTCATAACATGGTACTTTATAGTTAACATTTGTCTCGACTCCTACTAATTATGTTTTAAAAAGTTATCTCATAATCAAATATTTTGTATTGTTACATTGCAGATGTTAGTCACATTTTAGCCTAAAATGGCAACGGATAATTTAGTTGTGGTATGTTCAAATTAAATATAATTGATGTTCAGTTTTTTTATTGCGATCATTAGTCAGTTCTTCAAGTTAAATGTTTGAATGAGTTGGTAACAAATTATACTCCACTCTGTTTACTCCTCCTATCTAAAGGGATAGTTGAATTATTAACATCTACAACACCAAATAATACTATATGAAATCATGTACCTTCATGGATATTGATCTCTTATTGTGAATGTGAATACTCCCTCCGTTCCTAAATATAAGACCTTTTAGAGATTACACTATAGACTACATATGGAGCAAAATGAGTGAATCTGCACTCTAAAGTATGTCTATATACATATGTATGTAGTCCTAGTGGAATCTCTAAAAGGTCAGGAACGAAGGGAGTATTATTTTCTAAAAAACATGAAAATTGACTTAAGATAGAACTAACATCCGAAGAAAAAAAAACGGATGGAGTATGTCGATACAGACTAAGAAAATCATATTCAAATATTATAATTCTCAGTCCATTTATAATTAACATTCTTGAAATATTTTATGAATATATTTATCTTTTATCCTTTTCTTTCATGCTCTTCCATAAAATAATGTTGAAGCATTACAATCTTACTTACTCTTACTTATCTAATTTAGCAACAAAAATTAAGACATTTTGAAAGAATTCTATAAAAATAATCTTTTGAAAAATTGTAATATAATATTTCTCTCTAATAATTTTTGAATGTCAAGAAGCCAATACAGATGTGTTCAACTGTTTCCAGGAAACATGATGACACATACTTGGCTTTCATAAGATTTAAAGGTTAGCTAGAGGCATCCATATATATTAGGTATTGTATTCTCAATCATACTTTAGCATTTATATTTTTTTTCCTTTTCAATAGTATTTTGCTAAAGTAAGTTATTAGAGATGGATTTGGTTATGTATTGTTTACCATTTCCAATCCAAGTTACATGTCATTTCTGAATATTACCCGACAAATAATTTTCTATGTTTGATCATATATAAGGAAATAAGTACTTGCGCCTAAAACATCAAAAGGATGTCGCTGTACTTATTTTGAAATATACTTCTTTAAGATATAGCTATATTGTGTGACAAAACATGTTGGTTGAGAAAATGATGATCAACATTTGATCATGAAGAATATGCCATGTCATATAGTAATTCGATGTGATTTTTCTTTGTGAGGGTACAAATTTTATTGTATTGATGTTGTCATGTATAATGTAGCTCAAAATTAGAAGATGATGCGATGAAATGACCAGCAAATTAGGTTGTTAGTATTTCCATGCCAACAAAACTACGTCGTATAAGAGGAAATTTTAAAATGAAATGAAATAATTGTGAGTGCTCCAGATGGAGACCCCTGCTATTTCTCATTTTCCATTATACTTGATTTTTTATGGCGAAAGCTAGGATGTATGCAACCAACTTACACAAAAGGGAGGAGACATGTGACACAGAGAACATTGCATTCTAAGTTGCATGACATAACTTTTTTTTTTTGAAATCACATGAAATTTTAGTCATATATCTCTTCTTGTAAAATGATAGTTTGAAAATCCATTACATTTATACTTGATGATGAATATTTATCGCCAATAGGTGGTTCCTCTTTTGGGCATACTTAGGAAAACAACAACCATGTCTTTATTTCATAAATTATGATCCCTGGAAGAAGTACCATCAAATGTGTGTATTCTGTATATATATTTACATCTATTTAATATTTATCAACATGCAAAATCATAGAAAAAGTACATGAATATAATTATGAGAGAAGTGAAAGGCAAGATCCGAATGCGTGAAGATATATTTTGGAAATGCATTGTTTTCAATTTAAATTGGCCACCATTAATCCAATTCAATATCATACTATTGGCAACCTTTTCTTTTTGATATTTTTAAAATTAAACTCTAAATGTGGAAAATTATGCTACACATCTCTATGTAATTAACAACCATTTTATGCTGCATCTCATTAAATAAAACAATTAATATTGCTGTGCACATGCGAGGATCTATCTCCACAGACCTATGCAATGTCACACACTAACTAACTCCTACATTGGGATCTAAACTTTGATTGTTTATGTACAAATAAATCATCACACCCAAATGAATACAACCAATATTATTATCTACAAAATACTCTATTTATTTCTAAACACTCGACATGCTAAAAATGATGCCCTCACATTTGGTTCAACATTCTAAAGATGATGCCCACGCATTTGCGAGGGCAACTATGCTAGTAATAAAAACAGGAATTTCAGAAGAAAAAAGAAAAGGAGAAATCAAGAAATCAGAAAGAACAAAAGAGAAAAAAAGGAAATTATTGAACCAATCATAAAGAATCAGCCATTCGATGACCGACTGATGGCCGATTAAAAACGGAATGTTCTTCCTCGTCATTCATGGCAACAAATTTATAGTTCTTTTAGGGTAACAAATTTATAGTTTGTTAGACTAGATATATGAGGCACAAACAAAACATTGACATGTATGGTGATGACTGATGATTATATTTAAATGACAGGGCGCAATTATATTTATAGGTTTTTGGTAACGTGGGAACCCGGCGCCTTGCCTTGGCTGGGTCTCTCTCCCCCTCCCCCTGCTGCAGCAGCTGCACAGCAAATAACATAAGCGAATAGAGTACAGAAAATGGAATCCAATGCAATGTGACCGCACACAATGGAACACCAGCCCAACTTGGTATGGAGAAAGACGTTGGGAACACCAGCCCAACACAATGGCTTTGTCTTTCGTCCGGCCATTAGCGCAATCCCGGGGTCTCGTGGACGGGCTGCACCTTTGCTGCACTCGGGCAGACAAGGCTGGCATGCAAAAGAGGGGTAGCAGCGTACGCCTTGGACGAGACCTCATTAACTAGGCAAGGACCACGGGCACCCCCAAAATCAACTTTTCATTTCACAGTCCAACAGGTAGAACCGGCAGAGCCGAACGATGTCACACAGTAATTTTGTTCATGTGACCTCCTAATTTTATGTTTAACTCATGGCAGCAACTTTCCAATTTCTTATGACTTTCGTAATTATATGTTTTTCCCAGAAAAATATATATTTAATTATATGACTTTTGTAATTATGACTTTTGTACTTTGGCAAACGAGTGTAATCAACTTTTGTTTAGCAATGCGATGGCTATACAACATATTATGAGGGATCGACCTTGTGCTGGCTATGAGTGGCGTGTTGTACATGGAATATAAAACTACCACCGAAGCTTTTTTTTTTTTTGAGTTGGAAGGAACTACCACCGAAGCTGATGGTTAACCAGCTTGATCGATTAACCAATTTTAAGTGGCACACTTACACACAAAATAGCAGGTCAAGAGGACAAGACTTGGAGTACACCTTCTTTTATATATAGGGCATCAAATATAAAGGACGCCGTGTGAGAGGACCGTGTCTATTCTGTGTGAGTATTTTCCTATTCCGGTGTATGGGACAGCGTATAAGCTTCTGTTATACAGTACCGATTTTTTGCCAGTAAAAAATGCACCATCGGAACATATCACGAGGTGAAAGGGGATTTCCAGCTCCAATTAACGTTTTCGTACTACCAGGGTTATGGCTCCTTGGTACATATCTTTTGCGTGGGCTAGTATCCAGTACGCAGTAGGGTACCTGCTACATAGGCTTCAACTCTAGCCTTTCCCATCTTTGACTCGTCCAGCGCACGAAAAAGGCAGCAAATGGGCACTCGGAAAGTGATTTTAATCTACTGCACTGTCTCTCGGACATGTGAAGCAAACAAAAGATTCGCTATTAACAGCTCAGTTCCGCTGCCGATTCTCCAGCTAGTGAATCGAAATGACAATGCCATACTGCACTCTTTTCCGTTGTAAAATACTGGTAAAGGTCACCTCTTCCTTCCGGAGAAGCAAACTACGGAGTAGTAAGAATTTTTCTTTCAGTATTGAGATGTTGCATGATAGATCGGTCTACTTGTGAGGCCAGATGTAAAAAGTTTGATTGGATAAAGAAACAAAGAACCAAGTAAAAAAAAAAGGTTCTCTTGCACTTTCTTTCCTAACCCTTGGCAGCTACTACAATACAACACCTCCGCAACAGACTGCCCTCGATGAGGACCTCCTCGCCACGTGCTTAACTCTTAACTCTTGATTCATTCCAAAAAAAACTTTTAATTCTTGATTGACAGGTCCATCTTGCTGCGATTTGCTACTACTAGTAGCAGCTAACAAGGAGAAGGACTGTCAAATTGTTGCAGTCGCATTGGGTGGACAGAGTCCCGCGCGTCGTGGCCTCCCCTGCCTGCATGGACACATGCACCCACGGGCTACGGCGGTGAGGTCGCACTGGTGTGTGTTCTCTTTCTTTTTCCCGGCCGTATCCCCTCCGTCTGCCTGGGCGTGGGCATGCATGCTGGGCCTGGGCCTGGGCGTGGTCCCTCTGCCCGCCCGCCACGTCTCAAGATTCCATGCATGCATGCAGTGGATGCCGTGGTAGCTGATGCATCTTGGTCGCCTGCGTCCTGCCTGCGATGCGACTCAGCCGATTCCGGTTTCGGCAAGGATTCGCCTGCCTCCCGCGTTGGTGGCGGCGCTGCCCTCCCGTTTTGAGCGGCAGCGGGCCTTTTGGCGCAGCACGCCTCTGCATCTTGGTCGGCTCGCCTCGCCCCTCTGGTTCAGCTGCAGCCTGCAGCGACTGGGATCTCCGGTTCCCTCCAAGCTGGTAGCAACCGGCGCCGTGCTCCTCTCAACGCTGCATCATGAGTACGAGTACTACTGGAGCTCGCTAAACTAACCCGAGTGACATTCCTACGTGCATTGCATGCAAACGAAGCAAGGCAGGTGCGATTACGGCTGGCCATAAAAAAAGAAGAAGAAGAAAAGAATGGATAGACTTGTGGAACAGTACAGCCGCAATCCAAATGGTACTCGAGTAGCACGCGCTCCATGCTAAGAGCATCTCCAATAGCTCTATATGGATGTTTATATTCGTTTTCCACGACGTGAGTCCCAAACAGGCGTCCAACAGCTTGTCTATATGGTCGTTCAAATATACACATCCTCTAAATCGACCTCGACAATGTCCACGCCTGGACAATGTGAAGGCGTTGTCTAAACTCAGTTGTAGTAATGATTTCTTCCTCTCCCCAGCAACGGCCCACCTGTCATGGTCCCTGTATATAGACATTCTGATGCAAAACTAGATGTGTATATGAGGGAATTTTTTTAGACCATTGTCTATATAAATATATAGACATTCAAATATATACATGCTATTGGAGATGCTCTAACCCGCGGAGGGTGAGGATTTTCTTTGTCACGAGACGGTCCTAGGATTTCCTGTTGATAAGATTTACACAAGTAATTCCCTGACATACCCATCTCATCTCATTCAGATTGATTGCCGGGCAAATAAAATATTATTGAGGAGGCGCAGCAAGAAAGCCAGCAAGTCGATGAGATGCGAGGCATATTCTGAAAGCTGCCAGGAGACTATTCAACATGTGGTGTTGCGGTCGAACAGACCATGTTACTTTGCCGCAGTATAAGAAAATATTACAAAAAAGGGAAACACACAAAGAAAATAGAAATGGAATAGCTGAGATCACCAGATCAATTGACATAATAAAAAATAAAGGAAAGGTAAAAAAATAGTAAAGGTAAAAAACAAGTTGTGTGTCTTTTGTATTAAGAGGCCGAAGCCAAGAGGGAATAACAAAATTTTACAGAGAATAACAAGGACAGGAAATGTGGCAACAGTGTACACATCCCTCCACCGGGACAAGAAACTACATGATTCTCATATCATCCACCGCCACGAAGCCACCTGGGCTCGCTCTCGCAGCCCTCGACAACTCGAATCCATCCTCAATGCACTTTGTGACTAGCAAAGGCAAAGCCACAACCCTATCAAAGACCCGACTGTTTCACTCTAGCCAGATCATGTGCGTTGTGCAACATATAAGTGCATTCATCTCTTTCCGATCGAAGGCCTTACTGCATTGCCCACCTGAGGCCACCAATCACTCAGGAGAGCACCGGGCTATGGCGTGAACCGATGCAGACGTCGCCCCATGAGCACGTTGTACCAAACTTCACGGGAGAAAGAACACTCAAGTAGCAAATGATTTGACGTCTTGTCCTCCTTTCTGTCGTGCCCGATATCATCTGTATGTATACCTATGAACATTGCTTAATAAAGGTCTACAATTTTTCTCAAAAATATAAAAAAGATAGGTTGCATTCTCGTCTGGTCTTTAAGTTTCCTTTCTTTTTGGCTGTTCTCTTTACCGGTTTTATTCTGTAGTTTTTATTTAAGTTTTTTATTTGTTTCATATTGTTTTTCATTGCATTTAAGAAAAATGTTGATATATAATATAAAAATGTTTATGAATTTTCAAATATGTTCATAAAAATATTCATTTAATTTAAAAAAAGTCCAATTTTTAAAAAAATATACAAAAAATTGGACAACGTTTAATGTTTAAAAAAAATTGTGGTCTTTTAAAAATGTTCACATAATCATTATTCCTTTTGTAAATGCTCACATTTTTTTAAAACAAAAGCTTCTCAAACTTAAGAAAAGTTAAATTTTCAAAATAAGTAAATAATTCGTATATATTTTACAAATAAATAGAATACATAACATAGAAACAAGAATATGAAGAAAATTGCTCGCTCCAGTAGCTTTGTTCAAGTGGATATAGTCTCAAGCGCCAATTGGGCAGGCCCATAGACTGCGCTGTGTGCTTTTGCCCTCCAATTTGACACAATAAGCGTCAAATAGAAGATCTCACGGTTGTGCTTCTCTGAGAGGCATGGTTGTGCTTTCGCGAGAGGCACAGTCATGCCTCTCGGAAACGAAAAAAACGCATTCTCTATTTTTTTCTTTCACGAGAGGCACGGTTTTGCTTCGGTGAGACGCACGGTTGTGCATTCAAGAGAGGCACGGCCATGTCTCTCAGAAACGAAAAAAACACGTTTTTTTTCATGGATCTTCCACCATCTCCTCTACCTCGCTAGATCCTCTTCTACTGCAATCTTCCCCCATCGTAGCCGCTTGCTCGCAGTAGTTGGATGCTGGATCCTCGTATTATACATTCCTAGCATCTGTCACCCTGCACAGTCTCTGGTTTGGTCAGTAAACAATTCGCCTTGACTAACAATCCTTTTTTGAGTTTTCTAAGAATTATCTTAGAACTTGTTGTTTCCAGTGTTTATTTCATAGGTTTGCATGGTAAAAAATCAAGATACAACTACCACCTCGCTATCTTACTTATGCAATTATGTTTGGGAACAAGTGAAAAAAGATCCTAAATTCCTTAGCACACTACAGTAGGTATAACCTCTAAATTTAATCTATATAGTAGGCATGTGAATAATTAAATTGAGGCGTTACCTTCTCATGTGTGGATGCACCTTATTTATTTTGATGTGAAGACCTTATACAAAATCAAAGGTCCAATGTTTCACTATTTCATTTCTAACAAAAATCAGGATAGTCATTTGGTATACGTAGCTGCCGGAGTTCCCTATTCCAAGCAAATGAAAATCAATTCCTCCATGGGATTAAGTGGAAGCCTAATATTCTTTCGATCAAACAAGGATTAATTGATCGAGAGAAGAGAATTTACCATAAGATATTAACATGAATATAAGTTAAAGGAAATAGTGGGAAGGAAATAGCTATAAGTTGTGTTGTATCGTGGCTTCGAACTAGGTGAGTTGTTAACTCTTGACTCTACCTTGGCTGAAAAGAGCTTCTTTCCTACTATTTCTACCATTCAAAAGGAAAGCCATTTGGAGGATGCGAGCTTGCCAAGAGAAATTTTTCTGATTTAAAGTCATATTTAAGCCCATTATTCCACTTTAATACTGAAGGCCTTCCATCCTTAGTGGTCTTCCCATTCATATTATACACAATATATTTTAAGCGGCAATGAATGTTAATCTACATTGCAAATGTGTGCTTGATGGCATCTCGGCCTTAGACCAATTCAACAAAGACTAATATACATTTGTGTCTATTTGGAATAAATTCCTGCAAACATTCTACCACCAAAGAACAAACCCAAAGAAAGTGTGGGTTCAATTTTTTTTTACATCATGTGGGTTTAATTTGTTTCTCCTGACTGATGTGAGCATAGAATCGCAACTCCTAAAGGGGGACTTGGTAATCTCGCCTCATATTCCACCACTCTTATATTTCGTCTGCGAGTGTATTCCATTCCCGCGAGCTTCTTACAGGAGACCTTTTGCTCAAGCTGCGGCGGGATTAAGAAGGGAGAGGTGGGCGGGTGGACAAAGAAAAAATAAGCAGCGACGGGATTAAGATAAGGACCAGTAGCGGAGGCTGGTCGTTGCTGGTGGAGAAGTGGCGGGGATTAACGGATTCAAATGCGGGATACGAGTGGTCTTGGGCGGTGGAGATGGTGGCAAGGTTTAGAGGGATGGCCAACGCAGTTATGCCATAGCATTTCTTTGCACAGTTCAACCCAAGCAATCATAGAAATGTAGAAAATTGGCGAGACTATGTTAGAAAGAACTATTTGGGTGGAGATACGAGAAAGAATACAACTCATGACGGTCACTTTCATCGTCTATGTATTGTCTGCATTGTCAGCGAGGAACATAGATTGTCTGCATTGTCGCCCGTAGAAATGCATGGGCATATAACTAGTATATAAGTAGATGGGAAGTGAAAGGATTTCCTTTGCAATGAATTCAGGGGTATATTTTGAAATCTAATTTAATAGTTTATTTGCAAGGAGCTTTACATAGAATTTAGATGGATACGTAGTTATTACTCTAAGTGTTCTAGAGATGTGTTTTCTATTCAATTATCTCAACATTTTTCTTTGAATGCATTCTTCATTTGCCATCAATCTTATTGTTTTAATGACATTTTTGGTCCAACTAAAAAAATACAACATTTTCGGCGATCTAGATTAATTATATATAATATGCTGTGTGCTTGATTTTCCTTTGTTATGTCATAATCATGTTTGTTAAGCATTGCATTTTCAAACTAGGTCAAAAGTCTATCTATCGGAAGGTAGACTACATAGCGTGATTCATGTACCGATTTTTATCCAATAGTAGCCTGTGCAAGTGCATGGGTTGACGACTAGTATATTCTAAGGAACAATGAATTAAAGGCATTGGTGTTATCCCAAAGAAGATTAAAAAGGTTAAAAACAATAATGGGCAAAAGCTTACATATCAAAGGGTAGAACTTACGCTGATCCATAATATGGAAGAACAATTATATAAAAAATATAACTTGCACATATGTATGTCGATGTTATACTCACCGCTCAAACCACAGAATAACAAGACTAGTTGTCTCTTGATACATTGAAAGTGGATTGCATTTCATATCGATAGTATCCCCCTCCTCATATTTGTCTCTGTTTTCTGTATGCATGCTCGTGCATGCACACTCAGACATGTATACACGCGCATGCGGACAGTACACATCAATACACGCAACAAACTGTCAACACGCGCGCACACACAAGACATGCAGACACCTGTGCACGCATGCACATAACACATACAATCAGGTACATACACACCAACGTTTGCATGCCTCAGTTAACTAGGCTTTGTACCTGGACTGGCTTCGGCCCAGTATTGTTAAGTGGGCTGCTATAGGCATAGTAAAAAGGAAAATCGACTAAAACTAAATACACTAGTCATCAACCCGTGCACCTGCACGGGCTAGATGTTATTTGAATACATAATTATTGACAAAATAATGTTAACTTGCATAGTGTAGGAGGTCCAATTTAAGATATCATAATACTGTACTCCCTCCGTTTTTATTTACTATGCATATTAGAGTTGACTGAAGTCAAACTTCGTAAAGTTTGACCAAGTCTATAGAAAACAATATAGACATTTATTATAATAAATCTATACGATGTGAAAGTACATTCATTAATAAATCTAATGTTGTTGATTTGTTATTGTATATCTGAATATTTTTGTTTATAAACTTGGTCAAAGTTGGTAAAGCTTGACTTTGACCAAAGCTAATATGCGAATTAAATAAAAACGAAGGGAGTACAAATGCTAAGTTGTTGGAACAATGACAGCAAATAATAATCACATCTATTATAGGCTTCATTATTGGCTGGAGTGCATTGGTTTTATCATCAATTATTGTTCCACAAACTGTTGTCATTTGTCTAAATTAACTTCTCATTGGAAGTTGCACCTCCTCGTGAATTGTATGTCACCCACTAAAGGATGTAGAAAATAGGTATTAATTTGAGCAATACGGAAGGAATGTGTCGTCCTAAATTACAAAATTATATGCATATAATTTCAATCCACATTTTGTACGTGCGAATTGAAGTTTCTTTTTCAATCAAGCATAAACTTTGTTTCTAAAGTGAGGCTTGTGGACTCCTATTTTAATTTTCTTTTTGATCTTTCAAGCAAAACATGCAAGTGGTTTTGTTTTTTGCGGGAATTGGTATGTGTGTTCTTTTTTCATAAAGGGAGCAGCCATGTGATTATTATTACGTATCTGTTTTTCCACTTTTTACAAACAGGAGAGGGCACATGGTATTTTGATCATGGACATGTGTGATGGTAGTATTTTTCAATCACGATAGGATGTGTGGGTTTATATTATAAGATAGTGTCCTCTTTTCTGTACGTGTACATGCTTTTTTTATAAGCCAGGACATCTGATAGATTTTGACAATCAAATATGATACACATCCTTTTCCTTTTTTGAGAAACGGAGAACACTGATTATTCGTACACATCAATTTTCCTTTTTTTAAATGGAGATGGCACATATATTTTCGGACTTGGATGTCCGTGATGATGCCTTTTTTAAAAATTATGATGATTCTTTTATTATCAAATGAGGACTCTTTTTTATGTGATGTCCTTTTTTAAGGCTGTGTTTCTTTTTTTTGTATGGACTACTCTTTTTTCTTTACGTATTGTTTTTCTTTTATATATTACATAAGGCAGCTCATCTTTTCTGTATGTTCATTTGATTCTTCAAATACGTGGTGTCTTTTTATAAGCCAAGACAGTAAATTGATCTTGACCATCAAATTTCATGTGTATTCTTTTTCTTTTTTTTCAGTACAGGGAGAACATATGCGAATTTTCCTTATTTCTTAGAAAACGACACATACATTTTGGAACTTGGACGTGTGTGATGATGCTTCTTTTTTAAAATCATGATGACTCTTTTCTAATAACATAAGGACTCTTTTTTCTACGTGATCTCCTTTTTGAAGGCTGCGTCTCCTTCTTATGTACGTGCTACTTTTTTTTTCATTAGATGATGTTTTTCTTTTATATTTTAAGTCAGTCTCCTCTTTTTTGTATGTGTTCAATTCTTGAAGTACATGGTGTCTTTTTTATAATTCAGGACATCTAGTATATCTTGACCATCCAATTTGGTATGTATCCTTTTTGTTATTTGTTATTTTAAGAAAGGAAGAACGCACCTGATTGTTTGTATGTATCCTTTTTTTTTCTTTTTTTTCCAGAACAAAGAATGCATGTATGTATATCTTTTGACTTGGACGTGTGTAATGATGTCTTTTTTTAACCATGATGACTCTGTTCTTATAGCATGCAGACTTTTTTTAATGTGATTTCCTTTTCAAGGTTGTTTGTCTCTTCTATGTACGTGCCATGTCTGATGATGCCTTTTTTAAATCACGGTGACTCTTTTCTTATAGCACACGGACTCTTTTTTTATTTGATTTTCTTTTTCAAGGTTGTGTGTCTCTTCTATGTACGTGTTGGTTTACTTCTTTATGTACGTCGTGTCTTTATATAAGCCAGGGACTTTTAATAGATCTTGACCATTAAATTTTAAATCTAACGGCTGAATTAATCTTGATGATGTGGATTAACGTAAAATCTCGAATGGTGCCTCCAATTAGTAAATATAAGATTTTCAGGTGTACATAATGCACCCCTAAGAAAAGGTGTTGACAATGCGAAAGGGCGAAACCGGCCAATTCATTGGACATCATCGCGGTGATAGGGCGTAGCATGGAGCACTGGCGTTTGGCCATAGAGACCCCATTCTGGGATCAAGATGTGAGTTTAAAATTTAGGGTTTTGGGGGCGGCTTGTCGCCCCTTCCATTTTCTTTCTCTTCAATTTTGTCTTGTTTTTACCCCTGATCTCTAGATCAACATTTTGTCTCCCGTATGCTTTCTGCTAAATCAAATGAAGCCAGCCAAGCTTGATCTTTTTTTTTTAAAGCAACAGGGCACTGCGTCTAGCTTGGTTGTAAAGCCAAAGAAAGACGCCTCAAGACAAGATACAACTTCTGAAAAGGGGACATGATCAATAGAACCTGGCGGCATCCGGGCTGGGATAGTGGCGCCCTTTTCAAAATACTACTCCATCCTATAATGTAAGTCATTAGTGTCAAAAAAACGTCTTACATTATAGGACAGAGGAAGTAGTTTTAAAAATGTTGACTCATGTTGGAGATACTAACCATAATCCGGAGAAGTTATCACGTACAAGCCACATGCAGGGCCGATTTTGCTGCAATTTACAAACTGCTACTCATAGCTTGCAGTAGCATTGGGGTGGCAGAGTTCCGCGCGTCGTGGCCTCCCCTGCATGGACACATGCACCGACGGGCTACGGCGACCGAGTGATATGCGTGTGCGGTGAGGTCGCACTGGCACGCGACGCACGGCTGAACGTTAACTGCCGTCGACTTGGACAAACTAACGTAGGAGAACTACGGCAAACGGTCGGGAATCAGGGTGCGTTTTATCTCCTCCGTATTGGACTAGCACGGCAGACATGCATGGTGGGCCTGGGCATGGTCCCTCCGCCACGTCTCAAGATTCCATGCATGCATGCATTGGATGCCCTTGTGCATGGTAGCTGATGCATCTCGGTCGGCTGCCCGCGACGCGACAGCCGATTCTCTTTCCTGTTTCGGCAAGGATTGCCCTGGCTCCCAAAATCGGCAGCGGGGCTGCCCTCCCATTTTGAGGAGCATCACGCCTCTGTCTCTTGGTGGCCCGCCTCGCTCCTCAGTTTGGTTCAGCTGCGAGTGGGATCTCCTGCTCCGGGGTGGTCCACCGCGTAGCATCTGATCTGATCTGAGGGTGGCAGGCTAATCTCCGTCCATCAACGCGGCATTAATAAATTTTACATCACGACTACTATCCTACGCTCGTTAAGCTAATCAATCAGTGTTTCTGGCTATGGTATGTGCATTTCGGGCAAGAAGAATCATCAAAGCCTAGTTTCCCACATTTCGGGCACCCAACACATCGCCTCCGAGGCTTGCTACTCTGCATTGCACCGAAAATATTGTAGGCTATCGTCTTCTCTCGCCGGGTCATGGATCATAGTCTCTCAAACTAGACCAGTTTTTTTATACTCATATGTTTCTTCTTACTCCCCATATAAGAATCATCATTCACAATATGAAACTAATATCATTAGATGCATCATGAAATTATTTTTAAAAAGTGGTTTACTATTGGACATGCTAAATCTAAGTCTACATTTGAAAAAGCCAAGTGATGGCGATGTGTTATCAACAGTCGCACTCGTGTAGCTATCCATCTTTCAGCGTCACGCCTATCACCATTATGAACAGTCAAAAGTAGAGTACCACAGCACCGCTTTGGCAGGGATAAGAGCTTTGTCTTCGTGCATAGTACTACGAGTGTGCTGCTTGCTGTCCGCAGCAGCGCCAAAGACAAAGGTGTGGCGCGGCTACAGCAGCCTAGCCCAGTCCTTTCAATCCGTTGGGCGTATCGGCGTCGCATGCTGCCTTTGATCACATGCGTGTATTTTTGGACGTGCTGCTGTATCGTGTGGTTTCAATCCGCCAGGCGTCCAGACGTGCACTCATTTTTACCATTTTGTTCCCGTTTATACCCTTTGCTGTCGTTTAAAGCATGCAACGTTGCCTCTGCCCTCGCTTAAGATGTGCACGCAAATAAATCGACACGTAACCAAGTACGTAATTGCAAAGTGAAAAACAAAACTAACCATTTGGGACAAAATGGTTTACATCAAACTGACCATTCCCAAGTTGCAAAAGAGAACAGTAACACATTCCGAAGTTACATCCTGTTGATCAATGATCATACACGATCTCATGAGCAATGTACGAGAACAAACTCATTGACATTCAAAATCTTCTCCTAAGTATTTTGCACCATATACCGGATTTCTACCAAAGTAGTCATCCAATAGCTTGTCGTGGCCAGCTTGCTTGTTCGGACGGAGCACAAGATGACCAAGCACTGAACCTCCCCATTACGGCTTCTTGTTTGCCATCGTGTATGCATACAAAGCCATCACAAGCTCGATTCTTCATCTTCGTCGGAGGATGAGTCGTGGAAAAAAGATTGAACAAGAGTGTTTGTCTACAATGAATAAGAAAAACTATGATCAAAGACATTCACACAAAAAAAAAACCGAAACATAAAAAAAATTGGGTGAAGAACATCTTCGGATACCATTCCCACGTTGGGTTCTTGAGCTAGGACTTGCAGACTGCGGCTGGACCGGGGCAGCGAAGGAGGCGAAGTGGCCTCGCAGCGATGGCGCAGCGGCACACCAAGGTCGTGGCAGGAGCCGACGGGGCGCTCGGACCGCACCTTACCGGTGTGGCTACTCTTGGCGAGACGCGGCACATTGGCGAGTATGGCGATCGGCAAGGGACAATCTGGCGTCGGGGGTGGCACTCGAGAGAAATTGAAGCTGATTTCACCCACTCCCCCCGCGCAACCCACAGCGCAATACCCGCCACCTTTCGTCTCACTTCGATTTGTGCGCTGCTCGTTGTCACCATCGCGAGCTAGTTGACGAGTAGGGCCACCCCGTATCCGCGCATCATGCAAAACGGGTCTACGTAGCCACTCCCAGCACCCTCCCTCACCGTCTGCTCGAGATCCACGTCTCAGCCACCGCTACATGTGGTAACGGCCATGGGGTACTTGCTAGGTGGAGATCTGCAATCTGACCATGCGGAATCGGTGATTCGGAATTCCAGTCCATGACGTAGGCGGCCCACGTGTACAATGTGGTGGCCGTTCGCTAGTACGACGCCCAGGGGAAGATAAACTTCCCCCTCGGTTGTTTGATCCGGACTTCATCGAGCCCCCCATCAGAGTGGTCTCCCATGCTAAGGAGAAGCATTGCTTGACCGTGAATTAACGCGAGGCACAGCCCACCAACAAGGCATATATGGGTTAGCTCAAAGCAAAGAATCATGAGCTCGTCGCCGCGGAACAAGTGTTGCCTGAGTCCAAGAAGCGTAGCAACAATGCCGATGATGTTGGAGCCTCCAATGGGGGCAGAGGGGCCATCCCTGTTACCTCTGACTGCTCTGACTCCGACTTGAATTGAGACGAGATCTCTGCTGATGAGTAGTAGTTTAAAGTTGTCTAAAATTATGCTATGTAGTGATAAACCGTCTAATTATGGTATGTATGATGTGACATCTTTGTTTAATTTATGTAATCGAGTAATAAATTTGTGTTTGTAATGAAATTGTGCGTTATTTTTTATAGGGAGATATGTTTTATTTTGACTAGGAACCACTTTTTTCTTAACTCCTCAACAATTGAGGAGTTAAGGTTTGAGAGGGCATTTGAGGGTTTGGCTCAAGATTCCTTAAGATATGACTCCCTCTGCCTCAAAATAAGTGACGTGATTTTAGTTGTGAATTAAAACCACATTACTTATTTTTATATGGAGGGAGTACTTAAATGCTTAGTGGTTGTGATTGCCTAAAGCGTGGCTTCACTCATGATGTTTGCAACGATGACTGGAGTGGGCGCTGATTTCTTATGAAAGACAGGAGCATTTCGCTCGGTCCAATTGAAAAGCATAGTGAGAGAGGGCATCCCTTTACTAGGAATGTTGTTACTTGACATGTTGATCCACCAAATTCTAGTTGCGTGCTCAATCGCTACCCATGAAAGATCAAGATTTGGGAGGCCAACTCAATCCTTGATTCCACCGCATGAATACATCTCCATTAGCTTGCCCGCAACTTTAAGTGTTGAAACTGAAACATTAGATTAATTGTTAAGTTGGCATATATTATTCATGAAGATAATGTGCGCTAGGATTCAGTTTAAAAAAAGTTTGCCAGGATTCAAAGATGTAGTAATCTATCCTCTATAACACTATGCTCCCTAGTTTTAGAAATGCCACATTCAATTGACTTCTCCAGTTGGAATAGGGTCATCCAATTTTGACCGGCTCAACAATTTCTTAAAGCTCTCTTATCCAATTCCTTGATACTATACACTATGCTTTCTAATTTTTATGGCCTCACAATTAATTCATGTCTTCAATTTAGAAAAGGGTCACCCGATTTTACCGGGTCAAACATTTCTCAAGGAGCTCTCCCATTCAATATAATTCCCAGTGTTCCCAAATTTTGAACCTATTTCATTCAATTGAGGTACTCAATTTTGAATTTGATTTATATTTTGACCAGGCCAAGAATTTCTCAAATCAATTAGAAGGAATCGTCTAGACAAACATATCACCCCGCGCACCCTCCCACCACGTAGAAAAAAGCGCCACCATGTGATACTTTAGCACCAATACTAGTACATGCAGCCATCATCGTTGAAATTTCCCACATAAATATACGTTGGTTATGGGATAACACAGAACCACACCACGAAAAGGTCCATCAAATCACCGCATTACAAATTAAAATAAAGGAAAACACACTCCATCACCCCCCCCCCCCCCCGCCAAACAAAATAATCCACCAGTTTCTAAATATAAGGGGTATCAGCTTTAATTTTGGAAAGTCAAATTGCTTTAACTTTGGCAAAGTTCAGAGCAAAAAATATCGACGTCGACAATATTAAACAAAAAATTATCAAAACTCATTTCATGATGAATCTAATCATAGCGATTTGATATTACGGGTTTTGACATATTTCTCTACAAATTTGATCAAACTTAAAAGGTTTGACTTTTCAGGAAAGTAATACACCTTATATTTTGAAACGGTGTGAGTAATCTTTTCTAAGAAACTCAACACCACCAACGGCGCAGCAATGCGCCCCAACTCTTCTAGTAAATACAATATGCTCCTTAATTTTTAAGGTCTTACAATTAATTGAGGTCTTCAAATTAAAGTTGGGTCATCCAATATTGACTGGGTCAACAATTTCTATAGAAGCTCTCTCATTCAATTCTTAATTCACTATGCTTCTTAACTTTGTACCTTTTTTATACGATTGAGGTATTCAATTTTGAATTTGGTTCATGATTTTGACCTGGTCAATGATTTTGAAATCAATTGGGAGCAACCGGCCAATAAACACATATCAATCCCACGGATCCTCTGATCACCTAGGAAAAAGAAGCTTCAAAATGTGACATTGTAGCACTAATATAGTACATGCAGACACCGGCAAAGAATTTTTTCCATATAAATATGAGTGGATTAGCAGATAATACAAAATCACACTGTTAGAGGTCCACCAAAACATCGCCTTATAAATAAATGTAAAAACGCACTCCATCATCTCCCTCACTCGCCAAACCAAACATTGTCCCTTGAAAATATAAGGTATGTTTTTTTTTGGAAAGACCAATATCTAACTTGGAGTAAGTTCGAGCCAAAAATATCAACATTCACAATACGAGATAAAATATGAAAACTCATTTTATGATGAATCGAATGATACCGGTCTGGTCAAACTTAAAGAGGTTTGACTTTTCAAAAAGCTAATACACCTTATATTTTTAACGGAGGGAGCAAATAAATTATGAAAAACCAACAACACTAATGGTACATCAAAGTGCGCCCAAACTTCTAGTAGATAATAATCTGCATAAAAGTGAAGTCAGCCGGCCTGGACTCTCTAAATTACCCCGCAAGGAAATGTTGCATCCTAAACTTTATATGTTACAAAAAAAAAATTGCGTGAACGGATGAAGTGACCTTATCATCCAAATAGGTAAATTATATGAATACATTAATAAGGTTAACATGGTTTCTAACAAAAAATTACTAGCAAACAATTTTGTTTTGAAACAAAAGGTGTAGATATATACGGGTTACCCTCATGTGGATTTGAATTACAAAATCAAGGTTTGGCCATGTGGCAGTGCTCGACCGGCGAGGGTCGGCTTCCAGAGGTTGGATTGAGTTGGGAGCACTACTTCGCTGCCCCGGCCCCGCCGGGTGAGATTATCGACGGTGTCTTGTGCAAGACGAGGGCAGACATGGTGATCAGAAAGTTCTAGGTAATTTCTCCTTTACACAATTAAAAATCTTCAACTAGCTAGTTATTAATTGTACTAATCAATATTGTCTCATTTGTTTGCAGACATTCTACAGGTGTGAGGAGGGATACGAGGAGGAGGCGGCAGATGTTATCCACAAGGAGTGCAAGCGCCTACTTCAGAACTTACGGCATGAGGCTCGGGTGCAGTCTGTTCGAGACTACTACGCCGACCGTGGTATCAAGAAGTCCAAGCAGGAGTGCCGCGATAAGTTCTTGAGTAAGGAGCAGTACATGAAGGTAATTCTTAAGGCCTTGTACTTAATTCCTTTATTTAGTAATTCATAGCCGTAGCGCTGAAGTTTCTATTTACTAACTTAGGCCCCTCAGAGATGGTGTGCGGATCGGATGGATTGTTGGGAGGTGTTGGTCGATGGGTGGTGCTCAAAAGAATGGCTGGCCACCCACAACGAGGCTAAGGACAAACATGCCCAAATGGAAGGTGTGCCACACCACCAAGGCAGCTCCAACTTATTTCATTACGGGCGAAACTGGGTATGTGGTTTGCTTCATGATTCATGCAATTCATTCATCATGCTAGATTTAGCCCTTTAATTACTAATTTACTTTGTTTCTCTCTTTTAGGCACGCTACAATAAGGCGGATAAGGTGCCAGAGGTGTACGACCTGTATGCCATGGCCCACACTGGCTCTTACAAGAAAGTCAAGGAATTCTCTGCGTCTGACCTCGATGATCCAAAGAACTTCACCAACATCTCCGCCCACGAAAAGCTCGTGCAATATAGAGATCAGGGGAAGGCGATGAAAGGGGAGGACTTTAACCCGAGCCAGGGTCCCATTGATACAGAGTTGCTGATGATATCTGGTGGCGGGAGGTCCCATGGCTCCATAGCCATGGGAGATGGACTTATCCGTTGTCCTAGCACTCTCCCGGAGATCAAGGCGCGCCAGTCGAGCTCCGCTCCTGAGATAAGGCCTCATGAACGGTCAGTCCAACTTGCCATCAAGGTTAGTTATACGTACTCAGCTATCTTTCTCCATTACATTGTGTGTGCTTCCATCAATGATTACAAATGGTCATGTGAGTGGTGTTGCAGGCTGCTATACAGAGCGAGAGAGATAGAACGGAGAAACTTCTGGCGGAGGCGGCGAAGAGGCAGCGGGAGTTGGAGGAGAGGACGACAAAGATGTTGGAGGAGGAGATGGCACGGAATGACATGCAGGCAAGGGCCATGTATGAGCTCCTTGTGGTAAGTTTCTTCTGCTGATTACTTGCTAGTCTTAACATTTGAGTCTCATTACTAACTAGTATGACTCTGTTGTGAAAACCAAATGTGCAGTCTGTGTGCGAGAAGTCCGGTCAGACGGCTCCGCCGATGCCAGTGATTGCTCCTGGGAGCACGGTGAGTTTAATTTGAATGGACATTACTTGCTAGTCTTAACACTTGAGTGTCATAATGCTAACGAGACATTGGAAATGATCTTTGGTGCAGCTTAACTCCAGAAACGCATCGCACGATCCTTCTCCAGCTACCGGCACGAGCCAGCCCGCTCCTACACCTCCCTGATCACGGTAAGTTTCTCTAGACTTAGACTTAGCTTTATTTCCTCCAATATGCTTACCATAATGACCTAGAGTTAGCTTCTTTTCCTTCAAAATGACTTAATAAGCTTACTTATGTCAAAAATTGCATAATTAACTTAGTTAGCTCATAAACGATCCATTTTACCTAAGTTAGCTCTAACATGACTCATTTTACCTTAGTTAGCTTACAAGTGATCCAATTTATCCAAGTTAGCTCCAAAATGACCCATTTCACCTAGGTTAGCTCCAAAATGACCCATTTCACCTAGATTTGCTCCTAAACAATCAATTTCACCTAAGTTAGCTAAAAACGATCCATTTCACCTAAACTAGCTCTTAAATGATCCATTTCACCTAAGTTAGGTCATAAACGACCCATTTCAACTAAGTTAGCTCATAAAAGCTCATAAATGGTACATTTCACCTAAGTTAGCTAAAAAACGATCCATTTCACCTTACTTAGCTCAAAAACGATGCCCTTCACCTTAGTTAGCTCATAAATGACCCATTTCAACTAAGTTAGCTCATAAATGATCCATTTCACCAAAGTTAGCTCATGAACAACCCATTTCAACTTAGTTAGCTCATATATGATCCATTTCACCTAAGTTAGCTCATAAATGACATATACTTCTTGTTCTAGTCTTCTTCTTGTTCTATTCACCTATTTCTAACTTTCTTATTTACCATTTTGCAGATTTCACTCACTTCATGGAAGCTAGCTTGCTATGATGGAGTGCTTGCTTTTTCTTTGCTAAAACTTTGCATTGTATCTAGCTTGCTATGATAGAACTTGCTATGTTGATGAAACTTTGCTATGTAATATGTATATGGAACAATGTGTATGGATGGAACTTGCTATGTTGATGAAACTTTGCTATGTAATATGTATATGGAATTATGTGCTGGATATGTGATATGTTTGCTGTTAAATATATCTATATATGTCATATATATTTGCTGTGAAAATTGTTGGATTAAAAAAACAGAAAAAAAGAGACAATATGCAGGCTCTTTGCCGTCTGCCACCGACGGCAAAGGGCTCTTTGCCATCAGCAGCGGACGGCAAAGAGGCCACGTGGCAGGCAACTGTGCTTCCTGGGAGGCTGACCAATTTGGTCAGTTTGCCTACAGTGGCTGACGGCAAAGGCTTTGCCGTCCGCAGCGGACGGCAAAGGCCTGCCATTAACCACCTAACGGAGTAACATCGTATTTATTGCCGTCCATCTTCTTTGCCGTCCGCTGCTGATGGCTAAGGACACTTTGCCGTCAGCTGCCCGAAGCAGACGACAACGCAGCTCTTAGCCGTCCCCTACTTTGCCGTCACCTTTTGCCGTCCACGGCTGACGGCAAAGGTCTTTGTCGTCCGCCATCCATGCCTTTGCCGTCCGCCGTGACAGATGGCAAAGTAGCAGATTCCTGTAGTGTTTTGTCTTGAATCTTATGGATCTGAATATTTTTCATATCACAATTAAGAAGATTTACATTGAAATTATGCCAAGTAGCACTCCGCATCAAAAATTATCTTTTTATCATTTACCTACTCGAGGATGAGCAGGAATTAAGCTTGGGGATGCTTAATACGTCTCCAACGTATCTATAATTTTTGATTGCTCCATGCTACTTTATCTACTGTTTTAGGCAATATTGGGCTTTATTATCCACTTTTATATTATTTTTGGGACTAACCTATTAACCGGAGGCCCAGCCCAGATTTGATGTTTTATGCCTATTTCGATATCTATCTATTTATATATAAAAGCGCTTGGCGGGTTAATCAGAAAAAAGATAAATAGGCTAGAAATTACCATAATAATTAGAAACATCTGGTCGTTGATTTGGTGGACCCATAACTTAAAAGGCATAATTAGTGGATTAGATCTAAGATGGCCCCATCTCTAAAGAAAACTGAAAAGAAAAAAATGCAGTTATCCTTAACGTACACATGCGGCCCAATCTTGCTCTCCGCCATCCTTCCGTCTTGCACTACTGGAAGCCCATCATCCCCCTCCCCTCGCTCCCTCCCCTCCCCTCCCCTGTATAAGAAGTGCTCATGTATGAGCTTGTAGCAGCACTCCACCAGCAGCAACTAGCCTTAGCCCGTAGTAGCCCGCAATGTCGACACCCGACGACAACAAGGAACCCCTCATGTTTATCCAGCTTGCGCGAAAGAGTGTTGAAATCCACACTGGCCTAGTGAACACCTTGTTTGGCATCTGTGTCTTCGCCATCGCCATTACCACCTTCACCTCCAACTCCTCCTCCACAGCCTCATGTCTTGCTCCTAGCCCCCCAAGTGACCCTGGCTGCAACGCAACCAAAATGCGTGGGCGCATCAGCATGTGTGAGCGATGGCTAGCGTGTTTCATCGTTCTCTCCTTGATCTCCATCAACGTGGTTCGGATCCTCGTCGAGAGTGCGCACGAGGCCCACCAATGGGTCGCCAAGGAGGAGGAGGCCAAGTACAAGGCCGCCAAAGACGCCTACGAGCTGGCCAGACGCAAGCTCGAGAAATTCAACGGGCCTCTCTCCCACCGCAACCGCCAGGCGCAAGATCCCGCGGCTGAGCAGCCGCACCTTCGTGCGGCGGCTCTGAATGCCGCGCAGGAGGAGCACGACAGGCTCTTCACCGACGAGAAGCTCGCAAAAAGGGAGATGGAAAGGTTAGTGCAGAAACAAGGCATGGAGCGGATTGAGGGATGGCCGTTGGTTGTGATCCGTGGTTTGTTCTTCTTCTCGGTTCTTTGCTCCCAGATTTCTTGCGGGTTTGCAACAGCAGGCTTCTATTATTCCAGGCAGATAGAGTCGCGCTGTGCTCTCGGTCCGCTTGATATCCTTGCTTTCGTGTTGATTGGAATCGTTTCACTGCCGTACCATTTGTTCCTTTTCTGGGTTTCTCTGCGCGGGAACTAATGATGTCGATGATGAGTTTCAAACCGGTCGGTTTGTTAGGCTAGGTCTTCAAAGCTGATGTCACCGTGGGCAAGATCAGCATTAGTAGTACTCCCTCCGTTCCTAAATATAAGTCTTTTTAGAGATTTCAACAAGTGACTACATACGGAGCAAAATGGGTGAATCTACACTCTAAAATATGTCTACATATATCCGTATGTTGTAGTCAATTTAAGATGTCTAAAAAGACTTATATTTAGGAACGGAGGGAGTAGTAGTTTTAGCGGATCCCGTGTGTGCTGCTAGTAGTTAATTTGTACCAGTTCATTTGTATCCCTTGTTGTAATAGGTCTTCAAAGCTGATGTCCCCATGGGCAAGATCAGCATTAGTTTAAGCGGAATCTGTGTGCGCTAGTAGTTAATTTGTACCGGTTGAAACTCATAAGTACTATGTAATCTTCCTTGTAATCCCTTGTATGATATATCGTGTATCGAGCAACTATTTACTTCACTGTTTCAAACATTACTTAATTATTTACTTATGTATGCTGTGTGAGGGCGGAAACACCCTGCTAATGTCGGAAAAGGTATCCCTATGTGTTATTTTTCTTAAACTGACGATATGGCAGAGGGAACCTAACCAGGGGGAAGGTGTATTTAATTCCTTTTCTGTATTTAGAAACCGAGAGCGATGCATGCACGGTGGAAGTGTTTCCTTTTCTGTATTTATTAATTCGAGAGCACCAACATACTCTGTTCTCTGTTCTGTAGTAGGAAAATCGGATTCATGTTTGCTTATGTTACGTGTGATGGAATACTATACTCTGGAATTGGAAGGGTTAAATTAGCAACCGAAGAGAGAACGCCTAGAATTTCTGCTATCATCGTGAAAAATCTCTAATGCTAATTTTGTTAAAGACATGTAGTGGGGAATGAAGGGAAGAGGTTGACCATAGTGCGACGGTTCATTGTGGCAGTCTGAAGAATAGAAAATATCGTTCTGATGATATTTTCTGAAAGAAAAATAATATCATTTGGAAATGGCAATTGTGCACATCTGTAACATCACATAATTTTCGAAGTTAACCATTACTGTGAACAGCTTCCAAGATTTCAGGAGAAATGCTCATGAGATAACAGGAAAATATAGTAACTGATGAGAGAACACAAGAATTTACTCATACTTCATGAGTCCCTTGTCAAATAAATCATAATCATCGGACTTTGAAATTTTGAAAAACAAAGGGCCTTGAAGAAAAAAAAAATACACATTTAGCTTGACCTGTGCATGATGAGTAGCAACAAACTAATACTGTTCGGCACCCATGTAAGATGTTTGGTAGCACTAAAGATAAAACATTGCAATTCCTAGAGGGGGAGGTCATAGAAGTGTTGTGGACATCCGCGACTGAACTCTGCTGTCCATCTTCCTGAAAATGATGCAGTCGTAGTAGATGTACATGGGGTTCTTGGTCACGGGTTAGCTGAACATCATGTTGATGTCCTCGCAGAACCCAAACAACCACACCACCTCTGCAAAGACCTAGAGGAAGAGGTGCAAGGAAGCAGGCAGGCAATCTGTCGGCACAAGAATAGTGGTCCAAGAACACATGTGGAACAAGCAGACAGGTAATGAGGCTATTGTTTAGTGTCACGGTTCAAGCAGATGATACTTAGAATTCAGACAACTTTTTACTGGTAACTAAAAACAAATTCGATGTCCATTTGAAAAATAATGATAATAGGAGGTATAGTAAACACTTTGGTGGGGAGGGGGGCTGCCAGATTTTAATTTCGAACCAAATGTAATATAGTATTATTTTCTATGCAACTACAATAATTCTGTTAATCGTTGGACACTCAAACTGAAGCCTCATAAACTAATATTTCTCAAGGGAAAGTTGTTATAAGAACTTGTTATCACACATGGAAATATTGGAAGGAACATTACTTATGGGAAAACTAACTTTGTAGGTTAATTGTGGACAATGATTTCTACAAAAAACCACGTGACATATGTGGTAAGCAATTTAAACTAATCCAAAAAAATGATTTCTACAAAAAGAAATAGGGAAGGCAGATTGTACGCCAAGAACCTCAGTTATATTATCATATCTGGATCAATGCATGAACATCTTGATCTAGATCCAAGCAAACATGAAAAAAGAAAACAAAAATATTTGTACCGACTAATCTTAACGTGCAGCACTATTACAGAGAACATAATATATAGTTGGACTGAGCAATGCCAAAATAAATTCTATTCTAACAGTCTTCTAAGACAGCATCCAGACTGCAAAATAAAACTACCATAACACCAACACACAAAGTTACATCAGAATCAGCTATACCAGGAATTATAGAACTGCCAACAACAATGACAAACTGAAGAGGAAATAAAAATAACGGAAGGAATCTAAGAACTCAGGAGGAGGAAATACTTCACCGGAGAAGTAAAATGCATACATTTATATCCTCTCTTTAACAGATTAACATTGGAAAGTTTGAAGGGTTCCAGTAGTAGCAAAGTCTGTCCGAAACAGAATTCTGCAGAACTACGCTATAAACTGCCCACATCGAAGGAGCCTGTCTCTATACCACAACCTCTGAATTCATGCAGCGAGATACATTCTATGAATTCATACTATACGTGCGCTCGAGAAGCAATATATCTTGCAAACTGGACATAGCATCAAAGAGATGGTAGCACTCACATTCGAACGACATACATACCACACATAGTATATCTCTGCAGCAAGTAACGGGGCTTGTCCAGAAGAAAGAAAACCAGGACAGAGCAAATACAAAATTATGACACAACGACTACACTGAAACTTCCAAAATATGTATTCCAGTTAGACATTCTTCTCTGCAACACATCAGAAAATCAATTAATAAATGAAGTGGGATAAAAGAGAGGTAAGACTTAAATTTTTAATCTTTACTTGCTGAAGAAAGCCAAAACAGAGCAACCACTATAGTGGAACGAAGCCATCAATAGCAGTGCGTTTTGCAACATATAAAAATATCAATTAACAAAGCAAGTAAAGTAAAGCAGATGCAAGCTGCAAGAGAAGAAGAAAAGGCATTACTTCTGTTTACCAAATAACATCTTGCATACTACGGAGCATCAGTGATTAGTTTGTATACAATGTTTTCAGTAATATAAAATTGAAATAAAGAGCACGACTATCAACATTGTTTCGTACGGTTAGTCTTCCAAAAGCATACATTTTCCCTCAGTTTTGTCAATGACATTCATATGATTAAAATGCCCTCCTGATTCAAGTAAAAGAAAGATTAATGTTGCAGATCCTGAAAGAGAATAGTAAAGAGAGCACCACCTACCAAAAAATACCGCATTCATCATGCATAATGTTTTTTGGAGATAGATATAGCAAAAATGATATAACTGCATAAATTTGGATTTGACTACTTAGCCTAGCGCAACCATATACATCGTCACCATTAGATAAACTGGACCATGGTATAGGAACAATACCTTACAGCCACTTAGATTAAACTCCATTATCTGCTCACTCCTCTCCCTCCCATCAGTCCCCCCCCCCCCCCCCGCGGGCAACCGAGGGGCCCCAACCCCAGCCACCGGTACCCCCCTCCCTCGCCGACGGAGGTCGGCGCTAGGAAATACCAATGCGTCCGGCGGCGGCGGCGGAGGTATTGCTCCCTCTCGCGAGCCTAGGGTGGTGCGGGGCGCCCTGGCACGAGGGTGTGGTCTCGATATGGATCGCGGCAGCGCCGATCTGGACTAAGGCGCTCTGATCTGGACAATGGTGACGCGATGGCTGGCCGTCGTCCCATCGGTAGTCATGGCGGCAGGGCTAGCACTACCCTTCTTGATCTGGGGCGGAGGGCCCTGGATCAGGGGTGGCAGTGCCCAGGATCAGGGGCAGCAACCCCTGGGATAGCACCCCTGTCCGGTGGCGCGGCGGGGCAGGTGTGCTGCCGGGGATCAGATCGGGTGGCCGTTCACCGGCGGGTTGGTGACGCGGCTTGCTGCCTTGGCGGCCAACGGCGCCGCGCTGCTTTTTCCTCCAACCCATGCTGTGTGCACTCCGTCTTACCGGACATGGCCGTGCTACTAGCCAGACACCGGGATGGGATGGAGCGCCGGGGGGGGGGGGGGTGGGGATCTGGATTGGAATAATTCCCTGGTCGGCTCCTATCGGCCGCGACGGTGACGACGCCCGGGGTTGCCGTTTTTCTTCCAAGAGACGTCATTCGGGTCCGCCCTACCTTTTCCTACCTCACGGTCTCTCGGTCGAAACCCTAGCAGTGATGGCGCTCATGGCGTCGTGTCCTTCTTGAAGGGGTCGTGATGAGAGCTATGTGGTGGTTGGCACCGCTTGGCTGAGGAGCTATGTGGCAAATGGCATGCCCCGTTTCCTCAAGGTGGCAGCTGTTCCGGGGGAAACGCTAGATCTGGGGTCCCCTGGACCGGATGATGACGGAGACTTTGATGCCATTCTCGCTCCTGGGGGCACTAGTAGAAAATAGTGCTTTGGTCCTGGCCAGATTAGAGCTTTAGACCCGGTCAAGCTATGAACCGGGACTAGTGGGTGCATCTGTCCCAGTTCAAGCGGCCAGGGCACGGGCCGGGCCTCGGCAGGCACTAGCCCCGGTTCGTCTGACCCCTTTAGTCCCGGTTCCAGACACGAACCGGGACTAAATGGCCTCCCTCTGGCGCAGCCCCTCTAGTCCCGGTTGGTGGCTGCAACCGGGACTAAAGGTCAGTATATATATCCGACCTTCGGGTTATCTTCGCAACCGTGTCTCCCCGTGCGAATTATTCTAGTTAATTGTGTTCTATATGATGTTAGTGTAATATAGAAACATTTTTTAGCAACGAAATACCTGTTTTGAATAGGAATCTCGCTCGTTGGCGGATTTTGCTCTCGGGTTGTGATGAAATTGCGCTTTTGGAATTTTACTGCCTGAGTTGTTCGACCTGAACTTCTCCTAGTGCTAGGTTGAACTTCCATCAACATTGTCTAAATGGGGCTTGCGATATACCGTTGGAAAGCTATGGACATCAGTATCATGACTCAAGGTATATTTTTTTTTTGCAAAATGTAAGCGGTTTAAGAGCAGTTTTAAAAACCGTTTTTTCTTCATACAAAAAATGTGAATCGTATTTTCGATCACATTTCTAAACTATTAATCGGAATGAGGCAAATAATATGGCGTTGGAAAGCTGCTGTAAAACCGCTCCTTCCACATGTTGAAAGTTTTCTCTAGTTCTTTCTGGTTCAAGAGTAATTTGGAAAATCGTAAAATTTCGCAAACCGAACAGCCGAGTTCGTATTTTTGATGTCATTTCTAAATGGCTAATCCAATTGAGGCGAATGATGTGGCGTTGGAAAGCTTATTAAAATGCGCTAATTTCTCTTGTTGAAAGTTTTTCTAATTTTGAACGGTTCATAAGTAATTTAGAAAACAGTATAAGTTCCACCGAGTTCGTATTTTTGAGCTGATTTTTTAACCTTACGTCCAATGCAGCAAATGATATGGCGTTGTAAATCTTGAGGAAATTTGAAACTTTTTGGTATATATTATTTCTCCTAATTCATTACGGTTTTATGTCAATTTTGAAAATGGCTAAAAACTTATTTTCGATGTAATTTTTACAACTTTTATTGGAATGGGGGCAATAATATATCGTTGAAAAGCTACGGAAAATGCGAAACTTTTTCATGTTGATGATTTTCTCTGATTCCTAGCCGTTTTCAAGTAATTTCGAAAATGGAAGGATCATTCGTTCTGCCTTTATCGCGAAACAGATTCTTCAAAAATGCATCGCGTGAAGAACTTGAACTTCTCGGCATGTTTACTTGAACTTCACTATGTTTTTCACGTGCTTTTTTTGCTCGTAGCTCTGCATCCACTCACCGGAACACTCACTGGATTTGAGCAAGTGATATACCGATGGAAAGCTGCTGTACACATGCAACTTTCCCGCGTTGATCGTTTTTTCATAATCGCGACGATTTTAAAAGTTCTTCATCTAAAATTCATTCACTGTAGTAGTTGAACTTCCTGCTGTTTTCACGTTGAACTTCTGTGACGTATTTTCGTTTGTAATTTTCTCATCTATTCGTTAGTGTTACACAAATGATATTCCTTTGTACAAACCACTCTCACAATAATTTTTTTAACTTTCTCTGACGGAGGACTTGAACTTATAACAATAAACTTTTAATCTTTGCTTTTTATTCATTTTTAATACAAAATACACACCGTGTAGTACGTGAACTTCTGGCAGTTATCAATCTGAACTTCTCTCGGTTACATGAAAATATCTTAGTTTTTTATGAATATTAATCAGAATTACTTAATCCTTTTTTACGAAATTTTGAAGCGCTCTATTATTAAAAGTTGAACTTATTTTTTTCCATTCTTTCATAACGAGGAAAATCTGAGTTTTCTATAATCATCGAACTTCTCCATCTTTTTAATATGGACTTCCTGGTTTTATTTCTTAATCTTTTTTACGAAATTTTGAAGCGCTCTATTATTCAAAGTTGAACATCTCGTTATTTACTTTTTGAACTTCTTGTTTCCTTCTTTAATAACGACGAAAATCTAAGTTTTCTATAATCATCGAACTTTTCCATCTTTTTAATATGGACTTCCTGGTTTTATTCTTTAATCTTTTTATGAAAATTTGAAGCGCTCTATTACTAAAAGTTGAACTTCTTTGTTATTTAATTTTTGAACTTCTTGTTTCCATTCTTTAATAACGAGAAAAACCTTGCCTTTTCATTCATTTTTCTCATATTTAACACACACCATGTAGCACATAAACTTTTTCCATTTTTATAATTTGAATTTGAATTTTCTTTTTTGAAATCAAATTGCTATCAAATAATAACTAAACTTCGTTGTGGATTGAGAGAATTATTTTAAAACACAAAAAACAATTCCTTTTTTGTGTTTTCAAACATGGAAATATGCGGTGGACCTCTCTCTCAAGAATGTTTGAACTTCCGACGGAAGAGCACTTGAACTTCCAGCAACAAAAAATTTAGACTTCGCCTTTTTACTCTTTTTTCTCGTATGAAACACACACCATGCAGTTCGTGAACTTCTGGCTATTATCACTTTGAACTTTTGTCTATTTCACTTTAGTAATGGAAAAAATCTGAGTTTTTTACAGACATCGAACCGCTCTAAATTTTTTTATTTGAACTTCTTTGTGTGTTTTCTAGAAATGTGAAAATTGGAGTTTTGTTACAAACATCGATCTTCTTCGTTATTTCAAATAGAACTTATTGATCTTGTTCTTCAGTAACCAGAAAAAACTGAGTTTACAACAAACTGCTCTGCTTGTAAAAATTGAACTTCTTGGTTTTATTATTTAGGAACGAGAAAAAGCTGAGTATTTAATATGCATTGAACTACTCCGTTTTTAAAATTGAACTTCGTTTTTATTCTTTAGTATCGGGAAAAATCTAAGATTTTTATAAATGTCAAACAACTTCATTTTTCAATTAGGACTTCTTGGTGTTATTCATTAATAAAGGGAAAAGTCCTAGTTATGTAATAAACATCGAACCTCTCACTTTTTTAAATTTGAACTCCTGGATCTTAAAACAAATAGGAGGCAAATCCATGTTTACAAACTTTTTAAACTGCTCGGTTTTTTTTCATTTGACCTTCTTGATTTTGAAATAATCATTTTGAACTTTTATGTTATTTAAATTTGAACTTCTCTTAGTAAAATGTAGAAACGCCTTTAAAAAAATCAAACTGCGCCATTTTGTTGTTGAACCTTTTGGTTTATTCTATAGTAACAGGGAAAATCATAGATTTGTAATAAAAATTGAACCGCCCTATTATTTAAATTTGAACTTCAAGGTATTTTTTTAGAAATGGTTAAACTTACAAAACAAAATTAAGGGTTTTTCCACTTTCTACGAACTTACTATGTTTTATCTTGTGAAGTGTTATTTGTCTCACAACATTTTTAGGCATTTTTTGTTGTCGGTGAAATGGCCTAGGAAAGTTCTACAGGACGGCGGTTCGACCCGCAATGTTGTATGGCGTTGAGTGTTGGGCGACTAAAAGGTGACATGTTCAACAGTTAGGTGTGGCGGAGATGCGTATGTTCAGATGGATGTGTGGCCACACGAGGAAAGATCGAGTCCGGAATGATGATATACGAGATAGAGTTGGGGTAGCACCAATTGAAGAGAAGCTTGTCCAACATCGTTTGAGATGGTTTGGGCATATTCAGCGCAGGCCTCCAGAAGCTCCAGTGCATAGCAGACGGCTAAAGCGTGCGGAGAATGTCAAGAGAGGACCGGGTAGACCGAATTTGACATGGGAGGAGTCCGTTAAGAGAGATCTGAAGGATTGGAGTTGTTGGGGAACGTAGTAATTTCAAAAAATTTCCTACACACACGCAAGATCATGGTGATGCATAGCAACGAGCGGGGAGAGTGTGTCCACGTACCCTCGTAGACCTAAAGAGGAAGCGTTAGCACAACACGGTTGATGTAGTCGTACGTCTTCACGATCCGGCCGATCAAGTACCAAACGTACGACACCTCCGAGTTCAGCACACGTTCAACTCGATGACGTCCCTCGAACTCCGATCCAGCCGAGCTTTGAGGGAGAGTTTCGTTAGCACGACGGCATGGTGACGATGATGATGTTGCTACCGACGCAGGGCTTCGCCTAAGCACCACTACGATATTATCGAGGTGGACTATGGTGGAGGGGGGCACCGCACACGGCTAAGATATCCAAGGGATCAATTGTTGTGTCTCCAAGGGGTGCCCCCCTCCCCGTATATAAAGGAGTGGAGGAGGGGGAGGGGCCGGCCTCCCTAGGCACGCCCCATGAGGCGTCCTACTCGAGTAGGACTCCCCCCTTCCAAGTGGTAATAGGAGAGGAGAGGGAAGGAGAGAGAGGGGGAAAGGAAAGGGAGGCGCCGCCCCCTCCTTGTCCAATTACGACTGGGGGGAGGGGGCATGCGGCTGCCCTTGGCCGCCCCTCCTCTTCTCCAATAGGGCCCAATAGGCCCATTAGTCTCCCCGGGGGGTTCCGTAACCCCCCGGTACTCTGGTATATGTCTGATACTCCCCGAAACTATTCCGGTGTCCGAACATAGTCGTCCAATATATTGATCTTTACGTCTCGACCATTTCGAGACTCCTCTTCATGTCTGTGATCACATCTGGGACTCCGAACTACCTTCGGTACATAAAAAAACATAAACTCATAATATAACCGTCATCGAACTTTAAGCGTGCGGACCCTACGGGTTCGAGAACGATGCAGACATGACCGAGACACGTCTCCGGTCAATAACCAATAGCGGAACCTGGATGATCATATTGGCTCCCACATATTCTACGAAGATCTTTATCGGTCAAACCGCATAACAACATAAGTTGTTCCCTTTGTCATCGGTATGTTACTTGCCCGAGATTCGATCGTCGGTATCTCAATATCTAGTTCAATCTCATTACCGGCAAGTCTCTTTACTCGTTCCATAATACATCTTCCCGTAACTAACTCATTAGTTACAATGCTTGCAAGGCTTATAGTGATGTGCATTACCGAGTGGGCCCAGAGATACCTCTCCGACAATTGGAGTGACAAATCCTAATCTCGAAATACGCCAACCCAACAAGTACCTCCGGAGACACCTATAGAGCACCTTTATAATCACCCTTACGTTGTGACGTTTGGTAGCACACAAAGTGTTCCTCCGATGGCAGGAGTTGCATAATCTCATAGTCATAGGAACGATGTATAAGTCATGAAGAAACCAATAGCAGAATACTAAACGATCGAGTGCTAAGCTAACGGAATGGGTCAAGTCAATCACATCATTCTCCTAATGATGTGATCCCGTTAATCAAATGACAACTCATGTCTATGGCTAGGAAACATAACCATCTTTGATCAACGAGCTAGTAAGTAGAGGCATACTAGTGACACTTTGTTTGTCTATGTATTCACACAAGTATTATGTTTCCGATTAATACAATTCTAGCATGAATAATAAACATTTACCATGATATAAGGAAATAAATAATAACTTTATTATTGCCTCTAGGGCATATTTCTTTAGTCCCCCACTTGCACTAGAGTCAATAATCTAGATTACACAGTAATGATTCTAACACCCATGGAGCCTTGGTGCTGATCATGTTTTGCTCGTGGAAGAGGCTTAGTCAACGGGTCTGCAACATTCAGATCCGTATGTATCTTTCAAATCTCTATGTCTCCCACCTGGACTTGATCCCGGATGGAGTTGAAGCGTCTCTTGATGTGCTTAGTTCTCTTGTGAAATCTGGATTCCTTTGCCAAGGCAATTGCACCAGTATTGTCACAAAAGATTTTCATTGGACCCGATGCACTAGGTATGACACCTAGATCGGATATGAACTGCTCCAACTTCACATGTAGATCCCGCCATGACGCTTTGTTTGGAACTGCTCCAACTGACAGCTCCACCGTTCAATATAAACACGTATCCGGTTTGCAACTTAGAATCATCCGGATCAGTGTCAAAGCTTGCATCAACGTAACCATTTACGATGAGCTCTTTGTCACCTCCATAAACGATAAACATATCCTTAGTCCTTTTCAGGTATTTCAGGATGTTCTTGACTGCTGTCCAGTGATCCACTCCTGGATTACGTTGGTACCTCCCTGATAAACTTATAGCAAGGCACACATCATGTCTGGTACACAGCATTGCATACATGATGGAGCCTATAGTTGAAGCATAGGGAACATCTATCATCTTCTCTCTATGTTCTGCAGTGGTCGGGCATTGAGTCTTACTCAACTTCACACCTTGCAACACAGGTAAGAACCCTTTCTTTGCCTGATCCATTTTGAACTTCTTCAAAACTTTATCAAGGTATGTGCTTTGTGAAAGTCCAATTAAACGTCTTGATCTATCTCTATATATCTTGATGCCCAATATATAAGCAGCTTCACCGAGGTCCTTCAATGAAAAACTCTTGTTCAAATATCCCTTTATGCTATCCAGAAATTCTATATCATTTCCGATCAACAATATGTCATCCACATACAATGTCAGAAATGCTACAGAGCTCCCACTTACTTTCTTGTAAATACATGCTTCTCCAAAAGTCTGTATAAATCCATATGCTTTGATCACACTATCAAAACATTTATTCCAATTCCGAGAGGCTTGCACCAGTCCATAAATGGATCGCTGGAGCTTGCACACTTTCTTAGCCCCCTTTGGATCGACAAAACTTTCCGGTTGCATAATATACAACTCTTCTTCCAGAAATCCATTCAGGAATGCAGTTTTGACATCCATTTGCCAAATTTCATAATCATAAAATGTGGCAATTGGTAACATGATTCGGACAGACTTAAGCATCGCTACGGGTGAGAAAGTCTCATCGTAGTCAATCCCTTGAACTTGTCGAAAACCTTTTGCAACAAGTCGAGCTTTATAAACAGTAACATTACCGTCAGCGTCAGTCTTCTTCTTGAAGATCCATTTATTTTCAATGGCTTGCCGATCATCGGGCAAGTCAACCAAAGTCCACACTTTGTTCTCATACATGGATCCCATCTCAGATTTCATGGCTTCAAGCCATTTCGCGGAATCTGGGCTCACCATCGCTTCTTCATAGTTCGTAGGTTCGTCATGGTCTAGTAACATGACCTCCAGAACAAGATTACCGTACCACCCGGGTGCAGATCTTACTCTGGTTGATCTACGAGGTTCAGTAGCAACTTGATCTGAAGTTTCAAGATCATCATCATTAGCTTCCTCACTAATCGGTATAGACGTCATAGCAACCGGTTTCTGTGATGAACTACTTTCCAATAATGGAGTAGGTACAGTTACCTCATCAAGTTCTACTTTCCTCCCACTCACTTCTTTCGAGAGAAACTCCTTCTCTAGAAAGGATCCAAATTTAGCAACAAAAGTCTTGCCTTCAGATCTGTGAGAGAAGTGTACCCAACAGTCTCTTTTGGGTATCCTACGAACACACATTTCCTCGATTTGGGTTCGAGCTTATCAGGTTGAAGCCTTTTCACATAAGCATCGCGGCCCCAAACTTTAAGAAACGACAACTTTGGTTTCAAAGGAAAGGGGGGCGTCGCCCCCCTCCTTGTCCAATTCGGACTGGGGGGGGGGGGGGCAAGGGGGCGCGCGGCTCCCCTTGGCCGCCCCTCCTCTTCTCCAATAGGCCCATTACTCTTCCCGAGGGGTTCCGGTAACCCCCCGGTACTCCGGTATATGTCCGTTACTCCCCGAAACTATATCGGTGTTTGAACATAGTTGTCCAATATATCGATCTTTACATATCGACCATTTCGAGACTCCTCGTCATGTCCGTGATCACATCCGGGACTCCAAACTACCTTCAGTACATCAGAAAAACATAAACTCATAATATAACCGTCCTCGAACTTTAAGCGTGCGGACCATACGGGTTCGAGAACTATGCAGACATGACCGAGACACGTCTCCGGTCAATAACCAATAGCAGAACCTGGATGCTCATATTGGCTCCCACATATTCTATGAAGATCTTTATCGGTCAAACCGCATAACAACATATGTTGTTCCCTTTGTCATCAGTATGTTACTTGCCCGAGATTCGATCATCGTTATCTCAATACCTAGTTTAATCTCGTTACTGGCAAGTCTCTTTACTCGTTCCGTAATACATTATCTCGTAACTAACTCATTAGTTACAATGCTTGCAAGGCCTATAGTGATGTGCATTACTGAGTGGGCCCAGAGATACCTCTCCGACAATTGGAGTGACAAATCCTAATCTCGAAATACGCCAACCCAACAAGTACCTTCGGAGACACCTGTAGAGCACCTTCATAATCACCCAGTTACGTTGTGAAGTTTGGTAGCACACAAAGTGTTCCTCCGGTAAACGGGATTTGCATAATCTCATAGTCATAGGAACGCGTATAAGTCATGAAGAAAGCAATAGCAGAATACTAAACGATCAAGTGCTAAGCTAACGGAATGGGTCAAGTCAATCACATCATTCTCCTAATGATGTGACCCCGTTAATCAAATGAAAACTCATGTCTATGGCTAGGAAACATAACCATCTTTGATCAACGAGCTAGTCAAGTAGAGGCATGCTAGTGACACTCTATTTGTCTATGTATTCACACAAGTATTATGTTTCCGATTAATACAATTCTAGCATGAATAATAAACATTTATCATGCTATAAGGAAATAAATAATAACTTTATGATTGCCTCTAGGGCATATTTCCTTCAGGAGTATCACCAAAGAGCTAGCTATGGACAGGGGTGCGTGGAAGCTTGCTATCCATGTGCCAGAGCCATGAGTTGGTTGCGAGATCTTATGGGTTTCACCTCTAGCCTACCCCAACTTGTTTGGGACTAAAGGCTTTGTTGTTGTTATTGTTGTTGGTGAAATGGCCTAGGCGGCCCTTTTTTTCATTGATGAATTTCTTCAGTATGTGGTACACGTGAACTTAGAAATTTCTGAAACATGAACTTTCGTGTCGAAAATAATTGAAGCCCAAACCACTTTGTATCTCTCAAAAGAATGTGTCATTAACCTTTTTTCTCTGTCAGAAAATGTCTTTGAAGTGCATAGAAAGAAAGGAAACATGAATGATTATCTCTCTCTCTCTCTCTCTCTCTCTCTCTCTTCATGAAAGACAAGCATCAATAGAAGTACACCAGAAGATGAGATCTCCACATCGTTGATGCTTTTTGGAGAAGAAAATACATTTTTCCATTTTCTTTTGAATGACCTAAGAAACTGGACTAATGTATCACAACACCAACTTTTTTGCACCCACAGATACTACTGAACTTCAGACAGAAAGCATTGACAAACAACACACAAGTGGATATAGTACAACAGGAGGGAAGCGAGATTTCTACTATAGGAGAAAATTCAAACCAGCCGCCATCTAAACTTTTGTGCACAACCTTAGTTGGGTTCACAACATGAACTTCAAAAAAATCTACACAACATAGTACCTCACAACACAGAGGAGGCAATCAGCTGCACTAGCATTTTTTTTGAACTTTTTTGTTGCTCATCCCTCTGGGCAGCGCCATGGACATCATCTTCGTCCTGGAGACAAAGGTTGAGCGGGGCCAGCTCATGGCATTGAGGACACATGTCCGCGGGGATCTGAATGAGAGAAGGTCCGGTCGCCGCTGGTTCGTTGCTGGTGCCCCCATCTGCTCACTACACTAAAGTTACAAAAAAATGCAGTATAGACTTTCGACAGTTTAGCTGCGAGGAATCATCTACTTCGAGGGGCATAAACAAGAACAAATCGAGCTGGAGAAGTGCTCAGTAGCATACTTTCCAAAGTTAATTGGTGGCGTATTCACTAAATGAACTGTTGTACCTTTTCAAACTGAACGGTGCCAACCTGAAAAAAGTGCGCTAGCTAGATCGTCAACTGAAAAACTACACTAGCACACCCACCTGCACAAGAACTTGCACGCCGGCTAGATTTCCACTTCTGCCAGCAGACACGGTATGAGAAGTGAAAGAACATGCGGTGCCACCATGTTTGGTTTTGGTAATTGGTGACAATCTCTATGGACTAATGGTTGCCTTGAGTTTATTTGAAGGTTTTGTCCATAGGCTCTTCTTGGAGTACATGTGTTGGTTTCAAGGAGAGTTTGTGTCAACCAAGGTGCTATTCAAGGAATTACCTAAAAGATTGGTCTTGTGAGAGGTTGATCAAGACTAAGTCAAAGTGTGAATCAAGTTGATCAACACACAAAGCGTAGAAGATGTACCGAGAGGGATCAAGTGATCCCATGGTACGGTAAGCACTGTCAATTACGCTTTGTGTACTAACCCGTGGTCTACGTGAGAGTTCTTTGTGGGGTTAGGATGCGGTGTGCAAGTTCAAGTGATGCATCACGAAGAGATCAAGTGTTTGAAGCTTGCGGTCCATTGTGGTAACAATGGACTTGTGAAGATGAGCCGAAGAGTGGCTCACCCATAGTGGACTATGGTGGAGCAATCATCTAGTCTTCATCGAGCCAACGCAATCAAGAAAGGTGGTCCAACTTGAGGGAGTCAAGATCGTCATCATCTAGCTCAAGTGGACCATGTGCAAGGCAAAGGTTTGCCATTGATAGGTTTTCTATTTTACCAGTCTCATGGTGGTAGTTGGAGACCGGGTTATAGGATCGATTGCCGTACTATCAAGGGGGGCTCTCGATGAGTAGCTTGATCGTATTGTTCGTAGAGAGATCAAACCACTGCATCCTTGCATCATCATTCTTGGTTCTTGTTTGTTTCTCTTTGTGAGATTTGGAGCTTATGATTATCTTGATGACAAGCTCGAGTTCATCGAAAACGGAGTTCACATGCATCTTCTATGATGTTTTCGATGTTGGAGGTTCTACCGGTTCTTCTCTGTTGGAGGCCCGGTCGCCACTGTTTTGATGCTACTCGTTGTGTTTTATTCAAATAGCTTGAGTTTGCTCAATTCAGAGCTCATTTGCAGAAGTTATGACAATTCTGGTTTTATTGTATCCCTCTGTTGTCTTCTCTGCAAAATGAAGGACTCCTAGTGTTGCTGATCTGGGGCATGCGGTAGTACTGCTCTCCGGAGCGGTAGTACCGCAGGCCCTTGCGGTAGTACCGCAGTCCCCTGCGGTAGTACTGCAGGTGCTCACGGTAGTACCGCTCTGTGGGAGCGGTAGTACCGTGGCCTCAGGCCAGGCGCAGCTGCTCGAGCGGTAGTAGGGGCGGATGTAATTTTTTACATCCGCGCCCTACGCGGTAGTACCGCGCCGCGGGCGCGGTAGTACCGTGGGCTCTGGCCAGGCACAGCAGCATGAGCGGAAGTAGGGGCGGATGTAATTTTTTACATCCGCGCCCTACGCGGTAGTACCGCTCCACGTGTGCGGTAGTACCGTGCCGGATTTTTGCTCAGGTCCTCCCTCAGCGGAAGTAGGTACGGAAGTAATTTTTTTACTTCCGTGCTTTCTTTATGCCTAGTGTTGCCTGCCTTATGGTAGTACCGTAGGGGCGCGCGGTAGTACCGCTCCGGCGGTTCTACCACTCGTTGCCCTGTGCAACAGGCCATCATCTGGCCATTACCGCAACCAGTAGCGGTGGTACCGTAGCCAACCGCGGTAGTACCGCAGCTCGGTGCGGTAGTACTGCATCGTGCAGGCTGAGTGAGGGGATAACAGTTGGATTTCTCCCCACCTATAAAAGGGGGTCTTCTTCCCCATTGAGTCTTATCTCTTGAGCTCGTGTTCTTTCCCCATTGTTGACCTTCTTCGAGCTTGCTAACTCTCAATCCCTCCAATGATTCTCGCTAGTTCTTGAGGGAAAAGAGAGAGGAGATCTAGATCCACGTTTCCACCGATCACTTTCTCCTCTAAGTGAGGGGAACCCCTTGGATCTAGATCTTGGAGTTCTTCGTGTTCTTCTTTCGTTCTTCCTCTCATTTTCCTCCCTAGCATTAGTTGCTTTGGTGGGATTTGGGAGAGAAGGATTTGGGCACTCCGTGTGCCCTAGCCATTGCATTTGGTGCATCAGTTTGAGTTCTCCACGTGATACGTGGAAGTTACAAGTTGAGATGCTTATTACTCTTGGGTGCTTGGTACCCTTGAGCTTGTTACTCTTGGGTGTTTGGGCACCCTAGAGCTTGTTCCTCTTGGGTGCCTTGGCGCCCTAGACGATTGGTGTTGTTCGGAGCTCAATCATTATGGTGTAAAGCTCCGGGCAAGCGTCGGGGTCTCCAATTAGGTTGTGGAGATCGCCTCGAGCAATTTGACGGGTACCGGTAACCGCCACCAAGGGTTACCAAAGTGTACGGGTTCGGTGACTGCCCCCAAGGGTTGGCATTTGTACGGGTTCGGTGACCACCCTCAAGGGTCCCTTAGTGGAATCACAACATCTTGCATTGTGCAAGGGCGTGAGGAGATTACGGTGGCCCTAGTGGCTTCTTGAGGAGCATTGTGCCTCCACACCGCTCCAAACGGAGATTAGCATCCGCAAGGGTGTGAACTTCGGGATACATCATCGTCTTCTCGTGCCTCGATTATCTCTTACCCGAGCCCTTATGCCATATTGTTCCTTGTCATATATCTTGCTATCTCATAGTTGCTTATCTTGCTTAGCATAAGTTGTTGGTGCACATAGATGAGCCTAGTTGTTGTAGGTTTTGTGCTTGACAAATTAACCGCTAGGTTTATTCCGCATTTGTTCAAGCCTCTACCGTAATTATTTTAAAACGCCTATTCAGCCCGCATCTAGGCGACATCCACGATCTTTCAAGAAGCACCTTGCCTGCTCGTGTCCACTGCTACAGGGAAGGAAAGGGGAGTGTTTGCATTAAACACAAGAACTATAGGCAGCCACATACTCGTAATCACTACAATCTTCTTTTATTTAATATACACGTTGAACCTCAACTCTGTCTCTCAGCTAGGATGAACTTCTTTCTTTATTCTGGTCCAGAGAAACAGAGGCATGGGATAATTGCAAAGAATAGTGGTGAATCAGAGAAGGTCAGTGGCGGCAACAACAATCAGCAAGAACGAGATGCCTGTCACCTGTACGAGCTCGAGCGCGGGGGGCCTCTGAACGCACGACGGCGGACGAAAATAATCAGGCTAGACCTGCGCGCGGGGGCTCTGCTCCTCCGCCGGCGGCCGAGAATAACGAGCTGGAGCTCCTTTGCCACGTCTTCGTCCCTCTCGTCCCCTCTGCACCTGCAGTTGCTCGCTGACGCCCTGGATCCAAGCTTTTCAACGGGATGGCCGCTGAAATTTGCTGCCGCAGAACGGGACGACAAAGGAGGAGTCATGGAGGCAGGGATTGCGGGCACCGGTGTGGATGGCGGCACGCGGCGTGATGGTTGGGAAGCGCGCGATGGTGGGGTTTACCAGGTGAGGCCCGGTGGATGGGCGACCCACGACGGCGGGGGTTGAAGGGGCGCACTACGATGGGTGGGAGGCGCACGGTGGCGAGGTTCACCGTACGGGGCGAGTTTGCTCGCCGGCCCGCGGCGGCGGGGGATGGGGATCGAGCTGGTTGGTCATGGGAGGTGCGAAGAGTGGGGTTCGGGGTGGGTTCGTTTTTTCTTGTTGCGTCGAGTTCTGGAACATCATCGTCTGCTCCTATACAGAGGCGCTGTGATCCAAATAGTTTTTATAATCCCAGGATTAGAATAGTGATGTGGTCCAAATATATATAGGCTCGCCCCTGCCCGCTTACTCCTCCGTTTTTTGGCCGACCGGCGTGTGGGAGGTGTGTGCTGCTCTTCTCTCACCTCCTATGCACATGAGGTGTTCGATGATTAATGCTCGAGCCACACTTACGCTTTCTCCTCTCCATGCTCGACCTCCAAACTCTATTTTCCCCAAGATTTGTCTAGGTTCGTAAGACAACTGGGACTAAAAGTGGCGGGCATTAGTCCCGATCATTTTGTCCCGGTTGCAGAACCGAGACTAAAGGCCCTTCGGAACCGGGACTGATGCTCTGTTTTCTACTAGTGGGGCATTGTTTTGGAGAAGTGGTTCACTGAAGGGGCCAATAGGTGGAGTGGTGTTACATCGACCACATTGAAGACGATCGGACTCGGCGGCACGGACGTTGTTTGATGGACGCGCATAGGCTAGTGGCGATGTCTGGTGTCACAGTGACATCAGCGGCTAATACGTCCGTTTTGCATCATGTTTTCCTACTATTATTTATAGTGTTTTTAATCAATATAACACATTTTGGAGTAGTTCTAATGCCCTTTCTCTCATAATATGCAAGGTTTACACCAAGAGGGAGATTGCCGGCAGCTGGAATTCTGGACCTAAAAAAGCTGCACCAGAGATACCTATTCTGCACATCTCCAAATGAGCTGAAATTTTACGGAGATTTATTTTGTAATATATAAAAATTATTGGAGAAAATAAATACCATAGGGGGCCACCCAGGTGCCCACTAGGCACCAGGGCGCGCCTACCCCCTGGCACGCCCTGGTGGGCAGTGGGGCCCCTGGCCAGCCTCCGATGTCCATCTTCTGGTGTATAAGCCCATTTTCCCTCGAAAAAAAGGAGAGGACTTTCGTGACGGAGCGCCGCCGTCTAGAGGCGAAACATGGGCAGGAGCACTTTTGCTCTCCGTCGGGCAGATTCCATCGGGGATACTTCCCTCCGGGATGGGAAATCGAAGCCATCGTCATCACCAACAACTCTCTCATCGTGGGAGAGCCAATCTTCGTTAACATCTTCAATAACACCGTCTCATCTCAAAACCCTAGTTCATCTCATGTGTTCAATCTTTGTATCAAATCCCGAGACTGGTACCTGTGGGTGACTAGTAGTGTTGATTATATCTTGTAGTTGATGCTTGTTGGCTTATTTGGTGGATCATATGTTCAGATCTATTATGCTATTCAATACCCCTCTTATCTTGATGATGCATATGTTTTGTGAGTAGTTAATTTTATTCTTGAGGACATGGGAGAAGTATTGTCATAAGTAATCATGTGAATTTGGTATTCGCTCGATATTCTGATGATATGTATGTTGTTGATTCCCTTAGTGGTGTTATGTGAACGTCGACTACTTGACACTCCACCATCTTTTGGGCCTAAGGGAATGCATTATGGAGTAATTATGATTTTATGGGTTGCTAGAGTGATAGAAGCTTAAACCTAGTTTATGCACTATTCCATAAGGGGCTGATTTGATCTGTATGTTTAAAGGTATGGTTAGATTTTATCTTAATTCCTCTTTCATAGTTGCTGATGCTTGCGAGAGGGGTTAATCATAAGTGGGAGGCTTTCTCAAATAACAACAACACCCAAGCACCGGTCCACCCACATACCAAACTATCATAGTAGCGAACGTGAATCAAACAAACATGATGAAACTGACTAGAAGAAATTCCCGTGTGTCCTGATAACCCACAAGTGTAGGGGATCACAACAGCTTTCGAGGGTAGAGCATTCAACCCAAATTTATTGATTCGCCACAAGGGAAGCCAAAGAATTTTCTCAAGTATTAGCAACTGAGTTGTCAATTCAGCCACACCTGGATAACTTAATATCTGCAGCAAAGTATTTAGTAGCAAAGTAATAAGATAGTAGTGGTAACGGTAACAAAAGAGTAATGAAAGCAAAAATAATATTTTTGGTATTTTCTAGTGATTGTAACAGTAGCAACGGGAAAGTAAATAAGCGTATACCAGTAGATGGAAAACTCGTAGGCATTGGATCGGTGATGGATAATTATGCCGGATGTGGTTCATCATGTAACAGTCATAACATAGGGTGACACAGAACTAGCTCCAATTCATCAATATAATGTAGGCATGTATTCCGAATATAGTCATACGTGCTTATGGAAAAGAAATTGCATGACATCTTTTGTCCTACCCTCCCGTGGCAGCGGGATCCTAATGGAAACTAAGGGATATTAAGGCCTCCTTTTAATAGAGAACCGGAATAAAGCATTAGCACACTGTGAATACATGAACTCCTCAAACTATGGTCATCACCGGGAGTGGTCCCGATTATTGTCACTTCGGGGTTGCCGGATCATAACACATAGTAGGTGACTGATACGTCTCCATCGTATCTACTTTTCCAAACACTTTTGCCCTTGTTTTGGAGTCTAACTTGTATGATTTGAATGGAACTAACCCGGACTGACGCTGTTTTCAGCAGAATTGCCATGATGTTGTTTTATGTGCAGAAAACATAAGTTCTGGGAATGACCTGAAACTCCACGGAATATCTTAGAATAAATAATAAAAAATCCTCGCCAAAGATGAAGACCAGGGGGCCCACACCCTGTTCACGAGGGTGGAGGGCGCCCCCCCTAGGGCGCGCCCCCTACCTCGTGGGCCCCCTTGACACCTTCCGACGCCAACTCCAACTCTATATATTGGCTTTCGGGGAGAAAAAAATCAGAGAGAAGAAATCATCGCGTTTTACGATACGGAGCCGCCGCCAAGCCCTAATCTCTCTCGGGAGGGCTGATCTGGAGTCCGTTCTGGGCTCCGGAGAGGGGGATTCGTCGCTGTCATCATCATCACCCATCCTCCATCACCAATTTAATGATGCTCACCGCCGTGCGTGAGTAATTCCATCGTAGGCTTGCTGGACGGTGATGAGTTGGATGATATTTATCATGTAATCGATCTAGTTCTGTGTCACCCTATGTTATGACTGTTACATGATGAACCGCATCCGGCATAATTATCCATCATTGATCCGGTGCCTACGATTTTTCCATATACTGGTTCTCTCTTATTTACTTTCCCGCTGCTGCTGTTACAATCACTACAAAATACCAAAAATATTACTTTTGCTGTCATTACTTTTGTTACCGTTACCACCACTATCATATTACTTTGCTACTAAACACTTTGCTGCAGATACTAAGTTTCCAGGTGTGGTTGAATTGACAACTCAGCTATTAATACTTGAGAATATTCTTTGGCTCCCCTTGTGTCGAATCAATAAATTTGGGTTGAATACTCTACCCTCGAAAACTGTTGCGATCCCCTATACTTGTGGGTTATCAAGACCTTTTTCTGGCGCCGTTGCCGGGGAGCATAGCTCTATTCTTTGAGTCACTTGGGATTTATATCTGCTGGACACTATGAAGAACTTGAAAGACACTAAGACAACAATTTATCCCTCAACTACGAGGGGAGGTAAGGAACTGCCATCTAGCTCTGCACTTGATTCACCTTCTGTTATGAGTAAGCTAGGGACACCTAAACCTGCTTCTGCTATTCGTTCCGATATGTCGCATGTTATTGATGATGCCACTTCTGCTATGCATGATACTTATGATGAAACTACTTCTATGCTTAATACTACTGTGTCCCTTGGTGAATTTCTAGATGAACAAATTGCTAGGGCTGGAGAGAAAGAAATTAATGAATCTAAATACGATGATGAGAGTGATGATGAAAATATGCCTGCCATTCCTGAGGGTTATCTTTTTGGTAGGGAATCTTCTGTAGCTATTTTTGCTTGTAAAGATAGATATGAACTTAAGAGGCTGCTAGTTAAATGGAACAAAGAATCCTGCTTTGCTACTTCACCTATTTGTGTTCCCGATAAGGATTATGAATTTTCTGTTGATCCAGATATAATTACTGTGGTCGAATTTGATCCTTTTTATGTCTATGAATCTGAAAGTGTTGTGGGACATCTTACTAAGTTAAATGATATAGCCGCCCTGTTTACTAATGATGAGAGATCGCGCTACTTTTATATACTCAAAATATTTCCGTTCTCATTAAAGGGTGATGATAAGATATGGTTTAATTCTCTTGATCCTGGTTGTGTGCGTAGTCCCCAGGATATGATTTATTACTTCTCTGCTAAATATTTCCCTGCTCATAAGAAACAAGCTACTTTGAGGGAAATATACAACTTCGTGCAAATTAAAGAAGAGAGTCTCCCACAAACTTGGGGGGAAGCTTCTCAAGTTACTTAATGCTTTGCCTGATCATCCTCTTAAGAAACCTGAAATACTTGATATCTTTTATAATGGACTAACCGATGCTTCCAGAGATTACTTGGATAGTTGTGCTGGTTCTCTTTTCAGGGAAAGAACACCAGATGAAGCTGAAATTCTATTGAATAATATGTTGACAAAGGAAAATAATTGGGCACCTCCTGAGCCAGTTCTTGAGCCAGCTCCAGAGCCAACTACTGAGCCTATTCCTAAACCAATTTCGAAGAAGAGAGGTGTTCTATTTCTCAGTCCCGAAGATATGCAAGAGGCAAAGAAATCTATGAAAGAAAAAGGTATTAAAGCTGAGGATGTTAAGAATTTACCTCCTATTGAAGAAATACATGGTCTTAATTTACCGCCTGTTGAAGAAGTATATGATCTCAATTCTTTATTCACTGAAGAACCTCCTGATCTCGATATCCCGACACAGGTAGTAAAGGTAAATTCTCTCTATAGATATGATAAAGCAGAAGTCCCTCCTACTAAAATTGCTAGTCAGTGCTTGGATGAGTTTGATAACTTTATGTTTAAGCAAGATGACTATAATGTTTATTTTGGTAGACAATTAAAACAGGATGCTTATATGATTAAACGCTTGGGTGATTATAAGGCTAATATTAGAGATGAACTTAAACTTGGTAGCAAACATGCTTCTATGGTTACCACTCAAGTAGAACAAGTACTTAAAGCTCAAAAAGAAGTGCTTGATGAAATGAATAGTAAGAAAAATAATGACTCAGGAACCACTGTATCCTGAAGGCCACCCTAAGAGAATCGAGCAAGATTCTCAGAGAAATAATATTGATGCACCTAGTTCTTCTAAAAGGAAGAAAAAGAAAAATGATAGGACTTTGCAAACTTCTAGTGAACCTATTGTTGAACCAACTGAAAATCCAAATGATATCTCTATGTCAGATGCTGAAACACAATCTGGTAATGAACATGAACCTAGTGAAAATGTTAATGATGATGTTCATGATGATGCTCAACCTAGTAATGATAATGATGTAGAAGTTGAACCTGCTGTTGATCTTGATAACCCACAATCAAAGAATAACGGTTATAATAAAAGAGACTTCGTTGCTAGGAAACATGGTAAAGAAAGGGAACCCTGGGTTCAGAAACCCATGCCTTTTCCTCCGAAACCATCCAAGAAAAAGGATGATGAGGATTTTGAGCGCTTTGCTGAAATGATTAGACCCATCTTTTTGCGTATGCGATTGACTGATATGCTCAAAATGAATCCTTATGCTAAATACATGAAAGATATTGTTACAAATAAAAGAAAGATACCGGAAGCTGAAATTTCCACCATGCTTGCTAATTATACGTTTAAGGGTGGAATACCGAATTAACTTGGAGATCCAGGAGTACCTACTATACCATGCTCCATTAAGAGAAATTATGTTAAAACTGCTTTATGTGACCTTGGAGCCGGTGTTAGTGTTATGCCTCTCTCTTTATATCGTAGACTTGACTTGAATAAGTTGACACCTACTGAAATATTTTTGCAAATGACTGATAAATCAACTGCTATACCTGTCGTTATTTGTGAGGATGTGCCTGTTGTGGTTGCAAATGTTACTATTTTAAAGGACTTTGTTATTCTTGATATTCCCGAGGATGATAGTATGTCTATTATTCTTGGAAGTCATTTCCTTAATACTGCAGGGCTGTTATTGATTGCAACAAAGGCAATGTCACTTTTCATGTTAATGGTAATGAGCATACGGTACACTTTCCGAGGAAACAACCACAAGTTCATAGTATCAACTCTATTGGAAAATTTCCATCAATTATATTTGGAGGTTTTGAATTTCCTCTCCCTACTGTCAAGAAGAAATATGATATACTTATTATTGGGGATGTGCATATCCCCGTTGAGGTAACTTAGTGTTATTAGAAATTTCTCCGGTTCCATGATTATCGGAATGAGTTTGTTAACAAGACTTGATCAACCTTGTTAGTGGATTCCTTTTGATGAGCATGAGATGGATGAAACTAGAAGCACAACCTTATGTACCCTCTTTATATTTTCTGTTCTTTAGTAGAAATAAAGTAAAAATAGTATTTTTCTGTCTGTTTCCTGACTTATCCGTGCAATATAAAAATACCCCGAAAATAAAAGTCCTCAGAATGCCATGCCAATTTAATATGATTTTTTCGGGAATATTTGAGGATTTATAGTGCAAAAATCACCGCGGGGGGAGCTGCCACCTGGCCACGAGGGTGGAGGGCGCGCCCTACCCCCCTGGGCGCGCCCCCTGCCTCGTGGGCCCATGGTGGCCCTCCTCCACTTATCCCTGCACCCATCTTCTTCCTCTGCCTCACACAAACCCGAAAAACCAACTCAAGCACGAGTTCCAGCCACTTTTGCTGTGATTTTCGATCTCCTCGCTCAAAGCACCTCTCGCAAAACTGCTTGGGGAGATTGTTCCTTGGTATGTGACTCCTCCATTGGTCCAATTAGTTTTTGTTCTCGTGCTTTATTCTTTGCAAATTTGTGCTGCATAGGTGACCATGTTCTTGAGCTTGCATGTCAAATTTATATGGTTCCAAGTAGTTCTAATGCTTGATATAGGCTCTAGGCACTTGTAGGAGTAGTTGCTATCAATTTTATTGAAGTTGCTTCACTTTTGTTTGAAGTTACTAAAAATTTCAGAATTTTTTCAGAGGAAACAATATGTTTAGGAAGATGTTCCAAGGTGATTCTTCAAGGAAGCAAGGTCCCAGGCTTGCAATGCGTGATGCTGACGAGGAACCACCAAGAGACGCTCTTGTGAGGCCCTGTGAATGGCCTTCGCAAAATTTTATGAATCAAGCGGGAATCAAAGAAGAATTTAAAGCATATTTGCGTAACGCCGATCTTGTGGACTTCGAGGCTGACAAATGCCCCCAGTATCATGATCTCACAAGTTCATTTGTGAGGAGGTTTGAGTTTTCATCTTCGCGTAATTCTCCTTCAGTCATGTTTGACCTTTGTGACAAATCTTATACCATGGACTTAGAGGATTTCACTTTTTCTTGCAAACTTCCATCTTGGGGAAGTGTCAGGGATCCCCATAAATCTGAATTTAGAGACTTTCTTGCTAGAATAACTGTGGGGGAATCTAGAGATATAACGTGGGCTACCATAGGGAGCATTCACTTTCCTGCTATACATTATTTTGCTCTCTTCATAGGTAGATGCATAAATGCTAAGGATGAAGCATGTCACATGTGTGCCCGTGATCTCAGCATTCTCAGGAGTGCTGTGTTTGGAGACCAATCTTATCATATGGGAGCCATTGTAGCTCGTAGGTTGCATCATAATAGACGTAACGGAGATTTCTTTGGAGGAATTTATGCAACCCACTTAGCTAATTTTCTTGAGATAGATATTCTTGAGGGTGATATGGAGTTACCCCCTACTTATTTAGATTTTGATTCTATGGTTTCCCACCAGTTTGTTGAGAGGATTGAACCACCTCTCCAGTATCGACTAATCTTTAACAAACGACATGTTGTCCATATTACTCTTCCTGCTCCTGCCTTCTTCGATTCTCAGACAAAAGGAAGACATATTATTACCAGAGATGAGGCGGGTGAGTACGAGAGAAGAGCGGGGGCGGCTCGACGCCACGCTGCAGCTCAGGAGGCGATAGCCGCTGCATCGCAGTATGACCCCAGCTACACCTACGGGTATCCGCCAGGCTATCCCTGGCAATAGACCAACTTAGGCCAAAATCCTAAGCTTGGGGGAGTACGTATTTCCCACTGACATTACATTTATGTTCACACGCACTCATTGCTAGATGTCGGTGCTCATACTCTTTCACTGTAATAACCATGCTAGTTTATTTTTCTTTTTCCTACTTTCTTCTTGTGTGTTTAATAAACTTTAAGAAAAACCAAAAAAATAGTAGTAGTTTATTTGTTTGCTGTAGTAATTAAAAAGAAAACCCAAAAATAGTTCCCATTCTTCTTTTGCTTGTTGGGAGCTTTCCCGTGTAAATAGTATTTATTTCTTTTCTTTTCTTTGGGGGTCAATAGGAAAAGACCATAATTAAATTGTTGAAGTGGCTCTTATATGCATTATTGTTGATTTAACCAAGAGCCCATATTGCCTTGCCTTTTCCTGTTTATTGAATGCTCGCAGATTCCAGCTTAGTCCAATGCACGTGCACTCTTATTATTATTCACATTGTTCGGTCGTGCAAGTGAAAGGCAATTATGATGATATATGATGGACTGACTGAGATGGGAAAAGCTGGTATGAACTCGACCTCTTTTGTTTTTTTAAATATGATGAGTTCATCGTCTTGATTCAGCTTATTATGAATTAACTTGTTTGCAATGACAATTAGAGATCATAGTTGCTCGTGCCATGATTGATTAGCTATGAGTTATAATGGTTTACCTTGCGTGCCAACATGCTATTAAAATGGTTGTGATGTGGTATGATGAGGTGGTATCCTCCTTTGAATGATTTAAGTGACTTGACTTGGCACATGTTCACGCATGTAGTTGAAACAAATCAACATAGCCTTCACGATATTTATGTTCATGGTGGATTATATCCTACTCATGCTTGTATTCAATGTTTATTAATTTTAATGCATGTTCATGACTGTTGTCGCTCTCTAGTTGGTCGCTTCCCAGTCTTTTGCTAGCCTTCACTTGTACTAAGCGGGAATACTGCTTGTGCATCCAATTCCTTAAACCCCAAAGTTACCTCATATGAGTCCACTATACCTTCCTATATGCGGTATCTACCTGCCGTTCCAAGTAAATTTGTATGTGCCAAACTCTAAACCTTACAATAAACATTCTGTTTTGCATGCTCGAATAGCTCATATATCAACTAGGGCTGCCCTTATCTTCCGTGTTAGGCGGGTTATTCTCAAGAGGAGTGGACTCTGCTCCCCACTCACGAGAAAATGGCTGGTCACCAGGATGCCCAGTCCCATGCTTTATGCAAACTAAATCAAAATACTTGCAAACAAAACTCCCCCTGGGACCCGTTCAATGTTGGAGGCACTCGTTGTTTCGAGCAAGCCATGGATTGATGCTTGTGGAGGAGGGGGAGTATAAACTTTACCATTCTGTTTGGGAACCGCCTATAATTTGTTTAGCATGGAATATCGTCATCTCTTAGTTGTTATGTTGACAATGAAAGTGTGCCGCTCAAAATATAAATTATCTCTATTTCAAAACCGAGCTCTGGCACCTCTACAAATCCCTGCTTCCCTCTGTGAAGGGCCTATCTATTTACTTTTATGTTGAGTCATCACCTTCTTATTTAAAAGCACTAGCTAGAGAGCACAGTTGTCATTTGCATTCATTACTGTTAATTTATATAGGGTATGACTATGATTGGATCTCTTTTACCATGAATTACAATGTCTAGTCTGTCCTTGATCTTTGAAGGTTCTCTGCATTTATGTTTTGCGGTCTCAGAAAGGGCTAGCGAGGTACCATCTTGTTATATCATATTATGATTGTTTTGAGAAAGTGTTGTCATCCGAGATTTATTATTATGGCTTGCTAGCTGATTATGTTATTGATACGAGTAAACATGAGACCTAGGAGTTATTGCAAATGTGGTTAGTTATGATCTGTGCTAAAAACCTGAATGCTGACTTGACATAGTTACAACAACAAGAGCAAACAGAGTTTGTAAAAGGTTTTCTTTTTCTCTTTCAGTTTGTCAACTGAATTGCTTGAGGACAAGCAAGGGTTTAAGCTTGGGGGAGTTGATACGTCTCCGTTGTATCTACTTTTCCAAACACTTTTGCCCTTGTTTTGGACTCTAACTTGTATGATTTGAATGGAACTAACCCGGATCGATTGTTTTCAGCAGAATTGCCATGATGTTGTTTTATGTGCAGAAAACAAAAGTTCTCGGAATGACCTGAAACTCCACGGAATATCTTAGAATAAATAATAAAAAATCGGCAAAGATGAAGACCAGGGGGCCCACACCCTGTCCACGAGGGTGGGGGCGCGCCCCCCTACCTCATGGGCCCCCCGGACACCCTCCGACGCCAACTCCAACTCTATATATTGGCTTTCGGGGAGAAAATAATCAGAGAGAAGAAATCATCGTGTTTTACGATACGGAGCCGCCACCAAGCCCTAATCTCTCTCGGGAGGGCTGATCTGGAGTCCGTTCGGGGCTCTGGAGAGGGGGATTGATCGCCGTCGTCATCATCAACAATCCTCCATCACCAATTTCATGTTGCTCACCGCTGTGCGTGAGTAATTCCATCGTAGGCTTGCTGGACGGTGATGAGTTGGATGGGATTTATCATGTAATCGAGCTAGTTCCGTGTCACCCTATGTTATGACTGTTACATGATGAACCGCATCCGACATAATTATCCATCATTGATCCGGTGCCTACGAGTTTTCCATATACTGGTTCTCGCTTATTTACTTTCCCGCTGCTACTGTTACAATCACTACAAAATACCAAAAATATTACTTTTGCTGTCTTTACTTTTGTTACCGTTACCACCACTATCATATTACTTTGCTACTAAACACTTTGCTGCGAGATACTAAGTTCCAGGTGTGGTTGAATTGACAACTCAGCTGCTAATAGTTGAGAATATTCTTTGGCTCCCCTTGTGTCAAATCAATAAATTTGGGTTGAATACTCTACTCTCGAAAACTGTTGCGATCCCCTATACTTGTGGGTTATCAGTGACTATAGACTTGCAAGATAGGATCAAGAACTCACATATATTCATGAAAACATAATAGGTTCAGATCTGAAATCATGGCACTCGGGCCCTAGTGACAAGCATTAAGCATAGCAAAGTCATAGCAACATCAATCTCAGAACATAGTGGATACTAGGGATCAAACCCTAACAAAACTAACTCGATTACATGATAGATCTCATCCAACCCATCACCGTCCAGCAAGCCTACGATGGAGTTACTCACACACGGCGGTGAACATCATGAAATTGGTGATGGAGGATGGTTGATGATGACGACGGCGACGAATCCACCTCTCCGGAGCCCCGAACGGACTCCAGATCAGCCCTTCCGAGAGGTTTTGGGCTTGGCGGCGGCTCCGTATCGTAAAACGCGATGATTTCTTATCCTCTATTTTTTTCTCCCCGAAAGCAAATATATAGTGTCGGAGTTGGCGTCGGAAGGTCTCCAGGGGGTCCTACGAGGTAGGGGGTGCGCCCTAGGGGGGCTCCCCCCACCCTCGTGGACAGGGTGTGGGCCCCCTGGTCTTCATCTTTGGCGAGGATTTTTTATTATTTTTTATAAGACATTCCGTGGAGTTTCAGGTCATTCCGAGAACTTTTGTTTTCTGCACATAAAACAACATCATGGCAATTCTGCTGAAAACAACACCGATCTTGTGGACTTCGAGGCTGACAAATGCCCCCAGTATCATGATCTCACAAGTTCATTTGTGAGGAGGTTTGAGTTTTCATCTTCGCATAATTCTCCTTCAGTCATGTTTGACCTTTATGACAAATCTTATACCATGGACATAGAGGATTTCACTTTTGCTTGCAAACTTCCATCTTGGGGAAGTGTCAGGGATCCCCCTAAATCTGAATTTAGAGACTTTCTTGCTAGAATAACTGTGTGGGAATCTAGAGATATAACACAGGCTACCATAGGGAGCATTCACTTTCCTGCTATACATTATTTTGCTCTCTTCATAGGTAGATGCATAAATGCTAAGGATGAAGCATGTCACATGTGTGCCCGTGATCTCAGCATTCTCAGGAGTGCTGTGTTTGGAGACCAATCTTATCATATGGGAGCCATTGTAGCTCGTAGGTTGCATCATAATAGACGTAACGGAGATTTCCTTGGAGGAATTTATGCAACCCGCTTAGCTAATTTTCTTGAGATAGATATTCTTGAGGGTGATATGGAGTTACCCCCTACTTATTTAGATTTTGATTCTATGGTTTCCCACCAGTTTGTTGAGAGGATTGAACCACCTCTCCAGTATCGACTAATCTTTAACAAACGACATGTTGTCCATATTACTCTTCCTGCTCCTGCCTTCTTTGATTCTCAGCCAAAAGGAAGACATATTGTTACCAGAGATGAGGCGGATGAGTACGAGAGAAGAGCGGAGGCGGCTCGACGCCACGCTGCAGCTCAGGAGGCGATAGCCGCTGCATCGCAGTATGACCCCAGCTACACCTACGGGTATCCGCCAGGCTATCCCTGGCAATAGACCAACTTAGGCCAAAATCCTAAGCTTGGGGAAGTACGTATTTCCCACCGACATTACATTTATGTTCACACACAATCATTGCTAGATGTCGGTGCTCATACTCTTTCACTGTAATATCCATGCTAGTTTATTTTCTTTTTCCTGCTTTCTTCTTGTGTGTTTAATAAACTTTAAGAAAAACCAAAAAAAATAGTAGTAGTTTATTTGTTTGCTGTAGTAATCAAAAAGAAAACCCAAAAATAGTTCCCATTCTTCTTTTGCTTGTTGGGAGCTTTCCCGTGTAAATAGTATTTATTTCTTTTCTTTTCTTTGGGGGTCAATAGGAAAAGACCATAATTAAATTGTTGAAGTGGCTCTTATATGCATTATTGTTGATTTAACCAAGAGCCCATATTGCCTTGCCTTTTCCTGTTTATTGAATGCTCGCAGATTTCAGCTTAGTCCAATGCACGTGCACTATTATTATTATACACATTGTTCGGTCGTGCAAGTGAAAGGCAATTATGATGATATATGATGGACTGACTGAGATGGGAAAAGCTGGTATGAGCTCGACCTCTTTTGTTTTTGTAAATATGATGAGTTCATCATCTTGATTCAGCTTATTATGAATAAACATGTTTGCAATGACAATTAGATATCATAGTTGCTCGTGCCATGCTTGATTAGCTATGAGTTATAATGGTTTACCTTGCGTGCCAACATGCTATTAAAATGGTTGTGATGTGGTATGATGGGGTGGTATCCTCCTTTGAATGATTTAAGTGATTTGACTTGGCACATGTTCACGCATGTAGTTGAAACAAATCAACATAGCCTTCACGATATTTATGTTCATGGTGGATTATATCCTACTCATGCTTGTATTCAATGTTTATTAATTTTAATGCATGTTCATGACTGTTGTCGCTCTCTAGTTGGTCGCTTCCCAGTCTTTTGCTAGCCTTCACTTGTACTAAGCGGGAATACTGCTTGTGCATCCAATTCCTTAAACCCCAAAGTTATTTCATATGAGTCCACTATACCTTCCTATATGCGGTATCTACCTGCCATTCCAAGTAAATTTGTATGTGCCAAACTCTAAACCTTCAAATAAACATTCTGATTTGCATGCTCGAATAGCTCATATATCAACTAGGGCTGCCCTTATCTTCCGTGTTAGGCGGGTTATTCTCAAGAGGAGTGGACTCCGCTCCTCCCTCATGAGAAAATGGCTGGTCACCGGGATGCCCAGTCCCATGCTTTATGCAAACTAAATCAAAATAATTGCAAAGAAAACTCCCCCTGGGACCCGTTGAATGTTGGCGGCACTCGTTGTTTCGAGCAAGCCATGGATTGATGCTTGTGGAGGAGGGGGAGTATAAACTTTACCATTCTGTTTGGGAACCTCCTATAATTTGTTTAGCATGGAATATCGTCATCTCTTAGTTGTTATGTTGACAATGGAAGTGTGCCGCTCAAAATATAAATTATCTCTATTTCAAAACCGAGCTCTGGCACCTCTACAAATCCCTTCTTCCCTCTGGGAAGGGCCTATCTATTTACTTTTATGTTGAGTCATCACCTTCTTATTAAAAAGCACTAGCTGGAGAGCACAATTGTCATTTGCATTCATTACTGTTAATTTATATCGGGTATGACTATGATTGGATCTCTTTTACCATGAATTACAATATCTAGTCTGTCCTTGATCTTTGAAGGTGCTCTGCATTTATGTTTTGCGGTCTCAGAAAGGGCTAGCGAGATACCATCTTGTTATATCATATTATGATTGTTTTGAGCAAGTGTTGTCATCCGAGATTTATTATTATGGCTTGCTTGCTGATTATGTTATTGATACGAGTAAACATGAGACCTAGGAGTTATTGCAAATGTGGTTAGTTACGATCTGTGCTGAAAACCTGAATGCTGACTTGACATAGTTACAACAACAAGAGAAAACAGAGTTTGTAAAAGGTTTTCCTTTTCTCTTTCAGTTTGTCAACTGAATTGCTTGAGGACAAGCAAGGGTTTAAGCTTGGGGGAGTTGATACATCTCCGTTGTATCTACTTTTCCAAACACTTTTGCCCTTGTTTTTGACTCTAACTTGTATGATTTGAATGGAACTAACCCGGACTGACGCTATTTTCAGCAGAATTGCCATGATGTTGTTTTATGTGCAGAATACAAAAGTTCTCAGAATGACCTGAAACTCCACGGAATATCTTAGAATAAATAACAAAAAAATCGGCAACGATGAAGACCAGGGGGCCCACACCCTGTCCACGATGGTGGGGGCGTGCCCCCCTACCTCGTGGCCCCCCTGGACACCTTCCGACGCCAACTCCAACTCTATATATTGGCTTTCGGGGAGAAAAAAAATCAGAGAGAAGAAATCATCGTGTTTTACGATACGGAGCCGCCACCAAGCCCTAATCTCTCTCGGGTGGGCTGATCTGGAGTCTGCGGGGGCTCGGAGAGGGGATTAAATGCCGTCGTCATCATTAACAATCCTCCATCACCAATTTCATGTTGCTCACCGCCGTGCGTGAGTAATTCCATCGTAGGCTTGTATGACGATGATGAGTTGGATGATATTTATCATGTAATTGAGCTAGTTCCGTGTCACCCTATGTTATGACTGTTACATGATGAACCGCATCCGGCATAATTATCCATCATTGATCCGGTGCCTACGAGTTTTCCATATACTGGTTCTCGCTTATTTACTTTCCCGCTGCTACTGTTACAATCACTACAAAATACCAAAAATATTACTTTTGCTGTCTTTACTTTTGTTACCGTTACCACCACTATCATATTACTTTGCTACTAAACACTTTGCTGCGAGATACTAAGTTCCTGGTGTGGTTGAATTGACAACTCAGCTGCTAATACTTGAGAATATTCTTTGGCTCCCCTTGTGTCTAATCAATAAATTTGGGTTGAATACTCTACCCTCGAAAACTGTTGCGATCCCCTATACTTGTGGGTTATCAGTGACTATAGACTTGCAAGATAGGATCAAGAACTCACATATATTCATGAAAACATAATAGGTTCAGATCTGAAATCATGGCACTCGGGCCCTAGTGACAAGCATTAAGCATAGCAAAGGCATAGCAACATCAATCTCAGAACATAGTGGATACTAGGGATCAAACCCTAACAAAACTAACTCGATTACATGATAGATCTCATCCAACCCATCACCGTGCAGCAAGCCTACGATGGAATTACTCACACACGGCGGTGAACATCATGAAATTGGTGATGGAGGATGGTTGATGATGACGACGGCGACGAATCCACCTCTCTGGAGCCCCGAACGGACTCCAGATCAGCCCTCCCGAGAGGTTTTGGGCTTCACGGCGGCTCCGTATCATAAAACTTTTACAAACTCCGTTTGCTCTTGTTGTTGTAAATATGTAAAGCCAGAATTCAGGCTTTCAGCAAAGATCATAACAAACCATATTTGCAATAACTCTTAGGTCTCATGTTTACTCATGTCAATAACATAATCAGCTAGCGAGCGATAATAATAAATCTTGGATGACAACACTTTCTCAAAACAATCATGATATAATATAACAAGATGGTATCTCGCTAGCCCTTTCTGAGACCGCAAAACATAAATTCAGAGCACCTTTAAAGATCAAGGACTGACTAGATATTGTAATTCATGGTAAAAGAGATCCAGTCATAGTCATTCCCAATATAAATTAAGAGTAATGAATGCAAATGACAGCTGTGCTCCCCAGCTAGTGCTTTTTAATAAGAGGGTGATGACTCAACATAAAAGTAAATAGATAGGCCCTTCGCAGAGGGAAGCGGGGCTTTGTAGAGGTGCCAGAGCTCGATTTTGAAATAGAGATAAATAATATTTTGAGCGGTATACTTTGATTGTCAACATAGCAACTAAGAGATGGCGATATCTTCCATGCTAGACACATTATAGGCAGTTATCAAACAGAATGGTAGAGTTTATACTCCCCCTCCTCCACAAGCATCAATCCATGGCTTGCTCGAAACAACGAGTGCCTCCAACAATCAACGGGTCCCAGGGGGAGTTTTGTTTGCAATTATTTTGATTTAGTTTGCATAAAGCATGGGACTGGACATCCCGGTGACCAGCAATTTTCTCGTGAGTGAGGAGCGGAGTCCACTCCTGTTGAGAATAACCCGCCTAACATGAAAGATAAGGGCAGCCCTAGTTGATACATGAGCTATTCGAGCATACAAAACAAAATGTTTATTTGAAGGTTTAGAGTTTGGCACATACAAATTTACTTGGAACGGCAGGTAGATACCGTATATAGGAAGGTATAGTGGACTCATATGGAATAACTTTGGGGTTTAAGGGATTGGATGCACAAGCAGTATTCCCGCTTAGTACAAGTGAAGGCTAGCAAAAGACTGGGAAGCGACCAACTAGAGAGCGACAACAGCCATGAACATGCATTAAAATTAATAAACATTGGATGCAAGCATGAGTAGGATATAATCCACCATGAACATAAGTATCGTGAAGGCTATGTTGATTTGTTTCAACTACATGTGTGAACATGTGCCAAGTCAAGTCACTTAAATCATTCAAAGGAGGATACCACCCCATCATACCACATCACAACCATTTTGATAGCATGTTGGCACGCAAGGTAAACCATTATAACTCATAGCTAATCAAGCATGGCACGAGCAACTATGATATCTAATTGTCATTGCAAACATGTTTATTCATAATAAGCTGAATCAGGAACGATGAACTCATCATATGTACAAAAACAAGAGAGGTCGAGTTCATACCAGCTTTTCTCATCTCAGTCAGTCCATCATACTCCCTCCGTCTGCCAAAGAGTGGACGTCTGGGCTTTCTAAGACAAAATAAGGATTTTTCAAAAAAGCCCTCCCACCACTCAATTAAGGCGCCACAGCTTTGCCACTGCTTCGATTCCTGCAGCAGGAGTAAATGAGAAGGGAGAAGTAAAACAGAACTTTACCAACAGAATTTTGCTCCCGCCACAGTACTTCCCGCCAGCAACAACTAGTACTAGTACTCATTACAGAAATTAGAGGCGCCAGATTACAGAAATTAGAGGCGCCAAGTTTACAATTTCAGTAGATGAAGCGTCTGTGCCCAGCTATAAAGCCAGCACAGTTGCAGCAAGTAAAACAACACACACAGAGACCATGGCCATTGACTTGAATATAGCACCAGGAGAAGGAGAAGATGAACATGAGCCTCCCTTGCATGAGGAAGTGCTCCAGTTTGGTCATCACTTCAATCTGAACATGAACCCAGGTACATCTTGATCATCTTTTCATTTGTTCCCATTGGACATGTGCACATGCTGATGTTTCTTCTTAACAGTAGAGGACGAACATGAGGCTGCCTTGCTTGAAGAACCCTAGGTTGGTTTTGAGCCTCACTTGCATGAAGAAGTACTCCAGGCCGGCCATCAATTCGCTGGAGAAGATGAACATGAGCCTCCCTTGCATGAAGAGATACCACTGGCTGGACATCACTTCGATCTAAACATGAACCCTGGTACATCTTGGCCATATGCACATGTTCAATTCTTCTGCATGCTGTAGCTAATCCTGATGGTGTCTTCATGTAGAACATGAGACCGACATTGCCCATGGAGAAGAGGAACATGAGGCCGATGTTGCCCATGGAGAAGAGGACCTGCATGAATCAGATGAATCAAGTTAGTAAAACAATTTAGTTAACACATTTGAATGTTTAATTACGATCTTATTCAACTACTCACATAACCTCACCTTGTAGACGATGAACTTGAAGACCACTGTTGTTTTTTCCAGAGCATGGAAGAGGAAGTGCAAGCAATGGATGAAGCTCTAGATAACCTTCATGTTGACCCGAAGGACTATGGTCTGTATGCCGGCGATATAGAGATTCAGTTTGACGAAGAAGAGCTTGATGATTCAGAACCGCATGAAGCCATGTACGATTCAGCACCAGATGAAGACATGGATGTGGAGCAAGAAGATAATGAACAAGTTCATAATGAAGACAAATACAAGAATTTAAATGATTTGCAAAGGACTGGTATTTATGAAGAAGAAGTGTCGACCGGAGATTAAAGAAGACCACAACCAGAGAAGTTGCAAACATGTTCCAACTTTCAGTGTACAAGGTTAGACGCGTTTGGAGGAGGGTGAAGGAGTGTCTTCGACAAGGCATACCCGTTGATGTACGATCAAGGAAGTCAAAAAATTGTGGTCGCAAAAGGATTGTAGTTGACCTTGGTAGGGTTCCAGAGATTCCCCGGAGTCAAAGGAGAACTATACGTAGTCTTGCAAGAGCTTTGGGTGTGAAGAAAAGCACGCTACATAGGATGTTTACGGAAGGCTTGCTAGATAAGCATTCCAGCTCACTCAAGCCATATTTGAAGGAAGCAAACATGAAGGCTAGGCTGCGGCATTGTCTCTCTATGTTTGACCCGCAAAGTTTGCCAAATAAGCCCACATTCAATGACATGCGTAACATATTACATTTAGATGAAAAGTGGTTTAACACCACCCAAAAGACCATGAAATTCTACAAGCTTCCATCAGAAGAAAACCCACATAGGACTGTGCAAAATAAAAACTCCATTGGAAAAATAATGTTTTTGGTTGTAATAGGCAGGCCTAGATATAATGCAGAAGGTATTTGCACTTTTGATGGAAAGATAGGCATTTGGCCGTTTATCAAAAAGGTGAATTTCAACCTTTACTCTTTTATTTATTAGACACATCCATTCTTAATCTAGCTTGAGTTGTGTTGTTGGTTGTAGGAGCCAGCGCAAAGGAAAAGTGATAATCGTCCAAGAGGGACGCTGATCACCAAAACAATCAGTGTTAAGAGAGATACGTCGAGGGAGTTTTTGATTCAAAAGGTACTGCCAACTATTCAAGCAGTTTGGCCTCAAGAGCTCGCTGGTGAGACTATATGGATCCAGCAAGACAATGCACCCTCACATGTCCCAAGTAATGACCCAGGTTTTCTTAGTGTCGTTGCCCAAACTGGGCTTGATATTCGCCTCATGCAACAGCCTACGAACTCACCGGATATGAACGCTCTAGACCTTGGCCTATTTTCTTCACTACAGTCCATGTCAGATAGGCTAGTATCTAATAATTTAGATGAGCTAATCAACAATGTGCAGCATGAATATCATGCTTATGATGCCGATAAGATAAACAGGATTTTCCTTACACTACATAGTTGCTTAATTGAGGTAATGAAAATAGGTGGAGGCAATGACTACAAGATCCCTCACATGTACAAGGATGGCCTAGAGTGTACAGGAAATCTACCTGATGTTTTAGGGTGTGATCGCGAACTCTATGAAAGCGCCATGCATATCATAGCCGACTAGAAGTTGTAATAGTTCTTGCAGGACTTCTCGACAACGTTTTGTAATGTTGGACTTTTGTAATGCTAGACTTTTGGTTAAAATCATTTATCCAACTACTTATTGAGATCATCATTTATTTATTCAATTATTTATCCACTTAAATTGGAACAGAATAGATAATCTGAAAATATGCATCATCTTGCTTCAATAGTCAAAGTAATTTTCATGCCAAATCTGTTCAACAAAATCGATAATCTAGAAGTCCATCATCTGATGACTCAAAATAGCTAGAGATAGAAAATATAGTCACCACTTTAGAGACCATGACTCATTCATCAAGAAAAGACCTTATTTATGCAACAGATCATCATAGTCATGTCTGTCATTTAACCACTACAGATTGTTCATACTTGAAATTTTAAGGATACACAGCCATACTTAGATCTCCCTCTACATCACCACTAGGACTTGCATTAAGTTGAACGCCAGTAACTAAAAGCCAAGATTTGCATCAAGCCAAAGTTACAGAGCTAGTACTACTTGCAGGTCTTCTCGGCGACATGCCCAGCCCCTGCAGCCGCGGTGTCCTGGTCAGCCCCAGGACACACTCTTGCTGCCGTGCCGTCTTTCCCAGCACCTGCCGCCGCGCCGTCCTGGTTAGCCACAGCACCGGCTTCACCATCACCCACTGCATCCTCATCCGGGTCGACAATCTTGGCTCCCACACCGAACCAACCGACGCCCGGCCGACGTCTGAGGCGACCACGGTCCGGAACTTGCTGGGCGATGTCTGACGGGGCCTCCAGAACCAGATCCGCTGCGGTCGCGTGCTGCGCCGCCGGCCGTCGCGACGGCCTTGGCTAGCTTGCCATCGCCGGATTTCGCTCCTCCGCCCGCTGCTCCGCCTGCCATGGCTCCAGTGCGATGGACGCCACCTTGCTGGCTGTTTATATGGACGGGATGCCATCGATTTGGGGTGAGAGGGAGAGGCCCTGGATTGGAGGTTGGACCGACGGTGATTTGGGATTGGATCGGAGGAGAGGATCGTTGGGGGAGAGGAAGAGGATTGGGGAGTTTGCGTGCGGTGATTCGTTTGCGCTGGAGTGACGCTCGAGGCGTGGACCAGGGGGGCGAATGCAAAAGTACCCAGCGCAACGCAGACGTACACTTATTCTGGGAAAAATGCTGGCCTCTAAACGTCCACTCTTTGGCGGACGGAGGGAGTATATCATCATAATTGCCTTTCACTTGCACGACCGAACGATGTGAATAATAATAAGAGAGCACATGCATTGGACTAAGCTGGAATCTGCGAGCGTTCAATGAATGGGAGAAGACAAAGCAGTATGGGCTCTTGGTTAAATCAACAATAATGCATATAAGAGCCACTTCAACAATTTAATTATGGTCTTCTCCTATCGACCCCCAAAGAAAAGAAAAGAAATAAAAACTATTTACACGGGAAAGCTACCAACAAGCAAAAGAAGAACGGGAAATATTTTTGGGTTTTCTTTTTAGTTATTACTACTACAGCAAGAAAAGTAAACTACTACTATTTTTTTTTTGTTTTTCTTAATGTTTAACAAACACACAAGAAGAAAGCAGGAAAAAGAAAATAAACTAGCATAGATGTTATAGTGAAAAGGTATGAGCACCGACATCTAGCAATGAGTGTGTGTGAACATAAATGTAATGTCGGTGAGAAACACGTACTCCCCCAAGCTTAGGCTTTTGGCCTAAGTTGGTTTGTTGCCAGGGATGACCTGGCGGATATCCGTAGGTGTAGCTGGGGTTGTACTGAGATGCAGCGGCTATCGCCTCCTGTGCTGCAGCGTGGCGGCGGGCTGCCTCCGCCCTCCTCTCGTACCCGTCTGCCTCCTCTCTAGTAATAATATATCTTCCTTTTGCCTGGTAATCAAAGAAGGCAGGAGCAGGGAGAGTAATACGGGTAACATGCCGTTTGTTAAAGATTAGTCGATATACGAGAGGCGATTCATTCCTCTCGACAAACTGGTGAGAGACCATAGAATCAAAATCTAAATAAGTAGGAGGCAGCTCCATATCTCCCTCACGAACGTCTACCTCAAGAAAATTAGCTAAGCGGGTTGTATAAATTCCTCAAAAGAAATCTCCATTATATCTATTATGATGCAACCTACGTGCTACAATGGCTCCCATATGATAAGATTGGTCTCCTAACACAGCACTCCTGAGAATGCTAAGGTCAGGGACACACATGTGACATGCTTCATCCTTAGCAATTATGCACCAACCTATGAAGAGAGCAAAATAATGTATAGCAGGAAAGTGAATGCTCCCTATGGTAGCTTGTGTTATATCTCTAGATTCCCCTACAGTTATACCAGCAAGAAAGTCTCTAAATTCAGATTTACAGGGATCAATAGTGCTACCCCATTGTGGAAGCTTACAAGCAAAAGTGAAATCCTCTAAGTCCATGGTGTAAGATTTGTGATAAAGATCAAACATGACAGAAGGAGAATTACGTGAACATGAAAATTCAAACCTCCTCACAAATGAGCTAGTGAGATTATGGTACTGTGGGCATTTGTGTGCCTCAAAATCCACAAGATCGGCGTTACGCAAATATGCATTAAATTCCTCTTTGATTCCCGCTCGATCCATAAAATTTTCTGAAGGCCATTCACAAGGTCGCCTTTGGAGGCGCCCCTTGGGGGCTCCTCATCAGCATCACGCATTGCAAGCCTGGGTCCTTGCTTCCTTGAAGAACCACCTTGGAACATCTTCCTAAACATATTGCTTTTTCTGGAAAAATTTAGAAATTTTTAGTAAATACAAACAAAAGGTGAAACAAACTCAGCAAAATTGATGGCAACTACTCCAACAAGTACCTAGAGTCTATATCATGCATTAGAACTACTTGAACCATATAAATTTGACATGCAAGCTTAAGAACATGGTCACCTATGCAGCACAAATTTGCAATGAATAAAGCACTAGAGCAAAAACTAATTGGACCAATGGAGGAGTCACATACCAAGGAATAATCTCCCCAAGCAGTTTTGCGAGAGGTGCTTTGAGCAAGGAGATCAAAAATCGCAGTAAAGAGAGCTAGAACTCGTGCATGAACCAGATGTTCGTGTTTGTGGGATGAAGAAGAAGAGGATGGGTGTAGGAATAAGTGGAGGAGGGCCACCGTGGGCCCACAAGGCAGGGCGGCGCGCCTAGGGGGGCAGGGCGCGCCCTCCACCTTCGTGGCCAGGTGGCAGCTCCCCCGCGGTGATTTTTGCACCATAAATCCTCAAATATTCCCGAAAAATTCATATTAAATTGGCATGGCATTCTGAGGACTTTTATTTTCGGGGTATTTTTATATTGCACGGATAAATCAGAAAATGCATGTAAAAAATACTATTTTTACTTTATTTCGACTAAATAACAGAAAGTATAAAGAGGGTACAGAAGGTTTGTGCTTCTAGTTTCATCCATGTCATGCTCATCAAAAGGAATCCACTAACAAGGTTGATCAGGTCTTGTTAACAAACTCATTCCGATTAACATGGAACCGAAGAAATTTCGAATAACACTATGTTACCTCAACGGGGATATGTACATCCCCAATAATAAGAATATCATATTTCTTCTTGACAGTAGGAAGGGGAAATTCAAAACCTCCAAATATAATCGATGGAATTTTTCCAATAGAATTGATACTATGAACTTGAGGATGTTTCCTCGGAAAGTGTACCGTATGCTCATTACCATTAACATGAAAAGTGACATTGCCTTTGTTGCAATCAATAACAGCCCCTGCAGTATTCAAAAAAGGTCTTCCAAGAATAATAGACATACTATCCTCGGGAATATCAAGAATGACAAAGTCCGTTAAAATAGTAACGTTTGCAACCACAACAGGCACATCCTCACAAATACCGACAGGTATAGCAGTTGATTTATCAGCCATTTGCAAAGATATTTCAGTAGGTGTCAACTTATTCAAATCAAGTCTACTATATAAAGAGAGAGGCATAACACTAACACCGGCTCCAAGATCACATAAAGCTGTTTTAACATAGTTTCTTTTAATGGAGCATGGTATAGTGGGTACTCCTGGATCTCCAAGTTTCTTTGGTATTCCACCCTTAAAAGTGTAATTAGCAAGAATGGTGGAAATTTCAGCTTCCGGTATCTTTCTTTTATTAGTGACAATATCTTTCATATACTTAGCATAAGGATTCATTTTGAGCATATCAGTCAATCGCATACGCAAAAAGATAGGTCTAATCATTTCAGCAAAGCGCTCAAAATCCTCATCATCCTTTTTCTTGGATGGTTTGGGAGGACAAGGCATGGGTTTCTGAACCCATGGTTCTCTTTCTTTACCATGTTTCCTAGCAAGAAAGTCTCTTTTGTCATAACGTTGGTTCTTTGATTGTGTGTTATCAAGATCAACAGCAGGTTCAACTTCTACCTCATTATCATTACTAGGTTGACCATCATTGTGAACATCATCATTAACATTTTCACTAGGTTCATGTTCATTACCAGATTGTGTATCAGCATCAGACATAGAGATATCATTTGGATTCTCAGGTGGTTCAGCAATAGGTTCACTAGAAGTTTGCAAAGTCCTATCATTTTTCTTTTTCTTCCTTTTAGAAGAACTAGGTAGATCAATATTATTTCTCTGAGAATCTTGTTCAGTTCTCTTTGGGTGGCCTTCAGGATACAAAGGTTCCTGAGTCATTCTACCAGTTCTAGTAGCCACTCTAACAACACAATCATTTTTCTTACTCTTCATTTCATTAAGCAACTCATTTTGAGCCTTGAGTACTTGTTCTACTTGAGTGGTAATCATAGAAGCATGTTTGCTAACAAGTTTAAGTTCATCTCTAATATTAGCCATATAGTCACCCAAGTGTTTAATCATATCGGAATCGTATTCCAATTGTCTACCAAAATAAGCATTGAAATTTTCATACTTAAACATAAAATTATCAAACTCATCCAAGTACTGACTAGCAATTTTAGTAGGAGGGATTTCAGCTCTATCATATCTATAGAGAGAGTTTACCTTTACTACCTGTGTCGGATTATCAGGATCAGGAGGTTCTTCAATAAGTAATGGATCAATATCATAAGTTTCTTCAACAGGCGGTAAATTAAGACCATGTATTTCTTCAATAGGAGGTAAATTCTTAACATCTTCGGCTTTAATACCTTTTTCTTTCATAGATTTCTTTGCCTCTTGCATATCTTCAGGACTGAGAAATAGAACACCTCTCTTCTTCAGAGTTGGTTTAGGAATAGGCTCAGTAATTGGAGCAGGAGCTGGCTCAGGAGGTGCCCAATTATTTTCATTTGTCAACATATTATTCAATAGAATTTCAGCTTCATCCGGTGTTCTTTCCCTGAAAAGAGAACCAGCACAACTATCCAGGTAATCTCTGGAAGCATCGGTTAGTACCTTATAAAAGATATCAAGTATTTCGTTTTTCTTAAGAGGATGATCATGCAAAGCATTAAGTAACTTGAGAAGCCTCCCCCAAGCTTGCGGGAGACTCTCTTCTTCAATTTGCACAAAGTTGTATATTTCCTTTAAGGCAGCTTGTTTCTTATGAGCAGGGAAATATTTAGCAGAAAAGTAATAAATCATATCCTGGGGACTACACACACAACCAGGATCAAGAGAATTAAACCATATCTTAGCATCACCCTTTAATGAGAACGGAAATATTATAAGGAGATAGAAGTAGGGAGATCTCTCATCATTAGTGAACAGGGTGGCTATATCATTTAATTTAGTAAGATGTGCCACAACAGTTTCAGATTCATAACCATGGAAAGGATCAGATTCAACCAAAGTAATTATATCAGGATCAACAGAGAATTCATAATACTTATCAGTAACACAAATAGGTGAAGTAGCAAAAGCAGGGTCATGCCTCATTTTATCTCTAAGTGATTCTTTATTCCATTCGGCTAATAACCTCTTGAGTTCATATCTATCATTGCAAGCTAAAATAGCTGCAGAAGATTCCATATCAAAAATATAACCCTCAGGAATAACAGGCAATAATTATAATCATCACTTTCATCATTATAATCAGATTCAATAATTTCTTTCTCTCTAGCCCTAGCAATTTGTTCATCAAGAAATTCACTAAGGGGCACAGTAGTATCAAGCATAGAAGTAGTTTCATCATAAGTATCATGCATAGCAGAAGTGGCATCATCAATAACATGCGACATATCAGAACGAATAGCAGAAGCAGGTTTAGGTGTCGCAAGCTTACTCATAATAGAAGGTGAATCAAGTGCAAAGCTAGATGGTAGTTCCTTACCTCCCCTCATAGTTGAGGGATACATTTTTGTCTTAGCATCTTTCGAGTTCTTCATAGTGTCCGGCAGATATAAATCCCAAGTGACTCAAAGAATAGAGCTATGCTCCCCGGCAACAGCGCCAGAAATTAGTCTTGATAACCCACAAGTGTAGGGGATCGCAACAGCTTTCGAGGGTAGAGTATTCAACCCAAATTTATTGATTCAACACAAGGGGAGCCAAAGAATATTCTCAAGTATTAGCAACTGAGTTCTCAATTCAGCCACACCTGGATAACTTAATATCTGTAGCAAAGTATTTAGTTGCAAAGTAATATGATAGTAGTGGTAACGGTAACAAAAGAGTAATGAAAGCAAAAGTAATATTTTTGGTATTTTGTAGTGATTGTAACAGTAGCAACGGGAAACTAAATAAGCGTAAACCAGTATATGGAAAACTCGTAGGCATTGGATCGGTGATGGATAATTATGTCGGATGTGGTTCATCTATTGGCAATATGCCCTAGAGGCAATAATAAAAGTATTATTATATTTCTTTGTTCATGATAATTGTCTTTATTCATGCTATAACTGTATTATCCGGAAATCGTAATACACGTGTGAATACATAGACTATAATATGTCCCTAGTGAGCCTCTAGTTGACTAGCTCGTTGATCAACAGATAGTCATGGTTTCCTGGCTATGGACATTGGATGTCATTGATAACGGGATCACATCATTAGGAGAATGATGTGATGGACAAGACCCAATCCTAAGCATAGCACAGGATCGTGTAGTTCGTTTGCTAGAGCTTTTCCAATGTCAAGTATCTTTCCTTAGACCATGTGATCGTGTAACTCCCGGATACCGTAGGAGTGCTTTGGGTGTACCAAACGTCACAAACAGAATCGGGTGACTATAAAGGTGCACTACAGGTATCTCCGAAAGTGTCTGTTGGGTTGACACGGATCGAGACTGGGATTTGTCACTCCGTATGACAGAGAGGTATCTCTGGGCCCACTCGGTAATGCATCATCATAATGAGCTCAAAGTAACCAAGTGGTTGGTCACAGGATCATGCATTACGGTACGAGTAAAGTGACTTGCCGGTAACGAGACTGAACAAGGTATTGGGATACCGATGATCGAGTCTCGGGCAAGTAACGTACCGATTGACAAAGGGAATTGTATATGGGGTTGTCTAATCCTCGACATCGTGGTTAATCCGATGAAATCATCGAGGAGCACATGGGAGCCAACATGGGTATCCAGATCCCGCTGTTGGTTATTGCCCGAGAGCCGTCTCGGTCATGTCTACGTGTCTCCCGAACCCGTAGGGTCTACACACTTAAGGTTCGGTGACGCTAGGGTTATTAGGAAGACTTGTATGTGATTTCCGAATGTTGTTCGAGTCCCGGATGAGATCCCGGACGTCACGAGGAGTTTCGGAATGGTCCGGAGGTGAAGATTTATATATGGGAAGTTGTCATGCGGACACCGGAAAGTTTCGGGGGCATATCGGTATTGTACCGGAGCCACCGGAGAGGTTCCGGGGGTCCACCGGGAGGGGCCACCCCTCTCGGAGGGCCACATGGGCCGCAAGGGGCAGGGAACCAGCCCCTGGAGGGCTGGACGCGCCCCCACCTTGGGCCCATGCGCCTAGGGTTTGGGGGGAACCCTAGAGGGGGCGCCCCCTTTGCTTAGGGCGCAAGTCCCCCCCTCCCTGGCCGTCGCCCCCCTCTAGATCCCATCTAGAGGGGCCGGCCCCCCTTGCCCCTTCCCCTATAAATAGAGGGGTGAGGGGAGGGCTGCTGGACACAACCCAAGGCGCAGCCCCTCCCCTCCCCAACACCTCTCCTCCTCCGTTACGTGCTTGGCGAAGCCCTGTCGGAGTACTGCTGCACCAACACCACCACGCCGTTGTGCTGCCGTTGGAGTAATCTTCCTCAACCTCTCCTTCCTCCTTGCTGGATCAAGACGGAGGAGACGTCATCCATCCCGTACGTGTGTTGAACGCGGAGGTGCTGTCTGTTCAGCACTTGGTCATCGGTGATCTGAATCACGGCGAGTACGACTCCATCATCACCCTTCCCTTGAACGCTTCCGCACGCGATCTACAAGTGGTATGTAGATGCAAACTCACTTCCTTGACTCGTTGCTTAGATGAACTCATAGATGGATCTTGGTGAAACCGTAGGAAAAATTTTAATTTTCTGCAACATAACCCAACAGTGGCATCATGAGTTAGGTCTATGCGTAGTTCTCTATTGCACGAGTAGAACACAATTTTGTTGTGGGCGTGGATCTTGTCAACTTGCTTGCCACTACTAGTCTTTTCTTGCTTCAGCGGTATTGTGGGATGAAGCGGCCCGGACCAACCTTACACGTACGCTTACGTGAGACCGGTTCCACCGACAGACATGCACTAGTTGCATAAGGTGGCTGGCGGGTGTCTGTCTCTCCCAGTTTAGTTGGAGCGGATTCGATGAAAAGAGTCCTTATGAAGGGTAAATAGAAGTTGACAAAATCACGTTGTGGTTATTCGTAGGTAAGAAAACGTTCTTGCTAGAACCCAATTGCAGCCACGAAAAAGATGCAACAACAATTAGAGGACGTCTAACTTGTTTTTGCAGCAATTGTCATGTGATGTGATATGGCCAGAATTTGTGATGAATGATGAATGATATATTGTGATGTATGAGATCATGTTCTTGTAATAGGAATCACGACTTGCATGTCGATGAGTATGACAACCGGCAGGAGCCATAGGAGTTGTCTTTATTTTTGTATGACCTGCGTGTCATTGAAGAACGCCATGTAAATTACTTTACTTTATTGCTAAACGCGTTAGCCATAGAAGTAGAAGTAGTCGTTGGCATGACAACTTCATGAAGACACGATGATGTAGATCATGATGATGGAGATCATGGTGTCATGCCGGTGACAAGATGATCATGGAGCCCCGAAGATGGAGATCAATGGAGCTATATGATATTGGCCATATCATGTCACTACTATATAATTGCATGTGATGTTTATTGTTTTTTTGCATCTCGTTTACTTAGAACGACGGTAGTAAATAAGATGATCCCTTACAACAATTTCAAGAAGTGTTCTCCCCTAACTATGCACCGTTGCTAAAGTTCGTTGTTTCGAAGCACCACGTGATGATCGGGTGTGATAGATCCTTACGTTCACATACAACGGGTGTAAGACGGTTTTACACATGCAAAACACTTAGGGTTAACTTGACGAGCCTAGCATGTACAGACATGGCCTCGGAACACAGAGACCGAAAGGTCGAACACGAGTCGTACGGAAGATACAATCAACATGAAGATGTTCACCGACGATGACTAGTCCGTCTCACGTGATGATTGGACACGGCCTAGTCGACTCGGATCGTGTAACACTTAGATGACTAGAGGGATGTCTAATCTGAGTGGGAGTTCATTGAATAATTTGATTAGATGAACGAATAATTTGATTAGATGAACTTAATTATCATGAACTTAGTCTAAAACCTTTGCAAATATGTCTTGTAGATCAAATGGCCAACGCTCATGTCAACATGAACTTCAACGCGTTCCTAGAGAAAACCAAGCTGAAAGATGATGGCAGCAACTATACGGACTGGGTCCGGAACCTGAGGATCATCCTCATAGCTGCCAGGAAACAATATGTCCTAGATGGACCGCTAGGTGACGCTCCCGTCCCAGAGAACCAAGACGTTATGAACGCTTGGCAGTCTCGCGCTGATGATTACTCCCTCGTTCAGTGCGGCATGCTTTACATCTTAGAACCGGGGCTCCAAAAGCGCTTTGAGCAACACGGAGCATATGAGATGTTCGAGGAGCTGAAACTAGTTTTCCAAGCTCATGCCCGGGTCGAGAGATATGAAGTCTCTGACAAGTTCTATAGTTGTAAGATGGAGCAAAATAGTTCTGTCAGTGAGCACATACTCAAAATGTCTGGGTTGCACAACCGCCTGACCCAGCTGAACATTAACCTCCCTGATGAAGCGGTCATTGACAGAATCCTTTAGTCGCTCCCACCAAGCTACAAGAGCTTTGTGATGAACTACAATATGCAGGGGATGGTGAAGACCATTCCTGAAGTATTTTCAATGCTGAAGTCAGCAGAGGTTGAAACCAAGAAAGAACATCAAGTGTTGATGGTCAATAAGACCACTAAGTTCAAGAAGGGCAAGGGAAAGAAGAACTTCAAGAAAGACGGCAAGGATGTTTCCGCGCCCGGTAAGCCAGTTATCGGGAAGAAGTCAAAGAATGGACCCAAGCCTGAGACTAAGTGCTTTTATTGCAAGGGGCAGGGTCACTGGAAGCGGAACTGCCCCAAATACTTAGCGGATAAGAAGGCCGGCAACAGGAAAGGTATATTTGATATACATGTAATTGATGTGTACCTTACCAAGATTTTCGTAGTAACTCCTGGGTATTTGATACGGTGCCGTTGCTCATATTTGTAACTCACAGCAGGAGCTGCGGAATAAGCGGAGATCGGCGAAGCGACGAGGTGACGATGCGCGCGTCGGGAATGGTTCCGTGGTCGATGTGATCGCCGTCGCACGCTACCTCTACATTTACCTACGGGATTAGTTTTGAACCTTAATAATTGTTATTTGGTGCCAAGTTTGAGCATGAACATTGTATCTGGATCTCGTTTGATATGAGATGGCTACTCATTTAAATCCGAGAATAATGGTTGTTCTATTTATATGAGAGATATGTTTTATGGTCATGCTCCGATGGTCAATGGTTTATTCTTAATGAATCTCGAGCATAGTATTACACATATTCATAGTGTGAATGCCAAAAGATGTAAAGTTGATAACGATAGTCCCACATACTTGCGGCACTGCCGCCTTGGTCACATTGGTGTCAAGCGCATGAAGAAGCTCCATGCTGATGGACTTTTAGAGTCTCTCGATTATGAATCATTTGACACATGCGAACCATGCCTCATGGGCAAAATGACCAAGACTCCGTTCTCCGGAACAATGGAGCGAGCAACCAACTTGTTGGAAATCATACATACCGATGTGTGCGGTCCAATGAGCGTTGAGGCTCGCGGAGGATATCTTTATGTTCTCACTCTCACTGATGACTTGAGTAGATATGGGTATGTATACTTAATGAAACACAAGTCTGAGACCTTTGAAAAGTTCAAGGAATTTCACAATGAGGTAGAGAATCAATGTGACCGAAAGATAAAGTTCCTACGATCAGATCGTGGAGGAGAATATTTAAGTCACGAATTTGGTACACACTTAAGGAAATGTGGAATAGTTTCACAACTCACGCCGCCTGGAACACCTCAGCGTAATGGTGTGTCCGAACGTCGTGTCGCACTCTATTGGATATGGTGCGGTCTATGATGTCTCTTACCGATTTACCGCTATCATTTTGGGGATACGCTCTAGAGACAGCTACATTCACTTTAAATAGGGCACCGTCTAAATCCGTTGAGACGACACCGTATGAATTATGGTTTGGGAAGAAACCTAAGCTGTCGTTTCTAAAAGTTTGGGGATGCGATGCTTATGTCAAGAAACTTCAACCTGAAAAGCTCGAACCCAAGTCGGAAAAATGCGTCTTCATAGGATACCCTAAGGAAACCGTTGGGTATACCTTCTACTTAAGATCCGAAGGCAAGATCTTTGTTGCCAAGAACGGATGCTTTCTGGAAAAAGAGTTTCTCTCGAAAGAAGTAAGTGGGAGGAAAGTAGAACTCGATGAAGTACTACCTCTCGAACGGGAAAGTAGTGCAGCTCAGGAAAATGTTCTGTGATGCCTACACCGACTGAAGAGGAAAATAATGATGATTATCAAGGTACTTCGGATCAAGTTGCTACTGAACTTCGTAGGTCCACAAGGACACGTTACGCACTGTGAGTGGTACGGCAACCCTATCCCGGAAATCATGTTGTTAGACAACGGTGAACCTTGAACTATGAAGAAGCGATGGCGGGCCCAGATTCGAACAAATGGCTTGAAGCCATGAAATCCGAGATAGAATCCATGTATGAAAACAAAGTATGGACTTTGACAGACTTGCCCGATGATCGGCGAGCGATAGAAAACAAATGGATCTTTAAGAAGAAGACGGACGCGGATGGTAATGTTACCATCTATAAAGCTCGACTTGTCGCTAAGGGTTATCGACAAGTTCAAGGGATTGACTATGACGAGACATTCTCTCCCGTAGCGAAGCTGAAGTCCATCCGAATCATGTTAGCAATTGCCGCATACTATGATTATGAGATATGGCAGATGGACGTCAAAACGGCATTCCTTAACGGACATCTTAAGGAAGAGCTGTATATGATGCAGCCGGAAGGTTTTGTTGATCCTAACAATGCTAACAAAGTATGCAAGCTCCAGCGATCCATTTATGGGCTGGTGCAAGCATCTCGGAGTTGAAACATTCGCTTTGATGAGATGATCAAAGCGTTTGGGTTTACGCAGACTTATGGAGAAGCCTGCGTTTACAAGAAAGTGAGTGGGAGCTCTATAGCATTAAGTCCTACTTGAATAAGTGTTTTTCAATGAAGGACCTTGGAGAAGCTGCTTATATATTAGGCATCAAGATCTATAGGGATAGATCGAGACGCCTCATAGGTCTTTCACAGAGCACATACCTTGATAAGATTTTGAAGAAGTTCAAAATGGATCAGTCCAAGAAGGGGTTCTTGCCTGTATTGCAAGGTGTGAGATTGAGCTCGGCTCAGTCCCCGACCACGGCAAAAGATAAAGAAGAGATGAGTGTCATCCCCTATGCTTCAGCCATAGGATCTATTATGTATGCCATGCTGTGTACCAGACCTGATGTAAACCTTGCCGTAAGTTTGGTAGCAAGGTACCAAAGTAATCCCGGCAAGGAACACTGGACATCGGTCAAGAATATCCTGAAGTACCTGAAAAGGACAAAGGACATGTTTCTCATTTATGGAGGTGACGAAGAGCTCGTCGTAAAGGGTTACGTCGACGCTAGCTTCGACACAGATCTGGATGACTCTAAGTCACAAACCGGATACGTGTATATGTTGAATGGTGGAGCGGTGAGCTGGTGCAGCTGCAAACAGAGCATCGTGGCCGGATCTACGTGTGAAGCGGAGTACATGGCAGCCTCGGAGGCAGCACATGAAGCAATTTAGGTGAAGGAGTTCATCACCGACCTAGGAGTCATACCCAATGCGTCGGGGCCGATCAAACTCTTCTGTGACAACACTGGCGCTATTGCCCTTGCCAAGGAGCCCAGGTTTCACAAGAAGACCAGGCACATCAAGCGTCGTTTCAACTCCATCCGTGAAAATGTTCAAGATGGAGACATAGATATTTGCAAAGTACATACGGATCTGAATGTCGCAGAGATCCGTTGACTAAACCTCTCTCATGAGCAAAACATGATCAACACAGAACTCTATGGGTGTTCGATTCATCACAATGTAACTAGATTATTGACTCTAGTGCAAGTGGGAGACTGTTGGAAATATGCCCTAGAGGCAATAATAAAAGTATTATTATATTTCCTTGTTCATGATAATTGTCTTTATTCATGCTATAACTGTATTATCCGGAAATCGTAATACACGTGTGAATACATAGACTATAATATGTCCCTAGTGAGCCTCTAGTTGACTAGCTCGTTGATCAACAGATAGTCATGGTTTCCTGGCTATGGACATTGGATGTCATTGATAACGGAATCACATCATTAGGAGAATGATGTGATGGACAAGGCCCAATCCTAAGCATAGCACAAGATCGTATAGTTCGTTTGCTAGAGCTTTTCCAATGTCAAGTATCTTACCTTAGACCATGAGATCGTGTAACTCTCGGATACCGTAGGAGTGCTTTGGGTGTACCAAACGTCACAACGTAATTGGGTGACTATGAAGGTGCACTACAGGTATCTCCAAAAGTGTCTGTTGGGTTGACACGGATCGAGACTGGGATTTGTCACTCCGTATGACGGAGAGGTATCTCTGGGCCCACTCGGTAATGCATCATCATAATGAGCTCAAAGTGACCAAGTGGTTGGTCACGGGATCATGCATTACTGATGCGAGTAAAGTGACTTGCCGGGTAACGAGACTGAACAAGGTATTGGGATACCGACGATCGAGTCTCGGGCAAGTAACGTACCGATTGACAAAGGGAATTGTATATGGGGTTGTCTAATCCTCGACATCGTGGTTCATCCGATGAAATCATCGAGGAGCACGTGGGAGCCAACATGGGTATCTAGATCCCTCTGTTGGTTATTGCCCGAGAGCCATCTCGGTCATGTCTACATGTCTCCCGAACCCGTAGGGTCTACACACTTAAGGTTTGGTGACGCTAGGGTTATTAGGAAGACTTGTATGTGATTGCCGAATGTTGTTCGGAGTCCCGGATGAGATCCCGGACGTCACGAGGAGTTCCGGAATGGTCCGGAGGTGAAGATTTATATATGGGAAGTTGTCATGCGGACACCGGAAAGTTTCGGGGGCATATCGGTATTGTACCGGGGCCACCGGAGAGGTTCCGGGGTCCACCGGGAGGGGCCACCCCTCTCGGAGGGCCACATGGGCCGCAAGGGGCAGGGAACCATCCCCTGGAGGGCTGGGCGCGCCCCCCACCTTGGGCCCATGCGCCTAGGGTTGGGGGGGGGGAACCCTAGAGGGGGCGCCCCCTTTGCTTGGGGGGCAAGTCCCCCCTCCCTGGCCGCCGCCCCCCCTCTAGATCCCATCTAGAGGGGCCGGCCCCCTTCTCCCTTCCCCCTATAAATAGAGGGGTGAGGGAGGGCTGAACACCTAAGCCAAGGCGCAGCCCCTCCCCTCCCCAACACCTCTCCTCCTCTGTTACGTGCTTGGCGAAGCCCTGTCGGAGTACTGCTGCACCAACACCACCACGCCGTCGTGCTGCTGTTGGAGCAATCTTCCTCAACCTCTCCTTCCTCCTTGCTGGATCAAGACGGAGGAGACGTCGTCCGTCCTGTACGTGTGTTGAACGCGGAGGTGCTATCTGTTCAGCACTTGGTCATCGGTGATCTGAATCACGGCGAGTACGACTCCAGTCATCACCCTTCCCTTGAACACTTCCGCACGCGATCTACAAGTGGTATGTAGATGCAAAGTCACTCCCTTGACTCGTTGCTTAGATGAACTCATAGATGGATCTTGGTGAAACCGTAGGAAAAATTTTAATTTTCTGCAACATAGCCCAACATCATCATGTAACAGTCGTAACATAGGGTGACACAGAACTAGCTCCAATTCATCAATATAATGTAGGCATGTATTCCGAATATAGTCATACATGCGTATGGAAAAGAACTTGCATGACATCTTTTGTCCTACCCTCCCGTGGCAGCGGGGTCCTAATGGAACCTCAGGGATATTAAGGCCTCCTTTTAATAGAGAACCGGAACAAAGCATTAGCACATAGTGAACACATGAACTCCTCAAACTATGGTCATCACCGGGAGTGGTCCCGATTATTGTCACTTCGGGGTTGCCAGATCATAACACATAGTAGGTGACTATAGACTTGCAAGATAGGATCAAGAACTCACATTTATTCATGAAAACATAATAGGTTCAGATCTGAAATCATGGCACTCGGGCCCTAGTGACAAGCATTAAGCATAGCAAAGTCATAGCAACATCAATCTCAGAAGATAGTGGATACTAGGGATCAAACCCTAACAAAACTAACTCGATTACATGATAGATCTCATCCAACCCATCACCGTTCAGCAAGCCTACGATGGAATTACTCACACACGGCGGTGAGCATCATGAAATTGGTGATGGAGGATGGTTGATGATGACGACGGCGACGAATCCCCCTCTCCGGAGCCCCGAACGAAATCCATATCAGCCCTCCCAAGAGGTTTTAGGGCTTGGCGGCGGCTCCGTATCGTAAAACGCGATGATTTCTTCTCCTTTATTTTTTCTCCCCGAAAGCAAATATATAGAGTCGGAGTTGGCGTCGGAAGGTCTGCAGTGGGCCCACGAGGTAGGGGGCGCGCCCTAGGGGGGGCGCCCCCACCCTCGTGGACAGTCTTGAGCCCCTGGTCTTCATCTTTGGCGAGGATTTTTTATTATTTTTGTAAGACATTCCATGGAGTTTCAGGTCATTCCGAGAACTTTTGTTTTCTGCACATAAAACAACATCATGGCAATTCTGCTGAAAACAACGTCAGTCCGGCTTAGTTCCATTCAAATCGTACAAGTTAGAGTCCAAAACAAGGGAAAAAGTGTTTGGAAAAGTAGATACGATGGAGACTTATCATGTCCTCAAGAACGCTTTGCTTATTATAAGTGATCGCTCCGGCCTGTCCTTCGCTATAAAAAGGATTGGGCTACCTTGCTGTACTTTAAGTTACTATTGCTACTTGTCACTTGTTACAAATTACCTTGCTATCAAACTATTTGTTATCGACAATTTCAGTGCTTGCATAAAATACCTTGCTAAAAAGTGCTTGTCGTTTCCTTCTACTCCTCATTGGGTTCGACACTCTCACTTATCGAAAATATTAAGATTGATCCCCTATACTTGTGGGTCATAAAGTCTTTTTTCTGGCGCCGTTGCAGGGGAGTGAAGCTTTTGGTGAGTGGAATTTGGTAAGTAAAAATTTATATTACATGCTGAAATTTACTGTTACTTGTTACTATGGAGAACCATCCTTTGAGGGCTTTGTTTCGGGTATCTTCACCTCGACGGGAAGCACAGAAGTTGCCCCTCAACCTACTGCACCTACTGAAAATATATATTATGAAATTCCTTCAGGTATGATAGAGAAACTGCTAGATAATCCTTATGTAGGAGATGGAACATTACATCCTGATATGCACCTAATCAATATGGATGAAGTTTGTGAATTATTTAAGCTTGCTGGTTTACCCGGAGATGAAGTGAAGAAGAAGGTATTCCCTTTATCTTTCAAGGGAAAGGCATTGACATGGTATAGGCTATGTGATGATATTGGAGCTTGGGATTGGAATTGGTTGAAATTGGAATTTCATCGAAAAAACTATCCTATGCATTTAATTCATCGTGATAGGAATTATATATATAATTTTTGGTCTCGTGAAGGAGAAAGTATTGCTTAAACTTCGGGGAGGATTAAATAATTGATGTATACATGCCCCAATCATGAGCTCTCAAAAGAAATTATCTTACATTATTTTTATGCTTGGCTTTCTCATGATAATCAAAACATGCTTGATTCTTATTCGATTGGCTCTTTTGTGAAGAAAGCTATTGAGTTCAGATGGAATCTTTTGGAAAGAATTAAACGCAAATCTGAAGATTGGGAGCTCAAAAAGGTAATGAGTCACGTATAACACTTAAGTTCGATTGTGTTAAATCTTTTATGGATACGATGCCTTTCACAAGTTTAGCACTAAATATGGACTTGCTCTGAGATAGTAGCTTTTTTTGTGAATCTTTTGCTACTCATGTTGATCTCCCTAAGGAGAAATGGTTTAAATACCATCCCCCTGTTAAAGAAAAGATTGAGGAGCCAATTATAGTTAAAGATGAAACTATCATTTATAATGTTGACCCAGTTGTGCCTACTGCTTACATTGAAAAACCATCTTGCCCTGTTAGGATAAAGGAACATGCTAAGGTTTCAACCGTGATTAATAAAAGTAACATTAGAGCACCTAGACTCTATAAACAAATTAAAGTTTGAACCTAATCTTTCTATGGTTAAAGATCTCTTAGTTGATAATATTGATGGCATGTTATTTATTTATGTGGCGATGCTGCTAGAATTGCTAAACCCGATGATAAAGATAAGAATAAGCCTGTGGTTGGCATGCCTGTTATCTCCTTTAAAATAGTAGATCATTGTTATCATGGCTTATGTGATTTGGGTGCTAGTGTGACTGCTATCCCGCTTACATTATATCAAGAAATTACGAATGATATTGCACCTGCTAAGATACAAGACATTGATGTTACTATTAAGCTTGCTAATATAGATACTATCACACCACTTAGGATTGTCAGTGATGTTGAAGTCTTGTGTGGGAAAATAAAATACCCTACCGATTTTCTAGTTGTTGGTTCTCCACAAGATGATTTTTATCCCATAATATTTGGTAGACCTTTCTTGAGTACTGTTAGTGCTAAGATTGATTGCGCTAAAGAAATTGTTAGTATTAACTTTGGTGATATGTCTCATGAGTTTAATTTCTCTAAGTTTCGTAGACAACCTCATGATAAAGTATTGCATAGTAAAGATAAAATTATTGGTCATGCGTCTATTGTCGTACCTCCTAGTGATCTGTTAGAACAATATTTGCTAGACCATGAAAATGATTTCCAGTTGAATTAAAAAATGAAATAGATAAGATGTTCTTTAATCAATAACCTATTCTTAAACACAATTTACCTGTTGAAACTCTATGAGGCTCTCCTCCACCTAAAGGGGATAATGCGTTTGAACTTTATTTTGTAAGTTTAATACTTTTATGATCTCTTCCCGAATCAAACATTAATCTTTCGATTCATTTGGCTCTCACGCTCCTTTTTTTGCTAGAGCTATTTCCATATTTTCTTAAGCAATGAGCCTATCCTATATCTTCTTTTTTTATCTTCCGCCTAGATAAAAATATATCATGGTCAGCAAAGTTGTTTCTTTATTTGTATTTGCCCTTTAGTTAATAATTTCAATTTCATTAAAAAAACTAAATAATAAATGGAAAATTAAAATTAATATAATTCTTTTTTCTTCAAATCCAATAAATTCTCTTTTTTATACATCGGTCGTCGATTCGGCATTGGTTAAAAAAGGGCAGGGTGCCTCCTTTTTTTCTAGTAAATAGTTCAAACCATTTTATCGATATGAGTGTTCTATATCAGATAAATTTTACATTAGCTATTTCCCGTTTAAATTCGATTTTAATAGTAATATAGTTGTAGAAAGAGTACCTCTTTTTGCGTGGACTTCAAGCAGTTTAGCTTTAACCGTGTTAATGGTCTCACATTCTTGGTTTATAGGGAATCAAAGTTGATTTACCAATGAGTCGTGAAATGCTATGGTTCTTCCATATGATTTCTGAATTTATTCAGAAATAATTCATGGACATCGTGCAACCTTTTCTTATTTATCCAAAAAATAATAAAAAATATTATAAAGTGCAGCCGGATAGATCCAGTCTATTCTTGAAATAGACAACTCGCACACACTCCCTTTTCAAAATAATAATCAAAACACCAACCACTACAGGTAGATTTATTAGATTTGTTGCTAAAATATTGGTATTAAGCCCGAAACTGCCAGTGGATGGCCACTAAGCTAAAAAATATGAAAGAATGGGTTACATTTTTCATATGCTCTCCTCTTATATATAGGACGTACAAAGAACAATGTTTTTCGATCACTTACGTCGCTCACCTGTTTTTATTGGTTTTTTAATGCAAATAGATTCTATCTAGTAATTTATTTTAGATGAAATCTTACGTCTTGTTTGACCGGTGAAGCACTTCCTTTGTTGAAATGTTATGTTCCCAAAATTCTGAAAATAGAAGGAAAAAACTTTCCACTTTTCTAAACTAAGGACGAGAAATAAGAAGGTGAGCATATCTTCTAAATTAATAATACTGAAATCGGCCCTTCGTAGAATGGGGTATTATATGTCCTGATAAATAGATAATTCAAGGAGTAATAAATAGGAGCAACTTAAATAAAGTATTGATATAATTGGAATTGCGGAAGCAAATAACAATTTACTAAAAAAGTATCTAATCAAAATCAAAAGATTTCTTTTTAGGATTAAACAAAAGGGTTCGCAAAGAAAAGCGTGATAACCCACAAGTGTAGGGGATCGCAACCGTTTTCGAGGGTAGAGTATTCAACCCAAATTTATTGATTCGACACAAGGGGAGCCAAAGAATATTCTCAAGTATTAGCAGTTGACTTGTCAATTCAACCACACCTGGATAACTTAGTATCTGCAGCAAAGTATTTAGTAGCAAAGTAGTATGGAAGTAACGGTAATAGTGATAAAAGTGGCAGTAGTAGTTTTGTAGCAATTGTAACAGTAACAACGATAAAGTAAATAAGCAAAGCACAATATGTGAAAAGCTCGTAGGCATTGGATCAATGATGGATAATTATGTCGGATGCGATTCCTCATGTAATAGTAATAACATAGGGTGACACAGAACTAGCTCCAATTCATGAATGTAATGTAGGCATGTATTCCGAATATAGTCATACGTGCTTATGGAAAAGAACTTGCATGACATCTTTTGTCCTACCCACCCGTGGCAGCGCGGTCCTAGTGGAACCTAAGGAATATTAAAGCCTCCTTTTAATTGAGTACCGGACCAAAGCATTGACACATAGTGAATACATGAACTCCTCAAACTACGGTGATCACCGAGAAGTATCCCGATTATTCTCACTTCGGGGTTGTCGGATCATAACACATAATAGGTGACTATAGACTTGCAAGATAGGATCAAGAACTCACATATATCTATTATCTATTATCTATTATCTATCTATCTATTATTTACTTAAAATATTATTTACTTAAAACAAGAGGCAAACAAGCCATTATATTCATCCACATAAATTAAATTATCTCGACCATCAATTTTAGATATAAACGGCTGAGATGTTAAGATATAAGCGTTACATACAAATACTTTGTGCATGCATTGTTTTACACAAATAAAGTCTGTCACGTACAGGTATAAAGCGATGAAAAAGTGCAAAACCAATGGCGTGCACTAGAAGGACTCCTCTAAGTTTACAAAGCCATATCACGTCTGCATTGTATGTGGAAGCATGAAAAAGTAATCAAATCCGATTTGTATTCTAATAGGAGAGAGAGAAAACGGTACATGCCTAAACCAAGCTTACGTACATGTCAAGCTAAAAAAAACCTTACGTACATGTCACCAATTTTTTTTCTTACATACTACGTGTATATAAGTGGGAGAAATTAAGGAGTACGGGTTGTATAGGAAGCTGATTGACCAGGTTAAAAAAAAGGAAGTCGATTGCCCTAATAAAAGTGACATATTCATATAAGAATTGTTAGTTCAAGTAACCATAATCAGGTGCTATTTTTTTAATCCAGCATATTGCAAACACTAACAACAATTATGATATCAGCCAAAAAGATATATTGGGTTAGAGCAAACAAGCCATTATATTCATCCACATAAATTAAATTATCTCGACCATCAATTTTAGATATAAACGGCTGAGATGTTAAGATATAAGCGTTACATACAAATACGTTGTGCATGCATTGTTTTACACAAATAAAGTCTGTCACGTACAGGTATAAAGCGATGAAAAAGTGCAAAACCAATGGCGTGCACTAGAAGGACTCCTCTAAGTTTACAAAGCCATATCACGTCTGCGTTGTATGTGGAAGCATGAAAAAGTAATCAAATCCGATTTGTATTCTAATAGGAGAGAGAGAAAACGGTACATGCCTAAACCAAGCTTACGTACATGTCAAGCTAAAAAAAACCTTACGTACATGTCACCAATTTTTTTTCTTACATACTACGTGTATATAAGTGGGAGAAATTAAGGAGTACGGGTTGTATAGGAAGCTGATTGACCAGGTTAAAAAAGGAAGTCGATTGCCCTAATAAAAGTGACATATTCATATAAGAATTGTTAGTTCAAGTAACCATAATCAGGTGCTATTTTTTTAATCCAGCATATTGCAAACACTAACAACAATTATGATATCAGCAACCAATTTTGCATTTCCTCTTTGGTTTTGCTCTATGATGGTTCTAGGCGACTCGCTCTGATAAATGTCAACATGTGTAATCAAAGAACAAAACATTTTAGCTTTAATATGAAGTTATATTTAGTTGAAAAACATTTTTAAAATCTACCATATAAAATATTTTAAATAATACTGGAATTAACTCAAATGTAAAAAAATTGAAAATTTGCAATCGAAAGCATGCCTTATGCAGCACATGCAATACTAGAATGAAATGAAATGTAAAATAAAATTAGCAATTTTTCAATCGATAGCATGCATTATGTGCCCCAGGTATCAGATGTTGATGTGATATACATCTGATGAATCCGCATGCATAGGGTTTTTGGATGTTCTAATATATATTGATTTTGCGGTAGTAAAAGTCCTTAACAAGAGTACAGTAGAGATGAGTAGGCGCCTGCATCAATCAATTCTCACTATTGGAGTTCAAGATGGCTAGAAGCGATAAGATGATTTGTCAACTGACCGCTGCCAACATATGATGTGCACAAGTGAGCATTTTATGCGGAAAAGGAATCATGTTTTGTCAACTGACCACTGCCAACATATAATCTGGAAATGGACATGCTTTTAGTTGTAATCATTCTTCTATTATTTGCTTATGAGATCTGGATAACTATAGATGGTTATGGATTAGTCACTACATATAGCACATATAGTGTGTCAATGTTGCCACATAGAGCTTTTTTCTGAATGAATATTGTTTCAGTTTATTAAATTGTCGAACGAAAACGATTTATATGACCATCCTTCTGATATTTTGTATATAACTTTGACTTAAAAGCTTAAACATTAATCCTGTGATTTTCACTCTCCCCACAACACTAAGCTACAAATCCATGCTTGATGTAACATTTACATGTTGTTAAAACAGTCGACTTCTTCTAGACATAGATTGTACGCACAACTATAGGTACTACTGTAAAGAAAGACATAAGAAAAACTTGCCAATCAAAAAGACAGAGTGTGTCCCGGCAAAAAAATTCAAGGAGAGGAGCGTGAGACATAAATATAAGAAGCCGGACATAAATAGGAAAAGGGAGTTTGACATTGTTAACTAATCATGTGACATGGCGTCTCTCAACAGAGAAAAAAACTTATCATGTTATGCACGGTAAGGAACGCAGAAAAAATTACCCTCAATTGGAATAAAAAAGACATGATAAACTAAAACTTGCTTCAAGCCAGCTGTCACACATGATACCTTTATTGTTTATCCAGTATAACCAGTTTTGTTTTCTCAGAAAATATTGACCACTTTTAAATTAATATGGTTCATGCCAAACAGTAATACAGACTATGGCTATGTAGTGATTACTAGCGTATGAGCTAACTGTACAAATTCTAAGCGCACATGAAAAGGCACACGTTTTCTATTACACCTGGGGAGTACTTAAATAAGCAGTACTGAGTTGAGCTGACATTCGCATGCCAATGTAAAACTTCAGTAGTATGTATGTATGCTCCAACTATAAAAAAGATAAACTAGGTTAGTCGACATTCCCAGAGTTTTTGCTCACTAGGTTAGCCGACATATGCTAAGGTGAATTAGTTCCCGCAAAAAAAATATAGATGATTTAATATTTTCATAGAACTTCGTAATTAATATGTACAACTGGATGGTTAATTAGTGAAAAATAAATAGCAAAACGCTCTATTTTATATGTGTATTTTGAAGAAAAAATAAAAGGAAACCAACAAATTGGTTTCATGTAAAATCTGTTTGAAGTCTAAAAAATAATTAGTGATCATATTTATATAAGAAATTCAAACTAATCATCAAACATATTTAATAGTATAGCAATTGATCAATGAGTGGAATGGAAATGAAGGTCGTCATGCATAAGTCAACGATAATACAGTGAATTCATGAAGTCGAAAAGCAAGAGAGAAGTGTTGATTGGGAAGACTCAAGGTATATAAGAACCGAGCAAATGACGTAGATGATATTTTGTTAAAGTAATTATTAGACTGATGCTAATGTGCTACGTTGCAAGTGGGTGGAGCGATAACGGTTGCAAAGCATTATATCAAGTCCTTCAGTTTGTGTAGATGGGCATCATAAAAGAAGAAAAATCTATATCAAACATGGAGATGCAATTTTGGAAAGATGGGTATGCAGGCAACATGAAGGCACTGCAAAAATTGGCTAACGGCAATAAAAATATGTCCAATTTAAGAAGGAACGAAGAGATCACACAGGTTTTATGTTAAATCCATCAATGTTCTAAAAAATGCTGATATAAAGCTAGACAACCATAGAACTCTAAGTCTTGCATAACTACCAGCCATGGAAAACAACATGTTTCATCTACTCAAGTTATCTAATGAAATCAAATGTGGGTTCCTCTTTATTTTTATGTTGGCACTTCCCTTATGGATTTAGAAGTACTCACGAACAACCTACCGCACTTAGGGATTTATTTGTTGTTAAATAATTCTTTGTGAGCTTCAATATTTGGTAAAAACTAAAAGTAAGTAAATATTCAGCTTAGTAAAGAAATTTATTAATTCCAATACCACCCTGCTGAGTGGAATGATTTCTAAAAATTTACTATAAGTTTTCAAGAGATATTAGCAAAAAAGCTCTAAATTATATATCGATGTTAATGTAGCATCGAAATAAATTTTCTGATATACTTAGACAATAATTGTTTTTATAATTTCATATGTTTTCCTGATGGTTTATCACTATCTCTATCCGCCGATAATATAAAAGGTGCAAGAACAAACATGCACAAATCTAGCCGCGCAAATGCGCGGGTAACACTGCTAGTTCATGAAAACATAATAGGTTCAGATCTGAAATCATGGCACTCGGGCCCTAGTGACAAGAATTAAGCATAGCAAAGTCATAGCAACATCAATCTCAGAACATAGTGGATACTAGGATCAAACCCTAACAAAACTAACTCGATTACATGGTAAATCTCATCCAACCCATCACCGTCCAGCAAGGCTATGATGGAATTACTCACGCACGACGGTGAGCATCATGAAATTGGTGAGGGAGGATGGTTGATGATGACGACGGCGACGAATCCCCCTCTCCGGAGCCCCGAACGGACTCCAGATCAGCCCTCCCGAGACAGATTAGGGCTTGGCGGCGGCTCCGTATCGTAAAATGCGATGAAACTTTCTCTCTGTTTTTTTCTCCCCAAACGTCAATATATAGAGTTGGAGTTGAGGTCGGTGTAGCACCAGGGGCCCACGAGGCTGGGGTGCGCCCAGGGGGGCAGGCGCGCCTGCCACCCTCGTGGAAATGTGGTGGGCCCCCTGGCCTTGATTCTTTCGCCAATTTTTTTATTAATTCTGAAAAGTTGCTCCGTGGATTTTCAGTTCATTCCGAGAACTTCTGTTTTTTCACAAATATAACACCATGGCAATTCTGCTGAAAACTGCGTCAGTCCGGGTTAGTTCCATTTAAATCATGCAAGTTAGAGTCCAAAACAAGGGCAAAAGTGTTTGGAAAAGTAGATACGGCGGAGACGTATCAACTCCCCCAAGCTTAAACCTTTGCTTGTCCTCAAGCAATTCAGTTGATAAACTGAAAGTGATAAAGAAAAACTTTTACAAACTCTGTTTGCTCTTGTGTTGTAGATATGTAAAGCCAGCATTCAAGTTTTCAGCAAAGATTATGAACTAACCACATTCACAATAATGTTTAGGTCTCATGTTTACTCATATCAATGGCATAATCAACTAGCGAGCAATAATAATAAATCTCGGATGACAACACTTTCTCAAAACAATCATAATATGATATAACAAGATGGTATCTCGCTAGCCTTTCTGAGACCGCAAAACATAATTTCAGAGCACATTTAAAGATCAAGGACTAACTAAACATTGTAATTCATGGTAAAAGAGATCCAGTCATAGTCATACCCAATATAAACTAATAGTAATACAGGCAAATGACAGCGGTGCTCTCCAGCGGGTGCTTTTTAATAAGAGGGTGATGACTCAACATAAAAGTAAATAGGTAGGCCCTTCACAGAGGGAAGCAGGGATTTGTAGAGGTGCCAGAGCTCGATTTTGAAATAGAGATAAGTAATATTTTGAGCGGCATACTTTCATTGTCAACATAACAACCGAGAGACGGCGATATCTTCCATACTACACACATTATAGGTGGTTACCAAACAGAATGGTAAAGTTTATACTCGCCCTCCACCAACAAGCATCAACCCATGTCTTGCTCGAAACAACGAGTGCCTCCAACTAACAAGAGTCCCGGGGGAGTTTTGTTTGCAATTAATTTGATTTGATTTGCATAAAGCATGGGACTGGGCATCCCGGTGACCAGCCATTTCTCGTGAGTGAGGAGCGGAGTCCACTCCTCTTGAGAATAACCCGCCTGGCATGGAAGATACAGACAACCCTAGTTGATACATGAGCTATTCGAGCATACAAAACAGAGTTTTATTTGAAGGTTTAGAGTTTGGCACATACAAATTTACTTGGAACGGCAGGTAGATACCATATATAGGCAGGTATGGTGGACTCATATGGAATAACTTTGGGGTTTATGGAAGTGGATGCACAAGCAGTATTCCCGCTTAGTACAAGTGAAGGCTAGAAAAAGACTGGGAAGCGAACAACTGAGAGAGCAATAACAGTCATGAACATGCATTAAAATTAATATACACCGAGTGCAAGCATGAGTAGGATATAATCCACCATGAACATAAATATCATGAAGGCTATGTTGATTTTGTTTCAACTACATGCGTGAACATGTGCCAAGTCAAGTCACTCGAATCATTCAAAGGAGGATACCACCCTATCCTACCACATCACAACCGTTTTAATAGCATGTTGGCACGCAAGGTAAACCATTATAAACTCCTAACAAATTAAGCATGGCATAAGCAACTATAATCTCTAATTGTCATTGCAAACATGTTTATTCATAATAGGCTGAATCAGGAACGGTGAACTAATCATACTTACAAAAACAAGACAGGTCGAGTTCATACCAGCTTCTCTCATTTCAATTAGCCCATCATATATCGTCGTTATTGCCTTTCACTCGCACGACCGAATGGTGTGTATAATAATAATAGTGCATGTACAATGGACTAAGCTGGAATCTGCAAGCATTCAACTCAAGGAAGAAGACAAGGTAATATGGGCTCTAGGTTAAATCAACGATAATGCATATAAGAGCCAAATGACATTTTCATTATGGTCTTCTCCTCTCGACCCCCAAAGAAATAAAACTATTTACACGGGAAAGCTCCCAACAAGCAAAAGAAGAACGAGAAATATTTTTGGGTTTTCTTTTAATATTACTACTACAAGCATGAAAAGTAAACTAGCTAAAAGCTACAACTAATTTTTTTGGTTTTTATTAAAGTTTTTCAAACACACAAGAAGAAGGCTAGAAAAGAAAATAACTAGGATGGATATTACAATGAAAAAGTATGAGCACCGACAACTAGCATGAGTGTGTGAACATAAATGTAATGTCGGTGGGAAATACGTACTCCCCCAAGCTTAGGCTTTTGGCCTAAGTTGGTTTATGGCCATGGCTGATATCCAAAGTCGTAGTTGGGGTCGTACTGAGATGCAACATCCATTGCCTCCTAAGCTGCAGCATGGCGGTGAGCTGCCTCCATCCTCCTCTCATACTCATCTGCCTCCTCCCTGGTAATAACATATCTTCCTTTTGCCTGATAATCAAAGAAGGCAGGAGCAGGGAGAGTAATATGGATAGCGCAACATCTGTCAAAGATTAGTCAATACTGGAGGGACTGTTCGTTCCTCTCAAGAAAACGATGATGAACCATGGCATTATAATCTAAGTAAACAAGAGGAAACTCAACATCACAATCACGTATGGGTATCTCAAGAAAATTAGCTAGAGGGGTTGCATAAATTCCTCCAAAGAAATCTCCATTAATTCTATTATTATGCAACCTACGTGCGATAATGGCTCCTAAATTTTAATGTTTGTCTCCTAATACAGCACTCCTGAGAATAGTGAGGTCAGGGACACACATGTGACATGCTTCATCCTTACCATTTATGCACCTACCTATGAAGAGAGCTAAATAATGTATAGCAGGAAAATGAATGCTCCCTATGGTAGCTTGTGTTATATATCTAGACTCCCCCGCAGTTATATTAGCAAGAAAATCTCTAAACTCAGATTTGCGAGGCTCACTAGTGCTACCCCATTGTGGAAGTTTGCAAGCAGTGTTAAAATCCTCTAAGTCCATAGTATAAGAATTTTCATAAAGATCAAACAGGACAATTTGAGAATTGCGTGACGATGAAAATTCAAACCTTCTCACAAAGGAATTAGTGAGATAGTGGTACTGACGGCACTCATCTGCCTCGAAGCTCTGAAGTTCAGTGTTGCGCACATATCCGTCAAATTCCTCCTTGATTCCTGTTCGAACCATAAAGTCCTCTGACAGCCATTCGCTAGCCCGCACTTGAGCTTCTCTTGGTGGTTCATCATCCGCATCGCGTATTGCGAGCCTGGGTCCTTGCTTCCTTGAAGAACCACCTTGGTACATTTTCCTAAACATATTTCTTCCTCTGAAAAATTTTTGAAATTCTTAGTAATTTCATATAAAAGTGAACTAAACTCAAAAAAATTGATAGCAACTACTCCCACAAGTGCCTAGAGACTATATCATGCATTAGAACTACTTGGGACCATAAAAATTTGACATGCAAGCTCAAGAACAGGGTCACCTAGGCAGAAAAAATTTGCAATGAATAAAGCACTAGAAATAAAACTAATTGGACCATTGGAGGAGTCACATACCAAGGAACAATCCCCCAAAGCAGTTTTGTAAGTGGAGCTTTGAGCAAGGAGATAAAAAATCATAGCAAAATGAGCTAGAACTCGTACTTGAGCTGGTTGGTGATTTTTTTGGGAGGAAGAAGAAGTGTGTGGTGGCTGGAATAAGTGGAGGGGAGCCACCATGGGCCCACGAGGCAGGGGGCACGCCCTGGACCCTCGTGGCCAGGTGCTTGCTCCCCCTGCTGTGTTCTAAGTGCCAAATATTCTCAAATATTTCAGAAAAAATCATATTAAATTGGCAGGGCATTTGGAGAACTTTTATTTTCGGGGTATTTTTTATTGCATGGATAATTCAGAAAACATGCAGAAAATACTATTTTTGCTTTATTTGTTCTAAATAACAGAAAGTAAAAAGAGGGTACAGAATGTTGTGCCTTCTAACTTCATCCATCTCATGATCATCAAAAGGAATCCACTAACAAGGTTGATCAAGTCTTGTTAACAAACTCATTTCGAATAACATGGAACCGGAGAAATTTCGAAAAACACTAGGTTACCTCAACGGGGATATGAACATCCCCAATAATAAGAATATCATCTTTCTTCTTGACAATAGGAAGAGGAAATTCAAAACCTCCAATAATAATCGATGGAATTTTTCCAATAGAATTGATGCTATGAACTTGAGGTTGTTTCCTCGGAAAGTGTACCGTATGCTCATTACCATTAACATGAAAAGTGACATTGCCTTTGTTGCAATCAATAACAGCCCCTGCAATATTCAAAAGGGTCTTCCAAGAATAATGGACATACTATCGTCCTCGGGAATATCAAGAATAACAAAGTCCGTTAAAATAGTAACATTTGCAACCACAACAGGCACATCCTCATAAATACCGACAGGTATAGCAGTTGATTTATCGGCCATTTGCAAAGATATTTCAGTAGGTGTCAACTTATTTAATTCAAGTCTACGATATAAAGAGAGAGGCATAACACTAACACCGGCTCCAAGATCACATAAAGAAGTTTTAACATAGTTTCTTTTAATGGAGCATGGTATAGTTGGTACTCCTGGATCACCAAGTTTCTTAGGTATTCTACCTTTAAAAGTATAATTGGCAAGCATGGTGGAAATTTCAGCTTCCGGTATCTTTCTTTTATTTGTAACAATATCCTTCGTATACTTACATAAGGATTCATTTTAAGCATATCAGTCAAATGCATATGTAAGAAGATAGGTCTAATCATTTCAGCAAAGCGCTCAAAATCCTCATCATCCTTTTTCTTGGATGGTTTAGGAGGAAAGGGCATGGGTTTCTGAACCCATGGTTCTCTTTCTTTACCGTGCTTCCTAGCAACAAAGTCTCTCTTATCATAATGTTGATTGTTTGATTGTGGGTTATCAAGATCAACAGCAGGTTCAACCTCTACATTATTGTTATTACTAGGTTTAGCGTCAACATGAACATCATCATCATTATTATTAATAGGTTCATAATCATCACCAGATTGTGTTTCAGCATCAGAAATAGAAATGTTATTGGGATTCTCAGGTGTTTCTACAATAGGTTCACTAGAAGCATGCAAAGTCCTATCATTTTTCTTTTTCTTCTTTTTAGAAGGATAGGTGCATCTAAATCATTTCTTTGAGAATCTTGCTCAATTCTCTTAGGGTGGCCTTCAGGATACAAAGGTTCCTGAGTCATTTTACCAGTTCTAGTAGACACTCTAGCAGCAAAATCATGTTTATTATTCAATTCATCGAGCAAATAACTTTGAGCCTTAAGTACTTGTTCTGCTTGAGTGGTAACCATAGAAGCATATTTAGTAATGAGTCTAAGTTCAAATTTAACTCTAGACATATAATCTGTCAAGTGTTCAATCATATAAGCATTTCTTTCCAATTGTCTACCAACATAAGCATTGAAGTTTTCTTGTTTAACAATAAAATTGTCAAACTCATCAAAGCATTGGCTAGCAGACTTATAATAAGGAATATCACCTTCATAAAATCTATAGAGAGAATTACCTTTACTACCTGTGTCGGGTTATCAAGACCATGTGTTTCTTCAATAGGTGGTAAATTAAGACCATGTATTTCTTTAATAGGAGGTAAATTCTTAACATCTTCAGCTCTAATACCTTTCTCTTTCATTGATTTCTCTGCCTCTTGCATATCTTCAGGACTGAGAAATAGAAATCCCCTTTTCTTCGGAGTTGGTTTACACTACTAGGGAAAAGCCTAGCAGCAGCGCGGGTTTTGGGCCTATCAAGATGGCCAAGGCGGGAGCGCTCTTGATAAGGCTCTGACTAATGCTTAGCAATAGCGCGTCTTGACCCACGCTACTGCTAAATTGACTTAGTAGCAGCGCTTCTTCAGAACATCGCTACTGGTATTTAGTAGTAGCGCTTCTCCTTACCCGCGCTACTACTATTATTTAGTATTTTATTTCTTTTCTTTTTCATGTTGTATTCATACACCTTTACACAAGTTTTCATACAACAGGAATTTAGAGATTGTTTTTACATCATAATGAGTTATTACATCATGGGGTGAAAGAACCGTGGACTAGTTTCAAGTGGATGTCCATCCACTTGAAACTAATCATGATTCTTTCACCCAATGATATAATAATATCATCATCATCATCATATCATTAACAACTTAGCATCATAATACATAATTGTCATATAACACCTCCTCAAGATCATCGTTTTCATCATTGACATCACATAACACCTCCTCAAGATCATCATTATCAACTCTAACACATTACCACATAATAAACATATTGTACCTCATAGGACCTATTACATTCGATTAAGACCTACTACATTTTCTAAGGTAAAATAGCAAAAAACAAGATAGCCCCTGACTCTCCATTATGGAGAATGGAGATTATCATGTCTCCAATTCTTGCCTTTCGCTGAATGTTACTTCCAAGAACCTCCTTGCGAATGTCCATACATTTCTTCCATTCTTTGATGATCATGTGTTCACGGGTTTTAGAAATCCGATATGCACAGGTGAGCTCCGTAGATTTACCTGGCAGTATGTTCAGAACTGAGAGGCGACCATGCAGAGACATCAGATGAGGCACACAATCCATCGGGAGTTTCTGTTGAAAGACATAATAATAACTTCGTAGTTAGCAATGATGTACTAGTTTTAGAAGTATGCAAAAGATGCACGGATGTCGTAATAGTAAAAAATCTTACCAGGGTATCTCCAGAGAAGTTATCGTGGTTCAACACATGCACTAGTGGCACGTATCATCATAATTTGGAGGAGTTCGATAATAGTCACTGTAATTCTCAAGAAGAGTACAAAATGCGATCAGATGATTTTTCTCCTTATACGTTAATTCGGTGCCATCGGTGTAGTGGGTTTTATCTACCATCTTCCGCACAGTCTTTGAAGAATCAAAAAAGCTGTCAATGGAAATAAGCTATCAACTATGCTGAAATAAACAATATAAATTAGTTAATAACTATGTTTGAGAAACTCACATAGCGGTACAATCGGAAGCGTATCAACAAGGACCCAAATGTCCATATTGTCTTCCTCGCTGTCAGGATCACCAAGATCCATGGTGACAATCATACCCTCATAAAAACCATACATTTTTCAAAGTGCTTCCCAATTTTGGCAACCAAAATGGGTTACGCTCTGAGCATTGCACAGATTTACTTCAAAATCCATATCATGATGGGTCCTCAGGTGTATTTTCTTTGTTTCGAAATTTTCATGGTCTTCAAAACCCATCCTCTCCAAGACATAGCGTCTTGCATGGCATGGGATAAGCTAGTCGAATTGTAAAAATATGAAAATTAGACGTTGAAATAGTTGAAGTCATGCTTAATTACGAAAAAACACTTGTCGTTGTTGCGTACCATTTCACAATCGAAGGTCTCCTCGAGCTTAATGCTGAAGCGCCGATCTTCGTCCAGCCGAACGAACCTGTCGCACATACCTCGATCGTCGTGGCACCAGCTACACTCCCCCGGGAGACCGTCGTCATCCGAGTACGACATTTCCTACGATCATAATTCAAAGATTAAACTTGTACATATTCTAGCACAAGTCATGCCAGAATTCACGACAAAATCCGGCATGACCTTTGCTAAAAAAGGACATATCGAGCGCCTGAAATTTGCCGGAACGGAAATTAATCAACACTCCGGCAAAACATAGGCCACTCGGAGATGTAAACTGAACATGAACGGCCACTTGGGCAACCACATATCCTATTTGAGCAACAACACAAGCTATACAAGGATATTTGGCTGGTCTCACCTCGATGTCGGAGGGGGTCGGTGACTCGGACGACGGCGGGGATGTCGGAGGGGGTCGGTGACGGGGACGACGGAGGTCACCTGAAACCATATAAGTTATCACTAATACATCCCGAATAATTGCTTAAACTAAAAAATAACAACAAATATGACATGTTCAACTAGTTTTACTAATTCAACTAGTTCTTACTAAATATAAACTTACTATAAATAGAAAAAAACTAGTTCTTTCTAAAAATAAAGTAGTTCAACTAGTTATATTAATTATCTTACTAAAAATAGATTAGTTCTGTTAATTCAACTAGTTCAACTAGTTTATTAATTTACTTACTAAACTAGTTCAACTACAACTAAAGTAGTTCAACTACCACTACTACTACTAAAAATCTAGTACTAACTAAGAAACATCTAGTACTAGCTAACCCTAAATTAACATCTACTACTACTAAATCTAGTACTAACTAGTGGCAGGGGGTGGGGGGCGACGGAGAGGTAGCTAGGGGAGGCGAGGTCGAGGGCGGTGGGAGGAGGGCTGCCGACGGAGGAGGGAGGAGGGGCGTCCACAGGCGGAGGGAGGAGGGCGGCGGCGGAGGAGGGAGGGGCGGCCGTAGGCGGAGGGAGGATGTGCGAGGAGGATGGAGGAGGGACGGAAGGAGGGGAGTACCTCGGAGGCGGACGGACGAAGGCGGCGGCGGCGACGCACGACGGCGGTTACGCGGGCGAGAGTGAGAGTGTGAGTGAGAGGGCCGGTCGTGCACGTGGGGATAAGGTAGGGATAGGTTTTGCGCGTTTGCCAAACGCCATCTGAACCTGAATAGCGATGGCGTTGTTTAGTAAAGTGCGCCATCGCTATAGCTAGCGGGCGAGGTCGTGGCAACTATAGCAGTAGCGCCAGATGGTGGACGCGCCATCGCTATTTCCTGTCGGCAGCTGCTCTGGCGACACGCGCTGCTGCTAAGTAGCAGTAGCGTGGTATTTTGAAGAGCGCTGCTGGTAAGATTCTGTGTATAGGCTTTTCCCTAGTAGTGTTAGGAATAGGCTCATGAGTTGGCTCAGGAAGTGTCCAATTATTTTCATTAGTCAACATATTATTCAATAGTAATTCAGCTTGATCGACTGTTCTTTCCCTGAAAACACAACCAACACAACTATCCAAGTGGTCCTTGGAAGCATCGGTTAGTCCATTATAAAAGATATCAAGTATTTCATTTTTATTAAGAGGATGATCAGGCAAAGTATTAAGTAATTGGAGAAGCCTCCCCAAGCTTGTGGGAGACTCTCTTCTTCAATTTGCACAAAATTATATATTTCCCTTAAAGCAACCTGTTTCTTATGAGCGGGAAAATATTTAGCAGAGAAGTAATAAATCATATCCTGGGGACTATGCACACAACCAGGATCAAGAGAATTAAACCAAGTTTTAGCATCACCCTTTAATGAGAACGGAAATATCTTAAGGATATAATAGTAGCGAGATTTCTCATCATTAGTGAATAGGGTGGCTATATCATTTAATTTAGTAAGATGTGCCACAACAGTTTCAGATTCATATCCATAGAAAGGATCAGATTCAACCAAAGTAATTATCTCAGGATCGACAGAGAATTCATAATCCTTATCAGTAACAAAGATAGGTGAAGTAGCAAAAGCAGGGTCATATTTCATTCTAGCATTCAGAGTTTTCTGTTTAAGTTTAGCTAATAACTTCTTAAGATCAGATCTATCATTGCAAGCAAGAAAATCTCTAGCAGTTTCTTCATCCATAACATAACCCTCAGGAACAACAGGCAATTCATATTTAGGGGGAGAACCTTCATCATCACTATCTTCAATAATATCAGTTTCGATAATTTCATTCTCTCTAGCCCTAGCAAGTTGTTCATCAAGAAATTCACCTAGTGGCACAGTAGTATCAAGCATAGAAGTAGTATCATCATAAGTATGATGCGTAGCAGAAGTGGCATCATCAACAACATGTGACATATCAGAATTAATAGCAGAAGCAGGTTTAGGTGTCGCAAGCTTACTCAAAACAGAAGGTGAATCAAGTGCAGAGCTAGATGGCAGTTCCTTACCTCCCCTCGTAGTTGAGGGATAAATTTTTGTTTTTTCATCTTTCAAGTTCCTCATAGTCACCAGCAGATATAAATCCCAAGTGACTCAAAGAATAGAGCTATGCTCCCCGGCAACAGCGCCAGAAAATAGTCTTGATAACCCACAAGTGTACGGGATCGCAACAGTTTTCGAGGCTAGAGTATTCAACCCAAAATATTGATTCGACACAAGGGGAGCCAAAGAACTTCTCAAGTATTAGCAGTTGAGTTGTCAATTCAACCACACCTGGATAACTTAGTATCTGCAGCAAAGTATTTAGTAGCAAAGTAGTATGGAAGTAATGGTAACAGTGATAAAAGTGGCAGTAGTAGTTTTGTAGCAATTGTAACAGTAACAACAGTAAAGTAAATAAGCAAAGCACAATATGTGAAAAGCTCGTAGGCATTGGATCAATCATGGATAATTATGTCGGATGCGATTCCTCACGTAACAGTTATAACATAGGGTGACACAGAACTAGCTCCAATTCATCAATGTAATGTAGGCATGTATTCCGAATATAGTCATACGTGCTTACGGAAAAGAACTTGCACGACATCTTTTGTCCTACCCTCCCGTGGCAACGGGGTCCTAGTGCAAACTAAGGGATATTATGGCCTCCTTTTAATAGAGTACCGGACCAAAGCATTAACACATAGTGAATACATGAACTCCTCAAACTACAGTCATCATCGAGAAGTATCCCGATTATTGTCACTTCGGCGTTGTCGGATCATAACACATAATAGGTGACTATAGACTTGCAAGATAGGATCAAGAACTCACATATGTTCATGAAAACATAATAGGTTCAGATCTGAAATCATGGCACTCAGGCCCTAGTGACAAGCATTAAGCATAGCAAAGTCATAGCAACATCAATCTCGTAACATAGTGGATACTAGGGATCAAACCCTAACAAAACTAACTTGATTACATGGTAAATCTCATCCAACCCATCACTGTCCAGCAAGCCTACGATGGAATTACTCACACACGGCGGTGAGCATCATGAAATTGGTGATGGAAGATGGTTGATAATGACGACGGCGATGAATCCCCCTCTCCGGAGCCCCGAACGGACTCTAAATCAGCCCTCCCGAGAGAGATTAGGGCTTGGCGGCAGCTCTGTATCATAAAACGCGATGAAACTTTCTCTCCGATTTTTTTCTCCCCGAACGTGAATATATAGAGTTGGAGTTGAGGTCGGTGGAGCACCAGGGGGCCCACGAGGCAGGGGGTGCGCCCAGGGGGGCAGGCGCGCCTCCCACCCTCATGGAAATGTGGTGGCCCCCCTGGCCTTGATTCTTTTCACCAATATTTTTTATTAATTCTGAAAAGTTGCTCCGTGTATTTTCAGGTCATTCCGAGAACTTTTGTTTCTGCACAAAAATAACACCATGGCAATTCTGCTGAAAACTGCGTCAGTCCGGGTTAGTTCCATTCATGCAAGTTAGAGTCCAAAACAAGGGCAAAAGTGTTTGGAAAAGTAGATACGGCGGGGACGTATCAAAGCTCTAGTGCCACAACTGGTCCATAAATTGTTAAAGCTTCCATAAAAGCTAGACTAAGCAATTAAGTACCTCTTATTTTACCTTCTGCTTCTGGCTGTCTCACACTACCTTCTACAGCTCGTCCTGCAGTAGTACCTTGACCAACTCGAGGTCCAATAGAAGAAAGCCCTACGCCCAATCCAGCAGCAATAACAAAAGCAATAGCAATTAGTGGATTCATGGTGAGTAGTTCCTCGTGTCAGAAAAAAAAATGGTTAAGGATACAATCAACCAAAAAAATTCTAACTTCTAAGCTCTATTGGGGAGAAGTAACGTAACTAAAAAGTACAAATTGAAATCAAATTGAAATGATAATGTGAATTGTCCGAACTACATAGAAGGGAATCCCATATCCATATATCACATTATATAACGAATCTAACCTGGGAATATATAATATATTATCATACACACACACACACACATACGCACACACACACACACACACACACACACACACACACACACGTTTGTTTCTTCTATTTTGTTTGCATACTTGCTCATTTTCTATTGAATCAGATTCTAAAATCATTGCTTAAGTGGAAACCCGCATAAAAGAGGACTCCACTTATAGACATTAAGGATATTATAGTATAGATCTAGCCTGACTCCACCCTCCTTAATGCAAATCTACTTCGAAAATTCCATAATATAGTCTATTCTATTCTCTCTCCTACAACTCTAGGCTATATATTCATAGAATTTCTAACTATTTGTTTGCAACCAAGCAGATTATCTGGAACCATGCATGAATTGAGCTAAGCTGCAAAACAATACTATTTCCAAAACTAGTCCCTCCATGGATTCACCTATATTGGTTGTGGCTAATGCTGCAAAAATAAGAGCTTGAATACCGCTTGTAATTAATCCAAGAAACATGACCGGTATAGGGATTACTAAGGGGACCAAAGAAATAAGAACAACAACGACTAATTCATCCTCCAATATATTCCTAAAAAGTCGAAAGCTAAGCGACAATGGTTTTTTGAAATCTTCTAGGATGTTAATTGGTAAAAGGATTGGAGTTGGTTTAATATATTTCTAAATAGCTGAATCTTTTTTGCTAAGACCATCATAAAAATATGTTGCTGACATGAGCAAAGCTAAAGCAAAAGTAGTATTTATATCATTCGTGGGCGCTGCTAATTCCCCATGGGGTAACTCTATAATTTTCCAAGGTAAAAGAGCGCCCGACCAATTCAAAACAAAAATAAAAAGGAACATAGTTCCGATAAAGGGAACCCAGGGACCATATTCTTCTCGAATCTGAGTTTTGCTCAAGTCTCGAATAAACTCAAGGACATATTCAAAAAAAATTGACCGTCGATCGGGATGGTTTGTGAATTCCGAACAGCTATGACAACTGAACCGAGCAAGATAGTCATTACGACCCAAGAAGTGATGAGTACTTAGGCATGAATTTAGAAACCTCCTATTTGCCAATAGAAGTGTTGGCCTACTTCTACACCCGATATATCATATAATAATTTGCCCTTTTATTTTGATTGAATATACTCCCTCCATTTTTGTATAGAAGGCCACTATGAAAAACACATTTTGCATCTATACAAGGCCACCAACAATAATGGAGGCAAATATTAATGACGTTTCCTCATACTAGTAACCCATCATTTAATTACTAGCATGCATGTAGTGGATGATAATGACATGCTCACCTATTTCCTCCTTCATGGCCACTTAGTTTCATCTAATGTGCATGCACCCTATTAACTAACCTGGTAATTGAGAAAACAAATTGGCTTGTAAAGCACGCATTAATTTTTACCTTGGTACCTGTAATTTGAGTTTGTGGCCTTGTATATAAAAATGGAGGGAGTACTATTTTTCCGACTTTACCACACATTACTGTATGCGCTTGTAGAGAAGTATGTATCCAGGAAGTAAATTCTAACCTCTTTCTTTTGAATCCAATTTCAAATTAGATTAGAAAGATAGAAAGGCCATGAGGGTGAAAAAATCAAAATAAAATATTTTTAATTAGTTCTCCTTTTTTTGGAATTTTCTTATTATCCTTTCATTTTTTACAAAATCTTTTTCAAACTCAAAAATACAATACAACAACGAAAATCCAATTCGGTGCCTGTGCTCATCTCACTTTTCGGTCAAAAAAATCAAAACAAATACTAAAACAAATTCGAAAAAACATGTTTTGTGTGATAGACAATTGTATGCGTGTGGTTCGCTCCAAATTTCAACTTATTTGGACATCTGAGCAGCTCTTGAAAAAAAACATATCGGGTCAGAACAGTTTGTGAACAGTAAACTTTTTTACAGACCCTGAATTTGTCTTTTTTGCTGAGAGTTGCTCAGATGTCCAAATGAGTTGAAATTTGGAGCGCACCTCACACATAAACTTATCTACCACACAAAAATAATTTGGATTTTTTCTAGAATTTTTTTATATTTGTTTTGATTTTTTAAATGCGAGGGTGCAGATGAGCTCGGTAGTAGAAACGCCGCACTCATACAATAGTCAGTATTCCTTATAATAGATATACTTAATTATATCGTAAGAATCTTAAGTTATTTTTCGACTAGATATAAATAGTAAATTTGAACTGAGACACCTATATCATGACAGATTTAAACTTACCTTCTACTTCCGTCACCTTAGTAGGCTTAGTATTTCCGGCAATTGCAATGACTTCTTTATTTCTTTATGTGCAAAAAAAGAAATTGTCTAGTATTTTCTGGTGTAAGTAATATAATATGGTAGGGTATGTGGCTTTTTCTACACAAAATTGCTACACACAAATGAAAAACAGTTATGGATGTAGATATAGGTTACGAGCATAAATGTATGCATATGCAGAGCCAAGTATAGCACATTTCATTTTATTTATTTTAATTGAATCAACGAATATTTTTTGAATAGAAAGTCAATGTATCTAACCTATTATTTCACAGGAGTACTAGTTCTTTGAAAGGCGATTTCAGAATAAAAAAAGTAAAGTCGAAATTATTTAGCTTATTCTCATAATATCAATCAACCGCGGTTGGATTTAGTATATCTAATATGAATCGACGATTAGAACACATATGGGTAGAACTTCTTAAAGGTTTTTGAAAAAGGGTTAATATTTTGTGGGCCTGTATTCTTTCTCTAGGTTCACTAGGATTCTTATCGGTTGGGATTTCCAGCTATCTCGGTAAGAATATTATATCTATAATTCCATCTCAACAAATTCTTTCTTTTCCGCAGGGGGTGGTGATGTCTTTCTCGAAATCGCATGCCAATTCATTAGATCCTACTTGTGGTGTACTATTTTGTGGAATGTAGGTAGTGGTTATGACGGATTGGATAGGAAAAGGAATAGTGTCCATTTTCCGTTGGGGATTCCTGGAATAAAGCAGCGCATCTTCCTTCGATTCCTTATGCGGGATATCCAGTCAATTAGAATTCAGGTTAAAGATGGTCTTTATCCTTGTCATATTCTTTATATGGAAATCCGGGGCCAGGGGATAATTCCCTTGACTCATATTGATGATATTTTTTTACTCCACGAGAAATTGAACAAAAAGTTGCGAATTGGCCTGTTTCTTGCACGTACCAATTGAAGTATTTTGAGGTATCTTTTTCGAACTGAGTTGAATGAAGAAAAGAAGAATTGGAAGAAGAAATGGTTTCTCAATACGGGGAGGAAGTCCCTTCTAAATTGGATTTGTTATTGTAAGGGGATTTTTAAGTATTTATCTAAAGGAAGGGACAAACGAGGATAAGAGAAATTTGCTTTAAATTTTTTTATCCAAGTGAGATATATCACATACTATACTTCTTTTTTCATCCAAAAGGGTTTTTTTTAATTCTATTTCACTATTTCATTCCATCTAGATCTAAGAAAGAACCCAATGCGCTGAAATTCCACTAATATACAAAAAAGAAGAATATATACAGGGTACCAAACCTATAGAGTTTTTGCTTCAAAAAAAATAGTAATATCATGAAATAGAAATATCATCATTTAGAATCAGGGAATGGAATAGAGTCACAGGATGACGCATATTCATTAACAACTCCATTTACAGATCAAAAATAAAAAATAAAGCATTGCCTTCTTTTATTATATCTTGTATTTAGCATACTTTTGCCTTAGGGGGTCTCTTCCTCATTTAACAAACGTATGGAATTTGGATTAAGAATTGGTGGAATACCAGGCAATTCAAAACTCTCTTAACTGATATTCAAGAGAAAAGGATTCTAGAAAGATTCACAGAATTAGAAGAACTTTCTCTCTTGGATGAGATGATAAAAGGGAAACTAAAGACACATGTACAAAAACTTCCTACATGTATACACAAGGAAATAATACAACGGGTCAAAATAAATAATGAGGATCATCTCCATACCCATTTGCATTTCTCGACAAATTTAATCCGTTTGGCTATTCTAAGTGGTTGTTTTTTTGGGTAAAGAGGAACTTGTCATTTTGAATTCTTGGGTTCGGGAATTCTTCTATAATTTCAATGACTCAATAAAAAAAATTATTCTTTTAATTAGTTACTATTTTTTTGTTGGATTTCACTCCACCTGTGGTTGGGAACTAGTTATTCGTTGGGTCTACAACTATTTTGGATGGGCTCCTAACGAGCTTATTTTCACTATTTTTGTTTGTAGTTTTCCAGTAATTCTTCATACATGTTTGAAATTTTGGGTCTTTTTTTTGTTTAAACCGCCTATATCTTTCGCTTGTAGTCATTTATCATTCAATTAGTGAAGCATAAATTCTTTTGATCTCCTGATATTAATATTAATCAAATTAGCAAGCATCTTTTTTAGAAAGAAATCCCTTTTCCATTTTAGCAAAATTCTTTCTATTTATACCTACTTTAAGGTATTCATCATTGCAGATCATTTATTGCAGTAGAATGACAACATATTCATGTATATGGAACTAGATTAGCTTAGCTACCTATCTAATTTATTGTAGAAATTCTGGGATCTGCGATTGGACATGGAAAATAGAAATATTTTTCTTGGGTAAAGAACAAATAACTTGATCGATTTCTGTATCGATCATGATATACGTAATAACTCAGTTATCTATTTAATGCATGTCCCATTTTTGTGCAGCAGGGTTATGAAAACTCACGAGAAGCAACTGGAAGAATTGTATGTGCCAATTGCCATTTAGCTAGCAAGCCCGTCGATATTGAAGGTCCCCAAGCTGTGCTTCCGATACTGTATTCGAAGCAGTTCTTCGAATTCCTTACGATATGCAATTGAAACAAGTTCTTGCTAATGGAAAAAAGGGAGGGTTGAATGTAGGTGTTGTTCTTATTTTTCTTGTGGGGTATGAATTAGTGTCGCCCGATTGTATTTCCCCTGAGTTAAAAGAAAAGATAGGAAATCTTGCTTTTCAAAGTTATCGTCCCGATAAAAAAACATTCTTGTGATAGGCTGTGTTCTTGGTAAGAAATATAGTGAAATTGTCTTTCCCATTCTTTTCCCCTGATCCGCTCTGAAGAAAGATGCTCTTTTCTTAAAATATTCCATATATTTAGGGGTAAACCAAGGAAGATGACAGATCTATCCTGATGGTAGCAAGAGTAACAATACAGTCTATAATGCTATGTCAACAGGTATAGTAAGAAAAATACTACGTAAAGAAGGGGGGGGGGTATGAAATATCCATAGTTGATGCATCAGATGGACGCCAAGTGATTGATATTATCAATCGCTTGATACGCTAAAATATGCTTATCTTAATGAAAATAAGATATATCCTGGTATTATTAGTGTTAATCTTTCAGAGCATGAAGAAAAGAGATTATTAAAAGCTCTGAGGAAGCATCGTGCTGCTATTGGATATACTCTTGATGATCTTAAAGGCATTAGTCTCACTCTATTTCAGTATAAAATTAATATGGAACCTGATGCTAAACCAGTTATTAATCAACAACGATAACTAAATCCTAAGATGAAGGAAGTGGTAAGAACTGAAATATTGAACTCATGAGACATATCATTAGAGTAGTAGTGGTAGTGGTAGCGCTAGCGCTGTTCGACGTAGCCGCGCTACTGCTATTAGTTTTGCAGTTGCGTGTTTACCCAGGACGCGATACTGCTATGGGTAGCTCCGGTGGGTTAGGTCGGGACGACTTAGCAGCAGCGTTGGGCGGGCGACCAGCGCTACTGCTATTTGGTTACCTGTAACGTTTGTTTACACCTTGCGCTACCGCTAAGTAGCAGTAGCGGTTGCCCTATACCCCGCTCTACTAATAAGGTCCTACCTATAAGGTTTCTCTTAGTAGTGCAAGGACACAGGTCCACCACGAGGATGCCACCGCCACGTCATCCTTACTTAAACAGACCGATTCCAAATCCGTCTCAACCATAGGACATATCGTCTCGTCGGGAAAGGATCCGAAAAAAATTTATACGATGCCGTCATCGCCGCGCGGAAGTCAAGACAACGAACAATCTAAAAACCTAGACTATAAGGGACTAAAAATGATTCACATGCATGGCCAACGACCTTGAGCCGCCGAAGGACAACAGCGGAAGAACTCTCCTGGTGTCCGGAGATCGCCTTTCTTTCTTGGGGTGGAAACCCCTGCGTTCCGACTTGGTTGTAATGATGAAGTCATAAAGATGCTCATAGAGGTAGGATGTGTGTGTGCGTTTATAGAAATGAATGTATGCGCGTATATATGAGTGTTTGTGTTTGTACTGTGTTAAGAAAAAAGTCATGAAGAAGACGCTGCCGCGATCGATCGAGTGGACGTACGTCTACCTAGGCAGGTACGCCGTACGCATGACGTCATACGCTGAAACATGCCAACTTGGATGATCGGGTTCCTATCACAAGGACGTGATCATGCCAACTTGGTCTAGGACTCCATAGGAACCAGAATCCGGTTACAGATATGATCCAGTCCCGACTCGGTCTCGAATTCCCTCCCGGCCGGCCTACATACATATACAGGCGCGTGCGCGGGCATACTCGATCGCCTCACAGCATAATTGGCAGTACGGTCGACAATGGGCGGCACCGCGAGCCGATCGGCACCGATGACGTGCGACGACTTGCCGGTCTTGTGGTACTCCAAGCTGGTGCGGTCACGTCGCGTGCTGAATGTGGGCAAAGTCTTCTTCGACGGCCTCGTCTGCAACGTCGAAATTCTGCCCATGTGTTTCGACAAGGACGGCCTAGCCAACGTCTTGATCGTCTCGGTGGGCGTCACGTTGGATCATCACCTCAGATCGTTCGCCGGCATCCACGTCTCCCTCGAAATCCTCGATGCGACCAGCCAGCACACCATCTTCCACGAAGATAGCAACCAAGAAGACGACCGTTTCTACAGGCTGACTATGTACGTTCGCAGGTGCGAGCTGGAGGCATCGTCGTGCGTGTGTGCCCGCCGCGACAGACTCACCATCAGGTGCACCCTGGAGAAGAAGCAGCTTGCGACAAAGCGGCCGCGCCTGCTCGGAATCTTTTTCAAACCCAACGCGGTTCAGGAGCCGCCGCAGGTGGACGGGTCCTACACGCTCACCGTCCACAGCTTCTCCGAGCTCAGCGCGACCCTTCGTGCCGAAGGGGACGGCATCTACTCCAGGCACTTCGCCATAGGGGGGAGCAGATGGTACCTCAAATTCTGCCCCAAATACCACGGAAGGTCCTTCTTGTGCCTGGGCCGCGGCCGCATGGCCAAGGGCGAGATGCCGATGACGGTGGAGTTCAGCTTCGAGCTCAAAGGGGTAGTGAACCACCGGTCCCAAAAGATGAGGCACACGTTCGACCGTGACAACGATGACTTCTTCTACGATCTAGAGCAAATTAGAAGAATGTCGTCCATGCAGGTCTTCTACGATCTAGAGCAAATTAGAAGAACGTCGCCCATGCAGGACGACCGCCTCGTTGTTCAGTGCTGCCTCACCGTTGTCATGCCGGAGGAGACTCCGATCGCCGTCCCAATGTGCAGCAGCGAATCAGTGCTCACTCCTCTACTCAGCGCCATGCATGGCTAGCTAGTTTGGGCTACAGAAGACAGGCCCACACAAAACTCATTTGTAATTTACTGAACAGTTAGTCAGCTGCCATGAGCCACGTTACACCGTATTGTTGTCGTATATATTCTTATAAGCAGCCTTTTTCTCATGTCATGTCATGTACACGAAATCTGTCATGAACTAGAAGGTTGTTGCTTTCTCGATGCAAGCATAGTTAATTCAGATTCAGATTACAGTAGGCCGTCGTAAAATTATCTAAATATTGCGAAGCTAAATCGACGTAAAGTGCTAGCCACTCTCTATTTTGCTTGCTCAACTCAAATTCGAACTCTTGGGATCCAAAATAGGCCTTGCAAAAAAGGATTGTGAATAGTTTGCCTTGCACCTGCAGTTCTCTGTTGGGACAAATTGTTTGTTTTTGTAGATTTTGCCCAAGCCATTGGATTGAAATCTGTCATGCGATAGACTTGGTCGCTCAGGAGCGCCCATGCTCCTGCCCACGATCACCACTACGCCCACGTTGTGGAGCTGGCTCCGGCCGCTATATGTATCTCTCCCTCTCTGTATCTCTAATCAAGCAATAAGAAACTAGTTTACTGCAGTTTCACATGTTATCAGACATCGATCCTTTCCTCCTTCGACCGTGACAATGATGACTTCTTCTACGATCTAGAGCAAATTAGAAGAACGTCGCCCATGCAGGTCTTCTACGATCTAGAGCAAATTAGAAGAACGTTGCCCATGCAGGACGACAGCCTCCTTGTTCGGTGCTGCCTCACCGTTGTCATGCCGGAGGAGACACCGATCGCCGTCCCAATGTGCAGCAGCGAATCAGTGCTCACTCCTCTACTCAGCGCCGTGCATGGCTAGCTAGTTTGGGCTACAGAAGACAGGCCAACATTTGCTTGCACGATCCTGAGCCGATGCCAAATCCAACAACTTTCTGTACATTGGCGTCTTGAATGGATGGTGTGAGATGGAGTGTCGTGCTGAAATCGTCAGTGAATGTCGTCTGTATAGCAGTTCTCTTCTCTTTGTGATTTACTCCCTTTGTTTCTTTTTAGTCTGTATATAAGGTTTCGTCAAAGTCAAACTTTGTTAATTTTGACTAAGTTAAACTTTGTTCGGTGCTGCCTCACCGTTGTCATGCCGGAGGAGACACCTATCGCCGTCCCAATGTGCAGCAGCGAATCAGTGCTCACTCCTCTGCTCAGCGCCATGCATGGCTAGTTAGTTTGGGCTACAGAAGATTGATTGTTGAATTGACTGCCCAATGGTTGTCGCTGCAATCAACTCCCCTGAATCTAGTCGAGCCAGGTGGTGTTTTGTGTAGCAATAATGCTAGACCTACGTACATCTACGAACAGTTTTACGTAAACTACCTAACTAACCCTCTAGGAGGAGATAAAATGGGTCGTGTCTGTTTTTGCTTCCTGCTGCCTCGGGAAGATTGGTAGAGGGAGCAACGGTATTGCACGAGTTAGCTGCTCATGTCAAGACCGAGGAGGATTTTAGTCTGCTTGCTAGCGTTCCTTCCGAGTTAGAATGTCCTGATGAATAATAATTACCCCGTGATTTCTACCCGCAAAATAAAACCTAGTGATTTCTGATATGTAAAATCTCCTTTTACCCCTTCAATATGTTTTTTGATCAAAGCCAATTGTTTCCTAACGGAGAAATTGTAGGTAAATGGCAAACTATTCGTGATTTTATTTGGACGTCCTATATTGGATCACCAAGAGTTCCTGTCAGACTAACTTGAGGCTCCCTCTAAATCTCCGCCTCCTCCTCCTCCTCCAAGAAAGAAAGTTAGGGTTCGTGCCTCTCGCCGGCGTTGGCGCAGGTCCGCCTCGTCTCCGGTGGCCCTAGGGCCATGGAGGCGCGGTGGATCTTGGCAAGGGCCGGCGGGAGGGCTCCGTTTTAGTCGTTTTTTCAATCTTGTTAGGGTTTGTGTCCTGCTCAAGAAGGCGAGACGGCGGCGGCTCCCTGAAGATGGAATAAATGTCTCCCCGCCTAGCCACCGTTCCGGCGGTGCGTCTAGCATCGTTGGTGGGCGCGTGGAGGTGTGTCTCCGGCAGATCTATCTTTGGTGGATTTGCTCGGATCTCGTCGTTGTTCGTCTACGTTCGTGTGTCTTCGGTTTGGATCCTTCCGATCTACGTTATTTTTCATCGGCGGCGGTTGCTGTTCTGGTGTGTTGGTCCTATGGGGCCTTAGCGCGACGACTTCCCGACTGTCTACTATAACAAGTTGTGCCCGGCTCCGACGATGGAGGGGCGATGACGGCGGCGCGCCTTCAGCTCGCTTCGGTGCTTGTAGTCGTCGCTAGGTGGTTTACGGATCAGGATGTAATTTTTATTTCTGATGTTCGTTGTACTGCCATGATTAAAGATGAATAGATTGGAAGTTTTTCCGAAAAAAAGAACTTGAGGCTGAGCAACCCCCTTCGATGATCACCTTGATTTCCTTTTGTAGCCAACCCGTATACGGCTAAAAGGATAAGCCATCTGTAATTCTTTTTCTACCCTATCAATAAAATGATACGCTTCCTGAGCGTATTCCTGAAAAAAATTAAGGCGAAAGTAAAATATAGATCTAGCTAGCACTTTAAGTCTAAATATGTATGGGCTATAGCTAGTATTGAGTGGGACTCCCTTCTATGAGCCAAACTACCTAGCCATGCATGGATCTGAGCAGAGGAGTCAGTAGTGATTCATTGCATGATGGGACGACCAGGGGAGTCTCCTCCGCCATGATAACGGCGAGAGAACACCGTACAACGAGGCGGTCATCGTGTGTGCCCGTGACAATTGGTTGGTAGTGAAACAATAGTCAATAGGTGTTTAGGGTCGGCATCGCTGAACGTGTGCCTCATCTTCTGGGACTCGAAGTTCACCTCCCCCTCGAGCTCGAACCTGAACTCCGCCATCGTGAGCGGCGTCTCTGTTGGAATTAACCACGACTTGATCCCCCGTCGGCTGGTGTGTGTCCGGTTTAGGCTACATGTGTGTATCCGAGTAGGTCTAGAGTTAGTCACCGATTAGAATTGGATAACTAGCTTTGTATTACTATATATACATGTATACCCCGGGCTTGTAAACACATCGTGAGTTGAAGAAATAAACTCAAGGCTCGATACGAGCCTTTGGCAATCAGCCAAGCGTTTCGCGTGCGTGCGTGTGTTTTCGGCCAGAATCCATTAAGTAGCGATTAGGCTTTGTGTACGTGCGTGTTTGCTTTGGCCAGCGGTGAATTAATCAAGTCAGAAGCTCAACCGAGCAAACTTGATTTGGTAGATCGATTAGCTAGTTGAGGCTAGCTTTACACCGCGGTGGATCGATCGAGCCAGCTTCGCTTCTTAAATGCGTTCGTCGTCGGTCGTTGCCGTCGCTGGAAAGTACTCGGCGTCCGGCCTGGGCCAACAATTGGTATCTAGAGCAAGGTTGATCTCCTAGTAACGGGAGGTCATGTCGGACAACGAGAAGTCCAAGCAACTGGCAGAGTACTCCGGTGTGGCTAAAGTAATTGTTGCTTCGGTGAGATCGGAGTATCCACGATTCGACCGTGGGAACTTCGTGGTGTGGGCGACCATGATGGAGTGGGCGCTCGAGGCCAATGAGCTCTGGGAAGCCGTCGACCCCGGCGGTGACGAGTACCTGAAGGGTGGTGCCTAGTATCGGAAGGATCGCCAGGCTATCACGGCCATCTGCTCGGTGATGCCGGTGGACGTGCAGCAGCATTTAATCTCGAAGACATCAGCGAAGGAGGCGTGGGACACGCTCAAGACATTGCATCTGGGGCACTTTCGGCGTGTGCGCGCGAGGCTAACTTGCAAACTTTGCTGAAAAGTTACGAGAATCGAGGATGGGAAAAGACGAGACGGTGGACGCCGCAGCGAGGGTTGCAACAATGGTAAACGGGATTCGAAGTCTCGGAGAGAAGTTGGAGGACATCTCCGTGGTTCGGCGTTTCCTACGTACCGCTCCACCGCGCTACATGCCGATTGTGTCAGCGATCGAGCAGTGTGTTGATCTCAATACTCTCACTTTGGATGATCTGGTTGGTCGCTTCAAGGCGCATGACGAGCGGATGAAACTGAGTTACGGTGACGCAAAGCAGGATGAGTACACGATGCTAACGCGTGCTCGATGATGGCTGGCATTGGTTTCCAAGGAGAACAATTTCGACAAGGCGTCCGGTAGCGGCGGAAAGTACCGTCCCGCAAAGGACACCGACGAACAGTCGAAGAAGCCAAAGAAGAAAAAGTTCGACAAGAGGAAGATCCGCTGCCACAAATCTAATCTTCTCGGACACTTCAAGTCGGAGTGTAAGAATTCCCCGAAGGAGAAGGCGCTCATAGCCCAGCAAGGAGACGAAGGTGACATGATGTTGATGTGTGAACTCGTGGACAAGGAGGATCCAGTTCTTCAAGCGCCGGCTAAAGAAATTGTTGTGCTCTGTGACGAAAAAGTTCGCTCTCAAGATCGTGGTTCGGAAACTCGTATCGATGCTACAGACGCGGGGGGTGATTCCGAAAGTTATGTCGATGTTACAGACATAAGTGCTAACTTCGCTGGAGCGGATGCAGCAATTGCCGCGTGTGCTCGACCATGGAGGAACTGTCTTGGTGCTGGTCGACTAGAGGAGAGGCCCGTATGCGGCCGCAGAAGGAGTCCAGACATGAGCATATGGCCTGGTGGCCAGACTGGTAGCAGGAAGGCGGACTCGCGTGTGATGAGCATGGAAGTCGTCAGGTGCGCTGGAGTTCTGTCCCAAGGTGTTAGGGCACGAAGTATTGTGCCACGTGTAAACAGTACACACGTACGCTCACGTTATGTACTGGCATCCACCTCTAGCTGGCTGGCTGGGCCAACGCATGGTGGGCTCGAGCCATTAGGCAGCAGCACAGAGCGCGGAGGAGGTGGACCAGCCATTGGACATGAAGGCTGCAGCAGCATAGCTCGCCGGAAGGAGGCCAAGGCTCAGGTGCTAGCACAGGAAGTGCAACTTCAAACACCACTGTGGTGGTGACTTGGCTAGCAACGTTGGAGGTGCTGCACCAGGAATTGAGTTAGCAAAATTATGCACGCAGGGTCGAGGTTTTGACACTGCGTCATCTCTCGACAAAGACAGGAGGAGAGGACAACGTCACCTACACCCATGCTACTAAAGCCGGTATTACACCCCTATTCGGAGAAAACTCTTCGGATGCTTGACCCGGTAAAGGTGAAAAGGAGTGGGTGGCAGTGTCTAACAAGCGCCGAGGAACCGGCGGATTTCGAGGACGCGAATACGAAGTGGTGTTGGCGCCAAGGCTATGGAAGAGGAGTTGAGGTCGATCCACGACAATAATGCATGGGTGCTTGTGGATCTTGCCAACAATGAAAAGTCATGGATCTCAAGTGGGAATTTATGATCAAGAAAGATGCCGATGGGTCCGTGAAGCACAATGCAAGGCTAGTGGCCAAAGAGTATGTGCAAGAGGAAAGTGTGGACTTCGAAGAAGTGTTCGTTCCCGTTGCAAGGATGGAATCGGTGAGATTACTCATCGCTCTCGCGGTTCAGGAATCATGGAAGATACATCACATGGATGTAAAACCCACGTTTTTGAATGGCGAGTTAGAAGGAGATGTGTATGTGAATCAGCCACCGGGATTCATCAAAGAGGGAGAGGAACACATGGTACTGAAGCTACACAAAGTCTTGTACGGGCTACGACAAGGCTCTCGGGCGTGGAACATCAAACTTGATCAGACGATGTTTTTCTTGGATTTGAGAAAGCCCCACTAGAGCATGCAATGTACAAGAGAGGTGAAGGAAGAGATCGTCTACTAGTTGGCATCTACGCCGACGAACTATTGATTCTTGGAGCAGATGAAGAGGTGATTGCAAAGTTCAAGCTACAGATGAAGGAGCTTTTCAAGATAGATGATCTAGGCCTTTTGAGTTGCAACCTCGGGACAGAGGTACATCAAAAGCTGGAGGGGATCACACTATGCCAGGAGGCATATGCAAGGAAGGTACTTGAAAGCCGTGGCATGAAAGATTGCAATCACGTTGTCGCTTCAATGGAACCTCGTCTTGAGTTGAGTAAGAAGGAGTTGGTGAAACTACTTGGCTACAGTGGTGGTGTCAAGGAAGGAATTGTCGACGATCGTAAGAGTAATTCGAGCGTGGCATATTTCCTTGGTGGAAGCATAGTAAGCTGGCTATCACAAAGACAGAAAGTGGTGGCATCGACTTCAAGTGAAGCAGAGTATCAAGGTGTGTGGCTAGGGAGGCTACACGGTGATCTCATGGATCGAGATCCGGAACCAGTGATGCTCAACGTTGACAGTGAGTCTACGCCTTTTCTACGTGAGGATCCAGTGCAGCATGATAGGAGCACGCACATTGATACGGTGTATCACTATACAAAGGACTGCGTGGAAGAAGGTAAGATGGAGGTCAACTATATTCGCACCGATGATCAGCTAGCGGACATCCTGACCAAGGCTTTGGATCGAGAGAAGTTCTTGGATACGCAAAGAAGGATCGACGTCGAAGTCGTGACATGAAGACGTCGTGTTTAGGGGGGTGAATGTTGGAATTAACCACGACTTGATCCCCCGTCGGCTGGTGTGTGTCCGGTTTAGGCTACATGTGTGTATCCGAGTAGGTCTAGAGTTAGTCACCGATTAGAATTGGATAGCTAGCTTTGTACTACTATATATACATGTATACCCCGGGCTTGTAAACACATCGTGAGTTGAAGAAATAAACTCAAGGCTCGATACGAGCCTTTGGCAATCAGCCAAGCGTTTCGCGTGCGTGCGTGTGTTTTCGGCCAGAATCCATTAAGTAGCGATTAGGCTTTGTGTACGTGCGTGTTTGCTTTGGCCAGCGGTGAATTAATCAAGTCAGAAGCTCAACCGAGCAAACTTGATTTGGTAGATCGATTAGCTAGTTGAGGCTAGCTTTACACTGCGGGTGGATCGATCAGAGCCAGCTTCGCTTCTTCGTCGTTCGTCGTCGGTCGTTGCCGTCGCTGAAAAGTACTCGGCGTCCGGCCTGGGCCAACAGTCTCGTCCCCGTTGCTCGCGCGGACGAGGCGGAGGAAGGCCCATGTGTGCCATCTGGGGCAGAATTTGAGGTACCATGTGCTCCCGCCCACATCGAACTGCGCGGAGTAGGAGTACTCGCCGTTCTGGAGCGCGGCCCTGAGCTCGGAGACGCTGCGGATGGTGAACGTGTGGGACCCGGCCATGGCGACCAGTGGACTGGCTGCAGCTCTGGCTCCATGACGGCACTGGGTCTCGACAAGCTTCCGAGGAGGCACCGCCGCTCTGTTGCTTGCTGCGTCTTCTTCATGGTGCACCTGATGGTGAAGCGGTCGGCAAACACGCATGATGACACCTCCAACTCCCTCAGGTTGACGTACAGGCACGCGGACTCGTGGATTTCTTTTTCCATCATGCCTTTGATGGTGTCCTCGCGGAAGACGGCGTGCTCGTGGGTCTCATCAAGGATTTCTATGGAGATGTGGACGCCGAGGGCCGACTCGAGGTGGTGCCTCAAGCTCAAGTCGACGCGGACCAAGACAACCAGGCCGTCTGCTAGGCTGTCGTTGAAACGCGTCGGGCGCACGTTTACGTCCCAGAAGAGGCCGCGGAAGAGGATCACATGCACGTGCCACGGCTGAGGCGAGCGCACCAGCTCGGAGTATCGGCTCGCGGTGGCACCCATTGACGTACCGACCCAGAAATCTCAGACGATGGAAAAACGGAAAGACCGTTCGTATGCTAGTATGCAATCTATGTCCGGCGCCTGCCCGTGTATATATATGGGGACCGGGCTAGACGCCAGTCGACTGATAATACAACTGGGATCAGTCAACTGGCCACAAAATTGTTTCAGTCGATAACCGTACGTCTTCAGCGGCAGTGAGACGCAAGGTTGGAAGACCTGACCGTCCCGGAGTAGTGCAGAGCTGGGCGACGATCCATCATGTGCATGCACTCTGCCTCGCCCACGGAGCTCCGTTGATTCCTGCAGAACATGTACTGTAGCAGCATTAGGTACACATCGTTCTGGACTAAGGAATACGATGCACTGTGGCGTGAAAGCTGTTAATTATTGTCGGTCATGCATGGCTCCAATCTGTGCAGTTCCAGGTTCGTTCCTTCAACTATTTCGCCTCACACATACTACACTTGGGCAGCAGGATATTTGATGTACAAAGAATGGAGCACTATCAGAGCACCTATGTGTCATCTCAAAAAAAAAAAAAAAAGAGCACCTACGTGTCAGTTAACTGAAAAATAGATTCAACAATACTTTGACGATTAGTTGTTTTCTAAGTCATCAACAGTTCAAGGTAGCACGTGTATTCTCGACACGTAGCAAGTTGAGCGGCTAGCTACCTGCAAGCAAGACCACACATGCTAGCAACGCTCATGCGAGCGGCTCCCATCTCGTTGGTCAAAATTATCTAAACTAGTCATCTACCCGTGCGGCTGCACGGGCTAGAAATTTCTCTGTCTAACATTGTTGTGTAATTCATTTGTCACATCAACATTTTTGGATAGCTATACTTGTTGGTCAAACACATCATGTGTCCTACAATAGATGAAGAGAAGTGTAGAGACACCCTAATATGTTTCTATCGGTTCAACCTTTCTTGACCTAATGAGCTACCGAGTCTTATTGGTACATATACCAGGTCAAATCTTACAAAAATTATAAATCAACTACAATTTGGAAGCTGTTAGGGACAGATATTCTTTTAATTTTTGTTTTATTTTATCTCGGTCATGTTTCTTTTGTTTCAAAAGGAATGAAAAAAAATCATTCATGAATAGACTTTTTTTTAAAAGGAATAACTGGACATGGTTTTTTAATTTCATTTTTCTCATGGGAACATGCATGTGGCTGAAAAACATTTAGGCGTACTTTTTCTAAGCATGAGGTTTTGGCGAGCAATTATTTGCATGGGACTTTAATTTGTTTTTTGTCAAGGGAGCACACACGTGGTTTGTATTTTGGTGATATTTAGGACATGGACTCTTTTTCTAGCATTGGGCCTAAGGACGTTTCATTTATGTGTATCTTTATTTGATAATATGTCTTCTTTTTTCTTTATGAACGGAGAAGGCAAATGGATTTTGCTTGTGGAGTAATATGAGACAACATGTCTTATCTTTCATCCGAAGGCCACAGATACATTATAAATTAATCCAACAGTCAATATTCTTTAATTCTAAGGATTAACGTGGTGCCTCGTATAGTGCCTTCAATTAGTAAATATAAGATAAGATATAAGATAAGATGGCTGGGAGTTCTTCTCTAAAAATGCTATACCTACATGAAGATTGCTACCAATCATCTTTACGGTGAGACGTGACTTACTTTCAGCCACAAACTCCCCTTATCATATATATAACTAATTGCCAATTTGATAGCAATTCTTTTTCTAAATACTCTTAGAACACCACCTTCCTTTAATTACCATTAGTTGTTAACCAATAATCAAAAGAAGAAAAAGGGATGGTTGCCTAAAGTTTGGATTTGTGGTGGTGTTACCTTAAAGAATAAATGGAAAATGATAAAGTTAAACAAGAAAATATGAAGTTTCTAAGGAAAGATTAAAACAAATGTTGACAAAATTTGCACGCAATTTACACAAAAATTGCGCATTTTCATAATATGCAAAATAAGCATATACTAGTGGAAGTTTTGCAAAAAAACGTTGACGCTTCTAAGAATGAACAAATTAGTAGCATTTGTATTACCCTTAAATAGGAAAATTAAAAATAATGAAGCTTTATAAGGAAATGAATTAGAGATATTGGTATTACCCTTTAAGAAGAAATAAAACAAAAAATAATGAAAAACAACTGCACACAATTTGCATAGAAATTGTGCATTTTATAATATGCAACAACATGCATATAATAGTGAAATTCTCAAAAAAGATATTTTCAAAGAAGAAATATGTTAGTGGCATTGGTATTACCCTTAAAGGAGCAAGAAAACAAAATTAAAGTAAAACTAACTCTAAATCATTATTTTTTCTAAGCAAGAATGTATCGGTGACATTGGTATTAGCCTTTAAGAAGAAAGACAATGAAACAAAATCTTTTAAAAACTTGAACACGTCTTTACATTGAAATTATAATTTTTGGAATATGTAAAGAAGAATCATATAATAAATTTACACACATACTATATAGTTTGCGTGTATACATATACACTCACCCAACACTGCACAAATACCCACATAAAAACCAAAGAAGAACAAGGAAAACAAAGCAAAAAATGAATACAAACATAAGAAAAAGAGACAATGGGTAAAGGGCTTCAAGAATTGCACACTATTTACTCAATTATGCATTTTTATAATTGCAAGAATAAGCATATAAATAGTGAAATTTTCGCAAAAATAAAAGTTTACTAAGAACGAATGAATTAGTGACACCGGTTTACCCCTTAAAAGGAAAGAAAATGAAACTAAAATTAAAATTGAATCGAAATAATAATGAAGTTTTCTATAAAAGAACGAATTAGTGACACTGGTGTGAAGAATGAATTAGTAAAGAATAATCATATATTAAATTTACACGCATACTGTTTAGTTTGTGTGTATAGATATACACAGCCAACACCGCACAAATACTCAGACAGAAAAAACAACCCAAAAATAAAAAGGAAAAACAAAGCAAAAATGAATATAAACATAAGAAAAAGAGGCGATGGGTAAAGGGCTTCAAGAATTGCACACTATTTACACAGAATTTATGCATTTTATAGTATGCAAGAATAAGCATATAAATGGTGAAATTTTCACAAAAAAAGAAGTTTACTAAGAAAGAATGAATTAGGGACACCGGTTTACCCCTTAAAAACAAAGAAAATGAAACTAAAATTAAAATTGAATCAAAATAATAATGAAGATTTCTATAGAAGAATGAATTAGTGGCATTAGTATTACCCTTTAAGCAGACAGAAAATAAAAAACTGAAACAAAATAATAAATCTAAAAAAATGGAATTAGTTGCATTGGTATTAGCCTTTAAGAACAAAGAAAATAAAAATAAAAATGTACACAACTTTGCACTAAAATTGTACTTTTTGTAATATGCAAGGAATACACATATAATAGTGCAATTTTCAGAATCTAGTATAATTTACACACATATGCTTTTAGTAAATGTGTGCATACTTACATAATAATTATAATTATAATATGACATTTTCTAAGAAAAATAAATTAATTTTCTTGGTATTTACCAATAAAGAAGAAATAAAATTTTAAAAAACTTAAAACAAAAACTTCCACACAATTAGCACAAAAAATAATACATAAAAATAATCATATAATAGTGACATTTCCAGACTCTAGTATAATTTGTACACATATTTGTATAGTATTTGCGCGTACATATTTACACACACTCACCATCTAACAATACACATAAAGAAAAAGAAAAACAACTAAAAGATGAAGCAAATATAAAACGCAAAGAGAAAAAAACATGCACACACAGAGAGACTAAAATTGACATGCATTTCATCCATCTATGTGCGTACAAGAGTCGTGAGCTGGAGACATGCATGCATGCACTCAGCAAGAAAAGACAATAAATCGACTGAACAAAGAAATGAGTCAGTCAAATCCATGTTGAGCTTTCACACGTATCACAAAGCACCTTGAATCAAGGGCTACAAATTTCACTGACCCAAAAACGAAAAATCAGTCGCCTGAGATATAGCTAAAAGCATATATATGTACCTAGGCCGGGGGAGGGAGTCAACTAGTTTCCCGAACGGACTAACCCCTATCTTGTCGGCTCTTCCGACAATGCAAAACAGGTAACTAAAGTTCGTAGCCGATACAAAACAGGGTTCTCGTTCGGTCGTTCCTACCGTGCCTCAGATAATCACGTCCATCGGGTACCGCGACGGTGCCGGGGGCGCAGGCTTTCCACACGACGGCGATGGAGGTGGTTCCCTCCCGCTCGACCTTGATGCTGCTGCTCCCGTCGCTCGGATCTTCTCTCCGATCTTCTTGGCCTCGTGGCGGTGCTCGCAGCGAGACGGTGTTGGTGGCGGCGCAACCGTGTTGGCGCATAGTTGGGCGGTGGTTTGGCTGGTCGGCTCCGATTGGCTGGTGGGGTTTGGCGTGTGGGAGAAATCCTTGCCGGTTCGTTCGGCTCCGATGCGGTGACACCGACGGGTGCCACCATCCCTTCTTGGAGGGTGTTGGGAGTAGCAATCCCCCACCTCCCTCCGCGTACTGGGGGAAACCCTAAGACTTATCCGGGCAGCAGCGTCGTCGGTGTCGCATTCCTTCTTGGAGGTGTTGCTTAGTTCGCGGTAGATCGGAGCCTCGGGCTGTGGTGGTTTGTTTCTGGAGGGCGCAACGGTCGCGGGTCTTCCGCGCTTTGTCGAGCTGCCGCTGTTGGCATTTTTTCTTCATCTTTTTCTTTGGGCTTGTTGTGCTGCTCGCCCCAGCATTGCGATGTGTACAATGATGGTTTGCTTTGGAATATAATGCGGGGGAAACCCTTTTTCGGTAATCACGTCCATGTGCCCGCCACGGGGATGTGCCTACCTCATATTCCATCACTCACATCCATGCAACTCATGTAACATAAAAACTAAACCTACATGGATTAACAAACTAGCATTAAGTTGACCTAATTCAGACATAATCGAGCATAATTCACATCACAACATTCATCGGACAACCAAAAGACCAATGTTTTCATTGCCGGATAGTACTTAAACATAAAACAAAGTAGATAAAATGGAGAGGGACAAGGGAGGAGGAAATCACCATTTCCTCGCCAGCCCCTTACCCTTCCGGTCGCCGGTGTGGTTGTACGTCTCCATGTAAAAGTCGACGGCCGGAGGGGCGTTGTCGTCGGAGCTGGAGCCATCGATGACGTCAGGGTCATCGTCGAAGTAGATTTGACAGGTAAACCTCCAAACCAGGTGGTCCTTCTCCTTGGCATGCCAGGTCACCTTGGCCTTGGTCGCCACCTCCGCAGTAACCTCGTGCTCCAACTGCTCGATGGTGAGCCGGAACACTTGGGCATTTTGCGGCGGAGCCGCTGGGCCTCCGTCTTTACTGTCGTGAGGGACTCCGACGAGAGGAGCACATCTGCGGGATCCACCGGCATGCATACGTACATACATTTGAGATGACATTTGATAGAGTGCCTTGACTTTTCGCACTCTATCAGGAGAAGAGGACAAAATTGGTGAGAAGACATTTGACCTTTCGCACATACATTTGCATATAGCTACTCATAGATTAGTTTCACTGTTGCTTCATTCATTGAGAAGATAATTTTTTTAAAATCCTAACATGAAGGGTGGAGTAGATTCAAAAGAAAATTTGCCGATTGAGATACACACTTCTAAAATCTACACAAGAACAATGTTCAAGAAATTCTGAGAGATGTTGTACGAAGGAGGGTCCTACTTGAGGCTATACCTCGACAAGAGTACATCACCAGGCATGTTAAAAGGGATGCTAGGGAGAAGTGGTGTAAGTCTGAAGTCTTGGTTCAGCTGAATGATATGGCTGGTGAGTTCAAGTGTGAGTGTGGTATGTTTGAACACTACGGATGGTGTGTAGCCATGCATTTAAGGTACTATGGTGTACCTAATTTTATTTTCACAATTTACTGAATCCATTAATGCAGGTGAAGAACATGATTATACCTTTCGGTGATGATCCAGCTTGACTTGTAGGAGGTCCCTGCCAAACATGTTATGAAACATTGGACTAGCTAGGGATGCGAGGGATATGCTGTTGCTGGAGTTTTTGCGCTACCAAAAGGACCAAGGTCCGCTCAAGTACTCTTCTTGGCGAAACAACGCTCTGCATCTACTGTTGTAAATCACGTATGATTGACTCCCATGAGTGACAACTCATGTTTTAAGCCAGTGTTTTCAGCGGTGTTTGTCTGTTTGCTGCCGTTTATTATTCGGATCTTTGCCTAGCTTTGCATTTGATGGACTTGTATGTATAACATGGGTATCTCTTTAATGGGTGATTTGTTGTAAGACGTTCGGTATATATTATGTCTATGGGCTGATGACAGGTCGTAGAACTGTGAGCGAGGAAAATGTTCTTGTTTGCATCATGTATTCTGGACATCGGTCTAGTTGGTATTATGCAGAGTCCTGTTTTCAATAATTGATGTCTTTCTTTTTGTAACACCTTGCTGTGTGCGTATTTTGGATTCTGCTCACGAAAACAAAGCATATGATTGACCGGCAGGTGCTAGTGCCTATCCTTGGATTGAACTGAGGAAGAAGAAGCCATGGCATGAGGTGATTGGATCCCCAACGATCTACCAAATGGCTGACTGGTTCAGATGGGAGCGTGTGACCGAGTCAAGCCCATGTTCTGCTTACATAAAGAAATTGTGATGGCACCTGTGCCCGCGCTGCTGGATACCACTGTTCAACAATGGTACGGGCGCGTTTAAACGAACCTAACTGAAATACGGTAGAGGAATACGTGCATTTTTGGTGTAGGTAACAGACGAACATGATAGCGGCCTCCAGGTAGCACGGCCTCCAAACAGCATTTTTGGTGTAGGTAATCCTTTTAAAATCACATGTTCTCTACATAATTCATATTATTGGCAACGTACAAAGTTTCTAGGGTTGATATGAAAAATAAACTGGTTCGGTGTTCTGGCACCAACATAAGCGTCGATATATGAGTACATAGATTAGCATTAATTGTTGAAAGGGGGAATTGGGAGTTTCTGGTCATTTATTTGTTACATTTTTATTTTTATTTTACATAATATGGATCCATTTGTTGATGCAAGGATGTACCATGCCAGAAGGATGGATAAGGACAATCCAGTTGTTTTGCTCTATATAGCTATACACAAGCGAACCAATCTGTAGTTGGAAGATTAGGAGGACTATGGCATCCCCAGACAACCATGGTTCAACTCCTGGTGCTTGCATTTCCTAGATTTATCTTAGGATTTTCGGTGATGTGCGTTCGGTGGCGGGGAGACGTGTTCGTCGACTATGAGGTGTCTACCCTGACTTCGTAAATTTCAAATGATATGAGGGCTCAGACTCTCGAGGGTGCTTATAAGGGTAGGGTATCCGTGTGTACCATCATAGGGATGAGTGTATGCACGTATATATGAGCCCTTGCGTCTATGTTCAAAAAAAAAAACTAGCCATGCACAAAATGAAAACATGGTGTACAGTTACAGACTTACTCCGGATAACATACAACAATTTAAGTAGTGAATGCGCATATTGTGGGTTAATTTGGCTGGTGTCCTTCCAGCTCGGTGCACGTCTATTATATCAGAGCCACATAATTCAAAAAATTTAATTTATTTTCAATATGATCCTATATTTATATAAACAATGGTATCAAAATTACACCTTCATAAATGTACTAATGTCTACAACACTGTGTTTTATATAGTGAAAGGGGGTAAATAAGAGAATAAAAACATGTCCATGAGATATAGACATTTTCAATGCACTAAAGATCAATGCGAGGGCTACCTTGTTAGTTCGGTAAATTACAAATGAGTTTGCAGGCACGTAAAGCTATACTAGTTTGGCCTGGCTTGCATTCTGTAGCGCAAACTAGCAAGGCATGCATGGCGCCTGAGTAGAAGTCAGCTCTGATTTGCTGCAAGTTGGGACGGCGGCCGGGATCTCCCCCGGCATGATAACAGCGAGGTAGCACCGAACAACGAGGCCGTCGTCCTGCATGGGTGACGTGCCAATTTGCTCCAGCTTGAAGTAGAAATTATGGTTGTCATGGTCGAACGTGTGCCTCATCTTCTTGGACTCGAAGTTCACCACCCCATCTAGCTGAAAGCTGAACTCTACTGTCATCGGCGGCGTCTCTTTCCCCTTGCGTACGCGAACAAGGTACAGGCAGGTGCATTTATACGATTTGGGACAGAATTTGATGTACCATGTACTCCCGCCCACGGCGAAGTGCGTGGAGTAGGCGTACTCTCCATCATGGAGCACTGCCCTGAGCTTGGAGAGGCTGCCGATGGTCAGCGTGTGGGACCCGGCCATGGGGACCTGCGATGGCTCCAAGACAGCACTGGATTTGAACAAGTTTTCAAGGAGGCCCGGCCGCTTTTTTTCCTGCTGCGTCTTCTCCAGTGTGCACCTGACCGTGAATTCATCGTAGCGGGCACACACGCAGGACGACGCCTCCAGCTCCCTCCTGCTCACGCATAGGCACAGGATGAAGCACTTGTTGCTTTCTTGTAGCGTTGCCCGATCGCTCTCATTGTGGAAGACGGTGTGCTTGCCGGTGGCGTCGAGAATTTCTATGGAGATGCAGGTGCCGACGGCCGAATCGAGTCTGTGCCGCCCGTAGTTGATGGCGACCGAGACGACCAAGGACTCCGCTAGGCCATCCTCGTTGAATCTCATCGGCTTCACTTTGACGTCCCAGAAGAGGTCGCGGAAGAATAGTTCGCCCACAGTCAGCTCATCAGGCGCCCGCACCAGCTTGGAGTACCCGCGGACCGGCATGACGTCCCGCGTCATCGGAGCCGATCGGCTGGCGGTGGCACCCATTGTCGAACTTACCCAATTAAGCTCTCACGCGATCGGTTATGTCTGCAAAACGCGCCTGTATACCAGTATATATATACATGTAGGCCGGCCTGGAAGGGAATCCCAGATAGATTGGAGTCATCCAACGATACAATGCGGTAAACCGATTCTGACACCTATCGTGTAAGTTTGAAAGATCACGTTCTTGTGCGCACACGGCGTCATTTAATTAGTATTATTTTTAGATTATGCATGCATAGAAAGAAAGAAACATGCAAAACAGGTCCACAAGACACCTAATACACTATTACAAAGGTTCAAAGTCCTCCTTTGACAAAAGATGCTGGCGTTATTTTCGCCACGCCAAACATATTGGATTTTATTATGCGTGCTTTTCTCATACATGATTCGTGTACCGGAGCGACTGGGACTACCCAATTGTATATTCTGGCTTCTTTTGGAGGACAAGTTAGTTGGTTGGTCCTGCAAACACGATCTACGTGTTAGTTGGTTGGTCATGCAAAGATGATCTTAATACATAGGTGGTGGTTGTTGAGCGTTCTATGTAGACGTACATATACATGTGCGTCTTTGTGAGCATGTCGAGAATGGTTTTATGTGGTTAATTTTTTGGAGCGACACACTAAGACCGCGACTTGCCTAATGACTAAAGTTGATGGCTTTGGCATACCGGTTAGCCCACGTCAATATGAGATCTTGGCAAGTCTTCTCAAAGGGGACCATATCCGAGGACTAACAAATGCTAGTTTTGCCAAATATCGTGCTTGAAGTGCTTGTATCAAAGGAAACACTACCAGAATTTGGCCTAATCCCGACGGCCCCCGTCGGCATATATCGAGATATTCCGACGGCCTAGATCACGCCGTAGGCATAGAAAAGCTGTCGGCATACATCAACATATGCCGGAGCTCGGCCGTCGGTACTTCAGGTTCTATGCCTACGGTGGTCGTCGGCATAGTCTAGTCCATCGGCATACATGTGGGGCCGGCTACCCTGCGGGCGGCGGCTGTTTGACAGCGTCAAAACTATGTCGACGGTGCTAACGGGGGTCCACGACATAGCTATGCGTCGGCATAGTGTCTGACCCCACGTCATCGATCCGTGTGACATGACACATCATCAATCTGATCCCCTCGCCGGTCCGTGTGGGGTGGTAGAGATATGCCGACGGCCCACCTGTCGGCATAGGCCTGGCCCATGGCCTCTGCCATGTCATCGATCTGCGACATCTGCCACGTCATCGGTCCAGGCCCTCATCGATCCGTGGGCGTAGCTACGCCGACGGCATTGCCGTCGGCATAGATTTGTTCTAATTTTTATATTTTTTTATTTTCTCTTATTTACTTATTTATTTATTTTTCTCTTCTTTTTCAAAACTAATTTCATTAACTTAAATGTGCCTTATCTAAGCAGAAAACATACCTAAATTATATATCCATTGCCCCCCCCCCCCCTCACGGATGTCGCTGCCGCCGTGTCATGGAGGGGGGAAACGGCCACGTCGGACCGACACGGAGGGAATCTTGCGGTCGGTTGGGCCCGGACCGTGTTGGGGTGTAACTATGGGCTGGGCTACGAGAACCCAGTGAAAAGGGCCATTGGTCAAACCCAGTCCGGCGAAAGTAAAAGGCTTATATCCGCCAGTCGACTGTGTCAGGGTTAGACGGGACGGGGTACTTGGGGGTAGCAATGCCGTCTGGTCTTGCGGTGGGCCCTCTTAAGCGTGTGGAAGCATGGTGGCAGGCGCAAGCACCCGACACGCGGCTCCGAGGTGTGCCCCCCTCCCCCCTCACGGACGTTGCTGCCGCCATGTCACGGAGGGGGAAAAGGACCACGTCGGGCCAACACGGAGGGAATCTTGCGGTTGGTTGGGCCCAGACCGTGTTGGGGGTGTAGCTATGGGCTAGGCAATGACAACCCAATGAAAAGGTTCATCGGTGAAACCCGATCCAACGAAAGTCAAAGGCCTAGATCCGCCGGTGGACTGTGTCAGGGTTAGACGGGACAACATACTTGGGGGTTAGCAATGCCGTCAGGTCTTGCGGTTGGCCCTCTTACACCTGTGGAAGCGTGGTAGCAGGCGCAAGCACCCGGCACGCGGCTCCAGGGTATGCCCTACGTCACGGACGTCGCTGCCGCCGTGTCACGGAGGGGGGAAACGACCACGTCGGGCCGACACGGAGGGAATCTTGCGGTCTATTGGGCCCAGACCATGTTGGGGGGTTTAGTTATGTGCTGGGCTGTGACAACCCGGTAAAAAGATCCATCGGTCAAACCCCGTCTGGCGAAAGTCAAAGGCCTAGATCTGCCGGTCGATTGTGTCAGGGTCAGACAAGACACGGTACTTGGGGGTAGCAACGCCATCAGATTTTGCGGTGTGCCCTCTTACGAGTGTGGAAGCGTGGTGGCAGGCGCAAGCACCCGACACGGGGCATCGTGGTGTGCCCCCTCACGGACGTCGCAGCCGTAGTGTCATGGAGGGGGAAAACGGCCACTTCGGGCCGACACGGAGGGAATCTTGCGGTCGGTTGGGCCCAGACTGTGTTGGCGCGTGTAGCTATGGGCTGGGCTATGACAACCCAGTGAAAAGGTCCATCGGCGAAACCCCGTCCGTCGAAAGTTAAAGGCCTAGATCCGTCGATCGACTGTGTCAGGGTTAGACAGGATCAGACGCGGATCAGGAGAAAGTAGAGAAAGATAGCGAACGCAGTTCCAAGACAGCGGCAATGAAGAAAATGGTAGAGCAACCAGTGTACTTTGTCAGCTCCCTATTGCAGGGGATAGGTCAAGATACTCTGGAGGCAAAAGCTGATCTTTGGCCTTGTCATGGCCTCGAGGAAGCTGCGCCACTATTTCCAAGCCCATAAGATCACGGTTGTCACCCGCTTCCCACTATAGCGCATACCGAGGAACCCCGCAGCCACTGGCATGATAGTTGAATGGGGACTAGAGCTGTCGAGCTTTGGCGTGAAATATGAAAGTACCTCAGCCATTCAGAGCAGAGCATTAGTCGAATTCATTGCGGAATGGACGCCCACTCCAAATGAAGAAATCTCGGAGATAGTTATCCCCGGCAAGCAAGCGCCTCAGGAGTGGATCATGTATTTGATGGTGCTTTCTCGCTGCGCTGGAGCTGGTGTACTCCTTGTTGCCCCCACAGGAGAGCAGCTCAAATATGTGGTTCAGATGCACTTCCCCGGGAGGAGGCTACTAATAACACTGCCAAGTATGAAGGGCTCCTTGCCGGGATCAGAATCGCGGTGGAATTGGGGATCAAGAAGTTAGTCACCCGTGGAGACTCATAGCTCATGGTGAGGCAAGTCAATAAGGATTATCAGAGCCCATTGATGGAGGCATACGTAGAGGAAGTGAGAAAATTGGAGGAGCACTTTGACGGATTACAACCAGTTCACGTGTCGCGTGTAGAGAACAACATTGCTGATCATTTATCAAAGTGCACCGCGCAAAAGCTCCTTGTGGAACCATGTACCTTTGTCCTCCACTTGACTCAACCCTCAGTATCCCCTTCGATGATGGCCAGAAATAGGAAGAAGTGGGACTTCGGCAAGTATCTCCCAACAGGGCTTCCTGAACCCATCGGTGGAGAGGTTTTCGGGAACAACTCTAATTCGGTTGGTGAGCAGCATTCTCCCGCGGAGATGCAAGTTCTTGCAGTTGAGGTAAGCGCTCCCACGAACGAAGAGGTGCCACTAGTCCTTGTTGTTGAGCCGCAGGCTCGAACTTGGGCGCAGCACATAGTCCACTACCTTCAAACAAGAGAACTTCCCGAAGAGCAAGAAGAAGCTGAAAGAGTAGCCCGGTGATGTTTTCTTGAACTATGTCGGTATTTCCCCAAAGAGGAAGGGATGATGCAGCACAGCAACGGTAGGTATTTCCCTCAATGATGAGACCAAGGTTATCAAACCTGTAGGAGAACCACGCAACACCACGTAAACAGCTCCTGCACACAAAGAACAATATTTGCAACCCGACGTAAGAGAGGGGTTGTCAATCCCTCACGGGTAAAAAGATAGATAAAATTGTAGTAGATTGGATAAATAGATCTCGCGGGAACGCGAGATAAAATAAATAAATAAAAATTGCAGCAAGGTATTTTTGTATTTTTGGATTATTAGATCTGAAAATAAAAGCAAATAAAAATAGATTGCAAAGGCAAATATATTAAAGAAAAGAATCGGGGGCCGTAGGTTTCACTAGTGGCTTCTCTCGAGAAAAATAGCAAACGGTGGGAAAACAATTACAGTTGGGCAATTGATAGAACTTCAAATAACCATGACGATATCCAGGCAATGATCATTATATAGGCATTACGTCCAAGATTAGTAGACGGACTCCTGCCTGCATTTACTACTATTACTCCACACATCGACCGCTATCCAGCATGCATCTAGTGTATTAAGTTCATTGAAAAATGGAGTGATGCAATAAGAACGATGACATGATGTAGAGAAGATCTATTTATGTAGAAATAGACCCTATCTTGTTATCCTTAATAACAACGATACATATGTGTCATTTCCCTTTCTGTCACTGGGATCAAGCACCGTAAAATCAAACCCATCACAGAGCACCTCTTCCCATTGCAAGATAAATAGATCAAGTTGGCCCAAAAAAAACCAAATATCGGAGGAGAAATATGAGGCTATAAGCAATCATGCATATAAGAGATCAAAGAAGACTCAAATAACTTTCATGGATAAAAACATAGATCTGATCATAAACTCAAAGTTCATCAGATGCCAAGAAACACACCGCAAAAAGAGTTACATCATATGGATCTCCAAGAGACCATTGTATTGAGAATCAAACGAGAGAGAGGAAGCCATCTAGCTACTAACTACGGATCCATATGTCTACAATGACTACTCATGCATCATCGGAGAGGCACCAATGGACATGATGAACCCCTCCGTGATGGTGACTAGATTGGATCTGGTGTTTCTGGAACTTGCGGCGGCTGGAACTGATTTTCGCCGACACCCCTAGGGTTTCTGGAATATTGGGGTATTTATAGAGCAAAGAGGCGGTGCGGGAGGCCACCGAGGTGGGCATCACCCACCAGGGTGCGCCTGGGCCCCCAGGCGCGCCCTGGTGGGTTGTGCTCCCCTCGGGGAAACCCTCTGGTACTTCTTCAGCCCATCTTGTGTCTTCTGGTCCAGAAAAAATCCACAAAAAGTTTTGTTGCGTTCGGACTCCGCTTGGTATTGATTTCCTGCGATGTAAAAAACAAGCAGAAAACAGCAACTGGCACAGGGCACTATGTCAATAGGTTAGTACCAAAATATGGTATAAAATGATTGTAAAACATCCTAGAATGGTAATATAACAGCATGGAACAATCAAAAATTGTAGATACGTTGGAGACGTATCAGCATCCCCAAGCTTAATTCCTGCTCATCCTCGAGTAGGTAAATGGTAAAAACAGAATTTTTGATGTGGAATGTTGCCTAAGATGTTCATCACATATTCTTTTCTTTGTAGCATGGACATTTGGACTTTTATATGGTTCAAGGAAATAGTCTAGTTTTGACATGAAGACTTTATTACTCAAGCATATCAACAAGCAACCATGTCTTTCAAAATATCAACGCTAAAGCAAGTTATCCCTAGCCCATTATGCTCAACCATTGATCCATTCATGAAACACACTCGAATACTAGCTATACCCAATGCTCAAGTACGATCATGGTGCCCCTTAGTTGGTGCTTTATAAGAGAATATGGAGACTCAAGTAAAAATAAAAATTGCATAAACTAAAAGAAAAGCCCTTCGGAGAGGGAAGTAGGGATTTGTAGAGGTGTCAGAGCTCAAAGCGAAAGTTGAGAGATAAAAACATTTTGGGAGGCATACTTTTCCCACCAACGAAAACGACTTAGAGTTCCCAACACTTTCCATGCTAGATATATCATAGGCGGTTCCCAAACAAAAAATAAAGTTTATTCCTTTTTCCACCATACTTTCACTTTCCATGGCTAACCGTATCCACGGGTGCCCTCCATACCAACACTTTCCAAGAAATTTATTATTTGACAACATAAAGTAATTTCGTTTTTCATTTAGGGACTGGGCATCCTTAATACCTTTGCCGTACTCTCGTGCAATGACAAGTGAATAAACACTCATCGTGAGAATAACACATCTAGCATGGAAAACATCGGCCATCCCTCACCGCCTTGCAAGCGTACAGGCACACAAAAGAGAAATTTATTTTGAAAATTAGAGATGGCACATACAAATTTGCTTAGAACGGCACGAAAATACCACATATAGGTAGATATAGTGGACTCATATGGCAATACTAGTTTAAAGGGTTTTGGATGCACAAGTAGTGATCATACATAGTGCAAATGAAAGCTAGCAAAAAGATTGAGAAGCGTCCAACAAGAAAACTAAAAATCTCGTAAGCGAGCATTAAGCATAACTAACACCGAATAATGCACCACAAGTAGGATGTAATTTCATTGCATAACTATTGACTTTTGTGCTTGCATAGGGAATCACAAATCTTAACACCAATATTCATACTAAAGCATAATTACTCATCAACATGACTCACATATCATATCGTCATATCTCAAAACCATTATAAAGAACCAAGTATATTTTGTCCAATGATCTTCACGAAAGTTTTCATTACATCCTCCTTAGATATCTATCACTTTGGGACTAGTTTCATATGTTGCTTTTAATAGGCTCAAACAAATTTAAGTGAAGAACATGAGCATAATATTTCTTTCTCTCAAAATAATCTAAGTGAAGTAAGAGAGAATTTCTAAAAATTACTAACTCCCAAATAAATCTAAGTGAAGCATGAGAGCATTTCTTCAAAAATAAGAAAGCACATCATGCTCAAAAAGATATAATAAAGCACTAGAGCAATTCCATGGCTCTAAAAATTTAAGTGAAGAATAGGAGAAAGCTTAGCATAATTTTGGCTCTCTCAAAAGGTGTGTCAAACAAGGATTCAAGACTTAAAATAAAAGGCAAAACAAGCAAAGAATCATAAGCGGTGGTGAACCAAGTAAATTTCCCATGGCGTTAAAAGCATCAAGAGAGGGACACATCAAGAAATTTCCACCAGTAACCGTATCAAGGACGAACCTATACCAAGTGGTGATGCCCACATAAAAACAGCAAAGAAGAACAACGGTAGATTGCTTACAGACATATCTATTATGAGCATTGCATATCCTATACCGAGCATCTTTTAAATTCTCCCCTCCCCTTTGTTTAAATTTAAGAACCTCGTTCTTGGGGGTGTCTGTAATAGATGAAGAACTATGCATAAAGACAAAAAGTAGTCAACAAGATTGCACTCAAAACAGATCTGACGAGAAAACGGCGAACGAAAAGAGGGCGAAGAAAACGACAAATTGTTGTGAAGTGGGGGAGAAGAAAACTAGAGGCAAATGGAAAATAATGTAAATTGCAAGGAGACGAGATTTGTGATTAGGAACCTAGTTGATGTTGATGATGTCTCCCCGGCAACGGTGCCAGAAATTCCTTTTGATGTTTGCTTGAACTACGTCGGTATTTCCCCAAAGAGGAAGGGATGATGCAGCACGGCAACGGTAGGTATTTCCCTCAGTGATGAGATCAAGGTTATCGAACCAGTAGGAGAACCATGCAACGCCAGGTAAACAGCTCCTGCACACAAAGAACAAGTACTTGCAACCCGACGTAAGAGAGGGGTTGTCAATCCCTCATGGGTAAAAAGATAGATAAATTTGTAGTAGATTGGATAAATAGATCTCGCGGAAACACGAGGTAAAATAAATTAAAAAAAATCGCAGCAATGTATTTTTATATTTTTGGATTAATATATCTGAAAATAAAAGAAAATAAAAACAGATCGTGAAGGCAAATATATTAAAGAAGTGACCCGGGGGCCGTAGGTTTCACTAGTGGCTTCTCTCGAGAAAAATGGCAAACGGTGAGAAAACAATTACTGTTGGGCAATTGATAGAACTTCAAATAATCATGACTATATCCAGGCAATGATCATTATATAGGCATCACATCCAAGATTAGTAGACCGCTATCCATCATCCATCTAGTGTATTAAGTTCATGGAAAAAACGGAGTAATGCAATAAGAACGATGACATGATGTAGACAAGATCTATCTTCTATATCTAAATAGCAAGCCCCCACTAACATATTTCTCTCAACATGCAAGCATGCCACCTCATCATAAAACATGCATAGGAAAAGGCCCACCTCAACATGCAACTGTGCATATTAAAAATCCACTTCAACATGCAACCATGTATGCATGTAAAATACCATTCTATTATGAGATTTACATTTAATTCTTATATATTTCAAAAACTATTATTTCAAATATTGATCTTTCATATAACCAGAAACCTCATTGAAATATTGCAAACTATCCCCGCAACAACGCAAGGGCATCATCTTGTTTGTGTAGAAATAGACCACATCTTGTTATTCTTAATAGCAACGATACATACGTGTCGTTTCCCTTTCTATCACTGGGATCAAGCACCGTAAGATCGAACCCATCACAAAGCACCTCTTCCCATTGCAAGATAAATAGATCAAGTTGGCCAAACAAAATCCAAATATAGGAGGAGAAATACGAGGCTCTAAGCAATCATGCATATAAGAGATCAAAGAAGACTCAAATAACTTTCATGGATAAAAACATAGATCTGATCATAAACTCACACTACAAAAAAAATACACTTCCGTGATGATACGTGTTTGTCATACTAGGTCACGTTTTCTGTCATGCATGTACATCCTTGACAATTTTATGACAGAATCAAGATAATCATATCTGCTGTTGTAGAAGTGTTCCATGACATTATCAAAATTATCATCATGGAAGTGTCTACTTCCATGACGATTAATCGCTGGCACAAAGAAGTGCTTTCGTCAAGGGTGACCGACACGTGGCATCCACCGTAACGGGTCGCCGTTAAGCTATCGGGTCTGGTTTTGGATCCTATAACCCGTTAACAGCCCGGACCAATGGGAAATTTCCACGTGTAAAATTCTGATTGGCCGGAGGAAACATGTGTCAGCTCGTCAGTGGGTCAGATAGGCGCCTATGATATGTCGACACATGCGACGGCCCACCACCGGCCCATTTAGCTTACAAAGGCTGGCCCGTTTGACCTGGTCAAAAGTTAGCGGGCTGGCCCATGAAAAGCCCTTTTAACGGTCTCTTCGCAAATAGCCCATATTATGGACGATAACTCACAGTCCATTAGGGCCTACCCGAAACCGGCCCAACAACGTCATGTGGGCCGTCGAATATAACACCAGCCCGTTTCACTTTCAGCCCATGTATGGCCCGCGACGTCTTTCGGCCCATATGAGGCCTTCGTATCTTTAGGCCCTTTAAAGGCCCACGGTGACTCTAGCCCAGAATGCACAATAAATTTCTTTGTATCCGTTAACGGCCCATGATTCATGTGGGCCGCTTCAGATATGTTAGCTTTCGCCTCTTCGACGGCCCATATGTTCTTGGGCTCCTTTCCGACCCTCGATTACTTCCGGCCCGTTACTGGCTTGTTCCCCTAATGGGCCAAATTCGGCCCGTGGCAAGAGTCGGCCCGTTCCTGGCTTGTTAACCCGTTGCGCCGTTTCCAGCCCGTCCTATATTCTGGCCCATTAACGACCCGTTATGCATGTGACAGAATTAAGCCTTTGCTGTCCTCCGGCATGTTAACGGCCCATTACTGTGTCGGGTCGATACCAATTACGCCCGTTTACAGCCCATGTAGACCCATTTATCCGACGGCCCGAGGCCCACCGATTCTACGTCCGTGTTGGAGGACCATTTAAAGACGGCCCGTAGGAGCCCATGGATCCAACGGCCTGTAGCAGGGTCACGGTTACGACGGTGTATATGGCCCATGGTTGTTGCGGCAACTAGCAAACCAGGGAAAAGAAGACTAGGAAGTAAATAAGCCCGAAAGGTAAGCAGAGACTACCTGGTTATGGGCTAATTATGGCAATGAAATGGGATTCACTAAATTAGTAATCCATCCGGTTACGCCATCGTAGGAGAGTGTGGTCGAAACAACTATGCCCCAAAGGTCACTGTGCATCCACAAAATAAGGAGGCAACCATAACCTAAACACGGAGGCGGACCCTGAGGGAAAAAAGGCATGAGTTGAGTGGTGCCCACCACACCGACCAACCCCACCACTATGAAGATCTCAAGGGCCAAACTTGACCCGTGGGAACACCGCAACTCGTCGCCTGTCAGCCCCACCGCTGCGGAGACCATTTTGATGGACATATCAATTACCTCTCTCGATGCTTCTTGCAAACAAAAATCTCCCGTTACAACGCATGGGCATATGTGCTAGTAGCAAATAATTGAGATTAAACTAGGTCATGTGGGTAAAACTAGATGCCCGTCCTACTTTTCTTTGCGTTGTTCGCCACTGATGACAGGAGGCTTGATGTACTCCCTCCGTTCTTAAATATAAGTCTTGTTAGAGATTGCACTATGAACCACATACGGATGTATGTATATGCATTTTAGAATGTAGATTCACTCATTTTGTTCCGTATGTAGTCCACAGTTTAATCTCTACAAAGACTTATATTTAGGATCGAAGGGAGTACATGACATGAGAAAAGGCTGACAGCCTAGAGATGAACGACAAGAATACGTTATCGTTGGTTTTATACAAATCATCAAAAAAGCAAAACTGTTTTTATACAAAACATGGTACTAGCTCACAAGCTGTTCAGTAAATTACAAATGAGTGCCTGCCTTCTGTAATCCATGGATGGCGGTGAGCAGGGGAGTCAGCACTGATTCGGTGCTGCACGTCGGGACGGTCGTCGGAACCTCCTCCGGCGTGACAACGGCGAGGCAGCACCGAACAATGAGGCGGTCGTCCTGCATGGGCGATGTTCCAGTGTACTTCAGATGGTAGTAGAAGTCATTGTTGTCACGATCAAACGTGTGCCTCGTCTTCTGGGACTCTAAGTTCACCAGCCCCTCGAACTTGAAGCTGAACTCCGCCGTCGTCGGTGTCATCTCGTCCCCCTTGCTTGTGAAGACGAGCCACAGGATGCCGGATTGGAGCCATCTTGGGCAGAATTTGAGGTACCATGTGCTCCCGCCCACGGCGAAGTGGGTGGAGTAGATGCACTCCCCGTTCCGGAGCGCCGCCCTGAGCTCGGAGACGCTGTGCACGGTGAGCGTGTGGGACCCGGCCATGGCGACCTGCGGCGGCTCCAAGACGTTGTTGGATTTGCACAAGCTTCCGAGGAGGTACCCCCGATTTGTTGCTTGCTGCATCTTCTTTAGGGTGCATCTGACGGTGAATTTGTCGTAGCGGGCAGACACGCACGACGACGCCTCCAGCTCCCTCCTCCTCACGCACAGGATGAAGCTAGCCTTGGTTTGTTTTTCTATCGCCTCGGCTGCTCTCCTTGTGAAAGACAGTGTGCTCTCCGGTCTCGTCGAGGATTTCAAGGGTGATGTGGGTGCCGCATACGATTTGAAGCCATGCAGCATGAAGTTGATGACGACCGAGACGCGACCAAGGTGTCCGCTAGGCCGTCAGAGTCGTCGAAATCCATTGACCGCACGTGTATGTCCCACAAGAGGTCACGGAAGAGGAGGTTGTCCAGAGTCAGCCGGTCAGGTGATCGCAGCAGCTCGAGTACCCGCGGACCGGCACGGAGAGCGTCACCGGCGCTGATGCCGATCGGCTCGTGGTAGAACCCATTGACCACGTACGTACCAAGCTATCAGGCAATCAAGTATACCCGCGCACGCGTATATGTAGGACGGCCGGGGAGGGAGTCTTGATCCTGTCCGGAGTGGAGTCATCTGTGTCGTCCACGATACAAAACCGGCAAGTTGTTGGAAGATGTATATAACCGGAGTCGGATCCGGATCACGTACGTCCTTGTGTGCACCGCGTCATTTTAGCCACGCTGCGCCGTACTATACTTCTTTTTGTTTGCGTATGAAAGGGAGTTTTATTCATCACTCAAGAGCATAATCAGTCTTACATAGATCAGGGACATTGCCTGGCCCCGACCCCAGCCATACAACCGTGCGGCATTCAGTTCTACCAAAGCTAGCTAGATAATGACTGATGCTATTCTGCTCCCTACAAATATGAGCTAGCTTAACTACTCTCCCTTCCGACACAAGCCTCCTGATCTGATCAACCAGCATGGAGTAACGGGATCGATCTCTGTCCACTGCTGTGATCATCTTAAGAGCAACACGACAGTCTGTCTCCACTTCAATAGGTAGCTGCGCCCACTGCAAGGCAAGGTTCAAACCCTCCAGGCAGGATAGAAGTTCGCTTCTAAAGGTTCTGCACATGCTCTCAGTTCTCTGCATGATGAGAAAATGATCTTACCCAAACTGTCCCGCAGAACCATTCCAGCGCCGGCCGTTCCGGTGGAGGCGCAAAATGATCCGTCGACATTGAGTTTGGTCCACCCATCCGCTTGAGGAGTCCATCGTGATCGCGCCTCGTCCACAACCCGAGCATGTGGTACAGGCTTGCTGGGCGTCACCACATGAACCACTTGTTTGCCTTTCGCCGGGTCTGCACTCGGGTTGTTTTGGATGCGCACGAGTGAATCAACGTAGCTGAGAAGGAACCTCTTGGACGCTTCAACCGGAGGAGGCTGCTTATGATGCGTCATTTCATTGCGCACGTACCAGCAGCGCCAAAGGGTCATCATGAGTTCCATCCTCTCCGTGTCAGGCAGGTCACAAAGAGTTTGGGCGAGCCACTCTGTGCCCGTCCGATGGAATGTCGTAGCAGCAGGAATTCGCCATTGCTCTGCCATCGCTTGCCAAAGGGCCACCGCCCTGGGACATCTGCAAAAGGCATGAAATGTGTCCTCGGCTCCATCGCACGTAGAGGGCATTGGTCAGAAACTTCCAATCCTCGCCGTTTTTTATTAACCCAAGTGGGCAAGCAGTCCGTGATCAAGCGCCAAGTAAAAGTGTGAACCTTAGGAGGAGCAGGGCACCTCCAAATAAAAGCCCAGATGGCTCGTCGCCCGTCCGGTGCCCTGCTCGCTGCGACTGATGAAGATCAAAGATGATCTTCCAAAGCAAGTCGATAAGCACTCCGCACCGAGAAGTGTCCGTTACGCTCAGGACCCCACGCGAGGAGATCGTCGCCCATCCGAGGTGATGTTCGAATCTTAACTATCTCCTCGGCGTCCACCGGGAAGAAGGTATCGCGTACCACATCCATCCGCTAAGCACCATGGTTATCCAGCAGTTCGCTCACCCGACGGAGACGGCACCGGCCTTGCGGTGTCACCGGTCTTCCGCTGCCATTTATCGGGATCCAGCGGTCACGCCAAATCCTAATTGAGTTGCCGTTCCCCACGCGCCAAACCAGCCCTGTTTTCAGGAGCTGCAGTCCATGTTCCACACATTGCCAAGTCGCCGAGGCCCCTCCTGAAAAAACAGTGTCATCTAAATTACTGTTAGGGTAGTACCTCGCCTTCAGGACACGGGCACATAGGCTCTCCTAGTTAGTCAAAAGCCTCCACGCTTGGCGGGCCAGCAAGGCCTGGTTAAATAAGCGCAGATCGCGGAAGCCAAGACCCCCTTGTGACTTTGGTTTTATAAGGTGGATCCATGCTCGCCAGTGCATCTTCCTTTTCCCTTCTCTACTCCCCAAAAGAAGTTGCGAATCATTCTCATTAGGTCTTCGCATGTGGACGCTGGAAGTTTGAACACGCTCATCACGTATGTCGGAATTGATTGGGCAATTGATTTTATGAGCACTTCTCTCCCGCTTCTGGGCAAGTTGTGAGCCATCCCATTCGATCATCCTCTTCATATATTTCTGCTGCAGATTTTGAAATCTATCCTTTGACATGCGCCCATTGGGAGTTGGAAGTCCCAAGTATCGCTCCTCAAAACTCTGCTGCTGCACCTCCAGGACTTGCACAACAGCCTCACGGTCAGCCACTCGACAATGTTCACCAAATAAGATAGAGCATTTATGGGGGTTGATCAACTGTCCTGTAGCCTGAGCATAAGTAGTAAGGGCCGCCTTGACGTTCAACGCTTCTTGTTTCGTGGCTCGAAAGAAGAGCAAAGTGTCATCAGCAAATAGGAGGTGTGAGATGCCTGGCGCTCGAGGACACACACGCACCGGTGTAAAGCTCCGTGTACGAACACCCTGTTTCAGGATCGCAGCTAAACCGTCAGCCACAACAAGGAATAAAACGGGAAAGAGGATCTCCTGCCGAAGACCACGTGGACGGTGCAAATGAATCCGAGAGGGCTCCATTAAGATTAACACAATAACGGACCGAGGTGACACATGTCATGATCCACATCACCCATTGATCCGCAAAGCCCATCTTTTGCATCACTTGCTCCAGGAATCTCCAATCAACCCGATCATACGCCTTAGACAAGTCCAGCTTACAAGCACAAAAACTTTTATCTGGATCCTTCTCCTGTTTGATATAGTGTGTACACTCGAAGGCAATCAAAGCATTGTCAGTAATAAGCCTTCCTGGCACAAAGGCACTTTGCTCCTCGAAATGATATCACCCAAAATAGGTCGCAATCGATTAACCAAGCACTTGGCGATGATATATCTTGTACACCACGTTACACAGGCTAATGGGTTGAAACTCAGTTAGTCTTTGCGGGTTGTCCACCTTCGGAATAAGCACAATTGTGGTATTGTTCACACCTTCAGGCATAACACTAGTAGCAAAGAATTTCCTAACCGCCTCAATGATGTCTTCCTTCACTGTACCCCAGTGGCGCTGAAAGAACCTGGCGGGGAAGCCATCCGGTCCGGGGGCCTTCAAGGGCCCGATCTGAAAGAGCGCATCGCTGATCTCCTTATCAGTAAAAGCTTCGCAGAGCTTCTCATTCATAGCATCCGTGATCACGTTGTTAAAGAGATCCACCACTGTCTGTGGATGCAAGCAAGGATCAGCTTGAAACAGATTTTCAAAATATGACATGGCCATACGACATAACAGCGTGTTCGGTGCGTAGGACACCCTGTTCATCTCGCAGCCCTTTGATCTTATTTTTACGGGCTCTCCAAACAGCTTTCCGGTGGAAAAAATTTGTATTTCGATCCCCATGTTTTAACCACTCAAGTCTGGAGCGCTGCAGCCACATCATTTCTTCCTTGTATAGAAGCTCGTCCATATGGTCCGACTCCTTCCGTAACTCACTGCGATCTGCATTCATGTTCTGCAGCTCTTCAAGTCTAGTTCTAGACTTCTCTATCTCCTTTGTAATATTGCCCAATTTCTTGTTACTCCAACGATGCAAGGTAGCCATAGTTGCTTTGAGAGCCTTACTCACCGCTCCCAGGTCACCCTTTGCACCTGCTGTGGCCCATGCCTCATCCACCACTTCAGCTAGCGACGGCTCCCGCTCCCACATCACCTCGTACCTCCTTGTTCTCCCCATCTTCACACGAGTTTCCGGCAAGCAGCAAAGAAGCAACGGGCTGTGGTCAGACCTTGGTGACGTGAGGTGCACCACAGCCGCTTCAGGAAACAGATCACGCCATGCATTATCAGCAGCAGCCCTGTCCAGCCTCACTTGTACGTTTGCCCGGCCGCTTCTCCTTTTATTGTATGTATAAGGGTATCCAGAGAAGCCCAAGTCAATCAGCTGACAAGTTTCAAAGCAGTCCCGGAACGCCGTCATTTGAGCTTGAGGTCTAGCTGTCGCTGACAAATGTTCAAATTCCCATAGCGCCTCGTTGAAGTCTCCTGTGATGAGCCACGGTAAGTCTGAAGTATTTCTTAGTCTGCACAACCTCTCCCACATTAGATGTCTATTTTCCACCCTTGGTTCGCCATATACAAAAGTGACACGCCATAAAGGATTAGAGGGTGACACACGAACGTAAACATCAATCCATCTCTCATTAATATCTTGAACATCAACGTTACAACGAGTCATCCCAACACAGTGCTAAACCACCACTTTTTCCTTTACTACTAATGCCTTCAAAACCTCGGAGCCCTAAACGATTCTGAAATCTACTCATTTTATTTTTTGTTGCCTAGTCTCACACAAGAATACCATCCTTGGGGAATTTGCTCTACATAGAGCCTGCAGAATCACGAACTGTTCGAGGATTCCCCGCCTCGACAGTTCCAAACTATGCAATTCATTGCTCTGACGGGCACCACACCTGGCCCCGTCTGGTTTACCAGCGGCCCCTTGGATGGTTGCCTCCAAGTCCATCCCGGTCCCCAAACTGCTAGCATCATCCTCCGTGTCTCTCAGTTCCGTCTTCCCCTTCTTCAGCGTACCACCTTCTGGAACTTCCCCAAAAGGCACCAAGGCGTTCCCATGTGTAGCTATTAGGTCGTGACCCAGCAACCCTGTCATTTGCCTCTTTCCTAAGATGGAGTCGTTGAAGTCCATGGAGTGCACAACACTTCCAAACGAGACTTGCAGCGAGTCGAGCCCTCGCATTGCAGGGATCATGTCATCGGAGGTTAAGAGAGCCTCGCGAATAACCAGTGCCCCATGCTTCCTTCCTGCCGCAGCCTTTTTTGGCTGGGCTTCCACCTTCTTCCTCCTCTGTTTCGGTTGCTGATCCTTCCCTAGATCTTGAGCCTTTTTTGGCTGGGCTGCCCTTTGCTCAAATTTCTTGAACGGGGAACATCGCAGCGAGAGTCAGACGCCTTGTTTGGGAGCCCTAGTTTCTTCTTCTCACAAGGCTCCTTGTCGTGCCCCATAAAACCACAGTGAAAGCAGTGGGGCACCCTCTCATACTTGAGATTAAACTTGATGCGCTTTAGTAACACCTCTCGCCCGTATATTCCAGGTGGTGACCTCCTTTTGTAGCCGCCTATTATATGGTAGCTTAACTCAGATCCTCAAGAACTCATTTGTGCCATGACCAACTTCTGGGCGTCCACCTCCAGGACCTCACCCAAAGTACCTCCAAGGGCCTCCCCATACGCCTTTGTTTTGCTTCTTCCATGGAACATCAAACACACACACCCACACCGGCACAGAATCCAGCGTTGTTTGGGACGGTCGCTTATCACCATTGAAGGGGGTTACAAGCAGCGCGTCGCCATCATAAATCCACGGTCCACCACGCGCCACGAATCAGAAGTCCCCCTCAGAGAAGAGCGAGATCAGAAAGTAGTTCTTCCGGACTGGTTTGAACTCGACGCCAGTACGCAGTTGCCAAATCTTCTCAAAGTGGTCTGACAGCGTTTTAGCACTAGGCTGCTTCTGTGATCTGTACAAACTCATAAGTCTCCATCCCACCACTGCTACCTCTTCTTCTTCGTCCTCGCCGCCGTCAAGTCCACGGCGACGAAAGCCACATCATCCTTGTCCACCTCTCCTCCAATCTGTGTTTCTGCACCACCCGGAAGCCCACCTTCAGACGACGGACCTTCCCAGTTGCTATCCTCCTGCATGGCCACCCTTGGATCTCCGTTTACGGCCGCTTGTCTAACTGCGACGAGTGTGCCACTGCCGGAAGGCTTCGGGTGGGTGGGATCCTCACCGGATCCCCCTTGGTCACCCCCACCTCCGTTAGCAGGCACCACCCGAGACATGTCAGGCCCTAAGCGACGGCGCCCGGGGTCGGGATCGAGCGGGTTGTCGGCGCTGAGCGAGGGTTCTGAGTTGCGTCGATTAGGTACTGGGGTAGCCCCAGCTCTAGCCCTAGATATCTTCCCACCGTGTGCACCACGGCCAGCCCCACGTACGCGAGGGATGACATAGACTCGTAGACAACGAGGACATCGGGATCGTGGCCAAGAGGGACTCCCTCTGGCACGCCGATTCGCTTCCGTCGGCAGGAAGGGACGGCGGGGCGCTGGATCGCCCATCGCCCGAGTTGCCCTAACCCTAGACGAAGCAGACCTTTTTGGTTGCTGTACTATACTTCTATAGATTAGATTTCTCCTAGATTTTTTATGCATGCTTGGAACGATTGGGACTACCCAAATTGTATTTTCATCAAGGCATTTGGAGGACACGTAAGTTGGTTGGTCATGCAAAGATGATCTTCGTCTAGCTAGGTCGTCATTAGCAAGCGTGCCAGCTCCGTTTAAATCATCACAGCTCCCTGCATCCTCACCACCTCTGCGTAAACTTTTCTGTCGTGCAATTGGTACCAAAAAATCCCGAGCAAAGCCGAAAGAACTTGGCCTTAGAGCAGATCCGTCGGTCGGACAAGCTGGGTGCCTGAAAACTTCTCGCCTTAAGCAGACTCCACCATAGCTAGACTTGATCGGTGCGGTGGTTTGTAGCTAGAACCCTATCCGGAGGGGGAAAGAGGAAGGAACTACCCATAGTGGACTGAAGTAGTCCTCAATGGCCTCATCCTCCTCGCACAAGCACCAGGTCCCGCGCCTCATCCTCAGAGCATTAGAGCCGCACCTAGCTAATCCAGCCGCTCTGTCTCTTAGGGGCGTCGTCTTGGAGCTTAGGTGTGCTAGCTCGTAGTGTGGCGTGTGTTTAGTTTTCCCAGTGCTCTTTGCTCGCTTGCATTCTGCGTGTGCGGTTATTTCAGGATCAACTTTGTAAGAGAGCTACCTGCCCATCTTGTATCATTCAACCATGTACTTTTTGTGAAGGATGAGTGTGATGATAACATCTTGATTAGGGGTTTCAAATTCAGGGTGAAAGTGTTGTGCCTGAGCACCAAGAACCATCAACATTTGCACAGTTCGCCTAATTTCATCATAAAATGCGTGACTGGCAAACTCGTATTCAACTACAAAATGACTTGATTGAGCAGATGTGGACTCACCTTGGCAACCTATATAGACATATCGGTTCATTTTCTTTCAATGTATTTGTGAAAATTAAATTTGATTGTAAACTTTGAGACTTTTATTGGGTTGTATTATCATTTTGGTACTATGTGATTTATTTGATTGTAAACAGTATGCAGTTTTTCTTTTTAGTTAGACATATACATTTGAAAATTTGTGTACTAGTTACGTACATGTTTTGAGTCTAGGTTAATTGCAAGGTGATCAATGTGGCGGATAATTAATTAGTCAAATCCTTAGTTTGTTAGGAGAGTCCGTTTCAATTTAGTTTGGCTTAGTCTATTCCAAGTTCGCGTCGCCTATAAAAAGGGCCGGCTACGGCCAATGTGGAGATCAGTTTTGAGTTTTTTTTTAGTATGAGATATATAGAAAAATGTCCGAGATTCTGGGCGGCCATATCTTGTGTATTATCTGTGATTTTTCATCGTCAAAATTTACTAGCGCCGGAGGGTTGATCATCACATCGACGCCTACGTGCTGATCCGAGGGGGTCATTATTTTCGTTTGTGTATTTTCGTACACAGGTGAAAATTATCTTGAAGATAGTAAGGAGGAACAAGAGGACGAACTGTTGATCAAGCATCGCCGTGAAAGGTCGGACCATCAACGCGCGTGAATTAGCATCTCGCTAGTCCGTGCTTTATCAAGTGGTATCAGAGCAAAGGTTAGTCACGGCGACTCAGTTTGCAATATCGTCTACGGAGTTGAGCGTCAACATGTTGAGCAGGAACAAATTGATGGAAGAGGAAGGCATTGGCGAGCTCACTCTTTTTCACACTCGTTGCGTCGTGAACGAACAATGTGTCAATCTGACGATCGATGAGAGTACTGCAGTCAACATGGTAAGCATCGAGGTGGTAGAAAAATTGGGGTTGAAGATGGTACCTCTTGAAAGACCGTACATGCTGAAGTGGTTCAAAGGTGAAATCAAAATTACGATCGAATTTTGCTAATTTTTGATCTGGGAAAATATTGTTGTGCAGAATTTTTTCATGTTTGTCCTGTGTCCATGGTGTCGTTCCATCTGCTACTTGGGAATCCATGGTGCAAACGTGTTGGGGTTGTTCGAATTGCAAGAAAAATAGTTACTCTCTATCATGGAAGGGCCAACAAATATGTTTTGTTCCCATGCCAACGGATGTGTTCAAGGCAGATTGGAAAAATCGTTTGGTAAAAGAGATGAACAACAGGAAGAAAGAAAGGAAGAAGTTGAAGCACGGACAGAGGGGTTGAATCTTTTGGTGGAGAAGGTAAAAATTAATGGCGGTGCAAAGGGACAACGTTGAGTGTTTTTAAAACACAATGCATGATCAAGGATCGTGCATGCAAGATGATAATTGATGGCGGCAGCTTTACAAACGCCATTAGTAAAGATGTTGTGCATGCATTGGGTTTGTCCATGTGACGGCATCCGCAACCGCACCACGTGGAGTGGCTATACAATTCGGGAAAATTAAAGATCATGCATAAGGTGCGTTTGAAGTTCGCAGTTGGAGATTATATTGATACAGTGGATTGTGATGTTGTGCCGATGGATGCGTGTCAGTTGTTATTGGGAAGACCATGACAGTTTGATCATGATGCGGCCCATGCCGGAAGATCCAATACATACACGTTCATGCATGATGGAAGGAAGCACGTGCTAAAACCAATGGCAGACAGTGCAATAACCATAGAGAAACAAGTTCCAGAGAGGAAGGTTGCACAAAAATTGGATTCAAAACCGAGGACGGTTTCTATTCAAGGAAGGGAGGATGATGCGGGCAAGACACCATTAATCGATAATTCTACTAAAGCTGAGCCATTTGATGAGTCAAGGCATGAAAAAGTTACGGAAAATGATGCCAAGCATGCAACCAGATTATGCCGAGGAAACGATGGTCGTGTGCGATAACTTTGTGGACCAAAAATTGCTTCTGTATTTGAAAAGGAATTAATGGATGTTGATTCTCATCATATGGTGCTTGTACCAATACCTAGCAGAATGTACAACAAAAGGTCCAGATCGGATGCTAAACAGAAACCGAAGCCAGAAGATATAATTCCAACGTTTCGTACGCCTCCGAAGATAATAAGAATCGGCAGTTTCCTGTTTAAACTACAGGCATGCAATTTTTTGAAAATTGGTCAGAAACTAAGGTCTTCCAATCCACCACACAATATGACCTGCTAATCGACATCAACTACTATGCCTTACAGTTTCATCTATTTTGATGTTTTTTTTTAAGCATCAGTACAGACACAAGCGCTCATATACACACGCATACACTCAACCCTATGAACGTAAACACGCACACCCAACTCCTATGAGCATCTCCGAGAGACTGAGCCGGCATATCATCTTGAGATTTACGAAGTCACCGTAGGCGCCTCGTCGTCGACGGAAACGTCTTCTCCCACTGAAAGCGCATTGCCGGAAATCCTGAAATAAATTCAGGAATAATGCGAGCACCAGGATTTGAACCCTGATGGGTTGGGGATACCACTGTCCACCTAACCAACTCAACCACAGGTTAATTCGCACAGGCATGCAATTGATAGGATCTGTCAAGGGATAAGTCTCTTTTTATTTAATCAAGTCATTTTATCTTTGGTGATAGGCCACGTGAGTTTCATCAAGACCTGTAATTTTGCTTGTACGTGGCAGACGCGAGAGTCAAGTTGTACAAGTTACGTACATGTTTTGAGTCTAGGTTAATTGCAAGATGATCAATATGGCCGGATAATTAATTAGTCAAATCCTTAGTTTGTTAGGAGAGTCCGTTCAATTTAGTTTGTCTTAGTCTATTCCAAGTTCGCGTCGCCTATAAAAAGGGCCGGCTATGGCCGATTTGGAGATCAGTTTTTAGTTTTTTTTCGTACGAGATATGTATTATCTGTGATTTTTCATGGTGGAGGGTTGATCATCACATCGACACCTACGTGTTGATTCGAGGGGCTCATTATTTTCGTTTGTGTATTTTCGTATACAGGTGAAAATTATCTTGAAGGTAGCAAGAAGGAACAAGAGGACGAACTGTTGATCAAGCATCACCGTGAAAAGTCGGGCCATCAACGCGCGCGAATTAGCATCTCGCTAGTCCGTGCCTTATCAAACCAGGATGTGGCTGCGGATAGGCCGAGCCACACCAGCATGACAGCCACTGCGTGGGCGACGAAACTGCGCAATGTCACCCAAAACGGCAAGCAAAGGACTGCGCCGCCGGCAGGAACGCCGAAGCATCACGAGTCCGCCTGAATCTTGATGAATCTCGAGCGGAACATTGACCACGGAGGAGAGGGGAGAATGCAGGCAAGAAATGTGAGCGTGGGAAGGAGCATTACCTTCAATCTGCAGACACTCCGGCGAAGACGCTCCGGTCCGGCGAGTCCCACCGACGGCCGCGAATGTCGTCGACTGTTCCGCCTCCGCCGTCGCCTTCTCCTCTCGCCTTCTCTTCCAATCGAATGAACTGCAGGGTGGGTTGGGTGAGTAATGAAGTGGAGAGTAAATGAAACCGTGAGAGGAGGGGGGGGGGGGCGAAGTGCGCGACGTGGTCGACGGCAACCGCAGTCGGGCGTGGCATGTGGGAGCAAAGCAGTTCCACCACACGCCACCGAGTGGCAACCGTTGACCGCGAAGAGGCAACCGGCGTGTGGGCGAACTCTCTCACACACCACACGCGCGACTTGTCCTACGTGGCACAGAAAATCAGCCATAACGTGCCAAGATTCATGTAGAAACTGTTGAACGGCGATGGAGGCGTGTGGTTGAGTTGGGTAACGCCCATACGTGTGGGTGTTAGTGTTAATCTTATGTTATTCACTCAGAATTCCCTATGTCATAATTTTAGCTATGTCAGAGGGTCTCGTTCCTATTAGCAAGTGTGTCATCTATATTTAATCTGCACTACGCCTTGGTACGGGGCTGCATTCATACGTGCCCGGGTTAGCAGCTCCCCATCTTTGCATGCCCAACCAACATAGGAGTACTTCAATACTTGTCTATACAGGCGTGGCAAAATTTATATACATACACGAAACATGCATGATCGGGTTCCCATCACAAGGACGTGATCATGTCAACTTTCTCTAGGACACGATAGGAACCAGAATCCGGTTAGGGATTTGTACCGTTGAAAGACAAAGATATGACTCCACTCCCGACTCGATCTCAAATTCCTCCCGGCTGGCCTACATAAATATACACACACGGGCGCGTGCGCGGACATGCCCGATCCGTTCGTCTCAGAGCTTAAGTGCTTAACTGGTACGTCGACAATGGGTGGCACCGCGAGCCGATCGGCGCCGATGACGTGCGACGACCTGCCGGTCTTGTGGTACTCAAGCTGGTGCGGTCACGTCGCGTGCTGAATGTGGGCAAAGTCTTCTTCGACGGCCTCGTCTGCAACGTCGAAATTCTGCCCATGTGTTTCGACAAGGACGGCCTAGCCAACGTCTTAATCCTCTCGGTGGGCGTCACGTTGGATCGTCACCTCAGATCGTTCGCCGGCACCCACGTCTCCCTTGAAATCCTGGACGCGACCGGCTAGCACACCGTCTTCCACAAAGACAGCGACCAAGAAGAGGACCGTTTCTACAGGCTGACCATGTACGTGCGCAGGTGCGAGCTGGAGGCGTCGTCGTGCGTGTGTGCCCGCCGCGACACACTCACCATCAGGTGCACCCTGGAGAAGAAGCAGCAGGCAACAAAGCCGCCGCGCCTCCTCGGAATCTTGTTCAAACCCAACGCGGTTCAGGAGCTGCCGCAGGTCACCATGGACGGGTCCCACACGCTCACCGTCCGCAGCTTCTCCGAGCTCAGCGCGGCGCTTCGAGCCGAAGGGGAGGGCATCTACTCGAGGCACTTCGCCATTGGTGGGGGGAGCAGATGGTACATCAAATTCTGCCCCAAATACCACGGACGGTCCTTCTTGTGCCTCGGCCGCGGCCGCATGGGCAAGGCGAGATGCCGATGACGGTGGAGTTCGGCTTCGAGCTTAAAGGGGTTGTGAACCACCAGTCCCGGAAGATGACGCACATGTTCGACCGTGACAACGATGACTTCTTCTACGATCTAGAGCAAATTAGTCAGCTGCCATGTAAAACAAAGACATGACAACGAAGACAAGACAGGCCCACACAAAACTCATTTGTAATTTACTGAACAGTTAGTCAGCTGCCATGTTGTATAACGCCAGTTACACCGTATTGTTGTCGTATATATTCTTATAAGAAGCCTTTTCTCACGTCATGTCATGTACATGAAATCTGTCATGAACTAGAAGGTTGTTGCTTTCTCAATGCAACCATAGTTAGTTTAGATTACAGTAGCCCGACATAATATTAGCTTTATATTGCCGAAGCTAAGTCCACGTAAAGTGCTAGCCAGTCTCTATTTTGCTTGCTCAACTTAAATTCAAACTCTTGGGATCCAAAACAGGCCTTGCAGAAAAAGACTATGAAAGAGAAAAAAAGGAGAGAAAACGGTCGTCTCGAGTTCATCCCGATGAGTGGACAATGCCGTCGGTGCTGCTTGGGGCGGCAATAGTTGGGTCTCCGCCATTTAGGATTGCGATGCTGAGGAGGCCGGTCGTGGCGACTTGGAGAACCGTGGTCCTGGCCTCGCTGGTTGTCGAGACGTGATTCAGGATCATGGTTCAGCCGACCTATGGTCTATGCCGTACGATTTAACATCCTACTACATGTGGATCTCTGACATGTATGCTAGGTGCATTTTTTAACCAACCATGTATGGATCCTTATGAATAGACATGCATGCCAACTGAATTTTTTAATCAACCATGTATGAATCCTCATGAATAGTGTCTAAAAATCAATGGTGTCGAGTGTAGGTTCGGCTGAATCATGGTTCGGTAAAACATTTTCGCTGGTTGTCGGAGCAGAGACTTGGTGCGCCCGGTGGAATAGGTAGAGCAGGGTGCTCAATCCGATGCTACCGTTTGTATTGTACACTGCTAAGTTGGACGAGATATTGAGGCCATGGACGTGCACATCGTTGTGTTGCTGTTAAACCAGACCATTTTACGAAGTCATGGACGTGCACATCGCTCGTTTAATTTGCGCACTGTTAAACTAAACTAGACCGTTTATCAAACCGCGGACGCACGGGCTCGGCCGGAAGAAGGTGATGGTCTAGCATGCATGCCCGCCGGAGCTGCGGCGACGGTATGCTCATCAAGGCGACGGTATGCATGTGCTACCCCCCTCCAAAAAAGAGAGATCAAGTGAGGGAGTATATTCGGTAAACTGCAAATAAGTTTGGTTCATAGTTTTAAATAGCCGGCTATAGTTTTTTTAGCAAGGTGTCGCTAAATGGTCGCCTTCACAAATAATCCACTATAGGCCGTTTTAGCCCGCTATAGCTGATTTAGAGGCCCGCCACTATTTTCCATAGCCCACTATTTAGAACATTGGTTTGGTTGCATGTAAAGCTATACTATGCCTTGTGCAACGTAAACTACTAGCTATGCATGCCTGGCCCCGAGTAGAAGTCAGCACTGATTCGCTGCACGTTGGGACGGCGGTTGGAATCTCCTCCGGCATGATAACGGCGAGGTAGCACGTTACAACGAGGCAGTCGTGCGTGCATTAGCAACACGCCAATTTGGCGCGAGTTGGCAGTAGAAGTCATCATTGTCATAGTCGAACGTGTGTCTCATCTTCCGGGACTCGAAGTTCACCGCCCCTCGAGCTGAAAGCTGAGTTCCGCTGTCGTTGCGGGGTCTTGTCTGCCTTGTTCGTGCTTACATGGTACTCCCTTCGTTTTTTTAGTCTGCATATAAGGTTTGGTCAAAGTCAAGTTTTGTAAAATTTGACTAATTTTATATTAAAAAATATAAACATTGACAATATGAAATCAACATTATCAGATGCACCACGAAATGTATTTTCATACTATATAGTTTTAATATTGTAGATGTTCATATTTTTTTATATAAATTTGGTCAAATTTTATGTAGTTTGACTTTGACCAAATCTTATATGCGGAGTAAAAAGAAACGGAGGGAGTTCAAACAGGTCTATTCGTACGATCTGGGGCAGAATTTGGGGTACCATGTGCTCCCGCCCACGGCGAAGTGCATGGAGTAGGCGCACTCCCCGTCATGGAGCGCCGCCCTGAGCTCGGAGACGTTGCCGATGGTAAGCGTGTGGGACCCGGACATGGTGGCCTCTGGTGGAGGCTTCAAGACGGTGTTGGATTTTTTAGAGAATACGGCATTGGATTTGAACAAGTTTCCGAGGAGGCGCGACCGCTCTTTTGCTGCTTCTTCTTCTTCTTTTCCAGGGTGCACCTGAGGGTGAACTCGTCAGAAGCGGCACACACGCACGATGACGCCTCCAGCTCCCTCCTGCTCACGCATAGGCACAACATGAAGCACTCGTCGGGTTTCTGTACCGTTGCCCCGTTGCTCTCATTGTGGAAGACAGTGTGCTTGCCGGTTGCATCAAGAATTTTGATGGCGATGTAGGTGCCGAGGGCCGAATCGAGTGTGTGCAGCCAGCGGTTGATGGCGACCGAGACGACCAAGTCCTCCGCTAGGCCGTCCTCGTCGAAACCCATCGGCTGCACTTCGACATCCCAGTAGAGGTCGCTGAACAAGAGGGTGCCCAAAGTCAGCACGTCAGGCGACCGCACCAGCTTGGAGTACCTGGGGACCGTCACCACGCTCGTCATCGGCGCCCGATCGGCTCAGCGGTGGCACCGATTGTGGACGTACCAAGTAAGCTGCTCTGAGGCGATCGCGCCTGTGTATATATAATATGTAGGCACGTCCTGGAGGGAATCCCAAATCGAGTCGGGAGGAGTCATATCTGTCTTCCAGCGATACAAAGCGGTAACTAGATTGCTCCTATCGTCTCCTAGAGCAAGTTTGCATGCTTTTTTTTTAAAAAAAAGCAAGTTTTTTTAACACAATAAAGATGCAAACGCATACACTCATCCATATTAATGCACACATGCACACTCTACTCCTATGGGCACTTTCGAAAAACTGAGTCAGCATATCATCTTGAAATTTACGAAGTCACCGTAGCCATCAAGTTTGCATGTTCATTTTAGCCATGTCGCTAGGCCGAGAATCATACAGCCAAACACGTCATGCTAGGCGGCCTTCTTGCTATCGTTACTTTTCTAGGCGGGCTGACCGAGTACAAGGAATGTATCTGGTTCACCAGGACTATTTGTGCTACTGGTGCACCGCTCGTCCGTTGCACATTCAAAAATGTTCGAAAAAATCTGAAAAAAATTAGCGCATTGACACAACATCAATGTACGTTGTCACAAAAATTTAAATCAATATTCAAAACATTGCTCGAGATACAAAAATAACAAATTTGACACTAAATAGTACATAACACAAGTTGGGCTTCAGTTTTGGCCCATTAGCATATTGACGTCAAATTTGTCATTTCTGTATCTTGAGCATTGTTTTGAATTTTGATTAAAAAATTTGTGACGACATACATAGATGTTGTGTCGATAAACTAATTTTTTTCCGGATTTTTTTGAACATTTTTTAATGTGTAACGGGTCCGGTGCACCGTAGCACCAATTCCTTGGTGCACCAGATATGTTCCCACCGAGTACCACTGCACATTTTTCTGATTTCTGCTTTATTATCTCTATTTTTCATTTTCACCTTTTTTGTAACCAAAACCTATCTTACATGATTTTATATTACTTAATAAAATGACATTCATCAATTTGAAATTAGAGTTTTTCAAAATGTTCATGAATGTAAAAAATGGTCACAAATTTGAAAAGACTTCACAAATTCTTTATTTTAGAAGCATTATGCAAGAATTTTTAAAGTATTCGTGAATTTTATAAATCTTAATGAATTTTAAAAGGTGTTCACGAAATTTTAAAAAGCTCATTAATTTTAAAAACTGTTTAAGAATTTTCCTAAATATCCATGAATTTTAAAATATCCACAAACTTTATTCTTATTTATTGAAAATTTGTTTTTGTGAATTTGTAAATGATCGCAGTTTTATAAATATTTATGAATGTTTAAAACATATAAATGAAAAGGTTCACAATTTTAAGACTTCTCATGAATTAAAAAAATCACAGATAAAAAAGTCTTTATAAATTTAAAAACAATTCACAAATTCTAAAGAACTATTCATAAATTTTAAACCTGTTCACGATTTTGAATAAATGTTCATAAATTCTAAAACTTTATACCAATAGAAAAACACCCAAAGGGAGAGATCCAACTAATCTCAGTTATCAAACCATGTCAATCTAACGACCTACATGGCTACATTGATCCATATTGAGCACCCAGTGTGTTGGGCACCCGACATGTTTAGCATGCAATTAATATCATACCTAATACAAACGTCAAAGCTAACCAATAACACACGATTAATAACTACCTGCTATCAGTGTGCAATTAATAGTCTACCTGCTACGTTAGAGGGTCTCATTCCTATTAGCAAGTGTGTCATCTATATTTAATCTTCACTGCGCCTCCCCTCTGCATGTTTGTCGTGCTTCGCCACCACGCATATTCGATAGACCGATGAGTTGTGCCTTTGGGGGTTCATTAATGGTTCAACCTAATGTCAAGCTGATCTTCTTGAATGTGTGACTGGCCTCCTAGGAGGACAATAGACCACAAAAGACCCTTACCAGCCAACGTTGTGTTATCCTTTGTGACATCGTTCAAGACACATATGTTACCGTTGATTGCGTCTAGGAAACAAAGCTTCAACGCATCGGTGATGCTCCTCTCCATAGCATAATCGAGCCTACTTTTGCAGCAAACTATCGTAGTCCTCCCGGCTAACAACACTGGAGGAATGTACAATGAATATGATGGTCTCCCACATTTGCTCGAGGCTCTCTGACTCTTCACTACGCGTCCACTCTTCATCTTTTGTCATGTTGCCCACCATGTATCTGCTATCGACTGACTTCTTGTGCCCCCTTGGTTTCATTAATGGTGCAGCCTAATGTCAATGTGATCTACTAGAATGTGCACAATCTTGGCAACAATAATTGTCGTGATGCCCTTCGAAACATCTTTTGGGACTCCCACCCATGCATTGCAGCTATTTCAGTACCTAAGACCAAATAAAACCAACAAAACAGAAGCAAGAGTGAATAAACCATTACTCAGCCAAGTACAATCTAGAGCCATAAGAACAATAATTCACAAGTCGGAGAAATACACCATTCAAACATCAAGTCCCTTTAAGGCAAACGATTACAATCCAACACCCCTGGAACCCACACTAAGCAATGAGCATTACGGACAATTCACATACGACGTTGACTAATCATGTTGTAAAGGTTCTCACTGACCTGGCTCTAGCACAACATAGTAGTGCACATGCGACGAAATTCACCAACTATACAGAGTAGTGCATGTGCGACGGTTCTCACCGCACCAGGTTAACAAATATCCAATCACGATATTCCAATAAAAAGGAACTGAACCACAAAACGGCTAGCAACAGGAAAAAACCAACAACGGGCAACCATATAACAAGGTCATCATTCACTTGCCTTAATACCAGTGATGAAACAACAAAGTAGCTCTTTACTGCCAGCCAAAACCTGTGTAAAGCTACCTTAGAACTAACCCATTGATGACCATGAGGTAAATATAGAGTACAAGTTCAGTTATGGCCCTTGGCATGATACTAAGATCCTAGTTTCCCTATTTAATTCAAACTTTGAGACCGGTAATGGACATATCTGTTTTAAGCTCTAAATATTGATCCGCTTTACCAAATCAAGAAAATGAGTACACTGTGATGATCAGCGTGAAATTATCTACACGTTTTGTGTTGCAACCATGGTTTTGGGTGCCGAGCGAAATATTCGGATACTGGGTGGTAATCGAGTTTCTCGTTACCCCACAAGAAATCTGAGTACCGAGCAAAAAAATTCAAAACTTTTCAAAATTTTTGAATTTAAACGTTCAAAGTCTGGTTAAATACAGCTGGAACTCATAGAAAACGGATAGGCAGCCGAGGTCTATTGGTATGTGCGTGCTTCCCCATCAATTCGTTTGGTCGCGGGTTTGAGTATCGTGCCTTCTCTTACTACCATCCTTTTTCAGTGTGAAAAGGGAGATGAGCGAGAAAATAAGTTTGCGGTGGGATTTGATACCTCGATCCGAAGTCAAGAGAAAGATAGGTTCAAAACTGAGATATAGTATGATAAGAAAAATTGAATTTCAATTCAAAATTTAAATTCCGTATGAATTTTTTCCGGTACTTTGCGGTAACCGAGAATTTCGGTGCCCCGTGAGAAAAAAATGTCTACTTGGGATCCAAACCTTGGTTGTAACCTAATGCCGGTTCTGCTTGGAGAATATACTAATTCATGCGAACTAGGATTCTGGTCCAATAAAAGTCAATCATACATTAACATTGTTTTGGCAGTGACTTGCAGACGTGAATCCGAATTCAGCAAGATCGATGTCGTTGGAAAGTTCTCTAGAAAATCGAAAATTGTGTTTTGGGGTCAACCTCAAATTACTTACTTATTAGTGACAGCCTCACAGGAATTAGATACTCGCAAAAAATCACAGGAATTAGATTGAGCCACCGTTGAGTGACAAGCAACCTAAAATCTCTAGTGCAAATATTTTCCCGTACGCAGTACGCTTACGTAGTACCTGGTAAGCTCTACATCTAATTAATTGCCAATATGAGATGAGAGATGAGTACAGTAGTATGTTCCCTCTCTTTCATGGTCTCTTCTTTTTCTTGCCTCTACTCTCTCCGGTCTCCTTCTGTCTGCTGCCGAGGATGCATGCACGCTACAGCTCAAGCTTGTTTGACCATCAGATTGGGTCGCCGCTGCATGCACATGCATGCATCAAACTGCTACAGCAGCGCGGCATACGCGTGCTGCACGGGGCGTCGGTTCGATCTCTAGGTGGCACGGCAGCTTGGTCGTGCGCGTGCGCGCTGGCAGGGGGGCGGCTATCAGGCTAGGGAAAGTGGGGTGGCCGATGGCACCGTAAGGGTCTGCCACGTCGCTCCTCAAACTCGTCTCATACGTTTAGACAGATCGCCTGGTAAGTCGCAAAATTTTGACGCCTTAAACGTCCGGCCAGACCAGCGCCCCACATATCCAGCCCAAATATTGGGCGAGTATGGGGCGCCCGAACGCACCCGGACACACCCATCATGCCGGATCCGACAGCCCGACCCACCGTAAATTGCACCAAATTCATCAAACCCTTCCTCTTCCTCCCGTCGCTCTCTAACCTTTCTCGTGCCCGAACCCTCGCCGTCCTTCACCCTTCCTCCTCATCCTCACCACGGTCCCGATCCACCGCCGGAAGTGGAACCAACTTGTGGTTGATCTTAAGTCCAGCAAGAAGAGGAATGGTGGCTCAAGCTCCCACCAATCAGTTGGGTTGGGCGATGAAGAGGACGATATTGTTGTCACGAATGGAAAAGCCACCATGCTAAAGGATAACCGCCAAGTCATGGAAAACAAGTGGGAGAAGGCACGGGCATTTTGGCGAGGAAGAAGAAGGAGGAGAGGTACAAGTTCATATTGGATGCGCAAAGGAAGAGGATGGGGTGGGACCGGAAGAGGGCGGAGAAGAAGCTCGAAATTGAGAAGGAGAAGACCAAGTTGGAGAAGCAAGAGGCGGCGATCTAATGGGAACTCGAGAAGACGCGAGATAGAGCTTGAGAAAGACATGTTAGTAAATAGAGAGTCACTACTAGGAAAATGGCTAAAGATGGAATTGACACTAATGGCGCACCAGAGAAGTGGTGCGCCACTACTATATACTAATGGCGCACCATGTGTTGGTGCGCCATTAGTGTGCAAATACTAATGGCGCACCACATCCATGGTGCGCCATTAGTAAATTTTTTTTAATTTTTTCAAAACTACTAATGGCGCACCGCGGGATGGTGCGCCATTACTAGTTGAACTAGTAATGGCGCACCATCCCACGGTGCGCCATTAGTAATTTGGCCCAAACATTTGCACCCCCCGGTGGACCGCCTTTTCAGTTTCAAAAAAAAATAAAAAAAATGATAGAAATGTCAAAAAAAATAAAAGAAAATAAGATTCCCATGTGATATGTGGTGTAGTTGTTAGCAAAATTTACAAAGATGAGTTTTCGATTTTTTTGCAAAATCTCTCGAGAATTTGCAAAAATGGGCATAACTTTTGCATACGAACTCGGATGAAAAAGTTTTTTATATGAAAAATCATTTACTCGAAAAGATACATCCAAATTTAATCCACTTCAACATGCAACCATGTATGCATGTAAAATACCATTCTATTATGAGATTTACATTTAATTCTTATATATTTCAAAAACAATTATTTCAAATATTGATCTTTCATATAACCAGAAACCTCATTGAAATATTGCAAACTATCCCCGCAACAACGTGCGGGGCATCATCTAGTTTGTGTAGAAATAGACCACATCTTGTTATTCTTAATAGCAACGATACATACGTGTCGTTTCCCTTTCTATCACTGGGATCAAGCACCGTAAGATCGAACCCATCACAAAGCACCTCTTCCCATTGCAAGATAAATAGATCAAGTTGGCCAAACAAAATCCAAATATAGGAGGAGAAATACGAGGCTCTAAGCAATCATGCATATAAGAGATCAAAGAAGACTCAAATAATTTTCATGGATAAAAACATAGATCTGATCATAAACTCACACTACAAAAAAAATACACTTCCGTGATGATACGTGTTTGTCATACTAGGTCACGTTTTCTGTCATGCATGTACATCCTTGACAATTTTATGACAGAATCAAGATAATCATATCTGTGCTGTTGTAGAAGTGTTCCATGACATTATCAAAATTATCATCATGGAAGTGTCTACTTCCATGACGATTAATCGCGTGTCAAAGAAGTGCTTTCGTCAAGGGTGACCGACACGTGGCATCCACCGTAACGGGTCGCCGTTAAGCTATCGGGTCTGGTTTTGGATCCTATAACCCGTTAACAACCCGGACCAATGGGAAATTTCCACGTGTAAAATTCTGATTGGCCGGAGGAAACATGTGTCAGCTCGTCAGTGGGTCAGATAGGCGCCTATGATATGTCGACACATGCGACGGCCCACCACCGGCCCATTTAGCTTACAAAGGCTGGCCCGTTTGACCTGGTCAAAAGTTAGCGGGCTGGCCCATGAAAAGCCCTTTTAACGGTCTCTTCGCAAATAGCCCATATTATGGACGATAACTCACAGCCCATTAGGGCCTACCCGAAACCGGCCCAACAACGTCATGTGGGCCGTCGAATATAACACCAGCCCGTTTCACTTTCGGCCCATGTATGGCCCACGACGTCTTTCGGCCCATATGAGGCCTTCGTATCTTTAGGCCCTTTAAAGGCCCACGGTGACTCTAGCCCAGAATGCACAATAAATTTCTTTGTATCCGTTAACGGCCCATGATTCATGTGGGCCGTTTCCAGCCTATGTTAGCTTTCGGCCTACTGACGGCCCATATGTTCTTGGGCTCCTTTCCGACCCTCGATTACTTCCGGCCCGTTACTGGCTTGTTCCCCTAATGGGCCAAATTCGGCCCGTGGCAAGAGTCGGCCCGTTTCTGGCCTGTTAACCCGTTGCGCCGTTTCCAGCCCGTCCTATATTCTGGCCCATTAACGACCCGTTATGCCTGTGACAGAATTAAGCCTTTGCTGTCCTCCGGCCTGTTAACGGCCCGTTACCGTGCTGGGCCGATACCAATTACGCCCGTTTACAGCCCATGTAGACCCATTTATCCGACGGCCCGAGGCCCACCGATTCTACGGCCGTGTTGGAGGCCCATTTAAAGACGGCCGTAGGAGGCCCGTGGATCCTACGACCCGTAGCAGGTCACGATTACGACGGTGCAGATATGGCCCATGGTTGTTGCGGCAACTAGCAAACCAGGGAAAAAGAAGACTAGGAAGTAAATAAGCCCGAAAGGTAAAGCAGAGACTACCTGGTTATGGGCTAATTATGGCAATGAAATGGGATTCACTAAATTAGTAATCCATCCGGTTACGCCATCGTAGGAGAGTGTGGTCGAAACAACTATGCCCCAAAGGTCACTGTGCATCCACAAAATAAGGAGGCAACCATAACCTAAACACGGAGGCGGACCCTGAGGGAAAAAGGCATGAGTTGAGTGGTGCCCACCACACCGACCAACCCCACCACTATGAAGATCTCATGGGCCAAACTTGACCCGTGGGAACACCGCAACTCGTCGCTCTGTCAGCCCCACCGGCCATGGAGACCATTTTGATGGACATATCAATTACCTCTCTCGATGCTTCTTGCAAAAAAATCTCCCGTTACAACGCATGGGCATATGTGCTAGTAGCAAATAATTGAGATTAAACTAGGTCATGTGGGTAAAACTAGTTGCCGTCCTACTTTTCTTGCGTTGCTCCGCCACTGATGACAGGAGGCTTGATGTACTCCCTCCGTTCTTAAATATAAGTCTTGTTAGAGATTGCACTATGAACCACATACGGATGTATGTATATGCATTTTAGAATGTAGATTCACTCATTTTGTTCCGTATGTAGTCCACAGTTTAATCTCTACAAAGACTTATATTTAAGTCGAAGGGAGTACATGATATGAGAAAAGGCTGACAGCCTAGAGATGAACGACAAGAATACGTCATAGTTGGTTTTATACAAATCATCAAAAAAGCAAAACTGTTTTTATACAAAACATGGTACTAGCTCACAAGCTGTTCAGTAAATTACAAATGAGTGCCTGCCTTCTGTAATCCATGGATGGCGGTGAGCAGGGGAGTCAGCACTGATTCGGTGCTGCACGCCGACGGTCGTCGGAACCTCCTCCGGCGTGACAACGGCGAGGCAGCACCGAACAATGAGGCGGTCGTCCTGCATGGGCGATGTTCCAGTGTACTTCAGATGGTAGTAGAAGTCATTGTTGTCACGATCAAACGTGTGCCTCGTCTTACGGGACTCTAAGTTCACCAGCCCCTCGAACTTGAAGCTGAACTCCGCCCGTCGTCGGTGTCATCTCGTCCCCTTGCTTGTGAAGACGAGCCACAGGATGCGGATTGGAGCCATCTTGGGCAGAATTTGAGGTACCATGTGCTCCGCCCACGGCGAAGTGGGTGGAGTAGATGCACTCCCGCCCGGGCGCCGCCTGAGCTCGGAGACGCTGTGCACGGTGGCGTGTGGGACCCGGCCATGGCAACCTGCGGCGGCTCCAAGACGTTGTTGGATTTGCACAAGCTTCCGAGGAGGCACCCCCGATTTGTTGCTTGCTGCATCTTCTTTAGGGTGCATCTGACGGTGAATTTGTCGTAGCGGGCAGACACGCACGACGACGCCTCCAGCTCCCTCCTCCTCACGCACAGGATGAAGCTACCCTTGGTTTGTTTTTCTATCGTCTCGGCTGCTCTCCTTGTGGAAGACAGTGTGCTCTCGGTCTCGTCGAGGATTTCAAGGGTGATGTGGGTGCGGCATACGATTTGAAGCCATGCAGCATGAAGTTGATGGCGACCGAGACGACCAAGGTGTCCGCTAGGCCGTAGTCGTCGAAATCCATTGACCGCACGTGTATGTCCCACAAGAGGTCACGGAAGAGGAGGTTGTCCAGAGTCAGCCGGTCAGGTGATCGCAGCAGCCTGGAGTACCCGCGGACCGGCACGGAGAGCGTCACCGGCGCTGATGCCGATCGGCTCGTGGTAGAACCCATTGACCACGTACGTACCAAGCTATCAGGCAATCAAGTATACCCGCGCACGCGTATATGTAGGACGGCCGGGGAGGAGTCTTGATCCTGTCCGGAGTGGAGTCATCTGTGTCGCCCACGATACAAAACCGGCAAGTTGTTGGAAGGCGTATATAACGGAGTCGGATCCGGATCACGTCGTCCTTGTGTGCACCGCGTCATTTTAGCCACGCCGTACGTACTATACTTCTTTTTTGCGTATGAAAGGGAGTTTTATTCATCACTCAAGAGCATAATCAGTCTTACATAGATCAGGGACATTGCCTGGCCCGACCCCAGCCATACAACCGTGCGGCATTCAGTTCTACCAAAGCTAGCTAGATAATGACTGATGCTATTCTGCTCCCTACAAATATGAGCTAGCTTAACTACTCTCCCTTCCGACACAAGCCTCCTGATCTGATCAACCAGCATGGAGTAACGGGATCGATCTCTGTCCACTGCTGTGATCATCTTAAGAGCAACACGACAGTCTGTCTCCACTTCAATAGGTAGCTGCGTCCACTGCAAGGCAAGGTTCAAACCCTCCAGGCAGGATAGAAGTTCGGCTTCTAAAGGTTCTGCACATGCTCTCAGTTCTCTGCATGATGAGAAAATGATCTTACCCAAACTGTCCCGCAGAACCATTCCAGCGCCGGCCGTTCCGGTGGAGGCGCAAAACGATCCGTCGACATTGAGTTTGGTCCACCCATCCGCTGGAGGAGTCCATCGTGATCGCGCCTCGTCCACAACCCGAGCATGTGGTACAGGCTTGCTGGGCGTCACCACATGAACCACTTGTTTGCCTTCGCCGGGTCTGCACTCGGGTTGTTTTGGATGCGCACGAGTGAATCAACGTAGCTGAGAAGGAACCTCTTGGACGCTTCAACCGGAGGAGGCTTCTTATGATGCGTCATTTCATTGCGCACGTACCAGCAGCGCCAAAGGGTCATCATGAGTTCCATCCTCTCCGTGTCAGGCAGGTCACAAAGAGTTTGGGCGAGCCACTCTGTGCCCGTCCGATGGAATGTCGTAGCAGCAGGAATTCGCCATTGCTCTGCCATCGCTTGCCAAAGGGCCACCGCCCTGGGACATCTGCAAAAGGCATGAAATGTGTCCTCCGGCTCCATCGCACAGAGAGGGCATTGGTCAGAAACTTCCAATCCTCGCCGTTTTTTATTAACCCAAGTGGGCAAGCAGTCCGTGATCAAGCGCCAAGTAAAAGTGTGAACCTTAGGAGGAGCAGGGCACCTCCAAATAAAAGCCAGATGGCTAAATCGCCCGTCCGGTGCCCTGCTCGCTGCGACTGATGAAGATCAAAGATGATCTTCCAAAGCAAGTCGATAAGCACTCCGCACAGAGAAGTGTCCGTTACGCTCAGGACCCCACGCGAGGAGATCGTCGCCCATCCGAGGTGATGTTCGAATCTTAACTATCTCCTCGGCGTCCACCGGGAAGAAGGTATCGCGTACCACATCCATCCGCCAAGCACCATGGTTATCCAGCAGTTCGCTCACCCGACGGAGACGGCACCGTCCTTGCGGTGTCACCGGTCTTCCGCTGCCATTTATCGGGATCCAGCGGTCACGCCAAATCCTAATTGAGTTGTCGTTCCCCACGCGCCAAACCAGCCCTGTTTTCAGGAGCTGCAGTCCATGTTCCACACATTGCCAAGTCGCCGAGGCCCCTCCTGAAAAAACAGTGTCATCTAAATTACTGTTAGGGTAGTACCGCCTTGAGGACACGGGCACATAGGCTCTCCTGGTTAGTCAAAAGCCTCCACGCTTGGCGGGCCAGCAAGGCCTGGTTAAATAAGCGCAGATCGCGGAAGCCAAGACCCCTTGTGACTTTGGTTTTATAAGGTGGATCCATGCTCGCCAGATGCATCTTCCTTTTTCCCTTCTCTACTCCCCAAAAGAAGTTGCGAATCATTCTCATTAGGTCTTCGCATGTGGACGCTGGAAGTTTGAACACGCTCATCACGTATGTCGGAATTGATTGGGCAATTGATTTTATGAGCACTTCTCTCCCGCTCTGGGCAAGTTGTGAGCCATCCCATTCGATCATCCTCTTCATATATTTCTGCTGCAGATTTTGAAATCTATCCTTTGACATCGCCCATTGGGAGTTGGAAGTCCCAAGTATCGCTCCTCAAAACTCTGCTGCTGCACCTCCAGGACTTGCACAACAGCCTCACGGTCAGCCACTCGACAATGTTCACCAAATAAGATAGAGCATTTATGGGGTTGATCAACTGTCCCGTAGCCTGAGCATAAGTAGTAAGGGCCGCCTTGACGTTCAACGCTTCTTGTTTCGTGGCTCGAAAGAAGAGCAAAGTGTCATCGACAAATAGGAGGTGTGAGATGCCTGGCGCTCGAGGACACACACGCACCGGTGTAAAGCTCCGTGTACGAACACCCTGTTTCAGGATCGCAGCTAAACCGTCAGCCACAACAAGGAATAAAAATGGGGAAAGAGGATCTCCCTGCCGAAGACCACGTGACGGTGCAAATGAATCCGAGAGGGCTCCATTAAGATTAACACAATAACGGACCGAGGTGACACATGTCATGATCCACATCACCCATTGATCCGCAAAGCCCATCTTTTGCATCACTTGCTCCAGGAATCTCCAATCAACCCGATCATACGCCTTAGACAAGTCCAGCTTACAAGCACAAAAACTTTTATCTGGATCCTTCTCCTGTTTGATATAGTGTGTACACTCGAAGGCAATCAAAGCATTGTCAGTAATAAGCCTTCCTGGCACAAAGGCACTTTGCTCCTCGAAATGATATCACCCAAAATAGGTCGCAATCGATTAACCAAGCACTTGGCGATGATATATCTTGTACACCACGTTACACAGGCTAATGGGTTGAAACTCAGTTAGTCTTTGCGGGTTGTCCACCTTCGGAATAAGCACAATTGTGGTATTGTTCACACCTTCAGGCATAACACTAGTAGCAAAGAATTTCCTAACCGCCTCAATGATGTCTTCCTTCACTGTACCCGGTGGCGCTGAAAGAACCTGGCGGGGAAGCCATCCGGTCCGGGGGCCTTCAAGGGCCCGATCTGAAAGAGCGCATCGCTGATCTCCTTATCAGTAAAAGCTTCGCAGAGCTTCTCATTCATAGCATCCGTGATCACGTTGTTAAAGAGATCCACCACTGTCTGTGGATGCAAGCAAGGATCAGCTTGAAACAGATTTTCAAAATATGACATGGCCATACCTGACATAACAGCGTGTTCGGTGCGTAGGACACCCTGTTCATCTCGCAGCCCTTTGATCTTATTTTTACGGGCTCTCCAAACAGCTTTCCGGTGGAAAAAATTTGTATTTCGATCCCCATGTTTTAACCACTCAAGTGGAGGCGCTGCAGCCACATCATTTCTTCCTTGTATAGAAGCTCGTCCATATGGTCCGACTCCTTCCAGAACTCACTGCGATCTGCATTCATGTTCTGCAGCTCTTCAAGTCTAGTTCTAGACTTCTCTATCTCCTTTGTAATATTGCACAATTTCTTGATACTCCAAAGATGCAAGGTAGCCATAGTTGCTTTGAGAGCCATACTCACCGCTCCCAGGTCACCCTTTGCACATGCAGAGGCACATGCCTCATCCACCACTTCAGCTAGCGACGGCTCCGCTCCCACATCACCTCGTACCTCCTTGTTCTCCCCATCTTCACACGAAGTTTCCGGCAAGCAGCAAAGAAGCAACGGGCTGTGGTCAGACCTTGGTGACGTGAGGTGCACCACAGCCGCTTCAGGAAACAGATCACGCCATGCATTATCAGCAGCAGCCCTGTCCAGCCTCACTTGTACGTTTGCCCGGCCGCTTCTCCTTTTATTGTATGTATAAGGGTATCCAGAGAAGCCCAAGTCAATCAGCTGACAAGTTTCAAAGCAGTCCCGAACGCCCGTCATTTGAGCTTGAGGTCTAGCTGTCGCTGACAAATGTTCAAATTCCCATAGCGCCTCGTTGAAGTCTCCTGTGATGAGCCACGGTAAGTCTGAAGTATTTCTTAGTCTGCACAACCTCTCCCACATTAGATGTCTATTTTCCACCCTTGGTTCGCCATATACAAAAGTGACACGCCATAAAGGATTAGAGGGTGACACACGAACGTAAACATCAATCCATCTCTCATTAATATCTTGAACATCAACGCATTACAACGAGTCATCCCAACACAGTGCTAAACCACCACTTTTTCCTTTACTACTAATGCCTTCAAAACCTCGGAGCCCTAAACGATTCACGAAATCTACTCATTTTATTTTTTGTTGCCTAGTCTCACACAAGAATACAATCCTTGGGGAATTTGCTCTACATAGAGCCTGCAAATCACGAACTGTTCGAGGATTCCCCGCCCCTCGACAGTTCCAAACTATGCAATTCATTGCTCCTGACGGGGCGCCACACCTGGCCCCGTCAGTTTACCAGCGGCCCCTTGGCTGGTTGCCTCCAAGTCCATCCCGGTCCCCAAACTGCTAGCATCATCCTCCGTGTCTCTCAGTTCCGTCTTCCCCTTCTTCAGCGTACCACCTTCTGGAACTTCCCCAAAGGCACCAAGGCGTTCCCATGTGTAGCTATTAGGTCGTGACCCAGCAACCCTGTCATTTGCCTCTTTCCTAAGATGGAGTCGTTGAAGTCCATGGAGTGCACAACACTTCCAAACGAGACTTGCAGCGAGTCGAGCCCTCGCATTGCAGGGATCATGTCATCGGAGGTTAAGAGAGCCTCGCGAATAACCAGTGCCCCATGCTTCCTTCCTGCCGCAGCCTTTTTTTGGCTGGGCTTCCACCTTCTTCCTCCTCTGTTTCGTTGCTGATCCTTCCCTAGATCTTGAGCCTTTTTGGCTGGGCTGCCCTTTGCTCAAATTTCTTGAACGGGGAACATCATGGCGTAGAGTCGTACGCCTTGTTTGGGAGCCCTAGTTTCTTCTTCTCACAAGGCTCCTTGTCGTGCCCCATAAAACCACAGTGAAAGCAGAAGTGGGGCACCCTCTCATACTTGAGATTAAACTTGATGCGCTTAGTAACACCTCTCGCCGTATATTCCAGGGTGACCTCCTTTTGTAGCCGCCTATTATATGGTAGCTTAACTCGTATCCTCAAGAACTCATTTGTGCCATGACCAACTTCTGGGGCGTCCACCTCCAGGACCTCACCCAAAGTACCTCCAAGGGCCTCCCCATACGCCTTGTTTTGCTTCTTCCATGGAACATCAAACACACGCACCCACACCGGCACAGAATCCAGCGTTGTTTGGGACGGTCGCTTATCACCATTGAAGGGGGTTACAAGCAGCGCGTCGCCATCATAAATCCACGGTCCACCGCGCGCCACGAATCAGAAGTCCCCCTCAGAGAAGAGCGAGATCAGAAAGTAGTTCTTCCGGACTGGTTTGAACTCGACGCCAGTACGCAGTTGCCAAATCTTCTCAAAGTGGTCTGACAGCGTTTTAGCACTAGGCTGCTTCTGTGATCTGTACAAACTCATAAGTCTCCATCCCACCACTGCTACCTCTTCTTCTTCGTCCTCGTCGTCGTCGAAGTCCACGGCGACGAAAGCCACATCATCCTTGTCCACCTCTCCTCCAATCTGTGTTTCTGCACCACCCGGAAGCCCACCTTCAGACGACGGACCTTCCCAGTTGCTATCCTCCTGCATGGCCACCCTTGGATCTCCGTTTACGGCCGCTTGTCTAACTGCGACGAGTGTGCCACTGCCGGAAGGCTTGGTGGGTGGGATCCTCACGGATCCCCTTGGTCACCCCACCTCCGTTAGCAGGCACCACCCGAGACATGTCAGGCCCTAAGCGACGGGCGCCCGGGTCGGGATCGAGCGGGTTGTCGGCGCTGAGCGAGGGTTCTGAGTTGCGTCGATTAGGTACTGAGGTAGCCCCAGCTCTAGCCCTAGATATCTTCCCACCGTGCACCACGGCCAGCCCCACGTACGCGAGGGATGACATAGACTCGTAGACAACGAGGACATCGGGATCGTGGCCAAGAGGGACTCCCTCTGGCACGCCGATTCGCTTCCGTCGGCAGGAAGGGACGGCGGGGGCGCGGGATCGCCCATCGCCCCGAGTTGCCCTAACCCTAGACGAAGCAGACCTTTTTTGGTTGCTGTACTATACTTCTATAGATTAGATTTCTCCTAGATTTTTTTATGCATGCTTGGAACGATTGGGACTACCCAAATTGTATTTTCATCAAGGCATTTGGAGGACACGTAAGTTGGTTGGTCATGCAAAGATGATCTTCGTCTAGCTAGGTCGTCATTAGCAAGCGTGCCAGCTCCGTTTAAATCATCACAGCTCCCTGCATCCTCACCACCTCTGCGTAAACTTTTCTGTCGTGCAATTGGTACCAAAAAATCCCGAGCAAAGCCGAAAGAACTTGGCCTTAGAGCAGATCCGGTCGGTCGGACAAGCTGGGTGCCTGAAAACTTCTCGCCTTAAGCAGACTCCACCATAGCTAGACTTGATCGGTGCGGTGGTTTGTAGCTAGAACCCTATCCGGAGGGGGAAAGAGGAAGGAACTACCCATAGTGGACTGAAGTAGTCCTCAATGGCCTCATCCTCCTCGCTCGCGCACCAGGTCCCGCGCCTCATCCTCAGAGCATTAGAGCCGCACCTAGCTAATCCAGCCGCTCTGTCTCTTAGGGGCGTCGTCTTGGAGCTTAGGTGTGCTAGCTCGTAGTGTGGCGTGTGTTTAGTTTTCCCGGTGCTCTTTGCTCGCTTGCATTCTGCGTGTGCGGTTATTTCAGGATCAACTTTGTAAGAGAGCTACCTGCCCATCTTGTATCATTCAACCATGTACTTTTTGTGAAGGATGAGTGTGATGATAACATCTTGATTAGGGGTTTCAAATTCAGGGTGAAAGTGTTGTGCCTGAGCACCAAGAACCATCAACATTTGCACAGTTCGCCTAATTTCATCATAAAATGCGTGACTGGCAAACTCGTATTCAACTACAAAATGACTTGATTGAGCAGATGTGGACTCACCTTGGCAACCTATATAGACATATCGGTTCATTTTCTTTCAATGTATTTGTGAAAATTAAATTTGATTGTAAACTTTGAGACTTTTATTGGGTTGTATTATCATTTTGGTACTATGTGATTTATTTGATTGTAAACAGTATGCAGTTTTTCTTTTTAGTTAGACATATACATTTGAAAATTTGTGTACTAGTTACGTACATGTTTTGAGTCTAGGTTAATTGCAAGGTGATCAATGTGGCGGATAATTAATTAGTCAAATCCTTAGTTTGTTAGGAGAGTCCGTTTCAATTTAGTTTGGCTTAGTCTATTCCAAGTTCGCGTCGCCTATAAAAAGGGCCGGCTACGGCCAATGTGGAGATCAGTTTTGAGTTTTTTTTTAGTATGAGATATATAGAAAAATGTCCGAGTTACGGGCGGCCATATCTTGTGTATTATCTGTGATTTTTCATCGTCAAAATTTACTAGCGCCGGAGAGTTGATCATCACATCGACGCCTACGTGCTGATCCGAGGGGGTCATTATTTTCGTTTGTGTATTTTCGTACACAGGTGAAAATTATCTTGAAGATAGTAAGGAGGAACAAGAGGTAGATCTGTTGATCAAGCATCGCCGTGAAATGTCGGACCATCAACGAGCGTGAATTAGCATCTCGCTAGTCCGTGCTTTATCAAGTGGTATCAGAGCAAAGGTTAGTCACGGCGACTCAGTTTGCAATATCGTCTACGGAGTTGAGCATCAACATGTTGAGCAGGAACAAATTGATGGAAGAGGAAGGCATTGGCGAGCTCACTCTTTTTCACACTCGTTGCGTCGTGAACGAACAATGTGTCAATCTGACGATCGATGAGAGTACTGCAGTCAACATGGTAAGCATCGAGGTGGTAGAAAAATTGGGGTTGAAGATGGTACCTCTTGAAAGACCGTACATGCTGAAGTGGTTCAAAGGTGAAATCAAAATTACGCATCGAATTTTGCTAATTTTGATCTGGGAAAATATTGTTGTGCAGAATTTTTCATGTTTGTCCTGTGTCCATGGTGTCGTTCCATCTGCTACTTGGGAATCCATGGTGCAAGCGTGTTGGGGTTGTTCGAATTGCAAGAAAAATAGTTACTCTCTATCATGGAAGGGCCAACAAATATGTTTTGTTCCCATGCCAACGGATGTGTTCAAGGCAGATTGGAAAAATCGTTTGGTAAAAGAGATGAACAACAGGAAGAAAGAAAGGAAGAAGTTGAAGCACGGACAGAGGGTTGAATCTTTTGGTGGAGAAGGTAAAATTAATGGCGGTGCAAAGGGACAACGTTGGAGTGTTTTAAAACACAATGCATGATCAAGGATCGTGCATGCAAGATGATAATTGATGGCGGCAGCTTTACAAACGCCATTAGTAAAGATGTTGTGCATGCATTGGGTTTGTCCATGTGACGGCATCCGCAACCGCACCACGTGGAGTGGCTATACAATTCGGGAAAATTAAAGATCATGCATAAGGTGCGTTTGAAGTTCGCAGTTGGAGATTATATTGATACAGTGGATTGTGATGTTGTGCCGATGGATGCGTGTCAGTTGTTATTGGGAAGACCATGACAGTTTGATCATGATGCGCCCATGCCGGAAGATCCAATACATACACGTTCATGCATGATGGAAGGAAGCACGTGCTAAAACCAATGGCAGACAGTGCAATAACCATAGAGAAACAAGTTCCAGAGAGGAAGGTTGCACAAAAATTGGATTCAAAACCGAGGACGGTTTCTATTCAAGGAAGGGAGGATGATGCGGGCAAGACACCATTAATCGATAATTCTACTAAAGCTGAGCCATTTGATGAGTCAAGGCATGAAAAAGTTGCGGAAAATGATGCCAAGCATGCAACCAGATTATGCCGAGGAAACGATGGTCGTGTGCGATAACTTTGTGGACCAAAAATTGCTTCTGTATTTGAAAAGGAATTAATGGATGTTGATTCTCATCATATGGTGCTTGTACCAATACCTAGCAGAATGTACAACAAAAGGTCCAGATCGGATGCTAAACAGAAACCGGAGCCAGAAGATATAATTCCAACGTTTCGTACGCCTCCGAAGATAATAAGAATCGGCAGTTTCCTGTTTAAACTACAGGCATGCAATTTTTTGAAAATTGGTCAGAAACTAAGGTCTTCCAATCCACCACACAATATGACCTGCTAATCGACATCAACTACTATGCCTTACAGTTTCATCTATTTTGATGTTTTTTTTTTTAAGCATCAGTACAGACACAAGTGCTCATATACACACGCATACACTCAACCCTATGAACGTACACACGCACACCCAACCCCTATGAGCATCTCCGAGAGACTGAGCCGTCATATCATCTTGAGATTTACGAAGTCACCGTAGGCGCCTCGTCGTCGACGGAAACGTCTTCTCCCACTGAAAGCGCATTGCCGGAAATCCTGAAATAAATTCAGGAATAATGCGAGCACCAGGATTTGAACCCTGGTGGGTTGGGGATACCACTGTCCACCTAACCAACTCAACCACAGGTTAATTTGCACAGGCATGCAATTGATAGGATCTGTCAAGGGATAAGTCTCTTTTTATTTAATCAAGTCATTTTATCTTTGGTGATAGGCCACGTGAGTTTCATCAAGACCTGTAATTTTGCTTGTACGTGGCAGACGCGAGAGTCAAGTTGTACAAGTTACGTACATGTTTTGAGTCTAGGTTAATTGCAAGATGATCAATATGGCGGATAATTAATTAGTCAAATCCATAGTTTGTTAGGAGAGTCCGTTCAATTTAGTTTGTCTTAGTCTATTCCAAGTTCGCGTCGCCTATAAAAAGGGCCGGCTATGGCCGATTTGGAGATCAGTTTTTAGTTTTTTTTCGTACGAGATATGTATTATCTGTGATTTTTCATGGTGGAGGGTTGATCATCACATCGACACCTACGTGTTGATTCGAGGGGCTCATTATTTTCGTTTGTGTATTTTCGTATACAGGTGAAAATTATCTTGAAGGTAGCAAGAAGGAACAAGAGGACGAACTGTTGATCAAGCATCACCGTGAAAAGTCGGGCCATCAACGCAGCGAATTAGCATCTCGCTAGTCCGTGCCTTATCAAACCAGGATGTGGCTGCGGATAGGCCGAGCCACACCAGCATGACAGCCACTGTGTGGGCGACGAAACTGCGCAATGTCACCCAAAACGGCAAGCAAAGAACTGCGCCGCCGGCAGGAACGCCGAAGCATCACGAGTCCGCCTGAATCTTGATGAATCTCGAGCGGAACATTGACCACGGAGGAGAGAGGAGAATGCTGGCAAGGAATGTGAGCGTGGGAAGGAGCATTAGCTTCAATCTGCAGGCACTCCGGCGAAGACGCTCCGCTTCGGCGAGTCCCACCGACGGCCGCGAATGTCGTCGACTGTTCTGCCTCCGCCGTCGCCTTCTCCCCTCGCCTTCTCTTCCAATCGAATGAACTGCGGGTTGGGTTGGGTGAGTAATGAAGTGGAGAGTAAATGGAACCGTGAGAGCAGGGGGGCGGCGCTGACGTGGTCGACGGCAACCGCGGTCGGGCGTGGCATGTGGGAGCAAAGCAGTTCCACCACACGCCACCGAAAGTGGCAACCGTTGACCGCGAAGAGGCAACCGCGTGTGGGCGAACTCTCTCACACACCACATGCGCGACTTGTCCTACGTGGCACAGAAAATCAGCCATAACGTGCCAAGATTCATGTAGAAACTGTTGAACGGCGATGGAGGCGTGTGGTTGAGTTGGGTAACGCCCATACGTGTGGGTGTTAGTGTTAATCTTATGTTATTCACTCAGAATTCCCTATGTCATAATTTTAGCTATGTCAGAGGGTCTCGTTCCTATTAGCAAGTGTGTCATCTATATTTAATCTGCACTACGCCTTGGTACGGGGCTGCATTCATACGTGCCCGGGTTAGCAGCTCCCCATCTTTGCATGCCCAACCAACATAGGAGTACTTCAATACTTGTCTATACAGGCGTGGCAAAATTTATATACATACACGAAACATGCATGATCGGGTTCCCATCACAAGGACGTGATCATGTCAACTTTCTCTAGGACACGATAGGAACCAGAATCCGGTTAGGGATTTGTACCGTTGAAAGACAAAGATATGACTCCACTCCCGACTCGATCTCAAATTCCTCCCGGCTGGCCTACATAAATATACACACACGGGCGCGTGCGCGGACATGCCCGATCCGTTCGTCTCAGAGCTTAAGTGCTTAACTGGTACGTCGACAATGGGTGGCACCGCGAGCCGATCGGCGCCGATGACGTGCGACGACCTGCCGGTCTTGTGGTACTCCAAGCTGGTGCGGTCACGTCGCGTGCTGAATGTGGGCAAAGTCTTCTTCGACGGCCTCGTCTGCAACGTCGAAATTCTGCCCATGTGTTTCGACAAGGACGGCCTAGCCAACGTCTTAATCGTCTCGGTGGGCGTCACGTTGGATCGTCACCTCAGATCGTTCGCCGGCACCCACGTCTCCCTTTGAAATCCTGGACGCGACCGGCCAGCACACCGTCTTCCACAAAGACAACGACCAAGAAGAGGACCGTTTCTACAGGCTGACCATGTACGTGCGCAGGTGCGAGCTGGAGGCGTCGTCGTGCGTGTGTGCCCGCCGCGACACACTCACCATCAGGTGCACCCTGGAGAAGAAGCAGCAGGCAACAAAGCCGCCGCGCCTCCTCGGAATCTTGTTCAAACCCAACGGTTCAGGAGCTGCCAGGTCACCATGGACGGGTCCCACACGCTCACCGTCCGCAGCTTCTCCGAGCTCAGCGCGGCGCTTCGAGCCGAAGGGGAGGGCATCTACTCGAGGCACTTCGCCATTGGTGGGGGGAGCAGATGGTACATCAAATTCTGCCCCAAATACCACGGACGGTCCTTCTTGTGCCTCGGCCGCGGCCGCATGGGCAAGGGCGAGATGCCGATGACGGTGGAGTTAAACCCGAGCTTAAAGGGGTTGTGAACCACCAGTCCCGGAAGATGACGCACATGTTCGACCGTGACAACGATGACTTCTTCTACGATCTAGAGCAAATTAGTCAGCTGCCATGTAAAACAAAGACATGACAACGAAGACAAGACAGGCCCACACAAAACTCATTTGTAATTTACTGAACAGTTAGTCAGCTGCCATGTTGTATAAAGCCAGTTACACCGTATTGTTGTCGTATATATTCTTATAAGAAGCCTTTTTCTCACGTCATGTCATGTACATGAAATCTGTCATGAACTAGAAGGTTGTTGCTTTCTCAATGCAACCATAGTTAGTTTAGATTACAGTAGCCCGACATAATATTAGCTTTATATTGCCGAAGCTAAGTCCACGTAAAGTGCTAGCCAGTCTCTATTTTGCTTGCTCAACTTAAATTCAAACTCTTGGGATCCAAAACAGGCCTTGCAGAAAAAGACTGAAAGAGAAAAAAAGGAGAGAAAACGGTCGTCTCGAGTTCATCCCGATGAGTGGACAATGCCGTCTGTGCTGCTTGGGGCGGCAATAGTTGGGTCTCCGCCATTTAGGATTGCGATGCTGAGGAGGCCGGTCGTGGCGACTTGGAGAACCGTGGTCCTGGCCTCGCTGGTTGTCGAGAGACGTGATTCAGGATCATGGTTCAGCCGACCTATGGTCTATGCCGTACGATTTAACATCCTACTACATGTGGATCTCTGACATGTATGCTAGGTGCATTTTTTAACCAACCATGTATGGATCCTTATGAATAGACATGCATGCCAACTGAATTTTTTAATCAACCATGTATGAATCTTCATGAATAGTGTCTAAAAATCAATGGTGTCGAGTGTAGGTTCGGCTGAATCATGGTTCGGTAAAACATTTTCGCTGGTTGTCGGAGCAGAGACTTGGTGCGCCCGGTGGAATAGGTAGAGCAGGGTGCTCAATCCGATGCTACCGTTTGTATTGTACACTGCTAAGTTGGACGAGATATTGAGGCCATGGACGTGCACATCGTTGTGTTGCTGTTAAACCAGACCATTTTACGAAGTCATGGACGTGCACATCGCTCGTTTAATTTGCGCACTGTTAAACTAAACTAGACCGTTTATCAAACCGCGGACGCACGGGCTCGGCCGGAAGAAGGTGATGGTCTAGCATGCATGCCCGCCGGAGCTGCGGCCACGGTATGCTCATCAAGGCGACGGTATGCATGTGCTACCCCCCTCCAAAAAAGAGAGATCAAGTGAGGGAGTATATTCGGTAAACTGCAAATAAGTTTGGTTCATAGTTTTAAATAGCCGGCTATAGTCTTTTTAGCAAGGTGTCGCTAAATGGTCGCCTTCACAAATAATCCACTATAGGCCGCTTTAGCCCGCTATAGCTGATTTAGAGGCCCGCCACTATTTTCCATAGCCCACTATTTAGAACATTGGTTTGGTTGCATGTAAAGCTATACTATGCCTTGTGCAACGTAAACTACTAGCTATGCATGCCTGGCCCGAGTAGAAGTCAGCACTGATTCGCTGCACGTTGGGACGGCGGTTGGAATCTCCTCCGGCATGATAACGGCGAGGTAGCACGTTACAACGAGGCAGTCGTCGTGCATTAGCAACACGCCAATTTGCGCGAGTTGGCAGTAGAAGTCATCATTGTCACAGTCGAACGTGTGTCTCATCTTCCGGGACTCGAAGTTCACCGCCCCCTCGAGCTGAAAGCTGAGTTCCGCTGTCGTTGCCGGGTCTTGTCTGCCTTGTTCGTGCGTACAAGGTACTCCCTTCGTCTTTTTAGTCTGCATATAAGGTTTGGTCAAAGTCAAGTTTTGTAAAATTTGACTAATTTTATATTAAAAAATATAAACATTGACAATATGAAATCAACATTATCAGATGCATCACGAAATGTATTTTCATACTATATAGTTTTAATATTGTAGATGTTCATATTTTTTATATAAATTTGGTCAAATTTTATGTAGTTTGACTTTGACCAAATCTTATATGCGGAGTAAAAGAAACGGAGGGAGTTCAAACAGGTCTATTAAATGCGATCTGGGGCAGAATTTGGGGTACCATGTGCTCCCGCCCACGGCGAAGTGCGTGGAGTAGGCGCACTCCCCGTCATGGAGCGCCGCCCTGAGCTCGGAGACGTTGCCGATGGTAAGCGTGTGGGACCCGGACATGGTGGCCTCTGGTGGAGGCTTCAAGACGGTGTTGGATTTTTTAGAGAATACGGCATTGGATTTGAACAAGTTTCCGAGGAGGCGCGACCGCTCTTTTGCTGCTTCTTCTTCTTCTTTTCCAGGGTGCACCTGAGGGTGAACTCGTCGTAGCGGGCACACACGCACGATGACGCCTCCAGCTCCCTCCTGCTCACGCATAGGCACAGCATGAAGCACTCGTCGGGTTTCTGTACCGTTGCCCCGTTGCTCTCATTGTGGAAGACAGTGTGCTTGCCGGTTGCATCAAGAATTTTGATGGCGATGTAGGTGCCGAGGCGAATCGAGTGTGTGCAGCCAGCGGTTGATGGCGACGAGACAACCAAGTCCTCCGCTAGGCCGTCCTCGTCGAAACCCATCGGCTGCACTTCGACATCCCAGTAGAGGTCGCTGAACAAGAGGGTGCCCAAAGTCAGCACGTCAGGCGACCGCACCAGCTTGGAGTACCTGGGGACCGTCACCACGCTCGTCATCGGCGCCGATCGGCTCGCGGTGGCACCGATTGTGGACGTACCAAGTAAGCTGCTCTGAGGCGATCGCGCCTGTGTATATATAATATGTAGGCACGTCCTGGAGGGAATCCCAAATCGAGTCGGGAGGAGTCATATCTGTCTTCCAGCGATACAAAGCGGTAACTAGATTGCTCCTATCGTCTCCTAGAGCAAGTTTGCATGCTTTTTTTTTTTAAAAAGCAAGTTTTTTTAACACAATAAAGATGCAAACGCATACACTCATCCATATTAATGCACACATGCACACTCTACTCCTATGGGCACTTTCGAAAAACTGAGTCAGCATATCATCTTGAAATTTACGAAGTCACCGTAGCCATCAAGTTTGCATGTTCATTTTAGCCATGTCGCTAGGCCGAGAATCATACAGCCAAACACGTCATGCTAGGGCGGCCTTCTTGCTATCGTTACTTTTCTAGGCGGGCTGACCGAGTACAAGGAATGTATCTGGTTCACGGGACTATTTGTGCTCTTGGTGCACCGCTCGTCCGTTGCACATTCAAAAATGTTCGAAACAATCTGAAAAAATTAAGCATTGACACCACATCAATGTACGTTGTCACAAAAATTTAAATCAATATTCAAAACATTGCTCGAGATACAAAAATAACAAATTTGACACTAAATAGTACATAACACAAGTTGGGCTTCAGTTTTGGCCCATTAGCACATTGACGTCAAATTTGTCATTTTTGTATCTTGAGCATTGTTTTGAATTTTGATTAAAAAATTTGTGACGACATACATAGATGTTGTGTCGATAAACTAATTTTTTTCCGGATTTTTTTGAACATTTTTTAATGTGTAACGGGGTCCGGTGCACCGGTAGCACCAATTCCCTTGGTGCACCAGATATGTTCCCACCGAGTACCACTGCACATTTTTCTGATTTCTGCTTTATTATCTCTATTTTTTTCATTTTCACCTTTTTTGTAACCAAAACCTATCTTACATGATTTTATATTACTTAATAAAATGACATTCATCAATTTGAAATTAGAGTTTTTCAAAATGTTCATGAATGTAAAAAATGGTCTAAATTTGAAAAGACTTCACAAATTCTTTATTTTAGAAGCATTATGCAAGAATTTTTAAAGTATTCGTGAATTTTATAAATCTTAATGAATTTTTAAAAGGTGTTCACGAAATTTTAAAAAGCTCATTAATTTTAAAAACTGTTTAAGAATTTTCCTAAATATCCATGAATTTTAAAATATCCACAAACTTTATTCTTATTTATTGAAAATTTGTTTTTTGTGAATTTGTAAATGATCGCAGTTTTATAAATATTTATGAATGTTTAAAACATATAAATGAAAAGGTTCACAATTTTAAGACTTCTCATGAATTAAAAAAATCACAGATAAAAAAGTCTTTATAAATTTAAAAACAATTCACAAATTCTAAAGAACTATTCATAAATTTTAAACCTGTTCACGATTTTGAATAAATGTTCATAAATTCTAAAACTTTATACCAATAGAAAAACACCCAAAGGAGAGATCCAACTAATCTCAGTTATCAAACCATGTCAATCTAACGACCTACATGGCTACATTGATCCATATTGAGCACCCAGTGTGTTGGGCACCCGACATGTTTAGCATGCAATTAATATCATACCTAATACAAGCGTCAAAGCTAACCAATAACACACGATTAATAACTACCTGCTATCAGTGTGCAATTAATAGTCTACCTGCTACGTTAGAGGGTCTCATTCCTATTAGCAAGTGTGTCATCTATATTTAATCTTCACTGCGCCTCCCCTCTGCATGTTTGTCGTGCTTCGCCACCACGCATATTCGATCGACCGATGAGTTGTGCCTTTGGGGGTTCATTAATGGTTCAACCTAATGTCAAGCTGATCTTCTTGAATGTGTGACTGGCCTCCTAGGAGGACAATAGACCACAAAAGACCCTTACCAGCCAACGTTGTGTTATCCTTTGTGACATCGTTCAAGACACATATGTTACCGTTGATTGCGTCTAGGAAACAAAGCTTCAACGCATCGGTGATGCTCCTCTCCATAGCATAATCGAGCCTACTTTTGCAGCAAACTATCGTAGTCCTCCCGGCTAACAACACTCCGGAGGAATGTACAATGAATATGATGGTCTCCCACATTTGCTCGAGGCTCTCTGACTCTTCACTACGCGTCCACTCTTCATCTTTTGTCATGTTGCCCACCATGTATCTGCTATCGACTGACTTCTTGTGCCCCCTTGGTTTCATTAATGGTGCAGCCTAATGTCAATGTGATCTACTAGAATGTGCACAATCTTGGCAACAATAATTGTCGTGATGCCCTTGAAACATCTTTTGGGACTCCCACCCATGCATTGCAGCTATTTGAGTACCTAAGACCAAATAAAAACCAACAAAACAGAAGCAAGAGTGAATAAACCATTACTCAGCCAAGTACAATCTAGAGCCATAAGAACAATAATTCACAAGTCGGAGAAATACACCATTCAAACATCAAGTCCCTTTAAGGCAAACGATTACAATCCAACACCCTGGAACCCACACTAAGCAATGAGCATTACGGACAATTCACATACGACGTTGACTAATCATGTTGTAAAGGTTCTCACTGACCTGGCTCTAGCACAACATAGTAGTGCACATGCGACGAAATTCACCAACTATACAGAGTAGTGCATGTGCGACGGTTCTCACCGCACCAGGTTAACAAATATCCAATCACGATATTCCAATAAAAAGGAACTGAACCACAAAACGGCTAGCAACAGGAAAAAACCAACAACGGGCAACCATATAACAAGGTCATCATTCACTTGCCTTAATACCAGTGATGAAACAACAAAGTAGCTCTTTACTGCCAGCCAAAACCTGTGTAAAGCTACCTTAGAACTAACCCATTGATGACCATGAGGTAAATATAGAGTACAAGTTCAGTTATGGCCCTTGGCATGATACTAAGATCCTAGTTTCCCTATTTAATTCAAACTTTGAGACCGGTAATGGACATATCTGTTTTAAGCTCTAAATATTGATCCGCTTTACCAAATCAAGAAAATGAGTACACTGTGATGATCAGCGTGAAATTATCTACACGTTTTGTGTTGCAACCATGGTTTTGGGTGCCGAGCGAAATATTCGGATACTGGGTGGTAATCGAGTTTCTCGTTACCCCACAAGAAATCTGAGTACCGAGCAAAAAAATTCAAAACTTTTTGAAAATTTTGAATTTAAACGTTCAAAGTCTGGTTAAATACAGCTGGAACTCATAGAAAACGGATAGGCAGCCGAGGTCTATTGGTATGTGCGTGCTTCCCCATCAATTCGTTTGGTCGCGGGTTTGAGTATCGTGCCTTCTCTTACTACCATCCTTTTTCAGTGTGAAAAGGGAGATGAGCGAGAAAATAAGTTTGCGGTGGGATTTGATACCTCGATCCGAAGTCAAGAGAAAGATAGGTTCAAAACTAAGATATAGTATGATAAGAAAATTGAATTTCAATTCAAAATTTAAATTCCGTATGAATTTTTCCGGTACTTTGCGGTAACCGAGAATTTCGGTGCCCGTGAGAAAAAATGTCTACTTGGGATCCAAACCTTGGTTGTAACCTAATGCCGGTTCTGCTTGGAGAATATACTAATTCATGCGAACTAGGATTCTGGTCCAATAAAAGTCAATCATACATTAACATTGTTTTGGCAGTGACTTGCAGACGTGAATCCGAATTCAGCAAGATCGATGTCGTTGGAAAGTTCTCTAGAAAATCGAAAATTGTGTTTTGGGGTCAACCTCAAATTACTTACTTATTAGTGACAGCCTCACAGGAATTAGATACTCGCAAAAAAATCACAGGAATTAGATTGAGCCACCGTTGAGTGACAAGCAACCTAAAAATCTCTAGTGCAAATATTTTCCCGTACGCAGTACGCTTACGTAGTACCTGGTAAGCTCTACATCTAATTAATTGCCAATATGAGATGAGAGATGAGTACAGTAGTATGTTCCCTCTCTTTCATGGTCTCTTCTTTTCTTGCCTCTACTCTCTCCGGTCTCCTTCTGTCTGCTGCCGAGGATGCATGCACGCTACAGCTCAAGCTTGTTTGACCATCAGATTGGGTCGCCGCTGCATGCACATGCATGCATCAAACTGCTACAGCAGCGCGGCATACGCGTGCTGCACGGGGCGTCGGTTCGATCTCTAGGTGGCACGGCAGCTTGGTCGTGCGCGTGCGCGCTGGCAGGGGGGCGGCTATCAGGCTAGGGAAAGTGGGGTGGCCGATGGCACCGTAAGGGTCTGCCACGTCGCTCCTCAAACTCGTCTCATACGTTTAGACAGATCGCCTGGTAAGTCGCGAAATTTTGACGCCTTAAACGTCCGGCCAGACCAGCGCCCCACATATCCAGCCCAAATATTGGGCGAGTATGGGGCGCCCGAACGCACCCGGACACACCCATCATGCCGGATCCGACAGCCCGACCCACCGTAAATTGCACCAAATTCATCAAACCCTTCCTCTTCCTCCCGTCGCTCTCTAACCTTTCTCGTGCCCGAACCCTCGCCGTCCTTCACCCTTCCTCCTCATCCTCACCACCGGTCCCGATCCACCGCCGGAAGTGGAACCAACTTGTGGTTGATCTTAAGTCCAGCAAGAAGAGGAATGGTGGCTCAAGCTCCCACCAATCAGTTGGGTTGGGCGATGAAGAGGACGATATTGTTGTCACGAATGGAAAAGCCACCATGCTAAAGGATAACCGCCAAGTCATGGAAAACAAGTGGGAGAAGGCACGGGCATTTTTTCGGCGAGGAAGAAGAAGGAGGAGAGGTACAAGTTCATATTGGATGCGCAAAGGAAGAGGATGGGGTGGGACCGGAAGAGGGCGGAGAAGAAGCTCGAAATTGAGAAGGAGAAGACCAAGTTGGAGAAGCAAGAGGCGGCGATCTAATGGGAACTCGAGAAGACGCGAGATAGAGCTTGAGAAAGACATGTTAGTAAATAGAGAGTCACTACTAGGAAAATGGCTAAAGATGGAATTGACACTAATGGCGCACTGCAGAAGTGGTGCGCCACTACTATATACTAATGGCGCACCATGTGTTGGTGCGCCATTAGTGTGCAAATACTAATGGCGCACCACATCCATGGTGCGCCATTAGTAAAAAAAATTTAAATTTTTTCAAAACTACTAATGGCGCACCGCGGGATGGTGCGCCATTACTAGTTGAACTAGTAATGGCGCACCATCCCACGGTGCGCCATTAGTAATTTGGCCCAAACATTTGCACCCCCGGTGGACCGCCTTTTCAGTTTCAAAAAAAAAATAAAAAAAAATGATAGAAATGTCAAAAAAAAAAGAAAATAAGATTCCCATGTGATATGTGGTGTAGTTGTTAGCAAAATTTACAAAGATGAGTTTTCGATTTTTTTGCAAAATCTCTCGAGAATTTGCAAAAATGGGCATAACTTTTGCATACGAACTCGGATGAAAAAGTTTTTTATATGAAAAATCATTTACTCGAAAAGATACATCCAAATTTAACAGGGGAACCCGTTAAACATTTTCAAAATCCTCAAAAACCTAACAAAAAAAAAGATACGGGGCTTTTAAGATCTAGAGAGGCAAAAAAATTCAAAAAAATTCAAACTTACTAATGGCGCACCTGTCCATGGTGCGCCATTACTATCTTCCTGCCCACTATGCCGTATATATGGCTGGGCGTGGTCCTCTCCTCCTTACCTCTTCATTCTTCTTCTTCACTCCACCTCTCCTCCACTCCATCTCCTCCTCTCCACCACTCCATCTTCCCTTCTCTCCTCCATCATACTACCCTCCTCCTCTCCGGTGACCTCCTCCTCCTCTCAGGCGACCTCCTCCTCCCTCCTCTCCGGTGAGCTCCTCCTTCCTCCTCTCCGGTGAGCTCCTCCTCCCTCCTCTCCTCCCATCCCCTCATGGTTTCTCCTTCCTCCTCTCCGATGCTTTGGTGAACTCCTCTCCGGCGACCTCCTCCTCCTCTCCGGCGATGTAGGCGAGCGCCTCTCCGGTGACCTCCTCCTGCTCCTCTCCGGCGAACTCCTCTCCGACAAAAGAACACGGCAAAAGAACGTACAAGATCCAAAAACAAAAACAAAATTTGAAATAATATCGTGCCAAAAAACGAGCAAAAAAAACGAGCAAAAAATGGGCAAAAAAATCACGATCCAGATCCAAATTCAAAATTCAAAAATAGCAATGGCGCACGGTGGGGGTTAGACAGTGCGCCACTACTCCGCCTTCAAAATTCAAAAATACTTATGGCGCACCAATGGCTCATACTAATGGCGCACCAGTGGCCTATACTAATGGCGCACCAGTGGTGCGCCATTAGTTAAAAATACACTAATGGCGCACCAGTGATGCGCCATTAGTAGGCAAAACTGGTGCGCCATTAGTAGCCCTTTTCCTAGTTGTGAGTACGAGGTGGCGAGGGCGGCTACGGCAGCGGATTATGCGGCCAGGATGCAGGCGGGGGAGGCAGCACGGATGCAAGCGGAGCAGGACGAGTAGGATGCATTCCGTCTGGAGAACGACGCATTTCACTGGAGGAGGCGCCCGACCAGTGATCTGAAGCCATCCATCATGCTCGGACATTAATTTCATTTTGGCATGTTCGGTTTGTTGAAATACGATTTGCTTTGCTTTGTTTTGAACTGTTGAATTCGAACAATTTATATCATATGTTCGATGTGTATAGATTGCATGGATTTCATGATCGGCATTTAAAATACGTGGATGTGAGACGCAACATATAAGGGGCAGGCGAGCGCTGCCCGCGGAGGCGTCCGTACGATCCCGCAGACGTATAAGGCCGGATTCGCCAAGTACGGTTGTACATGCTCTTACTACCACGCCTGAATAGTCGTCGACGAGGTCGATCAACTCTGACTCCTAGGATGCGGTGCCCCTAGCCGGCCGTGGAGCTTCGGTTGCCAGACCATTGCGGCGTCATCCGATGTGGGGTGGCCGATGGCACCCCAATGGTCGGAAAGCCGTTTGATGGTAGCCAACGTGCATGCGGCGTGCGCAATTAGGAAGGCCGGATGGAGGCGCAAGGCCATAAAGAGCAGGGGAAGATGCGATCCATGTGAACATGAGTTCAACTCTTTGGTTGGTACTGTAGTACGTCTATACAAACGGACTAAAGTCTTGGGAACTTTACAAAACACAAAGATGCCCAGTGAGCCAAAGCAACCTCAAACAGAAATATACCCAGCAGGAAAAGAATAACCCAGTGAGGAAAATGTCGAAAATACCCAGGTAATCTTATAGCAGTAAGAACTTTCACATACTCCCAATGTTCTCAAATGTAAGTCTTTTTAAAGATTCCAACAAGTGACTACATACACAGCAAAATAAATGAATTTACACTTTAATATATGTCTACATACATCCGTATATTGTAGTCCATTTAAAATGTCTAAAAAGACTTATATTTAGAAACGAAGGGAGTACTACCGTAATAAAACGAGAACTTAATTAATCAACTAGCCTGTAAAAGCGTTGGTCGATGTCATGGAAGTGATCGTCCCTCGAAAGAAGGCTCTGCCATATTGCGTCCGCACTGCACTGCCATGCCTCTGCTGCTCGGCCGTCACGATGCCTGCGAGCGAGGACAGCTAGCCTAGCTCAGCTGTACAATGCCCTGTCTGTCCATGCATGTACCGCACCATGCTGCGTGTCGAGTCTGCGCCGCGCGGCGTTGCCCTGTGGTTGGTGTGGTGTGTCGACAGATTAGCCGTTGAGTTTTTGAAAGGCTGTGGCATACTTTTATTTTCCTGTTTGCGGAAGGCTGTGACATACTTTTATTTTCCTCTTTGCGGAAGGCTGTGGCGTACTTGTTTGCATAGGGCTATATACGTAAACTCGGCCGGCGACGGACAATTTTGGTGTCTTGAACCTTTTGCGGAAGTTAAATGAAGATTTAACCCTGATTTGAATTTTTTTTCTGGATTTGACCATTTTCCCAGCGCCAGTGGTCGATGGAGGTAAGGTATACCAATCTACCGTCAAGGCACCTGGCGATAGGCAACTTATCCACGCCAATGTAGTGCAACCCTACCGCCAAACAGGCTGGTGGTAATCTGTGTAACCCTACAGTTGAGGTGCTCGGCGGTGAGGGAAAGTCCGGTGCTCCCAGCCTTGTGGTACTCCTGTACTCCAATGTTAAAATACATTTTTTAAATGGTTCAAATAATTCGAAAAATATTGTGAATGTTCACAATGAATGTGACTACAAGCCCTAAAATTGCAAGTCCAAACTTGAATAGACATTGAGAAACAAAATGTGAAATCTAGCATGAATAGTGTAAAGAAGAGACAAAAGCAACATTCACGCTATTCAGATCTGGATTTCTCTTTGGTTTCTCAATGTACATTTCGATTTTGGACCTGGAATTTTAGGGGATGTAGTGACATTCCTTCTAAACATTCAATTTTTTGAAACATTTAATTTTTTTATATTGGAGCATCGGGAGTATCATAAGGATGGGAGCACTCGATACTTTCCCCCGGCGGTAGGTGGGTACAAGCACTGTATTTGATATTTAGAAAAAAATTACGGTACGGTGATTTTTTACGGTAGATCGTGCGTCCCTACCATCAGGGGCCTTGGCGGTAGGCTAGTATACCCTACCGCCATCGCCCCCGGTGGTAGGAAATGGGTCAGATCCCGAAATTGAGCCCCGCCCAACAATGAGGGGAGACCCACATCGTCCTCGAGCAGAGGGACACCCGGGAGAGGGATGAGGCGAAGATGGCGAGGTTCGCGAGGGAAAACACACACCTCGAGCAGGCAAGAGGGAGTTCCTATAGAAGAGGGACAACGAGCCCAAGAAGGTGGGGCGCAAGACGGAGAATGAGGCTAGCCCCTCGGTGTGGTCAAGCTCAAGTCCGACGACGAGGTTGAGCCCGGCAACGAGTGACGTGTCCAAGGACATCAAGTGGAACAATCTGTAGGGTGTCCATAGGAGTAGATGGTAGTAATGTTAGGATGATGTAGTAGTTTGAATGTTCATTTAATCTATGCAATGTTTAGATGTTTAAAACTTTAAATATTTGAAGTGAATAATGTTTAGATTTGAAAAAAATATTTAAATGTTTGAAGTGCCCTGTTTTAGGGCAGCTATTTTGAAGATGAAGATTTTAGAGTGCCCTAAAAATCAGGTTTTTATGTTTCAGATTTTACTTCAAGAATTTTATGGTGCCTAAAATAGAGCTGCCACTGGAAATACTCTAAGCGATCGGCGTTTGAGTTGCCCTAAAGGTGCAAATGTGCTGTGGTAGATTTCAAAACCAAACTGCTAGAGATAGAGGAGACAACACAAGGGAATGTTCTTTCATTATTGAGGAAAGATGATTGTGCTAGAGCTTAATTTAGAGGTGATTACACAAAAAACACTATATCTATTTAAAAGTGGAGTATACACGGTTAAAAAAGGAGCACTTTTCATGCTCACCACGTGTGAAATCCGCACTATCTCCACCACGTATAGACCCTTGGCCGGCTTGCTCGCGCTCTGCCGAACCCACGGCTCGGGCACGGACAGCCTCAACTACGGCGGGGCCGCCGCTATGGCCATCTCCGTCGTCGAGATCATCACGGTGGCGCTTGACGCTCGTGGAGGCCCAGCGATGTGCCCAAGCGTGGCGGACGTGCCGTGTCCACGTCGCGAGCTAGCTGCCGTCCAGACCGGCGCATGCGGGCCTAGAAGCAGCAGCGCCTCGACATTTTTTTTTGTGATGGGTAAATACTACTGTACACGGAGTGACTTCTGTTTGCACTGTACTACCATCAGTCACATTGGTCAATTTTGGGCCTCAAGCGGCTGATTTTTTTGTGAGCACTGTCACGGTGTCACCCTAGCTTAATCTATGGCCCTGTTTGGATACTCTAACACAGTTAGAGTTAGAGTTATTTTCTAACCCACTCTAACCCAAATAAGCACCTCTCCATCGGGATAGTTGGGTTAGATGAAACTAACCCACTCTAACCCTCCCTGTTTGGATACTTTTGGGTTATTTGAGCCCCCAACTAACCCAAACTAGCTCTAACCCCATGATCCAAACAGGGCCTATGGTTGTTTTATGAGTAGCCTTTTACCGTGAACGGAGTACTATCACGGATGCTGGACTCCTCTGCTTCCCCTAAACGAGAGAGATGGTGGACTGCCTCCGTCGCCAGCATGCAGCTGACAGCCATCGTAGAGTGCCCACGCATCGAAAGGCCCTGCCGTGCAGGCAAAGTGCCATGGAGAACGGCCAGCGAGGGACAAGAATCATGGACCGCAAGCGTGCTGAGAAGTTGCATGCTGTACTTAAATTTGCAGTGTGTCCGGCAGGTGCTGCCATCTCTTGGCAGAAGGAATCTCATAGGACGGGATGAGAGCACCATAGCCTTCTTTTCTCGTCTCGATAAAACGGGACCAGGTTCCAGGCCTAGTCCAATATAAACAATTCACTATATCTGTGGAGGAATCTTGTACTACTACATTGGCTTAAACTTTTTCAATGAGCTGCGTCATTTCAACAGGTCAGTACAAATGGAAAAAAGTGGAAGCACTGTCGGCCTATAAACAAGCAACATGAAATGGGCTTGAGCCCAATAAGAAATTGACTCACCGAAAACAATGGCCAGTTGAAAATTAAGGCCCACAAGATAACAGTAGTCACAGTAAGAAATAAAACAAGGACACAATTCTTGAAGCAGAAATCAACACAGTAGTCACAGTAAGCAACAATGGTCAATTAAAGTTGATTAAAACAAGGAAAATCTAATTACTGAGCAATATTGTAGTAATGTGTTGAATGCTAACGAAATTCATTGGGACAAGTGTGCACAGAACTCCAATGTATTTAACTTAATTAGGCTTGTCATAGAGGGAAGTAACTTAGACTAGTAACATATGTTACAACCTTTTATAGTGTAGTATCATGCAAGCCTTCATTTATTTAGATGTAGAGTCATTTTGTCTTGGGGCCCATTATGTTATGATAACATATTATGTTACCACAAACACTTCTATTCTCATTTACTACATGTCACATAAGCAAACTTGCATTGAGATGTGTTATGTTACTAGCTAAGTTACTCCCACTATGACCACTAGCCTTATCTATATGACCATTTATAGAGTGTTGATCCCCATTTAATTATGGTCATCACTGTTTGACATCGGACAAAGAACTAAGGGCATCTCCAAAGTTACCCACAAATGACTCGGTATATGTCTGTTTTTATGTTCGGAAGTGGTCCACGGACATGATGCGGGAGAGAGTCATCCAACCCTTTTCACAAATTAATCCATATTTGTCCGGTTGGGAAGAGTGAGAGGAGAGGGGACCATGCATGTGTCGAGAGAGAAAAGAGAGGAGGACTACGTGGTGGTTTTTTTGTTTGTCAAGTGGATGTTCGGACACTAGTATAGCTCGTGCACGTTCTCTTGGATTTGTCGGAAAACGGACGATTGGACCACTTTGCGGACCGATCGATCCCCATTGGATGCCAAAACTTGACAAAAACGCACTGGACACTATAATCCGGACATATACAAGAGGTTTGAGGGTCTCCTTTGGAGATGCCCTAACACTGCATGTTAGGGATGTATTTGATATTTGATTTTGTTTTTTCCAGAGTACATTTTGGAGGGAAAGAAATACTAGTTGTTCAAAAGAATATTTTGAATTTTTTACAAATATAATGCTAACAAATTTGACTTTGAAATCTAAAACATACTCTCTTTGTTCCGAATTACTTGTCGTGGAAATTGGTGTATATAGGCATATTTTAGTTCTAAATACATCAATTTCTATCCATTTTAGACAAGTAATTTGGAACGGAGGAGTAGTACATAATTAATTGGATTGCTATGTCGAACAATTTATTCGGGAAAACAAAATTGCTATTGTAATTTTTTTTGAAGATAAAATGGAGCTTTCTTGATTTTAGAAATTACTAAGAATAATCTATAGTTTTTTTAATGTTAGCGTAAATAATATTTTATAGAAACAATAGTCTTGTGATATTTGACCTGATTTGTTTTCCAGAGAACAATTTTGGAAACAAAATTTTAGTTGGGAAATATTTTGACTGCCGTGTGTGGAGGGGAGTGGGGGTAGAATTTTGGATGTACATATTTTGACTACTGTTAAGCTTTGTCTAGTCAAGTGAGCAAAAACAAAAAGTTACAGGTTAAAAATCATTTTGAGTTAACAGCGCCACTAGTGAAGAGGTACAGGAAAACTGTTAGAAGTGGTGACTACATTTTCTGGGTTTAGTTGGCCAAATAGGAGGTGATAATTAATCTGAAAAGCATGTCCCCTGTGGTGTACTACAAAATACAGTATGGAGCTACAGTGTCTAGATGCCGAAAGCCTACGCTGCCGGTAGTGTGTAAGAGGCAGTGGCAGTTGGTTTACGGGAAGTAATGGCCAGCCAGCAGGAACAGTGCTTAAACATCCTACTATGTGACGCTACTTTAAGAGTATAGCGCCAAACAGCGCGGCGCTATGTTTGATGTATAGCGCCCTTGTACCCGGCGCTATGGCCTGCACCCTGGGCTCCACTATGCCACGCTGGCCTACGCATGGCGCCATAATCACTGTGCTATTACGTCGAACATAGCGCCCTGACGGCAGGCGTGATGAAAAAGGTCATATTTGAAAATATTTACAAAGAAGGTTCAAATCGTGCTTAACTATTCCAAAAGGGTCAGAACAGTTTTTTTTTTATGGAGCACGCCTCACGAGGGGACAAGAATCGTGGACCGCAACATGTGCCTGCTGAGAAGTTGCATGGTGTACTTAAAATTGCAGTGTGTCTGACAGGTGCTGCCATGTCTTGGCAGAAGGAATCTCATAGAACGGGATGAGAGTACCATAGCCTTCTTTCTGTCTGAGAAACGAACGGGACAGTACAATTCACTATACATGTGGAGTAGTACTACCTTGGCTTAAACTTTTTCAATGAGCTGCATCATTTCAACCGGTCAGTATAATCATTTCAAACAAATAGCACTTGCCTTCCCAAATTATCCACAATGTGGCGCATTGAGTGACCGTGACAGCAGCACAAATTTATACAAGCCTTTTTCATGCGTTGGAAACCATGAGATACTCACAAGCAATACCGCAAAATGCATTGTTTTGTTGCCGGTCATCAAAAATACTAATTTTGAACATAGATTTAATAAATAACCTTATATTGGGTAAGAAAGTAGAATGGTACTCACTCAACATCCCAAAAATATCCATAAAAACCGACTAAAATGAAAATTAAAAAAATGCATACAAATGAAAAAGTGGAACCGTTGTCGGCCTATTAACAAGCAACATGAAATGGCCTTGAGCCCAATAGAAAATTGACTCACCCAAAACAATGGCCAGTTGAAAATTAAGACCCACAAGACACCAGTAGTCACAACAGGAAATAAAACAAGGACACAAATCTTGAAGCATAAATCAACTGACCGGCACGCCTCATTTGATGGCTTCCACATCCGCGTCCCTCACATTCAAACCCTCAAAACCATATAACCCATGCAACGCCACGTAAGCACAATCAACAACACGCAGTTCATCGGATCACCTTTGCATCACGGACAAAAGAAGCATAGTTCATTGAAGTTCAATGGCAAATCCATACTACTTAACTTATAACATAGTTAAATATAGACATAAGGGGAATGATGGAGGAAATCATCATTTCCTCGCAGACCCTTCCCTACCGGGTCGGCGTGGCTGTGCCCTCCTCCCGGTAGGCGTTGGCGGCGGAGGTGCGTCGTCGCCGGAGCTGGAGGTGGAGTCGTCCGCCAGCCCAAGTCAAAGCTGCACCTCATGCCCGACAAAGCATGCGAAGCAGGCGCCCCACTCCTTCACATGGCGGGCCGCCTTCGGGCCGTCGCCTCCTTGGTCATGCCCCCACTTTTCCCCTTTACATCCGGTCACATTGAAGATGGAGTGAGAGAAAGAAGATAAAGAATAAACAAAGAGAAAACGTGGTATACGTTGGGCCAAATCCTATGTGGATGCAGGATCACTGACCGACACGCCGAGAACTCCTCATACTCACATGTTAGGGCAAAATGAGGAGTGCCGGACAACCCGAGGCAATACGTTGGGTCAACTTTTTCCTTCTCTCTCATACCCGATCAGTGGTCCTATTCAATTTGAGGAGTCCGTATAGATGTTGTAAACCCGAACCAAGGTTTATTAAACTGAATGTGGATGTTGCACTTTTTTTGGGTTGAAGGAGTGGGTGCAACTGCTGCTATCTTATGAGACATTTGAGGTAATTTCTTGGCTGCTCAATGCAAGTTTATCCCGTATGCTACCGACATAGTTACAAAAGAAGGAATGGCCATGAGAGATGGTCTGAAACTTGCTAACTCCATTGGCTTCAACCGGATGGTGGCGGAATCTGACTTTTTTTCAAGTGATTAATTTTTGCACTGGGCAAACAAGATGGTGGGATGCGGTATCAACAATTTTTGCATGGTGCGTGAATACAACTACAATGATTGGGAAGGTCATATTTAAGCATTTTTTCATCCGGCTAATTAAGCAGCTTGTGTGCTAGCAAACTATTGTTGTTGCAATAAGTCTTTTTTTCTAGTTGGTTGGATGTGTTGCTTGACTTTGTTATCAGTAAGTTGGCAGACAATGTAACCTTATTTTTTATTCCAATAAAGCTAGTGGCCATCCTAAAAAAAATAAAGATTTGATTTCATTTGTAGCACACCATCTTAGTTACTCTTTTTGAGCCAATGGCTATTTGCCCGCACTGTAGACAACAAGTAAGACGTGCGATATTGTAAAAGAAGAAGAAGAAGAAGAAGCAAGACGTGTCTGTGCCGATGAAATGAACCGTGCACGTCGCCCCGGTCGGTGCCGAGTACCGCGTTGGCGGAAACGGCAGCGTAGGCGCGCGTGAACCGCACCCGCTGGGCCTTGTCGCGATCCAACGGCGCGGTGGGGCGCCGGGCGAAGAAAAGGAAGCGAATCTCTTTGTTTGCCGCGCCTGTGTCTCTGCTGCGAACTGACCCCTTTTGATGTAGGGGAGAAGGCGAGGAGACCGAGCGAGCATTCATCTCCTCCGCTCCTCCTACCCTTGAATCCCGCACTACCATTTCCCCTCTCTGCGCCGCGCACCTAAGCAGAGATCAGCCAGAGAAGCCCAAAACCCTAGGTAAGAACCTTCTTCTCGTCGCCATCTCCCCTGTTCTTGCTATGCCGCATCATGTGGGGGTGTCGATTCTGGGCTCGGCCTTGTCGATTGCACTTAGAGGGATGCACTCCAGCAGGAGCAGAGGCTGCAAATGCCGAGACTTTGTTTTTTTCCCTTGCGTGTCCGTAGATTTGCTTCGGCCTGTTTTGCTTCAGATTTTTGAAGTTGGCTAATCTGAACTTCTGGAGGTGGACGAGGAGGCTGAACAACACCGACCCCCCGTGGTGATTTCTGTTCACCTTTTTGATCCTTTTTTTGGGGGGTTTTCCTTCGCAGCTGCGGTGGATTCGCACCATTTGTTCTTGATTCTGCTGGGGTCGTTGTCGCTATCCACCCACCCCCACCCCTTTTCGTTTTCCTATTTTGCATATACTCTTAGATTCTTGGCATCTAGTCTAGATATAAGAGGGTTTCATTATTTTATTCTGGTCTCGGTGGTGATTCAGTGTCACTGTCAGCAGTATTACGCTGCAGCCAAAGTTCCATGTAAATCTTGATTTTTCTCTACTGCCTTGTTGCTATCATGCGCAGCAAAGTCTAGATCTTTGAAGTACTTCCTTGTCAATTCGTCCGCTTTTCCTTCTGCTGTCAAAGTAAAGCCTTAATTTGGTTTTAGTCAGTTGGAAGATACTGGTTCAAAGCTGTGTTATGCTATCTTATCAGTACATTAGTAACGCAGTTTGCAAGCAGGAGTTTACAACCTTGCAACTGAAAAAAGCTCTATGCTTTGTTATGCAGTGTAGTGTTAGTATATTTACTGTACAAGTTGCAAGTTTTCACTGATAAAGATTTCTGTGCTATTTTTGGTACATGAACCTTTCAGCAAAGTTACCGGGCATGGACAAGTCAAGAACAGAAAAGTGTTCTACCCAGGGAGAAATCGGTATAATCAAATATGCTGCGTCCTCCATGCAAGGAAACTGTGATGTCATGGAAGACTTCGTGAGTTATATTCAGTACTTGTGCAAATAGTGAGATGGTATGCTTTTGATGAAATGATGAATTTGACCCATGTATGCTTTAATATTTGCAGCACACCGCTATCCTAGATCTGGATGAATCTCAAGCATCATTCTTTGCTGTTTATGATGGCCATGGAGGTTTCTCGCACTGCTTTAATATATGAACTTTGTACAAAGCGTATGATTTTTCAGCCTTTGTTTTCTGTTATATAAGATGGTCATGAAGTGTTATGTCTTTGCCTTTTCAGGAGCAGACGTTGCAAGGTATTGTTCGAGTCAATTTCATGACGAGCTGGCCAAGGATGACGACTATGAGAGCAATCTGCAGAAGGCAATGACTAATGTGTTCTCCGGGTATTTTCCATATGACGTAAATCATGTACTCTACATTTTCGCAATTTTTTTCTGAAAACTATGCACTAAGCTGATGGGGCAATAGTGAGTAGTGTCCTCTGTGTCAGTTTTTGGGAATTAGGCAGACAAGAGCCTTGTTAAGTAACGCAAATCCGCGACCATCAACGACTAATAATTTCAGGAGAGCAGCCATGGTATCCCAAAGCAAGCTTTCAAATGCACCGAGAAAGCTCTCCTCTTTAGCCTCCTCGCCGGTGAGGAGCTTCCTCGACTTTGATCAAAGGGATGATTTTCTTTTGCTCTATGGGCATTTGCAACAGCTTGGGTTGGCACCCTTCCGAACCATCTAATTCTTGAAATGTTGCCTTGAAATTATTCGTTTGAGAGAGGACAGCCTGAGAACAGCCAATTTCAATATGTAGGAAAGGTAAAGCGCATCGTGAGATACCAATCGGGACTCCTGAGCCACCTTCAATCTGAAAAACACCAAGCTAGCAATTGTAATATTGAGCTTGACATTGCCCACTATTCTCTCGCCCCAAGTCTGAAGATAAGACACCGTGGTTCATCGTAAACCAATGCCTCCTTGATTGCATATTCAAAGCCCTCCAGCTTTAGTCCAAAACAGATCAAATCTGAGTCGCTTCTTCCGATTGAATGCAGCGTTGATAGTCTTTTGAAGATCTCCATTCCTACATTACCCGGTTGCTGCTTGAAGACCCTCTTGCTGTTGTTCACTTTTGGGTTCTATTCTCCCCCAGTGCAGACTTTCTTTATGTCTAGTTATGTGGATAACTATTCACTAGTCTATTAGCGTTATTCATTGTCTACCCTGGAGGTATGGCTTGTAGAATTCCCAGGGGAGGGTGTCCGGAGTCTGCCTTTTGGCTAGATGGGGGATGTTCTTGCTGGTGCACACTCCCCCCATGTTCTCTTTGTGTTGCGAATAGGTAGTGCTCCTAGTCTGCTTCCTTAGACCATGCATCGCTTGTTGCTTTACCTTCGCTTCCTAGTAGATGGGAATCGGAGAGGAAACTCCCTTTTATCAAAAAAAAGAAGAAGAGAAAGGGCTGCAGGTTACAAAGCAGACTGTTTGGGTTGTTAAGCTCCCCAATCCACGTAAACCAGAGCTCTATCAATTTTGGTAAGTGGGGGACTTCTCTCATTACTCCATGTAAAACAACGTCCGTGCATATATACTTATCTCAGTTCATGGTCCTCCACATAGCACCCGAACCTAGACATTATATTGCAATTCAGATCTAGTTGCTCTTCTCTCGATGCTCTAGGCCTAGGACAAAGTAACGTGAGCCATCCGATCAGGTGGAAATTGTGTTTTGAGTTTATCTCCTGAGTCCCATACACAATAGTCATCCACGAAGAATTGGCGCCTTTTAGACGCACCAGTGCCCATGACAAAATTAGTGTCAAGAGTGATCTGGTCCAGCTGTAACAAGGTCAATCCCAAGCCAACAAGATGCTCCTCACGCTCCACAACAGGCAAACAAAGCCGCCAAGTGGTGCATTACAATGTATTGATCGATTACAGCAACTTTAGTTTCTTGCAAACACACCAAATTAACATGCACCAAGTCAATAAACTCCCTCATCGCTTTCCTCTTTGTGGGCTATTCAGACCACAAATGTTCCAAAGATAACACCCTCGGGATTGATATCCATCAAAAGAGATGAACATCACCACCGCCTGCCTCGTAATAGTTTTCAAAAATTGTGAATTCTTAGCTATGACACGCAATTCCGGCCAAATTTCGTTAAACAATACGGCTAATCGTGGGCCCACACAAAAGACAAGCTTTAAGTCCCATTATGCAAGTTCACATAATCTGCACTATGTATGCATTTCCATTTCAATATTGAAAGGTGAAAAGGCCAGCACGTAAATATGGCATATCTAATTGTTTTATTCTTAATGTTGCAGTATTGACACAAAGTTGAAACAGTCAGATGACTGGAGGACGATAGCTAATCCTCCTGGTATTAGAAATTTGAGAAGGAGCCTCGGGATTGCTGGTTGTGCTGTTAAGCGATGGTTATGGAAGGTGATATAGAATGTTATTTAAGCATTTAATTGTCGAAGAATCAATCAAAAATTTATCTCTTTGTATGCTACATATTATTATGTGAAAGGATTTGCACTTTTCTGAGATGTGCTTTGGAGTTGCCACTGATATATTTAACTCATAATCCCAATTTGTGTTCCATTGAGTGCTTGGTTTACTGAATTGGAAGCTAAATGCTCCTTATGTCATCATAAAATTGTACTACCAAAATTGAGGTTGAGTTAATTACTTTATTCTTCATAGTTTGCTTCTTTTATTGAAGGGCACATCAGCGAATTTCTTCTTTAATAGTCTATTTTTCCATATGATTTTTATCTTTTCTTTATTATACCTGAGTTTGAATTTGTTTTGCGTGCACCTTACCCTGGGCCCCTACAGAAGGATGCACTGCATGCATGCACGGTTGTCATCAGAGGCAACCGCATCACCGTTGGAAATGTCGGTGATTCCCGCTGTGTACTCTCAAGGAACGTTGAACTCCCAAAAGTTCAGGTAGAGTGAAAATTAAATTAAATATCTGTTTGATGCATCCAATTTTGTGATAATGTATGCGTTGAAATGTGCATAAGATTTTTTTTATCCATTTTATGGTAAGGCTCTTGTTCTATCCACCTCCACGAACCAGCTGCCAAACATGAAAAGCAGAGAATCTTAAAGGCAGGAGGACAAGTATGGGTTGAAGCTGGTGGGTCAAAGTTGGGCATTCAATGCATCGAGGGAACGTTACCCACTTCCAGATCTTTTGGTTAGTCCTTATCTTATTTCCTTTATGTTTCTTGGGTACAATCTATTCATTGTTGATGGGCATTTTGACTATTTACATCTCAGGTGATTACCAATTCAAGCAGAATAAACATTTGCTAACCGTATCCACGGGTGCCCTCCATACCAACACTTTCCAAGAAATTTATTATTTGACAACATAAAGTAATTTCGCTTTTCATTTAGGGACTGGGCATCCTTAATACCTTTGACGACTCTCGTGCAATGACAAGTGAATAAACACTCATCGTGAGAATAACACATCTAGCATGGAAAACATCGGCCATCCTCACCGCCTTGCAAGCGTACAGGCACACAATAGAGAAATTTATTTTGAAAATTAGAGATGGCACATACAAATTTGCTTAGAACGGCACGAAAATACCACATATAGGTAGATATAGTGGACTCATATGGCAATACTAGTTTAAAGGGTTTTGGATGCACAAGTAGTGATCATACTTAGTGCAAATGAAAGCTAGCAAAAAGATTGAGAAGCGTCCAACAAGAAAACTAAAAATCTCGTAAGCGAGCATTAAGCATAACTAACACCGAATAATGCACCACAAGTAGGATGTAATTTCATTGCATAATTATTGACTTTCGTGCTTGCATAGGGAATCACAAATCTTAACACCAATATTCATACTAAAGCATAATTACTCATCAACATGACTCACATATCATATCGTCATATCTCAAAACCATTATAAAGAACCAAGTATATTTTGTCCAATGATCTTCACGAAAGTTTTCATTACATCCTCCTTAGATATCTATCACTTTGGGACTAGTTTCATATGTTGCTTTTAATAGGCTCAAACAAATTTAAGTGAAGAACATGAGCATAATATTTCTTTCTCTCAAAATAATCTAAGTGAAGTAAGAGAGAATTTCTAAAAAAATTACTAACTCTCAAATAAATCTAAGTGAAGCATGAGAGCATTTCTTCAAAAATAAGAAAGCACATCATGCTCAAAAGATATAATAAAGCACTAGAGCAATTCCATGGCTCTAAAAATTTAAGTGAAGAATAGGAGAAAGCTTAGCATAATTTTTGGCTCTCTCAAAAAGGTGTGTCAAACAAGGATTCAAGACTTAAAATAAAAGGCAAAACAAGCAAAGAATCATAAGCGGTGGTGAACCAAGTAAATTTCCCATGGCGTTAAAAGCATCAAGAGAGGGACACATCAAGAAATTTCCACCAGTAATCAGATCAAGGATTTAACCTATACCAAGTGGTGATGCCCACATAAAAACAGCAAAGAAGAACAACGGTAGATTGCTTACAGACAGATCTATTATGAGCATTGCATATCCTATACCGAGCATCTTTTAAATTCTCCCTCCCTTTGTTTAAATTTAAGAACCTCGCTCTTGGGGTGTACGTAATAGAGGAAGAACTATGCATAAAGAAAAAAATTTCTCAACAAGATTGCAATCAAAACAGATCTGACGAGAAAACGGCGAACGAAAAGAGGGCGAAGAAAACGACAAAATGTTGTGAAGTGGGTTAGAAGAAAATTAGAGGCAAATGGAAAATAATGTAAATTGCAAGGAGACGAGATTTGTGATTAGGAACCTAGTTGATGTTGATGATGTCTCCGCAACGGTGCCAGAAATTCCTTTTTGATGTTTGCTTGAACTACGCCGGTATTTCCCCAAAGAGGAAGGGATGATGCAGCACAGCAACGGTAGGTATTTCCTCAGTGATGAGACCAAGATTATCGAACCAGTAGGAGAACCATGCAACGCCAGGTAAACAGCTCCTGCACACAAAGAACAAGTACTTGCAACCCGACGAAGAGAGGGGTTGTCAATCCTCATGGGTAAAAAGATAGATAAATTTGTAGTAGATTGATAAATAGATCTCAAGGGAACACGAGGTAAAATAAATTAAAAAATCGCAGCAATGTATTTTTATATTTTTGGATTAATATATCTGAAAATAAAAGAAAATAAAAACAGATCGTGAAGGCAAATATATTAAAGAAGTGACCAAATGAGGGTTTCACTAGTGGCTTCTCTCGAGAAAATGGCAAACGGTGAGAAAACAATTACTGTTGGGCAATTGATAGAACTTCAAATAATCATGACTATATCCAGGCAATGATCATTATATAGGCATCACATCCAAGATTAGTAGACCGCTATCCATCATCCATCTAGTGTATTAAGTTCATGGAAAAACGGAGTAATGCAATAAGAACGATGACATGATGTAGACAAGATCTATCTTCTATATCTAAATAGCAAGCCCTCACTAACATATTTCTCTCAACATGCAAGCATGCCACCTCATCATAAAACATGCATAGGAAAAGGCCCACCTCAACATGCAACTGTGCATATTAAAATCCACTTCAACATGCAACCATGTATGCATGTAAAATTCCATTCTATTATGAGATTTACATTTAATTTTATATATTTCAAAAACTATTATTTCAAATATTGATCTTTCATATAACCAGAAACCTCATTGAAATATTAGAACTATCCCCGCAACAACGCAAGGGCATCATCTAGTTTGTGTAGAAATAGACCACATCTTGTTATTCTTAATAGCAACGTATACATACGTGTCGCTTCCCTTTCTATCACTGGGATCAAGCATCGTAAGATCGAACCCATCACAAAGCACCTCTTCCCATTGCAAGATAAATAGATCAAGTTGGCCAAACAAAATCCAAATATAGGAGGAGAAATACGAGGCTCTAAGCAATCATGCATATAAGAGATCAAAGAAGACTCAAATAACTTTCATGGATAAAAACATAGATCTGATCATAAACTCACACTACAAAAAATACACTTCCGTGATGATACGTGTTTGTCATACTAGGTCACGCTTTCTGTCATGCATGTACATCCTTGACAATTTTATGATGTAATCAAGATAATCATATCTGCTGTTGTAGAAGTGTTCCATGACATTATCAAAATTATCATCACGGAAGTGTCTACTTCCATGACGATTAATCGCTACAAAAAGAAGTGCTTTCGTCAAGGGTGACCGACACGTGGCATCCACCGTAACGGGTCGCCGTTAAGCTATCGGGTCTGTTTTGGATCCTATAACCCGTTAACAGCCCGGACCAATGGGAAAATTTCCACGGTAAAATTCTGATTGGCCGGAGGAAACATGTGTCACCGCTGCTGGGTCGATAGGGCGCCTATGATATGTCGACATACGCGACGCCCACCACCGCCCATTTAGCTTACAAAGGCTGGCCCGCTTGACCTGGTCAAAAGTTAGCGGGCTGGCCCATGAAAAGCCCTTTAACATCTCTTCGCAAATAGCCCATATTATGGATTTATAACTCACGGCCCATTAGGGCCTACCCAAATCGCCCAACAACGCCATGTGGGCCGTCAATATAACACCAGCCCGCTTCACTTTTAGCCCATGTATGGCCCGCGACGCCTTTCGGCCCATATGAGGCCTTTCAGATCTTTAGGCCCTTTAAAGGCCCACGGTGACTCTAGCCCGTAATGCACAATAAATTTCTTTGTATCCGTTAACGGCCCATGATTCACGTGGGCCGCTTCCACTGTGTTAGCTTTCGCCCATCGACGCCCATATGTTCTTGGGCTCCTTTCCGCCCTCGATTACTTCCGCCCACATCGCTTGTTCCCCATCGGGCCAAATTCGCCCGTGGCAAGAGTCGGCCTGCTCCTCGCTTGTTAACCCGCTGCGCCGCTTTCCAGAAATCCTATATTCTCGCCCATTAACGACCCGTTATGCATGTGACAAAATTAAGCCTTTGCTGTCCTCCCGCATGTTAACGCCCATTATCGTGTCGGGTCGATACCAATTACGCCTGCTTACAGCCCATGTAGACCCATTTATCCGACGGCCCGAGGCCCACCGATTCTACGTCCGTGTTGGAGGACCATTTAAAGACGGCCCGTAGGGAGCCCATGGATCCAACGGCCTGTAGCAGGGTCATGGTTACGACGGTTCAGATATGGCCCATGGTTGTTGCGGCAACTAGCAAACCAGGGAAAAAGAAGACTAGGAAGTAAATAAGCCCGAAAGGTAAAGCAGAGACTAACTGGTTATGAGCTGATTATGGCAATGAAATGGGATCCACTAAATTAGTAATCCATCCGATTACACCATCGTAGGAGAGTGGGGTCGAAACAACTATGCCCCAAAGGTCACCGTGCAGCCACCAAATGAGGAGGCACCCATAACCTAAACACGGAGGCGGACCTCGAGGGAAAAAGGCATGAGTTGAGTGGTGCCCACCACACCGACTCAACCCCACCACTATGAAGATCTCAAGGGCCAAACTTGACCTGTGGGAACACCGCAGAACTCGCCGCCTGTCAGCCCCACCGCCATGGAGACCATTTTGATGGACATATCAATTACCTCTCTCGATGCTTCTTGCAAAAAAATCTCCCATTACAACGCATGGGCATATGTGCTAGTAGCAAATAATTGAGATTAAACTAGGTCATGTGGGTAAAACTAGTTGCCTGCCCTACTTTTCTTTGCGTTGTTCGCCACTGATGACAGGAGAGTTTGATGTACTCCTCCGTTTAAATATAAGTCTTGTTAGAGATTGCACTATGAACCACATACGGATGTATGTATATGCATTTTAGAATGTAGATTCACTCATTTTGTTCCGTATGTAGTCCACAGTTTAATCTCTACAAAGACTTATATTTAGGGTCGAAGGGAGTACATGACATGAGAAAAGGCTGACAGCCTAGAGATGAACGACAAGAATACGTTATAGTTGGTTTTATACAAATCATCAAAAAGCAAAACTGTTTTTATACAAAACATGGTACTAGCTCACAAGCTGTTCAGTAAATTACAAATGAGTGCCTGCCTTCTGTAATCCATGGATGGCGGTGAGCAGGGAGTCAGCACTGATTCGGGCTGCACGCCGGGACGTCGGAACCTCCTCCGCGTGACAACGGCGCAGGCAGCACCGAACAATGAGGCGGTCGCCCTGCATGGGCGATGTTCCATTGTACTTCAGATGGTAGTAGAAGTCATTGTTGTCACGATCAAACGTGGCCTCGCCTTCGGGACTCTAAGTTCACCAGCCTCGAACTTGAAGCTGAACTCCGCCGTTGCCGGTGTCATCTCGCCCCCTTGCTTGTGAAGACGAGCCACAGGATGCCGGATTGGAGCCATCTTGGGCAGAATTTGAGGTACCATGTGCTCCCGCCCACGGCGAAGTGGGTGGAGTAGATGCACTCCTGCCCGAGCGCCGCCTGAGCTCGGAGACGCTGTGCACGGTGAGCGTGTGGGACCCGCCATGGCGACCTGCGGCGGCTCCAAGACGTTGTTGGATTTGCACAAGCTTCCGAGGAGGCACCCCGATTTGTTGCTTGCTGCATCTTCTTTAGGGTGCATCTCGACGGTGAATTTGTCGAAGCGGGCAGACACGCACGACGACGCCTCCAGCTCCCTCCTCCTCACGCACAGGATGAAGCTACCCTTGGTTTGTTTTTCTATCGCCTCCGGCTGCTCTCCTTGTGAAAGACAGTGTGCTCTCCGGTCTCGCCGAGGATTTCAAGGGTGATGTGGGTGCCGCATACGATTTGAAGCCATGCAGCATGAAGTTGATGACGCACCGAGACGACCAAAGGTGTCCGCTTAGGCCGTAGTCGCCGAAATCCATTGACCGCACGTGTATGTCCCACAAGAGGTCACGGAAGAGGAGGTTGTCCAGAGTCAGCCGGTCAGGTGATCGCAGCAGCCAGGAGTACACGCGGACCGGCACGGAGAGCGTCACCGGCGCTGATGCCGATCGCTCGTGGTAGAACCCATTGACCACGTACGTACCAAGCTATCAGGCAATCAAGTATACCCGCGCACGCCAGATATGTAGGGACGGCCGGGAGGGAGTCTTGATCCTGTCCGGAGTGGAGTCATCTGTGTCGCCCACGATACAAAACCGCAAGTTGTTGGAAGACGATATAACCGGAGTCGGATCCGGATCACGACGCCTTGTGTGCACCGCGTCATTATTTTAGCCACGCTGCGCCGCATTATACTTCTTTTTTTGGCGTATGAAAGGGAGTTTTATTCATCACTCAAGAGCATAATCAGTCTTACATAGATTAGGGACATTGCCTGGCCCCGACCCCAGCCATACAACCGCGGCGGCATTCAGTTCTACCAAAGCTAGCTAGATAATGACTGATGCTATTCTGCTCCCTACAAATATGAGCTAGCTTAACTACTCTCCCTTCCGACACAAGCCTCCTGATCTGATCAACCAGCATGGAGTAACGGGATCGATCTCTGTCCACTGCTGTGATCATCTTAAGAGCAACACGACAGTCTGTCTCCACTTCAATAGGTAGCTGCGCCCACTGCAAGGCAAGGTTCAAACCCTCCGTGCAGGATAGAAGTTCGGCTTCTAAAGGTTCTGCACATGCTCTCAGTTCTTTGCATGATGAGAAAATGATCTTACCCAAACTGTCCCGCAGAACCATTCCAGCGCCGCCGCTCCGTGGAGGCGCAAAACGATCCGTCGACATTGAGTTTGGTCCACCCATCCGCTGGAGGAGTCCATCGTGATCGCGCCTCGTCCGCAACCCGAGCATGTGGTACAGGCTTGCTGGGCGCCACCACATGAACCACTTGTTTGCCTTTCGCCGGTCTGCACTCGGGTTGTTTTGGATGCGCACGAGTGAATCAACGTAGCTGAGAAGGAACCTCTTGGACGCTTCAACCGGAGGAGGCTGCTTATGATGCGCCATTTCATTGCGCACGCATCAGCAGCGCCAAAGGGTCATCATGAGTTCCATCCTCTCCGTGTCGCAGGTCACAAAGAGTTTGGGCGAGCCACTGCGTGCCCGTCCGATGGAATGTCGAGCAGCAGGAATTCGCCATTGCTCTGCCATCGCTTGCCAAAGGGCCACCGCTCGACATCTGCAAAAGGCATGAAATGTGTCCTCCGCTCCATCGCATGTAGAGGGCATTGGTCGAAACTTCCAATCCTCGCCGCTTTTTATTAACCCAAGTGGGCAAGCAGTCCGTGATCAAGCCGCCAAGTAAAAGTGGAACCTTAGGAGGAGCAGGGCACCTCCAAATAAAAGCCCAGATGGCTCGCCGCCCGTCCGGTGCCCTGCTCGCTATGACGGATGAAGATCAAAGATGATCTTCCAAAGCAAGTAGATAAGCACTCCACACCGAGAAGTGTCCGCTACGCCAGGACCCCACGCGAGGAGATCGCCGCCCATCCGAGGTGATGTCCGAATCTTAACTATCTCCTCGGTGTCCACCGGAAGAAGGTATCGCTGCATCACATCCATCCGCCAAGCACCATGGTTATCCAGCAGTTCGCCACCCGACGGAGACGGCACTGCCTTGCGGTGTCACCGGTCTTCCGCTGCCATTTATCGGGATCCAGCGGTCACGCCAAATCCTAATTGAGTTGTCGCTCCCCACGCCGCCAAACCAGCCCTGTTTTCAGGAGCTGCAGTCCATGTTCCACACATTGCCAAGTCGCCGAGGCCCCTCCTGAAAAAACAGTGTCATCTAAATTACTGTTAGGGTAGTACCTCGCCTTCAGGACACGGGCACATAGGCTCTCCTGGTTAGTCAAAAGCCTCCACGCTTGGCGGGCCAGCAAGGCCTGGTTAAATAAGCGCAGATCGCGAAGCCAAGACCCCCTTGTGACTTTGGTTTTATAAGGTGGATCCATGCTCGCCAGTGCATCTTCCTTTTTCCCTTCTCTACTCCCCAAAAGAAGTTGCGAATCATTCTCATTAGGTCTTCGCATGTGGACGCTGGAAGTTTGAACACGCCATCACGTATGTCGGAATTGATTGGGCAATTGATTTTATGAGCACTTCTCTCCGCCTCGGGCAAGTTGTGAGCCATCCCATTCGATCATCCTCTTCATATATTTCTGCTGCAGATTTTGAAATCTATCCTTTGACATGCGCCCATTGGGAGTTGGAAGTCCCAAGTATCGCTTCCTCAAAACTCTGCTGCTGCACCTCCAGGACTTGCACAACAGCCTCACGGTCAGCCACTCGACAATGTTCACCAAATAAGATAGAGCATTTATGGGGTTGATCAACTGTCCCGTAGCCCGAGCATAAGTAGTAAGGGCCGCTTTGACGCTCAACGCTTCTTGTTTCGTGGCTCAAAGAAGAGCAAAGTGTCATCAAGAAATAGGAGGTGTGAGATGCCCGGCTCTCGAGGACACACACGCACCGTGTAAAGCTCCGTGGTAATAACACCCTGTTTCAGGATCGCAGCTAAACCGGCCAGCCACAACAAGGAATAAAACGGGAAAGAGGATCTCCCCGCCAAGACCACGTGACGGTGCAAATGAATCCGAGAGGGCTCCATTAAGATTAACACAATAACGGACCGAGGTGACACATGTCATGATCCACATCACCCATTGATCCGCAAAGCCCATCTTTTGCATCACTTGCTCCAGGAATCTCCAATCAACCCGATCATACGCTTTAGACAAGTCCAGCTTACAAGCACAAAAACTTTTATCCGGATCCTTCTCCTGCTTGATATAGTGTGTACACTCAAGGCAATCAAAGCATTGTCAGTAATAAGCCTTCCCGGCACAAAGGCACTTTGCTCCTAAATGATATCACCCAAAATAGGTCGCAATCGATTAACCAAGCACTTGGCGATGATATATCTTGTACACCACGCTACACAAAGCTAATGGGTTGAAACTCAGTTAGTCTTTGCGGGTTGTCCACCTTCGAATAAGCACAATTGTGGTATTGTTCACACCTTCAGGCATAACACTAGTAGCAAAGAATTTCCTAACCGCCTCAATGATGTCTTCCTTCACTGTACTTCTAGTGGCGCTGAAAGAACTCAAGCGGGAAGCTTATCCGTCCGGGGCCTTCAAGGGCCCGATCTGAAAGAGCGCATCGCTGATCTCCTTATCAAGAAAAGCTTCGCAGAGCTTCTCATTCATAGCATCCGTGATCACGTTGTTAAAGAGATCCACCACTGTCTGTGGATGCAAGCAAGGATCAGCTTGAAACAGATTTTCAAAATATGACATGGCCATACCGACATAACAGCGTTGTTCGGTGCGAGAGGACACCCTGGTCATCTCGCAGCCCTTTGATCTTATTTTTACGGGCTCTCCAAACAGCTTTCCGTGGAAAAATTTGTATTTCGATCCCCATGTTTTAAATCCACTCAAGTCTGGAGCGCTGCAGCCACATCATTTCTTCCTTGTATAGAAGCTCGCCCATATGGTCCGACTCCTTCCAGAACTCACCGCGATCTGCATTCATGTTCTGCAGCTCTTCAAGTCTAGTTCTAGACTTCTCTATCTCCTTTGTAATATTGCCCAATTTCTTGTTACTCCAACGATGCAAGGTAGCCATAGTTGCTTTGAGAGCCTTACTCACCGCCTCCTGTGTCACCCTTTGCACCTGCTGTGGCCCACGCCTCATCCACCACTTCAGCTAGCGACGGCTCCCCGCCTCCCACATCACCTGCACCTCCTTGTTCTCCCCATCTTCACACGAAGTTTCCGGCAAGCAGCGAAGAAGCTAACGGGCTGTGGTCAGACCTTGGTGACGTGAGGTGCACCACAGCCGCTTCAGGAAAGAGATCACGCCATGCATTATCAGCAGCAGCCCTGTCCAGCCTCACTTGTACGCTTGCCCGCCGCTTCTCCTTTTATTGTATGTATAAGGGTATCCAGAGAAGCCCAAGTCAATCAGCTGACAAGTTTCAAAGCAGTCCCGAACGCCGCTATTTGAGCTTGAGGTCTAGCTGTCACGACAAATGTTCAAATTCTATAGCGCCTGCTGAAGTCTCCTGTGATGAGCCACGGTAAGTCTGAAGTATTTCTTAGTCTGCACAACCTCTCCCACATTAGATGTCTATTTTCCACCCTTGGTTCGCCATATACAAAAGTGACACGCCATAAAGGATTAGAGGGTGACACACGAACGTAAACATCAATCCATCTCTCATTAATATCTTGAACATCAACGCATAACGAGTCATCCCAACACAGTGCTAAACCACCACTTTTTCCTTTACTACTAATGCCTTCAAAACCTCGGAGCCCTAAACGATTACGAAATCTACTCATTTTATTTTTTGTTGCCTAGTCTCACACAAGAATACCATCCTTGGGGAATTTGCTCTACATAGAGCTCAGAATCATTTAACTGTTCGAGGATTCCCCGCCTCGACAATTCCAAACTATGCAATATTGCTCCCGACGGGCGCCACACCTGGCCCCGCTACTTACCAGCGCCCCTTGGCTGGTTGCCTCCAAGTCCATCCCGTCCCCAAACTGCTAGCATCATCCTCCGTGTCTCTCAGTTCCGCTCTTCCCTTCTTCAGCTGCACCACCTTCCGGAACTTCCCAAAAGGCACCAAGGCATGCTCCCATGTGTAGCTATTAGGTCGTGACCCGCAACCCTGTCATTTGCCTCTTTCCTAAGATGGAGTCGTTGAAGTCCATGGAGTGCACAACACTTCCAAACGAGACTTGCAGCGAGTCGAGCCCTCGCATTGCAGGGATCATGTCATCGGAGGTTAAGAGAGCCTCGCGAATAACCAGTGCCCCATGCTTCCTTCCTTCCGCAGCCTTTTTTGGCTGGGCTTCCACCTTCTTCCTCCTCTGTTTCGGTTGCTGATCCTTCCCTAGATCTTGAGCCTTTTTTGGCTGGGCTGCCCTTTGCTCAAATTTCTTGAACGGGGAACATCGCAGCGTAGAGAGTCGCACGCCTTGTTTGGGAGCCCTAGTTTCTTCTTCTCACAAGCCTCCTTGTCGTGCCCCATAAAACCACAAAGTGAAAGCAGTATGGGGCACCCTCTCATACTTGAGATTAAACTTGATGCGCTTTAGTAACACCTCTCGCCAGATATTCCAGGTGGTGACCTCCTTTTGTAGCCGCCTATTATATGGTAGCTTAACTCAGATCCTCAAGAACTCATTTGTGCCATGACCAACTTCAAGGCCCACCTCTGTGACCTCACCCAAAGTACCTCCAAGGGCCTCCCCATACGCCTTTGTTTTGCTTCTTCCATGGAACATCAAACACACGCACTCCACACCGCACAGAATCCAGCGTTGTTTGGGACGGTCGCTATCACCATTGAAGGGGTTACAAGCAGCGTGTCGCCATCATAAATCCACGGTCCACCGCGCTACCACTTAATCAGAAGTCCCCTCAGAGAAGAGCGAGATCAGAAAGTAGTTCTTCCGGACTGGTTTGAACTCGACGCCAAAGACGCAGCTTGCCAAATCTTCTCAAAGTGGTCTCGACAAATTTTAGCACTAGGCTGCTTCGTGATCTGTACAAACTCATAAGTCTCCATCCCACCACTGCTACCTCTTCTTCTTCTTCCTCGCCGCCGTCAAGTCCACGGCGACGAAAGCCACATCATCCTTGTCCACCTCTCCTCCAATCTGTGTTTCGCACCACCCGGAAGCCCACCTTTAGATGACGGACCTTCCCAGTTGCCATATCCTCCTGCATGGCCACCCTTGGATCTCCGCCACGGCCGCTTGTCTAAGCGACGAGTGTGCCATCGCCGAAGGCTTCGGTGGGTGGGATCTCACCGATCCCCTTGGTCACCCCCACCTCCGCTAGCAGTGCACCACCCGAGACATGTCAGGCCCTAAGCGACGGCGCCTGGGTCGGTATCGAGCGGGTTGTCGGCGCTGAGCGAGGGTTCTGAGTTGCGGCGATTAGGTACTGGGGTAGCCCCAGCTCTAGCCCTAGATATCTTCCCACCGTGTGCACCACGGCCAGCCCCACGTACGCGAGGGATGACATAGACTCGTAGACAACGAGGACATCAGGATCATGACCAAGAGGGACTCCCTCTGGCACGCCGATTCGCCTGGCCGGCAGGGAGGGACGGCGGGGCGCTGGGTCGCCCATCGCCCGAAGTTGCCCTAACCCTAGACGAAGCAGACCTTTTTGGTTGCCGTACTATACTTCTATAGATTAGATTTCTCCTAGATTTTTTTATGCATGCTTGGAACGATTGGGACTACCCAAATTGTATTTTCATCAAGGCATTTGGAGGACACGTAAGTTGGTTGGTCATGCAAAGATGATCTTCGTCTAGCTAGGTCGCCATTAGCAAGCTGCCAGCTCCGCTTAAATCATCACAGCTCCCTGCATCCTCACCACCTCTGCGTAAACTTTTCTGTCGTGCAATTGGTACCAAAAATCCCGAGCAAAGCCGAAAGAACTTGGCCTTAGAGCAGATCCGTCGGTCGGACAAGCTGGGTGCCTGAAAACTTCTCGCTTTAAGCAGACTCCACCATAGCTAGACTTGATCGGTGCGGTGGTTTGTAGCTAGAACCCTATCCGGAGGGGGAAAGAGGAAGGAACTACCCATAGTGGACTGAAGTAGTCCTCAATGGCCTCATCCTCTCGGCCACAAGACCAGGTCCCGCTACTCATCCTCAGAGCATTAGAGCCAAGCACCTAGCTAATCCAGCCGCCTGTCTCTTAGGGGCGCTGCCTTGGAGCTTAGGTGTGCTAGCTCAGAGTGTGGCGGTGTTTAGTTTTCCCGGTGCTCTTTGCTCGCTTGCATTCTCATGTGTGCCGTTATTTCAGGATCAACTTTGTAAGAGAGCTACCTGCCCATCTTGTATCATTCAACCATGTACTTTTTTGTGAAGGATGAGTGTGATGATAACATCTTCGATTAGGGGTTTCAAATTCAGGGTGAAAGTGTTGTGCCTGAGCACCAAGAACCATCAACATTTGCACAGTTCGCCTAATTTCATCATAAAATGCGTGACTGGCAAACTCGTATTCAACTACAAAATGACTTGATTGAGCAGATGTGGACTCACCTTGGCAACCTATATAGACATATCGGTTCATTTTCTTTCAATGTATTTGTGAAAATTAAATTTGATTGTAAACTTTGAGACTTTTATTGGGTTGTATTATCATTTTGGTACTATGTGATTTATTTGATTGTAAACAGTATGCAGTTTTTCTTTTAGTTAGACATATACATTTGAAAATTTGTGTACTAGTTACGTACATGTTTTGAGTCTAGGTTAATTGCAAGGTGATCAATGTGGCCGGATAATTAATTAGTCAAATCCTTAGTTTGTTAGGAGAGTCCGTTTCAATTTAGTTTGGCTTAGTCTATTCCAAGTTCGTGTCGTCTATAAAAAGGGCCGGCTACGGCCAATGTGGAGATCAGTTTTGAGTTTTTTTTTAGTATGAGATATATAGAAAAATGTCCGAGTTACGGGCGGCCATATCTTGTGTATTATCTGTGATTTTTCATCGTCGAAATTTACTAGCGCCGGAGGGTTGATCATCACATCGACGCTACGTGCTGATCCGAGGGGTCATTATTTTCGCTTTGTGTATTTTCGCATACACAGGTGAAAATTATCTTGAAGATAGTAAGGAGGAACAAGAGGACTAACTGTTGATCAAGCATCGCCGTGAAAGGTCGGACCATCAACGCTGCGTGAATTAGCATCTCGCTAGTCCGTGCTTTATCAAGTGGTATCAGAGCAAAGGTTAGTCACGGCGACTCAGTTTGCAATATCGCTCACGGAGTTGAGCATCAACATGTTGAGCAGGAACAAATTGATGGAGGAGGAAGGCATTGGCAAGGTCACTTTTTTCACACTCGCTATGCCGTGAATCTAACAACGGTCAATCTGACGATCGATGAGAGTACTGCAGTCAACATGGTAAGCATCGAGGTGGTGGAAAAATTGGGGTTGAAGATGGTACCTCTTGAAAGACCGTATATGCTGAAGTGGTTCAAAGGTGAAATCAAAATTACGATCGAATTTTGCTAATTTTTGATCTGGGAAAATATTGTTGTGCAGAATTTTTTCATGTTTGTCCTGTGTCCATGGTGTCGCTCCATCTGCTACTTGGGGAATCCATGGTGCAAACTTGTTAGGGTTGTTCGAATTGCAAGAAAAATAGTTACTCTCTATCATGGAAGGGCCAACAAATATGTTTTGTTCCCATGCCAACGGATGTGTTCAAGGCAGATTGGAAAAATCGCTTGGTAAAAGAGATGAACAACAGGAAGAAAGAAAGGAAGAAGTTGAAGCACGGACAGAGGGGTTGAATCTTTTGGTGGAGAAGGTAAAATTAATGGCGGTGCAAAGGGACAACGTTGGAGTGTTTTAAAACACAATGCATGATCAAGGATCGTGCATGCAAGATGATAATTGATGGCGGCAGCTTTACAAACGCCATTAGTAAAGATGTTGTGCATGCATTGGGTTTGTCCATGTGACGGCATCCAGAATCGCACCACGTGGAGTGGCTATACAATTCGGGAAAATTAAAGATCACGATAAGGTGCGCTTTGAAGTTCGCAGTTGGAGATTATATTGATACAGTGGATTGTGATGTTGTGCTGATGGATGCGTGTCAGTTGTTATTGGGAAGACCATGGCAGTTTGATCATGATGCGGTCCATGCCGGAAGATCCAATACATACACGTTCATGCATGATGGAAGGAAGCACATGCTAAAACCAATGGCAGACAGTGCAATAACCATAGAGAAACAAGTTCCAGAGAGGAAGGTTGCACAAAAATTGGATTCAAAACCGAAGACGGTTTCTATTCAAGGAAGGGAGGATGATGCGGGCAAGACACCATTAATCGATAATTCTACTAAAGCTGAGCCATTTGATGAGTCAAGGCATGAAAAGTTGCGGAAAATGATGCCAAGCATGCAACCAGATTATGCCGAGGAAACGATGGTCAAAAGCGATAACTTTGTGGACCAAAAATTGCTTCTGTATTTGAAAAGGAATTAATGGATGTTGATTCTCATCATATGGTCCTTGTACCAATACCTAGCAGAATGTACAACAAAAGGTCCAGATCGGATGCTAAACAGGAACCGAAGCCAGAAGATATAATTCCAACGTTTCGTACGCCTCCGAAGATAATAAGAATCGGCAGTTTCCTGTTTAAACTACAGGCATGCAATTTTTTGAAAATTGGTCAGAAACTGAGGTCTTCCAATCCACCACATAATATGACCTGCTAATCGACATCAACTACTATGCCTTACAGTTTCATCTATTTTGATGTTTTTTTTTAAGTATTAGTACAGACACAAGCGCTCATATACACACGCATACACTCAACCCTATGAACGCACACACGCACACCCAACCCCTATGAGCATCTCCGAGAGACTGAGCCGCATATCATCTTGAGATTTACGGTGAAGTCACCGAGGCGCCTTTCGTCCGACGGGAACGCTCTTCTCCCACTGAAAGCGTTGTCGGAAATCCTGAAATAAATCCAGGAATAATGCGAGCACCAGGATTTGAACCCTGGGTTGGGGATACCACTGTCCACCTAACCAACTCAACCACAGGTTAATTCGCACAGGCATGCAAATTGATAGGATCTGTCAAGGGATAAGTCTCTTTTTATTTAATCAAGTCATTTTATCTTTGGTGATAGGCCACGTGAGTTTCATCAAGACCTGTAATTTTGCTTGTACGTGGCAGACGCGAGAGTCAAGTTGTACTAGTTACGTACATGTTTTGAGTCTAGGTTAATTGCAAGATGATCAATATGGCCGGATAATTAATTAGTCAAATCCTTAGTTTGTTAGGAGAGTCCGTTCAATTTAGTTTGTCTTAGTCTATTCCAAGTTCGCGTCGCCTATAAAAAGGGCCGGCTATGGCCGATTTGGAGATCAGTTTTTAGTTTTTTTTAGTACGAGATATGTGTTATCTGTGATTTTTCATGGTGGAGGGTTGATCATCACATCGACACCTACGTGTTGATCCGAGGGGCTCATTATTTTCGTTTGTGTATTTCAGATACAGGTGAAAATTATCTTGAAGGTAGCAAGAAGGAACAAGAGGACGAACTGTTGATCAAGCATCACCGTGAAAAGTCGGGCCATCAACGCTGCTGAATTAGCATCTCGCTAGTCCGCGCCTTTATCAAACCAGGATGTGGCTGCGGATAGGCCGAGCCACACCAGCATGACAGTACTGCGTATGCATTTAAACCGCGCAATGTCACCCAAAACGGCAAGCAAAGGACTGCGCGCCGGCACGAACGCCGAAGCATCACGAGTCCGCTTGAATCTTGATGAATCTCGAGCGGAACATTGACCACGGAGGAGAGGGGAGAATGCAGGCAAGAAATGTGAGCGTGGAAGGAGCATTACCTTCAATCTGCAGACACTCCGCGAAGACGCCCGTCCGGCGAAGTCCCATCGACGACCGCGAATGTCGCCGACTGTTCCGCCCGCCGCCGCTTTCTCCTCTCGCCTTCTCTTCCAATCGAATGAACTGCAGGGTGGGTTGGGTGAGTAATGAAGTGGAGAGTAAATGAAACCGTGAGAGGAGGGGGGTGGGGGGCGCGACGTGGTCGACGGCAACCGCAGTCGGGCGTGGCATGTGGGAGCAAAGCAGTTCCACCACACGCCACCGAGTGGCAACCGTTGACCGCGAAGAGGCAACCGGCGTGTGGGCGAACTCTTTCACACACCACACGCGCGACTTGTCCTACGTGGCACAGAAAATCAGCCATAACGTGCCAAGATTCATGTAGAAACTGTTGAACGGCGATGGAGGCGTGTGGTTGAGTTGGGTAACGCCCATACGTGTGGGTGTTAGTGTTAATCTTATGTTATTCACTCAGAATTCCCTATGTCATAATTTTAGCTATGTCAGAGGGTCTCGTTCCTATTAGCAAGTGTGTCATCTATATTTAATCTGCACTACGCCTTGGTACGGGGCTGCATTCATACGTGCCCGGGTTAGCAGCTCCCCATCTTTGCATGCCCAACCAACATAGGAGTACTTCAATACTTGTCTATACAGGCGTGGCAAAATTTATATACATACACGAAACATGCATGATCGGGTTCCCATCACAAGGACGTGATCATGTCAACTTTCTCTAGGACACGATAGGAACCAGAATCCGGTTAGGGATTTGTACCGTTGAAAGACAAAGATATGACTCCACTCCCGACTCGATCTCAAATTCCTCCCGGCTGGCCTACATAAATATACACACACGGGCGCGTGCGCGGACATGCCTGATCCGTTCGTCTCAGAGCTTAAGTGCTTAACTGGTACGTCGACAATGGGTGGCACCGCGAGCCGATCGGCGCCGATGACGTGCGACGACCTGCCGGTCTTGTGGTACTCCAAGCTGGTGCGGTCACGTCGCGTGCTGAATGTGGGCAAAGTCTTCTTCGACGGCCTCGCCTGCAACGTCGAAATTCTGCCCATGTGTTTCGACAAGGACGGCCTAGCCAACGTCTTAATCGTCTCGGTGGGCGTCACGTTGGATCGTCACCTCAGATCGTTCGCCGCACCCAAGTCTCCCTTTGAAATCCTGGATGCGACCCGCCAGCACACCGTCTTCCACAAAGACAACGACCAAGAAGAGGACCGCTTCTACAGGCTGACCATGTACGTGCGCAGGTGCGAAGCTGGAGGCGCTGTCGCGCGGTGTGCCCGCCGCGACACACTCACCATCAGGTGCACGCTGGAGAAGAAGCAGCAGGCAACAAAGCCGCCGCGGCCTCGGAATCTTGTTCAAACCCAACGCGTTCAGGAGCTGCCGCAGGTCACCATGGACGGGTCCCACACGCCACCGTCCGCAGCTTCTCCGAGCTCAGCGCGGCGCCGAGCCAAGGGGAGGGCATCTACCGAGGCACTTCGCCATTGGTGGGGGAGCAGATGGTACATCAAATTCTGCCCCAAATACCACGGACGGTCCTTCTTGTGCCTCGCCGCGCCGCATGGGCAAGGGCGAGATGCCGATGACGGTGGAGTTCGCTTCGAGCTTAAAGGGGTTGTGAACCACCAGTCCCGGAAGATGACGCATGTTCGACCGTGACAACGATGACTTCTTCTACGATCTAGAGCAAATTAGAAGAACGTCGCCCGTGCAGGACGACCGCCTTGTTATTCGGTGCTGCCTCGTCGTTGTCATGCCGGAGGAGAGTCCTGATAGTCGTCCCAATGTGCAGCAGCGAATCAATGCTCACTCTCTACTCAGCGCCATGCATGGCTAGTTAGTTTGGGCTACAGAAGACAAGACAGGCCCACACAAAACTCATTTGTAATTTACTGAACAGTTAGTCAGCTGCCATGTTGTATAAAGCCAGTTACACCGTATTGTTGTCGTATATATTCTTATAAGAAGCCTTTTTCTCACGTCATGTCATGTACATGAAATCTGTCATGAACTAGAAGGTTGTTGCTTTCTCAATGCAACCATAGTTAGTTTAGATTACAGTAGCCCGACATAATATTAGCTTTATATTGCCGAAGCTAAGTCCACGTAAAGTGCTAGCCAGTCTCTATTTTGCTTGCTCAACTTAAATTCAAACTCTTGGGATCCAAAACAGGCCTTGCAGAAAAAGATTGTGAAAGAGAAAAAAAGGAGAGAAAACGGTCGTCTCAAGTTCATCCCGATGAGTGGACAATGCCGTCGGTGCTGCTTGGGGCGGCAATAGTTGGGTCTCCGCCATTTAGGATTGCGATGCTGAGGAGGCCGGTCATGGCGACTTGGAGAACCGTGGTCCTGGCCTCGCTGGTTGTCGAGAGACGTGATTCAGGATCATGGTTCAGCCGACCTATGGTCTATGCCGCATTTATTTAACATCCTACTACATGTGGATCTCTGACATGTATGCCAGGTGCATTTTTTAACCAACCATGTATGGATCCTTATGAATAGACATGCATGCCAACTGAATTTTTTAATCAACCATGTATGAATCCTCATGAATAGTGTCTAAAAATCAATGGTGTCGAATGTAGGTTCGGCTGAATCATGGTTCGGTAAAACATATTCGCTGGTTGTCGGAGCAGAGACTTGCGCGCCCGGTGGAATAGGTAGAGCAGGGTGCTCAATCCGATGCTACCGTTTGTATTGTACACTGCTAAGTTGGACGAGATATTGAGGCCATGGACGTGCACATCGTTGTGTTGCTGTTAAACCAGACCATTTTACGAAGTCATGGACGCACATCGCTCGTTTAATTTGCGCACTGTTAAACTAAACTAGACCGTTTATCAAACCGCGGACGCACGGGCTCGGCCGGAAGAAGGTGATGGTCTAGCATGCATGCCCGCCGGAGCTGCGGCGACGGTATGCTCATCAAGGCGACGGTATGCATGTGCTACCCCCCTCCAAAAAAGAGAGATCAAGTGAGAGAGTATATTCGGTAAACTACAAATAAGTTTGGTTCATAGTTTTAAATAGCCGGCTATAGTCTTTTTAGCAAGGTGTCGCTAAATGGTCGCCTTTCACAAATAATCCACTATAGGCCGCTTTAGCCCGCTTATAGCTGATTTAGAGGCCCGCCACTATTTTCCATAGCCCACTATTTAGAACATTGGTTTGGTTGCATGTAAAGCTATACTATGCCTTGTGCAACGTAAACTACTAGCTATGCATGCCTGGCCCCGAGTAGAAGTCAGCACTGATTCGCTGCACGCTGGGGACGGCGGTTGAATCTCCTCCGCATGATAACGGCGAGGTAGCACGTTACAACGAGGCAGTTGTCGTGCATTAGCAACACGCCAATTTGGCGCGAGTTGGCAGTAGAAGTCATCATTGTCACAGTCGAACGTGGTGTCTCATCTTCCGGGACTCAAAGTTCACCGCCTCGAGCTGAAAGCTGAGTTCCGCTGTCGCTGCCGGGTCTTGTCTGCCTTTTGTTCGTATGCATAAGGTACTCCCTTCGCTTTTTTAGTCTGCATATAAGGTTTGGTCAAAGTCAAGTTTTGTAAAATTTGACTAATTTTATATTAAAAATATAAACATTGACAATATGAAATCAACATTATCAGATGCACCACTTAAATGTATTTTCATACTATATAGTTTTAATATTGTAGATGTTCATATTTTTTATATAAATTTGGTCAAATTTTATGTAGTTTGACTTTGACCAAATCTTATATGCGGAGTAAAAAGAAACGGAGGGAGTTCAAACAGGTCTATTCGTACGATCTGGGGCAGAATTTGGGGTACCATGTGCTCCCGCCCACGGCGGCAAGCGTGGAGTAGGCGCACTTCGTCATGGAGCGCCGCCTGAGCTCGGAGACGCTGCCGATGGTAAGCGTGTGGGACCCGGACATGGTGGCCTCTGGTGGAGGCTTCAAGACGGTGTTGGATTTTTTAGAGAATACGGCATTGGATTTGAACAAGTTTCCGAGGAGGCGCGACCGCTCTTTTTGCTGCTTCTTCTTCTTCTTTTCCAGGGTGCACCTGAGGGTGAACTCGTCGTAGCGGGCACACACGCACGATGACGCCTCCAGCTCCCTCCTGCTCACGCATAGGCACAGCATGAAGCACTCGTCGGGTTTCTGTACCGCTGCCCTGCTGTTCTCATTGTAGAAGACAGTGTGCTTGCCGGTTGCATCAAGAATTTTGATGGCGATGTAGGTGCCGAGGGTCGAATCGAGTGTGTGCAGCCCGCGTTGATGGCGCACCGAGACGCACCAAGTCCTCCGCTAGGCCGCCCTCGTCGAAACCCATCGGCTGCACTTCGACATCCCAGAGAGGTCGCTGAACAAGAGGGTGCCCAAAGTCAGCACGCCAGCGACCGCATCGCACCAGCTTGAGTACCTGGGGACCGCCACCACGCCACATCGGCGCCGATCGCTCAAGGTGGCACCCATTGTGGACGCATTCAAGTAAGTTGCTCGAGGCGATCGCTACCTGTATATATAATATGTAGGCACGTCCTGGAGGGAATCCCAAATCGAGTCGGGAGGAGTCATATCTGTCTTCCAGCGATACAAAGCGGTAACTGGATTGCTCCTATCGTCTCATAGAGCAAGTTTGCATGTTTTTTTTTTAAAAAAGCAAGTTTTTTTAACACAATAAAGATGCAAACGCTCATATACACATGCATACACTCATCCATATTAATGCACACATGCACACTCTACTCCTATGAGCACTTCCGAAAGACTGAGTCAGCATATCATCTTGAAATTTACGAAATCACCGTAGCCATCAAGTTTTCATGTTCATTTTAGCCATGTCGCTAGGCCGAGAATCATACAGCCAAACACGCCATGCTAGGGCGGCCTTCTTGCTATCGTTACTTTTCTAGGCGGGCTGACCGAGTACAAGGAATGTATCTGGTTCACCGACTATTTGTGCTACTGGTGCACCGCCGTCTGGTTGCATTATTCAAAATGTTCGAAAAATCCAAAAAATTACAAGATTGACACAACATCAATGTACGCTGTCACAAAAATTTAAATCAATATTCAAAACATTGCTCGAGATACCAAAATAACAAATTTGACACTGAATAGTACATAACACAAGTTGGGCTTCAATTTTGGCCCATTAGCACATTGACGTCAAATTTGTCATTTTTGTATCTTGAGCATTGTTTTGAATTTTAATTAAAAAATTTGTGACGACATACATAGATGTTTTGTCGATAAACTAATTTTTTTCCGGATTTTTTGAACATTTTTAATGTGTAACGGGTCCGTGGCACCGGTAGCACCAATTCCCTTTGGTGCACCAGATATGTTCCCACCGAGTACCACTGCACATTTTTCTGATTTCTGCTTTATTATCTCTATTTTTTTCATTTTCACCTTTTTTGTAACCAAAACCTATCTTACATGATTTTATATTACTTAATAAAATGACATTCATCAATTTGAAATTAGAGTTTTTCAAAATGTTCATGAATGTAAAAAATGGTCACAAATTTGAAAAGACTTCACAAATTCTTTATTTTAGAAGCATTATGCAAGAATTTTTAAAGTATTCGTGAATTTTATAAATCTTAATGAATTTTTAAAAGGTGTTCACGAAATTTTAAAAAGCTCATTAATTTTAAAAACTGTTTAAGAATTTTCCTAAATATCCATGAAATTTAAAATATCCACAAACTTTATTCTTATTTATTGAAAATTTGTTTTTGTGAATTTGTAAATGATCGTAGTTTTATAAATATTTATGAATGTTTAAAACATATAAATGAAAAGGTTCACAATTTTAAGACTTCTCATGAATTAAAAAATCACAGATAAAAAGTCTTTATAAATTTAAAAACAATTCACAAATTCTAAAGAACTATTCATAAATTTTAAACCTGTTCACAATTTTGAATAAATGTTCATAAATTCTAAAACTTTATACCAATAGAAAACACCCAAAGGGAGAGATCCAACTAATCTCAGTTATCAAACCATGTCAATCTAACGACCTACATGGCTACATTGATCCATATTGAGCACCCAGTGTGTTGGGCACCCGACATGTTTAGCATGCAATTAATATCATACCTAATACAAACGTCAAAGCTAACCAATAACACACGATTAATAACTACCTGCTATCAGTGTGCAATTAATAGTCTACCTGCTACGTTAGAGGGTCTCATTCCTATTAGCAAGTGTGTCATCTATATTTAATCTTCACTGAGCCTCCCCTCTGCATGTTTGTCGTGCTTCGCCACCACGCATATTCGATCGACCGATGAGTTGTGCCTTTGGGGGTTCATTAATGGTTCAACCTAATGTCAAGCTGATCTTCTTGAATGTGTGACTGGCCTCCTAGGAGGACAATAGACCACAAAAGACCCTTACCAGCCAACGTTGTGTTATCCTTTGTGACATCGCTCAAGACACATATGTTACCGCTGATTGCGCCTAGGAAACAAAGCTTCAACGCATCGGTGATGCTCCTCTCCATAGCATAATCGAGCCTACTTTTGCAGCAAACTATCGTAGTCCTCCCGGCTAACAACACTCGGAGGAATGTACAATGAATATGATGGTCTCCCACATTTGCTCGAGGCTCTCTGACTCTTCACTACGCTGGCCCACTCTTCATCTTTTGTCATGTTGCCCACCATGTATCTGCTATCGACTGACTTCTTGTGCCCCTTGGTTTCATTAATGGTGCAGCCTAATGTCAATGTGATCTACTAGAATGTGCACAATCTTGGCAACAATAATTGTCGTGGATGCCCTTCAAACATCTTTTGGGACTCCCACCCATGCATTGCAGCTATTTCGAGTACCTAAGACCAAATAAAACCAACAAAACAGAAGCAAGAGTGAATAAACCATTACTCAGCCAAGTACAATCTAGAGCCATAAGAACAATAATTCACAAGTCGGAGAAATACACCATTCAAACATCAAGTCCCTTTAAGGCAAACGATTACAATCCAACACCCTGGAACCCACACTAAGCAATGAGCATTACGGACAATTCACATACGACGTTGACTAATCATGTTGTAAAGGTTCTCACTGACCTGGCTCTAGCACAACATAGTAGTGCACATGCGACGAAATTCACCAACTATACAGAGTAGTGCATGTGCGACGGTTCTCACCGCACCAGGTTAACAAATATCCAATCACGATATTCCAATAAAAAGGAACTGAACCACAAACACGGCTAGCAACAGGAAAAACCAACAACGGGCAACCATATAACAAGGTCATCATTCACTTGCCTTAATACCAGTGATGAAACAACAAAGTAGCTCTTTACTGCCAGCCAAAACCTGTGTAAAGCTACCTTAGAACTAACCCATTGATGACCATGAGGTAAATATAGAGTACAAGTTCAGTTATGGCCCTTGGCATGATACTAAGATCCTAGTTTCCCTATTTAATTCAAACTTTGAGACCGGTAATGGACATATCTGTTTTAAGCTCTAAATATTGATCCGCTTTTACCAAATCAAGAAAATGAGTACACTGTGATGATCAGCGTGAAATTATCTACACGTTATGTGTTGCAACCATGGTTTTGGGTGCCGAGTTAAATATTCGGATACTGGTGGTAATCGAAGTTTCTCGTTACCCCACAAGAAATCTGAGTATCGAGCAAAAAAATTCAAAACTTTTGAAAATTTTGAATTTAAACGCTCAAAGTCTGGTTAAATACAGCTGGAACTCATAGAAAACGGATAGGCAGCCGAGGTCTATTGGTATGTGCGTGCTTCCCCATCAATTCGCTTTGGTCGCTGGTTTGAGTATCGTGCCTTCTCTTACTACCATCCTTTTCAGTGTGAAAAGGGAGATGAGCGAGAAAATAAGTTTATGTGGGATTTGATACCTCGATCCAAGTCAAGAGAAAGATAGGTTCAAAACTAAGATATAGTATGATAAGAAAAATTGAATTTCAATTCAAAATTTAAATTCGTATGAATTTTTTCCGTACTTTGCGGTAACCGAGAATTTCGTGCCCCGTGAGAAAAAATGTCTACTTGGGATCCAAACCTTGGTTGTAACCTAATGCCGGTTCTGCTTGGAGAATATACTAATTCATGCGAACTAGGATTCTGGTCCAATAAAAGTCAATCATACATTAACATTGTTTTGGCAGTGACTTGCAGACGTGAATCCGAATTCAGCAAGATCGATGTCGTTGGAAAGTTCTCTAGAAAATCGAAAATTGTGTTTTGGGGTCAACCTCAAATTACTTACTTATTAGTGACAGCCTCACAGGAATTAGATACTCGCAAAAAATCACAGGAATTAGATTGAGCCACCGTTGAGTGACAAGCAACCTAAAAATCTCTAGTGCAAATATTTTCCCGTACGCAGTACGCTTACGTAGTACCTGGTAAGCTCTACATCTAATTAATTGCCAATATGAGATGAGAGATGAGTACAGTAGTATGTTCCCTTTCTTTCATGGTCTCTTCTTTTTCTTGCCTCTACTCTCTCCGGTCTCCTTCTGTCTGCTGCCGAGGATGCATGCACGCTACAGCTCAAGCTTGTTTGACCATCAGATTGGTCGCCGCTGCATGCACATGCATGCATCAAACTGCTACAGCAGCGCGGCATACGCGTGCTGCACGGGGCGTCGGTTCGATCTCTAGGTGGCACGGCAGCTTGGTCGTGCGCGTGCGCGCTGGCAGGGGGCGGCTATCAGGCTAGGGAAAGTGGGGTGGCCGATGGCACCGTAAGGGTCTGCCACGTCGCTCCTCAAACTCGTCTCATACGTTTAGACAGATCGCCTGGTAACTCGTGAAATTTTGACGCCTTAAACGTCCGGCCAGACCGGCGCCCCACATATCCAGCCCAAATATTGGGCGAGTATGGGGCGCCCGAACGCACCCGGACACACCCATCATGCCGGATCCGACAGCCCGACCCACCGTAAATTGCACCAAATTCATCAAACCCTTCCTCTTCCTCCCGCCGCTTTCTAACCTTTCTCGTGCCCGAACCTCGCTGCCCTTCACCCTTCCTCCTCATCCTCACCACCGGCCCGATCCACCGCCGAAGTGGAACCAACTTGTGGTTGATCTTAAGTCCAGCAAGAAGAGGAATGGTGGCTCAAGCTCCCACCAATCAGTTGGGTTGGGCGATGAAGAGGACGATATTGTTGTCACGTAATGGAAAAGCCACCATGCTAAAGGATAACCGCCAAGTCATGGAAAACAAGTGGGAGAAGGCACGGGCATTTTTTCGGCAAGGAAGAAGAAGGAGGAGAGGTACAAGTTCATATTGGATGCGCAAAGGAAGAGGATGGGTGGGACCGAAGAGGGCGGAGAAGAAGCTCAAATTGAGAAGGAGAAGACCAAGTTGGAGAAGCAAGAGGCGGCGATCTAATGGGAACTCGAGAAGACGCGAGATAGAGCTTGAGAAAGACAGGTTGCAACTCGCAGGGACGCCGGAGAATGCGAATATCATGTTGGCGTAACGATACCTCTTGGATGATCATGTGATGAAGTGGCTTATGGACAAGAAGAAGAAGATCAACGACCATAGAGAGTCACTACTAGGAAAATGGCTAAAGATGGAATTGACACTAATGGCGCACTGCAGAAGTGGTGCGCCATCTATTATACTAATGGCGCACCATGTGTTGGTGCGCCATTAGTGTAATACTAATGGCGCACCACATCCACGGTGCGCCATTAGTAAATTTTTTTAATTTTTTCAAATTACATCGAGCAAGATCATGGGATGGTGCGCCATTACTAGTTGAACTAGTAATGGCGCACCATCCCACGGTGCGCCATTAGTAATTTGGCCCAAACATTTGCACCCCAAGGTGGACAGCCTTTTCAGTTTCAAAAAAAAATAAAAAAAATGATAGAAATGTCAAAAAAATAAAAGAAAATAAGATTCCCATGTGATATGTGGTGTAGTTGTTAGCAAAATTTACAAAGATGAGTTGATTTTTTGCAAAATCTCTCGAGAATTTGCAAAAATGGGCATAACTTTTGCATACGAACTCGGATGAAAAAGTTTTTTATATGAAAAATCATTTACTCGAAAAGATACATCCAAATTTAACAGGGGAACCCGTTAAACATTTTCAAAATCCTAAAAAACCTAACAAAAAAAAGATACGGGGCTTTTAAGATCTAGAGAGGCAAAAATATTCAAAAATTCAAACTTACTAATGGCGCACCTGCCCATGGTGCGCCATTACTATCTTCCTGCCCACTATGCCGTATATATGGCTGGGCGTGGTCCTCTCCTCCTTACCTCTTCATTCTTCTTCTTCACTCCACCTCTCCTCCACTCCATCTCCTCCTCTCCTCCACTCCATCTTCCCTTCTCTCCTCCATCATACTACCCTCCTCCTCCGGGCGACCTCCTCCTCCTCTCCGGGCGACCTCCTCCTCCCTCCTCTCCGTGAGCTCCTCCTTCCTCCTCTCCGTGAGCTCCTCCTCCCTCCTCTCCTCCCATCCCTCATGGTTTCTCCTTCCTCCTCTCCGATGCTTTGGTGAACTCCTCCGCGACCTCCTCCTCCTCTCCGGCGATGTAGGCGAAGCGCCTCCGTGACCTCCTCCTGCTCCTCCGCGAACTCCTCTCCGACAAAAGAACACGGCAAAAGAACGACAAGATCCAAAAACAAAACAAAATTTGAAATAATATCGTACAAAAAACGAGCAAAAAAACGAGCAAAAATGGGCAAAAAATCACGATCCAGATCCAAATTCAAAATTCAAAAATAGCAATGGCGCACGGTGGGGTTAGACGGTGCGCCACTACTCCGCCTTCAAAATTAAAAATACTTCTGGCGCACCAGTGGCCCATACTAATGGCACACCAGTGGCCTATACTAATGGCGCACCAGTGGTGCGCCATTAGTATACCAGGTACTAATGGCGCATCAGTGGTGCGCCATTAGTAAAAAATACACTAATGGCGCACCAGTGATGCGCCATTAGTAGGCAAAACTGGTGCGCCATTAGTAGCCCTTTTCCTAGTTGTGAGTACGAGGTGGCGAGGGCGGCTACGGCAGCGGATTATGCGGCCAGGATGCAGGCGGGGGAGGCAGCACGGATGCAAGCGGAGCAGGACGAGTAGGATGCAGTCCGCCTGGAGAACGACGATTTCACTCGGAGGAGGCGCCCACCAGTGATCTGAAGCCATCCATCATGCTCGGACATTAATTTCATTTTGGCATGTTCGGTTTGTTGAAATACGATTTGCTTTGCTTTGTTTTGAACTGTTGAATTCGAACAATTTATATCATATGTTCGATGTGTATGGATTGCATGGATTTCATGATCGGCATTTAAGATACGTGGATGTGAGACGCAACATATAAGGGGCAGGCGAGCGCTGCTCGCTGGAGGCGTCCCATACGATCCCGCAGACGTATAAGGCCGGATTCGCCAAGTACGGTTGTACATGCTCTTACTACCACGCCTGAATAGTCGTCGACGAGGTCGATCAACTCTGACTCCTAGGATGCGGTGCCCCTAGCCGGCCGTGGAGCTTCGGTTGCCAGACCATTGCGGCGTCATCCGATGTGGGGTGGCTGATGGCACCCCAATGGTCGGAAAGCCGTTTGATGGTAGCCAACGTGCATGCGGCGTGCGCAATTAGGAAGGCCGGATGGAGGCGCAAGGCCATAAAGAGCAGGGGAAGATGCGATCCATGTGAACATGAGTTCAACTCTTTGGTTGGTAATGTAGTACGTCTATACAAACGGACTAAAGTCTTGGGAACTTTACAAAACACAAAGATGCCCAGTGAGCCAAAGCAACCTCAAACAGAAATATACCCAGCAGGAAAAGAATAACCCAGTGAGGAAAATGTCGAAAATACCCAGGTAATCTTATAGCAGTAAGAACTTTCACATACTCCCAACGTTCTCAAATGTAAGTCTTTTAAAGATTCCAACAAATGACTACATACACAGCAAAATAAATGAATTTACACTTTAATATATGTCTACATACATCCGTATGTTATAGTCCATTTAAAATGTCTAAAAAGACTTATATTTAGAAACGAAGCGAGTACTACCGTAATAAAACGAGAACTTAATTAATCAACTAGCCTGTAAAAGCGTTGGTCGATGCCATGGAAGTGATCGTCCCTCGAAAGAAGGCTCTGCCATATTGCGTCCGCACTGCACTGCCATGCCTCTGCTGCTCGGCCGTCACGACGCCATGCGAAGCGAGGACAGCTAGCCTAGCTCAGCTGTACAATGCCCTGTCTGTCCATGCATGTACCGCACCATGCTGCGTGTCGAGTCTGAGCTGCCGGGCGCTGCTCCTGTGGTTGGTGTGGTGTGTCGACGGATTAGCCGCTGAGTTTTTGAAAGGCTGTGGCATACTTTTATTTTCCTGTTTATGGAAGGCTGTGACATACTTTTATTTTCCTCTTTGCGGAAGGCTGTGGCGTACTTGTTTGCATAGGGCTATATACGTAAACTCGGCCGGCGACGGACAATTTTGGTGTCTTGAACTTTTTGCGGAAGTTAAATGAAGATTTAACATTGATTTGAATTTTTTTTCTGGATTTGACCATTTTCCCAGCGCCAGGGTCGATGGAGGTAAGGTATACCAATCTACCGTCAAGGCACCTGGCAATAGGCAACTTATCCACGTCAATGTAGTGCAACCCTACCGCCAAACAGGCTGGTGGTAATCTGTGTAACCCTACAGTTGAGGTGTGGCGGTAGGGGAAGTCCGGTGCTCCCAGTTTGTGGTACTCCCTGTACTCCAATGTTAAAAATACATTTTTAAATGGTTCAAATAATTCGAAAAAATATTGTGAATGTTCACAATGAATGTGACTACAAGCCCTAAAATTGCAAGTCCAACTTGAATAGACATTGAGAAACAAAATGTGAAATCTAGCATGAATAGTGTAAAGAAGAGACAAAAGCAACATTCACGCTTATTCAGATATGGATTTCTCTTTTGGTTTCTCAATGTACATTTCGATTTTGGACCTGGAATTTTTAGGGGATGTAGTTACATTCCTTCTAAACATTACTAATTTTTTTGAAACATTTAATTTTTTTATATTGGAGCATCGGGAGTATCATAAGGATGGGAGCACTCGATACTTTCCCCCAGCGGTAGGTGGGTACAAGCCCTGTCTTTGAAATTAAGAAAACAATTACGGTACGGTGATGTTTTACGGTAGATCAGGCGTCCTTACCATCAGGGGCCTTGGCGGTAGGCTAGTATACCCTACCGCCATCGCCCCGTGGTAGGAAATGGGTCAGATCCCAAATTGAGCCCCGCCCAACAATGAGGGGAGACCCACATCGCCCTCGAGCAGAGGGACACCCGGGAGAGGGATGAGGCGAAGATGGCGAGGTTCATGAGGGAAAACACACACCTCGAAAGCAGGCAAGAGGGAGTTCCTATAGAAGAGGGACAACGAGCCCAAGAAGGTGGGGCGCAAGACGGAGAATGAGGCTAGCCCCTTCGGTGTGGTCAAGCTCAAGTCCGACGACGAGGTTGAGCCCGCAACGAGAGTGACGTGTCCAAGGACATCAAGTGGAACAATCTGTAGGGTGTCCATAGGAGTAGATGGTAGTAATGTTAGGATGATGTAGTAGTTTGAATGTTCATTTAATCTATGCAATGTTTAGATGTTTAAAACTTTAAATATTTGAAGTGAATAATGTTTAGATTTGAAAAAAATATTTAAATGTTTGAAGTGCCCTGTTTTAGGGCAGCTATTTTGAAGATGAAGATTTTAGAGTGCCCTAAAAATCAGGTTTTTATGTTTCAGATTTTACTTCAAGAATTTTATGGTGCCTAAAATAGAGCTGCCACTGGAAATACTCTAAGCGATCGGCGTTTGAGTTGCCCTAAAGGTGCAAATGCGCTGTGATAGATTTCAAAACCAAACTGCTAGAGATAGAGGAGACAACACAAGGGAATGTTCTTTCATTATTGAGGAAAGATGATTGTGCTAGAGCTTAATTTAGAGGTGATTACACAAAAAACACTATATCTATTTAAAAGTGGAGTATACACGGTTAAAAAAGGAGCACTTTTCATGCTCACCACGTGTGAAATCCGCACTATCTCCACCACGTATAGACCCTTGGCCGGCTTGCTCGCGCACGTCAACTCCACGGCTCGGGCACGGACAGCCTCAACTACGGGCGGGCCGCCGCTATGGCCATCTCCGTTGTCGAGATCATCACGGTGGCGCTTTGACGCCGTGGAGGCCCAGCGATGTGCCCAAGCGTGGCGGACGTGCCGTGTCCACGCCGCGAGCTAGTTGTCGTTCAGACCGGCGCATGCAGGCCTAGAAGCAGCAGCGCCGACATTTTTTTTTTTGTGATGGGTAAATACTACTGTACACCGGAGTGACTTCTGTTTGCACTGTACTACCATCAGTCACATTGGTCAATTTTGGGCCTCAAGCGGCTGATTTTTTTGTGAGCACTGTCACGGTGTCACCCTAGCTTAATCTATGGTTGTTTTATGAGTAGCCTTTTACCGTGAACGGAGTACTATCACGGATGCTGGACGCCTCTGCTTCCCCTAAACGAGAGAGATGGTGGACTGCCTCCGCCGCCAAAGATGCAGCTGACAGCCATCGAGAGTGCCCACGCATCGAAGGCCCTGCCGTGCAGGCGGCCATGGAGGACGCATCGACGAGGGACAAGAATCATGGACCGCAAGCGTGCTAAGAAGTTGCATGCTGTACTTAAATTTGCAGTGTGTCTGGCAGGTGCTGCCATCTCTTGGCAGAAGGAATCTCATAGGACGGGATGAGAGCACCATAGCCTTCTTTCTGTCTGATAAAACGGGACCAGGTTCCAGGCCTAGTCCAATATAAACAATTCACTATATCTGTGGAGGAATCTTGTACTACTACACTGGCTTAAACTTTTTCAATGAGCTGCGCCATTTCAACAGGTCAAGATAAATCATTTCAAGCCAATAGCACTTGCACACGGCAAAATGCATTGGAAGTACTACTTCGCCCTCACAAGCGGACCAGATAGAAAACCTTTTTCAATGCCGGTCATCAAGAATACCAATTTTGAACATAGATTTACCGATTAACCTTAGATTGGATAAGAAAGTGGAATGGTACTCACTCAGCATCCCAAACATATCCATAAACACTGACTAAAATGAAAATAAAAAAATGCATACAAATGGAAAAAGTGGAAGCACTGTCGGCCTATAAACAAGCAACATGAAATGGGCTTGAGCCCAATAAGAAATTGACTCACCGAAAACAATGGCCAGTTGAAAATTAAGGCCCACAAGATAACAGTAGTCACAGTAAGAAATAAAACAAGGACACAATTCTTGAAGCAGAAATCAACACAGTAGTCACAGTAAGCAACAATGGTCAATTAAAGTTGATTAAAACAAGGAAAATCTAATTACTGAGCAATATTGTAGTAATGTGTTGAATGCTAACGAAATTCATTGGGACAAGTGTGCACAGAACTCCAAGGGATTTAACTAAATTAGGCTTGTCATAGAGGGAAGTAACTTAGACTAGTAACATATGTTACAGCCTTTTATAGTGTAGTATCATGCAAGCCTTCATTTATTTAGATGTAGAGTCATTTTGTCTTGGGGCCCATTATGTTATGATAACATATTATGTTACCACAAACACTTCTATTCTCATTTACTACATGTCACATAAGCAAACTTGCATTGAGATGTGTTATGTTACTAGCTAAGTTACTCCCACTATGACCACTAGCCTTATCTATATGACCATTTATAGAGTGTTGATCCTCATTTAATTATGGTCATCACTGTTTGACATCGGACAAAGAACTAAGGGCATCTCCAAAGTTACCCACAAATGACTCGGTATATGTCTGTTTTTATGTTCGGAAGTGGTCCACGGACATGATGCGGGAGAGAGTCATCCAACCCTTTTCACAAATTAATCCATATTTGTCCGGTTGGGAAGAGTGAGAGGAGAGGGGACCATGCATGTGTCGAGAGAGAAAAGAGAGGAGGACTACGTGGTGGTTTTTTTGTTTGTCAAGTGGATGTCCGGACACTAGTATAGCTCGTGCACGTTCTCTTGGATTTGTCGGAAAACGGACGATTGGACCACTTTGCGGACCGATCGATCCCCATTGGATGCCAAAACTTGACAAAAACGCACTGGACACTATAATCCGGACATATACAAGAGGTTTGAGGGTCTCCTTTGGAGATGCCCTAACACTGCATGTCAGGGATGTATTTGATATTTGATTTTGTTTTTTCCAGAGTACATTTTTGGAGGGAAAGAAATACTAGTTGTTCAAAAGAATATTTTGAATTTTTTTACAAATATACGCTAACAAATTTGACTTTGAAATCTAAAACATATTTCTCTTTGTTCAATTACTTGTCGTGGAAATTGGTGTATATAGGCATATTTTAGTTCTAAATACATCAATTTCTATCCATTTTTATGCACAAGTAATTTGGAACGGAGGAGTAGTACATAATTAATTGGATTGCTATGTTTAACAATTTATTCGGGAAAACAAAATTTCTATTGTAATTTTTTTTGAAGATAAAATGGAGCTTTCTTGATTTTAGAAATTACTAAGAATAATCTATAGTTTTTTTAATGTTAGCGTAAATAATATTTTATAGAAACAATAGTCTTGTGATATTTGACCTGATTTGTTTTCCAGAGAACAATTTTGGAAACAAAATTTTAGTTGGGAAATATTTTGACTGCCGTGTGTGGAGGGGAGTGGGGGGGGGGGGGGGTAGAATTTTGGATGTACATTTTTTGACTACTGTTAAGCTTTGTATAGTCAAGTGAGCAAAAACAAAAAGTTACAGGTTAAAAATCATTTTGAGTTAACAGCGCCACTAGTGAAGAGGTACAGGAAAACTGTTAGAAGTGGTGACTACATTTTCTGGGTTTAGTTGGCCAAATAGGAGGTGATAATTAATCTGAAAAGCATGTCCCCTGTGGTGTACTACAAAATACAGTATGGAGCTACAGTGTCTAGATGCCGAAAGCCTACGCTGCCGGTAGTGTGTAAGAGGCAGTGGCAGTTGGTTTACGGGAAGTAATGGCCAGCCAGCAGGAACAGTGCTTAAACATCCTACTATGTGACGCTACTTTAAGAGTATAGCGCCAAACAGCGCGGCGCTATGTTTGATGTATAGCGCCCTTGTATCCGGCGCTATGGCCTGCACCCTGGGCTCCACTATGCCACGCTGGCCTACGCATGGCGCCATAATCACTGCGCTATTACGTCGAACATAGCGCCCTGACGGCAGGCGTGATGAAAAAGGTCATATTTGAAAATATTTACAAAGAAGGTTCAAATCGTGCTTAACTATTCCAAAAGGGTCAGAACAGTTTTTTTTTTTGATGGAGCATGCCTCACGAGGGGACAAGAATCGTGGACCGCAACATGTGCCTGCTGAGAAGTTGCATGGTGTACTTAAAATTGCAGTGTGTCTGGCAGGTGCTGCCATGTCTTGGCAGAAGGAATCTCATAGAATGGGATGAGAGCACCATAGCCTTCTTTTCTGTCTCGAGAAACGAACGGGACAGTACAATTCACTATACATGTGGAGTAGTACTACCTTGGCTTAAACTTTTTCAATGAGCTGCATCATTTCAACCGTCAGTATAATCATTTCAAACCAATAGCACTTGCCTTCCCAAATTATCCACAATGTGGCGCATTGAGTGACCGTGACAGCAGCACAAATTTATACAAGCCTTTTTCATGCGTGCTGGAAACCATGAGATATTCACAAGCAATACCAAGAAAATGCATTGTTTTGTTGCCGGTCATCAAAAATACTAATTTTGAACATAGATTTAATAAATAACCTTATATTGGGTAAGAAAGTAGAATGGTACTCACTCAACATCCCAAAAATATCCATAAAACCGACTAAAATGAAAATTAAAAAATGCATACAAATGAAAAAAGTGGAACCGTTGTCGGCCTATTAACAAGCAACATGAAATGGCCTTGAGCCCAATAGAAAATTGACTCACCCAAAACAATGGCCAGTTGAAAATTAAGACCCACAAGACACCAGTAGTCACAACAGGAAATAAAACAAGGACACAAATCTTGAAGCATAAATCAACTGACCGGCACGCCTCATTTGATGGCTTCCACATCCGCTGTCCCTCACATTCAAACCCTCAAAACCATATAACCCATGCAACGCCACGTAAGCACAATCAACAACACGCAGTTCATCGGATCACCTTTGCATCGCCGGACAAAAGAAGCATAGTTCATTGAAGTTCAATGGCAAATCCATACTACTTAACTTATAACATAGTTAAATATAGACATAAGGGGAATGATGGAGGAAATCATCATTTCCTCGCAGAGACCCTTCCCTACCGGTCGCCGGCGTGGCTGTGCCCTCCTCCTGGTAGGCGCCGGCGCGCGGAGGTGCGCCGTCGCCGGAGCTGGAGGTGGAGTCGCCCGCCAGCCCAAGTCAAAGCTGCACCTCATGCCCGACAGCATGCAAAGCAGGCGCCCCACTCCTTCACATGGCGGGCCGCCGCCTTCGCCGTCGCCTCCTTGGTCATGCCCCACTTTTCCCCTTTACATCCGGGTCACATTGAAGATGGAGTGAGAGAAAGAAGATAAAGAATAAACAAAGAGAAAACGTGGTATACGTTGGGCCAAATCCTATGTGGATGCAGGATCACTGACCTGACACGCCCGAGAACTCCTCATACTCACATGTTAGGGCAAAATGAGGAGTGCCGGACAACCCGAGGCAATACGTTGGGTCAACTTTTTCCTTCTCTCTCATACCCGATCAGTGGTCCTATTCAATTTGAGGAGTCCGTATAGATGTTGTAAACCCGAACCAAGGTTTATTAAACTGAATGTGGATGTTGCACTTTTTTTGGGTTGAAGGAGTGGGTGCAACTGCTGCTATCTTATGAGACATTTGAGGTAATTTCTTTGCTGCTCAATGCAAGTTTATCCCGTATGCCACCGACATAGTTACAAAAGAAGGAATGGCCATGAGAGATGGTCTGAAACTTGCTAACTCCATTGGCTTCAACCGGATGGTGGCGGAATCTGACTTTTTTTCAAGTGATTAATTTTTGCACTGGGCAAACAAGATGGTGGGATGCGTATCAACAATTTTGCAGGGTGCGTGAATACAACTACAATGATTGGGAAGGTCATATTTAAGCATTTTTTCATCCGCTAATTAAGCAGCTTGTGTGCTAGCAAACTATAGTTGTTGCAATAAGTCTTTTTTTCTAGTTGGTTGGATGTGTTGCTTGACTTTGTTATCAGTAAGTTGGCAGACAATGTAACCTTATTTTTTATTCCAATAAAGCTAGTGGCCATCCTAAAAAAAATAAAGATTTGATTTCATTTGTAGCACACCATCTTAGTTACTCTTTTTGAGCCAATGGCTATTTGCCCGCACTGTAGACAACAAGTAAGACGTGCGATATTGTAAAAGAAGAAGAAGAAGAAGAAGCAAGACGGTTCTGTGCCGATGAAATGAACTGCACGCCGCCCGGTCGGTGCCGAGTACCGCATGGCGGAAACGGCAGCGAGGGCGCTGCGTGAACCGCACTCCGCTGGGCCTTGTCGCGATCCAACGGCGCGGTGGGGCGCCGGGAAAGAAAAGGAAGCGAATCTCTTTGTTTGCCGCTACTGTGTCTCTGCTGCGAACTGACCCTTTTGACGCAGGGGAGAAGGCGAGGAGACCGAGCGAGCATTCATCTCCTCCGCTCCTCCTACCCTTGAATCTCAAGACTACCATTTCCTCTCTCAAGGCCACAAGACCTAAGCAGAGAGCAGCCAGAGAAGCCCAAAACCCTAGGTAAGAACCTTCTTCTCGTCGCCATCTCCCCTGTTCTTGCTATGCCGCATCATGTGGGGGTGCCGATTCTGGGCTCGGCCTTGTCGATTGCACTTAGAGGGATGCGCTCCAGCAGGAGCAGAGGCTGCAAATGCCGAGACTTTGTTTTTTTCCCTTGCGTGTCCGTAGATTTGCTTCGGCCCTGTTTTGCTTCAGATTTTGAAGTTGGCTAATCTGAACTTCTGGAGGTGGACGAGGAGGCTGAACAACACCGACCCCCCGTGGTGATTTCTGTTCACCTTTTCGATCCTTTTTTTTGGGGGGTTTTCCCCCCTTCGCAGCGTGTGGATTCGCACCATTTGTTCTTGATTCCGCTGGGGTCCTTGTCGCTATCCCCCCACCCCACCCCTTTTCGTTTTCCTATTTTGCATATACTCTTAGATTCTTGGCATCTAGTCTAAATATAAGAGGGTTCCATTATTTTATTCTGGTCTCGGTGGTGATTCAGTGTCACTGTCAGTAGTATTACGCGCAGCCAAAGTTCCACATAAATCTTGATTTTTCTCTACTGCCTTGTTGCTACTGTGCGCAGCAAAGTCTAGATCTTTGAAGTACTTCCTTGTCAATTCGTCTGTTTTCCTTCTGCTGTCAAAGTAAAGCCTTAATTTGGTTTTAGTCAGTTGGAAGATACTCAGGTTCAAAGCTGCGTTGCGTTACTGTTACTGTACATTAGTAACGCAGTTTGCAAGCAGGAGTTTACAACCTTGCAACTGAAAAAGCTCTATGCTTTGTTATGCAGTGTAGTGTTAGTATATTTACTGTACAAGTTGCAAGTTTTCACTGATAAAGATTTCTGTGCTATTTTTGGTACATGAACCTTTCAGCAAAGTTACGGGCATGGACAAGTCAAGAACAGTAAAAGTGTTCTACCCAGGAGAAATCGGTATAATCAAATATGCTGCGTCCTCCATGCAAGGAAACTGTGATGTCATGGAAGACTTCGTGAGTTATATTCAGTACTTGTGCAAATAGTGAGATGGTATGCGTTTTGATGAAATGATGAATTTGACCCATGTATGCTTTAATATTTGCAGCACACCGCTATCCTAGATCTGGATGAATCTCAAGCATCATTCTTTGCTGTTTATGATGGCCATGGAGGTTTCTGCACTCTGTTTTAATATATGAACTTTGTACAGGCGTATGATTTTTTCAGCCTTTGTTTTCTGTTATATAAGATGGTCATGAAGTGTTATGTCTTTGCCTTTTCAGGAGCAGACGTTGCAAGGTATTGTTCGAGTCAATTTCATGACGAGCTGGCCAAGGATGACGACTATGAGAGCAATCTGCAGAAGGCAATGACTAATGTGTTCTCCGGGTATTTTCCATATGACGAAATCATGTACTCTACATTTTCGCAATTTTTTTTCTGAAAACTATGCACTAAGCTGATGGGGCAATAGTGAGTAGTGTCCTCTGTGTCAGTTTTTTTGGGAATTAGGCAGACAAGAGCCTTGTTAAGTAACGCAAATCCGCGACCATCAACGACTAATAATTTCAGGAGAGCAGCCATGGTATCCCAGCAAGCTTTCAAATGCACCGAGAAAGCCTCCTCTTTAGCCTCCTCGTCAGTGAGGAGCTTCCTCTGGACTTTGATCAAAAGGATGATTTTCTTTTGCTCTATGGGCATTTGCAACAGCTTGGGTTGGCACCCCTCCGAACCATCTAATTCTTGAAATGTTGCCTTGAAATTATTCGCTTGAGAGAGGACAGCCCGAGAACAGCCAATTTCAATATGTAGGAAAGCTAAAGCGCATCGTGAGATACCAATCGGGACTCCTGAGCCACCTTCAATCTGAAAAACACCAAGCTAGCAATTGTAATATTGAGCTTGACATTGCCCACTATTCTCTGCCCCCAAGTCTGAAGATAAGACACTGTGTTCATCAGAAACCAATGCCTCCTTGATTGCATATTCAAATCCCTCCAGTTTAGTCCAAAACAGATCAAATCTGAGTCGTTTCTTCTAATTGAATGCAGCGTTGATAGTCTTTTGAAGATCTCCATTCCTACATTACCTGGTTGCTGCTTGAAGACCCTCTTGCTGTTGTTCACTTTTGGGTTCTATTCTCCCCAAAGGTGCAGACTTTCTTTATGTCTAGTTATGTGGATAACTATTCACTAGTCTATTAGCTGCTATTCATTGTCTACCCTGGAGGTCTGGCTTGTAGAATTCCCAGGGGAGGGTGTCCGGAGTCTGCCTTTTGGCTAGATGGGGGATGTGCTTGCTGGTGCACACTCCCCCCATGTTCTCTTTGTGTTGCGAATAGGTAGTGCTCCTAGTCTGCTTCCTTAGACCATGCATCGCTTGTTGCTTTACCTTCGCTCCTAGTAGATGGGAATCGGAGAGGAAACTCCCTTTATCAAAAAGAAGAAGAGAAAGGGCCTGCAGGCTGCAGCAGACTGTTTGGGTTGTTAAGCTCCCAATCCACAGAAACCAGAGCTCTATCAATTTTGGTAAGTGTGGGGACTTCTCTCTCGTTACTCCATGTAAAACAACGTCCGTGCATATATACTTATCTCAGTTCATGGTCCTCCACATAGCACCTGAACCTAGACATTATATTGCAATTCAGATCTAGTTGCTCTTCTCGATGCTCTAGGCCTAGGACAAAGTAACGTGAGCCATCCGATCAGGTAGAAATTGTGTTTTGAGTTTATCTCCCGAGTCCCATACACAATAGTCATCCACGAAGAATTGGCGCCTTTTAGACGCACCAGGACCATGACAAAATTAGTGTCAAGAGTGATCTGGTCCAGCTGTAACAAGGTCAATCCCAAGCCAACAAAGATGCTCCTCACGCCTCCACAACAGGCAAACAAAGCCGCCAAGTGGTGCATTACAATGTATTGATCGATTACAGCAACTTTAGTTTCTTGCAAACACACCAAATTAACATGCACCAAGTCAATAAACTCCTCATCGCTTTCCTCTTTGTGGGCTATTCAGACCACAAATGTTCCAAAGCATAACACCGGGATTGATATCCATCAAAAGAGATGAACATCACCACCGCCTGCCTCGTAATAGTTTTCAAAATTGTGAATTCTTAGCTATGACACGCAATTCCGCCAAATTTCGTTAAACAATACGGCTAATCGTGGCCCACACAAAAGACAAGCTTTAAGTCCCATTATGCAAGTTCACATAATCTGCACTATGTATGCATTTCCATTTCAATATTGAAAGGTGAAAAGGCCAGCACGTAAATATGGCATATCTAATTGTTTTATTCTTAATGTTGCAGTATTGACACAAAGTTGAAACAGTCGATGACTGGAGGACGATAGCTAATCCTCCCGGTATTAGAAATTTGAGAAGGAGCCTCGGGATTGCTGGCTGTGCTGTTAAGCGATGGTTATGGAAGGTGATATAGAATGTTATTTAAGCATTTAATTGTCAAGAATCAATCAAAATTTTATCTCTTTGTATGCTACATATTATTATGTGAAAGGATTTGCACTTTTCTCGAGATGTGCTTTGGAGTTGCCACCGATATATTTAACTCATAATCCCAATTTGTGTTCCATTGAGTGCTTGGTTTACTGAATTGGAAGCTAAATGCTCCTTATGTCATCATAAAATTGTACTACCAAAATTGAGGTTGAGTTAATTACTTTATTCTTCATAGTTTGCTTCTTTTATTGAAGGGCACATCAGCTTAATTTCTTCTTTAATAGTCTATTTTTCCATATGATTTTTATCTTTTCTTTATTATACCTGAGTTTGGAATTTGTTTTGCAGGCACCTTACCCCGGCCCCTACAGGAAGGATGCACTGCATGCACGGTTGTCATCGAGAGGCAACCGCATCACTGTTGGAAATGTCGGTGATTCCTACTGGGTACTCTCAAGGAACGTTGAACTCCCAAAAGTTCAGGTAGAGTGAAAATTAAATTAAATATCTGTTTGATGCATCCAATTTTGTGATAATGTATGCGTTGAAATGTGCATAAGATTTTTTTTATCCATTTTTATGGTAAGGCTCTTGTTCTATCCACCCTCCACGAACCAGCTGCCAAACATGAAAAGCAGAGAATCTTAAAGGCAGGAGGACAAGTATGGGTTGAAGCTGGTGGGTCAAAGTTGGGCATTCAATGCATCGAGGGAACGTTACCCACTTCCAGATCTTTTGGTTAGTCCTTATCTTATTTCCTTTATGTTTCTTGGGTACAATCTATTCATTGTTGATGGGCATTTTGACTATTTACATCTCAGGTGATTACCAATTCAAGCAGAATAAACATTTGCTAATCTGTATCCACGGGTGCCCTCCATACCAACACTTTCCAAGAAATTTATTATTTGACAACATAAAGTAATTTCGTTTTTCATTTAGGGACTGGGCATCCTTAATACCTTTGCCGTACTCTCGTGCAATGACAAGTGAATAAACACTCATCGTGAGAATAACACATCTAGCATGGAAAACATCGGCCATCCCTCACCGCCTTGCAAGCGGTACAGGCACACAAAAGAGAAATTTATTTTGAAAATTAGAGATGGCACATACAAATTTGCTTAGAACGGCACGAAAATACCACATATAGGTAGATATAGTGGACTCATATGGCAATACTAGTTTAAAGGGTTTTGGATGCACAAGTAGTGATCATACTTAGTGCAAATGAAAGCTAGCAAAAAGATTGAGAAGCGTCCAACAAGAAAACTAAAAATCTCGTAAGCGAGCATTAAGCATAACTAACACCGAATAATGCACCACAAGTAGGATGTAATTTCATTGCATAATTATTGACTTTCGTGCTTGCATAGGGAATGACAAATCTTAACACCAATATTCATACTAAAGCATAATTACTCATCAACATGACTCACATATCATATCGTCATATCTCAAAACCATTATAAAGAACCAAGTATATTTTGTCCAATGATCTTCACGAAAGTTTTCATTACATCCTCCTTAGATATCTATCACTTTGGGACTAGTTTCATATGTTGCTTTTAATAGGCTCAAACAAATTTAAGTGAAGAACATGAGCATAATATTTCTTTCTCTCAAAATAATCTAAGTGAAGTAAGAGAGAATTTCTAAAAAAATTACTAACTCCCAAATAAATCTAAGTGAAGCATGAGAGCATTTCTTCAAAAATAAGAAAGCACATCATGCTCAAAAAGATATAATAAAGCACTAGAGCAATTCCATGGCTCTAAAAATTTAAGTGAAGAATAGGAGAAAGCTTAGCATAATTTTTGGATCTCTCAAAAGGTGTGTCAAACAAGGATTCAAGACTTAAAATAAAAGGCAAAACAAGCAAAGAATCATAAGCGGTGGTGAACCAAGTAAATTTCCCATGGCGTTAAAAGCATCAAGAGAGGGACACATCAAGAAATTTCCACCAGTAACCGTGATCAAGGATTTAACCTATACCAAGTGGTGATGCCCACATAAAAACAGCAAAGAAGAACAACGGTAGATTGCTTACAGACAGATCTATTATGAGCATTGCATATCCTATACCGAGCATCTTTTAAATTCTCCCCTCCCCTTTGTTTAAATTTAAGAACCTCGTTCTTGGGGGTGTACGCAATAGAGGAAGAACTATGCATAAAGAAAAAAAGTGGTCAACAAGATTGAACTCAAAACAGATCTGACGAGAAAACGGCGAACGAAAAGAGGGCGAAGAAAACGACAAATTGTTGTGAAGTGGGGGAGAAGAAAACTAGAGGCAAATGGAAAATAATGTAAATTGCAAGGAGACGAGATTTGTGATTAGGAACCTAGTTGATGTTGATGATGTCTCCCGCAACGGTGCCAGAAATTCCTTTTGATGTTTGCTTGAACTACGCCGGTATTTCCCCAAAGAGGAAGGGATGATGCAGCACAGCAACGGTAGGTATTTCCTCAGTGATGAGATCAAGGTTATCGAACCAGTAGGAGAACCATGCAACGCTGTAAACAGCTCCTGCACACAAAGAACAAGTACTTGCAACCCGACGTAAGAGAGGGGTTGTCAATCCCTCATGGGTAAAAAGATAGATAAATTTGTAGTAGATTGATAAATAGATCTCGCGGGAACACGAGGTAAAATAAATTAAAAAAAATCGCAGCAATGTATTTTTATATTTTTGGATTAATATATCTGAAAATAAAAGAAAATAAAAACAGATCGTGAAGGCAAATATATTAAAGAAGTGACCCGGGGGCCGAGGGTTTCACTAGTGGCTTCTCTCGAGAAAAATGGCAAACGGTGAGAAAACAATTACTGTTGGGCAATTGATAGAACTTCAAATAATCATGACTATATCCAGGCAATGATCATTATATAGGCATCACATCCAAGATTAGTAGACCGCTATCCATCATCCATCTAGTGTATTAAGTTCATGGAAAAAAACGGAGTAATGCAATAAGAACGATGACATGATGTAGACAAGATCTATCTTGTATATCTAAATAGCAAGCCCTCACTAACATATTTCTCTCAACATGCAAGCATGCCACCTCATCATAAAACATGCATAGGAAAAGGCCCACCTCAACATGCAACTGTGCATATTAAAAATCCACTTCAACATGCAACCATGTATGCATGTAAAATTCCATTCTATTATGAGATTTACATTTAATTCTTATATATTTCAAAAACTATTATTTCAAATATTGATCTTTCATATAACCAGAAACCTCATTGAAATATTAGAACTATCCTCGCAACAACGCAAGGGGCATCATCTAGTTTGTGTAGAAATAGACCACATCTTGTTATCCTCAATAGCAATGATACATACGTGTCGGTTCCCTTTCTATCACTGGGATCAAGCACCGTAAGATCGAACCCATCACAAAGCACCTCTTCCCATTGCAAGATAAATAGATCAAGTTGGCCAAACAAAATCCAAATATAGGAGGAGAAATACGAGGCTCTAAGCAATCATGTATATAAGAGATCAAAGAAGACTCAAATAACTTTCATGGATAAAAACATAGATCTGATCATAAACTCACACTACAAAAAAAATACACTTCCGTGATGATACGTGTTTGTCATACTAGGTCACGTTTCGTCATGCATGTACATCCTTGACAATTTTATGACAGAATCAAGATAATCATATCTGTGCTGTTGTAGAAGTGTTCCATGACATTATCAAAATTATCATCACGGAAGTGTCTACTTCCATGACGATTAATCGCGCGTCAAAGAAGTGCTTTCGTCAAGGGTGACCGACACGTGGCATCCACCGTAACGGGTCGCCGTTAAGCTATCGGGTCTGGTTTTGGATCCTATAACCCGTTAACAGCCCGGACCAATGGGAAATTTCCACGTGTAAAATTCTGATTGGCCGGAGGAAACATGTGTCAGCTCGTCAGTGGGTCAGATAGGCGCCTATGATATGTCGACATTACGCGACGGCCCACCACCGGCCCATTTAGCTTACAAAGGCTGGCCCGTTTGACCTGGTCAAAAGTTTGTGGGCTGGCCCATGAAAAGCCCTTTTAACGGTCTCTTCGCAAATAGCCCATATTATGGACGATAACTCACGGCCCATTAGGGCCTACCCGAAATCGGCCCAACAACTTCATGTGGGCCGTCGAAGATAACACCAGCCCGTTTCACTTTCAGCCCATGTATGGCTGACGCCTTTCGCCCATATGAGGCCTTTCAGATCTTTAGGCCCTTTAAAGGCCCACGGTGACTCTAGCCCAGAATGCACAATAAATTTCTTTGTATCCGTTAACGGCCCATGATTCACGTGGGCCGCTTCACTGTGTTAGCTTTCGCCCATCGACGGCCCATATGTTCTTGGGCTCCTTTCCGCCCTCGATTACTTCCGCCCGTTCGGCTTGTTCCCCATCGGGCCAAATTCGCCCGTGGCAAGAGTCGGCCTGCTCCTCGGCTTGTTAACCTGCTATACTGCTTCCATTCGGCCCTATATTCTCGCCCATTAACGACCCGTTATGCATGTGACAAAATTAAGCCTTTGCCGCCCTCCGCATGTTAACGGCCCATTATCGTGTCGGGTCGATACCAATTACGCCCGTTTACAGCCCATGTAGACCCATTTATCCGACGGCCCGAGGCCCACCGATTCTACGTCCGTGTTGGAGGACCATTTAAAGACGGCCCGTAGGAGCCCATGGATCCAACGGCCTGTAGCAGGGTCATGGTTACGACGGTCTGTATATGGCCCATGGTTGTTGCGGCAACTAGCAAACCAGGGAAAAAGAAGACTAGGAAGTAAATAAGCCCGAAAGGTAAAGCAGAGACTACCTGGTTATGGGCTAATTATGGCAATGAAATGGGATTCACTAAATTAGTAATCCATCCGGTTACGCCATCGTAGGAGAGTGTGGTCGAAACAACTATGCCCCAAAAGTCACTGTGCATCCACAAAATAAGGAGGCAACCATAACCTAAACACGGAGGCGGACCCTGAGGGAAAAAAGGCATGAGTTGAGTGGTGCCCACCACACCGACCAACCCCACCACTATGAAGATCTCAAGGGCCAAACTTGACCCGTGGGAACACCGCAACTCGTCGCTCTGTCGCCCCACCGCTGCGGAGACCATTTTGATGGACATATCAATTACCTCTCTCGATGCTTCTTGCAAAAAAAATATCCCGTTACAACGCATGGGCATATGTGCTAGTAGCAAATAATTGAGATTAAACTAGGTCATGTGGGTAAAACTAGTTGCCGTCCTACTTTTCTTGCGTTGTTCGCCACCGATAACAGGAGGCTTGATGTACTCCTTCCGTTTAAATATAAGTCTTGTTAGAGATTTCACTATGAACCACATACGGATGTATGTATATGCATTTTAGAATGTAGATTCACTCATTTTGTTCCGTATGTAGTCCACAGTTTAATCTCTACAAAGACTTATATTTAGGGTCGAAGGGAGTACATGACATGAGAAAAGGCTGACAGCCTAGAGATGAACGACAAGAATACGTTATAGTTGGTTTTATACAAATCATCAAAAAAGCAAAACTGTTTTTATACAAAACATGGTACTAGATCACAAGCTGTTCAGTAAATTACAAATGAGTGCCTGCCTTCTGTAATCCATGGATGGCTGTGATCAGTGGAGTCAGCACTGATTCGGTGCTGCACGTCGGGACGGTCGTCGGAACCTCCTCCGGCGTGATAACGGCGAGGCAGCACCGAACAATGAGGCGGTCGCCCTGCATGGGCGATGTTCCAGCAGTACTTCAGATGGTAGTAGAAGTCATTGTTGTCACGATCAAACGTGGTGCCTCGCCTTCGGGACTCTAAGTTCACCAGCCCTCGAACTTGAAGCTGAACTCCGCCGTCGTCGGTGTCATCTCGCCCCCTTGCTTGCCAAGACGAGCTAGAGTATGCCGGATTGGAGCCATCTTGGGCAGAATTTGAGGTACCATGTGCTCCCGCCTAAGGCGAAGTGGGTGGAGTAGATGCACTCCCCGTTCCGGAGCGCCGCCCTGAGCTCGGAGACGCTGCGCACGGTGAGCGTGTGGGACCCTAGCATCGCGACTTGCGGCGGCTCCAATACGGCGTTGGATTTGCACAAGCTTCTGAGGAGGCACCCCGATTTGTTGCTTGCTGCATCTTCTTTAGGGTGCATCTGACGGTGAATTTGTCGTAGCGGGCAGACACGCACGACGACGCCTCCAGCTCCTTCCTCCTCACGCACAGGATGAAGCTACCCTTGGTTTGTTTTTCTATCGTCTCCCGGTTGCTCTCCTTGTGAAAGACAGTGTGCTCTCCGGTCTCGTCGAGGATTTCAAGGGTGATGTGGGTGCCGGCATACGATTTGAAGCCATGTAGCATGAAGTTGATGACGACCGAGGCGCACCAAGGTGTCCGCTAGGCCGTAGTCGCCGAAATCCATTGACCGCACGTGTATGTCCCACAAGAGGTCACGGAAGAGGAGGTTGTCCAGAGTCAGCCGGTCAGGTGATCGCAGCAGCCTGAGTACCCGCGGACCGCACGGAGAGCGCCACCGGCGCTGATGCCGATCGGCTCGTGGTAGAACCCATTGACCACGCACGTACCAAGCTATCAGGCAATCAAGTATACCCGCGCACGCGGATATGTAGGACGGCCGGGGAGGGAGTCTTGATCCTGTCCTGAGTGGAGTCATCTGTGTCGTCCACGATACAAAACCGGCAAGTTGTTGGAAGACGGATATAACCGGAGTCGGATCCGGATCACGACGCCCTTGTGTGCACCGCGTCATTTTAGCCACGCTGCGCCGTATTATACTTCTTTTTTTGCGTATGAAAGGGAGTTTTATTCATCACTCAAGAGCATAATCAGTCTTACATAGATCAGGGACATTGCCTGGCCCCGACCCCAGCCATACAACCGTGCGGCATTCAGTTCTACCAAAGCTAGCTAGATAATGACTGATGCTATTCTGCTCCCTACAAATATGAGCTAGCTTAACTACTCTCCCTTCCGACACAAGCCTCCTGATCTGATCAACCAGCATGGAGTAACGGGATCGATCTCTGTCCACTGCTGTGATCATCTTAAGAGCAACACGACAGTCTGTCTCCACTTCAATAGGTAGCTGCGCCCACTGCAAGGCAAGGTTCAAACCCTCCGTGCAGGATAGAAGTTCGGCTTCTAAAGGTTCTGCACATGCTCTCAGTTCTCGCATGATGAGAAAATGATCTTACCCAAACTGTCCCGCAGAACCATTCCAGCGCCGCCGCTCCGGTGGAGGCGCAAAACGATCCGTCGACATTGAGTTTGGTCCACCCATCCGCTGGAGGAGTCCATCGTGATCGCGCCCGTCCGCAACCCGAGCATGTGGTACAGGCTTGCTGGGCGTCACCACATGAACCACTTGTTTGCCTTTCGCCGGTCTGCACTCGGGTTGTTTTGGATGCGCAAAGTGAATCAACGTAGCTGAGAAGGAACCTCTTGGACGCTTCAACCGGAGGAGGCTTCTTATGATGCGTCATTTCATTGCGCACGTACCAGCAGCGCCAAAGGGTCATCATGAGTTCCATCCTCTCCGTGTCAGGCAGGTCACAAAGAGTTTGGGCGAGCCACTCTGTGCCCGTCCGATGGAATGTCGTAGCAGCAGGAATTCGCCATTGCTCGCCATCGCTTGCCAAAGGGCCACCGCCACAGGACATCTGCAAAAGGCATGAAATGTGTCCTCCGGCCCATCGCATGTAGAGGGCATTGGTCAGAAACTTCCAATCCTCGCCGTTTTTATTAACCCAAGTGGGCAAGCAGTCCGTGATCAAGCGCCAAGTAAAAGTGTGAACCTTAGGAGGAGCAGGGCACCTCCAAATAAAAGCCCAGATGGCTCGTCGCCCGTCCGGTGCCCTGCTCGCTGTGACTGATGAAGATCAAAGATGATCTTCCAAAGCAAGTCGATAAGCACTCCGCACCGAGAAGTGTCCGTTACGCCAGGACCCCACGCGAGGAGATCGTCGCCCATCCGAGGTGATGTCCGAATCTTAACTATCTCCTCGGCGTCCACCGGGAAGAAGGTATCGCGTACCACATCCATCCGCCAAGCACCATGGTTATCCAGCAGTTCGCTCACCCGACGGAGACGGCACCGGCCTTGCGGTGTCACCGGTCTTCCGCTGCCATTTATCGGGATCCAGCGGTCACGCCAAATCCTAATTGAGTTGCCGTTCCCCACGCCGCCAAACCAGCCCTGTTTTCAGGAGCTGCAGTCCATGTTCCACACATTGCCAAGTCGCCGAGGCCCCTCCTGAAAAAACAGTGTCATCTAAATTACTGTTAGGGTAGTACCTCGCCTTCAGGACACGGGCACATAGGTTCTCCTAGTTAGTCAAAAGCCTCCACGCTTGGCGGGCCAGCAAGGCCTGGTTAAATAAGCGCAGATCGCGGAAGCCAAGACCCCCTTGTGACTTTGGTTTTATAAGGTGGATCCATGCTCGCCAGTGCATCTTCCTTTTTCCTTCTCTACTCCCCAAAAGAAGTTGCGAATCATTCTCATTAGGTCTTCGCATGTGGACGCTGGAAGTTTGAACACGCCATCACGTATGTCGGAATTGATTGGGCAATTGATTTTATGAGCACTTCTCTCCCGCTCTGGGCAAGTTGTGAGCCATCCCATTCGATCATCCTCTTCATATATTTCTGCTGCAGATTTTGAAATCTATCCTTTGACATGCGCCCATTGGGAGTTGAAAGTCCCAAGTATCGCTCCTCAAAACTCTGCTGCTGCACCTCCAGGACTTGCACAACAGCCTCACGGTCAGCCACTCGACAATGTTCACCAAATAAGATAGAGCATTTATGGGGTTGATCAACTGTCCTGTAGCCTGAGCATAAGTAGTAAGGGCCGCCTTGACGTTCAACGCTTCTTGTTTCGTGGCTCGAAAGAAGAGCAAAGTGTCATCAGCAAATAGGAGGTGTGAGATGCCTGGCGCTCGAGGACACACACGCACCGGTGTAAAGCTCCGTGTACGAACACCCTGTTTCAGGATCGCAGCTAAACCGTCAGCCACAACAAGGAATAAAAACGGGGAAAGAGGATCTCCCTGCCGAAGACCACGTGACGGTGCAAATGAATCCGAGAGGGCTCCATTAAGATTAACACAATAACGGACCGAGGTGACACATGTCATGATCCACATCACCCATTGATCCGCAAAGCCCATCTTTTGCATCACTTGCTCCAGGAATCTCCAATCAACCCGATTATACGCCTTAGACAAGTCCAGCTTACAAGCACAAAAACTTTTATCTGGATCCTTCTCCTGTTTGATATAGTGTGTACACTCAAGGCAATCAAAGCATTGTCAGTAATAAGCCTTCCTGGCACAAAGGCACTTTGCTCCTCAGTAATGATATCACCCAAAATAGGTCGCAATCGATTAACCAAGCACTTGGCGATGATATATCTTGTACACCACGTTACATGTGCTAATGGGTTGAAACTCAGTTAGTCTTTGCGGGTTGTCCACCTTCGAATAAGCACAATTGTGGTATTGTTCACACCTTCAGGCATAACACTAGTAGCAAAGAATTTCCTAACCGCCTCAATGATGTCTTCCTTCACTGTACTTCAGTGGCGCTTGAAAGAACTGCGGGAAGCCATCCGGTCCGGGGCCTTCAAGGGCCCGATCTGAAAGAGCGATCGCTGATCTCCTTATCAGTAAAAGCTTCGCAGAGCTTCTCATTCATAGCATCCGTGATCACGTTGTTAAAGAGATCCACCACTGTCTGTGGATGCAAGCAAGGATCAGCTTGAAACAGATTTTCAAAATATGACATGGCCATACCTGACATAACAGCGTGTTCGGTGCGTAGGACACCCTGGTCATCTCGCAGCCCTTTGATCTTATTTTTACGGGCTCTCCAAACAGCTTTCCGGTGGAAAAAATTTGTATTTCGATCCCCATGTTTTAACCACTCAAGTCTGGAGCGCTGCAGCCACATCATTTCTTCCTTGTATAGAAGCTCGTCCATATGGTCCGACTCCTTCCAGAACTCACCGCGATCTGCATTCATGTTCTGCAGCTCTTCAAGTCTAGTTCTAGACTTCTCTATCTCCTTTGTAATATTGCCCAATTTCTTGTTACTCCAACGATGCAAGGTAGCCATAGTTGCTTTGAGAGCCTTACTCACCGCCTCCTGTGTCACCCTTTGCACCTGCTGTGGCCCACGCCTCATCCACCACTTCAGCTAGCGACGGCTCCCGCCTCCCACATCACCTCGCACCTCCTTGTTCTCCCCATCTTCACACGAGTTTCCGGCAAGCAGCGAAGAAGCAACGGGCTGTGGTCAGACCTTGGTGACGGAGGTGCACCACAGCCGCTTCAGTGAAAGAGATCACGCCATGCATTATCAGCAGCAGCCCTGTCCAGCCTCACTTGTACGCTTGCCCGGCCGCTTCTCCTTTTATTGTATGTATAAGGGTATCCAGAGAAGCCCAAGTCAATCAGCTGACAAGTTTCAAAGCAGTCCCGAACGCCGTCATTTGAGCTTGAGGTCTAGCTGTCACGACAAATGTTCAAATTCTATAGCGCCTCGTTGAAGTCTCCTGTGATGAGCCACGGTAAGTCTGAAGTATTTCTTAGTCTGCACAACCTCTCCCACATTAGATGTCTATTTTCCACCCTTGGTTCTCCATATACAAAAGTGACACGCCATAAAGGATTAGAGGGTGACACACGAACGTAAACATCAATCCATCTCTCATTAATATCTTGAACATCAACGCATAACAACGAGTCATCCCAACACGTGCTAAACCACCACTTTTTCCTTTACTACTAATGCCTTCAAAACCTCGGAGCCCTAAACGACACGAAATCTACTCATTTTATTTTTTTGTTGCCTAGTCTCACACAAGAATACCATCCTTGGGGAATTTGCTCTACATAGAGCTCAGAATCACTTAACTGTTCGAGGATTCCCCGCCTCGACAGTTCCAAACTATGCAATTCATTGCTCTGACGGGCGCCACACCTGGCCCCGTGCCACTTACCAGCCCCCTTGGCTGGTTGCCTCCAAGTCCATCCCGGTCCCCAAACTGCTAGCATCATCCTCCGTGTCTCTCAGTTCCTGTCTTCCCCTTCTTCAGCTGCATCACCTTCTGGAACTTCCCCAAAGGCACCAAGGCGTTCCCATGTGTAGCTATTAGGTCGTGACCCAGCAACCCTGTCATTTGCCTCTTTCCTAAGATGGAGTCGTTGAAGTCCATGGAGTGCACAACACATACAAACGAGAAATGCAGGGAGTCGAGCCCACGCATTTCAGGGATCATGTCATCGGAGGTTAATATAGACACGCGAATAACCAGTGCCCCATGCTTCCTTCCTTCCGCAGCCTTTTTTGGCTGGGCTTCCACCTTCTTCCTCCTCTGTTTGATTGCTGATCCTTCCCTAGATCTTGAGCCTTTTTTGGCTGGGCTGCCCTTTGCTCAAATTTCTTGAACGGGGAACATCGCAGCGTAGAGTCGACGCCTTGTTTGGGAGCCCTAGTTTCTTCTTCTCACAAGCCTCCTTGTCGTGCCCCATAAAACCACAGTGAAAGCAGTAGTGGGGCACCCTCTCATACTTGAGATTAAACTTGATGCGCTTAGTAACACCTCTCGCCAGATATTCCAGGGTGACCTCCTTTTGTAGCCGCCTATTATATGGTAGCTTAACTCGTATCCTCAAGAACTCATTTGTGCCATGACCAACTTCTGGGCGTCCACCTCCAGGACCTCACCCAAAGTACCTCCAAGGGCCTCCCCATACGCCTTTGTTTTGCTTCTTCCATGGAACATCAAACACATGCACCCACACCGCACAGAATCCAGCGTTGTTTGGGACGGTCGCTATCACCATTGAAGGGGTTACAAGCAGCGCGTCGCCATCATAAATCCACGGTCCACCGCGCGCCACGAATCAGAAGTCCCCCTCAGAGAAGAGCGAGATCAGAAAGTAGTTCTTCCGGACTGGTTTGAACTCGACGCCAGTACGCAGTTGCCAAATTTTCTCAAAGTGGTCTCGACAGCTTTTAGCACTAGGCTGCTTCGTGATCTGTACAAACTCATAAGTCTCCATCCCACCACTGCTACCTCTTCTTCTTCGTCCTCGCCGTCGTCAAGTCCACGGCATTTAAAGCCACATCATCCTTGTCCACCTCTCCTCCAATCTGTGTTTCTGCACCACCGGAAGCCCACCTTCGCACGACGGACCTTCCCAGTTGCTATCCTCCTGCATGGCCACCCTTGGATCTCCGTTACGGCCGCTTGTCTAATCATGACGAGTGTGCCACTGCCGGAAGGCTTCGGGTGGGTGGGATCCTCACCGGATCCCCCTTGGTCACCCCCACCTCCGTTAGCAGGCACCACCCGAGACATGTCAGGCCCTAAGCGACGGCGCCCGGGGTCGGGATCGAGCGGGTTGTCGGCGCTGAGCGAGGGTTCTGAGTTGCGGCGATTAGGTACTGGGGTAGCCCCAGCTCTAGCCCTAGATATCTTCCCACCGTGCACCACGGCCAGCCCCACGTACGCGAGGGATGACATAGACTCGTAGACAACGAGGACATCGGGATCGTGGCCAAGAGGGACTCCCTCTGGCACGCCGATTCGCTTCCGTCGGCAGGGAGGGACGGCGGGGGCGCGGGGTCGCCCATCGCCCCGAGTTGCCCTAACCCTAGACGAAGCAGACCTTTTTTGGTTGCCGTACTATACTTCTATAGATTAGATTTCTCCTAGATTTTTTTATGCATGCTTGGAACGATTGGGACTACCCAAATTGTATTTTCATCAAGGCATTTGGAGGACACGTAAGTTGGTTGGTCATGCAAAGATGATCTTCGTCTAGCTAGGTCGTCATTAGCAAGCGTGCCAGCTCCGTTTAAATCATCGCAGCTCCCTGCATCCTCACCACCTCTGCGTAAACTTTTCTGTCGTGCAATTGGTACCAAAAAATCCCGAGCAAAGCCGAAAGAACTTGGCCTTAGAGCAGATCCGGTCGGTCAGACAAGCTGGGTGCCTGAAAACTTCTCGCTTAAGCAGACTCCACCATAGCTAGACTTGATCGGTGCGGTGGTTTGTAGCTAGAACCCTATCCGGAGGGGGAAAGAGGAAGGAACTACCCATAGTGGACTGAAGTAGTCCTCAATGGCCTCATCCTCTCGGCCACAAGACCAGGTCCCGCCTCATCCTCAGAGCATTAGAGCCGCACCTAGCTAATCCAGCCGCTCTGTCTCTTAGGGGCGCTGCCTTGGAGCTTAGGTGTGCTAGCTCGTAGTGTGGCGTGTTTAGTTTTCCGGTGCTGTTTGCTCGCTTGCATTCTGCGTGTGCCGGTTATTTCAGGATCAACTTTGTAAGAGAGCTACCTGCCCATCTTGTATCATTCAACCATGTACTTTTTTGTGAAGGATGAGTGTGATGATAACATCTTCGATTAGGGGTTTCAAATTCAGGGTGAAAGTGTTGTGCCTGAGCACCAAGAACCATCAACATTTGCACAGTTCGCCTAATTTCATCATAAAATGCGTGACTGGCAAACTCGTATTCAACTACAAAATGACTTGATTGAGCAGATGTGGACTCACCTTGGCAACCTATATAGACATATCGGTTCATTTTCTTTCAATGTATTTGTGAAAATTAAATTTGATTGTAAACTTTGAGACTTTTATTGGGTTGTATTATCATTTTGGTACTATGTGATTTATTTGATTGTAAACAGTATGCAGTTTTTCTTTTTAGTTAGACATATACATTTGAAAATTTGTGTACTAGTTACGTACATGTTTTGAGTCTAGGTTAATTGCAAGGTGATCAATGTGGACGTATAATTAATTAGTCAAATCCTTAGTTTATTAGGAGAGTCCGTTTCAATTTAGTTTGGCTTAGTCTATTCCAAGTTCGCGTCGCCTATAAAAAGGGCCGGCTACGGCCAATGTGGAGATCAGTTTTGAGTTTTTTTTTAGTATGAGATATATAGAAAAATGTCCGAGCACTGGTGGAAAAACAGGCTTCCGTCCAGCCCCATAAGTCGCGAAGCTGTAGGAACCGCGACTAATGGGACCTTTAGTCGCGGTTCTGGAGGTGAACCGCGACCAAAGGCCTGGGCCCAGGGCGCTCGGTGGCCAGCTGGCAAGACGTGAGGTCTTTAGTCGCGGTTTGCCAGGACAACCGCGACTAAAGGCCTTTCGGCACCTTTTTAGTCACGGTTTGCTGTGCCAACCGCAACTAAAGCCCTCCCTATATATACCCATCCAGCAGCTTGTATATTCCTCTTGAATTCTTTTTGGTTTTAATTTCAAATTTGTTTGAAATTGTACATTCATATGCATGTATGTAGTACCGTAGAATATGTGAAACTCCTTCAAAATTAAAATAAAGCACAAAAGAAATAAAACAATACAAATTAAACAAAAAACAATACAAATTAAAAAGAAAACAATACAAATTAAACAGAAAACAGGTTTGGGGGGCTAAAACCCTAAACCATGCGGCGGTTTTTAGTCGCGGTTGGCCAACCAACCGCGACTAAAGGTGAAGCGAGAATGCAAAAAACCATAAAAACCCCCCTTTAGTCGCGGTTGGGCAGGCGACCAGCGACTAAAGGTACCCTTTAGTCATGGGTCTGCCGCCAACCGCGACTAAAGGGGGGGCTATAAATACAAGGCTCCGATACTCATCTTCTCCGATTCCGATTCGCTTTGTTCGTCTCTGCCGCGCCCTCGGCGCCGCCGCCGTCGCCCTCGCCCTCGGCGCCGCCCGCCGTCGCCCTCGCCCTCGGCCGCCCGCCGTCGCCCTCGCCTACAGCAGCGCGCCGCCCGGCCGACCTCGTACTTGCCGCCTCGCTCGCCCGCCCTCAACGCCGACGACCGGCCTCCTCGCCCACCGGCGCGCCGCCTCGCTTCGCCCGCCCTCGACGCAACCTGGTAGTGCATCCGCCAAGGCCACCTCCGGCTACTTCACATGCGCGCGCTCTCCAATGCCTCGACCCATTCTTGGGCTCACGCGGCGCGGACGCCCGCCACGACGCATCACCCCTTCCTTGGCTTCTCCAGCGTGCACGCCGGCGGCAAGCGGCGGCGCGTGCCCGGCGGTGGAGGCCGGCAATGGATATGAAACTCCTTTAAAATTAAAATAAAGCACAAAAGAAATAAAACAATACAAATTAAACAGAAAACAGGTTTAGGGGGGGGGCTAAAACCCTAAACCTGTGGCGGCCTTTAGTCGCGGTTGGCGGAAGAACCGCGATTAAAGGTCCTCCGCCCGACGGCCGCTGGCGCCCACGTGGACGGGCCGTTAGTCGCGGTTCTTAAGCAGCCGCGACTAAAGGTGGGGGGCATTAGTCGCGCTTATTTGGTCGCGGTTGCCCAACCGCGACTAATGGCAGTTGCGAACCGCGACCAAAGGCCTTTTTTCCACCAGTGGAGTTACGGGCGGCCATATCTTGTGTATTATCTGTGATTTTTCATCGTCGAAATTTACTAGCGCCGGAGGGTTGATCATCACATCGACGCCTACGTGCTGATCCGAGGGGGTCATTATTTTCGTTTGTGTATTTTCGCATACAGGTGAAAATTATCTTGAAGATAGTAAGAAGGAACAAGAGGACGAACTGTTGATCAAGCATCGCCGTGAAAGGTCGGACCATCAACGCTGCGTGAATTAGCATCTCGCTAGTCCGTGCTTTATCAAGTGGTATCGAGCAAAGGTTAGTCACGGCGACTCAGTTTGCAATATCGTCTACGGAGTTGAGCATCAACATGTTGAGCAGGAACAAATTGATGGAGGAGGAAGGCATTGGCGAGGTCACTCTTTTTCACACTCGTTGCGTCGTGAACGAACAACGTGTCAATCTGACGATCGATGAGAGTACTGCAGTCAACATGGTAAGCATCGAGGTGGTGGAAAAATTGGGGTTGAAGATGGTACCTCTTGAAAGACCGTACATGCTGAAGTGGTTCAAAGGTGAAATCAAAATTACGCATCGAATTTTGCTAATTTTTGATCTGGGAAAATATTGTTGTGCAGAATTTTTTCATGTTTGTCCTGTGTCCATGGTGTCGTTCCATCTGCTACTTGGGAATCCATGGTGCAAACGTGTTGGGGTTGTTCGGAATTGCAAGAAAAATAGTTACTCTCTATCATGGAAGGGCCAACAAATATGTTTTGTTCCCATGCCAACGGATGTGTTCAAGGCAGATTGGAAAAATCGTTTGGTAAAAGAGATGAACAACAGGAAGAAAGAAAGGAAGAAGTTGAAGCACGGACAGAGGGGTTGAATCTTTTGGTGGAGAAGGTAAAATTAATGGCGGTGCAAAGGGACAACGTTGGAGTGTTTTTAAACACAATGCATGATCAAGGATCGTGCATGCAAGATGATAATTGATGGCGGCAGCTTTACAAACGCCATTAGTAAAGATGTTGTGCATGCATTGGGTTTGTCCATGTGACGGCATCCGCAACCGCACCACGTGGAGTGGCTATACAATTCGGGAAAATTAAAGATCACGCATAAGGTGCGTTTGAAGTTCGTGATTGGAGATTATATTGATACAGTGGATTGTGATGTTGTGCCGATGGATGCGTGTCAGTTGTTATTGGGAAGACCATGGCAGTTTGATCATGATGCGGTCCATGCCGGAAGATCCAATACATACACGTTCATGCATGATGGAAGGAAGCACGTGCTAAAACCAATGGCAGACAGTGCAATAACCATAGAGAAACAAGTTCCAGAGAGGAAGGTTGCACAAAAATTGGATTCAAAACCGAGGACGGTTTCTATTCAAGGAAGGGAGGATGATGCGGGCAAGACACCATTAATCGATAATTCTACTAAAGCTGAGCCATTTGATGAGTCAAGGCATGAAAAAGTTGCGGAAAATGATGCCAAGCATGCAACCAGATTATGCCGAGGAAACGATGGTCGTGTGCGATAACTTTGTGGACCAAAAATTGCTTCTGTATTTGAAAAGGAATTAATGGATGTTGATTCTCATCATATGGTGCTTGTACCAATACCTAGCAGAATGTACAACAAAAGGTCCAGATCGGATGCTAAACAGGAACCGAAGCCAGAAGATATAATTCCAACGTTTCGTACGCCTCCGAAGATAATAAGAATCGGCAGTTTCCTGTTTAAACTACAGGCATGCAATTTTTTGAAAATTGGTCAGAAACTGAGGTCTTCCAATCCACCACACAATATGACCTGCTAATCGACATCAACTACTATGCCTTACAGTTTCATCTATTTTGATGTTTTTTTTTAAGCATTAGTACAGACACAAGCGCTCATATACACACGCATACACTCAACCCTATGAATGCACACACGCACACCCAACCCCTATGAGCATCTCCGAGAGACTGAGCCGGCATATCATCTTGAGATTTACGAAGTCACCGTAGGCGCCTCGTCGTTGACGGGAACGTCTTCTCCCACTGAAAGCGCATTGCCGGAAATTCTGAAATAAATCCAGGAATAATGCGAGCACCAGGATTTGAACCCTGGTGGGTTGGGGATACCACTGTCCACCTAACCAACTCAACCACAGGTTAATGCGCACAGGCATGCAATTGATAGGATCTGTCAAGGGATAAGTCTCTTTTTATTTAATCAAGTCATTTTATCTTTGGTGATAGGCCACGTGAGTTTCATCAAGACCTGTAATTTTGCTTGTACGTGGCAGACGCGAGAGTCAAGTTGTACTAGTTACGTACATGTTTTGAGTCTAGGTTAATTGCAAGATGATCAATATGGCCGGATAATTAATTAGTCAAATCCTTAGTTTGTTAGGAGAGTCCGTTCAATTTAGTTTGTCTTAGTCTATTCCAAGTTCGCGTCGCCTATAAAAAGGGCCGGCTATGGCCGATTTGGAGATCAGTTTTTAGTTTTTTTTAGTACGAGATATGTGTTATCTGTGATTTTTCATGATGGAGGGTTGATCATCACATCGACACCTACGTGTTGATCCGAGGGCTCATTATTTTCGCTTTGTGTATTTCAGATACAGGTGAAAATTATCTTGAAGGTAGCAAGAAGGAACAAGAGGACGAACTGTTGATCAAGCATCACCGTGAAAAGTCGGGCCATCAACGCGCGCGAATTAGCATCTCGCTAGTCCGTGCCTTATCAAACCAGGATGTGGCTGCGGATAGGCCGAGCCACACCAGCATGACAGCCACTGCGTGGGCGACGAAACTGCGCAATGTCACCCAAAACGGCAAGCAAAGGACTGCGCCGCCGGCACGAACGCCGAAGCATCACGAGTCCGCCTGAATCTTGATGAATCTCGAGCGGAACATTGACCACGGAGGAGAGGGGAGAATGCAGGCAAGAAATGTGAGCGTGGGAAGGAGCATTACCTTCAATCTGCAGACACTCCGGCGAAGACGCTCCGGTCCGGCGAGTCCCACCGACGGCCGCGAATGTCGTCGACTGTTCCGCCTCCGCCGTCGCCTTCTCCTCTCGCCTTCTCTTCCAATCGAATGAACTGCAGGGTGGGTTGGGTGAGTAATGAAGTGGAGAGTAAATGAAACCGTGAGGGGGGGGGGGGGGCGAAGTGCGCGACGTGGTCGACGGCAACCGCAGTCGGGCGTGGCATGTGGGAGCAAAGCAGTTCCACCACACGCCACCGAGTGGCAACCGTTGACCGCGAAGAGGATACCGGCGTGTGGGCGAACTCTCTCACACACCACACGCGCGACTTGTCCTACGTGGCACAGAAAATCAGCCATAACGTGCCAAGATTCATGTAGAAACTGTTGAACGGCGATGGAGGCGTGTGGTTGAGTTGGGTAACGCCCATACGTGTGGGTGTTAGTGTTAATCTTATGTTATTCACTCAGAATTCCCTATGTCATAATTTTAGCTATGTCAGAGGGTCTCGTTCCTATTAGCAAGTGTGTCATCTATATTTAATCTGCACTACGCCTTGGTACGGGGCTGCATTCATACGTGCCCGGGTTAGCAGCTCCCCATCTTTGCATGCCCAACCAACATAGGAGTACTTCAATACTTGTCTATACAGGCGTGGCAAAATTTATATACATACACGAAACATGCATGATCGGGTTCCCATCACAAGGACGTGATCATGTCAACTTTCTCTAGGACACGATAGGAACCAGAATCCGGTTAGGGATTTGTACCGTTGAAAGACAAAGATATGACTCCACTCCCGACTCGATCTCAAATTCCTCCCGGCTGGCCTACATAAATATACACACACGGGCGCGTGCGCGGACATGCCCGATCCGTTCGTCTCAGAGCTTAAGTGCTTAACTGGTACGTCGACAATGGGTGGCACCGCGAGCCGATCGGCGCCGATGACGTGCGACGACCTGCCGGTCTTGTGGTACTCCAAGCTGGTGCGGTCACGTCGCGTGCTGAATGTGGGCAAAGTCTTCTTCGACGGCCTCGTCTGCAACGTCGAAATTCTGCCCATGTGTTTCGACAAGGACGGCCTAGCCAACGTCTTAATCGTCTCGGTGGGCGTCACGTTGGATCGTCACCTCAGATTGTTCGCCGGCACCCACGTCTCCCTTGAAATCCTGGACGCGACCGGCCAGCACACCGTCTTCCACAAAGACAACGACCAAGAAGAGGACCGTTTCTACAGGCTGACCATGTACGTGCGCAGGTGCGAGCTGGAGGCGTTGCCGTGCGTGTGTGCCCGCCATGACACACTCACCATCAGGTGCACCCTGGAGAAGAAGCAGCAGGCAACAAAGCCGCCGCGCCTCGGAATCTTGTTCAAACCCAACGCGGTTCAGGAGCTGCCGCAGGTCACCATGGACGGGTCCCACACGCCACCGTCCGCAGCTTCTCTGAGCTCAGCGCGCGCCGAGCGAAGGGAGGGCATCTACTCGAGGCACTTCGCCATTGGTGGGGGGAGCAGATGGTACATCAAATTCTGCCCCAAATACCACGGACGGTCCTTCTTGTGCCTCGGCCGCGGCCGCATGGGCAAGGGCGAGATGCCGATGACGGTGGAGTTCGGCTTCGAGCTTAAAGGGGTTGTGAACCACCAGTCCCGGAAGATGACGCACATGTTCGACCGTGACAACGATGACTTCTTCTACGATCTAGAGCAAATTAGAAGAACGTCGCCCGTGCAGGACGACCGCCTTGTTATTCGGTGCTGCCTCGTCGTTGTCATGCCGGAGGAGACTCCGATAGTCGTCCCAATGTGCAGCAGCGAATCAATGCTCACTCCTCTACTCAGCGCCATGCATGGCTAGTTAGTTTGGGCTACAGAAGACAAGACAGGCCCACACAAAACTCATTTGTAATTTACTGAACAGTTAGTCAGCTGCCATGTTGTATAAAGCCAGTTACACCGTATTGTTGTCGTATATATTCTTATAAGAAGCCTTTTCTCACGTCATGTCATGTACATGAAATCTGTCATGAACTAGAAGGTTGTTGCTTTCTCAATGCAACCATAGTTAGTTTAGATTACAGTAGCCCGACATAATATTAGCTTTATATTGCCGAAGCTAAGTCCACGTAAAGTGCTAGCCAGTCTCTATTTTGCTTGCTCAACTTAAATTCAAACTCTTGGGATCCAAAACAGGCCTTGCAGAAAAAGATTGTGAAAGAGAAAAAAAGGAGAGAAAACGGTCGTCTCGAAGTTCATCCCGATGAGTGGACAATGCCGTCGGTGCTGCTTGGGGCGGCAATAGTTGGGTCTCCGCCATTTAGGATTGCGATGCTTGAGGAGGCCGGTCGTGGCGACTTGGAGAACCGTGGTCCTGGCCTCGCTGGTTGTCGAGAGACGTGATTCAGGATCATGGTTCAGCCGACCTATGGTCTATGCCGTACGATTTAACATCCTACTACATGTGGATCTCTGACATGTATGCCAGGTGCATTTTTTAACCAACCATGTATGGATCCTTATGAATAGACATGCATGCCAACTGAATTTTTTAATCAACCATGTATGAATCCTCATGAATAGTGTCTAAAAATCAATGGTGTCGAGTGTAGGTTCGGCTGAATCATGGTTCGGTAAAACATATTCGCTGGTTGTCGGAGCAGAGACTTGGTGCGCCCGGTGGAATAGGTAGAGCAGGGTGCTCAATCCGATGCTACCGTTTGTATTGTACACTGCTAAGTTGGACGAGATATTGAGGCCATGGACGTGCACATCGTTGTGTTGCTGTTAAACCAGACCATTTTACGAAGTCATGGACGTGCACATCGCTCGTTTAATTTGCACACTGTTAAACTAAACTAGACCGTTTATCAAACCGCGGACGCACGGGCTCGGCCGGAAGAAGGTGATGGTCTAGCATGCATGCCCGCCGGAGCTGCGGCGACGGTATGCTCATCAAGGCGACGGTATGCATGTGCTACCCCTCCAAAAAGAGAGATCAAGTGAGAGAGTATATTCGGTAAACTACAAATAAGTTTGGTTCATAGTTTTAAATAGCCGGCTATAGTCTTTTTAGCAAGGTGTCGCTAAATGGTCGCCTTCACAAATAATCCACTATAGGCCGCTTTAGCCCGCTATAGCTGATTTAAAGGCCCGCCACTATTTTCCATAGCCCACTATTTAGAACATTGGTTTGGTTGCATGTAAAGCTATACTATGCCTTGTGCAACGTAAACTACTAGCTATGCATGCCTGGCCCCGAGTAGAAGTCAGCACTGATTCGCTGCACGTTGGGACGGCGGTTGGAATCTCCTCCGGCATGATAACGGCGAGGTAGCACGTTACAACGAGGCAGTTGTCGTGCATTAGCAACACGCCAATTTGCGCGAGTTGGCAGTAGAAGTCATCATTGTCACAGTCGAACGTGTGTCTCATCTTCCGGGACTCAAAGTTCACCGCCCCCTCGAGCTGAAAGCTGAGTTCCGCTGTCGTTGCCGGGTCTTGTCTGCCTTGTTCGTATGCATAAGGTACTCCTTCGCTTTTTTAGTCTGCATATAAGGTTTGGTCAAAGTCAAGTTTTGTAAAATTTGACTAATTTTATATTAAAAATATAAACATTGACAATATGAAATCAACATTATCAGATGCACCACGAAATGTATTTTCATACTATATAGTTTTAATATTGTAGATGTTCATATTTTTTATATAAATTTGGTCAAATTTTATGTAGTTTGACTTTGACCAAATCTTATATACGGAGTAAAAAGAAACGGAGGGAGTTCAAACAGGTCTATTCGTACGATCTGGGGCAGAATTTGGGGTACCATGTGCTCCCGCCCACGGCGAAGTGCGTGGAGTAGGCGCACTCCCCGTCATGGAGCGCCGCCCTGAGCTCGGAGACGTTGCCGATGGTAAGCGTGTGGGACCCGGACATGGTGGCCTCTGGTGGAGGCTTCAAGACGGTGTTGGATTTTTTAGAGAATACGGCATTGGATTTGAACAAGTTTCCGAGGAGGCGCGACCGCTCTTTTTGCTGCTTCTTCTTCTTCTTTTCCAGGGTGCACCTGAGGGTGAACTCGTCAGAAGCGGCACACACGCACGATGACGCCTCCAGCTCCCTCCTGCTCACGCATAGGCACAGCATGAAGCACTCTGCCGGGTTTCTGTACCGCTGCCTGCTGTTCTCATTGTGGAAGACAGTGTGCTTGCCGGTTGCATCAAGAATTTTGATGGCGATGTAGGTGCCGAGGGTCGAATCGAGTGTGTGCAGCCCGCGGTTGATGGCGCACCGAGACGACCAAGTCCTCCGCTAGGCCGCCCTCGTCGAAACCCATCGGCTGCACTTCGACATCCCAAGAGAGGTCGCTGAACAAGAGGGTGCCCAAAGTCAGCACGTCAGCGCACCGCACCAGCTTGAGTACTGGGACCGCCACCACGCCACATCGGCGCCGATCGGCTCACGGTGGCACCCATTGTGGACGTACCAAGTAAGCTGCTCTGAGGCGATCACGCCTGTGTATATATAATATGTAGGCACGTCCTGGAGGGAATCCCAAATCGAGTCGGGAGGAGTCATATCTGTCTTCCAGCGATACAAAGCGGTAACTGGATTGCTCCTATCGTCTCCTAGAGCAAGTTTGCATGCTTTTTTTAAAAAAAAAGCAAGTTTTTTTAACACAATAAAGATGCAAACGCTCATATACACATGCATACACTCATCCATATTAATGCACACATGCACACTCTACTCCTATGAGCACTTCCGAAAGACTGAGTCAGCATATCATCTTGAAATTTACGAAGTCACCGTAGCCATCAAGTTTTCATGTTCATTTTAGCCATGTCGCTAGGCCGAGAATCATACAGCCAAACACGTCATGCTAGGCGGCCTTCTTGCTATCGTTACTTTTCTAGGCGGGCTGACCGAGTACAAGGAATGTATCTGGTTCACCGGGACTATTTGTGCTACTGGTGCACCGCTCGTCCGTTGCACATTCAAAAATGTTCGAAAAAATCTGAAAAAAATTAGCGCATTGACACAACATCAATGTACGTTGTCACAAAAATTTAAATCAATATTCAAAACATTGCTCGAGATACAAAAATAACAAATTTGACACTGAATAGTACATAACACAAGTTGGGCTTCAATTTTGGCCCATTAGCACATTGACGTCAAATTTGTCATTTTTGTATCTTGAGCATTGTTTTGAATTTTAATTAAAAAATTTGTGACGACATACATAGATGTTTTGTCGATAAACTAATTTTTTCCGGATTTTTGAACATTTTTAATGTGTAACGGGTCCGGTGCACCGGTAGCACCAATTCCCTTGGTGCACCAGATATGTTCCCACCGAGTACCACTGCACATTTTTCTGATTTCTGCTTTATTATCTCTATTTTTTTCATTTTCACCTTTTTTGTAACCAAAACCTATCTTACATGATTTTATATTACTTAATAAAATGACATTCATCAATTTGAAATTAGAGTTTTTCAAAATGTTCATGAATGTAAAAAATGGTCACAAATTTGAAAAGACTTCACAAATTCTTTATTTTAGAAGCATTATGCAAGAATTTTTAAAGTATTCGTGAATTTTATAAATCTTAATGAATTTTTAAAAGGTGTTCACGAAATTTTAAAAAGCTCATTAATTTTAAAACTGTTTAAGAATTTTCCTAAATATCCATAAATTTTAAAATATCCACAAACTTTATTCTTATTTATTGAAAATTTGTTTTTGTGAGTTTGTAAATGATCGCAGTTTTATAAATATTTATGAATGTTTAAAACATATAAATGAAAAGGTTCACAATTTTAAGACTTCTCATGAATTAAAAAAATCACAGATAAAAAAGTCTTTATAAATTTAAAAACAATTCACAAATTCTAAAGAACTATTCATAAATTTTAAACCTGTTCACGATTTTGAATAAATGTTCATAAATTCTAAAACTTTATACCAATAGAAAAACACCCAAAGGAGAGATCCAACTAATCTCAGTTATCAAACCATGTCAATCTAACGACCTACATGGCTACATTGATCCATATTGAGCACCCAGTGTGTTGGGCACCCGACATGTTTAGCATGCAATTAATATCATACCTAATACAAACGTCAAAGCTAACCAATAACACATGATTAATAACTACCTGCTATCAGTGTGCAATTAATAGTCTACCTGCTACGTTAGAGGGTCTCATTCCTATTAGCAAGTGTGTCATCTATATTTAATCTTCACTGCGCCTCCCTCTGCATGTTTGTCGTGCTTCGCCACCACGCATATTCGATCGACCGATGAGTTGTGCCTTTGGGGGTTCATTAATGGTTCAACCTAATGTCAAGCTGATCTTCTTGAATGTGTGACTGGCCTCCTAGGAGGACAATAGACCACAAAAGACCCTTACCAGCCAACGTTGTGTTATCCTTTGTGACATCGCTCAAGACACATATGTTACCGTTGATTGCGTCTAGGAAACAAAGCTTCAACGCATCGGTGATGCTCCTCTCCATAGCATAATCGAGCCTACTTTTGCAGCAAACTATCGTAGTCCTCCCGGCTAACAACACTCCGGAGGAATGTACAATGAATATGATGGTCTCCCACATTTGCTCGAGGCTCTCTGACTCTTCACTACGCGTCCCACTCTTCATCTTTTGTCATGTTGCCCACCATGTATCTGCTATCGACTGACTTCTTGTGCCCCCTTGGTTTCATTAATGGTGCAGCCTAATGTTAATGTGATCTACTAGAATGTGCACAATCTTGGCAACAATAATTGTCGTGATGCCCTTCGAAACATCTTTTGGGACTCCCACCCATGCATTGCAGCTATTTCGAGTACCTAAGACCAAATAAAAACCAACAAAACAGAAGCAAGAGTGAATAAACCATTACTCAGCCAAGTACAATCTAGAGCCATAAGAACAATAATTCACAAGTCGGAGAAATACACCATTCAAACATCAAGTCCCTTTAAGGCAAACGATTACAATCCAACACCCTGGAACCCACACTAAGCAATGAGCATTACGGACAATTCACATACGACGTTGACTAATCATGTTGTAAAGGTTCTCACTGACCTGGCTCTAGCACAACATAGTAGTGCACATGCGACGAAATTCACCAACTATACAGAGTAGTGCATGTGCGACGGTTCTCACCGCACCAGGTTAACAAATATCCAATCACGATATTCCAATAAAAAGGAACTGAACCACAAAAACGGCTAGCAACAGGAAAAACCAACAACGGGCAACCATATAACAAGGTCATCATTCACTTGCCTTAATACCAGTGATGAAACAACAAAGTAGCTCTTTACTGCCAGCCAAAACCTGTGTAAAGCTACCTTAGAACTAACCCATTGATGACCATGAGGTAAATATAGAGTACAAGTTCAGTTATGGCCCTTGGCATGATACTAAGATCCTAGTTTCCCTATTTAATTCAAACTTTGAGACCGGTAATGGACATATCTGTTTTAAGCTCTAAATATTGATCCGCTTTACCAAATCAAGAAAATGAGTACACTGTGATGATCAGCGTGAAATTATCTACACGTTATGTGTTGCAACCATGGTTTTGGGTGCCGAGCGAAATATTCGGATACTGGGTGGTAATCGAGTTTCTCGTTACCCCACAAGAAATCTGAGTACCGAGCAAAAAAATTCAAAACTTTTTGAAAATTTTGAATTTAAACGTTCAAAGTCTGGTTAAATACAGCTGGAACTCATAGAAAACGGATAGGCAGCCGAGGTCTATTGGTATGTGCGTGCTTCCCCATCAATTCGTTTGGTCGCGGGTTTGAGTATCGTGCCTTCTCTTACTACCATCCTTTTCAGTGTGAAAAGGGAGATGAGCGAGAAAATAAGTTTGCGGTGGGATTTGATACCTCGATCCAAGTCAAGAGAAAGATAGGTTCAAAACTAAGATATAGTATGATAAGAAAAATTGAATTTCAATTCAAAATTTAAATTCGTATGAATTTTTTCCGGTACTTTGCGGTAACCGAGAATTTCGGTGCCCCGTGAGAAAAAATGTCTACTTGGGATCCAAACCTTGGTTGTAACCTAATGCCGGTTCTGCTTGGAGAATATACTAATTCATGCGAACTAGGATTCTGGTCCAATAAAAGTCAATCATACATTAACATTGTTTTGGCAGTGACTTGCAGACGTGAATCCGAATTCAGCAAGATCGATGTCGTTGGAAAGTTCTCTAGAAAATCGAAAATTGTGTTTTGGGGTCAACCTCAAATTACTTACTTATTAGTGACAGCCTCACAGGAATTAGATACTCGCAAAAAAAATCACAGGAATTAGATTGATCCACCGTTGAGTGACAAGCAACCTAAAAATCTCTGGTGCAAATATTTTCCCGTACGCAGTACGCTTACGTAGTACCTGGTAAGCTCTACATCTAATTAATTGCCAATATGAGATGAGAGATGAGTACAGTAGTATGTTCCCTTTCTTTCATGGTCTCTTCTTTTTCTTGCCTCTACTCTCTCCGGTCTCCTTCTGTCTGCTGCCGAGGATGCATGCACGCTACAGCTCAAGCTTGTTTGACCATCAGATTGTCGCCGCTGCATGCACATGCATGCATCAAACTGCTACAGCAGCGCGGCATACGCGTGCTGCACGGGGCGTCGGTTCGATCTCTAGGTGGCACGGCAGCTTGGTCGTGCGCGTGCGCGCTGGCAGGGGGGCGGCTATCAGGCTAGGGAAAGTGGGGTGGCTGATGGCACCGTAAGGGTCTGCCACGTCGCTCCTCAAACTCGTCTCATACGTTTAGACAGATCGCCTGGTAAGTCGTGAAATTTTGACGCTTTAAACGTCCGCCAGACCGGCGCCCACATATCCAGCCCAAATATTGGACGAGTATGGGCGCCCGAACGCACTCCGGACACACCCATCATGCCGGATCCGACAGCCCGACCCACCGTGAAATTGCACCAAATTCATCAAACCCTTCCTCTTCCTCCCGCCGCTCTTTAACCTTTCTCGTGCCCGAACCTCGCCGTCCTTCACCCTTCCTCCTCATCCTCACCACCGGGCCCGATCCACCGCTGAAGTGGAACCAACTTGTGGTTGATCTTAAGTCCAGCAAGAAGAGGAATGGTGGCTCAAGCTCCCACCAATCAGTTGGGTTGGGCGATGAAGAGGACGATATTGTTGTCACGAATGGAAAAGCCACCATGCTAAAGGATAACCGCCAAGTCATGGAAAACAAGTGGGAGAAGGCACGGGCATTTTTTCGGCAAGGAAGAAGAAGGAGGAGAGGTACAAGTTCATATTGGATGCGCAAAGGAAGAGGATGGGGTGGGACCGGAAGAGGGCGGAGAAGAAGCTCGAAATTGAGAAGGAGAAGACCAAGTTGGAGAAGCAAGAGGCGGCGATCTAATGGGAACTCGAGAAGACGCGAGATAGAGCTTGAGAAAGACAGGTTGCAACTCGCAGGGACGCGGAGAATGCGAATATCATGTTGGCGAACGATACCCTCTTGGATGATCATGTGATGAAGTGGCTTGCGGACAAGAAGAAGAAGATCAACGACCATAGTGAGTCACTACTAGGAAAATGGCTAAAGATGGAATTGACACTAATGGCGCACTGCAGAAGTGGTGCGCCACTATTATACTAATGGCGCACCATGTGTTGGTGCGCCATTAGTGTGTAATACTAATGGCGCACCACATCCACGGTGCGCCATTAGTAAATTTTTTTAATTTTTCAAAACTACTAATGAGCAAGATCATGGGATGGTGCGCCATTACAAGTTGAACTAGTAATGGCGCACCATCCCACGGTGCGCCATTAGTAATTTGGCCCAAACATTTGCACCCCACGGTGGACCGCCTTTTCAGTTTCAAAAAAAAAATAAAAAAAATGATAGAAATGTCAAAAAAAATAAAAGAAAATAAGATTCCCATGTGATATGTGGTGTAGTTGTTAGCAAAATTTACAAAGATGAGTTTTCGATTTTTGCAAAATCTCTCGAGAATTTGCAAAATGGGCATAACTTTTGCATACGAACTCGGATGAAAAAGTTTTTTATATGAAAAATCATTTACTCGAAAAGATACATCCAAATTTAACAGGGGAACCCGTTAAACATTTTCAAAATCCTCAAAAACCTAACAAAAAAAAAGATACTGGGCTTTTAAGATCTAGAGAGGCAAAAAAATTCAAAAAAATTCAAACTTACTAATGGCGCACCTGCCCATGGTGCGCCATTACTATCTTCCTGCCCACTATGCCGTATATATGGCTGGGCGTGGTCCTCTCCTCCTTACCTCTTCATTCTTCTTCTTCACTCCACCTCTCCTCCACTCCATCTCCTCCTCTCCTCCACTCCATCTTCCCTTCTCTCCTCCATCATACTACCCTCCTCCCCTCCGGCGACCTACTCCTCCTCTCCGGCGACCTCCTCCTCCCTCCTCTCCGTGAGCTCCTCCTTCCTCCTCTCCGTGAGCTCCTCCTCCCTCCTCTCCTCCCATCCCTCATGGTTTCTCCTTCCTCCTCTCCGATGCTTTGGTGAACTCCTCTCCGGCGACCTCCTCCTCCTCTCCGGTGATGTAGGCGAGCGCCTCTCCGGTGACCTCCTCCTGCTCCTCTCCGGCGAACTCCTCTCCGGCAAAAGAACACGGCAAAAGAACGACAAGATCCAAAAACAAAAACAAAATTTGAAATAATATCGTGCAAAAAAACGAGCAAAAAATGGGCAAAAAAATCACGATCCAGATCCAAATTCAAAATTCAAAAATAGCAATGGCGCACGGTGGGGGTTAGACGGTGCGCCACTACTCCGCCTTCAAAATTCAAAAATACTTATGGCGCACCAGTGGCCCATACTAATGGCGCACCAGTGGCCTATACTAATGGCGCACCAGTGGTGCGCCATTAGTATACCAGGTACTAATGGCGCATCAGTGGTGCGCCATTAGTAAAAAATACACTAATGGCGCACCAGTGATGCGCCATTAGTAGGAAAACTGGTGCGCCATTAGTAGCCCTTTTCCTAGTTGTGAGTACGAGGTGGCGAGGGCGGCTACGGCAGCGGATTATGCGGCCAGGATGCAGGCGGGGGAGGCAGCACGGATGCAAGCGGAGCAGAACGAGTAGGATGCATTCCGTCTGGAGAACGACGCATTTCACTCGGAGGAGGCGCCCGACCAGTGATCTGAAGCCATCCATCATGCTCGGACATTAATTTCATTTTGGCATGTTCGGTTTGTTGAAATACGATTTGCTTTGCTTTGTTTTGAACTGTTGAATTCGAACAATTTATATCATATGTTCGATGTGTATGGATTGCATGGATTTCATGATCGGCATTTAAGATACGTGGATGTGAGACGCAACATATAAGGGGCAGGCGAAGCGCTGCCGCGGAGGCGTCCGTGACGATCCCGCAGACGTATAAGGCCGGATTCGCCAAGTACGGTTGTACATGCTCTTACTACCACGCCTGAATAGTCGTCGACGAGGTCGATCAACTCTGACTCCTAGGATGCGGTGCCCCTAGCCGGCAGTGGAGCTTCGGTTGCCAGACCATTGCGGCGTCATCCGATGTGGGGTGGCCGATGGCACCCCAATGGTCGGAAAGCCGTTTGATGGTAGCCAACGTGCATGCGGCGTGCGCAATTAGGAAGGCCGGATGGAGGCGCAAGGCCATAAAGAGCAGGGAAGATGCGATCCATGTGAACATGAGTTCAACTCTTTGGTTGGTAATGTAGTACATCTATACAAACGGACTAAAGTCTTGGGAACTTTACAAAACACAAAGATGCCCAGTGAGCCAAAGCAACCTCAAACAGAAATATACCCAGCAGGAAAAGAATAACCCAGTGAGGAAAATGTCGAAAATACCCAGGTAATCTTATAGCAGTAAGAACTTTCACATACTCCCAACGTTCTCAAATGTAAGTCTTTTTAAAGATTCCAACAAATGACTACATACACAGCAAAATAAATGAATTTACACTTTAATATATGTCTACATACATCCGTATGTTATAGTCCATTTAAAATGTCTAAAAAGACTTATATTTAGAAACGAAGGGAGTACTACCGTAATAAAACGAGAACTTAATTAATCAACTAGCCTGTAAAAGCGTTGGTCGATGCCATGGAAGTGATCGTCCCTCGAAAGAAGGCTCTGCCATATTGCGTCCGCACTGCACTGCCATGCCTCTGCTGCTCGGCCGTCACGACGCCTGCGAGCGAGGACAGCTAGCCTAGCTCAGCTGTACAATGCCCTGTCTGTCCATGCATGTACCGCACCATGCTGCGTGTCGAGTCTGCGCCGCGCGGCGTTGCCCTGTGGTTGGTGTGGTGTGTCGACGGATTAGCCGTTGAGTTTTTGAAAGGCTGTGGCATACTTTTATTTTCCTGTTTGCGGAAGGCTGTGACATACTTTTATTTTCCTCTTTGCGGAAGGCTGTGGCGTACTTGTTTGCATAGGGCTATATACGTAAACTCGGCCGGCGACGGACAATTTTGGTGTCTTGAACCTTTTGCGGAAGTTAAATGAAGATTTAACACTGATTTGAATTTTTTTTCTGGATTTGACCATTTTCCCAGCGCCAGGGTCGATGGAGGTAAGGTATACCAATCTACCGTCAAGGCACCTGGCGATAGGCAACTTATCCACGTCAATGTAGTGCAACCCTACCGCCAAACAGGCTGGTGGTAATCTGTGTAACCCTACAGTTGAGGTGCTCGGCGGTAGGGGAAAGTCCGGTGCTCCCAGCCTTGTGGTACTCCCTGTACTCCAATGTTAAAAATACATTTTTTAAATGGTTCAAATAATTCCGAAAAATATTGTGAATGTTCACAATGAATGTGACTACAAGCCCTAAAAATTGCAAGTCAAAACTTGAATAGACATTGAGAAACAAAAATGTGAAATCTAGCATGAATAGTGTAAAGAAGAGACAAAAGCAACATTCACGCTATTCAGATCTGGATTTCTCTTTTTGGTTTCTCAATGTACATTTCGATTTTGGACCTGGAATTTTTAGGGGATGTAGTGACATTCCTTCTAAACATTCCGAATTTTTTTGAAACATTTAATTTTTTTATATTGGAGCATCGGGAGTATCATAAGGATGGGAGCACTCGATACTTTCCCCCGGCGGTAGGTGGGTACAAGCACTGTATTTGATATTTAGAAAAAAATTACGGTACGGTGATTTTTTACGGTAGATCGTGCGTCCCTACCATCAGGGGCCTTGGCGGTAGGCTAGTATACCCTACCGCCATCGCCCCCGGTGGTAGGAAATGGGTCAGATCCCGAATTTGAGCCCCGCCCAACAATGAGGGAGACCCACATCGTCCTCGAGCAGAGGGACACCCGGGAGAGGGATGAGGCGAAGATGGCGAGGTTCATGAGGGAAAACACACACCTCGAGCAGGCAAGAGGGAGTTCCTATAGAAGAGGGACAACGAGCCCAAGAAGGTGGGGCGCAAGACGGAGAATGAGGCTAGCCCCTTCGGTGTGGTCAAGCTCAAGTCCGACGACGAGGTTGAGCCCGGCAACGAGAGTGACGTGTCCAAGGACATCAAGTGGAACAATCTGTAGGGTGTCCATAGGAGTAGATGGTAGTAATGTTAGGATGATGTAGTAGTTTGAATGTTCATTTAATCTATGCAATGTTTAGATGTTTAAACTTTAAATATTTGAAGTGAATAATGTTTAGATTTGAAAAAAATATTTAAATGTTTGAAGTGCCCTGTTTTAGGGCAGCTATTTTGAAGATGAAGATTTTAGAGTGCCCTAAAAATCAGGTTTTTATGTTTCAGATTTTACTTCAAGAATTTTATGGTGCCTAAAATAGAGCTGCCACTGGAAATACTCTAAGCGATCGGCGTTTGAGTTGCCTTAAAGGTGCAAATGCGCTGTGATAGATTTCAAAACCAAACTGCTAGAGATAGAGGAGACAACACAAGGGAATGTTCTTTCATTATTGAGGAAAGATGATTGTGCTAGAGCTTAATTTAGATGTGATTACACAAAAAACACTATATCTATTTAAAAGTGGAGTATACACGGTTAAAAAAGGAGCACTTTTCATGCTCACCACGTGTGAAATCCGCACTATCTCCACCACGTATAGACCCTTGGCCGGCTTGCTCGCGCTCTGCCGAACCCACGGCTCGGGCACGGACAGCCTCAACTACGGCCCCGCTATGGCCATCTCCGCTGCCGAGATCATCACGGTGGCGCTTTGACGCTCGTGGAGGCCCAGCGATGTGCCCAAGCGTGGCGGACGTGCCGTGTCCACGCCGCGAGCTAGCTGCCGTTCAGACCGGCGCATGCAGGCCTAGAAGCAGCAGCGCCGACATTTTTTTTTTGTGATGGGTAAATACTACTGTACACCGGAGTGACTTCTGTTTGCACTGTACTACCATCAGTCACATTGGTCAATTTTGGGCCTCAAGCGGCTGATTTTTTTGTGAGCACTGTCACGGTGTCACCCTAGCTTAATCTATGGTTGTTTTATGAGTAGCCTTTTACCGTGAACGGAGTACTATCACGGATGCTGGACGCCTCTGCTTCCCCTAAACGAGAGAGATGGTGGACTGCCTCCGTCGCCAGCATGCAGCTGACAGCCATCGTAGAGTGCCCACGTACCGAGCGTCCCGTGCCGTGCAGGCGGCCATGGAGAACGACTGACGAGGGGACAAGAATCATGGACCGCAAGCGTGCTGAGAAGTTGCATGCTGTACTTAAATTTGCAGTGTGTCTGGCAGGTGCTGCCATCTCTTGGCAGAAGGAATCTCATAGGACGGGATGAGAGCACCATAGCCTTCTTTCTGTCTGATAAAACGGGACCAGGTTCCAGGCCTAGTCCAATATAAACAATTCACTATATCTGTGGAGGAATCTTGTACTACTACACTGGCTTAAACTTTTTCAATGAGCTGCGTCATTTCAACAGGTCAGTATAAATCATTTCAAGCCAATAGCACTTGCAATACGGCAAAATGCATTGAAGTACTACTTCGCCCTCATGCGAGGCGGACCGTATAGAAAACCTTTTTCAATGCCGGCCATCAAGAATACCAATTTTGAACATAGATTTACCGATTAACCTTAGATTGGATAAGAAAGTGGAATGGTACTCACTCAGCATCCCAAACATATCCATAAACACTGACTAAAATGAAAATAAAAAATGCATACAAATGGAAAAAGTGGAAGCACTGTCGGCCTATAAACAAGCAACATGAAATGGGCTTGAGCCCAATAAGAAATTGACTCACCGAAAACAATGGCCAGTTGAAAATTAAGGCCCACAAGATAACAGTAGTCACAGTAAGAAATAAAACAAGGACACAATTCTTGAAGCAGAAATCAACACAGTAGTCACAGTAAGCAACAATGGTCAATTAAAGTTGATTAAAACAAGGAAAATCTAATTACTGAGCAATATTGTAGTAATGTGTTGAATGCTAACGAAATTCATTGGGACAAGTGTGCACAGAACTCCAAGGGATTTAACTAAATTAGGCTTGTCATAGAGGGAAGTAACTTAGACTAGTAACATATGTTACAGCCTTTTATAGTGTAGTATCATGCAAGCCTTCATTTATTTAGATGTAGAGTCATTTTGTCTTGGGGCCCATTATGTTATGATAACATATTATGTTACCACAAACACTTCTATTCTCATTTACTACATGTCACATAAGCAAACTTGCATTGAGATGTGTTATGTTACTAGCTAAGTTACTCCCACTATGACCACTAGCCTTATCTATATGACCATTTATAGAGTGTTGATCCCCATTTAATTATGGTCATCACTGTTTGACATCGGACAAAGAACTAAGGGCATCTCCAAAGTTACCCACAAATGACTCGGTATATGTCTGTTTTTATGTTCGGAAGTGGTCCACGGACATGATGCGGGAGAGAGTCATCCAACCCTTTTCACAAATTAATCCATATTTGTCCGGTTGGGAAGAGTGAGAGGAGAGGGACCATGCATGTGTCGAGAGAAAAGAGAGGAGGACTACGTGGTGGTTTTTTTGTTTGTCAAGTGGATGTCCGGACACTAGTATAGCTCGTGCACGTTCTCTTGGATTTGTCGGAAATCGGACGATTGGACCACTTTGCGGACCGATCGATCCCCATTGGATGCCAAAACTTGACAAAAACGCACTGGACACTATAATCCGGACATATACAAGAGGTTTGAGGGTCTCCTTTGGAGATGCCCTAACACTGCATGTCAGGGATGTATTTGATATTTGATTTTGTTTTTTCCAGAGTACATTTTTGGAGGGAAAGAAATACTAGTTGTTCAAAAGAATATTTTGAATTTTTTTACAAATATACGTTAACAAATTTGACTTTGAAATCTAAAACATACTCTCTTTGTTCCGAATTACTTGTCGTGGAAATTGGTGTATATAGGCATATTTTAGTTCTAAATACATCAATTTCTATCCATTTTTAAGACAAGTAATTTGGAACGGAGGAGTAGTACATAATTAATTGGATTGCTATGTCGAACAATTTATTCGGGAAAACAAAATTGCTATTGTAATTTTTTTTGAAGATAAAATGGAGCTTTCTTGATTTTAGAAATTACTAAGAATAATCTATAGTTTTTTTAATGTTAGCATAAATAATATTTTATAGAAACAATAGTCTTGTGATATTTGACCTGATTTGTTTTCCAGAGAACAATTTTGGAAACAAAATTTTAGTTGGGAAATATTTTGACTGCCGTGTGTGGAGGGAGTGGGGGTAGAATTTTGGATGTACATATTTGGACTACTGTTAAGCTTTGTCTAGTCAAGTGAGCAAAAACAAAAGTTACAGGTTAAAATCATTTTGAGTTAACAGCGCCACTAGTGAAGAGGTACAGGAAAACTGTTAGAAGTGGTGACTACATTTTCTGGGTTTAGTTGGCCAAATAGGAGGTGATAATTAATCTGAAAAAGCATGTCCCCCTGTGGTGTACTACAAAATACAGTATGGAGCTACAGTGTCTAGATGCCGAAAGCCTACGCTGCCGGTAGTGTGTAAGAGGCAGTGGCAGTTGGTTTACGGGAAGTAATGGCCAGCCAGCAGGAACAGTGCTTAAACATCCTACTATGTGACGCTACTTTAAGAGTATAGCGCCAAACAGCGCGGCGCTATGTTTGATGTATAGCGCCCTTGTACCCGGCGCTATGGCCTGCACCCTGGGCTCCACTATGCCACGCTGGCCTACGCATGGCGCCATAATCACTGCGCTATTACGTCGAACATAGCGCCCTGACGGCAGGCGTGATGAAAAAGGTCATATTTGAAAATATTTACAAAGAAGGTTCAAATCGTGCTTAACTATTCCAAAAGGGTCAGAACAGTTTTTTTTTTTGATGGAGCACGCCTCATGAGGGGACAAGAATCGTGGACCGCAACATGTGCCTGCTGAGAAGTTGCATGGTGTACTTAAAATTGCAGTGTGTCTGGCAGGTGCTACCATGTCTTGGCAGAAGAAATCTCATAGAACGGGATGAGAGCACCATAGCCTTCTTTCTGTCTGAGAAACGAACGGGACAGTACAATTCACTATACATGTGGAGCAGTACTACCTTGGCTTAAACTTTTTCAATGAGCTGCATCATTTCAACCGGTCAGTATAATCATTTCAAACCAATAGCACTTGCCTTCCCAAATTATCCACAATGTGGCGCATTGAGTGACCGTACAGCAGCACAAATTTATACAAGCCTTTTTCTGCGTGCTGGAAACCATGAGATATTCACAAGCAATACCGCAAAATGCATTGTTTTGTTGCCGGTCATCAAAAATACTAATTTTGAACATAGATTTAATAAATAACCTTATATTGGGTAAGAAAGTAGAATGGTACTCACTCAACATCCCAAAAATATCCATAAAAACCGACTAAAATGAAAATTAAAAAAATGCATACAAATGAAAAAAAGTGGAACCGTTGTCGGCCTATTAACAAGCAACATGAAATGGCCTTGAGCCCAATAGAAAATTGACTCACCCAAAACAATGGCCAGTTGAAAATTAAGACCCACAAGACACCAGTAGTCACAACAGGAAATAAAACAAGGACACAAATCTTGAAGCATAAATCAACTGACTGGCACGCCTCATTTGATGGCTTCCACATCCGCGTCCCTCACATTCAAACCCTCAAAACCATATAACCCATGCAACGCCACGTAAGCACAATCAACAACACGCAGTTCATCGGATCACCTTTGCATCGCCGGACAAAAGAAGCATAGTTCATTGAAGTTCAATGGCAAATCCATACTACGAACTTATAACATAGTTAAATATAGACATAAGGGGAATGATGGAGGAAATCATCATTTCCTCGCAGACCCCTTCCCCTACCGGTCGTCGGCGTGGCTGTGCCCCTCCTCCTGGTAGGCGTCGGGCGTGCGGAGGTGCGTCGTCGTCGGAGCTGGAGGTGGAGTCGTCCGCCAGCCCAAGTCAAAGCTGCACCTCATGCCCGACAGCATGCGGGCAGGCGCCCCACTCCTTCACATCGCGGGCCGCCGTCACCTTCGCCGTCGCCTCCTTGGTCATGCCCCCACTTTTCCCCCTTTACATCCGGTCACATTGAAGATGGAGTGAGAGAAAGAAGATAAAGAATAAACAAAGAGAAAACGTGGTATACGTTGGGCCAAATCCTATGTGGATGCAGGATCACTGACCGGACACGCCCGAGAACTCCTCATACTCACATGTTAGGGCAAAATGAGGAGTGCCGGACAACCCGAGGCAATACGTTGGGTCAACTTTTTCCTTCTCTCTCATACCCGATCAGTGGTCCTATTCAATTTGAGGAGTCCGGTATAGATGTTGTAAACCCGAACCAAGGTTTATTAAACTGAATGTGGATGTTGCACTTTTTTTGGGTTGAAGGAGTGGGTGCAACTGCTGCTATCTTATGAGACATTTGAGGTAATTTCTTGGCTGCTCAATGCAAGTTTATCCCGTATGCTACCGACATAGTTACAAAAGAAGGAATGGCCATGAGAGATGGTCTGAAACTTGCTAACTCCATTGGCTTCAACCGGATGGTGGCGGAATCTGACTTTTTTCAAGTGATTAATTTTTGCACTGGGCAAACAAGATGGTGGGATGCGGTATCAACAATTTTTGCAGGGTGCGTGAATACAACTACAATGATTGGGAAGGTCATATTTAAGCATTTTTTCATCCGGCTAATTAAGCAGCTTGTGTGCTAGCAAACTATAGTTGTTGCAATAAGTCTTTTTTTCTAGTTGGTTGGATGTGTTGCTTGACTTTGTTATCAGTAAGTTGGCAGACAATGTAACCTTATTTTTTATTCCAATAAAGCTAGTGGCCATCCTAAAAAAAAATAAAGATTTGATTTCATTTGTAGCACACCATCTTAGTTACTCTTTTTGAGCCGATGGCTATTTGCCCGCACTGTAGACAACAAGTAAGACGTGCGATATTGTAAAAGAAGAAGAAGAAGAAGAAGCAAGACGATATGCGTGCCGATGAAATGAACCGTGCACGTCGCCCCGGTCGGTGCCGAGTACCGCGTTGGCGGAAACGGCAGCGTAGGCGCGCGTGAACCGCACCCGCTGGGCCTTGTCGCGATCCAACGGCGCGGTGGGGCGCCGGGCGAAGAAAAGGAAGCGAATCTCTTTGTTTGCCGCTACTGTCTCTGCTATGAATCGACCCTTTTGACGCAGGGGAGAAGGCGAGGAGACCGAGCGAGCATTCATCTCCTCCGCTCCTCCTACCCTTGAATCCCGCACTACCATTTCCTCTCTCCGCGCCGCGCACCTAAGCAGAGAGCAGCCAGAGAAGCCCAAAACCCTAGGTAAGAACCTTCTTCGCCGCCATCTCCTGTTCTTGCTATGCCGCATCATGTGGGGGTGCCGATTCTGGGCTCGGCCTTGTCGATTGCACTTAGAGGGATGCGCTCCAGCAGGAGCAGAGGCTGCAAATGCCGAGACTTTGTTTTTTTCCCTTGCGTGTCCGTAGATTTGCTTCGGCCCTGTTTTGCTTCAGATTTTTGAAGTTGGCTAATCTGAACTTCTGGAGGTGGACGAGGAGGCTGAACAACACCGACCCCCCGTGGTGATTTCTGTTCACCTTTTCGATCCTTTTTTTGGGGGGTTTTCCCCCCTTCGCAGTGTGTGGATTCGCACCATTTGTTCTTGATTCCGCTGGGGTCCTTGTCGCTATCCCCCCACCCCCACCCCTTTTCGTTTTCCTATTTTGCATATACTCTTAGATTCTTGGCATCTAGTCTAGATATAAGAGGGTTCCATTATTTTATTCTGGTCTCGGTGGTGATTCAGTGTCACTGTCAGCAGTATTACGCGCAGCCAAAGTTCCACAGAAATCTTGATTTTTCTCTACTGCCTTGTTGCTACTGTGCACAGCAAAGTCTAGATCTTTGAAGTACTTCCTTGTCAATTCGTCCGTTTTCCTTCTGCTGTCAAAGTAAAGCCTTAATTTGGTTTTAGTCAGTTGGAAGATACTCAGGTTCAAAGCTGCGCTATGCTACTGCTACTGTACATTAGTAACGCAGTTTGCAAGCAGGAGTTTACAACCTTGCAACTGAAAAAGCTCTATGCTTTGTTATGCAGTGTAGTGTTAGTATATTTACTGTACAAGTTGCAAGTTTTCACTGATAAAGATTTCTGTGCTATTTTTGGTACATGAACCTTTCAGCAAAGTTACCGGGCATGGACAAGTCAAGAACAGAAAAGTGTTCTACCCAGGGAGAAATCGGTATAATCAAATATGCTGCGTCCTCCATGCAAGGAAACTGTGATGTCATGGAAGACTTCGTGAGTTATATTCAGTACTTGTGCAAATAGTGAGATGGTATGCGTTTTGATGAAATGATGAATTTGACCCATGTATGCTTTAATATTTGCAGCACACCGCTATCCTAGATCTGGATGAATCTCAAGCATCATTCTTTGCTGTTTATGATGGCCATGGAGGTTTCTGCACTCTGTTTTAATATATGAACTTTGTACAGGCGTATGATTTTTTCAGCCTTTGTTTTCTGTTATATAAGATGGTCATGAAGTGTTATGTCTTTGCCTTTTCAGGAGCAGACGTTGCAAGGTATTGTTCGAGTCAATTTCATGACGAGCTGGCCAAGGATGACGACTATGAGAGCAATCTGCAGAAGGCAATGACTAATGTGTTCTCCGGGTATTTTCCATATGACGAAATCATGTACTCTACATTTTCGCAATTTTTTTCTGAAAACTATGCACTAAGCTGATGGGGCAATAGTGAGTAGTGTCCTCTGTGTCAGTTTTTTGGGAATTAGGCAGACAAGAGCCTTGTTAAGTAACGCAAATCCGCGACCATCAACGACTAATAATTTCAGGAGAGCAGCCATGGTATCCCAGCAAGCTTTCAAATGCACCGAGAAAGCCTCCTCTTTAGCCTCCTCGCCAGTGAGGAGCTTCCCCTGGACTTTGATCAAAGGGATGATTTTCTTTTGCTCTATGGGCATTTGCAACAGCTTGGGTTGGCACCCCCTCCGGAACCATCTAATTCTTGAAATGTTGCCTTGAAATTATTCGTTTGAGAGAGGACAGTCTGAGAACAGCCAATTTCAATATGTAGGAAAGCTAAAGCGCATCGTGAGATACCAATCGGGACTCCTGAGCCACCTTCAATCTGAAAAACACCAAGCTAGCAATTGTAATATTGAGCTTGACATTGCCCACTATTCTCTGCCCCCAAGTCTGAAGATAAGACACTGTGTTCATCGAAACCAATGCCTCCTTGATTGCATATTCAAAGCCCTCCAGCTTTAGTCCAAAACAGATCAAATCTGAGTCGTTTCTTCTGATTGAATGCAGCGTTGATAGTCTTTTGAAGATCTCCATTCCTACATTACCTGGTTGCTGCTTGAAGACCCTCTTGCTGTTGTTCACTTTTGGATTCTATTCTCCCCCAGTGCAGACTTTCTTTATGTCTAGTTATGTGGATAACTATTCACTAGTCTATTAGCGTTATTCATTGTCTACCCTGGAGGTCTGGCTTGTAGAATTCCCAGGGGAGGGTGTCCGGAGTCTGCCTTTTGGCTAGATGGGGGATGTGCTTGCTGGTGCACACTCCCCCCATGTTCTCTTTGTGTTGCGAATAGGTAGTGCTCCTAGTCTGCTTCCTTAGACCATGCATCGTTTGTTGCTTTACCTTCGCTCCTAGTAGATGGGAATTGGAGAGGAAACTCCCTTTTATCAAAAAAGAAGAAGAGAAAGGGCCTGCAGGCTGCAGCAGACTGTTTGGGTTGTTAAGCTCCCAATCCACAGAAACCAGAGCTCTATCAATTTTGGTAAGTGTGGGGACTTCTCTCGTTACTCCATGTAAAACAACGTCCGTGCATATATAGTTATCTCAGTTCATGGTCCTCCACATAGCACCTGAACCTAGACATTATATTGCAATTCAGATCTAGTTGCTCTTCTCTGATGCTCTAGGCCTAGGACAAAGTAACGTGAGCCATCCGATCAGGTAGAAATTGTGTTTTGAGTTTATCTCCCTGAGTCCCATACACAATAGTCATCCACGAAGAATTGGCGTCTTTTAGACGCACCAGGCCCATGACAAAATTAGTGTCAAGAGTGATCTGGTCCAGCTGTAACAAGGCCGAATCCCAAGCCAACAGTATGCTCCTCACGTCTCCACAACAGGCAAACAAAGCCGTCAAGTGGTGCATTACAATGTATTGATCGATTACAGCAACTTTAGTTTCTTGCAAACACACCAAATTAACATGCACCAAGTCAATAAACTCCCTCACTGCTTTCCTCTTTGTGGGCTATTCAGACCACAAATGTTCCAGCATAACACCCTGGGATTGATATCCATCAAAAAGAGATGAACATCACCACTGCCTGCCTCAGAATAGTTTTCAAAAATTGTGAATTCTTAGCTATGACACGCAATTCCGTCAAATTTCGTTAAACAATACGGCTAACTGTGGCCCACACAAAAGACAAGCTTTAAGTCCCATTATGCAAGTTCACATAATCTGCACTATGTATGCATTTCCATTTCAATATTGAAAGGTGAAAAGGCCAGCACGTAAATATGGCATATCTAATTGTTTTATTCTTAATGTTGCAGTATTGACACAAAGTTGAAACAGTCAGATGACTGAAGGACGATAGCTAATCCTCCTGGTATTAGAAATTTGAGAAGGAGCCTCGGGATTGCTGGCTGTGCTGTTAAGCGATGGTTATGGAAGGTGATATAGAATGTTATTTAAGCATTTAATTGTCGAAGAATCAATCAAAATTTTATCTCTTTGTATGCTACATATTATTATGTGAAAGGATTTGCACTTTTCTGAGATGTGCTTTGGAGTTGCCGCTGATATATTTAACTCATAATCCCAATTTGTGTTCCATTGAGTGCTTGGTTTACTGAATTGGAAGCTAAATGCTCCTTATGTCATCATAAAATTGTACTACCAAAATTGAGGTTGAGTTGATTACTTTATTCTTCATAGTTTGCTTCTTTTATTGAAGGGCACATCAGCGAATTTCTTCTTTAATAGTCTATTTTTCCATATGATTTTTATCTTTTCTTTATTATACCTGAGTTTGGAATTTGTTTTGCAGGCACCTTACCCTGGGCCCCTACAGGAAGGATGCACTGCATGCACGGTTGTCATCAGAGGCAACCGCATCACTGTTGGAAATGTCGGTGATTCCCGCTGTGTACTCTCAAGGAACGTTGAACTCCCAAAAGTTCAGGTAGAGTGAAAATTAAATTAAATATCTGTTTGATGCATCCAATTTTGTGATAATGTATGCGTTGAAATGTGCATAAGATTTTTTTTATCCATTTTTATGGTAAGGCTCTTGTTCTATCCACCCTCCACGAACCATCTGCCAAACATGAAAAGCAGAGAATCTTAAAGGCAGGAGGACAAGTATGGGTTGAAGCTGGTGGGTCAAAGTTGGGCATTCAATGCATCGGGGGAACGTTACCCACTTCCAGATCTTTTGGTTAGTCCTTATCTTATTTCCTTTATGTTTCTTGGGTACAATCTATTCATTGTTGATGGGCATTTTGACTATTTACATCTCAGGTGATTACCAATTCAAGCAGAATAAACATTTGCCTCGTGAAGAACAAATGGTGATATGTGTTCCAGCCATATTCGAAGTAAGTTTGTCACTATGTTGCATGAGCTATGTGTAAGTTTCTTGATGCGTGCGGTCTGATGGAAACGACTGTTTATTTTTCTAGGAGGTGATTTCTGATACCATGGAATTTATTGTGGTAGCAAGTTCTGGCATCTGGTAAGTATGAAGAAAAAATAACTGTTGATCCAAGCCAGTAAAGTTACTCTAAATTATTATTTATCTTTCATGCTTGTTCCATCCTAGGACAATAATATTTGGAACCTGAAGTTTGCACATTTTGGTTCAAGTTAAATTTGACCCACCATGCACTACAAGGGTCTGAGTTTGAGCTACTTCATCCACATGTGCAATTCAGTTTCTGTTTTCTCAAACCGGAGGACAGTAAACTATTTTCTGAGTTCAAGTTGCTGAAAAGAGCAATATGTGTCAGTATTTAGGTTAGCTAGTGCCTTGTACTGTGTTGATAAATAATCAAATTTGATGGTTCCATATCATGTTGATTTGCTATATGGAAATGGCAGTTCAGTATGTTTGTTTGTTTTCCGTAATAACAACAATAGGAGTTGTGTCAAAAGTTTTCTGTTCACTGCAAGAATGCTAAAACTAATAAGAGATGGCGTTACTGGTCACCAGTCGATAGATCCAGACATACACATAGGGACACAATTTGGTGTCATGTTTCATAGTTATAATTTCCTCTATATATTATCCCAGAAAAAAATCCTTTATACATTGTCGTAACAAGATTACATCTATTGTTTTTTTCTTCTTCTCCAGGTCTGTCATGACCAGTAAGATGGTGGTTGAAAAAGTACGCGAAGGCTTGCAATCCGTGAGTCTTGTTTGTTCAAAAAATATTCTGCTTGTCAATAACAGTAATATTATGTTTAAGATAAACTACTTACTTGATGAAGAAAATTCAATTGCTTTGGGATTTGTCATCAATGCAGGGAAAAGACCTTAAAGCCATCTGTGAAGAGCTTCTGGATTCATGCCTTAGCAAGGGATCAAAACTCAACCTGTCAGTGATATTGGTCCAGTTCAATTTGAACCAGGCTGCTCCACAAGTGCAAGCTCCTGCCTGACATAGTGGAAGTTCCTGCCTCCCATGTCGGTGACCAAGCATCTGGTGTTGGCGGTCAACCTGTTGAACCTGCTGAAGGCAGCGTGGCCGTCAACACCGAGAACAACACCGAGAACAACGGCCAAGGGCTGGGGCAGGCAAAGAAGAAACATTTAGGTTGCTTTTCTGTCGACGGCAGGGGATCTCGCAGAGGCAAATCTCCCACAAGATATTTCAAGGGACTCAACAGTTTCTGGGGTCTGTTCAAGAAAGGGAAATGTGCCAGCCCGAATGCGGCCATGAAAGAAGAAGTTCACGTCTCTCGGAAAGAGGATGCAAGCGACCAAGTTTAGAGAGTGTCTACTGAGTTCCTGGCAGTCGGCCAGTGCATGCGTGGGGTGTTTGTGTTTTAAGTTGGAAAAAAATACCTTCCCTATCAACCGACTTCTCACTGGAAAACCCAATCGCTCCCAACTCATTCAGATGAAAAACGCTTCGCGCGATTGACCATGATTCACCTCTCTGCCGTGGCACATGCATTGCCCTTGAAGTTCTCTGTCGTGGCACACGCATTGCCCTTGTAGTTTTCTGTCGTGGCACACACATTGTGCATCTGTTCCAATCACCACAGCACTAAAGAAGCCAGCTTTGCAACGAAACAGCCGCTAGCTCCTTGCCGCTTTAGACTGCTATATATACACAGCTAAACACAACGAAAAACCGCTATCACGGGCAAGTACTGCATCACTTTAGACTGCTGCTATCTGCAACTACTTGCCGCTTCACATACACAGCTAAACACACAGCATCGCTAAAAAGAAACATACGCAGCTAAACACACAAGGGGGAAAAGGGACGCAGCTTGTCACCAAGTAAGCAAAGGCGTTTACCCAAACAGTTTTTCATGCATTACCTTCATCCAACTTTGTTAAACCAGAAATATTATGAGAACATAGCAATTTGTCTGAATTATTTAACAGAGTGGTTTCATTAGGCACATGTATGTACCCACACAAAGTATTGGTCATACTGCTTACCACCAAATAATGGCAATTAGGGCATCTCGAACGCTGACCCCATAAAAGAACACGGTGTCCGTCCGTGGACTGGTATCACACCCAAATAATCGCGATTAGTGCATCTCCAACACCGACCCCCAAACGGACAAGGTATACATCCGCGGACTATTTCGGACCAGGACCTGACCATCCAACCGCATCCCCTATCCATCCACCCAGTTTCGGCGCCAATTTTCATTTCAAATGCATAGCAATAGCAAGTTAAAGTGCTTCGTTCACATAACACCCAATCACAACCAAAAGAGGCCGATGTTCATAGTTTTATATGTCCTATCACAAAGGTATCTTAGTCCGACAGTCCATGCAAAAATGGACTTTTTGCCTTGCTGGACCGGCTATTCGAGCCTCCACGCTCATTGCGCCGACTCCTCCTTGACATCCTCCTCCTTCTCCGTCGTCTCCAGCTCGCCCTTCAAGCGCCTCAACATCCTAAGTCGACAGACGGCTTGCACGATCATCCCCGATCGCCCCCTACAACCCACTCGCCCCTGCTCCCCATCTGCAGCCATGCCCACTGCCCTTCTTTTTTCCACCCGCGTCCTTTGCCTTCTATTAGAGGTGGAGGGCTTACTGTGTCACTGAGTTAATAATTCGGGCGGCCGCCTTCGCCGGATCATCCACCTCCACCGTCTCCGGCATCTTATCGTATGGGTGAAGGAAATATGCCCTAGAGGCAATAATAAAGTTGTTATTTTATATTTCCTTATTCATGGCAAATGTTTATCACTCATGCTAGAATTGTATTAACCGAAAACTTGATACATGTGTGGATACATAGACAAAATAACGTGTCCCTAGTATGCCTCTACTAGACTAGCTCGTTGATCAAAAGATGGTTATATTTCCTAGCCATGGACATGAGTTGTCATTTGATAACGGGATCACATCATTAGTAGAATGATGCGATGGACAAGACCCATCCGTTAGCTTAGCATAATGATCGTTCAGTTTTATTGCTACTGCTTTTTTCGTGTCAAATATATATTCCTCCGACTATGAGATTATGCAACTCCCGTACACCGGAAGAATGCCTTGTGTGCTATCAAACGTCACAACGTAACTGGGTAATTATAAAGATGCTCTACAGGTATCTCCGAAGGTGTTTGTTGGGTTGGCATAGATCGAGATTAGGATTTGTCACTCCGAGTATCGGAGAGGTATCTCTGGGCCCTCTCGGTAATGCACATCATATGAAGCCTTGCAAGCAATGTGATTAATGAGTTAATTATGGGATGATGCACTACGGAACGAGTAAAGAGACTTGCTGGTAACAAGATTGAACTAGGTATAGAGATACCGACGATCGAATCTCGGGAAAGTAACATACCGATGACAAAGGGAGTAACTATATTGACATTGCGGTTCGACCGATAAAGATCTTCGTAGAATATGCGGGAACCAATATGATCATCCAGGTTCCGCTATTCTATACCTACTAATAAAGCAAGGTGCGTTTCTCCGTTTTTTTCATCCGTTCACCAACGAAAAGATGTTTCTTTTATCCGAGGTGGTACTAATTTTTTTTGCTTTCGTATGCTAGAAAAGAAAAATGGGTTGTCCAGATTTTGTACCTGGGCCGGGCGTTGAGGCCCAGTGCAGCAAGGCCACTTATTTTCCTACGCACACAGCTGGCAGAACCCTATTTACCACACTGAGCGTCCAATACCCAAAGTTTCGCACAAGTTGCCCAATACTGGGCCGGCCAATTTTCGCTTTATCCTGTATTCTGTCTTTTTTCTCTTTCTTTCTCTTTTTCTTTCATAATTATTTTTATGTTTTACCCTTCAAAGTTTAATTTTGTTTTTTCTTTTCTAATAAATTCGAAATTTCCAAAAAACCCTCAGAATTTCAATTTTTGGTTCAAGTTATCGATAAATATTCGAATGTCTAAAAAACAATTGTTTTATAAAAGTTCAGAACTTTGTTTTGTTCTGAAATTTGTTCCAAATAAAACAAAAGTTCCCAATTTTTCAAAAAATGTTTATATTTTATGCAATTATTCAAAATTTTCAATGTTTCTTTTTGCATTTAGAAAAAAGTTTCAAATTTGAAAATGTTTTTTTGTGAAATGGTTACGAAATTAAAATAATTTTCTTAATTCAAAAAACATTTTCAAAAACTTTATGAATGTTCAAAACATGTTACCATTTAAAAAAATTGTTCACTAATTCAAAAAATGTTCAGTTTATTATAAAAGGTTCATGTTTTCAGAATTTTTTTGTGAATTTAGGAAAATATATTCCAATTTAAAATTTTGCTCATGTCTTTTGGGAATATTCAGAATTTTCAAAAACTGTTTGAAATTTCAAAAAATGTTCATGTTTCAACGAATGACTGCAAATTCATTCTTATTTTTTATGATAGGTTTAAAAAATTAAAATATGTTTCAAATCTGATGCTGCATTATGTTCTTACATATCTGCGCTTGCCATTGGTCAATAGAACGTGTTTGTTCAACTAGCTAGCAGCATGTCATCGAGTCTTTGATTTATGCGCTGCAATTAGTAATACATTTGGTTACGCCATGATAGGAGACGCCGACCAACCCCACCACTATCAAGATCTCATCGGCCAAACATGACCCACGAGAAGATCGCAGCTCCTAGCTCTGTCGGCCACTGCTACAGAGACTATTTTCGGAGGACACATCATTTCTCTCCCGTTGCTTGTCGTAATAAATATCTCCCGTTGCAACGCACGAGCATATGCGCTAGTGGTTATTAACTAGAGAGGTGTCTCGGTCATGTCTACATCGTTCTCGAACCCGTAGGGTCCGCACGCTTAACGTTCGATGACGATTGGTATTATATGAGCTATGTGTTTTGGTGACCGAAGGTTGTTCGAAGTTCCGGATGAGATCATGGACATGACGAGGAGTCTCAAAATGGTCGAGAGGTAAATATTGATATATTGGAAGGTTACATTCGGACACCGGAATAGTTTTGGGAAGTTTCAGATGATTTTCGGAGTACCGGCCGGGAGGTTACCGGAACCCCTCCTGGGAAAGTTAATGGGCCACATGGGCCTTAGTGGAGGAGAGAGGGAAGGCCACAGGAGGTGGCGCCCCCCCTTGCCAATCCGAATTGGACAAGGGGTGGGGGCGCCCCCCTCTCCCTCTCCTACTCCTTCTCCCTTCCCCCTTTTCTACTCCGGAAAAAGGAAAAGGGGGGGGGGGCGAATCCTACTAGGAGTGGAGTCCTAGTAGGACTCCCTCCCCATGGCGCGCGCCCCTGGTGGCCGGCCTCCTCCTCCCTCCTTTATATACGGGGGCAGGGGGGCACCCCAAAGGCATAACATTGTCTTAGCCGTGTGTGGTGCCCCCCTCCACCATTTAGTCCTCCGATAATATCATCGTAGTGCTTAGGCGAAGCCCTGCGCGGATCACATCACCAACACCGTCATCATGCCGTCGTGCTGACGGAACTCATCGACTCCATCGACACTCTGTTGGATTAAGAGATCGAGGGACGTCATCGAGCTGAACGTGTGCAGAACTCGGAGGTGTCGTACGTTCGGTACTTGATCGGTTGACTCGAGAAGACGTTCGACTACATCAACCGCGTTAAGTTAACGCTTCCTCTTTCGGTCTACGAGGATACGTGGACACACTCTCCCCCTCTCATTGCTATGCATCTCCTAGATAGATCTTGCGTGATCGTAGGATTTTTTTTGAAATTGCATGCTACGTTTCCCAATAGTGGCATCCGAGCCAGGTCTATGCGTAGATGATATGCACGAGTAGAACACAAAGAGTTGTGGGCGATAATAGTCATACTGCTTACCACCAACGTCTTACTTTTGTTCGGCGGTATTGTTGGATGAAGTGGCCCGGACCAACATTACATGACCATGTTCATGAGATCGGTTCTACCGACGTGCTTTGCACACAGGTGGCTGGCGGGTGTCTGTTTCTCCAACTTTAGTTGAATCAAGTTTGACTACGGCCGGTCCTTGTTGAAGGTTAAAACAACACACTTGACGAAAAATCGTTGTGGTTTTTGTGCCATTGGTTTGTACGGTTCATGCTAGCAGCCCATAGCAGCCACGTAAAACTTGCAACAAACAAAGTAGAGGACGTCTAACTTGTCTTTGCAGGGCATGTTGTGATGTGATATGGTCAAAACATGATGTGATATAAATATTGTTGTATGAAATGATCATGTTTTGTAAAAGTAATCGGCAACTGGCAGGAGCCATATGGTTGTCGCTTTACTGTATGAAATACAAACGCTATGTAATTGCTTTACTTTATCACTAAACGGTAGCGATAGTCGTAGAAGCAATGGTTGGCGAGACGACCACCACGATGCTACGATGAAGATCAAGGTGTCAAGCCGGTGACGATGGAGATCATGATGTTGCTTCGGTGATGGAGATCGTGAGCACAAGATGATGATGGCCATATCATGTCACATATTTTGATTGCATGTGATGTTTATCTTTATACATCTTATTTTGCTCAGTACGGCGGTAGCATTATAAGATGATCCCTCACTAAATTTCAAGGTATAAGTGTTCTCCCTGAGTATGCACTGTTGCGAAAGTTCTTCGTGCTGAGACACTATGTGATGATCAGGTTTGATAAGCTCTACGCTCAAATACAATGGGTGCAAGCCAGATTTGCACACGTGGAATTGTGACGCCCGGGTAATTAAGCTACAGAAACCCCCTCGTAGTGATGCCACATCACCTCGGTTACTATTGTTAAACTCGCGTTGATTAGGAACCGATTTAAATTCAAATTCAAAATCAAGGAAAACAACAAAAGTTTTCAAATGTTAAAACTAAAATGTTCGGGTTGTGACAAATGTTGCATAGGTAGTTATGGTGAAGAACCCATATTTAAATAAAACGTTTAAATGCACTCTAGTAAAAAAAACAGTGGCTGAACCAAATATTTAAATGATTTTACAATATTAAACAAATACAGACTAACCTATTTGCCTATCAAACTAAAGGTGATAGTAGCCTAAATTATAATACGATTTTTAGATGCAGTTCTTGTATTTTCAAACTAGTTTTGTTTTGTAATGAATTAAAATAGAAAAGAAAATAAGTAAAGAAAAGAAAACACAAAAAACAGAAAACAAAAGAACAAAAAAAAGAAAAAAATAGAAAAGAACCCCCCGGGCCTCGGCCCAGCAGGACACAGGCCCAGCCGGCCGACCCCCCACGCCCCTGAAACCCTAACCCCCATGCACCCACTCCCCCCCACTCGTCACACTCCTCCCCCTCCACTACTAGGAAAAGTGCTATGGCTGATATGGACATTAATGGTGCACCATATACGTGGTGCGCCACTGCTATATAGCAGTGACGCACCAGATACAGGTGCGCCATTAGTGTCCTCATTACTAATGGCGCACCAGACACACGGTGCGCCATTACTAGCAATTTTTTTTCCAAAACTATTAATTGCGCACCAGGGTAGGCGCACCACACTCCGTGTGCCACTAGTAACAATTTTTTTTACTTTTTTTTCAAAACTAGTAATGGCGCACCAGGGTACAGTGCGCCATTACTAGTTCAAACTAGTAATGGCGCACTGTCCATGGTGCGCCATTACTATCCGAGCCATACAAAAAATTCACCAAATGCACCCCCCTGGACCGCCTTTTCCAGTTAAAAAAAAGAGAATGATAGAAATGTCAAAAAATAAGAGAAAATAAGATTCCCATGTGATATGTGGTCTAGTTGTTAGCAAAATTTACAAACATGAATTTTCGACTTTTTTGCAAAATCTCTCGAGAATTTGTAAAATGATCATAACTTTTGCATACGAACTCCGATGAAAAAGTTTCTACTCGAAAAGTTACATCCGAATTGAACGGGGGGAACCTTGTTCAAGATTTTCAGAATCCCCAAAAACCTAACAGAAAAAAAGTTATGGGGCTTTTAAGATCTGGAGAGGCAAAAAAATTAAAAAAAAATCAAACTCAGTAATGAGGCACCTGCCCATGGTGCGCCATTACTATCTTCCCGCCTTCAAAATTCAAACTATATCAGAAAAATAAAAAAATTAGTAATGGCGCACCTGCCCATGGTGCGCCATTACTATGCCGTATATATGGGTGGGCGGGGTCCTCTTCTCCGTACCTCTTCATTGTTCTCCTCCACTCCATCTCCTCCTCTCCTCCACTCCATCTCCCCTCCTCTCCTCCACCATACTCCCCTCCTCCTCTCCGGCGACCTCCTCCTCCTCCTCCTCTCCAGCGACCTCCTCCTCCCTCCTCTCCTCTCGTCCCCTAACGGTTTCTCCTCCCTCCTCTCCGGTGATCTCCTCCTCCCTCCTCTCCGGTGATCTCCTCCTCCCTCCTCTCCGGTGAGCTCCTCCTCCCTCCTCTCCTCCCCTCCCCTCATGGTTTCTCCTTCCTCCTCTCCGGTGCTCCGGCGAACTCCTCTCCGGCGACCTCCTCCTCCTCTCCGGCGATGTAGGCGAGCTCCTCTCTGGTGACCTCCTCCTCCTCCTCTGCGGTGACATCGGCCCTCCTCTCCGGCGAACTCCTCTCCGGCAAAAGAACGCGGCAAAAGAACGTACAAAAAAACGAGAACAAAATTTGAAAAAATATCGTGCAACAAAAAAACGAGCAAAAAAAGGGCAAAAAATCGCGATCCAGATCCAAATTCAAAATTCAAAAATAGTAATGGCGCACGGTGGAGGTTAGACGGTGTGCCACTACTATTTTCCCGCCTTCAAAGTTTAGAAAAAAATCAAAAAAATTCAAAAAAAAGTTACCAGTGGCGCACTTGTAGCAATAGTAATGGCGCACTACAAGGTGCACCACGTTACCTGCAATACTAATGGTGCACCAGTGGTGCGCCATTAGTATTAGTTACTAATGGCGTGATGATAGTGGCGCACCTGTAGTGCGCCATTAATGGCCAAAACAGGTGCACCACTAACATGCCTTTTCCTAGTAGTGCTCCCGCGATCCAGATCGGATCGGGGCTCGCAGCGCCAACCGCCGCCCTGAGCCCGCACCACTGAGGGAGTCCTTGACTAAGGGGTCCTCGGGCGTCTGGCCTGTTATCTACTGGGCCGGACCGATGGGCTGTGAAGACATGAAGACCGAAGACTATACCCGTGTCCAGATTGGACTCTACTTGGCATGGAGGGCAAGCTTGGCGACCGACTATGTAGATTCCTTGTGATGTAACCGACTCCATGTAACCCTAGATCTCTCTGGTGTCTATATAAACCGGAGAGCGTAGTCCGGATAGGGATATACTCATTACCTTATTCATATAGGCTAGACTTCTAGGGTCTAGCCATTACGATCTCGTGGTAGATCAACTCTTGTAACGCTCATATTCATCAAGATCAATCAAGCAGGAAGTAGGGTATTACCTCCATAGAGAGGGCCCGAACCTGGGTAAACATCGTGTCCCCCGTCTCCTGTTACCATCGATCCTAGACGCATAGTTCGGGACCCCCTACCCGAGATCCGCCGGTTTTGACACCGACATTGGTGCTTTCAATGAGAGTTTCACTGTGCCGTCGCCAAGAGGGTTGATGGCTCTCCTTGTTGTCAAGGATAATATCATCTCCGGAGGAGCCCTGTCCCCAGGCCCGACCCTCTGGCTCGGCAGCTTCGTCATGACCGCCGGCTCGGCCCTTAAGCCGATGATGACCTCTCAAGTCATCGAAAATCGCCTTCGCGTTGATCCCGAATACTCCGCCCGCGTGGATCCAATGGAGTTATCGTCGTTGGACGAACTCCTGGATCAGATGGCCGCCTTGGGGGTCGCTACAGACTACGATCGGGTTGGGCTTAAACCTGACCAGAGAGAAATTAAAACTCCACGGATCACCCATCAGATAGCGGTAGTCGAGGAGGGGAGCAACTCTTCCACTATATTGAAGACGAACTATGTTCGGATCTCCGATCTTGAAGAGCCGAATATTCTCCGGCAGGAAGGTATGTCTCTTCCTTCGAACATAGAGTCGGATGACGAGCGCAAAAAATCAGTCGATATCCAGGAGCCCGAACTGTCAGGCCTGGTAGATCTCCAAACTTCGGATCCAAAATCGGGTCAGGGTTCGGATTCAATTCCACCCACCCGCCCGGACATATACGCTCTCAGGAGCACCAAACAACAGTCTCAGGAAACGGTCCACCACTTCTGGGCCAGATTCGTCCTTGTCAAAGACAAGGTAAAAGACTGCCGCGACGAAGACGCGATAGCAGCATTCTGCAACAACTGCGCGGACGAAGGTATCCTTAACGCCATCAATCGCCGCCGCATACCAAAGTTCGCTGACTTAGTAACTATCGTACAAAAGTACATCGCGATGGAAATGAAGGAAATATGCCCTAGAGGCAATAATAAAGTTATTATTTATTCCCTTATTTCATGATAAATGTTTATTATTCATGCTAGAATTGTATTAACCGGAAACATAATACATGTGTGAATATATAGACAAACAGAGTGTCACTAGTATGCCTCTACTTGACTAGCTCATTAATTAAAGATGGTTATGTTTCCTAACCATAGACATGAGTTGTCATTTGATTTACGGGATCACATCATTAGGAGAATGATGTGATTGACTTGACCCATTCCGTTAGCTTAGCACTTGATCGTTTAGTATGTTGCTATTACTTTCTTCATGACTTAAACATGTTCCTATGACTATGAGATTATGCAACTCCCGTTTACTGGAGGAACACTTTGTGTGCTACCAAACGTCACAACGTATCTGGGTGATTATAAAGGTGCTCTACAGGTGTCTCCGAAGGTACTTGTTGGGTTGGCGTATTTCGAGATTAGGATTTGTCACTCCGATTGTCGGAGAGGTATCTCTGGGCCCACTCGGTAATGCACATCACTATAAGCCTTGCAAGTATTGTAACTAATGAGTTAGTTGCAGGATGATGTATTACGGAACGGGTAAAGAGACTTGCCGGTAATGAGATTGAACTAGGTATTGAGATACCGACGATTGAATCTCGGGCAAGCAACATACCTATGACAAGGGAACAACATATGTTGTTATGCGGTTTGACCGATAAAGATCTTAGTAGAATATGTAGGAGCCAATATGAGCATTCAGGTTCCGCTATTGGTTATTGACCGAAGACGCGTCTCGGTCATGTCTACATAGTTCTCGAACCCATAGGGTCCGCACGCTTAAAGTTCTGTGACGATTTGTATTATGAGTTTATGTGTTTTGATGTACCGAAGGTAGTTCGGAGTCCCGGATGAAATCGGGGACATGATGAGGAGTCTCGAAATGGTCGAGACGTAAAGATCGATATATTGGACGACTATATTCGGACATCGGAAAGGTTCCGAGTGATTCGGGTATTTTCGGAGTACCGGGGAGTTACGGGAATTCACCGGGAGAAGTATTGGGCCTTATTGGGCCATACGGGAATAGAGGAGAGAGGCCAAAAGGAAGGAGGCGCGTGCCCCCCCTCTGGTCCGAATTGGACAAGGGGTGCAGCCCCCTTTTCCTTCTCCCTCTCCCCCTCTTTCCTTCTCTCCTACTCCAGAAAGGAAAGGGGAATCCTACAAGGACTTGGGAGTCCTAGTAGGACTCCCCACCAGTGCGCCCCTCTAGGGCCGGCCTCTCCCTCCCTCCTTTATATACGGGGGCAGGGGGGCACCTCTAGACACAACAATTGATCTCTTGATCTCTTAGCCGTGTGCGGTGCCCCCCTTCACCATAATCCACCTTGATCATATCGTAGCGGTGCTTAGGCGAAGCCATGCGTCTGTAGCATCATCACGCCGTCGTGCTGACATAACTCTCCCTCGAAGCTCTGCTGGATCGGAGTTCGTGGGATGTCATCGAGCTGAACGTGTGCTGAACTCGGAGGTGCCGTGTGTTCGGTACTTGGATCGGTCGGATCGTGAAGACGTACGACTACATCAACCGCGTTGTCATAACGCTTCCGCTTTCGGTCTACGAGGGTACGTGGACACACTCTCCCCTCTCGTTGCTATGCATCACCATGATCCTGTGTGTGCGTAGGATTTTTTTTTGAAATTACTACGTTCCCCAACAGGAAAGCGCCTGGAAAACTCAGACAACTTGCTGGGAACCATCCTGACTCCCCCTACAGGCGAAAAGGACGCACCCCCGTGGCACGCCTAGTCGAACAGTCAAAAAACGTAAACCCATTACGTTGCACGACACCGTTCTGGAGGGATGGCTCAATGGCCCATGCAAAACACACACGGCGCCAGATACCGTGGCAACCCACAGCCTTAGAGCATGTTAGATACTTCGGCGGGTAGCCAAGAGCGGCGAGGACATCCTTATCAAGGACACCCCAGAACAACATCCTCCAGCAAACGATGACAATAGAGTATTGACAGTCTTCGAGACATTGGCTTCAAACAATAAGCTTAAAAGGGCCCTGCGCGATCTCGCTGAAGTTTTCCAGGTCGCTGCAATTGACCCCTGGAACGACACGGCCATAACCTTTAACGCCAGTGACGAACCTAAATACAGAACAGTCCGAGCGCCAGCTGCATTAGTCCTCAGTCCCATCGTGGACGGTTTTCGACTTACAAAAGTCCTCATGGACGGCGGCAGCGGACTAAACCTCATTTACGAGGACACGCTCCACAAGATGGAAATAGATAGGAGCCGCATCGAGAAAAGAAGCACAACCTTTCGAGGTATCATTCCCAGCCGGGAAGCGCGGTGTGCGGGAAAAATTACACTTGATGTGGTGTTTGGCACGCCGGAAAATTATCGGCCCGAGGAAATAACTTTCCAGGTGGCCCCTTTCAACAGTGGATACCACGCCCTGTTAGGGCGAGAGGCCTTCATGCACTTTCAAGCCATACCTCATTATGGGTATATGAAGCTAAAAATGTCTAGGCCTAATGGAATAATCACCCTCGTCACCGATCCGGACATAGCACTCCGCGGCGAGAACAAAACCGCATCCTTGGCCCTCGGGGCATTGTCTGAGGCCCTTGCGGCTGAAGAACTAACCGCACTACGCTCCATTGTGGATAGAGATGATGTTATCCTGGACAAACGACCCAAATCTACTTCCTTCAAGCCAGCAGAAGAAACGGTCAAATTTCATGTCCATCCAACAGACCCGAAGAAGACAACCTCCATCAGAGCGCACCTCAGCCCCGTAGTAGACGCCGCACTACGAAACTTCTTGCGCGAAAACTGGGATATATTCGCCTGGCACCCCTCAGATATGCCAGGAATCCCGCGCGAGTTGGCCGAACACAGCCTCAACATACTAAAGGGATATAAGCCGGTCAAACAAACACTGCGGCGCTTTTCCGAACCCAAACGACAAGCTATGGGGGAGGAGCTAGCCAAACTCATCGAGGCCGGATTCATCAAAGATATTAAACATCCGGACTGGCTGGCGAACTTAGTAATGGTACCAAAAAAGGATAAATCCTGGCGCCTATGTGTCGACTTCAAAGACCTTAACAAGGCTTGCCCTAAGGATCCCTTCCCTCTTCCCCGCATTGATCAAATCATTGACGCTACCGCAGGTCATGACTCGCTGTGCTTACTTCATGCATATTCCGGATACCATCAAATCAAAATGAAGGAGTCCGATCAAGCCGCAATAACATTCATTACGCAGTACGGGCCATTTTGCTTCAACACCATGCCTTTCGGGCTCAAGAACACCGGCGCCACCTACGAGCGCATGATCCAAACATGCCTCGAGAAACAGATCGACAAGACAGTGAAGGCCTACGTGGACGACGTCGTCATCAAAACTAGACATGTCGAAACACTAATAGACGATTTGCGTCTCACATTTGACAACCTCCGCACATACGACATCAAGCTTAACCCAGAAAAGTGCGTCTTCGGCGTCCCGGCCGGAAAACTACTGGGCTTCATTGTCTCCAACAGAGGAATTGAAGCAAATCCAGCCAAAATCCGAGCTCTGTCGCGGTTGGCCACGACAACCGAACTCAAACAGGTCCAAAAACTCGTCGGGTGCGTGTCAGCTTTAAGCCTCTTTATCTCCAGGTTGGGGGAAAAGGCGCTGCCCCTTTATCGCCTGCTACGGCGCACCGATAACTTCGAATGGACAGACGCAGCGACAACCGGACTGGAAGAAATAAAAGCCCTTTTGGCAAGCAACCCAATCCTGGCCGCGCCAAACGTCGGTGAACCAATGCTCCCATATATATATATATATATATCGGCAACACACCAGGTGGTGAGCGCCGTACTTGTCGTCGAACGAGAACAGGATGGACACAAATTTCCGCTCCAAAAGCCGGTATACTACGTATCCACCGTCCTTACACCATGCAAATCCCGGTACCCTCACTATCAAAAGATAACATATGCAGTCTTCATGGCATCTCGAAAATTGCGGCACTACTTTCAGGAGTGCTCGATCACGGTGGCTTCCGAAGTGCCCCTCAATGATATAATCAATAACCGGGATGCAATGGGCCGGATTGCCAAATGGGCCATTGAGCTCCCGCCATTCGACATCATGTACAAACCACGTCGAGCCATCAAATCCCAGGTACTGGCTGACTTCATCGCCGAATGGACAAAAGCCGAACTCTCTAAAGAGTACGGCGCGTATTCCAACTGGGTCATGAATTTTGACGGCTTCAAAATGTTGGCAGGGCTAGGGGCGGGCGTCGTATTAACGCCCCCCACAGGAGATATCGTCCAGTACGTACTCCAAATATTATACACAGACTCCAACAACGCAGCCGAATACGAGGCCTTGCTACATGGCCTTCGGATGGCCGTATCAATGGGCATACAACGCCTGGAGGTGCGCGGGGACTCAAACCTTGCAATATCCCAAATTAATGGAGACTTTGATGCCAAAGATCCAAAGATGGCAGCTTATCGCAATGCCGTCTTGAAGATGTCGGCTCGGTTCGAGGGACTCGAATTTCATCACATCGCCCGTGAAAGTAATCAGGCAGAAGACGTACTTGCTCGCATCGGCGCTAAGCGCGACCCCGCCCACCTAACATCTTCCTCGAAAGGCTCTTTAAGCCATCAGTGGTGTGGCAAGGGGGAGACACAACGACAGTCCTGTTCCGAACACAAACACAGATAACGAACACGCCGATATCATCGGAGGCTCAGCCACCGAAATAACACCATCGGCCCACCTCATCATGGCAGTAATTGCCCCGTGGACCGAACCATTCTTGGCCTACTTTAATAGGAAGGAGCTCCCAGAAGATCAGAACGAGGCTCGCCGCATCGTCCGGCGTTCGAAAGCCTATAAAGTTCATGAAGGAGAGCTCTACAAGAAAAGCACTACCGGAGTCCTTCAAAGGTGTATCTCCGAGGAGGACGGGCGGCAACTCTTGGCAGAAATTCACGCCGGTCTCGGTGGGCACCACGCAGCAGCCCGGGCACTTGTCAGCAAGGCCTTCCGAACAGGATTTTATTGGCCTACGGCCCGGGCAGATGCACATGACCTCGTCCAGCGCTGCGTTGGATGCTAACTCTTCGCCAACCAAAGCCATATGCCCCCAACCGCCCTACAAACAATCCCCATTACATGGCCCTTCGCGGTCTGGGGCTTGGACATGGTTGGACCCCTTAAAGGGGGAAGCCATAAGAAAAAATATCTGCTAGTCATGGTGGACAAATTCACCAAGTGGATAGAGGCTAAACCAGTCAAAACGACCGAGTCCGGACCGGTGCTTGCGTTTATATCCGATGTGGTACACCGCTACGGTGTACCGCACAACATCATCACCGATAACGGTTCAAATTTCACAGCTGATGAGGTGAAAACCTGGTGTGCTAATCTGGGCATTAAGCTCGATTACGCCTCTGTCTACCACCCGCAAACAAACGGTCAAGTCGAGCGAGCTAATGGTCTTATTATGAGCGGCATCAAACCCAGACTAGTGCGGTCTTTGAAAGAATTAGACAAGCACTGGGTCGAGGAGCTCGACTCCGTACTCTGGGGGCTGCGGACCACGCCCAAACGTACTACCGGATACACACCTTTCTTCCTGGTGTACGGTGCAGAGGCTGTATTGCCCTGCGATATTACACATGACTCACCTCGAGTGCGTATGTACGAAGAGAAAGAGGCCAAGTTGGATCGGCAGGACAGCCTAGACGCCCTGGAGGAGGAGCGCGACGTCGCCAAAGCCCGTTCAGCATTTTATCAGCAGCAGGCTCGAAGATATCAAAGCAGAGAAGTACGGGCCAAGACTTACAATGTTGGCGAACTCGTTCTACGCTTGCCGGAGAAGAAAAAGGACAAACTCAAGCCCAAATGGGAGGGTCCCTTCATAATTGACGAAGTTCTTACCGGAGGAGCGTACCGTCTTCGTGACGCATCAGACAATCGCCTAGCGCCAAACCCCTGGAACGCGGCCAGACTCTGAAGGTTCTATGCCTAGCACCGAACCCTTTGTTAGTCTCCTTCTCCCTTATTGTTTCCATAACTCTTACCCCCTTTCACACAATTTTTTTCGCTTTAAAGCTCTCATTCGGCTTGACCGAACACTGCTGACGTACACATTTTTACATATGTACGCCCATTATACCTTGGGGTTTCTTCAACAGAAGCTTGTTAATATTACTTTTCCGAGCATCAAGCTCATCACACATGCGCATTTTCCCCGTATGTCTTTTCTCCACCATTATATGCATCGATATGACTTAAGTTTTGGCCAAACTGGGTTGCCTGGATCCTGTGCTTACCCCTACGTTCCCGATTGTTCGGCTAGGTGGTAAAGGGAGCACCTCTGCGATTGTTACTGCCGGGTCATCCGGATGTGTACCTCAGACTGGGTGAAGCCGAAAGCTAGCGTTCTTAAGGGAATATTCGGTCGGTGGATGAAAAATGTTTTTGCACTCACTCTATTGTGAACCCCCAGAAGCTATACACACTTTGATTTTCACATCACAATTCAGACATGTCTACTAATGCATGCACACCCAGGGAAAGGAACCCTTAACGGAACTTCTCCCTGGAAGATGTTTCTTACAATCGCAATGTAATATAACATAACTAGCCGGATACAACTTGTCTGTTCAAGCAACTATGACCCCTACGCTTAGTTTTCCACGCATACCCCGGCCTACTCAGCCGTGACGGTATTCGGAAACACTCCGCACCTTCGGGTCTGGAGGTTGAAGCGAAAAGGTCGGCCATGACAAATGATATACAATTCAGCTAGAATTCCACATGGTGAGGAAAGTACGTAGTCACTTGGACTCAAACACTTCTGCCTCTATACCATCTAACAGGCAGTCTAACTTACAATCCTGTTGGGAATATTTGGCGGCCACCTCTACTTGGTCATATACTAAACTAACGTGAATTTCTTCCCCATTTGACCCTAGCGGTCCGACCCGAGCCATGTGATTAGGATCAAGCTTGGTATACCGAGTTTTCACCATGGCCCAAGCCTCTCGCGCACCCTCTCGGCAGGCCGATATCTTCCATAGCCGGATACGTCGCCGCACTCCTTTAAACATCTCTATAAGCTCCTCCATACTTCCTGGAGGGGAGGCGGATGGCCATAGAGCCTTGCCAACGCTCCATATCGCCAGCCGAGCCTGTTCGTGCAGTCGCGATAGCTCTTGCAGCAGATCACTCGATGATCTGGACACCTCCTCTTCAGGACGGCCCGTCATTATACCTGCAATCATAACTATATCAATTCCATCTACCTCCGAACTACTTTAAAAATAGTTCAGACACATACTGAATACGCCGCCCCGGAGCTTCTTGTTCTCCTTCACGGAATCGGCTAGCTGGGCCCGCACATCTTTCAGCTCTTCGCCTAGCTGGGTCTTGCAATCCTGGAGCTGGTTTTTCTCAATAATGGCCTGCTTCAGCACACGATCGCCTGTAGCTTGTAGCCTTTTGGCTTCTTGCTCATTCGCTTGCGCGACTTCCAATGCCTCTTTGAGTCCCCCTGACCATTATGTCATGGTATAAGCAAGACTGTTAGTATTCAGGGCATATAAGTATATTTTCTCGTTGGAGGGAAATATTACCGGGTGACGCCTTCTTGGACTCTTTCAGTTCGGCGGTAGCAGCATTTAGCTGCGTCCGATATCGTTCCAGCTCTTAGGATAGCATGTTGTTCTTCTCTGTAAGAACCTGGTCATACAACGGTCCTTAAATCAGTTGTACCAACTGCTTTCAGTCCCGGCGGCTACTGGCATAGGCTATCCTTTTTTGACAAAGTAAATTTACCTGCACATCTGTCAGATATTGCCTCGTGGCTTTTCTAAGCCCGTCTCGAGCAGCTCGGATGTATGCGTCGCCCGAGCTAAAGGCATTAAATGCCTCGTCCAAGAACTTCGGGTCTCGTAAAACAGCCCTGCAGCGCCGATGATTCATTGCGCTCTCTACTTCCGAGTTGGTAACAGACATATTGTCCGAACCCTCGGCCGAAGGGCAGTCCGACTTTGTTCCCACATCGGCCCCCGTCTCCCCGATTGGATCTAAATCTTGGTTGTTGGGAATGCGGCCGGCCGAACCCCCGGACACAGTTTGGTGAACCTTTTTCCTGTAATCAAACAGGCGCATAGGTCACAGTCGGATACGGCCACTGAAAAATATATTTATCCGTACCTCCTCGGTGAAGGCCTGGCGGTGCCTTCAACGGCCCTCCTCTTCGAAGGTCTGTCCGGCGCAAGAACTGATTTCCTTGGTATCGCCGAACGCCTCCCCTGTAGAACGCGCGACAATGCGGTGGGTGACGCAGAGTAAGAGCACCCTTTCAGAGAAGGTGTTTCTTGATTACTTACCTGTGAAGCAGGAAGAAGACCAGGGTAGTCGGCGATGATGGCCACTTCTGTGCCATCATAGCTCGTCTGGTAAAACACCCCGTCCGCGAGCACCAAAAATATATCCGGATCCTGTTCAAACCCGGGATCAAGCTCCCGGTTGTGATCCTCCGGCTGCGGGCGGGACTATGAAATCCCTCGGTGACCTTTCGCCAGTGCTGTCATAAGCAAACAAACTAGGAATTTATCAAAGGCAATTCGGAGATGGAAGGAGCAAAAACAGAGGGGTTGGGCCTTACCCAACTGGGAGGGTTATACATATAGTACCCGTCTCTGAGTTTGATGCGAAGAAATTCTTTTTCCTCCCCTTTGGACAGTTCGGCTAATATCTTAGCCAAAGCGGCAGGGGTGTCCGGACCTTTCCGGCTGCAGCGAGAGGCGTCATCCTCCCCATTGTAGTGCCACATTGGAAGCCCTGTGTATTGGAGAGGCTGAACCCCTCACGCTATGGAGATCGCCATAACCTCCATTACTGTGAGCCCGGACTGAGCGAGCTCTTTTATCTTGCTCATCAGCTGACGAACCTCCGCGTCGTCTTCCTCTTCAAGGCTCCGGGGACACCAACTGTGGCGTTTCTTCAGCGGGACGCCCGCAAATTCAGGAAGACCCTTTCGAATCGGGTCAGGAAGCGCGACGTCCTCAATATAGAACCATTCGGAGGGCCATTCATCAGGAGCCTTCCTTGGAGTGCCGGATAGATATCCGATATCGGTGACGCGCCATACTTCGGCTCCGCCCACTTCAAATATTGACCCTTCCTGATTGCGCGGGACGAGACAGAACAACTTCCTCCACAACTCGAAATGAGCCTCGACGCCCAGGAATAGTTCACACAAAGTGACATAACCCGCAATATGCAGAATAGAGGCCCGAGTGAAGTTGTGCAGCTGGAGGCTGTAGTACTCCAGAAGCCCTCAGAGGAACAGATGGATTGGAAATCCAACGCCTCTTAGCAGATAGGGGACAAAACACACTCACTCTCCCCCGGACGGGTTGGGGAAATCCTCTTCCTGAGTCCCCTCATTGAAGGAAGCTAGCCCCGTTTGGACAGGGACTAGATCTGCAGGGGGAAGAAATCCCTGCGTTTGCAACTTCGTCAATTGGCTATGAGAGACAGAACACCTCTCCCACTCGCCTTTCTCTGGGCCGGGACGAGCGGAGGAGCTGGGAACACTGGCCATGCTGGAATGGTTTCTCCTAAGCAGTCTCTGGGATTTCCTCTGCGTAGCGCTGAATGGATCTAGGATTCGACCTCTCTAAATAGGCGCACTTCCTTGCGTAGACGGGGTTTTATTCACAAAAATACCCTGACTTTCCACATTCGCTCGACACGTGGAGGACAAAGATTATTTAAACACGCATAAACCAAGGAGGCGACATTGGATCAATGGCCGAATACATTACTTGGAGATCATCGAAGGAGGAACCCACCTTGCAACGCCGAAGACTATCTACACGCCAAACACCTCGTCATTGAAGCCTGGTTCGGGGGCTACTGAGGGAGTCCAGGACTAAGGGGTCCTCGGGCGTCCGGCCTGTTATCTACTGGGCCGAACTGATGGGCTGTGAAGACATGAATACCGAAGACTGTACCTGTGTCCGGATTGGACTCTACTTGGCGTGTAGGGCAAGCTTGGCGACCGACTATGTATATTCCCTTTGATGTAACCGACTCCATGTAATCCTAGATCTCTCCGGTCTCTATATAAACCGGAGAGCGTAGTCCGGATAGGGATATACTCATTACCATATTCATATAGGCTAGACTTCTAGGGTCTAGCCATTACGATCTCGTGGTAGATCAACTCTTGTAACACTCATTCATATTCATCAAAATCATTCAAGCAGGAAGTAGGGTATTACCTTCATAGAGAGGGCCCGAACCTGGGTAAACATCGTGTCCCCCGTCTCCTATTACCATCGATCCTAGATGCATAGTTCCGGACCCCCTACCCGAGATCCGCCGGTTTTGACACCGACAGCCACCTCGCCGGCCTGCCTCCTCCTCCTCGCCGGCCTACACCTCCTCACCGCGTCGCCGTCGTCTCCGTCTCCTCACCGCGCCCCACTGCCCCTTACCCTACGACCCCGCCGTGAGCACCGCTCCTTCTCCTCTGCCCCACTTCGCCGCACACGTGTTCGCCCCCCGCACCGCTGGCCTCCTGCAGCCACTGCCGCTCGCCCGCTGGTGCCACACCGAGCGCGCGTCGCACCATCCGCGCCTCACGCGTGGCCGCCTCTGCTTCCCCTCGACGCGCCGTCGCCCGTGGCGTTGGCCCGCTACTTCTGGCCACGCCGCTGCCGCCCGCTTCGTGCCGCCACGCGGCCGCACTCACGTGCTGCCCAGCGCCCGCATGGTCACTCACCGGTCCGGCGCGCCACCGTCACCCCCTATTGCACTGCGCGCCGCCCGCCTCACGCCGCAGCGCTTTCGCGTGGGCTCGCCTCCAGACGCCGCCCCAGCGCTCGGGCTTCCCGCTGGTCGCCTCGGCCCTCTGCGCGGCACCTCCTGTCGCCGCCGTCTCCCCTCCGCCCGGCGCACTTGCTCAGGCAGCCATGGCCACCGGGCGCGTCGGCTCCGCCCACCGTCGCCACGACTACGCCCCCAGCGCCTCGCCGGCGCCCGGGCGCGTCTCCTCACCGTGGCCTCGGGCATGGGCGCCACGCCTTGTGGCGCCCGCGCCGTAACCCACAGCCCGCTAAGGCCCCTGTCCCAATGGTAGCCGGGGCCCACGCCCAGAACGGTTAAAAAAGGGATTTTTTTTAAAAATAATAATAAATAAAATTGATTAATTAAAGAATTAATTAACCTAATTAATTCTATATTAGTTTAACCTAATCATTTTAGTTAACTACTTAAGCCTAACTAATTAACCTAAACCCCGATTAACCTAAACAATGTACGACAGGTGGGTCCCACTGGACCCACACGTCAGTTTGACAAGTCAACACCTCTGTTGACTGCTGATGTCATGATGACGTCAGCATGCACTGTTCTAGATAATGTTGAATTATATTAATTAAATAAATTGTAAAAATGATTTAAAACTTTAGAAAATCATATAAAATGAATCATAGCTCAGATGAAAATACTTTCTCCATGAAAGTTCCTCAAAACGACGAGACGAATCCGGATACGCAGCCCGTTCGTCCGCCACACACCCCTAGCATATCGAACACGCAACTTTCTCCCTCCGGTACATCTGTCTGAAAATGCAAAACACCGGGGATACTTTCTCGGATGTTTCCCCCCTTCGCCAGTATCACCTCTTACCGCGTTAGGGCACACCTAACACCTCTGTTTGCTTTGTCATGCATCGTTATGCATCTGTTTGCATTGTATTCATTGTTTCTTCCCCCTCTTCTCTCGGGTAGACTACGAGACCGACGCGCTCTTTGGTGCCTGACCGACCACGCTGTTGTTGACGACCCTCCTTCTTGCGAGCAACCAGGCAATCCCCCCCTTGATCACCAGATATCGCCTATTCTTCTCTATACTGCTTGCATTAGAGTAGTGTAGCATGTTACTGCTTTCCATTAATCCTATTCTGCTGCATAGCATGTCTTTGCCACTACTGTTGTTACCTTTACCTGCAATCCTACATGCTTAGTATAGGATGCTAGTATTCTATCTATGGCCCTACATTCTTGTCCGTCTGCTGTGCTATACTATCAGGCTGTGATCACTTGGGAGGTGATCACGGGTTTATACTATATAATTTATACATGATACATGTGGTGACTAAAATCGGTTCGGCTCGTGGAGCACCCGCGAGTGATTCACGGATTGGGGGCTGAAAGGACCTTTGTCCCAACGGCCCTCTGGGTGGATCTTTGTGGCGGAGCGACAGGGCAGGTTGAGACCGCCTAGGTGAGAGGTTGCCCTGGCCCTGGTCGGTGTCCGCGGTTACATCAATTAACATGCTTAACGAGATCTTGGTATTTGATCTGAGTCTGGCCACTGGCCTATATGCACTAACCAACTACGCGGGAACAGTTATGGGCACTCGACGTCGTGGTATCAGCCGAAGCCTTCGTGACGTCAGCGACTGATCCGCGCGCGTCGGATTGGTCCGCGTGACGCAACTTCCTTTGAAATGGAGGTTGCTAGGTCTGCTTCCGGCCGCCCACGCAACGTGCAGCTGTGCAATGGGCCCAGACCCCTGCGCGCTTAGGATTAGACCGGCGTGTTGACCTCTCTGTTGTGCCTAGGTAGGGCTGCGACGTGTTGATCTTCCGAGGCCGGGCATGACCCAGGAAAGTGTGTCCGGCCAAATGGGATCGAGCGTGTTGGGTTATGTGGTGCACCCCTGCAGGGAAGTTTATCTATTCAAATAGCCGTGATCCTCGGTAATAGGACGACCCGGAGTTGTACCTTGACCTTATGACAACTAGAACCAGATACTTAATAAAACACACCCTTCCAAGTGCCAGATACAACCCGGTGATCGCTCTCTAACAGGGTGACGAGGAGGGGATCGCCGGGTAGGATTATGCTATGCGATGCAACTTGGTGAACTTACCATCTAATCTCTTCTACATGCTGCAAGATGGAGGCTGCCAGAAGCGTAGTCTTTGATGGGATTAGCTATCCCCCTCTTATTCTGGCATTCTGTAGTTCAGTCCACTGATATGGCCCTTTACACATATACCCATGCATATGTAGTGTAGCTCCTTGCTTGCGAGTACTTTGGATGAGTACTCACGGTTGCTTTCTCCCTCTTTTCCCCCTTTCCTTTCTTCTGGTTGTCGCAACCAGACGCTGGAGCCCAGGAGCTAGACGCCACCGCCGCCGACGAATCCTACTACACCGGAGGTGCCTACTACTACGTGCGGGCTGCCGATGATGACCAAGAGTAGCTTAGGAGGATCCCAGGCAGGAGGCCTGCGCCTCTTTCGATATGTATCCCAGTTTGTGCTAGCCATCTTATGGCAACTTGTTTAACTTATGTCTGTACTCTGATATTGTTGCTTCTTGACTTCGTCTATGATCGAGCACTTGTATTCGAGCCCTCGAGGCCCCTGGCTTGTACTATGATGCTTGTATGACTTATTTTATTTTTAAAGTTGTGTTGTGATATCTTCCCATGAGTCCCATATCTTGATCGTACACGTTTGCGTGTATGATTAGTGTATGATTGAATCGGGGGCGTCACAAGTTGGTATGAGAGCCGACTGCCTCTAGGAATCCCCCTTCCACACTCCTTGTCCGAAGTCGAGTCTAGACATTGCAAAAAAATTTACTAACATGGCTGTGTGACTTACGGGCCCACGTCTCCGTTTGGGTGGTATTAGGATATTTCATTCCTTGACTATACTCTGGGACTCTCATCTCTCTTCTATTCGGGTTAAATGAATTTTGATAAATCTAACATTAGGACCTCGTGATCATTTTCACCCGGAGAGCCCCTTCACTCTAGATAATGGCTTGATTCATTAGAAGACCCCAAAGATACTCTCTGATGTTATCTCGAGAACTTGTGTTCATCGCGTCTGCAATTCCCCTTCCACCGTCAATCCTTACGGATAACTACATGCACATGTCATTCTTACACTCATCCCTAGTTGGTCTTGTTATTACAAGATACCCTGTAATACTCGTCCTTGTTCCAAGAATCCCTTGTGCCACTGCCTTGCGGTTCCTTGCCACAAAAATATCCCTATGATTTGTTTCTTCACACTTATCGAAGAACTGTTCATTACTAGTTGTTCATAGGATTCACTAGATACATTGAAATACTACCCGATCTTTCGGTAGTCCTTCTGCAAATACTTGTCTGCTTGCATTCTGGACAATTCCATTTTACTAGCAATAACCATTAAAATCCTTGTGATTGACATTTTGATCGTGTTGATTCAACATGTGTGTGAAAGCACACAATCATCAGTTATTCCCTGGAAATTTCCTTCCGGCTCAGACGTCATTTTAAACGTGAGTTGGTTCTCAAGCAATCCAACTGCCGTCGATTGTACCCTAAACCTACTCCACTTATCCATCCTTAATCAGAGTTTTTGCCTCTGAGCCCTTGATTTGGAAATTATGATTCTTTGCCTTTGAGCTTTGAGTTAGTCAGTTGTTTCTATAATCTAAGGCCTTTGCATTGATTCTTCCTCTGGTTATGCGCCGATGCACACATCAGCTCCGTTATGAACCGTTGGGTCCTTTGTTGAATTATCATCCAACAGCGTCCTTCGTATCCAAAAATCTCGAGAAGTTCTTTCCCTGTTACATAATGCCATTGATAAATCTTACTCTCTGTTTTGGCCACCCATGCTCTTCTCTCGAGATGGTGATGTTTACTATGAAGTTTGTGGTATATGTTCCTAAAATGCCCCGATGGGTTGAACCAACGCCTCCCCTAATCTGTGTGAACCCGAAAGATTTCACGGGTCATACTTATCTGGTATTGCGCCAGGTAAAACTTTCAGCAACTAATGTCATTTTTGAAATACGAGAGATGAATGGAAGGTTATGCATTGAAGACGTGGGAGTCGACCTTGAACCTTTGTGTTCTTGCCCATGGACTCGATGTAGATCCTATCATGGAAGCTTCTTGTAATAATAACTATTTTTCTTGATATAATATGCTTTGGTATCGGTGGATTGATCCTTTGCAATCGTGGTTCCGACCATATGTTCTTCTCTGATCCCATTTCTCGGGCAAGTCTAAGCACTTGTCTTCTGTGGATCAATACACCAGTCCAACCATTACTCTGATCTATCATTGAGTATTACACTCTGGTATCTCGAGAATATCATGGAACTGCATAACTTTTTATGGGTTCTCCATCAAATGTTATTTCTCACCGAATCCAATTTTTCCTGGGTTCTGGGTTGTCGTCAACCGAGAACACCGAATAGTGAATTGAGTCCGTACTCCGATTCAATAACTCTTAAGTAATTTCCGTTGCTTATGAGTTTAATCCTTCAAGTCATTCCTAGCCTGATTGGCCATATCATTATCATGGTAAATTTTAACTGTGCTACCTGGTCCTTTCTTCCCGGAGCACAATTTTCGACGATGAGCTAAGCTTACGTCGATTTTCCTCGTCATATCATTTCGCCTTGAACAGCAAGCTTGATTTCGAGTTTGTGTCGTACTCGTGGTTACAACAACTTTTCGCTTCATCATTCCTTTGACTTGATGTCATCGCCGATCGATTACATCTTCATGAAGTCTCCCGACCATTGTGTCATGATCATCATCAACATTCTGAGATCTTCCAGGATATCAATCAAATTCATGATGTGAAATACCATCCTTGCTCCTCGATGATTTGTGTTATCACCCGCAACATTCTTGCTTTCCCCCCAACGCAAACTTGTTCATGTTTTGTGTTGTATCTTATTTCCTTGCTATCTAGCTTATATTATGTTCTGCCTTGAAGTGTTACTGTCTATTATGTCAAGGATGTTGTGAGGATTGCTCCAGCTCTTAAGAATTCTTGGTATAGTGATACTTCTCACCATCACCATTCTTTCTTGGTTCCCGTGTTGATTCTAACCGGGGTACCAACAAGTGAACGGTGTTGTTTGGATTCTGTACTTCTGGCAACCCTAATGCTTTGAAGTTAATGATCGACAGTTCATTCTTAGACCAATGGTTATCGAATCACCATTCTAACATTGGTCGTGCTATCGAGCCCATATCGGGTGCAACTTTCAACCAATGTTTAAATATGTATGTTTTCCTCGAGCATAAATCATTATATCATTTGATCTACCAAATGATATCTCCTTGTTCACATAATTGTGGAAATCCATCTTTTTGGAAATCTCGATGAGTTTTCGCTGAGTCCGTCAGCCACCGCCTCATCCTCTCCTTAGTTTAATGATGAACTCTCGTTTCGGAACTCACTCCCATAGTTCATTCCCTGAGTCTGAGGTATCCTAACACCAATCAGATCTAAATCTCGGTCAGATATGATGGTTGGAACATTTTCCAAGAGTCATAACATTGGTCTTTATATCACCCGGTAAGGTGATGTCATGCCTAGCACACTTGACCGGAGGACCTAGTGTTAAAGTTTCGTTCTTAACAAGGTTAACCATTTTTTCCACGAGGAAATTGAATGCCTTGTTTAATAGGTTTATCCTGATGAATCCTTTGTGTATCCAAAGTCTGACCTTTGCTTGAAGACCTTGTCAATACTATCTCGAAGCATGTCTGTGGTGCTCCGATTTTCAACAAGAACATTTGAAGCCCAATACTAAATGTTACTTGCTCAATTATCCAAACAGCATTGCATGGGTAATGTCATGAAATTTCTCTCCCCTTTCCTAAAGAGTTTTCTACATTATATCCTGCCAAGGATATCATGCTCTGCTTGTCCTTGGGAAGGATATCCCCATGATATATGTGTTTAAACACATTTTCCTTTCCATTGTTTGGTTTAACCTTTCTTGTGATCTATATGATCCAAGCAGTAATATTCTCCTGCTTATGTATATACCTGGGTGTACAATTCTGTTAGCTAGACCCTGTTACTATTGTTGATGACATTTCGGTAGCCACCGATGGACGAGAACCTTGCCTATTGGCCCGCCTCATTCAGTGAGCAGGAAAATGGTTCTCTTCGTCCCTCGCCCTTGGTATCGATGTTGTTGCCGACATAACTGACAGGCTACCCTCTGACACGCCCATAACCCACAGTTCCACAGGATCGAAACCTCACTCTCCTGTACAACCCCTGTTCCCAAAGTATTCCTCGCGCGTGGCCTCGTATGTAATTCACGGGCCACCGTCCCAAGTGATCTATTCTGGTAACAGACACAATACTCAATCTCGTTGCTCTGGACCCCTTTCGCATGTTGTTTCAGACATCGAACGATTGCCTATCCGTTTGAAACTTCTCATGGCACCTTCTTACTTTGCTCTCGATAACTTCTTAAGTTTCAATTCGAGAGATACTTATGCTTCTCCCCTTGAGTTAACCGTCCGATGATCAATTTTGTTAGAATCCAGCCTTATAGAGTTTCCCCCCTCTTATCCTTTCGTAAGTCCGGTGAAGATCTTGAAGGAAGGACAACAATTTCATCATGATGCATTGAGGCATAGGAGTGAAGACATCAATGCTATGGATTGACCTCTTTGAGGAGAGCAACCAAAGACGAGAAGATCCGTTAGACTTTTGTAACCAGAACTTCCCCCCTTACACCCCTCTTAAATCTCGGGACGAGATTTCTTGTAGTGGAGGAGAATTGTGACGCCCGGGTAATTAAGCTACAGAAACCCCCTCGTAATGATGCCACATCACCTTGGTTACTATTGTTAAACTCGCGTTGATTAGGAACCGATTCAAATTCAAATTCAAAATCAAGGCAAACAACAAAAGTTTTCAAATGTTAAAACTAAAATGTTCGGGTTGTGACAAATGTTCCATAGGTAGTTATGGTGAAGAACCCATATTTAAATAAAATGTTTAAATGCACTCTAGTAAATAAAAAAATGGCTAAAACAAATATTTAAATGATTTTACAATATTAAACAAATACTGACTAACTTATTTGCCTATCAAACTAAAGGTGATAGTAGCCTAAATTATAATAGGATTTTTAGATGCAATTCTTGTATTTTAAAACCAGTTTTGTTTTGAAATGAATTAAAATAGAAAAGAAAATAAGTAAAGAAAAGATAACACAAAAAATAGAAAACAAAAGAACAAAAAAAAAGAATTTTTTTTAGAAAAGAACCCCTCGGGCTTCGGCCCTGCAGGGCATAGGCCCAGCCGGCCGACCCCCCACTCCACTTAACCCCCATGCCCCCGAAACCCTAACCCCCACGCACCCACTTCTCCCCCACTCGTCCCCCTCCCCCTATCCATATCGGATCGGGGCTCGCAGCGCCAACAGCCGCCCAGTGCCAGGACGCCGCCGCCCGGAGCCCGCGCCACCTCGCCGGCCTGCCTCCTCCTCCTCGCAGGCCTACACCTCGTCAGCGCGTCGTCGTCATCTCCATCTCCTCCCCGCGCCCCACTGCCCCTGACCCTACGACCCCGCCGTGAGCACCGCTCCTTCTCCTCTACCCCGCTTCGCCGCACACGCCTTCGGCCGCCCGCAACGCTGGCCTCCCGCAGCCACTGCCGCTCGCCCGCTGGTGCCTCACCGCGCGCGCGTCGCGCCATCCACGTCTCGCGGCGTGGCGCCTCTGCTTCCCCTCGATGCGCTGTCGCCCGTGCCATTCGCCCGCTCCGGCAGCGCCCTGCCGCTTCGTGCCGCCCGCAGCCCTTTCGCGTGCTGCCCGTGCCCGCATAGACACTCACCGGCCGGCTGCGCCATCCTGTCACCCCTGCTGCGCCGCGCCGCCCGCCTCGCGACGTGCTCGGCCCCGCTCGAAGCTTCCCTGCTTCGCCTCGGACCTCTGCCGCGGCACCTCCTAGTCGCCACCTGCTCCCCTCAGCCCGGCGCTTGTTCGGCCCGGCCATGCTCGCCAACGCTGCTCCACCCACCGTTGCCACGGCTCGCCTCACCGCGCCTCGCCCGGCGCCCGCTGGCGCGTCCCCTTGCCCGTGGCCTCGGGCATGGGCGCCCACCCCCACCCCCGTGCGCCCGCGCCCGTAACCCCGTGCGCCCGCGAAGGCCCCTGGCCCAATGACAGCCGGGGCCCACGCCCAGAACGGTTAAAAAAGGGAATTTAAAAAAGAAAAAATAACAAATAAAATAATAATTAATTAAAGAATTAATTAACTTAATCAATTCTGTATTAGTTTAACCTAATCGTTTTAGTTAACTACTTAAGCCTAACTAATTAACCTAAACCCTGATTAACCTAAACAGTGTTTGACAGGTGGGTCCCACTGGACCCACACGTCAGTTTGACCAGTCAACACCTCTGTTGACTGCTGACGTCATGCTGACGTCAGCATGCACTATTCTGGATAATGTTGAATTAAGTTAATTAAATAAATTCTAAAAATGATTTAAAACTTTAGAAAATCATATAAAATAAACCGTAGCTCAGATGAAAATACTCTCTACATGAAAGTTGCTCGGAACGATGAGAAGAATCCGGAAACGCAGCCCGTTCGTCCGCCACACACCCCTAGCATATTGAACACGCAACTTTCCCCCTCCGGTACATCTGTCCGAAAACGCGAAACACCATGGATACTTTCCCGGATGTTTCCCCCCTGCGCCGGTATCACCTCTTACGGTGTTAGGGCACACCTAACACCGTTGTTTGCTTTGTCATGCATCGTTATGCATCTGTTTGCATTGTATTCATTGTTTCTTCCCCCTCTTCTATAACACTCCAAAAAAAATTTGATTTGGTTTTTATGAAATTCTTTAATTAATTGGAAGGAGGATATTTAATTTTTTTCTAAAAGACTCTCCTTCTCAAAAAAAAAATTTATGACAAATATTTTTATGAGTTCTTCCCAACCTTGATTTTTGGTCTTGAAGATTTTTCATCTTGTGTTGGCTCAACAAAAATAATTTGGAAGGTTATTAAAAAGAATTCCTATCAATTATGAATTTATTCTTCCCCATTCAAAATTACTCTCTTGCCATGACCTATGTTGAAAATTTTCTTCCAAAACCCACCTCCCCACTTTGGGTCAAGTCAAGCATCAAGTCCAGCAAAGTTCAACTTCCCCTAGATTTTATTTCTATTTATTTTAACCTCAAAATCTTTTTGTGTCATTTATTTGGACCTTAGTGATTTATAAAGGAACTGCTAGATTTCCTTTGAGTTTTGGTTCCAAATAAATTCCTCTGGCTAGTCCTTAGTACCCTCAACCTAGATCCATCAAGATCTACTGGTCCATAGTTCAAATTTTTCAAAATTTGCTTGATGCAAGTTTGGGCCAGATTTGCCATTTTTGGTGAATTTCATTCTTTTTCTTTTCCAAAAATTCTGAGATAATTCAGGCAGTCTCCATATGCATCAAGAGATCACCTCACCAAGTTTCAGCTCTAGAATTTTTTTCCACGTGCACAAATCATTTCGTCGAACAGGTGGCCGGCACTGTTCCTGTTCAGTTTCAGAAATTCAATGTTAAGCTTCAGTCGTCAGTGTCGTTTTCTTCAGAGATTCACGTCAATCTCGCCAGTGCTCGCCCTGGCCTCTTGCTCCATGTTCCTCCTTCTTATCCATCGCGCCGCACGATCGTCTGGACGGGTGCGAGCGTCGGCGGTGAGCTGGCAGAGGTACACCGCCCCCGTGAGCGGCGACAGCAACGTTCGCTGCGGCCGCCAGAGGGGCTCAGCATGGAACGACGCCGTCCAGCACCGCCCACACCACCAGGAGCCTCCGCGTGGCCGTCCTCTTCCCTGTGCATGTTGCAGAACCGTTTTCATGGCCCGAGAGGCGCAGAGCGTGCTCTCTGTCGCTGACGAGCCCGTGAGCTCCGTTCCGTTGAAACCATGGGAGCAGGCCAAATCCGATCAAGCTTAGGGCAGTAATGACGCCAATGGACCAATTCGAAGATGCCCAGTCACCTAAACCTCCAGCCCGGCCACTGCCTCGCCGTAATCGCTCACCCGAGTGATCCCGTTCTCGGCAACCGCCTCGGGCCGGCTATAAATAGAGGCCCCGAGCTCGCCTTCAACCCAGCACCACTCCTCCACCTCACCAGAGCCACGCCCAGCCGCTAGGAAGACCTCGAGGAGGCCTTCTTCCCCATCTCCGGCCGCCACGACCTGCTCTGGTAGCCAGCTTGATTCACTCGATTCCTTGCATAGCTCTAGCTCAAACTTGGGGAGGAACCTCCTAGTACACACACTCCCCTAAGCCGCGCTTCAATTTGGCGTCTGCAGCTCTCTTCGAAGGGATCCATCCTCGATCGAGCCGCCGTCCGCCGGAGTGGAAGCCGTCGTCGACATGGTGCTCGCCGACGACCAATTCCACCACCCACCGACGTGGAATTGTCCCGTGAGTGCAACCATACCCTTGCCCTCCTCTGGATCGCCGTCGATCGTCGCCGGCGATCATCGGTTGCTTCGGCCGGCGGTGGGATTTTAAACCTGACATGCGGGACCCCTCGTCAGCCTCTCCTCTTTTATTCGAAACGTTTTCTGAAAGCGCCTTCGGGCAAAGTACGTTTTCCACTTTGGGTTGGCGTATTTCTAACCGAAACGTTTTCTGTTTTTATAAACTAGCCCCCTGGAAAGTTTCTGTTCATCACAAATTAGTCCCTGGACTAAAACCTTTAAAACTTTTAAACAAAAGATGATTTTGAGTTGATTCTTTTTCTGTCATCTCTATTTTTCTGTCTAGTTTTTTATCATATTTATTTGAAAAAAAATTGGAACAATTTTTATGCACGCACGGTATTTATGTAGTATCCGATTTCTTTTATAACATAGATACCGAAGGAGGTGACGGAGCCGCAAACTTCGTCGAGCTAGACTCCGACTACTCTGAACCAGGCAAGCATGTTTGAACCTTTGATATGATGAGTGTTTTTCATGATTGCTTGAGTGGTTTTCTCATGACATGTTTATATAAGCATTTGTGAATGTTATATTTCATGCAAAGCAAGCTGCAAGTGAGCTTCGAAATTTGATGTGTTCATATGATGGTGAGATAACCTGATCATGTGGTGGCATGATAGGTTGCAAGCTGGTATTGTTGAAGCATGCCAGTTTTATATCAACTGTTTAACTCCAGTATTAACGTGGATCAAGTCTTGTTCCCGTTCGTCCCCTTCCGTGCTGCCGCATGTTTTCTGCAAAGAATACAGTTTAGTAAGTTGCAAACCTCTTTCCTTGTACACACCAAATAGAGGGGCCGTGATGAGGGTTCCATGGCCCTGGATTAAAGCCCGTCATCCGGTCAGGGGGCATGGGTGTTTCCGGTTGGGAGCGAGAGGGGGGCATCCCTTAGAGCGCGCGATATAAATTTGATCCCATGTTATTCGAGGTTGTAGACTCCCCGTCTTAGAGTTTTTCTTGAACGTTGCCTAGGGTGATTCCTGGCAGCGGGATGTGGAATGGGTGTGTACTGGTTAGATGTGTTTCTTCTAAAATACCGTAAATGGAACTAGTCCTTTGTGACTACTGAAATCCGTTGGCTGTGGGTAAAGAGCACAAACTCTGCAGAGTCAAAACCATTCGAGTAACCATGTCCATGGTCAAGCACATTGATCAACATATTAGTGTCGAGACTTCGATGCTCGGTCTACAATGGATCCACGGTGTGATCTCGGAGAATAAGCATGAAACTGAGAGTGGTAAACCCGGCTGAATGTTATTCCTGTGGATGGATTAACCAATTTATTATCATGTACCGAGTATTCCGTGGAATGATGTTACCTTCATGAGCTACTTGAATTCGAATGATGAGATATAAGCCCTTTATGTGATGTCGCTCGACGTCATCGTGGCATTCTTGTTATTTACTTTTGACATAAGCCCTTTATGTGATGTCGCTCAGACGTCCGACTGTGGCATTCTTGTTATTTACTTTTGATATAAGCCCTTTATGTGATGTCGCTCAAACGTCCGACTGTGGCATTCTTGTTATTTACTTTTGATATAAGCCCTTTATGTGATGTCGCTCAGACGTCCGACTGTGGCATTCTTGTTATTTACTTTTGATATAAGCCCTTTATGTGATGTCGCTCAGACGTCCGACTGTGGCATTCTTGTTATTTACTTTTGATATAAGCCCTTTATGTGATGCCGCTCAGACGTCCGACTGTGGCATCCTAGTTATTTACTTTCATTATAAGCCCTTTTCGAGATGTTGCTTAGACGTCCGACTGTGGCACGTACTGTCATTTACGTTTCAATATAAGCCCTTTATGTGGTGTCGCCCTGACACCCGACTACGGCATGTTAATTTATTTTACCTTTCGAGGCGCCGCTCGGACACCGATCGGTCTTCAGCTATTTTATTGGGATTTCGGAGGACTACCGCCGACTTCCTTTTATTTATCATGCAGCGCAAATTTATTATCTAAGTGCGCATTACTAGTCTGCTCATGTGTATCATGTTTGCACTTGTTATATCTTATGTCCAAACTGTCTTGCGAGTACATTCAAAGTACTCACCTGGCTTGTTGATTTGGCCAGATGTTGACGAAGGCGATCTTATGGATGAAGAGTACGATAGCGAGTCCGACGCCTAGAGGAGTCCCAGTCAGTCCCATGCGATCCTGGAGTTGGTCACTTGTATTATATACGCTTCCGCTACCCTAATAAAATCATCAAGTCTCACTCCGGCGCTTGATGAGCTGTAAGATTTTGGAGTCATGTCACCCACTTCACTGTGACATATCCACCACCACTTTTATTACGAGTCAGTAGTTATGCCACCATACCCTTTGTGTCATATTCGCCTTTATGTATAATATCGGCGTGCTTGTAATAAATTGTTGAGCAGTCTTAGCTCAACCTTGTATAATATTTAGTACTTCTGGATTTCTGTATCAAGGATTTGTCTACCAGTAAGGAGGTTTCTTCTATACTGGTCTGATATGATGGTCGGTTTTTCAAAAAATGTCTTATTGGAAAACAGGTCCTGACAACCTTGGTTTCAGAGCCAGGCTGACTGTAGGAAGCCACTAGGTGCGATCGCTAATCGGTTACTAGCGTAATAGGTGATATTTTGACATTTTGCAAATTGTAGCAATTTTCTGTTAGTCATCATAAATTTATGATTTGACTATCCGAAAATTTTGTCTACTTTTGTACATGGCTGGCAGCGACTGTGAGTCACAGGTGTTCGCCAATGTACCTGAGGGGTTTATCAAGCTTCTCATCTGTATTGCCAAGGTCGCGGTCGGGCCATCGACTCATCCGGAGTTCACACTCTACCAGCACAAGCTTAGCGACAGTGTGTCTATGCACCAGGCCGCGGTGCAATTCAGGGGAGGATGTTCTGAGTCACGCCGCTTCCGATTTGTTGGAAGGGCCATGCCTACGGAGAGGCATGCCATGTAGATGGCTGCCCATGAGGCGATAGCTCGTCTCCAGGATGCTCTCCCTTCGATGAAGGCTCATTGCTACCGCTACCTCCCTTGTCACGTTCCATACACATGCAATTATGCATTCGCTTGCACTAGGGGAGAGAGAGATGAGGCTATTGAGATGCTTGTTGAGTATCTCAAGGCCCTTGAGGCAGCTTTTGATAACCTCGTGGACGACTTTGTGGCTGCTCGTATGGATTCAGTTCAGGGCTGTTTCGCCAACAGGAGGGAGCTCCTCCATACAGCACCACTACTGACATATGTCTCGTCCTCAGCATCCTATACACCTGCCATCTTAGCCACCACTCGCCGCCTACCTACCACTAAGGAGTTTGACCAAGTCATTGATCCTACTCCAGTCAGTGTTGCACCACCTGCCGCGCCCGCACCAGCCCCTCAACCCAGTACTTCACGTCTGGAACCTATTAGTGAGGAGGAGGTTGAGTCTCCAGCATCACTGGGTCTTACCCTCGGCAGGCCGAAGGAAGTTTTTCCCATCTCCGACTGAGTGCGCCTAGCAGCACTGTGATGCACCAGCTTGTATGATATGTTTATATGTATATAGGTTTGGTGAGAAGTAGTTTGTGTGCGCATCATGTAGGGACTCTGAGAAGTGCACTAGCCTCAATAACATGTCAGGAATGTGTACGCACTTCCTGAGTGATGTACTGTATAATTACGGCTTGCGTGTAAGATATGTACTGAGCGGTCCTTCTACATGCGCAATCAAGTTTTTTCTTGAAAAAATTTGGAGTTCTTAAAATTCTGCAAAATTATTTATTTTTACTACTCAGATTTTTTTTCTCATGAGTTCTGCAAAAAATACCCCAGAGTGGAAAATGCCTCATCCCTGGACTCGTTCCATGCCAAGTCCGCCAGAAGAAAATTATGTTTCCCAGACAAGTAACAATTTCACACAGGGACAGTCAAGTCAGCAAGGCAGTGAAGTAGCATTTTCTCAAGTATGCCGCTTTTATGAGCAAAGCCAGCAGCAGCATCAAGAAATGATGAACCATGTTATCAATATGGGAAATCACCGCGAACCATACCAACATCATTCCAAATTGTCTGAACTACAAAAGACACGTCCCTCAACGTTCTCTCACACTGATAGACCTCTTGAGGCCGATGATTGGCTTCGAGACATTGAGAGGAAGTTAATTATTGCACAATGTTAGGGCCGTGAGAAGGTACTTTATGCACCTCACTACCTCACTGGAGCAGTTGCATCATGGTGGGAAAATTTCCTACACATGCACCCCAATGAAAACAACATACCTGGGAGGAATTTAAGGAAAGTTTTCGTGGGGCACACATTCCTAGAAGTGTTATGAAGATCAAGAAAAGGGAGTTTGATGACCTCAAGCAGAGAAGCATGACAGTGACTGAGTACAGTAGTCAGTTTACTCAATTATCTCGTTATGCCAACGAAGAGCATATGACTAAAAATAAAAGGATGGAAAATTTCTGGACGGTCTGGCACCAGCACTTAAATGCTAGCTGGTCGTGCACACCTTTCCGGATTTCAAAACACTTGTGGACAAAGCTATTACATTGGAAAATGAGCGCCACAGCTTGGAGGATTTTCGCAAGCGCAAAAGGGACAAGACTACTCATGCTTGCAACAACCAGAACAAGACTGATTTTTAGAAAAATGGAGCGAACAAATCCACGACCAATGTTCCACGCCCAAACAAAAAATTTCATGCAAGGGACAAGGATTTTACGTATCGCCCAGGTGTTACTTGCTACGCTTGTGGAGAGGAAGGACACTATGCCAAACAGTGCCCAAAACCAAGAAACTCGGCCCCCAAGCCGAACAACAGTGGAAATAATCTAGCCCCCAAGCGTAACAACTTCAACCCCAATAACAATCACAAGAAGGGTCACTTGAACCATGTGACCAAGGAGGAAGCACAGAATGCTCTGGATATCGTACTCGGTACGTTCCCTGTCAACACAATACCTGCCACGGTTTTTTTTGATTCTGGAACTTCTCACTCGTTCATTTCAAAGAAATTTGCTTTGCAACATGATTTTCCGATTCTTCCTTGGAAAAATCAATGACCATCAAGTCCCTCGGGATTAAGCAAATCACGCAGAGTTACTGCCATGGTGTGGTTATTGAGATTGAGGGGCTAAAGTTTCGGGGAAACCTCATTGTACTGGAAAATAAGGGACTGGATGTTATCCTAGGAATGGACTGGTTAACCACCAACAAGGGATTTATCGACTGCTTCAATCGGACTGTAATTCTCACCCATCATCACGGGAAGTCGATAAAAATTGCAGCTCGAGAAATACCAGTATCACGTCAACCAAGATTGAACAAGGTGGACATTTCAGAGTTAAGAAAAGTTTCAGTGGTGTGTGAGTTCCCTGACGTATTTCCTGATGAACTACCAGGCATGCCACCAGACCGGGAAATAGAGTTCATCATTGGACTAGCACCTGGAACCACCCCCATGTACACGAAACCCTATAGAATGGCACCCTCCGAGTTGGTAGAATTAAAGAAGCAAATAAAAGAATTACTAGACAAAGGATTTATCCGGGCCAGCTCCTCACCTTGGGGTTCACCAGTATTATTTGCCAAGAAAAAGGATGGGACACAAAGATTATGTATAGACTATCGAGCACTCAACATGGTCACCATCAAAAACAAATATCCGATGCCACGGATAAATGATTTATTTGACCAGCTCGCACAAGCCAAGGTTTTCTCAAAAATTGATTTAAGGTCGGGGTATCATCAATTAAAAGTACGGACAGAAGATATCCCTAAGACAACATTCACCTCCAGATACGGATTATATGAATTTACAGTAATGCCGTTTGGACTGACAAACGCCCCCGCATATTTTGTCCACCTCATGAACAAAGTGTTTATGGACAAATTTGTTGTGGTGTTCATTGATGATATTCTGGTGTACTCTAAGACACCAGAAGAACATGCTGTACATCTCCGAATTGTACTGGGAGAATTAAGGAAACATCAATTGTACGCCAAATTCAGCAAATGTGAATTTTGGTTAAAACAGGTTGGTTTTCTAGGCCACGTAGTAACCCAAGAAGGTGTTGCCGTGGACCCAGAAAAGGTCAAGGCTGTACTTGACTGGAAACCACCAGCCAATGTAACAGATGTACAAAGTTTCCTGGGAATGGCTGGGTATTAGAGAAGGTTTATTGAGGGATTCTCCACCATAGCAAAACCTATGACACAACTACTCAAGGAGGATAAGAAATTTGTGTGGACTGAAGCTTGCGAGAAAAGCTTCCAAGAACTCAAAAGGAGATTAACAACAGCACCAGTATTGGTCATACCGAACATACACAAAAAATTTGAAGTATATTGTGACGCATCCCGGAAGGGCCTCGGATGCGTATTAATGCAAGAAGGCAAATTAGTCGCATACGCTTCCCGACAACTACAAAAGCATGAAGAAAATTATCCTACTCATGACTTAGAATTAGCAGCAGTCATTCATGTACTCAAAGAATGGAGGCACTTTTTGCTGGGAAATCGTTGTGAAATATATACGGACCATAAAAGCCTCAAATATATTTTCACACAACCAGAACTCAATTTACGACAACGACGCTGGTTGGAATTAGTGGAAGATTATGATGTTGGCATTCACTACCATCTAGGGAAGGCGAATGTAGTGGCAGATGCTCTTAGTCGAAACCCAAGCTCAGACAACGACAATCTACAAAACTTGAGACCTGAATTTCAACAGGAGTTCACCAAACTCAACTTTGTGATGGTCACTGAAGGCGTTGTGTCATATTTGGAAATACAACCCACCCTAATGGAACAGATTAAGAAAGCTCAGCATGGACACCCCAGCATCAAAGGCATAAAAAGAAAGGTGAGTCTGGGTAAGGCCTCAGAATTCGTCATAGACAATAAGGGAATATTATGGTACGGAGACAGACTTTGCGTACCAAATATAGAGGACCTCAAACAACAAATTTTAGCCAAAGGCCACACCGCTCCATATTCAATCCACCCTGGAGGAACCAAAATGTACAAGGACATTCAGGAAATTTTTGGGTGGCATGGTATGAAGAGGGATATAGCCACATTCATTGCATGTTGTGATTCGTGTCAGCGCATTAAAGCCGAGCACCAAAAACCAGCAGGACTATTACAGCCAAACAGGATACCTGAGTGGAAATGGGACTAAATTGGAATGGATTTTATTGTCGGACTACCTTGGCCATGACACGGAAACGATGCCATATGGGTCATCACAGATAGATTAACCAAGGTGGCACATTTCATTCCAGTAAAGACAACCCACACCACTCAGAAGCTTTCCAAACTTTATCTCTCCCGTATAGTTTGTCTGCATGGAATTCCAAAGACTATAATATCCGACAGGGGCACTCAATTCGTCTCTAAATTTTGGGATCATTTACAACAAGCTCTGGGAACTCAACTAGTATTCAGTACAGCATACCACCCCCAGACTGGAGGACAAACTGAACGTGTGAACCAAATTCTAGAGGACATGCTGAGAGCATGTGTTCTCACCTATGGAACCAGTTGGGAAGAAAGCTTGCCGTATGCCGAGTTCGCATAGAACAATAGTTACCAAGCCAGTCTACAAATGGCACCTTTCGAAGCCTTGTACGGGCGAAGATGTCGTACCCCATTAAATTGGTCAGAGATAGGAGACAGTCATGTCTTCGGCCCAGACATGCTCAAGGAAGCGGAGGAGAAAGTTAAACTAATCAGGGATCGACTCAAGACGGCCTAGAGCCGACAAAAGAGTTATTACGATCAAAAACATCGTGAAGTCAGTTTTGAACCCGGTGAATATGTGTATCTAAGAGTATCCCCTATAAGGGGCCTGCAGCGATTCAAAGTTAAAGGAAAACCGGCACCACGATTTATTGGACCCTTCTGTGTGGTTGCACGAAGAGGCACAGTGGCCTACCAGCTAGACCTACCGAAAGAACTGTCATACGTCCACAACGTATTCCACATCTCACAGTTGAGGAAATGTGTAAGCAACCCAGAAAAGCATGTATCTCACGAGAGCATTGACATGAAACCAGACCTCACCTACACGGAATGTCCAATAAAAATATTGGAGGAGTCCGAAAGGTGGACCCGTCAGAAGACAATTACGTTTTTCAAGGTTCAGTGGAGCAATCACTCCGAGGATGAAGCAACATGGCAGAGAGAGGATTTTCTTCGGGCAGAGTACCCACACCTATTTTGAGGATCAGCTAAAATCTCGGGGACGAGATTTTTCCTAAGGGGGTAGGTGTTGTAACACTCCAAAAAAATTTTGATTTGGTTTTTATCAAATTCTTTAATTAATTGGAAGGAGGATATTTAAATTTTTTTCTAAAAGACTCCCCTTCTCAAAATTTTGTTTTATGAAAAATATTTTTATGTGTTCTTCCCAACCTTGATTTTTGGTCTTGAAGATTTTTCATCTTGTGTTGGCTCAACTCAAATAATTTTGGAAGGTTTTTACAATTCCTTTTTATTAAAAAGAATTCCTATCAATTATGAATTTATTCTTCCCCATTCAAAATTACTCTCTTGCCATGACCTATGTTGAAAAATTTCTTCCAAAACCCACCTGCCCACTTTGGGTCAAGTCAAGCATCAAGTCCAGCAAAGTTCAACTTCCCCTAGATTTTATTTCTATTTATTTTAACCTCAAAATCTTTTTGTGTCATTTATTTGGACCTTAGTGATTTACAAAGGAACTGCTAGATTTCCTTTGAGTTTTGGTTCCAAATAAATTCCTCTGGCTAGTCCTTAGTACCCTCAACCTAGATCCATCAAGATCTACTGGTCCACAATTCAAAATTTTCAAAATTTGCTGCAAGTTTGGGCCAGATTTGCCATTTTTGGTGAATTTCATTCTTTTTCTTTTCCAAAAATTCTGAGATAATTCAGGCAGTCTCCAGATGCATCAAGAGATCACCTCACCAAGTTTCAGCTCTATAAAAAAAATTCCACGGGCACAAATCATTTTGTCAAACAGGTGGCCGGCACTGTTCCTGTTCAATTTCAGAAATTCAGTGTTAAGCTTCAGTCGTCAGTGTCGTTTTCTTCAGAGATTCACGTCAATATCGCCAGTGCGCGCCCTGGCCTCTTGCTCCCTGTTTCTCCTTCTTATCCATCGCGCCGCATGGTCGTCTGGATGGGTGCGAGCGTCGGCGGTGAGCTGGCAGAGGTACACCGCCCCCGTGAGCGGCGGCAGCAACGTTCGATGCGGCCGGAAGAGGGGCTCAGCATGGAACGGCGCCATCCAGCACCGCCCACACCACCAGGAGCCTCCGCGTGGCCGTCCTCTTCCCTGTGCGTGCTGTAGAACCGTTGCCGTGGCCCGAGAGGCGCAGAGCGCGCTCTCTGCCGCTGACGAGCCCGTGAGCTCCGTTCCGTCGAAACCACGGGAGCAGGCCAAATCCGATCAAGCTCAGGGCAATAATGAAGCCAGTGGACCAATCCGAAGATGCCCAGTCACCTAAATCTCTAGCCCGACCACTGCCTCGCCGTAATCACTCGCTGAAGTGATCCCGTTCTCGGCAACCGCCTCGGGTCGGCTATAAATAGAGGCCCTGAGCTCGCCTTCAACCCAGCACCACTCCTCCACCTCACCAGAGCCACGCCCAACCGCTAGGAATACCTCGAGGAGGCCTTCTTCCCCAATTCCTGCCGCCACGACCCGCTCTGGTAGCCAGCTTGATTCACTTGATTCCTTGCATAGCTCTAGCTCAAACTTGGGGAGGAACCTCCTAGTACACCCACTCCCCTAACCCGCGCTTCAATTTGGCATTTGCACCTCTGTTCGTAGGGATCCATCCTCGACCGAAGCGCCGTCCGCCGGAGTGGAAGCCGCCGTCGACGTGGTGCTCGCCGATGACCAATTCCACCACCCACCGACACGGAATTGTCCCGTGAGTGCAAACATACCCTTGCCCTCCTCTGGATCGCCGTCGATCGTCGCCGGCGATCATCGGTTGTTCGGCCGGCGGTGGGATTTTAAACCTGACATGCGGGACCCCCTCGTCAGCCTCTCCTCTTTTATTCGAAACGTTTTCTGAAAGCGCCTTCGGGAAAAGTACGTTTTCCCCTTTGGGTTGGCGTATTCTAACCGAAACGTTTTCTGTTTTTTTAAACTAGCCCCTGGAAAGTTTTTGTTTCATCACAGATTAGTCCTTGGACTAAAACCTTTATAACTTTTAAACATAAGATGATTTTGAGTTGATTCTTTTTCTGTCATCTCTATTTTACTGTCTAGTTTTTTATCATATTTATTTGAAAAAAAAATTTGGAAATTTCTTTATGCACGCACGGTATTTACGTAGTATTCGATTTCTTTTATAACGTAGATACCGAAGGAGGTGACGGAGCTGCAAACTTCGCCGAGCTAGACTCCGACTACTCTGAACCAGGCAAGCATGTTTGAACCTTTGGTATGATGAGTGTTTTTCATGATTGCTTGAGTGGTTTTCTCATGACATGTTTATATAAGCATTTGTGAATGTTATATTTCATGCAAAGCAAGCTGCAAGTGAGCTTCGAAATTTGATGTGTTCATATGATGGTGAGATAACCTGATCATGTGGTGGCATGATAGGTTGCAAGCTGGTATTGTTGAAGCATGACAGTTTTATATCAACTGTTTAACTCCAGTATTAACGTGGATCAAGTCTTGTTCCCGTTCGTCCCCTTCCGTGCTGCCGCATGTTTTCTGCAAAGGATACGGTTTAGTAAGTTGCAAACCTCTTTCCTTGTACACACCAAATAGAGGGGCCATGATGAGGGTTCCATGGCCCTGGATTAAAGCCCGTCATCCGGTTAGGGGGCATGGGTTTTTCCGGTTGGGACCGAGAGGGGGGCACCCCTTAGAGCGCGCGATATAAATTTGATCCCATGTTATTCGAGGTTGTAGCCTCCCTGTCTTAGATTTTTTTCTTGAACGTTGCCTAGGGTGATTCCTGGCAGCGGGATGTGGAATGGATGTGTACTGGTTAGATGTGTTTCTTCTAAAATACCGTAAACGTGTAGCGACCCGACCCGAATGGATCAAGTCTCTGTGCTTTCGTGTCATCCCTGGATCGGTATGCTGACACACACAGTACTCGAAGGATTTATAACAGAGGTAAATCACATGTATAAAGTAACGTAAATACTATTACCTCAATCCAAATATAGCGGAAGCAACAAGGTTGTGGATTCCCATCAACACCAACGGCAAAGTTGAGTATAGGAAATCGTAACCCTAACGTATCACTTACTGTCGTTCGAGAAGTCTGCAACATGAAAAGTTGCAGCTCAAAACGGGTCAGCACATGGAATATGCCAATGTAACACATAGAGAGTAATGAAAGAATACTCTATACTACATGCATATATGGCTGGTTGAAAGCTCTATGGTTACAGTTTTTGCGAAAAGCCAATTTTTCCCTACTGCAAAGGAATTAATTTTTTTAACTTTCATGGTGGTTGTGAAACATTGAGAATGGTTGACGGCATCCTCAATCCCAATTAAAAGTACTCATTAAACCCAAACAAATTATATTAAGTAACGTGTTGAGATCAACAGGATATCCGGTACTAGATACTCAAAATTGTCCATAACCGGGGACACGGCTAATCATGATTAGTTTATACACTCTGCAGAGGTTTGCGCACTTTTCCCCATTAAGACTCGATCGCCTCCGCTTAGGTTCTACTACATGGTGTTTGAGAGACGGATGACCGAGACATAGTCTTTCGTAAGCGCTAGCACCTTACATGTGGGTAGACCGTACCAACCTACATCCCCTACATCAGCTAGCCTACCCGTAAGAGTTCGCACAACTTAGTCAACTACGCCAGAGCCCATAATTGGCTTGTGGCTGCACACGGAAGTTTCCAGTTTGAATAATCTTATGATCCCTTAGAGCCCGGGTGGCGGTCCAAGAAATACAGGCAAGTCCTCGATAGAAACCAGGTGCCTCAATCCACCCAGATGTGTGTTTAGGTTGCCACCTTAGATAAACCATTAATTAACAATCTCACATCTGTCATGGATATTCACTCACCCAATCCACGTCTACTAGCATAGCATGGTATAATAAGCAAACGTAGAAGTGACTCCCAAGGTTTCATAAGTAAAACAGGTAATAGGTACTACCTCAATCTACTTCCCATCCCACAATTTAATTAGATCCTAACCATGCAAGTGTTTGAGGAATAGATCTAATGCATAAAAACTGGGTATGAGAAGAGTATGATCAAAGTGTTACTTGCCTGCAAAGTTGATGAAGATGATTCGCACTCAAAACTCTTGATAGATCTACTCGTCACACTCCGGTCAATCTATCGTAATCAAGCAATAGTAACCACACATAAGCAATCACTCAAAAGATCGGAAAGAACGAAGAAAACAATTCGGAAAATGTCAAAACCAAATCAAATAATTCTTGCAGCATAAAACAATTTCTAACAGTACCAAAATTATGTGAATTTGGCCTTATCAGAAAGTTTAGGTCAAGAGCTTCGATTAGCAAAAAGAATCAACTAAATCGGAGTTACGAAACTCAAGTTATGATCAAATGAAGTTCAAATACAAATCTGTTTGAATTCAAAATTTTAAAACTTTCAAAAACATGTTTGAGTTGGATTACTGGATAGAGGAGATCATAACGAAGAAGTGGGCGTTGGTTTCGTTGGATTCCGACTTACGAGTAAAAAGTTATGAACGTTTGAAGATTAGGGACTACGGATAGGTCCATGACGAAAATTAAAAATGAAAAGAAAAACCTATCGAGCGAACGCTCGCTAAACAAAACCGGAAAGAAAAACCGGCGAGAAAACCGATCTAGGGTTTCGGAAAGAAAACCGAAACAAAAACCGATCTAGAAAACGGAACGGAAACCGATCTAGAAAACGGAACGGAAACCGATCTAGAAAACCGATCTAGAAAACGTGACGCGGCGCGGGGCTAGTACCTCGAAGAGGCGAGGGGCTCCGGCGGCGACGGCGTAGGGCGGCGGCGGCGGCAAGGCGCGGCGGCGGCTATGGCGGCGGCGGCGGCTATGTGGGGCGGCGGCGCAGGTTGTGGCGGCGGCAGACTGGTGTTGCTGCCGCAGAGGAGAGGAGAGGAGAGGAGAGTTGCTTTGATGTGTTGGCGGGGGGGTGGTTGGGTATTTTTTTTGGTGAGGGGAGGGTTTTGGCTTGGGGTAGGGGACAAGAAATAGATTAGGATTAGGAATCCTAGGAATAAAAAACGGAATAACAAAAACGGGATCAAATCCTACTAGGAATCGTAAAAGAATAGGAAACTTGGGGCTCCTTGCTCCCCTAGGTGCGTGGTGCGTGCGTGATGGCCTTGTGGCCTTGGCCGGCCGGCGGCTAGCGGCTTGGGCCTTTGGCCCAAGGCGCTGCATCTTTTTTTTTTTTAATTTTTCAGACGAAAGAAAAATGATAAAACCAAATAAATAAATATATTATATAGGCATATAATATATCAAAATTTTCAGAAAAAGATTTCCTACATGATGAACTTTATTCTAGTTTCAAATAAAATACACACAAATTCAAATAAAACAAAGAGTGCTATTGCTCTAATAAAATCCAACAAAAATCATTTTTTTTAAATACCAAAATGACTTCAAATTAATTTCTCTCCAATTTTCTGAGGTAGGGAATCATGTTACCCTATTTTTCCATGTATTTTATTTTTGGAGAAAAATAATTTGAATAAAACTCAAATAACTCCAAATTTGAAAAATAAATTCAAAAGAACTCTGAATTTTAATTCTTTGAAAACTCCCAACTCATATTTCATATGTTTTGAAGAAGTCATTTTATCTTCTCTCGTGAAAATCATTGAGTTGCATAAAGTTTCAGAATTGAAATGTTTTCCAAATGAAATTCAAATATTTTCAACACCCTTGTCATTTAAATAAATGGAAGAAGTCATGTCATCTTCTCTCCAGGGTTTTGTGATGAAAAGAATTTGAATTCTCAAGTTCATAAAAGCAAAATGAAAGTTTGGGAAAGTACTTTTATTCCCTCTCATTTAACTTTCAAAAGTTTCGAATTCACTCACTTTCAGTCAATCAATCAAACAATCAATCAAATCTATCTATTTGTTTATAACATTCCAAAATTTAAAATTTTGGGATGTTACAAAACGGAACTAGTCCTTTGTGACTAATGAAATCCGTTGGCTGTGGGTAAAGAGCACAAACTCTGCAGAGTCAAAACCATTCGAGTAACCATGTCCATGGTCAAGGACTTTGATCAACATATTAGTGTCAGATTCAGTATCAGTCTCAGTGTCAGTCTCCGGAGAATAAGCATGAAACTGAGAGTGGTAAACCCGTCTGAATGTTATTCCTGTGGATGGACTAACTAGTTTATTATCATGTACCGAGTATTCCATGGAATGATGTTACCTTCATGAGCTAATTGAATTCGAATGATGAGATATAAGCCCTTTATGTGATGTCGCTCAGACTTCCGACTGTGGCATTCTTGTTATTTACTTTTGATATAAGCCCTTTATGTGATGTCGCTCAGACGTCCGACTGTGGCATTCTTGTTATTTACTTTTGATATAAGCCCTTTATGTGATGTCGCTCAGACGTCCGGATCGTGGCATTCTTTTTATTTACTTTTGATATAAGCCCTTTATGTGATGTCGCTCAGACGTCCATCGTGGCATTCTTGTTATTTACTTTTGATATAAGCCCTTTATGTGATGTCGCTCAGACGTCCGACTGTGGCATTCTTGTTATTTACTTTTGATATAAGCCCTTTATGTGATGTCGCTCAGACGTCTGACTGTGGCATTCTTGTTATTTACTTTTGATATAAGCCCTTTATGAGATGCCGCTCAGACGTCCGACTGTGGCATCCTAGTTATTTACTTTCATTATAAGCCCTTTTCGAGATGTCTCTTAGACGTCCGACTGTAGCACGTACTGTCATTTACGTTTCAATATAAGCCCTTTATGTGGTGTCATACGACACCCGATCGCTGCATGTTAATTTATTTTACCTTTCGAGGCGTCGCTTCAGACACCCGATCGGTCTTCAGCTATTTTATTGGGATTTCGGGAGGACTACCGCCTGACTTCCTTTTTATTTATCATGCAGCGCAAATTTATTATCTAAGTGCGCATTACTAGTCTGCTCATGTGCATCATGTTTGCATTTGTTATATCTTATGTCCAAACTGTCTTGCGAGTACATTCAAAGTACTCACCTGGCTTGTTGATTTGGCCAGATGTTGACGAAGGCGATCTTATGGATGAAGAGTACGATAGCGGGTCCGACGCCTAGAGGAGTCACAGTCAGTCTCATGCGATCCTGGAGTTAGTCACTTGTATTATATACGCTTCCGCTACCCTAATAAAATAATGAAGCCTCACTCCGGCGCTTGATGAGCTGTAAGATTTTGGAGTCATGTCACCCACTTCACTGTGACATATCCAACACCACTTTTATTACGAGTCAGTAGTTATGCCACCATAGCCTTTGTGTCATATCCACCTTTATGTATAATATCGGCGTGCTTGTAATAAATTGTGGAGCAGCCTCAGCTCAACCTTGTATAATATTTAGTACTTCTGGATATCTGTATCAAGGATTGGTCTACCAGTAAGGAGGTTTCTTCTATACTGGTATGATATTATGGTCGTTTTTTCAAAAAATGTCTTACTGGAAAACCGGTCCTGACATCTTCTCTCTGGTAGACTAAGAGACCGACGCCGCTGCTGGTGCCCTGACCGGCTACGCTGTTGACGACCCCTCCTTCTTGCCAGAGCAACCAGGCAAGCCCCCCTTGATCACCGATATCGCATATTATTCTCTATACCGCTTGCATTAGAGTAGTGTAGCATGTTACTGCTTTCCGTTAATCCTATTCTGCTACATAGCCTGTCTTTGCCACTACTGTGGTTACCTTTACCTGCAATCCTACATGCTTAGTATAGGATGCTAGTATTCCATCTATGGCCCTACATTCTTGTCCGTCTGTTGTGCTATATTGTCGGGCCGTGATCACTTGGGAGGCGATCACGGGTTTATACTATATACTTTATACATGATACATGTGGTGACTAAAGTCGGGTCGGCTCGTGGAGCACCCGCGAGTGATTCACAGATTGGGGGCTGAAAGGACCTTTGTCCCAACGGCCCTCTAGGTGGATCTTTGTGGCGGAGCAACAGGGCAGGTTGAGACCGCCTAGGTGAGAGGTGGGCCTGGCCCTGGTCGGTGTCCGCGGTTACATCAATTTACACACTTAACGAGATCTTGGTATTTGATCTGAGTCTGGCACTGGCCTATACGCACTAACCAGCTATGCGGGAACAGTTATGGGCACTCAACGTCGTGGTATCAGCCGAAGCCTTCATGACGTCAGCGACTGAGCGGCGCGCGCCAGATTGGTCCGCGTAACAGAACTTCCTTTGAAATGGAGGTTGCTAGGTCTACTTCCGGCCGCCCACGCGACGTGCAAGTGTGTAATGGGTGATGGGCCCAGACCCCTGCGCACTTAGGATTAGACCGGCGTGCTGACCTCTCTATTGTGCCTAGGTAGGGCTGCGACGTGTTGATCTTCCGAGGCCGGGCATGACCCAGGAAAGTGTGTCCGGCCAAATGGGATCGAGCGTGTTGGGTTATGTGGTGCACCCCTGCAGGGAAGTTTATCTATTCGAATAGCCGTGATCCTCGGTAACAGGACGACCCGGAGTTGTACCTTGACCTTATGACAACTAGAACCGGATACTTAATAAAACACACCCTTCCAAGTGCCAGATATAACCCGGTGATCGCTCTCTAACAGGGCGACGAGGAGGGGATCGCCGGGTAGGATTATGCTATGCGATGCTAATTGGTGAACTTACCATCTAATCTCTTCTACACGCTGCAAGATGGAGGCTGCCAGAAGCGTAGTCTTTGACAGGATTAGCTATCGCCCTCTTATTCTGGCATTCTGTAGTTCAGTCCACTGATATGGCCCTTTACATATATACCCATGCATATGTAGTGTAGCTCCTTGCTTGCGAGTACTTTGGATGAGTACTCACGGTTGCTTTCTCCCTCTTTTCCCCCTTTCCTTTCTTCTGGTTGTCACCATCAGATGCTGGAGCCCAGGAGCTAGATGCTACCGTCGAGGACGACTCCTACTACACCGGAGGTGCCTACTACTACGTGCAGGCTGCCGACGACGACCAGGAGTAGCTTAGGAGGACCCCAGGCAGGAGGCCTGCGCCTCTTTCGATATGTATCCCAGTTTGTGCTAGCCATCTTATGGCAACTTGTTTAACTTATGTCTGTACTCAGATATTGTTGCTTCCGCTGACTCGTCTATGATCGAGCACTTGTATTCGAGCCCTCGAGGCCCCTGGCTTGTATTATGATGCTTGTATGACTTATTTTATTTTTAGAGTTGTGTTGTGATATCTTCCCGTGAGTCCCTGATCTTGATCGTACACGTTTGCATGTATGATTAGTGTACGATTGAATCGGGGGCGTCACATGAATACTCGGGTTAAACTTGACGAGCCTAGCATATATAGATATGGCCTCGGAACACTTAAGACCGAAAGGTCGAATGTGAATTATATAGTATATATGATCAACATAGTGATGTTCACCATTGATGACTACTCCATCTCACGTGATGATCGGACCTGGTTTAGTTGATTTGCATCACGTATCATTTAGATGACTTGAGGGGTGTCTATCTAAGTGGGCGTTCTATAGTAATATGATTAATTGAACTTAATTTATCATGAACTTAGTCCTAATAGTATTTGCAAATTATGTTGTAGATCAATAGCTCGCGATGGAGCTTCCTTATGTTTTTTGATATGTTCCTAGAGAAAACTAAGTTGAAAGATGATAGTAGCAATGATGCGGACTGGGTCCATGATCTGAGGTTTATCCTCATTGCTGCACAGAAGAATTATGTCCTTGATGCACCGCTAGGTGACAGACCTATTGCAGGAGCAGATGCAGATGTTATGAATGTTTGGCTAGCTCAATATGATGACTACTTGATAGTTTAGTGCACCATGCTTTACGGCCTAGAACCGGGACTTCAAAAACGTTTTGAACGCCATGGAGCATATGAGATGTTCCAAGAGCTGAAATTGGTATTTCAGACTGGTGCCCGTGTCGAGAGGTATGAGACCTTCGACAAGTACTTCGCCTAAAAGATGGAGGAGAAAAGCTCAGCTAGTGAGCATGTGCTCAGAATGTCTGGGTACTACAATCGCTTGAATCAAGTAGGAGTTAATCTTTCAGATAAGATAATGATTGACAAAGTTCTCTAGTCATCATCACCAAGTTACTGGAACTTCGTGATGAACTATAATATGCAAGCGATGACAAAAGCGATTCCTAAGCTCTTCGTGATGCTGAAATCAATGAAGGTAGAAATCAAGAAAAAGCATCAAGTGTTGATGATTAAACAAGATCACTAGTTTCAAGAAAAGGTCAAAGGGAAAGGGAACTTCAAGAAGAATGGCAAGCAAGTTGTCACTCCCGTGAAGAAACCCAAAGCTGAACCTAATCCTGAAACTGAGTGCTTCTACTGCAAAGGAAATGGTCACTGGAAGCGGAACTACCCCAAATATTTGGTGGATAAGAAGGATGGCAAAGTGAACAAAAGTATATTTGATATACATGTTATTGATGTGTACCTTACTAGTGCTCGTAGTAACCCCTGGGTAATTGATACTTGTTCAGTTGCTAAGATTAGTAACTCGAAACAGGAGTTGCAGAATAAATAAACTAGTTGAGGGTGAAGTGACGATGTATGTTGGAACTGGTTCCAAGATTGATATGATGATCATCGCACACCCCCTATACTTTTGGGATTAGTGTAGAACCTAAATAAATGTTATTTAGTGTTTGCGTTAAGCATGAATATGATTAGATCATGTTTATTGCAATACGGTTATTCATTTAAGACAGAGAATAATTGTTATTCTATTTACATGAATAAAACCTTCTATGTTCATACACCCAGTGTTGATGGTTTATTGAATCTCGATCGTAGTGATACACATATTCATAATATTGATGCCAAAAGATGCACAGTTGATAATGATAGTGCAACATACTTGTGGCACTTCCGTTTAGGTCATATTGGTGTAAAGCGCATGAAGAAACTCCATGCCGACGGGCTTTTGGAATCACTTGATTATGAATCATTTGATACTTGCGAACCGTGCCTTATGGGCAAGATGACTAAAACTCCATTCTCCGGAACAATGGAATGAGCTAACGACTTACTGGAAATAATACATACCGATGTATGCAGTCCAATGAGTGTTGATGCTCGTGGCGGGTATCATTATTTTCTGACCTTCACAAATGATTTGAGCAGATATGGGTATATCTACTTAATGAAACACAAGTATGAAACATTTGAAAAGTTCAAAGAATTTCAGAGTGAAGTGGAGAATCATCATAATAAGAAAATAAAGTAACGATCTGATTGTGGAGGAGAATATTTGAGTTACGAGTTTGGCCTTCATTTAAAACAATGTGGAATAGTTTCACAGCTCACGCCACCTGGAACACCACAGCGTAATGGTGTGTCCGAACGTCGTAACCACACTTTATTGGATATGGTGCAATCTATGATGTCTCTTACCGATTTACCACTATCATTTTGGGGTTATGCATTAGACACAACTGCATTCACTTTAAACAGGGCACCGTCAAAGTCCGTTGAGATGACACCGTATGAACTGTGGTTTGGCAACAAACCTAACCTGTCGTTTCTTAAAGTTTGGGGATGCGATGCTTATGTCAAACGGCTTCAGCCTGATAAGCTCGAACCCAAGTCGGAGAAATGTGTCTTCATAGGATACCCTAAGGAAACAATTGGGTACACCTTCTACCACAAGTCCGAAGGCAAGATTTCTGTTGCTAAGATCGGAACCTTTCTAGAGAAGGATTTTCTCTCGAAAGAAGTAAGTGGGAGGAAAGTAGAACTTGATGAGGTAATTGTACCTGCTCTCAATTTGGAAAGTAGCTCATCCGAGAAATCTATTCCCGTGATGCCTACACCAACTAGAGAGGAAGCTAATGATAAAGTTCATGAAACTACAGATCAAGTTGCTACAGAACCTCGTAGGTCTGGCAGAGCACGATCCGCACCAGAGTGGTACGGTAATCCTGTTCTGGAGGTCATGTTACTTGACCATGATGAACCTAAGAACTATGAAGAAGCTATGCTGAGCCCAGATTCCGATAAATGGCTTGAGGCCATAAAATCTGAGATAGGATCCATGTATGAGAACAAAGTGTGGACTTTGGTGGATCTGCCTGATGATCGGCGACCCATAGAGAAAAAATGGATCTTCAAGAAGAAGACTGCCGCTGATGATAATGTTACTATCTATAAAGCTCGACTTGTTGCAAAGGGTTTTCAACAAGTTCAAGGAGTTGATGATACGTCTCCAACGTATCTATAATTTTTGATTGTTCCATGCTATATTATATTCTGTTTTGGATGTTTATTGGGCTTTATTATACACTTTTATATTATTTTTGGGACTAACCTATTAACCGGAGGCCCAACCCAGATTGTTGTTTTTTTGCCTATTTCAGTGTTTCGAAGGAAATGAATATCAAACGGAGTCCAAACAGAATGAAACCTTCGGGAACGTGATTTTCGGAACGAACGTGATCCAGAGGACTTGGAGTCTACGCAAAGCAACAAACGAGGAAGGCACGAGGTAGGGGGGCGCGCCTACCCCCTGGGTGCGCCCTCCACCTTCGTGGCCCCCTCGTTGCTCCACCGACGTACTTCTTCCTCCTATATATACCCGTATACCCTGAAAACATCAGAGATGGAGCCAAAACCCTATTTGCACCACCGCAACCTTCTGTACCCGTGAGATCCCATCTTAGGGCCTTTTTCGGCGCTCCGCCGGAGGGGGCATTGATCATGGAGGGCTTCTACATAAACACCATAGCCCCTCCGATGATGTGTGAGTAGTTTACCTAAGACCTTCGGGTCCATAGTTATTAGCTAGATGGCTTCTTCTCTCTCTTTGGATCTCAGTACCATGTTCTCCTCGATCTTCTTGGAGATCTATTTGATGTAATCTTCTTTTGCAGTGTGTTTGTCGAGATCCGATGAATTGTGGGTTTGTGATCAAGTTTATCTATGAACAATATTTGAATCTCCTCTGAATTCTTTTATGTATGATCGGTTATCTTTGCAAGTCTCATCGAATTATCAGTTTGGTTCGGCCTACTAGATTGATCTTTCTTGCAATGGGAGAAGTGCTTAGCTTTGGGTTCAATCTTGCGGTGTCCTTTCCCAGTGATAGCAGGGGCAGCAAGGCACGTATTATATTGTTGCCATCGAGGATAAAAAGATGGGGTTTATATCATATTGCATGAGTTTATCCCTCTACATCATGTCATCTTACTTAAAGCATGACTCCATTCTTATGAACTTAATACTCTAGATGCATGCTGGATAGCGGTCGATGTGTGGAGTAATAGTAGTAGATGCAGAATCGTTTCGGTCTACTTGTCGCTGACGTGATGCCTATATACATGATCATACCTAGATATTCTCATAACTATGCTCAATTCTATCAATTGCTCGACAGTAATTCGTTTACCCATCGTAATACTTATGCTCTTGAGAGAAGCCACTAGTGAAACCTATGGCCCCCGGGTCTATTTTCCATCATATTAATCTTCCAACACTTAGTTATTCCCATTGCCGTTTATTTTACTTTGCATCTTTATTTACTCTTTATTATAAAAATGCCAAAAATCTTATCTTATCATGTGTGTCAGATCTCACTCTCGTAAGTGACCATGAAGGGATTGACAACCCCTTTATCGCGTTGGTTGCGAGGTTCTTGTTTGTTTGTGTAGGTGCGTGGGACTCGCGCGTGGTCTCCTACTGGATTGATACCTTGGTTCTCAAAAACTGAGGGAAATACTTATGCTACTTTCCTGCATCACCCTTTCCTCTTCAATGAAAAACCAACACAGTGCTCAAGAGGTAGCAAGAAGGATTTCTGTCGCCGTTGCCGGAGAGTTACGCACAAGTCAAGACATACCAAGTACCCATCACAAACTCATCTCCCTCGCATTACATTATTTGCCATTTGCCTCTCGTTTTCCTCTCCCCCGCTTCACCCTTGCCGTTTTATTCGCCCTTCTTCCATTCTTCCTTCCGTTTGCTCGTGTTGCCATGTGCCTTCTATATGCTTGCATCTTCGCTTGATGAAAATCTATTGATATGGATCCACTTAAAGTGTTCTACTTGGATCATCTTCGATCCTTATGCGCTCGTGCTGAAACCCCAACTAGCCTAGTGATGGGAAATCTTTAGATGAGCATGCTCATTTTGTGCATCACCGTTTGTCTGAAAAAGGGAAACTCTTATGGAATCATATAAACAGATTTCTATGTTATGCTTGGAATCTTTGTGAAATTTGTGATTTTACTTGTTGCTCTAAGAACCCTAAAAAACACCTTCCCTACCTATGTGAGTTTAATGACAATGAAATCTTATCTTCTTATGCTAAGGGGGTTTATAGTTACTATGATATCGAACAAATTGAAGGATTTGTTGCTTTTAAGGGTGCTTATGAAGTTGCTTCTTTGATTTAAAAGTATGACATTACTCTCTACAAATCTAAATTTTTTGACATACTTAAATATTGCTACGAAAACTATGCTCATAATGTCTATGTCAAAGAATTTATTGAGAGAATGACCGTTGCTTTGGGAGAAAATAATGATATGCATGAATCTATAGATAATGATGATTCCGATGATTTGATTGAAATATCCCTTGATGAACATGATGCTTGCTATTCTTGTGACCATGATGCCAATATTTATGAAGATGAATTTGCTATAGTTCCTTATGTTAAACATGAGATCGTTGCTATTGCACCCATACTTGATAGTTCCTTCGATGAAAAGCATGATTGCAATAATGTTATTATAAATTTTATTAATGTCAATTGTGCTAGTAATATGCAAAACCCTAATCTTGGGGATGCTAGTTTTGCTATGTCTACTATTTGTTGCAATGATCATGATTGGGGTGATTCTTCTTTTGATCTTGAAAAATTATTTAAGCCCCATGATGAATATGAGATTGATAATAGAGTTTGCAATAATATTGAAAGTGGGTTTGGAAGAGTGTCAACTTTAGATCCCACATATTTGGAGAATGTTCAATGTTATGAAGTTTTTGATAAAAAGTGGGTCTGGAGAGGTCATGACTTTAGTTAATGTTAATCCCACTATTTTGGAAGAGTGTCAACTTTGCATACATGTGGATCGTGTTAAGAATATGTTTTGTGATAGCTATATTGTTGAATTTGCTTATGATCCTACATGTAATTATTATGAGAGAGGAAAATATGGTGGTAGAAATTTTCATGTTACTAAATTACCTCTCATTATGTTGAGATTGATATTGTTTCTTTCTGCTTCCTTGCATATGCTAGTTTTTGCTTGCCTTGATAATTTGTTTGCCGATAAGATGCCTATGCATAGGAAGTATGTTAGACTTAGATGTGTTTGTCACATGTTTCATGATTCTCTCTTTGCGCTTCAATTCTTATCTTTCTTGTGAGCATCATTGAAATCTCTATGCCTAGCTAGGGGCGTTAAACGATAGCGCTTGTTGGGAGGCAACCCAATTTTATTTTAGTTTGTTTTTCTTTTTGCTTCTGTTTAGGAATAAATATTTGATCTAGCCTCTAGTTCGATTTTTTTATATTTTAGTTAGTGTTTGTGCCAAGTTAAACCTATAGGATCTTCTTGGATGAGAATTATTTGATCTTGCTGAAAATTCCAGAAACTTTCTGTTCACGAAAACAATTGTTAAAAATCACCAGAACATGATGAAATACTGATTCCAATTGCTTCTGATCAATAGACAAATTGTCTAGGTCGTCCCATTTGTTTAGATTTTTCTGAGTACCAGAAGTTTGCGTTAGTTACAGATTACTACAGACTGTTCTGTTTTTGACAGATTCTGTTTTTCGTGTGTTGTTTGCTTATCTTCATGAATCTATGGCTAGTAAAATAGTTTATAAACCATAGAGAAGTTGTAATACAGTAGGTTTAACAGCAATATAAATGAAGAATGAGTTCAATACAGTAACTTGAAGTGGTGTTTTGTTTTCTTCCGCTAACGGAGCTCACGAGATTTTCTGTTAAGTTTTGTGTTGTTAAGTTTTCAAGTTTTGGGTAAAGATTTGATGGATTATGGAACAAGGAGTGGCAAGAGCCTAAGCTTGGTGATGCCCATGGTACCCCAAGATAATGTAGGGACACCAAAAAGCCAAAGCTTGGGGATGCCCCGGAAGGCATCCCCTCTTTCGTCTACTTCCATCGGTAACTTTACTTGGAGCTATATTTTTATTCACCACATGATATGTGTTTTGCTTGGAGCGTCTTGTGTGATTTAAGTCTTTTCTTTTTAGTTTACAACATTCATGCTTGCTGTACACACCTTTTGGGAGAGACACACATGAATCGGAATTTATTAGAATACTCTATGTGCTTCACTTATATCTTTTGAGCTATATAGTTTTTGCTCTAGTGCTTCACTTATATCTTTTTAGAGCACGGTGGTGGTTTAATTTTATAGAAATTATTGATCTCTCATGCTTCACTTATATTATTTTGACAGTCTTAAAACAACATGGCAATTTGCTTTAATTATAATATCATGAGAAATTTGATGCTTGATAATTGTTTTGAGATATAAAGGTGGTAATTTCATAGTTGTGCTAGTTGAGTAATTGTGAAATTGAGGAATAATTGTGTTGGATTTTGTGATTCCCGTAGCATGCACGTATGGTGAACCGTTATGTAACGAAGTCGGAGCATGAGGTATTTATTGAATGTCATCCTTTGTGTGGCGGTCTGGATCGCGCCATGGTTAACTCCTACCAACCCTTCCCCTAGGAGCATGCGTTGTAGTACTTTGCTTCGAGGGCTAATAAATTTTTGCAATAAGTATATGAGTTCTTTATGACTAATGTGAGTCCATGGATTATACGCACACTTACCTTACGCAATTTTCTAGCCTCTACGGTGCTGTGCATTACCCTTTCTCACCTTGAGAGTTGGTGCAAACTTCGCCGGTGCATCGAAACCCCTTGATATGATACGCTCTATCACACATAAATCTCCTTATACCTTCCTCAAAACTGCCGCCATACCTACCTATTATGGCATTTTCATAGCCATTCCGAGATATATTGCCATGCAACTTTCCACCATTTCGTTTATCATGACACGCTCCATCATTGTCATATTGCTTTGCATGATCATGTAGTTGACATCGTATTTGTGGCAAAGCCACCGTTCATAATTCTTTCATACATGTCACTCTTGATTCATTGCATATCTCGGTTCACCGCCGGAGGCATCCACATAGAATCATATCTTGTTCTAAGTATCGAGTTGTAATTCACGAGTTGTAAGTAAATAAAAGTGTGATGATCATCATTATTAGAGCATTGTCCCAAGTGAGGAAAGGATGATGGAGATTATGATTCCCCACAAGTCGGGATGAGACTCCGGACTTAATAATAATAATAATAAAAAGAGGCCATGAAAAAGAAAAAAAAAAAGAGAAAATGCCCAAAGAAAAAAATGAGAGAAAAAGAGAGAAGGGACAATGTTACTATCCTTTTACCACACTTGTGCTTCAAAGTAGCACCATGATCTTCATGATAAAGAGTCTCTCATTTTGTCACTTTCATATACTAGTGGGAAATTTCATTATAGAACTTGGCTTGTATATTCCAATGATGGGCTTCCTCTAATGCCCGAGGTCTTCGTGAGCAAGCAAGTTGGATGCACACCCACTTAGTTTCTTTTGTTGAGATTTTCATACACTTATAGCTCTAGTGCATCCGTTGCATGGCAATTTATGGGCATCTCCATAGCCCGTTGATTAGCCTCGTCGATGTGGGACTTTCTCCTTTTTTGTCTTCCCACATAACCCCTATCATTAGACATTATTCCACCATAGTGCTATATCCATGGCTTGCGCTCATGTATTTCGTAAAGGTTGAAAAGGCTGAAGTGCATTAAAAAGTATGAACCCATTGCTTGGATAAAACCGGGGTTGTACATGATATGAATATTTTGTGTGGTGAAGATGGAGCATAGCCGGACTATATGATTTTTTAGGGATAACTTGCTTTGGCTAAGTTATTTTGATAAGACATAATTGCTTGGTTAGCATGCTTGAAGTATTATTGTTTTTATGTCAACATTAAACTTTTATCTTGAATCATATCGAATCTGAACATTCGTGCCACAATAAGAATAACTACATTGAAAATTGTGCTAAGTAGCATTCCACATCAAAAATTCTGTTTTTATCATTTACCTACTCAAGGACGAGCAGGAATTAAGCTTGGGGATGCTTGATACGTCTCCAACGTATCTACAATTTTTTATTGTTCCATGCTATATTATATTCTGTTTTGGATGTTTATTGGGCTTTATTATACACTTTTATATTATTTTTGGGACTAACCTATTAACCGGAGGCCCAGCCCAGATTGTTGTTTTTTTGCCTATTTCAGTGTTTCGAAGGAAAGGAATATGAAACGGAGTCCAAACGGAATGAAACCTTCGGGAACGTGATTTTCAGAACGAACGTGATCCAGAGGACTTGGAGTCTACGCAAAGCCACGAACAAGGAAGGCACGAGGTAGGGGGTGTGCCCTCCACCCTCGTGGGACCCTCGTTGCTCCATCGACATACTTCTTCCTCCTATATATACCCGTATACCCTGTAAACATCAGGGACGGAGCCAAAACCCTATTTCCACCGCCGCAACCTTCTGTACCCGTGAGATCCCATCTTGGGGCCTTTTCCGGCGCTCCGCCGGAGGGGGCATTGATCATGGAGGGCTTCTACATCAACACCATAGCCCCTCCGATGATGTGTGAGTAGTTTACCTCAGACCTTCGGGTCCATAGTTATTAGCTAGATGGCTTCTTCTCTCTCTTTGGATCTCAATACCATGTTCTCCTCGATCTTCTTGGAGATCTATTTGATGTAATCTTCTTTTGCGGTGTGTTTGTCGAGATCGGATGAATTGTGGGTTTATGATCAAGTTAATCTATGAAAAATATTTGAATCTCCTCTGAATTCTTTTATGTATGATTGGTTATCTTTGCAAGTCTCTTCGAATTATCAGTTTGGTTTGGCCTACTAGATTGATCTTTCTTGCAATGGGAGAAATGCTTAGCTTTGGTTCCAATATTGCGGTGTCCTTTCCCGGTGACAGCAGGGGCAGCAAGGCACGTATTGTATTGTTGCCAACGAGGATAAAAAGATGGGGTTTATATCATATTGCATGAGTTTATCCCTCTACATCATGTCATCTTACTTAAAGCATTACCCTATTCTTTTGATCTTAATACTCTAGATGCATGCTGGATAGCGGACGATGTGTGGAGTAATAGTAGTAGATGCAGAATCGTTTCGGTCTACTTGTCGCGGACGTGATGCCTATATACATGATCATACCTAGATATTCTCATGACTATGCTCAATTCTATCAATTGCTCGACAGTAATTCGTTTACCCATCGTAATACTTATGTTCTTGAGAGAAGCCACTAGTGAAACCTATGGCCCCCGGGTCTATTTTCCATCATATTAATCTTCCAACACTTAGTTATTCCCATTGCCGTTTATTTTACTTTGCATCTTTATTTACTCTTAATTATAAAAATACCAAAAAATTTATCTTCTCATATTTATCAGATCTCACTCTCGTAAGTGACCATGAAGGGATTAACAACCCCTTTACCGTGTAGGTTGCGAGGTTCCTGTTAGTTTATGTAGGTGCGTGGGACTCGCGCGTGGTCTCCTACTGGATTGATACCTTGGTTCTCAAAAATTGAGGGAAATACTTACGCTACTTTACTGGATCACCCTTTCCTCTTCAAGGGAAAACCAACGCAGTGCTCAAGATGTAGCAGTTGACTACGATGAGACGTTCTCACCCATAGCGATGCTTAAGGCAAAACCAACGCATTTTTTTATTATGAAATCTGCAAATGGATGTCAAAACTGCATTCCTTAATGGATTTCTTAAAGAATAGTTGTATATGATGCAACCAGAAGGTTTTGTTGATCCTAAAGGTGCTAACAAAGTGTGCAAGCTCCAGTGATCCATTTATGGACTGGTGCAAGCATCTCGGAGTTGGACTATACTCTTTGATGAGGTGATCAAAGCATATAGTTTTATACAAACTTGCGGTGAAGCTTGTATTTACAAGAAAGTGAGTGGGAGCACTACGGCCTTTCTGATAAGTATATGTGAACGTGAAAGCACAAGTGCTCCCTGGGTGATTTTGGTAATTAATGTCAACATATCTCTTGTTGAACTAATGCTTCTACCTAGTATGTTTCAGATAAGTTCAACAATGGAGTGGCATGGACTAGGGGATGTGGAACCCCTTCAATATGCTAAGGACAAAGGATTGGCTCAAGCTCAATGCTCAGGATTCTACATTTTCTATTTTAGTGATCCAAGATCACATTGAGTCCATAGGAAAGCCAATACTATTAAGAAGGGATGAGGTGTTGCTTAATGGCTTGCTTGCTCAAAGTGCTTAGTGATATGCTCCAAAGCCCTCATCCACTTTCTCACTTCCACATATGTCCTAAACCAAAAAGTCCAACTCGGCCCCACCGAAATTTCATATCAGGAGCCACCGAGTTCAGTTGTCATAGCCACTGCCAGAAACCCTAATCAGTTCGGTCTCACCGATGGGATCTTGGTCTCACTGAGATGGGCTTGCAAACTCTCTGTTGTCTGTTGCAATAATGTTGGTCCCACCGAGATTTGCAACCGGTCCCATCGAGTTTGCTTGGCCAACATTCTGTTTCACTTATTACCCAAATCGGTCCCACCGAGTTTGAGTAATCGGTCAAACCGAGTTTTGGATTTACCCTAACCCTAGCACATCGGTCTCACCGAGTTGATCCAGTCGGTCGCACCGAAATGCCTAACGGTCACATTATGAACCAAATCGGTCCGACCGAGTTCTTTGAATCGGTTCCACCGAGTTTGGTGATTTGTGTGTAGCGGTTAGATTTTCTGTGGAGGCTATATATACCCCTCCACCCACTCTTCATTCGTGGAGAGAGCCATCAGAACATGCCTACACTTCCAATACATATTTTCTGAGAGAGAACCACCTACACTTGTGTTGAGGTCAAGATATTCCATTCCAACCACATGAATCTTGATCTCTAGCCTTCCCCAAGTTGCTTTCCCCTCAAATCTTCTTTACACCAAATCCAAATCCTGTGAGAGAGAGTTGAGTGTTGGGGAGACTACCATCTGAAGCACAAGAGCAAAGAGTTCATCATCAACACACCATTTGTTACTTCTTGGAGAGTGGTGTCTCCTAGATTGGCTAGGTGTCACTTGGGAGCCTCCGTCAAGATTGTGGAGTTGAACCAAGGAGTTTGTAAGGGCAAGGAGACGCCTACTTCGTGAAGATCTACCCGAGTGAGGCAAGTCCTTCGTGGGTGACGGCTAGTGTGGGATAGACAAGGTTGCTTCTTCGTCGACCCTTCGTGGGTGGAGCCCTCCGTGGACTGGCGCAACCATTACCCTTCGTGGGTTGAAGTCTCCATCAACGTGGATGTACGATAGCATGATACGTCTCCGTCGTATCTACTTTTCCAAACACTTTTGCCCTTGTTTTGGACTCTAACTTGCATGATTTGAATGGAACTAACCCGGACTGACGCTGTTTTCAGCAGAATTGCCACGATGTTGTTTTATGTGCAGAAACAAAAGTTCTCGGAATGACCTGAAACTCCACGGAACGTCTAGTTAAAAATAATAAGAAATCCTTGCCAAAGATGAAGACCAGGGGGCCCACACCCTGTCCACGAGGGTGGGGGGCGGGGCCCCTACCTCATGGGCCCCCTGGAGCTCCTCCGACGCCAAATCCAACTCTATATATTTGCTTTTGGGGAGAAAAAAATCAAGGAGAAGAAATCATCACGTTTTACGATATGGAGCCGCCGCCAAGCCCTTAAACCTATCGGGAGGGCTAATCTGGGGTCCGTTCGGGGCTCCAGAGAGGGGGATTCGTCGCCGTCGTCATCATCACCATCCTCCATCACCAATTTCACGATGCTCACCGCCGTGCGTGAGTAATTCCATCGTAGGCTTGCTAGACGGTGATGGTTTGGATGAGATATATCATGTAATCGAGTTAGTTTTGTTAGGGTTTGATCCCTATTATCCATTATGTTCTGAGATTGATGTTGCTATGACTTTGCTATGCTTAATGCTTGTCACTAGGGCCCGAGTGCCATGATTTCAGATCTGAACCTATTATGTTTCCATGAATATATCTGTGTTCTTGATCCTATCTTGCAAGTCTATAGTCACCTACTATGTGTTATGATCCGGCAACCCCGAAGTGACAATAATCGGGACCACTCCCGGTGATGACCATAGTCTAAGGAGTTCATGTATTCACTATGTGCTAATGCTTTGTTTCGGTTCTCTATTAAAAGGAGGCCTTAATATCCCTTAGTTTCCATTAGGACCCCGCTGCCACGGGAGGGTAGGACAAAAGATGTCATGCAAGTTCTTTTCCATAAGCACGTATGACTATATTCGGAATACATGCCTACATTACATTGATGAATTGGAGCTAGTTCTGTGTCACCCTATGTTATGACTATTACATGATGAACCGCATCCGGCGTAATTACCCATCACTGATCCAATTCCTACAAGCTTTCCATCTACTGGTTTACGCTTATTTACTTTCCCGTTGCTCTTGTTACAATCACTACAAAACACCAAAAATATTACTTTTGCTTTCATTACTATTTTGTTACCGTTACCACTACTATCATATTACTTTGCTACTAAATACTTTGCTGCAGATATTAAGTTATCCAGGTGTGGCTGAATTGACAACTCAACTGCTAATACTTGAGAATATTCTTTGGCTCCCCTTGTGTCGAATCAATAAATTTGGGTTGAATACTCTACCCTCAAAAGCTGTTGCGATCCCCTACACTTGTGGGTTATCAAGACCAAATTTCTGGCGCCGTTGCCGGGGAGCATAGCTCTAATTCTTTGAGTCACTTGGGATTTATATCTGCTGGACACTATGAAGAACTTGAAAGACGCTAAGACAACAATTTATCCCTCAACTACGAGGGGAGGTAAGGAACTGCCATCTAGCTCTGCACTTGATTCACCTTCTGTTTTGAGTAAGCTTGCGACACCTAAACCTGCTTCTGCTATTCGTTCTGATATGTCGCATGTTATTGATGATGCCACTTCTGCTATGCATGATGATGAAACTACTTCTATGCTTGATACTACAGTGCCCCTTAGTGAATTTCTGGATGAACAAATTGCTAGGGCTAGAGAGAAAGAAATTATTGAAACTGATTATATTGATGAAAGTGATGATGAAGATAGGCTTGTCATTCCTGAGGGTTATGTTTTGGATAAAGAAGCTTCTGCAGCTATTTTAGCTTGCAAAGATAGTTATGAACTCAAGAGGCTATTAATTAAATGGAACAAGGAATCTCTTAGAGATAGAATGAAACATGACCCCGCTTTTGCTACTTCACCTATCCGTGTTGCCGATAAGGACTATGAATTTTCTGTTGATCCTGATATAATTACTTTGGTTGAATCTGATCCTTTTCATGGCTATGAATCTGAAACTGTTGTGGCACATCTTACAAAATTAAATGATATAGCCACCCTGTTCACTAATGATGAGAGATCTCGCTACTTTTATATCCTTAAAATATTTCCGTTCTCATTAAAGGGTGATGCTAAGATATGGTTTAATTCTCTTGATCCTGGCTGTGTGCGTAGTCCCCAGGATATGATTTATTACTTCTAAATATTTCCCCGCTCATAAGAAACAAGCTGCTTTGAGGGAAATATACAACTTTGTGCAAATTAAAGAAGAGAGTCTCCCACAAGCTTGGGGGAGGCTTCTCAAGTTACTTAATGCTTTGCCTGATCATCCTCTTAAGAAAAATGAAATACTTGATATGTTTTATAATGGATTAACCGATGCTTCTAGAGATTACCTGGATAGTTGTGTTGGTTCTCTTTTCAGGGAAAGAACACCGGATGAAGCTGAGATTCTACTGAATAATATGTTGACAAATGAAAATAATTGGGCACCTCCTGAGCCAGCTCCAGAGCCAATTACTAAGCCTATTCCTAAACCAACTCCGAAGAAGAGAGGTGTTCTATTTCTCAGTCCTGAAGATATGCAAGAGGCAAAGAAATCTATGAAAGAAAAAGGTATTAAAGCTGAAGATGTTAAGAATTTCCCTCCTATTGAAGAAATACATGGTCTTAATTTACCGCCTGTTGAAGAAACACATGATATTAATCGATTACCTATTGAATAACCCCCAGGTCTTGATAACCCGACACAGGTAGTAAAGGTAAATTCTCTCTATAGATATGATAAAGCTGAAGTCCCTCCTACTAAAATTGCTAGCTAGTGCTTGGATGAGTTTGATAACTTTATGTTTAAGCAAGAAGACTTCAGTGCTTATTTTGGTAGACAATTAAAAGAAAATTCTTATATGATTAAACACTTGGGTGATTATATGGCTAATATTAGAGGTGAACTTAAACTTGTTAGCAAACATGCTTCTATGGTTACCACTCAAGTAGAACAAGTACTTAAGGCTCAAAATGATTTGCTCAATGAAATGAATAGTAAGAAAAATGATTATGCTGTTAGAGTGGCTACTAGAACTGGTAGAATGACTCAGGAACCTTTGTATCCTGAAGGCCACCCTAAGATAATTGAACAAGATTCTCAGAGAAATAATATTGATACACCTAGTTCTTCCAAAAGGAAGAAAAAGAAAAAATGATAGGACTTTGCAAACTTCTAGTGAACCTATTGCTGAACCACCTGAGAATCCAAATGATATCTCTATGTCTGATGCTGAAACACAATTTGGTAATGAACATGAAACGAATGAAAATGTTAATGATGATGTTCATGATTATTCTCAACCTAGTAATGATAATGATGTAGAAATTGAACCTGCTGTTGATCTTGATAACCCACAATCAAAGAATCAACGTTATGATAAGAGATACTTTGTTTCTAGGAAACATGGTAAAGAAAGAGAACCTTGGGTTCAGAAACCCATGCCTTTTCCTCCCAAACCATCCAAGAAAAGGATGATGAGGATTTTGAGCGCTTTGCTGAAATGATCAGACCTATCTTTTTGCGTATGCGATTGCCTAATATGCTCAAAATGAATCCTTATGCTAAGTATATGAAAGATATTGTTACAAATAAAAGAAAGATACCGGAAGTTGAGATTTCCACCATGCTTGCTAATTATACTTTTAAGGGTGGAATACCAAAGAAACTAGGAGATCCAGGAGTACCCACTATACCATGCTCCATTAAAAGAAACTATGTTAAAACTGCTTTATGTGATCTTGGAGCCGGTGTTAGTGTTATGCCTCTCTCTTTATATCATAGACTTGACTTGAATAAGTTGACACCTACTGAAATATCTTTGCAAATGGCTGATAAATCAACTGATATACCTGTCGGTATTTGTGAGGATGTGCCTGTTGTAGTTGCAAACGTTACTATTTTAACGGACTTTGTTATTCTTGATATTCCCGAGGACGATAGTATGTCTATTATTCTTGGAAGACCTTTTCTGAATACTGCAGGGGCTGTTATTGATTGCAACAAAGGCAATGTTACTTTTCATGTTAATGGTAATGAGCATACGGTGCACTTTCCGAGGAAACAACCTCAAGTTTATAGCATCAACTCTATTGGAAAAATTCCATTGATTATTTTTGGAGGTTTTGAATTCCCTCTTCCTACTGTCAAGAAGAAATATGATATTCTTATTATAGGGGATGTGCATATCCCCGTTGAGGTAACATAGTGTTATTCGAAATTTCTTCGGTTCCATGTTATTCGGAATGAGTTTGTTAACAAGACCTGATCAACCTTGTTAGTGGATTCCTTTTGATGAGCATGAGATGGATGAAACTTGAAGGCACAACCTTATGTACCCTCTTTATACTTTCTGTTATTTAGTTGAAATAAAGTAAAAATAGTATTTTTCTGTCTGTTTCCTGGTTTATCCGTGCAATATAAAAATACCCCAAAAATAAAAGCCCTCCAAATGCCATGCCAATTTAATATGATTTTTTCTGGAATATTTGAGGATTTATGGAACGGAAAGCACCGCGGGGGGAGCTGCCACCTGGCCATGAGGGTGGAGGGCGCGCCCTACCCCCCAGGGCGCGCCCCCTACCTCGTGGGCCCACGGTGGCTCTCCTCCACTTATTCCTGCACCCATCCTCTTCTTCTTGCTCCCACAAACACGAATAACCAGCTCAAGCACGAGTTCTAGCTCACTTTGTTACGATTTTCGATCTCCTTGCTCAAAGCAGCTCTCATAAAACTGTTTGGGGAAATTGTTCCTTGGTATGTGACTCCTCCATTGGTCCAATTAGTTTTTGCTCTAGTGCTTTATTCATTGCAAATTTGTGCTGCATAGGTGACAGTGTTCTTGAGCTTGCATGTCAAATTTATATGGTTCCAAGTAGTTCTAATGCTTGATATAGGCTCTAGGCAGTTGTAGGAGTAGTTGCTATTAATTTTATTGAAGTTGGTTCACTTTTGTTTGAAGTTACTAAAAATTTCAGAAATTTTTCAGAGAAAACAATATGCTTAGGAAGATGTTCCAAGGTGGTTCTTCAAGGAAGCAAGGCCCTGTGCTTGCAATGCGTGATCTTGATGAGGAGCCCCCAAGGACGCCTCCAAAGGTCGGCCCTGTGAATGGCCTTCGGAAAATTTTATGGATCGAGCGGGAATCAAAGAAGAATTTAATGCATATTTTCGTAACGTCGATCTTGTGGACTTTGAGGCAGACAAATGCCCACAGTAACATGATCTCACAAGCTCATTTGTGAGGAGGTTTGAATTTTCATCTTCACGTAATTCTCCAACAGTCATGTTTGATCTTTATGACAAATCTTATACCATGGACTTAGAGGATTTTACTTTCGCTTGCAAACTTCCACAATGGGGTAGTACTATTGATCCTCGTAAATCTGAATTTAGAAACTTTCTTGCTAGTATAACTGTAGGGGAATCTAGAGATATAACGCAAGCTACCATAGGGAGCATTCACTTTCCTGCTATACATTATTTTGCTCTCTTCATAGGTAGGTGCATAAATGCTAAGTATGAAGCATGTCACATGTGTGTCCCTGATCTTAGCATTCTCAGGAGTGCTGTGTTAGGAGACCAATCTTATCATATGGGAGCCATTGTAGCACGTAGGTTGCATCATAATAGATATAATGGAGATTTCTTTGGAGGAATTTATGCAACCCGCTTAGCTAATTTTCTTGAGGTAGACGTTCGTGAGGGTGACATGGAGTTGCCTCCTGCTTATTTAGATTTTAATTCTATGGCCTCCCACCAGTTTGCCGAGAGGAATGAATCACCTCTCTTATATCGACTAATCTTTGATAAACGGCGTGTTGTCTGTATTACTCTCCCTGCTCCTGCCTTCTTTGATTCTCAGATAAAGGAAGATATGTTATTACCAGCGAGGAGGCAGATGAGTACGAGAGGAGAGCGGAGGCAGCCCGACGCAACGCTGCAGCTCAAGCAGCGATAGTTGCCGCGTCTCAGTACGACCCCAGCTACACCTATGGGTATCCGCCAGGCCATCCCTGGCAATAAACCAACTTAGGCCAAAAGCCTAAGCTTGCGGGAGTACGTATTTCCCACCGACATTACATTTATGTTTACACACACTCATTGCTAGATGTCGGTGCTCATACTCTTTCACTGTATTATCCATGCTAGTTTATTTTCTTTTTCTTGCTTTCTTCTTGTGTGTTTGTTAAACCTTAAGAAAAACAAAAAAATTAGTGATAGCTTTTAGTTAGTTTACTTTTCTTATTGTAGTAGTAATAATTAAAAAGAAAACCCAAAAATATTTCCCGTTCTACTTTTGCTTGTTGGGAGCTTTCCCGTGTAAATAGTTTTTATTTCTTTTCTTTTCTTTGGGGGTCGTAGGAGAAGACCATGATTAAATTATTGAAGTGGATCTTATATGCATTATTGTTGATTTAACCAAGAGCCCATATTACTTTGTCTTCTCCTGTTTATTGAATGCTCGCAGATTTCAGCTTAGTCAATGCACGTACACTCTTATTATTATTCACATTGTTCGGTCGTGCAAGTGAAAGGCAATTATGATGATATATGATGGACTGACTGAGATGAGAAAAGCTGGTATGAACTCGACCTCTTTTGTTTTTGTAAATATGATGAGTTCATCGTTCTTGATTCAGCATATTATGAATAAACATGTTTGCAATGACAATTAGAGATCATAGTTGCTCGTGCCATGTTTGATTAGCTATGAGTTATAATGGTTTACCTTGCGTGCCAACATGCTATTAAAATGGTTATGATGTGGTATAGTGGGGTGGTATCCTCCTTTGAATGATTTGAGTGACTCGACTTGGCACATGTTCACACATGTAGTTGAAACAAAATCAACATAGTCTTCACGATATTTATGTTCATGGTGGATTATATCCTACTCATGCTTGCATCCAATGTTTATTAATTTTAATGCATGTTCATGACTGTTGTCGCTCACTCGTTGGACGCTTCCCAGTCTTTTGCTAGCCTTCACTTGTACTAAGCGGGAATACTGCTTGTGCATCCCATCCTTTAAACCCCAAAGTTATTCCATATGAGTCCACTATACCTTCCTATATGCGGTATCTACTTGCCGTTCCAAGTAAATTTGTATGTGCCAAACTCCAAACCTTCAAATAAACATTCTGTTTTGTATGCTCGAATAGCTCATGTATCAACTAGGGCTGCCCTTGTCTTCCATGTTAGGCGGGTTATTCTCAAGAGGAGTGGACTCCGCTCCTCACTCACGAGAAAATGGCTGGTCACCGGGATGCCCAGTCCCATGCTTTATGCAAACTAAATCAAAATAATTGCAAACAAAACTCCCCCTGGGACCTGATGTTAGTTGGAGGCACTCGTTGTTTCGAGCAAGCCATGGATTGATGCTTGTTGGTGGAGGGGGAGTATAAACTTTACCATTCTGTTTGGGAACCGCCTATAATGTGTGTAGCATGGAAGATATCACCATCTCTTAGTTGTTATGTTGACAATGAAAGTATACCGCTCAAAATAACTATTTATCTCTATTTCAAAACCGAGCTCTGGCACCTCTACAAATCCCTGCTTCCCTCTGTGAAGGGTCTATCTATTTACTTTTATGTTGAGTCATCACCCTCTTATTAAAAAGCACTAGCTGGAGAGTGCATCTGTCATTTGCATTCATTACTTTTAATTTATATTGGGTATGACTATGACTGGATCTCTTTTACCATGAATTACAATGTCTAGTCAGTCCTTGATCTTTAAAGGCGCTCTGCATTTATGTTTTGCGGTCTCAGAAAAGGCTAGCGAGATACCATCTTGTTATATCATATTATGATTGTTTTGAGAAAGTGTTGTCATCCGAGATTTATTATTATCGCTCGCTAGCTGATTATGCTGTTGATATGAGTAATTATGATACCTGAGAATTATTGCAAATGTGGTTAGTTATAATCTTTGCTGAAAACTTGAATGCTGGCTTGACATATTTACAACAACAAGAGAAAACAGAGTTTGTAAAAGTTTTTCTTTATCACTTTCAGTTTATCAACTGAATTGCTTGAGGACAAGCAAAGGTTTAAGCTTGGGGGAGTTGATACGTCTTCGTCGTATCTACTTTTCCAAACACTTTTGCCATTCTTTTGGACTCTAACTTGCATGATTTGAATGGAACTAACCCGGACTGACGCTGTTTTCAGAAGAATTGCCATGATGTTGTTTTATGTGCAGAAAACAAAAGTTCTCGGAATGACCTGAAACTCCACGGAACGTCTAGTTAAAAATAATAAAAAATCCTTACCAAAGATGAAGACCAGGGGGCCCACACCCTGTCCATGAGGGTGGGGGGCGCCCCCCTAGGGCGCGCCCCCTACCTCGTGGGCCCCCTGGAGCTCCTCCGACACAAACTCTGACTCTATATATGTGTTTTCGGGGAGAAAAAAAATCAAGGAGAAGAAATCATCGCGTTTTACGATACGGAGCCGCCGCCAAGCCCTAAAACCTCTTGAGAGGGCTGATCTGGAATCCGTTCGGGGCTCCGGAGAGGGGGATTCGTCGCCGTCGTCATCATCAACCATCCTCCATCACCAATTTCATGATGCACACTGCCGTGCGTGAGTAATTCCATCGTAGGCTTGCTGGATGGTGATGGGTTGGATGAGATCTATCATGTAATCGAGTTAGTTTTGTTAGGGTTTGATGCCTAGGATCCATTATGTTCTGAGATTGATGTTGCTATGACTTTGCTATGCTTAATGCTTGTCACTAGGGCCCGAGTGCCATGATTTCAGATCTGAACCTATTATGTTTCCATGAATATATGTGTGTTCTTGATCCTATCTTGCAAGTCTATAGTCACCTACTATGTGTTATGATCGGGCAACCTCAAGTGACAATAATCGGGACCACTCCGGTGATGACCACAGTCTAAGGAGTTCATGTATTCACAATGTGCTAATGCTTTGTTTCGGTTCTCTATTAAAAGGAGGCCTTAATATCCCTTAGTTTCCATTAGGACCCCGCTGCCACGGCAGGGTAGGACAAAAGATGTCATGCAAGTTCTTTTCCATAAGCACGTATGACTATATTCGGAATACATGCCTACATTACATTGATGAATTGGAGCTAGTTCTGTGTCACCCTATGTTATGACTGTTACATGATGAACCGCATCCAGCATAATTATCCATCACTGATCCAATGCCAACGAGCTTTCCATCTACTGGTTTACGCTTATTTACTTTCCCGTTGCTATTGTTACAATCACCACAAAACACAAAAAATATTACTTTTGCGTTCATTACTCTTTTGTTACCGTTACCACTACTATCATATTACTTTGCTACTAAATACTTTGCTGCAGATATTAAGTTATCCAGGTGTAGTTGAATTGACAACTCAACTGCTAATACTTGAGAATATCCTTTGGCTCCCCTTGTGTCGAATCAATAAATTTGGATTGAATACTCTACCCTCGAAAGCTGTTGCAATCCCCTACACTTGTGGGTTATCATAGCACCACCTATCGGAACCACGGATAAAAAATCTCCGTATCTCCAAATTGCGTTTGCACACTCCAATCCCTTCTCTTTACATTCTTGCAACTTGCATGCTTTACTTTCCGCTGCTCATATACTCTTTGTATGCTTGCATGCTTGCTTGATATGTATTGTGAATGTTTAAACTTGTGCTAATACTCCACTTCAACTCAAGAGATTAAAAACTGCAACTTTCCTTGATTAGAGTCTATTCACCCCCCTCTAGACACCTCTTCTCGATCCTTTCAATTGGTATCGAGCATTGGTCTCCATTGCCTTGGTTTAAATACCTTTGGAGGAAGATGGATGTGTCTACTTTGGGGAGTCTTAGAAGTAGAGTTCCTATTCTTGATGGAGAATATTTTCGTGAGTGAAAAAATGAAATGCTTGAGATTTTCAATGAATATCATTTGAACAAGTACATTACTAGCCCTTGTGCACCTCATATTGATCCTTTGCATCCCACAATCAAGAGGATCTTGACATGATTCGCAATCTTAGAACTATCAATCTTATCATAAGAGGATTGCCCAAAAATTTGATTGCTAGTTTGCCTACTCTTGATAGTGCCTATACTATATGGAGATTTCTTGAGGAACGATTTCCAGACTATTCCTTGAAAATTTTAGACGAAATTCTCCATAAGTCTATTGCCTTGAGTAAGATGAATTCTAGTGATCCTAGCTTTGGCGATTGTCTATTTGAGTTTACAAATCTCATGCGTGCTGATGACCCACAAGTATAGGGGATCTATCGTAGTCCTTTCAATAAGTAAGAGTGTCGAACCCAACGAGGAGCAGAAGGAAATGATAAGCGGTTTTCAGCAAGGTATTCTCTGCAAGTACTGAAATAAGTGGTAACAGATAGTTTTGTGATAAGATAATTTGTAACGAGCAACAAGTAACAAAAGTAAATAAAGTGCAGCAAGGTGGCCCAATCCTTTTGTAGCAAAGGACAAGCCTGGACAAACTCTTATAATAGGAAAAGCGCTCCTGAGGACACATGGGAATATCGTCAAGCTAGTTTTCATCACGTTCATATGATTCGCGTTCGGTACCTTGATAATTTGATATGTGGGTGGACGGTGCTTGGGTGCTGTTCTTACTTGAACAAGCATCCCACTTATGATTAACCTCTATTGCAAGCATCCGCAACTACAACAAAAGTATTAAGGTAAACCTAACCATAGCATGAAACATGTGGATCCAAATCAACCCCTTACGAAGCAACGCATAAACTAGGGTTTAAGCTTCTGTCACTCTAGCAACCCATCATCTACTTATTAATTCCCAATGCCTTCCTCTAGGCCCAAATAATGGTGAAGTGTTATGTAGTCGGGGTTCACATAACACCACTAGAGGCTAGACAACATACATTTCATCAAAATATTGAACGAATACCAAATTCACATGACTACTAATAGCAAGACTTCTCCCGTGTCCTCAGGAACAAACGTAACTACTCACAAAGCATATTCATGTTCCTAATCAGAGGGGTAATAGTATGCATAAAGGATCTGAACATATGATCTTCCACCAAATAAACCAACTAGCATCAACTACAAGGAGTAATCAACACTACTAGCAACCTAGTAGTACCAATCCCGGACTTGGAGACAATAATTGGATACAAGAGATGAACTAGGGTTTTGAGAGGAGATGGTGCTGGTGAAGATGTTGATGGAGATTGCCCTCTCCCGACGAGAGGAGCGTTGGTGATGACGATGGCGATGGTTTCCCCCTCCCGGAGGGAAGTGTCCCCGGCAGAACAGCTCTGTCGGACCCCTAGATTGGTTCCGCCAAGGTTCCGCCTCGTGGCGGTGGAGTCTCGTCCCGAAAGGTTGCTCATTATTTTTTCCTTGACGAAAGACCTCATATAGCAGAAGATGGGCATCAGAGAGCCACCAGGGGGCCACGAGGTAGGGGGGCGTGCCCTAGGGGGGGCGCCCCCACCCTCGTGGACAGGATGTGGGCCCCCTGGTCTTCATCTTTGGCCAGGATTTTTCATTATTTTTAACTAGATGTTCCGTGGAGTTTCAGGACTTTTGGAGTTGTGCAGAATTTGTCTCTAATATTTGCTCCTTTTCCAGCCCTGGATTCCAGCTGCCGGCATTCTCCCTCCTTATGTAAACCTTGTAAAATAAGAGAGAATAGTCATAAGTATTATGACATAAGGCATAATAACAGCCCATAATGCAATAAATATCGATAATAAAAACATGATGCAAAATGGACGTATCAACTCCCCCAAGCTTAGACCTCGCTTGTCCCCAAGCGAAAGTCGATAACGATAAATATGTCCCCATGTTTAGAGGCAGAGGTGTCGATAAAAATAAAATACGGACATGAAGGCATCATGATTATTCTCATAACAGCAACATATATAGATATTGTCATATGATTTCTTATGTTCAAGTAATAATCCATTCACAATGCGGAGTACGAATCATAAACTTTATTGAGAACCAACAAACTATAATCTCAGTCATTGAAGCAATTGCAATTTATCATAAAATCGGAAAGAGTCTATGTCAGAGCTTAAAAGCAAGTCCACATACTCAACTATCATGTAGGCTTTCATAATTGCTAACACTCACGCAATACTTGTGGTTACAGAGTTTTAATCAGACACAGAGAAAGATAGGGGCTTATAGTTTCGCCCCACAACCTTTTACCTCAAGGGTAATGTCAACAATAATAACTCATGCTCCCCTACATCGAATTAGGTATATATATCAGAATCTTTCCAACATATTGTGCTTGCCAAAGGATAAAATGAAAAAGGAAAGGTGAAGATCACCTTGACTCTTGCATAAGGTAGAAGATAATAATAAAAGATAGACCATTCACAGAGGGAAGTAGAGGTTGCCATGCGCTTTTATGGTTGGATGCACAAAATTCAATGCGAAAGAACGTCACTTTATATTGCCCCTTGTGATATGAACCTTTATTATGCAGTCCGTCGCTTTTATTACTTCCACATCACAAGATCGTATAAAGCTTATTTCTCCCACATCAATCAATCATACATATTTAGAGAAATTTTTATTGCTTTGCACCGATGACAACTTACTTGAAGGATCTTACTCAATCCATAGGTAGATATGGTGGACTCTCATGGCAAAACTGGTTTAAGGGTTTTGGAAGCACAACTAGTATCTCTACTTGGTGCTGAGAATTTGGCTAGCATGAGGGGGAAAGGCAAGCTCAACATGTTAGAGGATCCATGACAACATACTTTATCTCAGACATAAGAAAACATAACTCATTACGTTATCTTCCTTGTCCAACATCAACTCTTTAGCATGTCATATTTTAATGAGTGCTTCCAATCATAAAAGATGTCAATAATAGTATATTTATATGTGAACCCCTCTTCCCTTATTACTTCCTATTAATTGCAACGATGACCAAAGCTATGTTTGACAACTCCCAACAACTTTTAATCATTATACTTTTTTATGTGAAGTCATTACTCTCAATAAGACCAATATGAATTCTTTGTTTCTTTTTATTCTTTTTCTCTTTTCTTTTATTCACTCAAGATCATGGCAAAATAATCAAGCCCTTGACTCAACACTAATCTTTATTATATAACTCACGAACTCGATTACATAGAGAGATCAAAAAGCAGAAACTCAAAACTAGATCATGCGATAAACTTTATCTTCTTATTACTAATTGGAGGCACCTTTCAAGTATTCTAATTAATCCACATCATCAAAATTAATTACACCGTTGGATTTTAGAATTAACGTATAGGATAGAGTAAAAAGTTGCGTAACACAAATGGTCCCGTCCCATTAAAATAGGATCTGACACGACCCATGTTTGTGAAACAAAAAAAAACCCTACAGCCGGTCCCCCAGAATCAGAATTAAAAGGAAAGCCTCATCGCCTAAAAAACTTCCAACAAAAAAGGAAAAAAAAAACAATCCGAGTGATTGCCCGTAGAAGCCTCCATCTCAATAAAATATTCTGCCAGTTAAAATCTCCATGGAGTCCTCTACGGGGCCGCTACCTCCTCTTCCCCTTAAATCGTGCTCTCCTACCTATGTTCGTTGATTATTTCCTCCATCGTATCAAATCTGCTCGGCTCTCCCAATGGCGTTCATCTCCAACCTTTCAATCTTTTTTGCGAACTACAGCAACCCATCAGGTATATTAATAACGTCAACCTATGAATTTCAATTTCCATGTACAACAATCAATCATGTATATGTACTAGCAGGTACTACCCAATCAAGCAATCTAATCATATATACTCTGCTACACGATTTTACCCATGATATGTTGATTTAGCATGTACAAATCCACTCAAACATGCATATCCAGATCTCCTGATCGTATTCCTCTTTGACCTTTCAGTTGCAGTTTCCAAGTTCTGGCAACATGTATATTTGAGTAACTTATTTTATCCCACAATAATTGATTTTGTATAGCAAGACAGGGGAGATCGGCATCTAGATGGCACTCGTGGCTTGCGGCAAGGAAAGACTTGAATCGAGTCAAGACTCAATACTAATGGATATACTCAACGAGATGAACAAGCGATGAAATCAGATTAGAAGAAGGTTTGGTGGTATTTTATGTTTATTTATTTTTGAGGAATCAAACTGAAGTTTTGACTTCTTGGGTTGACCTTATTGGTCCACGTAAATTGTGATTCAGTTTTCACTGGCGAGTTTTTTTGGTGCATATAGCACAGGGGCAGACCATCAATGTCCCAGGAATAATGAGTAGCACATCAGGTCATGTTTCCCTTATAGGGTGTACAAGCAAACAACATTTGATGGGTGTCGTACACAAAAACAAAGTCAGCAGGCAACCGCCCGCAAAAAAAGTCAGCAGGCAACATTTTAAATATCAGATGTGTCCATGATATTGAATATAGCAACGAACATCCATGTGACCAAAGAAAATTGAGATCTATATCCTGCATCTCCACAAGTTTTTTTAACACATTTGAATCAAGTCCACATTTGCACTTCTATGCTTACTACACTTTCGCAAGGGAACATGTCGTTCTTCTGCAAGGGAAAGCTGATCTGCTTCACTAACTAATTGGTCAGCATGTGGATGATCGTGCTTCGCCCGACAAAGATAAAACACTCAGGATGAAGTGACTCCTTTTCATGAAGCAACAGCGTGTAAGGACCAGCTCGAATAGCTCCTGCTGTACGCCACTGGCGCTAGCTGCATCCGATATCGCCAGGTGCAAGGTAGTGATGTCATACAAGCTAAGTCTTGATGCGCTAAATTAGCTCGACCATCGATTATATTATTATTATTATTATGCACACACACATAATAGTACATACACATGATTCTTGGTAGGTGCATATTGCTAATACTTATTATTTGCGTATACGGTAAGTATATCCAGGTATTTATTTTATAGCCTTATAAATAATAATAAAGGTATTGCTATTAAAATATCTTTCAAGCATCTAAATTACAATAGTAGCCAAAATGGATGTATTATCATTCGTCACAAAGATCTCTATAAACACAAGATTATGTATGTGTGTGTAGTAAGGATTGATAGTATTAAAAAATACGTCACAATCGTAAAAGAAATCCTTGAATCAACACGCAAAAATAACTTGAATTATTTTTTGGTATGGATAACGTAAATCAGAATAATAGATCAAATAGTTCCCAGACACTTAATCACAAAAGAAATTCTGTAATAATTTATTGGTTAAAAACATAAAATCTGACCAATCTATGGCTCTTATGGTATTAGAAAATCATGAAAGAAATTCTGTAAGAATCTATTGGTTAAGACAAGAACTTATAATTAGCTACAGTATCACATATGTTAAAACCTTGCATGTCCATTGTTGTCTATAGAAACAAATTCTTTTATAGTCAGACAAAACTTGGTGAAATTAATACATGAAAGGTCTTAAGATCAAATTCTGTAGTACTTACATGAAAAAAAAGGAAAATGTATGTTTTTTAGGTAGTGTAAAGAAAGGACAAGCAATGCTACAATAGGTCATTTTATCTTATACATTTTTTGAACTTATGTGGCACGAATGCATGATACATGTAACAACTTTGAATCTGTAACAATATTGCCTATAATAATAATAATAATAATAATAATAATAATAATAATAATAATAATAATAATAATAATAATAATAGTTCATAATAGCATATTCATATTATTTTCAAACATTTCATATTCGTACTAACTTTGTCACATTTATTATTAAAAGTGCTAGCCCGTGCAGATGCACGGGTTGATGACTAGTTCTACTAAATCAAAATACTACTAATAGGATCGAACTAAGAAAAAACGGTAAATATAGGAGAGGTGATTGTGATACGATACCGGGGCACCTCCCCCAAGCTTGGCAGTTGCCAAGGGGAGTGCCCATACCCATGTGATTATGTTTCCTTCTTTGTTGCTGGTGTAATATTCTTGGCGATGATTCCTCTCAGGATACGATTCTCCTCCTCGAGCTTGTTGACTTGCTGCTTGAGGTCCATTATTTCCTTACGAAGCTTTCCTGTAACGGCTAAAGCTCCTTGCACCCAAGGGTGTTTCATAGATGCGGGAGAACAAGTGACACTCCTCTACATATTTTCATAAGAAAGAAATCTAACATTGGAAGGGATAACCAAGTTTGGAATTGCTGAGCTCTGTAGTTCCCCCATCGTGAACCCAGGTCGGAAGCGAGAAGTGACTTCTTGATCCTCCATGACATCTACCCTCATCAAGTCAGCCTCCATCTCTTCCTCCGTTGCTGGCCCAAAGTGGTCAGCATCGCTGTTTGCCCTTGGTTACGATGCCGGATGAGACACCCGGCTCTCCCCAACTGACTCTTGAGAAGACATCTTGCTCTAAACGGCAGCAACAACAGCTCGAAACAAAAACATAGGATATTTGCGTGATACGGGAGTCAAAACCTTCGGGAGATTATATAATGAATTTTCGCCGACCAAAATACATATCGTGCAAGAAAACGTAGTCCGGAAGGCACACGAGGTGCCCACGAGGTAGGGGGCGCGCCCAGGGGGGTAGGGCGCGCCCTCCACCCTCGTGGGGCCCTCGTGTCCTTCTTGGACTGCCACTTATTTTTCTATTTTTCTAAATATTCCAAAACGGAAAAATATTGCCTTAAAATTGTTTTGGAGTCGGTTTACTTACCGTACCACATACCTATTCCTTTTCGTAGTGCAAACATTCTGGAAAGTGTCTCTTATGTATTCCTCCGGGGTTACGGTTTCAATAATATTGGTTTCAACATTTATGGGATTACCTGAGATATAATGTTTAATTCTTTGACCGTTCACCACCTTCGGATTTGTGCCTTCGAAGTTGTTGATTTTTATGGCACCGGAACGATAGACCTCCTCGATAACATAGGGGCCCTCCCGTTTGGAGAGAAGTTTTCCTGCAAAGAATCTTAAACGAGAGTTGTATAGCAATACATAATCACCTACGTTAAACTCACGCTTTTGTATCCTTTTGTCATGCCATCTTTTAACCTTTTCTTTAAACAACTTGGCATTTTCATAAGCTTGGGTTCTCCATTCATCAAGTGAGCTAATATCAAATAACCTCTTCTCACCGGCAAGTTTGAAATCATAATTGAGCTCTTTAATAGCCCAATATGCCTTATGTTCTAGTTCGAGAGGTAATTGACATGCTTTTCCATAAACCATTTTATACGGAGACATTCCCATAGGATTTTTATATGCAGTTCTATAGGCCCATAATGCATCATCAAGTTTCTTGGACCAATTCTTTCTAGACCTATTAACAGTCTTTTGCAAAATTAATTTGAGTTCTCTATTACTCAGTTCTACTTGACCACTAGACTGTGGGTGATAAGGAGATGCAATTCTATGATTAACATCATATTTATTAAGCATTTTATGGAAAGCACCATGAATAAAATGTGAACCACCATCAGTCATTAAATATCTAGGGACTCCAAACCTCGGAAAAATAACTTCTTTAAGCATTTTAATAGAGGAGTTATGATTAGCACTACTAGTTGGAATAGCTTCTACGCACTTAGTAACGTAATCAACAGCAACTAAAATATGTGTCTATCCATTAGAGGCAGGAAAAGGTCCCATATAATCAAAGCCCCAAACATCAAATGGTTCAATAACAAGTGAATAATTCATAGGCATTTCCTGTCGTCTACTAATATTACCAATTCTTTGGCATTCATCACATGACAAGACAAACTTACGAGCATCCTTGAAGAGAGTAGGCCAATAAAAACCGGATTGCAATACCTTATGTGCAGTTCTATCTCCCGCGTGGTGTCCTCCATAAGCTTCGGAGTGACACTTGCGTAGGATCTGTTCCTGTTCATGCTCAGGTACACAACGTCTAATAAGACCATCTACTCCTTCTTTATAAAGATGTGGGTCATCCCAAAAGTAATGTCTCAAATCATAGAACAACTTTTTCTTTTGCTGGTATGTGAAACTAGGTGGTATGAATTTAGCAATGATGTAATTAGCATAATCAGCATACCAAGGAGTACTACGAGAAGTACTTATAACATTTAATTGTTCATCAGGAAAGCTATCATCCACAGGTAGTGGGTCATCAAGAACATTTTCTAACCTAGACAAGTTGTCTGCAACGGGGTTCTCAGCTCCCTTTCTATCAACAATATGCAGATCAAATTCTTGTAGCAAGAGAACCCATCTAATAAGTCTAGGTTTAGCATCTTTCTTTTCCATAAGATATTTAATAGCAGCATGATGATCAGTGTGAATAGTTACTTTAGAATCAACAATATAAGGTCTGAACTTATCACAAGCAAATACAACTGCTAAAAATTATTTTTCAGTAGTAGCATAATTTCTTTGAGCATTGTATATAGTTTTACTAGCATAATGGATAACATGTAATTTCTTATCAACTCTTTGCCCTAGAACAGCACCTACAACATAATCACTAGCATCACACATAATTTCAAAGGGTAAATTCCAATCAGGTGGCTAAACAATAGGTGCAGAGATCAATTCTTTCTTAAGTATTTCAAATGCTTCTACACAATCATCATCAAAGACAAATGGTATATCTTTTTGTAATAAATTAGTCAAAGGCCGAGAAATTTTTGAGAAGTCCTTAATGAACCTCCTATAAAATCCGGCGTGACCAAGGAAACTTCTTATACCTTTGATGTCCTTGGGACATGGCATCTTTTCAATAGCATCAACCTTGGCTTTATCAACTTCAATACCTCTTTCAGAAACTTTATGTACCAAGACAATACCTTCATTAACCATAAAGTGGCACTTTTCCCAATTCAAGACAAGATTAGTTTCTTCACATCTCTGCAAAACTCGATCAAGATTGCTCAAGCAATTATCAAAAGAGGATCCATAGACGGAAAAGTCGTCCATGAAAACCTCACAAATCTTTTCACAAAAGTCAGAGAATATAGCCATCATGCATCTTTGAAAGGTAACAGGTGCATTACATAAACCAAAAGGCATACGTCTATAAGCAAAAGTACCAAAAGGGCATGTAAAGTAGTCTTTGATTGATCTTTAGCCGACACAGGTATTTGAGAGAAACCAGAATAACCATCTAGAAAGCAATAATGTGTATGTTTGCATAATCTTTCTAGCATTTGATCGATAAAAGGTAAGGGGTAATGATCCTTCTTAGTAGCTTTATTTAATTTGCGTAAATCAGTTACCATCCTATAACCTATAATAATTCTGTGTGGAATCAATTCATCTTTATCATTAGGAACAACAGTAATACCTCCCTTTTTAGGGACACAATGGACAGGGCTTACCCACTGACTATCAGCAACGGGATAAATTGTACCTGCCTCCAGAAGCTTTAGTATTTCTTTTCTTACCATTTCTTTCATTTTAGGCTTCAGACGTCGTTGAGGATCACGAACTGGTTTGGCATCTGCTTCCAAATTTATTTTATGTTGACATAGAGTGGGACTAATGCCCTTAAGATCATCAAGAGTATATCCAATAGCAGCACGGTGCTTCTTCAGAGTTTTCAATAATCTCTCTTCTTCATGCTCTGAAAGGTTAGCACTAATAATAACACGATATATTCTCTTTTCATCAAGATAAGCATAGTTAAAATTATCAAGCAACGGTTTAAGCTCAAACACGGGATCACCCTTGGGTGGAGGAGGACCCCCTAGGATTTCAACAGGCAAATTGTGTTTCAGAATAGGTTCCTGTTTAAAGAATGTATCATCTATTTCCCTTCTTTCATTCATAAACATATCATTTCCATGGTCTAGCAAATAGTGTTCTAGAGGACCACTAGGAGGTACGGCAATAGAAGCAAGACCAATAATTTCATCCTTACTAGGTAATTCTTCTTCATGATGTTGTTTACTAAATTTAGAGAAATTAAAATCACGAATCATATCATCCAAGCCAATAGTAACAACATTCTTTTCACAGTCTATCTTAGCATTAACAGTATTCAAGAAGGGTCTACGAAATATAATGGGACAAAAGCTATCTTGTGGGAACCAAGAACAAGGAAATTAGCAGGATATTTAGTTTTCCCACACAAGACTTCAACATCTCTAACAATTCCCACTTCTGATATAGTATCTCTATTGGCAAGTTTAATTGTGACATCAATATCTTCTAATTCAGCAGGTGTAATTTCATGCTTAATTTCTTCATATAAGGTAATAGGTATAACACTATCACTAGCACCCATATCACATAAGCCATGATAACAATGATCTCCTATTTTAACAGAAATAACAATCACGCCTACCACAGGTCTATGTTTGTCTTTAGCACAAGGTTTCGCAATTCTAGCGGTTTCACCGCAGAACTGAATAACATGCCCATCAATATTATCAGACAAGAGATCTTTAACAATAGCAATATTAGGTTCTACTTTAACTTGCTCAGGAGGTGTATAAGTTCTAATATTGCTTTTATGAACCACAGTTGAAGCTTTAGCATGATCCTTTATTCGAACAAGGAAAGGTGGTTTCTCAACATAAGAAGTAGGAACAATAGGATCATTATAAGTGACAATCTTTTCTTCAATTTCAATAGGTGCAGCTACTTTTACTTCTATGGGAGGATGATATTTAAACCACTTCTCCTTAGGGATATCAACATAAGTAGCAAAAGATTCACAGAAAGAAGCTACTATCTCAGAGTCAAGTCCATATTTAGTGCTAAACTTACGGAAAATATCGGTATCCATAAAAGATTTAACACAATCAAACTTAGTTGTCATACCTGACTCCTCCTTACCTTCGTCGAGATCCCAATCTTCAGAGTTGCGTTTAATTCTATCCAATAAATCCCATTTAAATTCAATAGTCTTCATCATAAAAGAGCCAGCACAAGAAGTATCGAGCATGGTGCGATTGTTTTCAGAAATCCGAGCATAAAGGTTTTGAATAATTGTTTGTCTTGGGAGCTCATGATTGGGGCATGAATATAACATTGATTTAAGCCTCCCCCAAGCTTGAGCGATGCTTTCTCCTTCGCGAGGCCAAAAATTATATATATAATTGCGATCACGATGAACAAGATGCATAGGATAATACTTTTGATGAAATTCCAATATCAATCTTCGACAGTTCCATGATCTTGTATCATCACATAGCATATACCATGTCAATGCATCTCCCTTCAAAGATAAAGGGAAGACCTTCTTCTTAGCAACATCATCGGGTATACCTGCAAGCTTAAATAACTTCATCCACATATATTAAGTGCTCATCAGGATGCTTTGTTCCATCTCCTGTAAAAGGATTAGATAGCAGTTTTTCTATCATACCCGAAGGAAATTCAAAGGGAACATTTTCATCTTCAATAGGTTTAGTAGGTTGAGGAGCAACTCTTTGCTCTACTAGTCGGGGTGAAGATACCCCGAACAAGCCCCTCAGAGGATTACTTTCCATAGTAACAAGTGATGATGAAATTTCAGCACACTATATAAATTTTTCCTTACCAAATTCCACCTACCAAAGGCGCTTCACTCCCCGGCAATGACGCCAGAAAAGAGTCTTGATGACCCACAAGTATAGGGGATCTATCGTAGTCCTTTCGGTAAGTAAGAGTCTCGAGCCCAACGAGGAGCAGAAGGAAATGATAAGCGGTTTTCAGCAAGGTATTCTCTGCAAGTACTGAAATAAGTGGTAACAGATAGTTTTGTGATAAGATAATTTGTAACGAGCAACAAGTAACAAAAGTAAATAAAGTGCAGCAAGGTGGCCCAATCCTTTTTGTAGCAAAGGACAAGCCAGGACAAACTCTTATAATAGGAAAAGTGCTCCCGAGGACACATGGGAATATCGTCAAGCTAGTTTTCATCACGTTCATATGATTCGCGTTCGGTACTTTGAAAATTTGATATGTGGGTGGACCGGTGCTTGGGTACTGTTCTTACTTGAACAAGCATCCCACTTATGATTAACCGCTATTGCAAGCATCCGCAACTACAACAAAAGTATTAAGGTAAACCTAACCATAGCATGAAACATGTGGATCCAAATCAGCCCCTTACGAAGCAACACATAAACTAGGGTTTAAGCTTACATCACTCTAGCAACCCATCATCTACTTATTACTTCCCAATGCCTTCCTCTAGGCCCAAATAATGGTGAAGTGTTATGTAGTCGACGTTCACATAACACCACTAGAGGCTAGAAAACATACATCTCATCAAAATATCGAACAAATACCAAATTCACATGACTACTAATAGCAAGACTTCTCCCGTGTCCTCGGGAACAAACGTAACTACTCACAAAGCATATTCATGTTCATAATCAGAGGGGTAATAATATGCATAAAGGATCTGAACATATGATCTTCCACCAAATAAACCAACTAGCATCAACTACAAGGAGTAATCAACACTACTAGCAACCTACTAGTACCAATCCCGGACTTGGAGACAAGAATTGGATACAAGAGATGAACTAGGGTTTTGAGAGGAGATGGTGCTGGTGAAGATGTTGATGGAGATTGCCCTCTCCCGACGAGAGGAGCGTTGGTGATGACGATGGCGATGATTTCCCCCTCCCGGAGGGAAGTGTCCCCGGCAGAACAGCTCTGCCGGAGCCCTAGATTGGTTCTGCCAAGGTTCCGCCTCGTGGCGTGAGTCTCGTCCGGAAGGTTGCTTATTATTTTTCTTCATTTAAAGACCTCATATAGCAGAAGATGGGCATCGAGAGCCATCAGGGGGCCCACGAGGTAGGGGGCGCCCCTCCTAGGGGCGCCCCACCCTCGTGATGTGGTGTGGGCCCCTGGTCTTCATCTTTGGCAAGGATTTTTCATTATTTTTAACTAGATGTTCCGTGGAGTTTCAGGACTTTTGGAGTTGTGCAGAATAGGTCTCTAATATTTGCTCCTTTTCCAGCCCTGGATTCCAGCTGCCGGCATTCTCCCTCCTTATGTAAACCTTGTAAAATAAGAGAGAATAGCCATAAGTATTGTGACATAAGGCATAATAACAACCCATAATGCAATAAATATCGATATAAAAGGATGATGCAAAATGGACGTATCACGTACCATAGGAGATGTTGGGATCATTAGCAATATCATTTCTGAAGCTATTAGAATCCATAAAGATAACCATAGAAGTGATCATTTATCCAATGAATTACCCTCTCTAGGAATTGATCAATCACAAGATGATGTTGAACATGGATACTATGATGAGGATGATGATGATAGTGACTATGATCTTGATGATGCGATGAGACACTTTGGTCTTATGGCAAATCTTCGCGGCTACATGGACTGGGTCCTTGATAGTGGATGTACTGATCATATGACCGGAGATAAAGATATGTTCTGTGAGCTTGCTGAAAACGACGACCCTCGAAAATATGTCACTTTTGGTGATAACTCAAAGGGTAAGGTGGTTAGCCTCGGTAAGGTGTCCATCTCACATGATAGCTCCATACAAAATGTCATGCTCATTGAATCTCTTGGGTACAATTTACTTTCAGTTTCTAGACTTGCTGATTTTAGTTTCAATGTCCTATTCACTGAAGTAGATTGCCAAGTCTTTCATAGAGACAATCGTAAAATGGTCTTTACCGCATAATGAGAGGTGATCTTTACATTGTTGATTTCACTAAAAAGGCTCAACCTAGAACTTGCTTAATTGCTAAATCTTGTAAGGGTTGGTTGTGGCATAGAAGGATAGGTCATGTGGCTATGCGAAATCTTGATAAGCTTATTAAAGGTGATCATATCCTTGGAGTAAAATATGCCATATTTGACAAGGATAGACTTTGTAGTGCTTGTCAGGCAGGGAAACAAGTTGGAGGAAGTCATCGTGCGAAGAACATCATGACCACGAGAAGACCACTCGAGCTACTTCACATGGATCTCTTTGGTCCAAATGCCTACAAGAGTCTCGGTGGTAACTCGTTTGGACTAGTCATAGTTGATGATTTTTCAAGATTTACATGGGTGTTCTTTCTTGATGACAAATCGCAGGTCCAAAATATCTTCAAAAACTTCGCTAGGAAGGCCCAAAATCAATTTGACGTGAAGATCAAGAAGGTTCGGAGCGACAACAGAACGGAGTTCAAGAACACAAATGTGGATACCTTTCTTGATGAAGAGGGGATTTCACATGAGTTCTCGGCTACGTACACACCTCAACAAAACGGAGTCGTTGAGAGGAAGAACCGGACTCTTATTGAGATGGCAAGAACGATACTTGATGAGTACAAGACTCCCAAACACTTTTGGGCAGAAGCAGTTGAGACACCTTGTCATGCAACAAATCGCTTTTATCTTCACAAGCTACTCGGCAAGACGGCATACGAGCTCCTCACCGGTAACAAACCCCAAGTTGGATATTTTTGATTATTTGGCTCAAAATGCTACATTCTTGATAAGCATCGTCGTTCTAAATTTGCTCCTAAATCTCATGAAGGTTTCCTACTTGGTTATGGCTCAAACTCTCACACTTATCGTGTCTACAACTATTTCACCCGAAAGGTTGAAGAGATGGTAGATGTGAAGTTTGATGAATCTAACGGCTCGCAAGTAGAGCAATTGCCAATTGATGTAGGAGACAAAGACCCTTCAGAAGCAATCCAAGACTTGTCTATTGGCAAGATTCTTGAAACGGAGGTGAAGGAGAGTACCTCGTCCATCCAAGTGGAAGCTTCTACCTCACGACAAGGTGAATCAAGAATTGATACGAAAGCATCCACAAGTGGGACACACCAAGACGAAGAAAACGAGGAAGCACACCAAGATGAGCATCAACAACCTCCTTCTCCACCGTGACAAGAGAATGAAAACGTCAACAATGGAGAAGGCCAAGAAGAAGAACAAGATGAAGAAGATGTTCCACCCCGAGCCAAGCCAAAGCTCCCACGAGTTCGAGCAAGAATCGCCAAAGATCATCCCGTCGAGAAAATCTACAATGATATCTAAACCGGGAGAATAACTCGCTCTAAAACTCGTTTGGCTAATTTTTTTGAACATTACTCATTCATCTTTAGCATTGAACCTATGAAGGTTGAAGAAGCATTGGAAGATCCAAATTGGATAAACCCTATGCATGAAGAGCTACACAAATTTGAGAGAAATCAAGTATGGACATTGGTCGAGAAGCCCAACAACAACCACAACATCATTGGTACCAAATGGGTGTTTCGCAACAAGCAAGATGAAGATGGTCAAGTCGTCCGCAACAAAGCACGCCTAGTCGCCCAAGGCTACACTCAAGTCGAAGGTATGGACTATAGTGAGACATATGCTCCCGTCGCTAGACTTGAGTCCATTCGCATCTTACTTGCTTATGCTAATCACCATGATATCACCTTGTATCAAATGGACATTAAAAGTGCTTTTCTAAATGGTCAAATTGAGGAGGAAGTTTATGTTAAGCAACCTCCCGGCTTTGTCAATCCTAAGAAACCTAATCATGTCTACAAACTTCACAAAGCCCTTTATGGTCTTAAACAAGCTCCTAGAGCGTGGTATAAATGCTTGACCAAGTTCCTTATTGAAAAAGGCTTTGAAATTGGTAAAATTGATTCTACTCTTTTTACTAAAAGGGTCAATGGAGAGCTATTTGTGTGCCAAATTTATGTTGATGATATTATATTTGGTCTGACTAACCCTCATTTTAGTGAGAAGTTTGGAAAGCTAATGTCGGAGAAGTTTGAGATGTCTATGATGAGTGAACTCAAATTCTTTCTCGGTTTGCAAATCAAGCAAACTAAGGAAGGTACCTTTGTTTCTCAAACAAAGTACACCAAGGACTTATTCAAGAAGTTCAATATGCAAGAATGCAAAGGTATGACTACACCCATGCCTATTAGTGGACATCTTGATTTGACCAAAGATGGTGAACCGGTTGATCAAAATTTTTACCGCTCTATGATTGGTTCATTGTTATATCTATGTGCCTCTCGTCCCGATATTATGCTAAGTGTGTGCATGTGTTCACGATATCAAGCGGCACCTAAAGAATGTCACCTTAAGGCTGTGAAAAGGATAGTGAGATACTTAATACATACACCAAATTTTGGCATTTGGTATCCTAAGAGGTCTTCCTTTGATCTTGTTGGCTACTCCGATTCGTACTATGCCGGAGACAAGGTTGATAGAAAGTCCACTTCGGGTACTTGTCAATTTTTTGGTAGATCTCTTGTGTCTTGGTCCTCCAAGAAACAAAACTCGATATCCTTATCCACCGCCGAAGCGGAATACATTGCCGCTGGTTCATGTTGTGCTCAATTACTTTGGGTGACCCAAACTCTTAAAGACTATGGGATATATGTGAAACATGTTCCATTGCTGTGTGACAATGAAAGTGCTATTAAGATTGCTCACAATCCCGTGCAACATTCTCGAACTAAACATATTGAAGTTCGTCAACATTTTCATTCGAGACCATGTTGCCAAAGGGGACATTAATCTTAAGCATGTTCGCACCGATAAGCAATTAGCGGATATATTTACCAAACCACTTGATGAGAAAGTCTTTTGCCGTTTGAGAGGTGCCGGGGATATACCCCGCGGCGTAAACCGGCCGGAAGTGTAACCCGGCCGGACTTGGCGGTTAATCTGAAGACACCGCTGACACTTGGCGATTTACTGGCGACCCGCCCTGACCTGGCGGTTTACAAGCAACCCGCCTGGTCATTATGACTCACTGGTGACCCGGCGGGCGGGTCAGACGGATGACAAGGCCCAAGCCCCAGAAGGCCGGTTCATACTATGGTGGGCCGGTTTAAGAGGAAAGGCATGAGGAATATTTCCCTTACAAGGAGTCAAGACCCGGACTTGTGTCCGGTTTGTATTAGAAGGTAGACTAGTCCTAATCCTAATAGGACTCCACATGTAACCCACCCCTCTAACTTATATAAGGAGGGGCAGGGCTCCCCAAAGAGGGAGAGAAAAAAGAAGACAAGAAAAGAAGAAACAATCTCTAGGGCTAGACACAAAGAGCCGGTTTACGGCGATTCCATCGTGATGATAATGAGACCTAGCCTCAAACATCATGTAGGGCTATTACCGGATGATGTTTCCCGGGGCCCGAAGCTGTCTAAACCCTTGTCTTGTGTTGCGTCTCTCGATTCCGATCAACCCCTCTCAAGCTACTACATAGATGCGTTGGCCTCACGACTAAGTCCTTACACTAGGACATCTGCTGTGACAAAACCACGACAATTGGCGCCCACCGTGGGGCCAGGCACATGGTGGTGTTGAGTTCTTGGAGGGATCTCTTTGAATGATCGAGGAGTTCGCAATTTTTCTGGCTGAACAAGAGCCGACGTGGAAAAAATTCACATCTACGATGAGTTCGTCGGTCCAGATTAAAGACACTAATCGTCAACCCGTGCACCTGCACGGGCTAGTAATTTAAAGGCCACAACGTTGTATTTGATGTTTGTGAAAATGCGATAATACAAATTTTGAAATGTTAGTACTAAAAATGTTTCATTGGTCCATGTAAGAATAATAAAGAAATATATGCATTCACAAAATTCATTCATGGTGATACATTCTCATGGAAATTGTTTTATAGTTAGATCCCTTACCCTGATTTGAATATTGTTATCCAAGGTAACTGAATATATTCTCACAACTATGTATAGTGTTGCATTTCTCTTTTTTTGATGTATTTATTTTGTATTTTATTGGACATGTACATATGCATGCATACCTAGAGCATATTTCAGTCATACCTAACTTTGACATTGCTAAGTTTAGGCCAACTGATCCATGTTTGGAAATGTGTCAAGGCTAACAAAACCATCTTATATTTACTAATTGGAGGCACCATACGAGGCACCACGTTTGTCCTTACAATTAATGAATTTTGACCGTTTGATTAATATATTAATATATAATGTATTCGTAGCCATTAGATTAAATATAAGACATGTTGTCTCAAACTACCACGTATGGAAGTCTTGCTCCCTTGGGACTCTCTCTATTTTCTAGGAAAAAAAATCTGAGCGGCCATATCACTTAGATGGAACGTTAGATTTGTAGTCATGTGCTACCACATATGGAAGCCTTCCTCACGTTCAACATTGGTTGGAACAAAAAAAATCAGCCACGGTTCCATAAAAAAGGATAGCCCACTTCCATAAAAGTCGGGCGTTGAACAAAAAAAAAACAGATTGCATCTAGAAATAAACAGATCACATCTGACACGTCATAATTTGGTGAAACAAAATTAGGAAATACTCCATGGTTCCCTCAAAAAAGGATTATCTCCTTCTATAGAAACTCCAGCGATGAAAACGAAAAAAATTCAGATCTAATATCCTTTCATAAAAAACTCCAGGGATGAAGAAAACCCATATATGTTTGACTAACCAATCTTTTTTTCCTGGTTGAAAAGGAAAAAAATAGCCACACAAGACTCCCATACGTGGGTGAAAATTATATGTAACATTTAGACGGCCCGGGCAAAAAACAAGCATCTACACGTAACGTTGCTGAAAGGAAAGTCGGAAATCATCCTCATATAGATGAAAAAGGATAGCTTCTTTTCATAAAAACTCCAGCGATGAAAAGAAAAAAGAAACAAATCACACGTAAGAAAGGAACGACATCTCATCCTAAAAAAAGGAAAAATCCCCCTCGACTCCTGTACATGGCCACTTAATCCTGTATAAAAATGATTAGCATGATTTTTTAGAGGTGTAGATTGTTATACATAGTACGTATGTACATGTATCTTTTATCCTAATAAAAATAGAAAAATAATAGCTATTAAAAATTATTATATACATATAAATCGCTGAATTATTAGAAAAAGAATTTGATTGTATCATGCGCCACAAAGATCTCATATAAACAGTACAGTTTTTTACGGCCACTACTGTCCCTCTCATATAAACATGATTGTCTACGTGATATACATATGTATAGTATGGATAGAAAATACTAAAATTTTCACATGCATGTTAATCATAAGAGAAATTCTTTAAAATTTTGTTGGTACAGATAAGATCTTATAATAGGAATAATCTATGGTGCTTATAGTATAATGAGAATGTACAACTTCCTCTTTTTTAAATATGTATATTATTCGCTACGACGTGACGTATGTTGATAAAAAGTCGTTCATGTATGTATCCGTTATTCAATATAGAAAAAAAGTTTTTCTAATTTTACCATGCTTCCATGGCAAAAAGGAAGATGTCTGTCTTTTTTTGGCTGAATAAGAAAGTAATATATATGCTGCAATTGGGCACTTCATCTTTTTACCTTCTAGAAACTTTTAGATCACGAGTACATGATACATGCAACAACTTCTAGGTTTGCAACCATGTTTTCTACCAACATCACACATATACCCTTATGTAATCTTGATAAGTAGGACATCCATATGTCCACATATCGGCCATAATCTGGCGTGGATCGATGTTACACAAATGGATGCAAACAATCTAATCACAAAACAGTCAAAGCAATGTAACTTCATTGCACCCTATGTGCATGTGTGATAATAATAACCTATATCAATATATGCAAATTATTGTTTGACATTTCCAATCTCTCAAAACTTTCTTATATCTAATATTAAAATTGCTAGCCCGTGCAAGTGCACGGGTTGACGACTAGTGGACATAATTATGGGAAAAATAGCAAAATATAGATTATGAGCTAGATGTAATGTGTAAACATTGAAGTGTAGAAAATTACAACTGCACGTGGTGTAAATCAAATACATACCTCACAGTTCATGCCCTTCATTAAATTGAATCTGTACTTTATTTTACCGCCCAACATCTTCCAGTAGAAATGCTAGTTCCAAAACTGGTGTTGTAGACGCTCGACGCCAACAACGATCATTGATATATCTTGATCAGGGGCATGGAGCACCCCTTAACATCCAACATGCAAAATTCCTGGGACCATGGGATGTTGTCAGCCTGTCACCGCCTGAGCCTTTCAGACTTGTGCTTTATTTTGTAAGACGAGTCTTCGGCCTAAACCAACAATTCGGTTGGTGTCTTTGATCATTATTACTAATTCGCTTATATCATTATTACTAATTCGCTTGCATCTATATGCTGCTAAATTAATGATATGCAGGGTTTGCGTCTATATGCTGCTAAACTGGTGGCTGATTTTTGTTCCGTATAATATGAAATATCAAACTGCGTAGCATGCTGGGAAAAAAGGACTCATCTTATGTGCTAATTGTTGGTTTAGGCCGAACATACATCTTACAAAACAAATCGTATAATATGCATGAAGGATACATGGTGGCTTATATCATTATTAATAATTTCCTTGCATCTATATGCCATATTACAGGAGCGTGAGCGGGTGCTGCCTCTGCCGCTGCCGCTGAGGAGGCTTCCATTTGATGTGAAATCGGAAGAGGAGGTGGAGGATGAGTACAGATACATCATTAGATGAACCACAGCCTAGCAATAGTTACAAATACACTATCCTTGTGAATCTGGTGACACCCACGCTGACAATGTTAGCCCCTAATAAAAAACATCTAGATGTGAATTAGACAAACTGTATTTCTTAATATAAAGTTAATCAAACTCTACAAAGATTGACTTTGACCAAACCTTATATGCGGACCAAAAAGAAACGGAGGGAGTATATATATATATAATAATAATATATTATATTATGGTATATATATATATATATATATATATATCTTATATATATAAATTAGGGAAAGATTAGATGACGCCGTGTGCGCACAAGAACTTACACGATAGGTGTGTGCCCGCTACGATAGGTGTCAGAATCGGTTTACCGCTTTGTATCGTTGGATGACTCCAATCCATCTGGGATTCCCTTCCAAGCCGGCCTACATGTGTATATATATACACGTATACCGGTATACAGGCGCGTTTGCTGACATAACCGATCCGTGAGAGCTTAATTGGTAAGTTCGACAATGGGTGCCACCGCCAGCCGATCGGCTTCGATGACGCGGGACGTCATGCCGGTCCGCGGGTACTCCAAGCTGCTGCGGGCGCCTGATGAGCTGACTGTGGGCGAACTATTCTTCCGCGACCTCTTCTGGGACGTCAAAGTGAAGCCGATGAGATTCGACGAGGATGGCCTAGCGGAGGCCTTGGTCGTCTCGGTCGCCATCAACTACGGGCGGCACAGACTCGATTCGGCCGTCGGCACCTGCATCTCCATAGAAATTCTCGACGCCACCGGCAAGCACACCGTCTTCCACAATGAGAGCGATCGGGCAACGCTACAAGAAAGCAACAAGTGCTTCATCCTGTGCCTATGCGTGAGCAGGAGGGAGCTGGAGGCGTCGTCCTGCGTGTGTGCCCGCTACGATGAATTCACGGTCAGGTGCACACTGGAGAAGACGCAGCAGGATAAAAAGCGGCCACGCCTCCTTGAAAACTTGTTCAAATCCAGTGCTGTCTTGGAGCCATCGCAGGTCGCCATGGCCGGGTCCCACACGCTGACCATCGGCAGCCTCTCCAAGCTCAGGGCAGTGCTCCATGATGGAGAGTACGCCTACTCCACGCACTTTGCCGTGGGCGGGAGTACATGGTACATCAAATTCTGTCCCAAATCGTATAAATGCACCTGCCTGTACCTTGTTCGTGCAAGCAAGGGGAAAGAGACGCCGCCGATGACAGTGGAGTTCAGCTTTCAGCTAGATGGGGTGGTGAACTTCGAGTCCAAGAAGATGAGGCACACGTTCGACCATGACAACCATAAGTTCTACTTCAAGCTGGAGCAAATTGGCACGTCACCCATGCACGACGACTGCCTCGTTGTTCGATGCTACATCGCCGTTATTATGCCGGGGAGATCCGGACCGCCGTCCCAACTTGCAGCAAATCAGAGCTGACTCCTAATCAGGCGCCATGCATGCCTTGCTAGTAGTTTGCGGTTTGCGCTACAGAACGCAAGCCCAGGCCAAACTAGGAACTAGTATAGCTTTACGTGCATGCAGACTCATTTGTAATTTACCAAACTAGCAAGGTAGCCCTCGCAGCTAGATCTTTAGTGCATTGAAAGTGTCTATTCTTTATTTTATCTCATGGACATGTTTTTATTCTCCTATTTACCTTCTTTCACTATATAAAACACAATTTTGTACGACATTAGTACATTTATGAAGGTGTAATTTTGACACTATAGTTTACTAGTAGGACGCCCGTGCGTTGCTACGGGCTATAATGCATACTTCACACCGCAGATCTATCTCACGCTGCAACAATTTCGTTGACCAATGAGTGAATAATTATTTGATATCACAATGCTGCAATTTCTTCTATATATGATGGTCCATATGAAGAGAGAACAAAGTCTCCATCCTGACTGTAGGACATGAAGTTCAATGGGCCGGGTCATGTTGAAAAGACTAATTTTATATTATAAAGTAGACACATGTATTAAGTTGAAGAAAAGCAATCTTATTTCCTATTTGCGATAAAAAATATTTATTTGAATTAATTGTTCACAATATATCAATCTGTAAAGCAAGGTAATACAACAAGCTTCTACAGCGCACCATGCCCTGTCATGAAGTGAATTCTTCAGATGAAGTAAATAGCTACATATAGATTCATGCTTGTGTTACAAAGTCTTTTGCATATGTTCAAATTTGACAACTTTATATTACTCTGACATTTGTTGATCATACTCCCTGCATATATTAGAGAGTCTGAATCTAAGCTAAAGAATGGAGGAATGCCTTTGTATCGCCTCTTTGTGACCAAGCCCAAACTGTAAGCAATGAGGCCAAACGAGAAAAAGAAATAAAGGAATCACACCCGCAAGCAAACTGAAGAGATATAGATGAGCAAGCACACCTTCGGAACAAAATAATATGGAATAATAATTAGGCAAATACACCCATGCACTTCCATCGTATAAACTCAAAAGTTCCTCGGTGTCATATTGGTTCACACATATTGCTATCATCACATAAATCCAGGGCATGAAATCTTAGAACAGAAGGAAGCTTTATATAGCCTCAATGATTTCTAAATATAATTGAAAGAAGTTGTGATAGTTAAATTTTTGTATCACTACCATCACTTAATTCTGAACAAGTTTTGCAGATAAACCGCTAAATATAACATGCTTTTAATTAAAGCATCAATGCAAGCCTTACTGAAAGACAATTCCAGCACACAGTACAAAATACGAAGGCGTCCTGGTAATTCTTCGTAGCAGTTCGGGTGGATGTTGCCAAAGCGTAACCTGATTCAACTTCCTCAACCTCGCCTCCAGCTGCGAAAACGCCACTGCATGTCCTCTCCTTCCACTCGGGAGAAAAACATTGTTTCCTGAAGAGAAAATAAAAATAAATGAACAACCCAATAGATATTTAAGCCTTATTGTGGATTGACTTATAATTTAGAGGTAGACACAAGTAGTGTTAAGCCTTATTGAAGAAGAAATGCCACTGCATATCCACTCCTTCCACTGTGGTTGCTATTTATTTTTTCTCAGGGATGATGATCATGAGTCCCATCCCATGGCAGCTGACTTTGCTAATCCCAATGGCGGCAACCGATCGGGAAGGTGAGGCTCAAACAGGACAGAGGGGGTGGCGGAGAGTGGGGAGGGGTGGCAGGAGGACCCTGCGGCGGCGACGCTAGGGTAATCAGGATAGGAGAGGAGCTTAAAAAAGATGGGAGGGAGAAGACCGGTGGGAGATTAAAAAAATTGGTGGAAGGGGCCTCATATCAACACGAAACCAAAGGGGAAGGTGGGTGTGGGAGAAAAAAAAACGGGGGTGAGGTGGGACTACCAACTCCCCTTTAATTGTAGAGATCAATAGTAGAGATAAATATTTTCCAGCCAATAAGGTCACCCACATGGCCTCATCGACGCTGTAGATCACATCCCTGGAAACACTATTGTTGGCGAGCACGATTTTGTCTAGAACAAGGTCATGGCTTGTCGACGTTAGTCCCGCCACCACTGACCAGCTCACTCTGCACAAGTATAGTCACATGACGAGTTAATGTAAGAAGGGTTGAAAATTTGTGGCGCATAAAAGCATACATGACAGACCTTCGGCCGCGGGTCATCTGTCTGTTTTCCAGTTTCTCCTTGAGGCTCTTTACTCCACAACAGCCTCCAGTTTCTCATTCTTCAGCTCCTGAAGTGATATAAAGAAATACAAATACGAAAAAATAAAGAATTCATCTCAAAATAAAACATGAACAAGATATACGATTTACATAGATCGTGCAAACATAATTCTGCGGCTGTGATATTATTTTATCCGTATTTCTATCATTTAAGAAATAAATTGAAGTTACTACTCCATCAATCTGTACATGTATCATCGCGATATTAGTGGGATTAAACGTCTGAAACATTCACACTCCAGACACCCAAATTTACCTGGATTGGTCACATTAATGCTATCTGAATATATAAAAAAAAGTCATTTTCATGAGTTATGTGAATAATGCAAACAATTTTTTTGAAGGCCTAACAGTTCAAAAATGAGAATAATGCGTGCATGCCCCACCTTATCCAAAGTTTATGCCTCTTCAGCATACGTGAGCTCCAGGCCCTGGTGTCGTTTATCTCCTTTTCATATTCCTCCTGAAATAGCAGTAGCACAACACATATAAGACAGAAGAACTAAGCATTGTCAAGTGCATCTTATTCCCTCCATCAAGAAATATAAGGATGATGGACTGCTTACTAACTGTTGGACATGATTTTCTTTATCACATTGTATTACTAATATAAAAACATGAACTAATTTATCAGCACTACAACTGTTTTTGAACTGCTGGATGCCCATCTTATATCTTATATCTTATATCTTATATTTACTAATTGGAGGCACCATACGAGGCACCACGTTAATCTTTAGAATTTAAGAATTTTGACTGTTGGATTAATATATAATCTATCCGTAGCCATCAGATGAGGTATAAGACATGTTGTCTCAACCTACCACGTATGGAAGTCTTGACTCCTTGGGACTCTCTCTATTTCCTAGAAAAAATAAAAATCTGAGTGGCCATATGTTGTCTTATCCTACCACGTATGGAAGTCTTGATCCCTTGGGACTCTCTCTATTTCCTAGAAAAAACAAAAATCTGAGTGGCCATATCAATTAAATGAAATCATTACATTTGTAGTCCAGCTTCCTCACGTTCAACATTGGTTGAAAGAAAATAAAAATGAGCCACGGTTCCATAAAAAAGGATAGCCCACTTCCACAAAAGTTGGGCGCTGAAAAAGAAAAAAAACAGATCGCATCTAGAGAAGAAAAAAACAAATCACATCTGTCACGTTATAATTTGGTGAAATAAACGGTTCCCTCAAAAAAATATCCTTCAATAAAACTCCACCGATGAAAAAAAAAATAGATCTAATCTCCTTGCATACAAAACTCCAGGGATGAAAAAAAAGATATGTTTGACTAACCAATCTTTTTTTTTCCTGATTGAAAAGGAAAAAAACAGCCACACAAGGCTGTCGTACGTGGGTGAAAGTTATACGTAACATATAGATGGCCCGGCCAAAAAACAAGCATCTACACGTAACGTTGGTGAAAAGAAAGTAGGAAATCATCCTCATATAGATGGTTCCTTATATGAAAAGGGATAGCTTCTTTACATAAAAACAACACCGATGGAAAGAAAAAAGAAACAGATCAAACGTAAGAAAGGAACGACATCTCATCCTCAAAGAAAAAAGGAAAATATCCCCTCGACTCCTGTACATGGCCACTTAATCCTCTATAAAAAGGATTAACATAATTCTTTGGAGGTGTGGATTGTCATATATAGTAAGTATGTACGTGTATTTTTTATCCTAATAAAAAGAGAAAAATAATAGCTATTAAAACATGAGAGAAGTCCATATTACCCCCCTAAACTTGTCGCACGGTTCATTTTACAACCCTTAACTTTGCTTTGGTTCAAACTTCAACCTCAAACTATAAAAACCGTTCAAAATGCATCCCTCGCACAAGTCGAGTTGATTTAGCTCCGGTTTTTTCTGCCACGTGGTGGATTTTCTCGTCTCCTTGCCACGTAAACTGTCTAGTCAGCTTGTCATGCATGGGTTTCTCGAGGTATCGTTCGCACGTCGATCAACCTAGGTCTCCACCGCCGCCGCCACCATCCAGGTTTCCACCGTCGCTGCCGCCGCGTGTCCCCTTGATCTCCTCCCCCATGCGTCATGCCCTTCTGCCGCTAGGCTAAGCAGCCGCCGGTCGCCACCGGCAGCCGGCGGCGCTGTCCCGTGTCCTCTTTCATCGCTAGAGGCTGATCTTTCTGCTCGTCTCTTGCTTTGCACGTGTGTTGATTTCTTTCATCTGACTTGCAGGGTGCATGTGTAATGGAAAAAGGACTCTCTTGTTGACGCGCTGGAGTACAGGGACCCAACAGTATTCATCGTCACAAGGCAGGTTACATGATTGCATGGACGCACATGCTATGGATTGAAACAACTAATTACTAGCTTATTGGTTATTAGCCTTATTACTTGCTAAGCACCAAAGTGGTTTTATTACTAGCTAAGCATCTAACTAGTACAGAAGCATACAAATGATTTGAGGTTACTATAGGACAGAAACAACATCGTATTGGAAGTTTGGATGCAGATAATTTCTTTAAAAGTGTACAATTAGAAGGAAGTGTGATCCTGTAAGCTTATATAAAAATTATGCACTGAACTTGTTTTAGCTCACGTGCTTTTATTACATTTACTTTTTTTCTTTCGTGAAGTACATTAAAATTCTGAATTACTGTGTTTATTTTTTGCAGCTGCTAGATGTCAAGGAAGGACTATTTGACGGTTCGATTCCACTTGATGGAAAATTTATGAATCATGGGCAATTATTGGATTATGTGGGAGGGGAAGAAGCTTTGTCTATGATTTTCCGGGATAGATGTGGAATTGCAGAGATTCAACGCCACTTGAGGCTTCACCACACAATTTTAGATGGAGAAATATTGCATTGGTTGGTGCCTGGGAAATGTTTGTTCGGTGGCCTTAGTTGTCTTTGGAATGATGAGGCATGCACGGTAATGTTACAACATATTCCTATTGATGGCATTGTGGACATATATGTTGAAGAACCAAGAGAAAAAACAGTTGAGCCAAATGAGGTAATGAATGATGGATTTACAGAGGACGAGATAGAAGGAATGTTTGCAGATCATGGAGATATTGGCATCCCGTTTCCCGAACCAGATTTTGGTGATGAGATGCATGTTGGTGGCAGCAAGGATTGTGAGAATATGTCTTCAGGACATGTACAAGGAAAGAAAAAATTGGCAGTGCATAGGGCAGGACCAAGTCACACAGTTGAAGCATGTGGAGTTGATTCCGACATTTCTTCTGATGAGTCAGACTATGCTCCGGATGATGATTCTTCTTCTGATGATGAGGCAGCAAATATTCACCATAGTTATCAAGATTTCAAGGCTTTGGTGAAGGCTGGTAAAGCTCTTATTCTTGAAGGTGATCTCAAGTTCAATGATGTGCCACAGCAAATAGAAGCTAACTCTAGTGATGATGATGAATCATTGGATGAAGGTAGTGAAGGTGAACTTGTTCATAAAGAGTCGAACTATCCAAGGTTTGATGAAAAAGCAAATGTGCCATATTTTGAGCTTGGCATGAAATTTAGTGGCAAACAGGAGTTCAAGCAAGCCATTGTCAACTATGGTCTTAATGAGAAGAAAGAAATCAAATTTGTGAAGGATGACGGTGAAAGAGTAAGGGCAGTTTGTAGTTGGCCTTTGTGTCCTTGGGTTTGCTTGTTGAAGAAAACTAGCAGGTTCAAGAGTTGGCAGGTAACTTCTTACAAAGATGAGCACATATGCCCTTAGAGAAGAGATAGTAAGTTGGTGACTGCGACTAGAATTGCAAACAAGTTCCAAAATTTGATAATGGCAAATCCACAGTGGAGTGTTGCACACCTACAACAGACAGTCCAAGAAGAGATGTTTGCAAATGTGCACATATCAAAGATCAAGAAAGCTAAGGCTATAGTTGTTGCTAGAATGATGGATGCACAGTCTGGTGAATATGGCAAAGTGTTTGATTACCAGAACGTGCTACTCAGAAGCAACCCCGGTAGCACTGTGATTGTCAAGTTGCACCCTGACTTTCAAAAGCCGACATTTTACAGATTCTATGTTTGTTTTGAAGCTTCTAGAAAAGGCTTTCTTGCTGGTTGTAGGAAAGTAATTGGACTTGATGGGTGCATTTTCAAAGGAGGGCAGGAGAGCTTTTGTGTGCCGTTGGTAGAGATGCCAACAATCAGATTTATCCTATCGCTTGGGCAGCAGTTGATAAAGAGACCAAGGATTCTTGGACTTGGTTTTGTTCTGTATTGTTCAATGGTCTGAAGCTAGGAGATGGAGATGGTTGGGTAATAATATCTGATCAACAAAAGGTATTTTCTACTTGATGTTTATGGACATTGGCTTATTTTAGTGATAATTTTATCTTATATGCTAACCCTTTTATCCATCTTTTTTTTGACTTAGGGTATTCTTAATGCTGTGCAAAACTGGATTCCGAGGGCAGAGCATCGTAATTGTGCTAGGCACATTTATGCCAATTGGAGAAAGAAATTTAGAGATAAGAAATGGCAGAAACTTTTCTGGGCGTGTGCGAAAGCTCCATGCCCAATGTTGTTCAATCAAGCAAGGGCTTTTTTGGCACAAGAGACACCAGATGGTGCCAAAGCAATGATGGAAAAAGTCCCACATCACTGGAGTAGGGCCTGGTTCAAGTTAGGCTCTAACTGTGACTCCGTGGATAATAATATATGTGAATCATTCAATAAGTGGATAGTTCAAGCTAGGTAAATGCCCATAATTACCATGCTTGAAGCTAGGTGATGGTTAGAATACAAGAGATGAGAACTCAGCTAGATAAGTGGGCTGCCAGTGTCATTATTTGTCCTAACATAACAAAGAAATTGAAGAAGAGCATAAACCAGTCTGCATACTGCCATGCAATCTGGAATGGCAATGATTCTTATGAAGTTAAGCTTCATGAGCATAGGTTTACTGTTAAACTTGAAGAGAGGACATGTACCTGCAGGTATTGGCAACTTTCGAGGCTTCCTTGTTCACATGCTATAGCTTGCATATATTATCATACAAATAGCCTTGATGACTATATTGCAAAGTGCTACCATGTTGAGGAGTTTAGAAAAACCTACGAGCATTGCCTTCAGCCTGTGGAAGGCATGTCTGCATGGCCAATTTCAAACAGACCTAGGCCAGTGGCACCTGGGCACATTGCTATGCCTGGCAGAAAGAAGAAGTCAAGAACAAAAGAACCAGATGAGAAGCCAGGGAGCAGTAGAGTTAGCAAAGCTGGTACTACCATTCGTTGTGGGAAATGCAAACAGATTGGGCATAATAGAACAACTTGTGGGAGGAGAAATGGAGGCATGGCTGGAACATCTAATGTGGTGAGCTCTCATTATTTTCCAATTTACATTCATGTATTATGAATTGCAATATTTATTAAATTTGTTAGTAGCAGCCTTCACATCAACGACAATCAGCTGCACCACCCACACTCCCCGGCTGCACCTAATGTGGTGAGCTCTCAATATCCATTTTTAATATTGTATTATGAATTATAATATTTATAACATGTATTAATTATAGCCTCGGGCTGCACCATCCACGTTCCCTCAGGCTTCGCCATCCACACAACCACGAACTACAACCTTCATGGTAAGCTCACAATATTGTTGTGCAATATGAACTCTTGGAGATGAACTTGTGGTCTCAATTTGACCAATGTTTTTGTAGCCTTCGCAAGAAAGCACGACAACTAGCAGAAAGAGAAAGGCAAGTACAAAACCTAGAAGGAATAAGAAGAGAGGACAACAACACAACAAGTAGGCGTGCTTTTCAGGCTCTAGATGATCTCCAATTGAGAGTTACATTGCTTGTCAACTTGTGATGCTTTAGTGTTGTGATATGCCAAACGATTTGCTATTGCTTGTTAAAATCTTTTCCATTCATGATTGTCGTGAACCATACAGACCATGTGTGTCTAGTTTGATGCTTTCTTCAATTTATGTGAGACTATGAAGACCATTAAGAACTATATGGACTATTGTATTAGAATGCGAGTAATATGTATTGATTCACATGGTTGATATTATGTCGACGTAGTGCCAAAAAACCTGCAACATACGTCCTTGTGTTGTCGAAATGCTCACAAATCTAAAAGTAAAAAATGAAACTGTACAAAAAAATAAAAATAATTTTCAGTAAATCTGGAATAATTAAATGACCAATGTGGTATAATTTCAGTTAAAATTGGTTTACGGTTTGATGAGAACCTCAAAAATCAAACTGCACAGAGAATTCAAAAAACAATCCTAGTAAATCAAGAATAATGCAATGAACAATCTGGTGAAATTTTATCTAAAATGTACATATGGTTTGAGAGAAACATACTATTTTTGTTTCAGTTCTGAGAGGAGAGAGAAATGGTGACATGGCAGAGATGAGACAGAAATATGATGACGTGGTAGTGCTGCCTAGGACACAACTAGAGTGATAACACGTCCAAACTGGTTAAATGAGAAGGAAGGGGGTATTGTGACCGGTTTTATAGTTCTAGGGTGTAATTTGAACCAAAACAAAGTTAAGGGTTGTAGACTGAACCGTGAGACAAGTTTAGGGGGGTAATATGGACTTCTCTCTTAAAACATCATTAAATACATATAAATCACTGAATTGTCAAAAAAAGAATTTGATTGTATCATGCGCCACAAAGATCTCATATAAACAGTACAGTTTTTCTATAGCCACTACTGTCTCTCTCATATAAACATGATTGTCTATGTGATATGCATAGGTATAGTATGGATAGAAAATATTAAAAAAAATTCCCAGACATGTTAATCATAAGAGAAATTCTTTAATAAAAATTGGTACAGACAAGATCTTATAATCAGAATAATCTATGGTGCTTATAGTATAATGAGAATATACAAGTGCCTATTTTTTAAATATGTACATTATTCGCTACGACGTGGCGTATGTTGATAAAAAGTCGTTCATGTATGTATCCATTATTCTATATAGAAACAAAGTTTTTATAATTCTGCCATGCTTCCGTGGCAAAAAAGAAGACGTCTGTCTTTTTTTGGCTTAATAAGAAAGTAATATATATGCTGCAATTGGGCACTTTATCTTTATACCTTCTAAAAACTTTTAGATCATAAGTACATGGTACATGCAACAACTTCTAGGCCCGTAACCATGTTTTCTACCAACATAACACATATACCCTTATGTAACCTTGATAAGTAGGACATCCATATGTCCACATATCGGCCAGAAATCTGACGTGGATTGATGTGACATAATTGGATGCAAACAATCTAATCACAAAATAGTCAAAGCAATGTAACTTCATTGCAACTTATGTGCATGTGTGATAATAATAATCTATATCAACATATGCAAATTATTGTTTGACATTTCGAATCTCTCAAAACATTGTTATATCTAATATTAAGATTGCTAGCCCGTGCAGGTGCACGGGTTGACGACTAGTGACAGCTAATACAATTCAACATTAGGAGTCATAGACGTACCATGGTGACAACTGTGTTACTAAGAAAAAACATGAACTAACTTATCTTTGGTTGTCTCCCTATTGATGTACAAAAAGAGTTCACAAATCCTTCCTATGTTAATGCTTCGTCTCTATTTCGACTAACAACGCATGGGAATGTACGATCATGAGCCTGTAGCAACGGACGGGCATCAAGAACTATTTTTTGTGAGATCTTACAAGACTTAGTGTTACTGTTTTTTATCTGTTTAGACAATTCTTCGAAGGACACATCCATCTGCCATCATCATGTAACTGTATAACCTGAATCAAAAGAATATTAAAATTTCAAAAGTAAACAATTGTTGTGAAAGGATAGTATATGGTAGGCATAAAATATTATTATATGTTAATGACATTACCACATAGCTTAAGAATCAAGTAAATTTGTACTATATCAAAACTAAATCTCCACGAAAAATCTCATTTCCAGCATACCAGCCGTCTCAACCAATTGAGCGCATATGTTATTGGAATGCTAAATAAGTGGTACCATCTCAACAATTTAGCACAACAGGTAAATTAAAGAAAATCTTTCACCCTTACTAACAATGCATTGCCACAAATACACCCCAATATATGGCACTCTCCAATTCCAAACCCCTATGGGAGAATTTCTGCGTACAAGAAACTGCAAAGTAATTAAATAACAAAACTGTCATACCATATTTGAACAGCTATTAACAAGGTGCGGGACGACCCTTAACTAAGTAGACAATTACTTGTTTGAATATGAAAATAGAACGAATAAAAAGTAGTCGTTGTTTAAGACTAAAGAGACTGGATAACGATGGCCTGCGGGCATCTCAACATCGGACACACATTAAACGGAAAATTGGTGTATCTATGTTCATTTACAACTCAGCTTTGGAAATGGTGGCTTACCAGGCCAGAAGGAAAATAAGACAAATTGTACACGTATATAAAGAAAAAGATGCCGCTGAACCCACTTGTGAAAAAGAGGAAAAGGCATTACCTTAAGGAGATCGAAGCTTTACATAAGAACTCATGCAATTGTCACTTAATAAGCAAAATCTATGTATACATATGTGGTATTAATAGACCCTTCTATTGCCTTAGAATAATACGGTAAGGCTGCTGATAAACAAAAAAACTCCAGCAATTTTCAAGGATTGCGTATGAACTGCAATGGGTGAAAAGCGAGTTTACTTGCCTATCATTTTGGTGTGTGGATATCTAATGAAGAAAACAAGAGGCATGACTTCAAAACTGCTATATTAATATTTGAAGAAACAACGGAAAGCAACACTAACGTATCTGAAACAATTTAGCTAGCTCAGGCAGACACAATCAACACCAACTCAGGATCTTCATACTCCAAATACGCCTTTCAGCAACAGAAGGTAATCAACTCATGCCTTCAGTTTGCCACATCTCACTGTCTCCTCTCCAGCCTGCACAGTCCAACAACCAAGCATGCTCAACACGGAAAGAAGCTTTAGAAAACAATATATATAAAGAAAAAGAAAATCGATTTTTTGCACTTCACATCATGTAAAACAAAATCGAGTTTGAGCACTTGCAGGCATTGACAACCCTCACATGTCGAACAAGATCGAGTTTCAGCACTTTACATCATGGCCATAGTTAGTCCCTAGTTCTTGCAGAACAATATATAGAGAAGCTTTAGAAAACAATATATAAAGATAGTTGGCATGTATATAGAGCAGAGAAATTAAGCCATAGAAAAAGAAACGTTTGCCCCTGACATAATGTAACTTGTATTCGTACTGATTTGTCCACCATCGAACGACTTCTTCCACCAGATCCTTGCTTTCTTTCTTCGTACATAGGGCTGCACTTGCAGTTGGAGTTGCCCATTAATCATGTTAATCAAGGCTCGAGATGGATGTATAGATTCAGGTGTTCATGTACGTGATCCTGGTGGCCCGCACCGCTTCCTTGGTCAATTTTAATCTCCTGAACAAGAGATTGAACGGGCGTTCTACACGTGAACTGAAATTTCTATTGTCGCCGTGCACTGACCTGCGGTGGATGCCGAAGAGGAGCACCGTGGAGGGTAAGTGCGGCTGCAGCCGACGAGGTGAGGAGGGTGAGGCGAGCTCCACCAACGACGGCGATGCGGGGAGGAGCACCACCGTGATTGAAGGGGACGCGCAACAGGGAATCAGGCGGTCGCGGCCGCCGACGGCGGGCTGCTGGACGATGATCGGGCATTACGGCTGGAGTGACACCTTACGTCCGCGGCGGCGGTGACGTGACCTTATGCCCGCGGCGGCGATCCAGTGGAGGCGATCCCGTAGTCGGCGGCAGCGGGATCGCACGAGATCCGGCGGCGTCTTCTCTATGAGGGGGTGGCGGCGATCTCGTGCGTGATGGAGGGGATCGAGAGGAACCGGGTGCTCAATGGGATCGGGTGGTTTTTTCGGGTGCGTGCGTGCGCCGTGCGTGGGCGCGGGGAATGGACGAAAAAAACCCGACGAAAGTGCTAGGTGGGACGAAAATAAACTCGGAACGGAGACTACCAACTGAGACATTCGAAGTAGAGATATAAATATAAGATTATATTGAATTTAAAATTTTGAATTATGTGGCTTTGATATAAAGTAAACGCATGAGAACGGTGCGCAGGCCGGAACTTGGGCCGGTCGCACCTCGCTCGCTCGGGAAACCACGACACACATCCATGCCCGCTCGTGGCAGGAAGGAACACAAGAAGACACGTGCATCGCGGGACCCACACACGATTTATCCCCACCTTATCTCTTCCTCCCCTCTCTCCCACTTCCTCAATCCCCTTTTTTCTGTTTCATCCCGATCTAGAACACCTCGCCGCGGTTTGTACCTCCTGACGAGCTCTTACCCATGGCCGGGGGGGGGGGGGAGGGCGTGATGTTTTGTTGGGCGATGGTAGGGCGCGCGCTGCAAGCAGGTGGCGGGGATGGTGCTGCAAAGGCATTGGACCACGCCGCATCACGAGCACGAGTGGCGACGCGGCCGGCAACTGCAAACTATGTGGCCGCCGGCGTGGATTGGCTTGGCGGTGTTGCAACTGCAGTTCCGTGGAGTTGCAACAGTGGTCGTAGAAAGCTGGAACCACGGTCTAGCGGAGCTGCAAGGCTCATACATGTTGGCGAGGGGGGTGCTACAACCATGGCCAAGAAAAGCTGGAAGCGTTGTCCGGCAGAGCTACAACCAGGTCTGGTGGAGCTGCGAGGTGAACCAGTTCTTTTTGCTGGCACCGTGTTTTTCTTTTGCTACAACCATAAGTTTTTTTTGCTGGATCCTTCAGATGTTTTTGTTTCGTGACCGCCGCACACTACTAGAAAAAGGACTATAGCTAATATGGACATTAATGGCGCACCATGTATGTGGTGCGCCATTAGTGTCCTCATTACTAATGACGCACCACACACATGGTGCGCCACTACTAACAAATTTTTATTTTTTTATTTTTCCAAAACTAGTAATGGCGCACCAAAGCACAGTGCGCCATTACTAGTTTTAACTAGTAATGGCGCACCACACACTCTGTGCGCCAGTACTAATAATTTTTTTTTTCAAAACTAGTAATGGCGCACCAGGAGATAGTGCGCCATTACTCCTTGGTGCGCCACTATTAACAAAAAATTCACCAAATGCATCCCCCACTGGACTGCCTTTTTAGTTACAAAAAAATATAAGAAAATGATAGAAATGTCAAAAAATAAAACAAATAAGATTCCCATGTGATATATGGTCTAGTTGTTAGCAAAATTTACGAATATGAATTTTCGACTTGTTTGCATAGTCTCTCAAGAATTTTTAAAATGGACATAACTTTTGCATACTAACTCCGATGAAAAAGTTTTTTATATGAAAAATCATCTACTCAAAAAGTTACATCCGATTTCAACTAGGGGAACCAGTTGAACATTTTTAAAATCCCCAAAAACCTAACAGAAAAAAAAGTTACGGGGCTTTCAGGATCTGGAGAGGCAAAAAAATTAAAAAAAAAATCAAACTCATTAATGGCGCATGGTGCGCCATTACTATCTTCCCGCCTTCAAAATTCAAACTATATCAAAAAAAATTTAGTAATGGCGCACCTGCCCATGGTGCGCCATTACTATCTTCCCGCCTTCAAAATTCAAAATAAATTAAAAAAATAAAAAAAAGTTAGTAATGGCACACCTGCCCACGGTGCGCCATTACTATGCCGTATATATGGCTGGGCGGGGTCCTCTCCTCCTTACCTCTTCATTGTTCTCCTCCACTCCACCTCTCCTCCACTCCATCTCCTCCTCTCCTCCACTCCATCTCCCCTCCTCTCCTCCACCATACTCCCCTCCTCCTCTCCGGCGACCTCCTCCTCCTCCACCTCCGGCGACCTCCTCCTCCCCCTCTCCTCCCTCCCCTCACGGTTTCTCCTCCTCCTCTCCGATGAGCTCCTCCTCCCTCCTCCGGTGATCTCCTCCTCCCTCCTCTCTGGTGAGCTCCTCCTCCCTCCTCTCCGGTGAGCTCCTCCTCCCTCCTCGCCTCCCCTCCCCTCACAGTTTCTCCTCCCTCCTCTCCGGTGAACTCCTCTCTGGCGACCTCCTCCTCCTCTTCGGTGACCTCCTCCTCCTCCTCTCCGGTGACCTCGGCCCTCCTCTCCGGCGAACTCCTCTTCGGCAAAAGAATGTACAAGATCCAAAAATGAGAACAAAATTTGAAAAAATGTCATGCAAAAAAAGAGCAAAAAAAGGGCAAAAAAAATTCATGATCCAGATCCAAATTCGAAATTCAAAAATAGCAATGGCACACGGTGGGGGTTAGACGGTGCGCCACTACTATTTTCCCGCCTTCAAAATTCAGAAAAAAAAATCAAAAAATTCAAAAAAGAGTTACCAGTGGCGCACCTGTAGCAATAGTAATGGCGCACTACAAGGAATACTAATGGTGCACGATATCAAGCGGCACCTAAAGAATGTCATCTTAAGGCTGTGAAAAGGATAGTGAGATACTTAATACATACACCAAATTTTGGCATTTGGTATCCTAAGAGGTCTTCCTTTGATCTTGTTGGCTACTCCGATTCGTACTATGCCGGAGACAAGGTTCATAGAAAGTCCACTTGGTACTTGTCAATTTTTGGTAGATCTCTTGTGTCTTGGTCCTCCAAGAAACAAAACTCGATATCCTTATCCACCGAAGCGGAATACATTGCCGCTGGTTCATGTTGTGCTCAATTACTTTGGGTGACCCAAACTCGTAAAGATTATGGGATATATGTGAAACATGTTCCATTGCTGTGTGACAATGAAAGTGCTATTAAGATTGCTCACAATCCCGTGCAACATTCTCGAACTAAACATATTGAAGTTCGTCATCATTTCATTCGAGACCATGTTGCCAAAGGGGACATTAATCTTAAGCATGTTCGCACCGATAAGCAATTAGCGGATATATTTACCAAACCGCTTGATGAGAAAGTCTTTTGCCGTTTGAGAGGTGCCGGGGATATACGCTACGGCGTAAACCGGCCGGAAGTGTAACCCGGCCGGACTTGGCGGTTAATCTGAAGACCCCGCTGACACTTGGCGATTTACTGGCAACCCGCCCTGACCTGGCGGTTTACAAGCAACCCGCCTGGTCATTATGACTCACTGGTGACCCGGCGGGCGGGTCAGACGGATGACAAGGCCCAAGGCCCAGAAGGCCGGTTCATACTATGGTGGGCCGGTTTAAGAGGAAAGGCGTGAGGAATATTTCCCTTACAAGGAGTCAAGACCCGGACTTGTATCCGGTTTGTATTAGAAGGTAGACTAGTCCTAATCCTAATAGGACTCCACATGTAACCCGCCCCTCTAACTTATATAAGGAGGGGCAGGGCTCCCTAAAGAGGGAGAGAAAAAAGAAGACAAGAAAAGAGGAAACAATCTCTAGGGCTAGACACAAAGAGCCGGTTTACGGCGATTCCCTCGTGATGATAATGAGACCTAGCCTCAAACATCATGTAGGGCTATTACCGGATGATGTTTCCCGGGGCCCGAAGCTGTCTAAACCCTTGTCTTGTGTTGCGTCTCTCGATTCCGATCAACCCCTCTCAAGCTACTACATAGATGCGTTGGCCTCATGACTAAGTCCTTACACTAGGACATCTGCTGTGACAAAACCACGACAATTGGCGCCCACCGTGGGACCAGGCACATGGTGGTGTTGAGTTCTTGGAGGGATCTCTTTGAAGGATCGAGGAGTTCGCAATTTTTCTGGCTGAACAAGAGCCGACGTGGAAAAAATTCACATCTACGATGAGTTCGTCGGTCCAGATTAAAGACACTAATCGTCAACCCGTGCACCTGCACGGGCTAGTAATTTAAAGGCCACAACATTGTATTTGATGTTTGTGAAAATGCGATAATACAAATTTTGAAATGTTAGTACTAAAAATGTTTCATTGGTCCATGTAAGAATAATAAAGAAATATATGCATTCACAAAATTCATTCATGGTGATACATTCTCATGGAAATTGTTTATTGTTAGATCCCTTACCCTGATTTGAATATTGTTATCCAAGGTAACTGAATATATTCTCACAACTATGTATAGTGTTGCATTTCTCTCTTTTTTTTATGTATTTATTTTGTATTTTATTGGACATGTACATATGCATGCATACCTAGAGCATATTTCAGTCATATCTAACTTTGACATTGCTAAGTTTAGGCCAACTGATCCATGTCTGGAAATGTGTCAATGCTAACAAAACCATCTTATATTTACTAATTGGAGGCACCATACGAGGCACCACATTTGTCCTTACAATTAATGAATTTTGACCGTTTGATTAATATATTAATATATAATGTGTTCGTAGCCATTATATTAAATATAAGACATGTTGTCTCAAACTACCACGTATGGAAGTCTTGCTCCCTTGGGACTCTCTCTATTTTCTAGAAAAAACAAAAATCTGAGTGGCCATATCAATTAAATGAAATCATTACATTTGTAGTCCAGCTTCCTCACGTTCAACATTGGTTGAAAGAAAATAAAAATCAGCCACGGTTCCATAAAAAAGCATAGCCCACTTCCACAAAAGTTGGGCGCTGAAAAAGAAAAAAAACAGATCGCATCTAGAGAAGAAAAAAACAAATCACATCTGTCACGTTATAATTTGGTGAAATAAACGGTTCCCTCAAAGAAATATCCTTCAATAAAACTCCACCGATGAAAAAAAAAATAGATCTAATCTCCTTGCATACAAAATTCCAGGGATGAAAAAAAAAGATATGTTTGACTAACCAATCTTTTTTTTTCCTGATTGAAGAGGAAAAAAACAGCCACACAAGGCTGCCGTACGTGGGTGAAAGTTATACGTAACATATAGATGGCCCGGCCAAAAAACAAGCATCTACACGTAACGTTGGTGAAAAGAAAGTAGGAAATCATCCTCATATAGATGGTTCCTTATATGAAAAGGGATAGCTTCTTTACATAAAAACAACACCGATGGAAAGAAAAAAGAAACAGATCAAACGTAAGAAAGGAACGACATCTCATCCTCAAAGAAAAAAGGAAAATATCCCCTCGACTCCTGTACATGGCCACTTAATCCTCTATAAAAAGGATTAACATAATTCTTTGGAGGTGTGGATTGTCATATATAGTAAGTATGTACGTGTATTTTTTATCCTAATAAAAAGAGAAAAATAATAGCTATTAAAACATGAGAGAAGTCCATATTACCCCCCTAAACTTGTCGCACGGTTCATTTTACAACCCTTAACTTTGCTTTGGTTCAAACTTCAACCTCAAACTATAAAAACCGTTCAAAATGCATCCCTCGCACAAGTCGAGTTGATTTAGCTCCGGTTTTTTCTGCCACGTGGTGGATTTTCTCGTCTCCTTGCCACGTAAACTGTCTAGTCAGCTAGTCATGCATGGGTTTCTCGAGGTATCGTTCGCACGTCGATCAACCTAGGTCTCCACCGCCGCCGCCACCATCCAGGTTTCCACCGTCGCTGCCGCCGTGTGTCCCCTTGATCTCCTCCCCCATGCGTCATGCCCTTCTGCCGCTAGGCTAAGCAGCCGCCGGTCACCACCGGCAGCCGGCGGCGCTGTCCCGTGTCCTCTTTCATCGCTAGAGGCTGATCTTTCTGCTCGTCTCTTGCTTTGCACGTGTGTTGATTTCTTTCATCTGACTTGCAGGGTGCATGTGTAATGGAAAAAGGACTCTCTTGTTGACGCGCTGGAGTACAGGGACCCAACAGTATTCATCGTCACAAGGCAGGTTACGTGCTTGCATGGACGCACATGCTATGGATTGAAACAACTAATTACTAGCTTATTGGTTATTAGCCTTATTACTTGCTAAGCACCAAAGTGGTTTTATTACTAGCTAAGCATCTAACTAGTACAGAAGCATACAAATGATTTGAGGTTACTATAGGACAGAAACAACATCGTATTGGAAGTTTGGATGCAGATAATTTCTTTAAAAGTGTACAATTAGAAGGAAGTGTGATCCTGTAAGCTTATATAAAAATTATGCACTGAACTTGTTTTAGCTCACGTGCTTTTATTACATTTACTTTTTTTCTTTCGTGAAGTACATTAAAATTCTGAATTACTGTGTTTATTTTTTGCAGCTGCTAGATGTCAAGGAAGGACTATTTGACGGTTCGATTCCACTTCGATGGAAAATTTATGAATCATGGGCAATTATTGGATTATGTGGGAGGGGAAGAAGCTTTGTCTATGATTTTCCGGGATAGATGTGGAATTGCAGAGATTCAACGCCACTTGAGGCTTCACCACACAATTTTAGATGGAGAAATATTGCATTGGTTGGTGCCTGGGAAATGTTTGTTCGGTGGCCTTAGTTGTCTTTGGAATGATGAGGCATGCTGCGGTAATGTTACAACATATTCCTATTGATGGCATTGTGGACATATATGTTGAAGAACCAAGAGAAAAAACAGTTGAGCCAAATGAGGTAATGAATGATGGATTTACAGAGGACGAGATAGAAGGAATGTTTGCAGATCATGGAGATATTGGCATCCCGTTTCCCGAACCAGATTTTGGTGATGAGATGCATGTTGGTGGCAGCAAGGATTGTGAGAATATGTCTTCAGGACATGTACAAGGAAAGAAAAAATTGGCAGTGCATAGGGCAGGACCAAGTCACATAGTTGAAGCATGTGGAGTTGATTCCGACATTTCTTCCGATGAGTCAGACTATGCTCCGGATGATGATTCTTCTTCTGATGATGAGGCAACAAATATTCACCATAGTTATCAAGAATTCAAGGCTTTGGTGAAGGCTGGTAAAGCTCCTATTCTTGAAGGTGATCTCAAGTTCAATGATGTGCCACAGCAAATAGAAGCTAACTCTAGTGATGATGATGAATCATTGGATGAAGATAGTGAAGGTGAACTTGTTCGTAAAGAGTCGAAGTATCCAAGGTTTGATGAAAAAGCAAACATGCCATATTTTGAGCTTGGCATGAAATTTAGTGCCAAACAGGAGTTCAAGCAAGCCATTATCAACTATGGTCTTAATGAGAAGAAAGAAATCAAATTTGTGAAGGATGAGGGTGACAGAGTAAGGGCAGTTTGTAGTTGGCCTTTGTGTCCTTGGGTTTGCTTGTTGAAGAAAACTAGCAGGTTCAAGAGTTGGCAGGTAACTTCTTACAAAGATGAGCACATATGCCCTCAGAGAAGAGATAGTAAGTTGGTGACTGCGACTAGAATTGAAAACAAGTTCCAAAATTTGATAATGGCAAATCCACAGTGGAGTGTTGCACACCTACAACAGACAGCCCAAGAAGAGATGTTTGCAAATGTGCACATATCAAAGATCAAGAAAGCTAAGGCTATAGTTGTTGCTAGAATGATGGATGCACAGTCTGGTGAATATGGCAAAGTGTTTGATTACCAGAACGAGCTACTTAGAAGCAACCCCGGTAGCACTGTGATTGTCAAGTTGCACCCTGACTTTCAAAAGCCGACATTTTACAGATTCTATGTTTGTTTTGAAGCTTGTAGAAAAGGCTTTCTTGCTGGTTGTAGGAAAGTAATTGGACTTGATGGGTGCTTTTTCAAAGGAGGGCAGGAGAGCTTTTGTGTGCCGTTGGTAGAGATGCCAACAATCAGATTTATCCTATCGCTTGGGCAGCAGTTGATAAAGAGACCAAGGATTCTTGGAATTGGTTTTGTTCTGTATTGTTCAATGATCTGAAGCTAGGAGATGGAGATGGTTGGGTAATAATATCTGATCAACAAAAGGTATTTTCTACTTGATGTTTATGGACATTGGCTTATTTTAGTGATAATTTTATCTTATATGCTAACCCTTTTATCCATCTTTTTTTTGACTTAGGGTATTCTTAATGCTGTGCAAAACTGGATTCGAGGGCAGAGCATCAGAATCGTGCTAGGCACATTTATGCCAATTGGAGAAAGAAATTTAGAGATAAGAAATGGCAGAAACTTTTCTGGGCGTGTGCGAAAGCTCCATGCCCAATGTTGTTCAATCAAGCAAGGGCTTTTTTGGCACAAGAGACACCAGATGGTGCCAAAGCAATGATGGAAAAAGACCCACATCACTGGAGTAGGGCCTGGTTCAAGTTAGGCTCTAACTGTGACTCCGTGGATAATAATATATGTGAATCATTCAATAAGTGGATAGTTCAAGCTAGGTAAATGCCCATAATTACCATGCTTGAAGCTATCCGATGCAAGGTGATGGTTAGAATACAAGAGATGAGAACTCAGCTAGATAAGTGGGCTGCCAGTGTCATTATTTGTCCTAACATAACAAAGAAATTGAAGAAGAGCATAAACCAGTCTGCATACTGCCATGCAATCTGGAATGGCAATGATTCTTATGAAGTTAAGCTTCATGAGCATAGGTTTACTGTTAAACTTGAAGAGAGGACATGTACCTGCAGGTATTGGCAACTTTCGAGGCTTCCTTGTTCACATGCTATAGCTTGCATATATTATCATACAAATAGCCTTGATGACTATATTGCAAAGTGCTACCATGTTGAGGAGTTGAGAAAAACCTACGAGCATTGCCTTCAGCCTGTGGAAGGCATGTCTGCATGGCCAATTTCAAACAGACCTAGGCCAGTGGCACCTGGGCACATTGCTATGCCTGGCAGAAAGAAGAAGTCAAGAACAAAAGAACCAGATGAGAAGCCAGGGAGCAGTAGAGTTAGCAAAGCTGGTACTACCATTCGTTGTGGGAAATGCAAACAGATTGGGCATAATAGAACATCTTGTGAGAGGAGAAATGGAGGCATGGCTGGAACATCTAATGTGGTGAGCTCTCATTATTTTCCAATTTACATTCATGTATTATGAATTGCAATATTTATTAAATTTGTTAGTAGCAGCCTTCACATCAACGACAATCAGCTGCACCACCCACACTCCCCCGGGCTGCACCTAATGTGGTGAGCTCTCAATATCCATTTTTTTAATATTGTATTATGAATTATAATATTTATAACATGTATTAATTATAGCCTCGGGCTGCACCATCCACGTTCCCTCAGGCTTCGCCATCCACACAACCACGAACTACAACCTTCATGGTAAGCTCACAATATTGTTGTGCAATATGAACTCTTGGAGATGAACTTGTGGTCTCAATTTGACCAATGTTTTTGTAGCCTTCAAGAAAGCACGACAACTAGCAGAAAGAGAAAGGCAAGTACAAAACCTAGAAGGAATAAGAAGAGAGGACAACAACACAACAAGTAGGCGTGCTTTTCAGGCTCTAGATGATCTCCAATTGAGAGTTACGTTGCTTGTCAACTTGTGATGCTTTAGTGTTGTGATATGCCAAACGATTTGCTATTGCTTGTTAAACTCTTTTCCATTCATGATTGCCGTGAACCATACAGACCATGTGTGTCTAGTTTGATGCTTTCTTCAATTTATGTGAGACTATGAAGACCATTAAGAACTATATGGACTATTGTATTAGAATGCGAGTAATATGTATTGATTCACATGGTTGATATTATGTCGACGTAGTGCCAAAAAACCTGCAACATACGTCCTTGTGTTGTCGAAATGCTCACCAATCTAAAAGTAAAAAAGGAAACAGTACAAAAAAATAAAAATAATTTTCAGTAAATCTGGAATAATTAAATGACCAATGTGGTATAATTTCAGTTAAAATTGGTTTACGGTTTGATGAGAACCTCAAAAATCAAACTGCACAGAGAATTCAAAAAACAATCCTAGTAAATCAAGAATAATGCAATGAACAATCTGGTGAAATTTTATCTAAAATGTACATATGGTTTGAGAGAAATATACTATTTTTGTTTCAGTTCTGAGAGGAGAGAGAAATGGTGACATGGCAGAGATGAGACAGAAATATGATGACGTGGTAGTGCTGCCTAGTACACAACTAGAGTGATAACACGTCCAAACTGGTTAAATGAGAAGGAAGGGGGTATTGTGACCGGTTTTTATAGTTCAAGGGTGTAATTTGAACCAAAACAAAGTTAAGGGTTGTAGACTGAACCGTGAGACAAGTTTAGGGGGGTAATATGGACTTCTCTCTTAAAACATCATTATATACATATAAATCACTGAATTGTTAAAAAAAGAATTTGATTGTATCATGCGCCACAAAGATCTCATATAAACAGTACAGTTTTTCTATAGCCACTACTCTCTCTCTCATATAAACATGATTGTCTATGTGATATGCATAGGTATAGTATGGATAGAAAATATTAAAAAAAATCCCAGACATGTTAATCATAAGAGAAATTCTTTAATAAATATTGGTACAGACAAGATCTTATAATCAGAATAATCTATGGTGCTTATAGTATAATGAGAATATACAACTGCCTATTTTCTAAATATGTACATTATTCGCTACGACGTGGCGTATGTTGATAAAAAGTCGTTCATGTATGTATCCATTATTCTATATAGAAACAAAGTTTTTATAATTCTGCCATGCTTTCGTTGCAAAAAAGAAGAAGTCTGTCTTTTTTTGGCTTAATAAGAAAGTAATATATATGCTGCAATTGGGCACTTTATCTTTATACCTTCTAAAAACTTTTAGATCATAAGTACATGGTACATGCAACAACTTCTAGGCCCGTAACCATGTTTTCTACCAACATAACACATATACCCTTATGTAACCTTGATAAGTAGGACATCCATATGTCCACATATCGGCCATAAATCTGACGTGGATCGCTGTGATATAATTGGATGCAAACAATCTAATCACAAAATAGTCAAAGCAATGTAACTTCATTGCAACCTATGTGCATGTGTGATAATAATAACCTATATCAACATATGCAAATTATTGTTTGACATTTCGAATCTCTCAAAACATTGTTATATCTAATATTAAGATTGCTAGCCCGTGCAGGTGCACGGGTTGACGACTAGTGACAGCTAATACAATTCAACATTAGGAGTCATAGACGTACCATGGTGACAACTGTGTTACTAAGAAAAAACATGAACTAACTTATCTTTGGTTGTCTCCCCTATTGATGTACAAAAAGAGTTCACAAATCCTTCCTATGTTAATGCTTCGTCTCTATTTCGACTAACAACGCATGGGAATGTACGATCATGAGCCTGTAGCAACGGACGGGCATCAAGAACTATTTTTTGTGAGATCTTACAAGACTTAGTGTTACTGTTTTTATCTGTTTAGACAATTCTTCGAAGGACACATCCATCTGCCATCATCATGTAACTGTATAACCTGAATCAAAAGAATATTAAAATTTCAAAAGTAAACAATTGTTGTGAAAGGATAGTATATGGTAGGCATAAAATATTATTATATGTTAATGACATTACCACATAGCTTAAGAATCAAGTAAATTTGTACTATATCAAAACTATATCTCCTCGAAAAATCTCATTTCCAGCATACCAGCCGTCTTAACCAATTGAGCGCATATGTTATTGGAATGCTAAATAAGTGGTACCATCTCAACAATTTAGCACAACAGGTAAATTAAAGAAAATCTTTCACCCTTACTAACAATGCATTGCCACAAATACACCCCAATATATGGCACTCTCCAATTCCAAACCCCTATGGGAGAATTTCTGCGTACAAGAAACTGCAAAGTAATTAAATAACAAAACTGTCATACCATATTTGAACAGCTATTAACAAGGTGCGGGACGACCCTTAACTAAGTAGACAATTACTTGTTTGAATATGAAAATAGAACGAATAAAAAGTAGTCGTTGTTTAAGACTAAAGAGACTGGATAACGATGGCCTGCGGGCATCTCAACATCGGACACACATTAAACGGAAAATTGGTGTATCTATGTTCATTTACAACTCAGCTTTGGAAATGGTGGCTTACCAGGCCAGAAGGAAAATAAGACAAATTGTACACGTATATAAAGAAAAAGATGCCGCTGAACCCACTTGTGAAAAAGAGGAAAAGGCATTACCTTAAGGAGATCGAAGCTTTACATAAGAACTCATGCAATTGTCACTTAATAAGCAAAATCTATGTATACATATGTGGTATTAATAGACCCTTCTATTGCCTTAGAATAATACGGTAAGGCTGCTGATAAACAAAAAAACTCCATCAATTTTCAAGGATTGCGTATGAACTGCAATGGGTGAAAAGCGAGTTTACTTGCCTATCATTTTGGTGTGTGGATATCTAATGAAGAAAACAAGAGGCATGACTTCAAAACTGCTATATTAATATTTGAAGAAACAACGGGAAAGCAACACTAACGTATCTGAAACAATTTAGCTAGCTCAGGCAGACACAATCAACACCAACTCAGGATCTTCATACTCCAAATACGCCTTTCAGCAACAGAAGGTAATCAACTCATGCCTTCAGTTTGCCACATCTCACTGTCTCCTCTCCAGCCTGCACAGTCCAACAACCAAGCATGCTCAACACGGAAAGAAGCTTTAGAAAACAATATATATAAAGAAAAAGAAAATCGATTTTTTGCACTTCACATCATGTAAAACAAAATCGAGTTTGAGCACTTGCAGGCATTGACAACCCTCACATGTCGAACAAGATCGAGTTTCAGCACTTTACATCATGGCCATAGTTAGTCCCTAGTGAACTGAAATTTCTATTGTCGCCGTGCACTGACCTGCGGTGGATGCCGAAGAGGAGCACCGTGGAGGGTAAGTGCGGCTGCAGCCGACGAGGTGAGGAGGGTGAGGCGAGCTCCACCAACGACGGCGATGCGGGGAGGAGCACCACCGTGATTGAAGGGGACGCGCAACAGGGAATCAGGCGGTCGCGGCCGCCGACGGCGGGCTGCTGGACGATGATCGGGCATTACGGCTGGAGTGACACCTTACGTCCGCGGCGGCGGTGACGTGACCCCTTATGCCCGCGGCGGCGATCCAGTGGAGGCGATCCCGTAGTCGGCGGCAGCGGGATCGCACGAGATCCGGCGGCGTCTTCTCTATGAGGGGGTGGCGGCGATCTCGTGCGTGATGGAGGGGATCGAGAGGAACCGGGTGCTCAATGGGATCGGGTGGTTTTTTCGGGTGCGTGCGTGCGCCGTGCGTGGGCGCGGGGAATGGACGAAAAAAACCCGACGAAAGTGCTAGGTGGGACGAAAATAAACTCGAAACGGAGACTACCAACTGAGACATTCGAAGTAGAGATATAAATATAAGATTATATTGAAAATAAATTTAAAATTTTGAATTATGTGGCTTTGATATAAGGTAAACGCATGAGAACAGTGCGCCGGCCGAAACTTGGGCCGGTCGCACCTCGCTCGCTCGGGAAACCACGACACACATCCATGCCCGCTCGTGGCAGGAAGGAACACAAGAAGCCACGTGCATCGCGGGACCCACACACGATCTATCCCCACCTTATCTCTTCCTCCCCTCTCTCCCTCTTCCTCAATCCCCTTTTTTCTGTTTCATCCCGATCTAGAACACCTCGCCGCGGTTTGTACCTCCTGACTTGCTCTTACCCATGGCGGGGGGGGGGGGGGAGGGCGTGATGTTTTGTTGGGCGATGGTAGGGCGTGCGCTGCAAGCAGGTGGCGGGGATGGTGCTGCAAAGGCATTGGACCACGCCGCATCACGAGCACGAGTGGCGACGCGGCCGGCAACTGCAAACTATGTGGCCGTCGGCGTGGATTGGCTTGGCGGTGTTGCAGCTGCAGTTCCGCGGAGTTGCAACAGTGGTCGTAGAAAGCTGGAACCACGGTCTAGCGGAGCTGCAAGGCTCATACATGTTGGCGAGGGGGTGCTACAACCATGGCCGAGAAAAGCTGGAAGCGTTGTCCGGCAGAGCTACAACCAGGTCTGGTGGAGCTGCGAGGTGAACCAGTCCATTTTGCTGGCACCGTCTATTTCTTTTGCTACAACCATAAGTTTTTTTTGCTGGATCACTGAGATGTTTTTGTTTCGTGACCGCCGCACACTACTAGGAAAAGGACTATAGCTAATATGGACATTAATGGCGTACCATGTATGTGGTACGCCACTGCTACAGGTGCGCCATTAGTGTCCTCATTACTAATGGCGCACCACACACATGGTGCGCTACTACTAACAAATTTTTATTTTTTTATTTTTCCAAAACTAGTAATGGCGCATCAAGGCACAGTGCGCCATTACTAGTTTTAACTACTAATGGCGCACCACACACTCTGTGCGCCAGTACTAACAATTTTTTTCTTTTTTTTCAAAACTAGTAATGGCGCACCAGGAGATAGTACGCCGTTACTCCTTAGTGCGCCACTACTAACAAAAAATTCACCAAATGCACCCCCCACTGGACCGCCTTTTTAGTTTCAAAAAAATATAAGAAAATGATAGAAATGTCAAAAAAATAAAAGAAAATAAAATTCCCATGTGATATATGGTCTAGTTGTTAGCAAAATTTACAAACATGAATTTTTGACTTGTTTGCATAATCTCTCGTGAATTTTTAAAATGGACATAACTTTTGCATACTAACTCCGATGAAAAAGTTTTTTATATGAAAAATCATCTACTCGAAAAGTTACATCCGATTTCAACTAGGGGAACCAGTTGAAAATTTTTAAAATCCCCAAAAACCTAACAGAAAAAGAGTTACGGGGCTTTTAGGATCTGGAGAGGCAAAAATTAAAAAATAATAAAACTCATTAATGGCGCACCTGCCCATGGTGCGCCATTACTATCTTCCCGCCTTCAAAATTCAAACTATATCAAAAAAAATTAGTAATGGCGCACCTGCCCACGGTGCGCCATTACTATCTTCCCGCCTTTAAAATTCAAAATAAATCAAAAAAATAAAAAAAAAGTTAGTAATGGCACACCTGCCCACGGTGCGCCATTACTATGCCATATATATGGCTGGGCGGGGTCCTCTCCTCCTTACCTCTTCATTGTTCTCCTCCACTCCATCTCCTCCTCTCCTCCACTCCATCTCCCCTCCTCTCCTCCACCATACTCCCCTCCTCCTCTCCGGCAACCTCATCCTCCTCCTCCTCTCCGGCGACCTCCTCCTCCCCCCTCTCCTCCCCTCCCCTCACGGTTTCTCCTCCCTCCTCTCCGATGAGCTCCTCCTCCCTCCTCTCCGGTGATCTCCTCCTCCCTCCTCTCTGGTGAGCTCCTCCTCCCTCCTCTCCGGTGAGCTCCTCCTCCCTCCTCGCCTCCCCTCCCCTCACAGTTTCTCCTCCCTCCTCTCCGGTGAACTCCTCTCCGGCGACCTCCTCCTCCTCTCCGGTGACCTCCTCCTCCTCCTCTCCGGTGACCTCGGCCCTCCTCTCCGGCGAACTCCTCTTCGGCAAAAGAATGTACAAGATCCAAAAACGAGAACAAAATTTGAAAAAAATATCATGCAAAAAAACGAGCAAAAAAAGGGCAAAAAAATTCGTGATCCAGATCCAAATTCGAAATTCAAAAATAGCAATGGCACACGGTGGGGGTTAGACGGTGCGCCACTACTATTTTCCCGCCTTCAAAATTCAGAAAAAAAATCAAAAAAATTCAAAAAAAAGTTACCAGTGGCGCACCTGTAGCAATAGTAATGGCGCACTACAAGGTGTGCCACTGTTACCTGCAATACTAATGGTGCACCAGAGGTGCGCCATTAGTATTTGTTACTAGTGGCGTGGTAATAGTGGCGCACCTATAGTGCGCCAATAATGGCCAAAACAGGTGCGCCACTAATTAGCCTTTTCCTAGTAGTGTATGCTGATTTTGTTTCAACTACATGCATGAACATGTGCCAAATCAAGCCACTTGAATCATTCAAAGGAGGATACCACCCTATCATACCACATCACAACCATTTTAATAGCATGTTGGCACGCAAGGTAAACCATCATAAACTCCTAGCTAATTAAGAATGGCATAAGCAACTATAATCTCTAATTGTCATTGCAAACATGTTTATTCTTAATAGGCTGAATCAGGAACGATGAACTAATCATATTTACAAAATCAAGAGAGGTCTAGTTCATACCAGCTTCTCTCATCCCAATCAGTCCATCATATACCGTCATTATTGCCTTTCACTTGCACGACCGAACGGTGTGGATAATAATGATAGTGCACGTGCATTGGACTAAGCTGGAATCTGCAAGCATTTAACTCAAGGGAGAAGACAAGGTAATATGGGCTCTTGGTTAAATCAACAATAATGCATATAAGAGCCACTTCAACATTTTCATCATGGTCTTCTCCTCTTGACCCCAAAGAAAGGAAGGAAATAAAACTATTTACACGGGAAAGCTCCCAACAAGCAAAAGAAGAACAAGAAATCTTTTTGGGTTTTCTTTTAATTATTACTACTACAGGTATGGAAAGTAAACTGTCTAAAAGCTACAACTAACTTTTTTGGTTTTTCTTAAGGTTCTTCAAACACACAAGAAGAAAGCAGGAAAAAGAAAATAAACTAGCATGGATATATTACAATGAAAATGTATGAGCAGCGACAACTAGCATGAGTGTGTGAACATAAATGTAATGTCGGTGAGAAATACGTACTCCCCCAAGCTTAGACTTTTGGCCTAAGTTGGTTTATGCACATGGATCAAAGTTATAGCTGGGGTCCTACTGAGATGCAACAGCTATTGCCTCGTGATCTGCAGCTTGGAGGCGAGCTGCCCTCGTCCTCCTCTTGTATTCGTTCGCCTCCTCCCTGGTTATAACATATCTCCCCTTTGCCTGAAAGTCAAAGAAAGTAGGAGCAGGGAGAGTAATATGGACAGCGTGACGTCTGTCAAAGATTAGTCGGTACTGGAGAGACTGTTCATTCCTCTCAACAAACTGATGACGAACCATAGCATTATAATCTAAATAAGAGGGAGGCAATTCCATATCATATTCATGAATAGGTATTTCAAGATAATTAGCCACACGGGTTGCATAAATTTCACCAAACAAATCTCCGCTAATACTGTTATTATGCAACCTACGTGCAACAATGGCCCCCAAGTTATATTGTTTATCTCCTAACACAGCACTCTTGAGGACACAAAGATCTGGGACACACATGTGGCATGCCTCATCCTTACCGTTTATGCATCTACCTATAAAGAGAGCAAAATAATGTATAGCAGGAAAATGAATGCTCCCTATGGTGGCTTGTGTTATTTCTCTAGACTCCCCCACAGTGATACTAGCAAGAAAATCTTTAAACTCAGGTTTGCGAGGTTCTCTGGCACTATCCCATTGCGGGAGTTTACACGCAGTATTAAAATCTTCTAAGTCCATGGTATAAGATTTATCATAAAGATCAAACAGGACCATGTGAGAGTTGCGTGATGATGTAAATTTAAATCTTCTCATAAAGGAATCAGTAAGGTAGTAGTATTGGAGGCACTTATCTGACACGAAGCCCTCGAGATCAGCTTTAAGCACATATGCGTCAAATTCCTCCTTAATTCCTACTTGGACCATGAAGTTTTCTGACGGCCATTCACAAGGCCTCACTTGAGATTCTCTTGGTGGTTCATGGTCCGGCTCATGTATTGCAGGCCTGGGTCCTTGCTTCCTTGAAGAACCACCTTGGTACATTTTCCTAAACATATTTCTTCCTCTGAAAAATTTCTGAAATTTTTAGTAACTCAAAATAGAAGTGAACCAAACTCATCAAGATTGATAGCAACTACTCCCACAAGTGCCTAGAGACTATATCATGCATTAGAACTACTTGGGACCAAATAAATTTGACATGCAAGCTTAAGAACAGGGTCGCCTAAGCAGCAAAAATTTGCAATGAATAAAGCACTAGAACAAAACTAATTGGACCATTGGAGGAGTCACATACCGAAGAACAATCCCCCAAAGAAGTTTTGCGAGTGGAGCTTTGAGCAAGGAGATCGAAAATGGCAGCAAGATGAGCTAGAACTCGTGCTCGAGCTGGTTGGTGATTTTTTTGGGAGGAAGGAGGAGTGTGTGGGTGCAGGAATAAGTGGAGGGGGGCACTAGGGGCCCACGAGGCAGGGGGTGCGCCCAGGGGGGTGGGCACGCCCTGGGCCCTCGTGGCCAGGTGCTTGCTCCCCCTGATGTGTTCTCAGTGCCAGATATTCTTAAATATTCTAGAGAAAATCATATTTCATTTTCAGGGCATTTGGAGAACTTTTATTTTCGGGGTATTATTTATTGCACAGATAATTCAGAAAACAGATAGAAAATACTATTTTTTCTTTATTTAATGTAAATAACAGAAAGTAAAAAGGAGGGTACAGAAAGTTGTGCTTTCTAACTTCATCCATCTCATGCTCATCAAAAGGAATCCACTAACAAGGTTGATCAAGTCTTGTTAACAAACTCATTCCGAATCGCATGAAACCGGAGAATTTTCGAATAGCACTAAGTTACCTTAACGGGGATATGCACATCCCCAACAATAAGAATATCATGTTTCTTCTTGACAGTAGGAAGAGGAAATTCAAAACCTCCAATAATAATCGATGGAATTTTTCCAATAGAGTTGATACTGTGAACTTGAGGTTGTTTCCTCGGAAAGTGTACCGTATGCTCATTACCATTAACATGAAAAGTGACATTGCCTTTGTTGCAATCAATAACAGCCCTTGCAGTATTCAAAAAGGGTCTACCAAGAATAATAGACATACTATCGTCCTCGGGAATATCAAGAATAACAAAGTCCGTTAAGATAGTAACGTTTGCAACCACAGAGGCACATCCTCACAAATACCGGCAGGTATAGCAGTTGATTTATTAGCAATTTGCAAAGATATTTTAGTAGGTGTCAACTTATTCAAATCAAGTCTACGATATAAAGAGACAGACATAACACTAACACCGGCTCCAAGATCACATAAAGCAGTTTTAACATAGTTTCTTTTAATGGAGCATGGTATAGTTGGTACTCCTGGATCTCCAAGCTTCTTTACTACACCATCCTTAAAAGTATAATTAGCAAGCATGGTGGAAATTTCAGCTTCCGTATCTTTCTTTTATTTGTAACAATCTCTTTCATATACTTGGCATAAGGATTCATTTTAAGCATATCAGTCAACCGCATACGCAAAAAGATAGGTCTAATCATTTCAGCAAAGCGCTCAAAATCCTCATCATCCTTTTTCTTGGATGGTTTAGGAGGAAAAGGCATGGGTTTCTGAACCCATGGTTCTCTTTCTTTACCATGCTTCCTAGCTACAATGTCTCTCTTATCATAACGTTGATTCTTTGATTGTGGGTTATCAAGATCAATAGCAGGTTCAATCTCTGCATCATTATTATTTCTAGGTTGAGCATCAACATGAACATCATCATTAACAATATCACTAGGTTCATGTTCATTACCAGATTGTGTTTCAGCATCAGAACTAGAAATATCATTGGGATTCAGGTGTGTCAACAACAGGTTCACTAGAAGCAGGCAAAGTCCTATCATTTTTCTTTTTCTTCTTTCACTAGTAGAAAACGGGCCTATTGTCCCGGTTCATAAGGGCCTTTTGTCCCGGTTCCAGAATCGGGACTAAAGGGTCGATACTAATGCCCTCGATTTTTAGTCCCGGTTCTAACCAGTAACCGGGACAGATGGGCCTCCACGTGGCTCATGCTGAGCCCAGGCAGGAGGGAGTTCTTTGGTCCCGTTGATGGCTCCAACCGGGACCAATAGGCATCCACGCCACAAGATTTACGTGGCTGGGGTTTTTGTTTTTTTTTGAAAGGGGGGGGGGGGTTTGGGGGTTTTGGGGGGTTAATTTAGGTATTTCATAAATTGTGTTAGATAGCTAATTAATAGAGAGAAGTGTCCTCTTTTATGTCCGTGCTTGGTCGACGCTACGTACTATACATACGTATAGAGAGGACTAGACACGCTAGCTAGCTAGTAAGCAAACGAAGGAAACAGAAGATCGTCATGAACATATATGCATACAGAGAGAAGTGATATCGACCACCTCTCCTTCTCTGAGAGATTGGTCGAACAACAAGTTGTCGTATATCTATCCGACACTACCGGCTACATATATACAATAATTATCTCTTACAAAAATAATCTCCTAAAGTATGGACGCATGGTCCACATAGTATTCTCCGTCTTCAGCGATCACGTGGTCAGGAAAGAATGCTGCCAATTCCTCTTGAATTGCTCGCATGCGATCTGCTGCTAGGAGTTCATTCCGCATTTTAAACATCTAATTTGAAGAAGGGGGTCAATACATATATATTTGAATGAATGAAACTCAACAGAAATGATGGTAATAATATAAAATTGTGAATATTGTTATTTACGCACTTCATATTGTTCGTTAGAGTAGCCCCGCTCACAGGTCGTGTGGCGGATGGACTCGCAAATGTAGTATCCACAGTAATCATTCCCTTGTTCCTGCCACAACCACTTTACAAGAAATAGAGGTCAATCTAACTGATAAGCAAGAACGCCAAATGCTATTGATGAAACTAGCGCTTGAATCACTAGGAGATGCGCGGAACATGCTACTATAGTACTTACTTTCGGGTGTCTAAATTCCAGCTTCTTCGGCAGTCCCGGAGCTTTTCTGGTGAATTTTCTCCAAGCCCTGCCAGACAAAGAAAACAATTACCTGATATCAGAAATGAACAAAGTTGCTGATATGGTGGATAATGATCGATTTAACTTACCTCTCGAGCATTTGAGTCATGTCCGCATACTCCTGGGGATCTTTTCGTCTAGAGTCCAAGACGGTTACTACTCCCTGCTCAAGCCTAACCTCTAGGAGAACATAGTGGAAACTGCGCACGCATGCATAACTCATCAATTACATTACTATAAGCTGGACTAATATAGGGAAACCGAATATGCACAAGACAGTAACACTCACCTGAAGTTGTAAGGAAAGAGTATTATATCTTTGTTTTCATTTATTACCAACGATCGTACCAAGTTGGCCTCGGCTTCTGCGGCATGATGTTCAACCTCAGTTGCATCTATGAGATATGTGTTAACGAACCCAATATCACCGATTTGTCTTTTCTTCAATTCGGCGATCTTCAATCTGCATAATATAGTGAGGATAATTATAAATACATGCAATGAAAGAGCTGAGCTATATAGATAGACTTAATGACAGAAGTAGTAGTACTTACAGAGAGTAGCAGGTGACCGTTGTTTTATCGAGGGCCAATTGATTGAAAAACTGAAAGAACTCCTCAAATGGAACAGGAAACAGATCAATTCCAATGAGGTCATGCTCCGGTTTAACTCTCGCATACAAAGTACTCCTCCCCCCAGACTCTCTGCAGATTTTCAAGTACCAATCATGCAATCTTCGCATCATCGTTGATAGAGATTTTTCATCTTTGACGAGAGGCTTCCCGTACTCGTATCTGTGTATCTGCACCTCCAAGAAATCATAATGTACATCGTCGGGCATGTAATCGTCAAGATTGCTATAACCGGGCACCATCCTCGGATCGACGATGTCGCTAGGCACCTTGAGCGGGGGGCACGATTGCTTCGCTTGTTCGCCGAGCTGGGCAATTTGTTTCCCAGCTGCTCGTCGTTCTTTCATCCTCTCGATCACCGATCAGATTCCCGACCGCTCCGCTTCGCCCATGTCTTTGCAATAATGCACTCATAGTTGCCTTTCGGCGGAGACTGGGGTGGTTTTGCCAAGGCAGCCAGAGTGCGCTTCACTTTCACCGGATCTACCTTTTCCTCTGGAGGTGGATGTTTCTTTGCTTTCAACCCTTGAAACCAGTCATCCACTTCGGTTCGCGCGATCTTCGCATTCTCCTCCGAGGTCCTCTCGTATGGTAACTTCTCTGGAGTCTTCAGAGAAGGACCAAATCTGTATGTCCTCCCGCCTCTGGCTGTACTGCTAGACGCCGTCCGAACAGATGGAGCGGCTGTCTTCTTTACTTGCTTACGAGGCGGAGGACAAGGACTACGACGCGCCGGAGCAGCTGCCGGAGCGGCGGCGGGTCTCTTCCGCCCTTGCTGACGAGGCGGAGAAGGAGGAGGCTGGCTGCTCGGGCGCGCCGGCGCAGGCGGAGTGCCGCCACGCGCCGGAGAAGGAGCGGGCCGAGGGCCCTGATCGTCACTCGCCGGAGGAGGAGGCGGTGGAGGAGGCGGAGTGCCCTGAGTTGCCGAAGGAGCAGGAGGAGGAGGAGGCGTCCAGTTCGGAAGGTTGATGAGCTCCTTCCGCCATAGGCATGGAGTCTTCAGAGAAGAACCCAGCCGAGTCTCCCCTTCTCCGATAGGGTGGTCAAGCGGGAGGTCCTCAAATCCCTCCGTTATTTCATCCACCATCATCTTAGCATATCCTTCTGGAATCGGCCGGCAGTGAAAAGTTGCGCCGGGTTCATTAGGAAAAACAGAGCCAACAGCCGCCTTGACCTTCATATTAATCCATTGCGTCATAAGGTGGCAATTTTGAGCCTCTGTGATAGCATCCACGGGATAGCTGGCAGGAGCCGTCAAGACATGATGCGGCTGAAGCAGCTCGGTGGAAGCCACGCTGCTTCTCCGCTGAGATGGCGAGGTAGCTTCAGGGGAAGCTTCGGCAAGTCGTTTGCTGCGATTTGCTTCTCGTTCCTCTATGCTTGTACCCTTGCATGCAGCGCCTGCAGTTCGGTCTGCTGCACTTTTTTCCTCCTCTCGTGGCTTTTGTAACCGCCTGCGTTCGGAAACCCAACCTTCCACGAAATGGAGCCTGGCGTGCCTCGTGTCCGTCCAGGGTGCTCAGGATTTCCGAGGGCCATTGTGAGCTCGTCGTTCTCCCTGTCTGGAAAGAACGTCCCTTTCTGCGCTTCATCGATATATTTCCGAAGGTTCTTCAAGGGTATGTCAAGTTGCTCGTCCGTCCAAATGCACTTCCCTGTTACAGGGTCCAAGGTTCCGCCAGCCCCGAAGAACCAAGTCCAGCAACGGTCTGGCCAGTTCATTGTCTCTGGTTCGATCCCTTTTTCAATCAGATCATTCTCAGCCTTGGCCCACTTAGGCCGGGCTACGAGGTAGCCACCTGACCCCGTGCGATGGTGATGCTTCTTCTTCGCAGCATTTTTCTTGTTTGTCGCCAACATCTTCTTACTCTTTTCTGATGTCTTGTTGGCCACAAATGCGGGCCAGTGATCTCTGATCTTCTCATATATGCCCTTGAATTGTGGTGTCTCTTTTTTCTCGATAAACCTATTCAAGTCTTTCTTCCACCTCCTGAATAGGTCTGCCATCCTCTTAAGAGCAAAATACTTGATTAATTGCTCTTTAACTGGCTTCTACGGATCATCCTCTGGCGGTAGGGTGAAATTTGTCTTCACCTCAGTCCAAAGATCATTTTTATATCATTGATGTAAGACACCTCCGGGTCTTCCTTAGCCGGCTTAAACCATTGCTGGATGCTGATTAGGATCTTGTCCCTAACCAAAACCCCGCACTGAGCAACAAATGCCTTCTTTGTTCGGATGGGTTCAATAGGTTGGCCGTCGGGCGCGATTGCTATGATCTCAAACCTTTCATCCGAGCTCAACTTTTTCTTTGGGCCTCGTCTCTTTACCTCAGTTGTGCTCGATCCGGAGGGCTAGAAAAAAGAACAAAGACTTAATTAATATGTGTACATACCAAAACAATGAATGCATCAATTAGCTAGTCAGCACAGGCTTAACTAATATATATACCTGGCCGGACTCGGTTCGGTCACCGGAGCCGTCATCACGGTCTCCTTCTTGCACCGACGTTGGGTTACCGGAGCCGTCCTCGCGTTCTCCTTCTTGCACCGGCATTAGGTCACCAGAGCCAGCTTCTTCACCCTCTCCTTCCAGACCATCGGTGTCGTTGAGAAACAACGCGACGACATCACTTCCTTGTGCGATTATGTCCCTCAACAACGCTTCTTTTGCTTCGTCTCGGGCGGTGTCCATAGTTTCTACAAATATTTACAACATGGCAATTATTATTCAAACATGACAGATGGATATATTAGTGGCAAACGTAGAACTAGCTAGCTAATCATAGTAAGGAATCATATATATTAATTAGTGGCCTTGACGCTGCTTCTCTAGGGTTTGGGGTGGCATCGACAATGCTTCAAGGGTTTGGGGTGGCCTCGACAACGCTTCAAGGAGGGGGTAATATCGACCCCCCCCCCCCCACGTGTTGAAGCTATCGGGAGGGGGTATATCGACAACGACGACACTACATCTATGTCCCTCGACGACCCTTGTTCCCGATAAAAAAAGAGGAAGAAGAAGAAAAAGAAGAGGAGAAGAACTCCTCTATTCTTTCTTCTCCTCTTTTTTTTTTCTTCTTCTCTTGTTCGAGAGGATCGCCGAGGGGTCGGGAGGTTGCCTAGTGTCAAAGGATTCAACAAAACCATGTCTTCATCATCCGGCTAATGATGATGCCATGGATTTCTTCAATACTTTGAAACTAGGAAACCTCTCTCGACCCCTCGGCGATCCTCGACCCCTCGAACCCTCGACGACCCTGGAACCCTCGACCCCTCGGCGATCCTCGACACCCTCGTTCCCGATAAAAATTAAGAAGAAGAAGAAGAAGAAGAAGAAGAAAGAGGAGAAGAAGAAAGGAATAGCTAGAGGAGAAGATCGAAGAAAAAAAAGAAGAAGAAAAATAGGAGAAGAAGAAAGGAATAGTGGAGAAGAAGAGAAAATATAATTTTCTATTTTCTCTTCCTCTCCACTATTCCTTTCTTCTTCTCCTCTCCTTTTTCTTCTTTTTTCTTCTTCTTATTTATTTCTCCTCTTCTTTTCCTCTCCTCTTCTTATTTCTTTCCTCTTCTTATTTTCTTCTTTCCTATCATTCTTTTCTAAAATTGTAACTTTTGCATATATAAAACTTTTCTAAAATTGTAACTTTCTATATATGAACAAAAACTTTCTATGAGCAAAAAACATTTTTAACATATATATTTAGCAAATTCTAGCCACATACATCACATACACATATATAGATAAAACTTTTCTAAAAATCTAACTTTTACATATATGAACATATATACACAGAGAACATACATACATGTATACATTTTTATAAAAATGCAAAAACAAATCATCATATATATGAACAAAAAATCTAAAAAAAAAACAAGACATATAATCATATATGTCACACATACATACAATCACACATATGCACATAATATGAAAAAAACATCATATATATGAAAAAAAAACATCTCATCTCGTCTCCACAAAACATCTCATACATCTCATCTGGGGGGCGGCGGTGGAGCTAGCTGGAAGCAAAGGGGGCTCGGGGGCACGCGGCAGCAATGGCTGGCAGTGACGAGCGCCAGTGGAAGCAAAGAGGGCTCGGGGGCACGTGGTGACGGGGATCAGGGGACCATGTGAAAAGGGGGAAGCTCACTGGGGGGCGGCGGTGGAGCTAGCTGGAGGAGGCCGGCGATGAGCACGAGAGCGACGTCGCGGGCTCGGGGGCACGCGCGCGACGACGGGGAGACGGGCGCGCGAGGAGGTCCGGCGCGTCGGTGAGGGCGTCGGGACAGTGCTCGTGGAGGTGACGGCGGGCGCAGTCCGGCAGCCTGGCGGCGTCGATGTGGTCGCGGCGCCGTCGAGGGAGAGGAGAGATCGAAGGAACAAATTGAATGGAAAACTGCTAACTGCTGCTTATATACACTCAACATTGGTCCCAGTTCGTGGCACCAACCGGGAACAATGCCCCCCTTTATTCCCGGTTGGTGCCACCAACCGGGACCAAAGGCCTCTTTTCAGCAGCCCAAAGGGCGGGAAGCGGCCTTTGGTCCTGAAGCAGGCACCAACCGGGACTAAAGGGGGGCATTGGTCCCGATTTGTGCCACGAACCGGGACCAATGCCCCCCTTTAGTCCCGGTTGGTGCCCACAACCGGGACTAAAGGGCTTGTGCTGCCCCGCGCCCAAATGTTTAGTCCCACCTCGCTAGTTGAGAGGGAGCCGCACCTGTTTATAAGGTGCGGTGCACCTTCCCTCTCGAGCTCCTCTCTAAAGCAGGCTTTCGGGCCTAACCGTGCAATCTGTGCCTGTGGGCCTACTGGGCCTCTCGCGGGCCTGAATCCTGGCCCATGGTAGGGTTTCTAGTCGTATTCAGGCCGTGGGTGCCCAGTAGGTGGCACTTTTTTTGTTTTTTTTCGTTTCTACTTACAACAAAATACTTATTATTGCTATATTTAATTTTTTCCAGTTTTTTTGTTTTGTTTTCTGCATTATTTATTTTCTTTTGTTTTTTGCTTTATTTTTTAATTCTTTTTGCTTTCTGTTAGTGCCCTTAGTTTTAAAATTTGAATAGTTTAAATTTGAATTTTTTAAAATTTGTGTGAATCACTAGTTTATGAATTACTTTACTATAAAAATTGATTTTTGAGTCAATCTTTTTCCTGCTATTTAATATTACTGTGTTTTATCATTATACTGAATTTGGTAATTTTAGTTAGTCATAACAAATATTATAGGCATTTTTTTCTTTTTGCTATTTATTTTTCATTTCTACTTAGAACTAAATACTTGTAGTTTTTAGTGATTTCTTTTTTCTTTTAGGTCACAAAATTATAAACTTCTCTTCATAGTGAACATAGATGCACTTATAGAGAAAATTAAACCTAAATTCATAATCAATTTCTATGTATTTCAGAGAAATTCATTATGAATTTAGGTCCAATTTCCTCTATAGGTGCATCTATTTTCACTTTGAGAGGAGCTCAACAACGCAGAGAGGGACGGGCTTATAAACAGGTGTGGGCGCCCTTCGGTTGGCGAGGTGGGACTAAACTCTGGGTGCAACGAGGGTCAACCCTTTAGTCCCGGTTTGTGGCACAAACCGGGACTAATGGTCATGGGCCAGGGGCGAGCCCTATTTTTTTGCTTTTAGGTCAGCAAAATTATAAACTTTCTGTTAGTGCCATTAGTTTTAGAAAAATTATAAATTTTCTGTTAGTGCCATTAGTTTTCAAATTTGAATAGTTAAAATTTGAATTCTTTGAAATTTGTGTGAATCACAAGTTTGTGATTAACTTTACTAAAAAAATGAACATAGATGCACCTATAGAGAAAATTCGACCTAAATTCATAGTTTTCAAATGAACTCTGAAAAAGTTGGCATAGCATACTCGTCTGTTACAAATATGGCATGGTATCATCATAATAGTTGCGGGAGAAAGTTTTCACTTTTTCTTCGCTTGTGTCATTTGCTTATTGCGCCGTAACCATGGATAATCTTCATCGTTTATCAGGATGCTTGGGTCAGCCTTGACATTGAAGGGAGGAATTTCATGAAACTTTTCATAATCTTGAGACATGTCCATCTTGCCCTCCACTCCCGTGGATGTCCCTTTTCCCGAAAAGAACTATGGGGCGCTTTGGCTCATCGATGATGTATTCGTTTCCTTATCTTTTCTTTTTCTCGGTCTGGTAGACATGTCCTTCACATAGATAACCTGTGCCACATCATTGGCTAGGACGAACGGTTCGTCAGTGTACCCAAGATTTTTCAGATCGACTGTTGTCATTCCGTACTGTGGGTCTACATGTACCCCGCCTCCTGACAGATTGACCCAATTGCACTTAAACAAAGGGACCTTAAAATCTTGTCCGTAGTCAAGTTCCCACTATGTAACCATAATATGTGTCCTTTCCCTTCTCGGTTGTTGCATCAAAGCGGACACCGCTGTTTTGGTTGGTGCTGTTTTGATCTTGGTCAATCGTGTAAAATGTATTCCCATTTAACTCGTATCCTTTGTAAATCAATACAGTCAAAGATGGTCCCCTGGACAATAAGTACAACTCATCACAAACAGTGTTGTCACCTCTGAGACGTGCTTCCAACCAACTGCTGAAAGTCCTAATGTATTCACATGTAATCCAGTCGTCACACCGCTTCCCGGTGTTTGGAGCGCAGACTGTTCTTGTGTTCATCGACATACGGGGTCACCAAGGTAGAGTTCTGTAGAACTGTGTAGTGTGCTTGAGACCAAGAATGCCCGTCCCTGCATATTATTGTGTCCGCTCCTAGCGTGCCTTTTCCAGTCAGTCTCCCCTCATACCGCGATTTAGGGAGACCTATCTTCTTAAGGCCAGGAATAAGTCAACACAAAACCCGATGACATCCTCTGTTTGATGGCCCATGGAGATGCTTCCTTCTGGCCTAGCGCGGTTACGGACATATTTATTTAGGACTCCCATGAACCTCTCAAAGGGGAACATATTTTGTAGAAATACGGGCCCCAGAATGACAATCTCGTCGACTAGATGAACTAGGACATGCGTCATGATATTGAAGAAGGATGGTGGGAACACCAGCTCGAAACTGACAAGACATTGCGCCACATCACTCCTTAGCCTTGGTACGATTTCTGGATCGGTCACCTTCTGAGAGATTGCATTGAGGAATGCACATAGCTTCACAATGGCTAATCGGACGTTTTCCGGTAGAAGCCCCCTCAATGCAACCGGAAGCAGTTGCGTCATAATCACGTGGCAGTCATGAGACTTTAGGTTCTGGAACTTCTTCTCTGGGATATTTATTATTCCCTTTATTTTCGGCGAGAAGCCAGTCGGGACCTTCATATCGAAAGGCATTCAAAGAAGATTTCTTTCTCTTCTTTCGTAAGAGCGTAGCTGGCAGGACCTTCATACTGCTTCGGAGGCATGCCGTCTTTTTCGTGCAAACGTTGCAGGTCCTCCCGTGCCTCGGGTGTATCTTTTGTCTTTCCATACACGCCCAAGAAGCCTAGCTGGTTCACGCAAAGTTTCTTCGTCACGTGCATCACGTCGATTGAAGAGCGGACCTCTAGGTCTTTCCAAAGAGGGTAGGTCCCAAAATATAGATTTCTTCTTCCACATGGGTGCGTGTCCCTCGGCGTCATTCGAACAGCTAGTGCGCCGACCCTTTCCAAAGATTACGTGTAAATCATTGACCATAGCAAGTACGTGATCACCGGTACGCATGGCGGGCTTCTTCCGATGATCTGCCTCGCCTTTGAAATGCTTGCCTTTTCTTCGACATTGATGGTTGGTCGGAAGAAATCGGCGATGGCCTGTACACATTCTTCCTGCATTTGTCCAGGTATATACTTTCGGTGTCATCTAAATAGTGTGTGCATGCGTGGTATCCTTTGTTTGTCCGTCACGAAAGGTTATCGAGAGCGGGCCAATCGTTGATGGTCACGAACAGCAACGCCTTTTAGGTTAAATTCCTCTTGTCTGTGCTCATCCCACGACGCATACACCGCTTTCCATTCCACAGCTATAAAAGTTCTTCAACTAATGGCCTTAGGTACACATCAATGTCGTTGTCGGGTTGCTTAGGGCCTTGGATGAGAACGGCATCATAACGAACTTCCGCTTCATGCACATCCAAGGAGGAAGGTTATACATACATAGAGTCACAGGCCAGGTGCTGTGATTGCTGCTCTGCTCCCCGAAAGGATTAATGCCATCCGCGCTTAAAGCAAACCATACGTTCCTTGGGTTCTTTGCAAACTCATCCCAGTACTTTCTCACGATTTTTCTCCACTGCGACCCGTCAGCGGGTGCTCTCAACTTCCCGTCTTTCTTACGGTCCTCACTGTGCCATCGCATCGACTTGGCATGCTTTCCGTTTCTGAACAGATGTTTCAACCGTGGTATTATAGGAGCATACCACATCACCTTCGCAGGAACCCTCTTCCTGTGGGGCTTGCCGTGAACATCACCAGGGTCATCTCGTCTGATCTTATACCGCAATGCACAGCATACCGGGCATGCGTTCAGATCCTTGTATGCACCGCGGTATAGGATGCAGTCATTAGGGCATGCATGTATCTTCTCCACCTCCAATCCTAGAGGGCATACGACCTTCTTTGCTGCGTATGTACTGTCGGGCAATTCATTATCCTTTGGAAGCTTCTTCTTCAATATTGTCAGTAGCTTCTCAAATCCTTTGTCAGGCACAACATTCTCTGCCTTCCACCGCAGCAATTCCAAAGACGGTATCGAGCTTTGTGTTGCCATCTTCGCAATTGGGGTACAACCTTTTTGTGATCCTCTAACATGCGATCGAACTTCATCTTCTCCTTTTGACTTTCGCATTGCGTCCTTGCATCGACAATGACCCGGCAGAGATCATCATCATCGGGCACATCGTCTGGTTCCTCTTGATCTTCAGCAGCTTCACCCGTTGCAGCATCATTGGGCACATCGTCTGGTTCCTCTTGATCTTCACCAGCTCCCCCCATTGCAGCATCATGGTATTCAGGGGGGACATAGTTGTCATCGTACTCTTCTTCTTCGTCGTCTTCCATCATAACCCCTATTCCTCCGTGCCTCGTCCAAACATTATAGTGTGGCATGAAACGCTTGTAAAGTAGGTGGGTGTGAAGGATTTTCCGGTTAGAGTAAGACACCGTATTCGCACATTTAGTGCATGGACAATACATAAAACCATTCTGCTTGTTTGCCTCAGCCGCATTGAGAAACTCATGCACACCCTTAATGTACTCGGAGGTGTGTCTGTCACTCTACATCCATTGCCGGTTCATCTGCGTGCATTATATATAATTAAGTGTCCGAATTAATAGAAGTTCATCATCACATTAAAACCAAAGTACATACATAGTTCTCATCTAACAACATATAGCTCTCCAGAGCATCTAATTAATTAAACCATACATTGAAACTATGTAAAACATTTTAATGCGAAAACAAACGCGATCGTAATCGCAACCAAGGTAACAATTGATCCAACGGCATAATGATACCAAGCCTCTGTATGAATGGCATATTTTCTAATCTTTCTAATCTTCAAGCGCATTGCATCCATCTTGATCTTGTGATCAACGCATTTACATCCGCAACATGCAACTCCAATATCATCTTCTCCTCCTCAATTTTTTTGATTTTTCCCTTCAAGAAATTGTTTTCTTCTTCAACTAAATTTAACCTCTCGACAATAGGGTCGGTTGGAATTTCCGGTTCACATACATCATAGATAAATAAAATATATGTCACGTTGGTCGGCATAATTTTCATAAACAATAAATGAACCAATAGTTATAAAGATAATATATATACCACATCCGAATCATAGACAGGACGAGGGCCGACGGGAGCGGATACCAAAACCATCGCACTATATAAGATGCAATAATAAAAGTAAGAAAATGATACAAGTATCTATCTAAACATACAAGTAAGAATATTTTTCCTTTCAGAAAGAAGATAAGAACAAGAGGCTCACCACGGTGGTGTCGGTGATGAGATCGGCGCGGGTGATCGACGGCGGTGAAGACGGGGGTGGGGCGTGACGGACCGCTAAATCTAGACAAATCTCGAGGAAAATGGAGCTTTGAGGTCGAGCTTCGAGAGGAGAAAGCTTAACTAGTGTGGCTTCGAACACCTCTTGTGCATAGGAGGTGAGCTAGAGCACCACAAACCCCTCCCCTCGCCGGCCAGAGAAAAACAGAGCACTGGAGTGCTCTGCTCACGGGCGAGGGTATATATAGGCACCTCATTGGTCCCGGTTCGTGGCATGAACCGGGACTAAAGGGGGGCCTTTGGCCCCGGTTCAGGCCACAAACCGGGACCAATGTTGGTGGGCCAGGAGCCAGGCCCATTGGTCCCGGTTCGTCCCACGAACCGGGACCAAAAGGTCCAGACGAACCAGGACCAATGGCCCACGTGGCCCGCCCGGCCCCCTGGGCTCACGAACCGGGTCCAATGCCCCCATTGGTCCCGGTTCTAGACTGAACCGGGACTAATGGGCTGACCCGGCCTGGACCGTTGCCCCCTTTTCTACTAGTGTTTTTAGAAGGACTAGGTGCATCAACATTAGTTCTCTGAGAATCTTGCTCAATTCTCTTAGGGTGGCCCTCAGGATACAAAGGTTCCTGAGTCATTCTACCACCTCTAGTCACAACTCTAACAACATTATCATTTTTCTTATTATTTAATTCATTGACCAAATAATTTTGAGCTTTAAGCACTTGTTCTACTTGAGTGGTAACCATACACTACAACAAAATAGTCACGTAAGGTCGTTTTTAATACGACGCTTTCTAATTCGCCTCTACAACCATGGACATTAGGCAGCTAAAGTCGCTTTTTAAGACGTTTACAAGGCGTCTCAAAGTTATTATAAGAACTAGGTATTTTTTATGTAATATCTATTTATAAATAAGTTAGGGACAATCTTTGAGACGTTTTATATGTGGCTATGTCCTTCAACTAACTTTGGCGGTCCCAAATTCGTTTTGCTTTACCGCTTGTTTTTAGGGATGCCCGCGTTTTGTTCTTCAAAAAAAATGATGCCTGCCTTTGTTTTGGACTTTTTTGGCTGAGATATAATCCCAGGATCTTTTCCCACGCCCCATCTTTTCCGCCTTGCAATTTCTTCAACCTCCCACCAAATATCCAATCTGCGGCGGCTCCAAGCATATCCCACGTGTCCCCCACTGATACGTCTCCAACGTATCTATAATTTTTGATTGCTCCATGCTATATTATCTACTGTTTTGGACCATATTGGGCTTTATTTTCCACTTTTATATTACTTTTGGGACTAACCTATTAACCGGAGGCCCAACCCATAATTGTTGTTTTTTGCCTATTTCAATGTTTCGAAGAAACGGAATATCAAACGGAGTCCAAACGGAATGAAACCTTCGGGAACGTGATTTTCTCACCGAATATGATCCAGGAGACTTGGACCCCACGTCAAGAAAGAAAGGAGGCGGGGCACGAGGGTGGGGGCGCGCCCCCCTGCCTCATGGGCCCCCCGTTGCTCCACCGACGTACTCCTTCCTCCAATATATACCTACGTACCCCCAAACGATTAGATACTGAGCCAAAAACCTAATTCCACCGCCGCAACTTTCTGTATCCACGAGATCCCGTCTTGGGGCCTGTTTCGGAGCTCCGCCGGAAGAGGAATCCACCACAGAGGGCTTCTACATCATCACCATAGCCTCTCCAATGAAGTATGAGTAGTTTACCTCAGACCTTCGGGGTCCATAGTTAGTAGCTAGAGGGCTTCTTCTCTCTTTTTGGATCTCAATACAATGTTCTCGCCCTCTCTCGTGGAGATCTATTCGATGTAATCTTCTTTTTGCGGTGTGTTTGTTGAGACGGATGAATTGTGGGTTTATGATCAAGATTATCTATGAACAATATTTGAATCTTCTCTGAATTCTTTTATGTATGATTGGTTATCTTTGCAAGTCTCTTGAATTATCAGTTTGGTTTGGCCTACTAGATTGGTTTTTCTTGCAATGGGAGAAGTGCTTAGCTTTGGGTTCAATCTTGCGGTGTCCTTTCCCGGTGTGATGAGGGGCAGCAAGCCACGTATTGTATTGTTGCCATTGAGGATAACAAGATGGGGTTTTTATCATATTGCATGAATTTATCCCTCTACATCATGTCATCTTGCTTAAGGCGTTACTCTATTTTCTTGAACTTAATACTCTAGATGCATGCTGGATAGCGGTCGATGAGTGGAGTAATAGTAGTAGATGCAGGCAGGAGTCGGTCTACTTGTCTCGGACGTGATGCCTATATACATGATCATACCTAGATATTCTCATAACTATGCTCAATTCTGTCAATTGCTCAACAGTAATTCGTTCACCCACCGTAAAATACTTATGCTCTTGAGAGAAGCCACTAGTGAAACCTATGCCCCCTGGGTCTATTCTCATCATATTAATCTCCCAATACTTTATTATTGTTTTTTGCTTTTTACTTTGCTTTTATTTTACTTTGCATCTTTATACCAAAATACCAAAAATATTATCTATCATCTCTATCAGATCTAACTCTCGTAAGTGACCCTGAAGGGATTGACAACCCCTAATCGCGTTGGTTGCGTGGAGCTATTTGTTTTGTGTAGGTATGAGGGCCTTGCACGTAGCCTCCTACTGGATTGATACCTTGGTTCTCAAAAGCTGAGGGAAATACTTACGCTACTGTGCTGCATCACCTTTCCTCTTCAAGGAAATCCAACGCAAGCTCACGAGGTAGCAAGAAGAATTTCTGGCGCCGTTGCCGGGGAGGTCTTCGCAAAAGTCAACATACCAAGTACCCATCACAATCCCTTATCTCTCGCATAACATTATTTTCCATTTGCCTCTCGTTTTCCTCTCCCCCACTTCACCCTTGCCGTTTTATTCGCCCTCTCTTTTCCATTTGCCTTTTTTCCCGCTTGCTTTTTGTTTGCTCGTGTGTTGGATTGCTTGCTTGTCATGATGGCCCAAGATAATACCAAATTGTGTGACTTTACCAATACCAACAATAATGATTTCCTTAGCACTCCGATTGCTCCTCTTACTAATACTTAATCTTGTGAAATCAGTACTGCTTTGTTGAATCTTGTTATGAAAGATCAATTCGCCGGCCTTCCTAGTGAAGATGCCGCTACTCATCTAAATAGCTTCGTTGATTTATGTGATATGCATAAGAAGAAAGATGTTGATAATGATATTGTTAAATTGAAGATATTTCCTTTTTCGCTTAGAGATCGTGCTAAAGCTTGGTTTTCGTCTTTGCCTAAAAATAATATTGATTCTTGGAACAAGTGCAAAGATGCTTTTATCTCTAAGTATTTCCCTCCCGCTAAGATCATCTCTCTTCGAAACGATATTATGAATTTTCAGCAACTTGATCATGAACATGTTGCACAAGCTTGGGAGAGAATGAAATTAATGATACGTAATTGCCCTACTCATGGTTTGAATTTGTGGATGATTATACAAAAAATTATGCGGATTGAATTTTGCTTCTAGAAATCTTTTAGATTCGGCATGGAGGCACTTTTATGGAAATCACTTTAGGAGATGCTACTAAACTCCTAGATAATATTATGGTTAATTATTCTCAATGGCACAATTGAAAGATCTACTAATAAAAAGTGCATGCGATAGAAGAAATCAATGTTTTGAGTGGAAAGATGGATGAACTTATGAAATTATTTGCTACTAAGAGTGTTTCTTCTGATCCTAATGATATGCCGTTGTCTACTTTGATTGAGAATAATAATGAATCTATGGATGTGAATTTTGTTGGTAGGAATAATTTTGGTAACAACGCGTATAGAGGGAACTTTAATCCTAGGCCTTATCCTAGTAATCCTTCAAATAATTATGGAAATTCCTACAAAAACTCTTATGGAAATTTTAATAAGATGCCCTTTGAATTTGAGACTAGTGTTAAAGAGTTTATGAATTCACAAAAGAATTTCAACGCTTTGTTTGAAGAGAAATTGCTTAAAGTTGATGAATTGGCTAGGAACGTTGATAGAATTTCTCTTGGTGTTGATTCTTTAAAGCTTAGATCTATTCCTTCTAAGCATGATATCAATGAGTCTCTCAAAGCCATGAGAATTTCCATTGATGAGTGCAAGGAAAGAACCGCTAGGATGCGTGCTTTCTGAAAGATGCCTTTATTAAAGCGTGTTCTTCCGATTTCCATGAAAATAAAGATGAAGATCTAAAAGTTATTGATGTGTCCCCTATTAAATCTTTGTTTTGCAATATGAATCTTGATAATAATGAGACTGAATATGATCCACCTTTACCTAGAAGGCGTTCCAAAAATTTGGAGTTTTTAGATTATGATGCTAAAATTGATAAAAGTGGGATTGAAGAAAGCAAAACCCTAGATATTGCTAAACCCACTATTTTGGATTTCAAGGAATTTAATTATGAAAGTTTCTCTCTAATTGATTGTATTTCCTTGTTGCAATCCGTGCTAAATTCTCCTCATGCTTATAGTCAAAATAAAGCGTTTACTAAACATATCGTTGATGCCTTGATGCAATCTTATGAAGAAAAACTTGAGTTGGAAGTTTCTATCCCTAGAAAACTCTATGATGAGTGGGAACCAACTATTAAAATTAAGACTAAGGATCATGAATTTTATGCTTCATGTCATTTGGGAGCTAGTGTTTCCACTATTCCCAAAACTTTGTGTGATTTGCTAGATTTCCGCGATTTTGATGATTGCTCTCTAAACTTGCACCTCATGGATTCCACTATTAAGAAACCTATGGGAAGAATTAATGATGTTCTTATTGTTGAAAATAGGAATTATGTGCCCGTAGATTTTATCGTTCTTGATATAGATTGCAATCCTTCTTGTCCTATTATTCTTGGTAGACCTTTCCTTAGAACGGTTGGTGCAATTATTGATATGAAGGAAGGGAATATTAGATTCCAATTTCCATTAAAGAAAGGCATGGAACACTTCCCTAGGAATAAAATAAAATTACCATATGAATCTATCATGAGAGCCACTTATGGATTGCCTACCAAAGATGGCAATACCTAGATCTATCCTTGCTTTTATGCCTAGCTAGGGGCGTTAAACGATAGCGCTTGTTGGGAGGCAACCCAATTTTATTTTTAGTTTTTTGCTTTTGCTTCTGTTTAATAATAAATAATCCATCTAACTTCTGTTTAGATGTTGTTTTATGTTTTAATTAGTGTTCGTGCCAAGTTAAACCTATAGGATCTTCTTGGATGATAGTTATTTGATCTTGCTGTAATTTCCAGAAACTTTCGGTTCGCTAAAACAATTGTTAAAAATCACCAGTACGTGATAAAATAGTGATACCAATTGATGATGATCAATAAACAAATTTCCTAGGCCGTACTATTTTTTCTGAATTTTTGGAGTTCCAGAAGTTTGCGTTAATTACAGATTACTACAGACTGTTCTATTTTTGACAGATTCTGTTTTTCGTGTGTTGTTTGCTTATTTTGATGAATCTATGGCTAGTAAAATAGTTTATAAACCATAGAGAAGTTGAAATACAGTAGGTTTAACACCAATATAAATAAAGAATGAGTTCACCACAGTACCTTGAAGTGGTCTTTTGTTTTCTTTCGCTAACGGAGCTCACGAGATTTCTGTTGAGTTTTGTGTTGTGAAGTTTTCAAGTTTTGGGTGAAATTTTTTGATGGATTATGGAACAAGGAGTGGAAAGAGCCTAAGCTTGGGGATGCCCATGGCACCCCCAAGATAATCTAAGGACACCAAAAAGTCAAAGCTTGGGGATGCCCCGGAAGGCATCCCCTCTTTCGTCTAATTCCATCGGTAACTTTACTTGGAGCTATATTTTTATTCACCACATGATATGTGTTTTTCTTTGAGCGTCTTGTATGATTTGAGTCTTTGCTTTTTAGTTTATCACAATCATCCTTTCTGTACACACCTTTTTAGAGAGCCATCCATGAATTGGAATTTGTTAGAATACTCTATGTGCTTCACTTAAATCTTTTAGAGCACGGTGGTGGATTTGTTTTATAGAAACTATTGATCTCTCATGCTTCACTTAGATTATTTTGAGAGTCTTAAATAGCATGGTAATTTGATTAATAATAATAATATGCTTGGTATTCAAGATTTGTAAAACTTTCTTTTGAGTGCGTTGAATACTAAGAAAAGTTTGATGCTTGATAATTGTTTTGAGATATGAAGATGGTGATATTAAAGTCATGCTAGTTGAGTAGTTGTGAATTTGAGAAATACTTGTGTTAAAGTTTGTGATTCCCGTAGCATGCACGTATGGTGAACCGTTATGTGATGAAGTCAGAGCATGATTTATTTATTGATTGTCTTCCTTATGAGTGGCGGTTGGGGAATGACGATGGTCTTTTCCTACCAATCTATCCCCCTAGGAGCATGCGTGTAATACTTTGCATTGATAACTTCTAGATTTTTGCAATAAGTATATGAGTTCTTCATGACTAATGTTGAGTCCATGGATTATACGCACTTTCTCATCCGTCCACCATTGCTAGCCTCTCTAATACCGCACACTTTTCGCCGGTATCATACACCTACCATATACCTTCCTCAAAACAGCCACCATACCTACCTATCATGGCATTTCCATAGCCATTCCGAGATATATTGCCATGCAACTTTTCACCGTTCCGTTTATTATGACACGCTCCATCATTGTCATATTGCTAACATGATCATGTAGTTGACAAAGTATTTGTGGCAAAGCCACCGTTCATAATTCTTTCATATATGTCACTCTTGATTCATTGCATATCCCGGTACACCGCCGGAGGCATTCATATAGGGTCATATTTTGTTCTAAGTATCGAGTTGTAATTGTTGAGTTGTAAGAAAAATAAAAGTGTGATGATCATCATTTTTAGAGCATTGTCCCAAGTGAGGAAAGGATGATGGAGACTATGATTCCCCCACAATTCGGGATGAGACTCCTGACGAAAAAAAGAGGCCATAAAAAAAAGAGAAAAAGGCCCAAATAAAAAATGAGAGAAAAAGAGAGAAGGGACAATGTTACTATCCTTTTACCACACTTGTGCTTCAAAGTAGCACCATGATCTTCATGATAGAGAGTCTTTCATTTTGTCACTTTCATATACTAGTGGGAATTTTTCATTATAGAACTTGGCTTGTATATTCCAATGATGGGCTTCCTCAAATGCCCTAGGTCTTCGTGAGCAAGCGAGTTGGATGCACACCCACTTAGTTTCTTTTGTTGAGATTTCATATACTTATAGCTCTAGTGCATCTGTTGCATGGCAATACCTACTCACTCGCATTGATATGTATTGATGGGCATCTCCATAGCCCGTTGATACGCCTAGTTGATGTGAGACTATCTTCTTCCTTTTTGTCTTCTCCACAACCACCATTCTATTCGACATATAGTGCTATATCCATGGCTCACGCTCATGTATTGCGTGAAGATTGAAAAAGTTTTGAAAATGTCAAAAGTATGAAACAATTGCTTGGCTTGTCATCGGGGTTGTGCATGATTTAAATACTTTGTGTGGTGAAGATAGAGCATAGCCAGACTATATGATTTTGTAGGGATAACTTTCTTTGGCCATGTTATTTTGAGAAGACATAATTGCTTTGTTAGTATGCTTGAAGTATTATTATTTTTATGTCAATATGAACTTTTGTCTTGAATCTTTCGGATCTGAATATTCATACCACAATTAAGAAGAATTACAATGAAATTATGCCAAGTAGCACTCCGCATCAAAAATTCTCTTTTTATCATTTACCTAATCGAGGACGAGCAGGAATTAAGCTTGGGGATGCCTGATATTGTTGGAAATATGCCCTAGAGGCAATAATAAAATGGTTATTATTATATTTCCTTTTTCATGATAATTGTCTATTGTTCATGCTATAATTGTGTTATCCGGAAATCATAATACATGTGTGAATACATAGACCACAACATGTCCCTAGTGAGCCTCTAGTTGACTATCTCGTTGATCAAAAGATGGTCATGGTTTCCTGACTATGGACATTGGATGTCATTGATAACGGGATCACATCATTAGGAGAATGATGTGATGGCCAAGATCCAATCCTAAGCATAGCACAAGATCGTGTAGTTCGTCTGCAAAAGCTTTTCTAATGTCAAGTATCATTTCCTTAGACCATGAGATTGTGCAACTCCCGGATACCGTAGGAGTGCTTTGGGTGTACCAAACATCACAACGTAACTGGGTGGATATAAAGGTGCACTACAGGTATCTCCGAAAGTGTCTGTTGGGTTGGCATGAATCGAGACTGGGATTTGTCACTCCGTATGACGGAGAGGTATCTCTGGGCCCACTCAGTAATGCATCATCATAATGAGCTCATTGTGACTAAGTAGTTGGTCACGGGATCATGCATTACGGAATGAGTAAAGTGACGTGCTGGTAACGAGATTGAACGTGGTATTGGGATACCGATGATCGAATCTCGGGCAATTAACGTACCGATTGACAAAGGGAATTGTATACGGGATCGCTTGAATCATCGACATCGTGGTTCATCTGATGAGATCATCGTGGAACATGTGGGAGCCAACATGGGTATCCAGGTCCCGCTGTTGGTTATTGGCCGGAGAGTTGTCTCGGTCATGTCTGCATGGTTCCCGAACCCGTAGGGTCTACACACTTAAGGTTCGATGACGCTAGGGTTATAAGGAAGATTTGTATGTGATTACCGAATGTTGTTCGGAGTCCCGGATGAGATCCTGGACGTCACGAGGAGTTCCAGAATGGTCCGGAGGTGAAATTTATATATGGGAAGTCATCATACGGTCGCCGGAAATATCCGGGGGTATACCGGTATTGTACCGGGATCACCGGAGGGGTTCCGGGGGTCCACCTGCCCCGGAGGGCCTTATGGGCTGTAGGTGGAAGGGAACCAGCCCCAAGTGGGTTGGGGCGCCAACCCCCCTAGGGCCCATGCGCCTAGGGTTGGGGGGAACCCTAAAGGGGGCGCCCCCCTTGGCTTGGGGGGCAAGCCCCCTCCCCCTTGGCCGCCGCCCCCCCTCTAGATCCCATCTAGAGGGGCCGGCCCCCTTCCCCCTTCTCCCTATAAATAGAGGGGCGAGGGGAGGGCTACATCACCACATCCAAGGCGTAGCCCCTCCCCTCCCCAACACCTCTCCTCCTCCGCAAGAGCTTGGCGAAGCCCTGCCGGAGTACTGTCACTCCATCACCACCACACCGTCGTGCTGCTGTTGCAGCCCTCTTCCTCAACCTCTCCCTCCTCCTTGCTGGATCAAGGCGCGGGAGACGGCACCGGTCCGTACGTGTGTTGAACGCGGAGGTGCCGTCCGTTCGGCGCCAGGATCATCGGTGATTTGGATCATGACGAGTACGACTCCATCAACCCCGTTCTCTTGAACGCTTCCGCTCGCGATCTACAAGGGTATGTAGATGCACTCCTCTCTCTCTCGTTGCTAGATGACTCCATAGATTGATCTTGGTGATGTGTAGAAAATTTTAAATTTCTGCTACGATCCCCAACAGTGGCATCATGAGCTAGGTCTATGCGTAGTTTCTATGCACGAGTAGAACACAAGTTGTTGTGGGCGTCGATTTTGTCAATTTACTTGCCGTTACTAGTCTTATCTTGATTCGGCGGCATCGTGGGATGAAGCGGCCCGGACCGACCTTACACATACACTTACGTGAGACAGGTTCCACCGACTGACATGCACTAGTTGCATAAGGTGGATAGCGGGTGTCTGTCTCTCCCAATTTAGTCGGATCGGATTCGATGAAAAGGGTCCTTATGAAGGGTAAATAGAAATTGGCATATCACGTTGTGGTTTTGGCGTAGGTAAGAAACGTTCTTGCTAAGAAACCTATAGCAGCCACGTAAAAAATTGCAACAACAATTAGAGGACGTCTAACTTGTTTTTGCAGCATATGCCGTGTGATGTGATATGGCCAATAGGATGTGATGAATGATATGTGTGATGTATGAGATTGATCATGTTCTTGTAATAGGAATCACGACTTGCATGTCGATGAGTATGACAACCGACAGGAGCCATAGGAGTTGTCTTAATTTATTTATGACCTGCGTGTCAACATAAACGTCATGTAATTACTTTACTTTATTGCTAAACCATTAGCCATAGTAGTAGAAGTAATAGTTGAAGAGACAACTTCATGAAGACACAATGATGGTGATCATGATGATGGAGATCATGGTGTCATGCTGGTGACGATGATGATCATGGCGCCCCGAAGATGGAGATCAAAAGGAGCAAAAAATGATATTGGCCATATCATGTCACTATTTGATTGCATGTGATGTTTATCATGTTTTACATCTTATTTATTTAGAACGACGGTAGCTTAAATAAGATGATCCCTTGCAATAATTTCAAGGAAGTGTTCCCCCTAACTGTGCACCGTTGCGAAGATTCGTTGTTTCGAAGCACCACGTGATGATCGGGTGTGATAGATTCTAACGTTCAAATACAACGGGTGTAAGCCAGATTTACACACGCAATACACTTAGGTTGACTTGACGAACCTAGCATCTACAGACATGGCCTCAAAACACGGAAGACCTAAAGGTCGAACATGAGTCGTATAGAAGATACGATCAACATGAAGATGTTCACCGATGATGACTAGTTCGTCTCACGTGATGATCGGACACGGCCTAGTTGACTCGGATCATGTATCACTTAGATGACTAGAGGGATGTCTGTCTGAGTGGGAGTTCATTAAATAATTAGATTAGATGAACTTAGTCTAAAATATTTACAATATGTCTTGTAGATCAAATGGCCCACGCTAATGTTGTCCTCAACTTCAACGCGTTCCTAGAGAAAATCAAGCTGAAAGACTGGGTCCGAAACTTGAGGATCATCCTCATAGCTGCCAAGAAAGCATATGTCCTTGAAGCACCGCTCGGTGAAGCACCAGTCCCAACAAACCAAGACGTGATGAACGCTTGGCAGTCCCGTGTTGATGATTACTCCCTGGTTCGGTTCGGCATGCTTTACAGCTTAGAACCGGGGCTCCAAAAGCGTTTCGAGCAGCACGGAGCATATGAGATGTTCCAAGAGCTGAAAATGGTTTTCCAAGCTCATGCCCGGGTCGAGAGATATGAAGTCTTGGACAAGTTCTACAGTTGTAAGATGGAGGAGAATAGTTCCGTCAGCGAGCACATACTCAAAATGTCTGGGTTGCACAACCGCTTGTCTCAGCTGGGAGTTAATCTGCCGGATGACGCGGTCGTTGATAGAATCCTTCAGTCGCTTCCACCGAGCTACAAGAGCTTTGTGATGAACTTCAATATGCAGGGGATGGAGAAAACCATTCCTGAGGTATATTCGATGCTGAAATCAGCGGAGGTGGAAATCAAAAAGGAACATCAAGTGTTGATGGTGAATAAAACCACTAAGTTCAAGAAAGGCAAGGGTAAAAAGGGTTTCAAGAAAGATGGCAAGGGAGTTGTCGCGCCCGGCAAGCAAGCTGCCGGGAAGAAGCCAAAGAATGGACCCAAGCCTGAGACTGAGTGTTTTTATTGCAAGGGAAGTGGTCACTGGAAGCGGAACTGCCCCAAGTACTTAGCGGACAAGAAGGCCGGCAACACCAAAGGTATATGTGATATACATGTTATTGATGTGTACCTTACCAGTACTCGTAGTAGCTCACAGGTATTTGATACCGTGCGGTTGCTCATATTTGTAACTCAAAATAGGAGCTGCGGAATAAGCGGAGGCTGGCGAAGGGCGAGGTGACGATCTTGGCGTCGGGAATGGTTCCAAGGTCGATGTGATCGCGTCGGCACGCTACCTCTACATTTACCTACGGGATTAGTTTTAAACCTCAATAATTGTTATTTAGTGCCAGCTTTGAGCATGAACATTGTATCAGGATCTCGTTTAATACGAGATGGCTACTCATTTAAATCCGAGAATAATGGTTGTTCTATTTATATGAGAGATATGTTTTATGGTCATGCCCCGCTGGTCAATGGTTTATTCTTAATGAATCTCGAACGTAATGTTACACATATTCATAGTGTGAATACCAAAAGATGTAAGGTCGATAATGATAGTCCCACATACTTGTGGCACTGCCGCCTTGGTCACATTGGTGTCAAACGCATGAAGAAGCTCCATGTAGATGGACTTTTGGAGTCTCTTGATTACGAATCATTTGACACGTGCGAACCATGCCTCATGGGTAAAATGACCAAGACTCCGTTCTCCGGAACAATGGAGCGAGCAACCAACTTATTGGAAATCATACATACTGATGTGTGCGGTCCAATGAGCGTTGAGGCTCGCGGTGGCCATCATTATGTCCTCACCCTCACTGATGACCTAAGTAGATATGGGTATGTCTACTTAATGAAACACAAGTCTGAGACCTTTGAAAGGTTCAAGGAATTTCAGAGTGAGGTTGAAAATCAATGTGACAGGAAAATAAAGTTGTTACGATCAGATCGTGGAGGGGAATATTTGAGTCACGAATTTGGCACACACTTAAGGAAATGTGGAATCGTTTCACAACTCACGCCGCCTGGAACACCTCAGCGCAATGGTGTGTATGAACGTCGTAATCGCACTCTATTGGATATGGTGCGATCTATGATGTCCCTTACCGATCTACCGCTCTCATTTTGGGGCTATGCTTTAGAGACTGCCGCATTCACTTTAAATAGGGCTCCGTCGAAATCCGTTGAGACGACACCGTATGAATTATGGTTTGGGAAGAAACCTAAGTTGTCGTTTCTAAAAGTTTGGAGATGCGATGCTTATGTCAAGAAACTTCAACCTGAAAAGCTCGAACCGAAGTCGGAAAAATGCGTCTTCATAGGATACCCTAAGGAAACCATTGGGTATACCTTCTACCTCAGATCCGAAGGCAAGATCTTTGTTGCTAAGAACGGATCCTTTCTGGAGAAAGAGTTTCTCTCGAAAGAAGTAAGTGGGAGGAAAGTAGAACTTGATGAAGTACTGCCTCTTGAAGCGGAAAGTAGCGCAGCTCAGGAAGATGTTCATGTGGTGCCTGCACCGACTAGATAGGAAGTTAATGATGATGATCAAGGTACTTCGGATAAAGATGCTACTGAACTTCGTAGGTCCACGAAGACACATTCCACACCAGAATGGTATGGCAACCCTGTCCTGGAAATCATGTTGTTAGACAAAGGTGAACCTTCGAACTATGAAGAAGCGATGGCGGGCCCAGATTCCAACAAATGTCTTGAAGCCATGCAATCCGAGATAGGATCCATGTATGAAAACAAAGTATGGACTTTGACAGACTTGCCCGATGATCGGCGAGCGATAGAAAATAAATGGATCTTTAAGAAGAAGACGGACGCGGATGGTAATGTTACCATCTATAAAGCTCGACTTGTCACTAAAGGTTATCGACAAGTTCAAGGGGTTGACTACGATGAGACCTTCTCATCCGTAGCGAAGCTGAAGTCCGTCTGAATCATGTTAGCAATTGTTGCATTCTACGATTACGAGATTTGGCAAATGGACGTCAAAACGGCATTCCTTAACGGCTTTCTTAAGGAAGAATTGTATATGATGCAACCGGAAGGTTTTGTCGATCCTAAGAATGCTAACAAGGTATGCAAGCTCCAGCGCTCCATCTATGGGCTGGTGCAAGCATCTCGGAGTTGGAACATTCGATTTGATGAAATGATCAAAGCGTTTGGGTTTATGCAGACTTATGGAGAAGCCTGCGTTTACAAGAAAGTGAGTGGGAGCTCTGTAGCATTTCTCATATTATATGTCGATGACATACTGTTGATGGGAAATGATATAGAGCTCTTGGAGAGCATAAAGGCCTACTTGCATAAGTGTTTTTCAATGAAGGACCTTGGAGAAGCAGCTTACATATTAGGCATCAAGATCTACAGAGATAGATCGAGACGCCTCATAGGTCTTTCGCAAAGCACATACCTCGATAAGATATTGAAGACGTTCAATATGGATCAGTCAAAGAGGGGTTCTTGCTTGTATTGCAAGGTGTGAAATTGAGCTCGGCTCAAAGCCCGACCACGGCAGAAGATAGAGAAAAGATGAGTGTCATCCCCTATGTCTCAGTCATAGGGTCTATTATGTATGCCATGCTGTGTACCAGACCTGATGTAAACCTTGTCGTAAGTTTGGTAGGAAGGTACCAAAGTAATCCCGGCATGGAACACTGGACAGCGGTCAAGAATATCCTGAAGTACCTGAAAAGGACTAAGGATATGTTTCTCGTATATGGAGGTGACGAAGAGCTCGTCGTAAAGGGTTACGTCGATGCTAGCTTCGACACAGGTCTGGATGACTCCAAGTCACAAACCGGATACGTGTATATTTTGAATGGTAGGCAGTAAGCTGGTGCAGTTGCAAGCAAAGCATCGTGGCGGGATCTACATGTGAATCGGAGTACATGGCAGCCTCGGAGGCAGCGCATGAAGCAATTTGGATGAAGGAGTTCATTACCGACCTAGGAGTTATTCCCAATGCGTCGGGCCCGATGACTCTCTTCTGTGATAACACTGGAGCTATTGCCCTTGCCAAGGAGCCCAGGTTTCACAAGAAGACTAGACACATCAAGCGTCGCATCAACTCCATTCGTGAAAATGTTCAAGATGGAGACATAGATATTTGTAAAGTGCATACAGATCTGAATGTCGCAGATCCATTGACTAAACCTCTTCCACGGGCAAAACATGATCAACACCAGAACATGATCACAATGTAACTAGATTATTGACTCTAGTGCAAGTGGGAGACTGTTGGAAATATGCCCTAGAGGCAATAATAAAATGGTTATTATTATATTTCCTTGTTCATGATAATTGTTGTAACATCCCAAATTTTCAATTTGGAATGTTATACATTAGGTCATCATGCATATCATATTTTTCTCGCATTTTCCGATCCTAGAAAATTTCACGCAACTCAAGGACCCTCGGAGAGTTGGAAGTTTCATTATTTTCATACTTGGGATTTATTTCTCAAATCTTGAAAATAGGATCATTGGATTTATTTAATTATCTTCATAAAGTTTTTCCTAAAAAAAAACTTAAGAGAGGGAATAATATGACTTTCCCAATATTTAGGAAAAATGAAGATATTATAAATAAATCAAAATTTGGTTTTGGAGGATTTGTTTTGCTTAGGCAAAAATGAGCATTTAAAAAATTTATGCATGTTTGCCGTTTTTAAAGTTCATTTTGTTCGACTCATTTTTAGGAGTCGGGGAAAATTATTTTTATTAAAATCGGAGTTCGTTTGGTATTTTTTTAATCCGTTTTTGTTTTGTTTTAAATAAAAAATCGCCCCGGGCCAAGGCCCAGCCAGCCCAGCCCGGCGCCGCCCAGCCTTGACCCTCCCTCTCTCTCCTCGCGACGCTGCCTGCCATGAGCCCGCCGCCGCCACGCCACGCCGCCGCGCCCGTGTCCCGGGTCGGACACGCCCGCCGCCGCCTGGCCCCTTCCCAAAGGCGAGCCGCCCCTTCTATTTATACTGGAGCCCTCCCCTCTCTCCTCACCCCGAGCCGCCGCCTTCCTCCACCCGAGCCGCCGCCGCCCGAAAGGCCGCCGTCGCTCGAGCCACCCGTCACCCCTCGCCGCCACCCACCGCCCTTCCCGCCCCTTGACCCGCCACCGCCACGGGAGGTCGGAGCCCCTGGCGACGACCGGAGGTAGCCGCCGCCACAACCCCCGAGCCGGTTTTTTTAAAAAAGACCAATCGGTTTCTTTTAGCGTTGTTCGGTTTTTTTCAAAACCCTAGATGGTTTTAATTTTTCGGTTTTCTTAATTAACGAACGTTCACCGAACCGTTCGTTTCAATGAATGTGTTTGTTGGATTAGTTCTGTTAACGAACGTCCGTTATTTAATCCGTTCGTCGTTTTCTTTTAATCGGATTTAATCCGTTATTTTTCATATTCGATTTCTGATCCGATTTTCAAATATGTTTTATTTCTTGCTCGTTTATCGGAATCAGGTGATTCAAGTGCCTGGAGTTTCGTTACGAAACCGCCGTTCCGACTAACCTACTTACACAGAGTTTTGCTACTGTAAAATTTTGACTTAGTTTCAGATTTGCTAAACCGAGTCGTTCTCTCTCGAGTTCGACTTTCGATGCTTTATTTGATTCGATTCTTTTGCAACCAGGGTTCTTAAGTTGAACTATCTGGTTAGATCTTTTATTCGAGATTTCCCGTGCATTAGATGAGTACTTATTGTATGCTTGTTGTTTGTCTGCGTTAGATCACCCGAGTGCGCCGCTTGTTTCTTGAATCTCTAGGTCTCATGGATCAGCAAGGCAAGTAACACTTTGATCATACTTTCTCATACCCAGTTTTTATGCATTAGATCAACCCTCAAACACTTGCATGATTAGGATCTAATTAAATTGTGGGATGGGAAGTAGATTCAGGTAGTACCTATTACCTGTTTTACTTATGAAACCTTGGGAGTTACTTCTACGTTTGCTTATTATGCTATGCTATGCTAGTAGACGTGGATTGGGTGAGTGATATCCATGACAGATGTGAGATTGTTAATTAAGGTTTATCTAAGGTGGCAACCTAAACACACATCTGGGTGGACTGAGGCACCTGGTTTCTATCAGGACTTACTGTATTTCTTGGACCGCCGCCCAGGCTCTAAGGGATCATAAGATTATTCAAACTAGAAACTTCCGTGTGCAGCCACAAGCCAATTATGGGCTCTGGCATAGTTGACTAAGTTGTGCGAACTCTTACGGGTAGACTAGCAGATGTAGGGAAAGTAGGTGTACCGGTCTACCCACAAGTAAGGTGCTAAGCGCTTACGAAAGACTGTGTCTCGGTCATCCGTCTCTCAAACACCATGTAGTGTGAGAACCAAACGGAGGCGATCGAAGTCTTGTGGGGAAAAGTGCGCAAAACCTCTGCAGAGTGTATAAACTAATCATGATTAGCCGTGTCCCCGGTTATGGACAATCTTGAGTATCTAGTACTTGAATATCATGTGGATCTCAACATGTTACTTCAAATAAATGTTATTGGGTTTTTAATGAGTACTTTTAATTGGGATTGAGGATGTCATCAACCATTCTCAATGTTTAACAACCACCATGATAGTTAAATAAAAATTATTCCTTTGATGTAGGGAAGAACCAGCATTATGCAAAAATGTAACCGTAGAGCCTTACCACCAGCCATATATGCATGTAGTATAGGCTTGTTGCTTCATTGTTCTCTATGTGTTACATTGCCAGCATATTCCATGTGCTGACCCGTTTTCGGGCTGCAACTTTCACGTTGCAGACTTTTTAGAACGACAGTAAGGTGTTAGGTCGTGGTTCTATACTCGGTGATGCCGATGGAGTTGATGGACTCACTTGTCTTCCAAGCCTTCCTGTTATTATTAGATGGCCTTAAGCCATATTATTGTATTAAGTTCCCTTGTGGACAACGATGTAATAAGTGTGTGATTGCTACTCTGCTATAAATCCTTGAAATCTTGTGTGGTGTCGGCATTCTTGATCCAAGGATGACATCGAGCACAGATCACTTTGGATCCATTTGGGTCTGGTCGCCACAGAGAATGGTATCGTGAGCACACGCCGATCGTAGAGACACGACCACTAAGATAAAGCCATAGATCACTATTCTCTTCCCATTTTCTAACTCCTCATCTTTTCTACTCTCTTTAGGATGAAGGACGCGAAGATCAAGTACACCCAACCGGATGAAGGCACACCTTTTGGATTTCACTTGAAGGAAGTTACCAAGTACTGAACATTGGATTACCCAGCTTCAACGGGACTTTCAACTCCACTCTGCCTGAAGAGGATCTATGTAATATTCACTCTCACGTTCCAGGAATGACATTCTCCCCAATCACCAAGCATCTAGATAGTGTTTTCATTGCACCAACTTGGAGTCAGGAAAGAGCATGGCAGCTCACATCACCATGGGACGCATTGGAGAAGTTTATCAAGAAGACCTCAAGGACACTATCTACCAGATTTGCGGACGCCGAGATGACAAATGGGACGTCGTCAGCACCAAGAAGGATAGATCCATTGCAGCATTCATCCAGGAGTTAAACCAGCACATTCGACGCCAGGAGAACCAGATGTGCAATGATATGTTGGAGTTGCAGAATGCAAAGGGAAGGATCATCGAACTTGAAGAAGAACTAAAGACAACTCGCAAGGACTATATGGACGAGATCGTAGCTCTAGCAAGACACAATAACGATCTTAAGTACGAGATTGAAGAACTCAAGAAGAAGTTGACGCACAGGAATGAAGACCAGTATGACGATTGCCAAAGCGACTACATCAAAATCGAAGAAAACGAAAAGGATCCAAGTGAACCCGACTTTGAAGATGAAGCAGGAGCGGACATTATGGAGTCTTCCACGGTTCAAATTAGTAGAAGTCCAGCACATATTAGTAGTATTTCACCCCCCCCCCCATGTAAACATTATAGTACACGCACTGTTGCGATAGTTAGATCGTTGTAAGACCTTGTTTGATTGAATGAAGGGATTTTGTGTGTGTTTGCTCATGTGAATTTGGGTAGTGATTCCCTTAGACCTCATTCTATTCTAAATTCTCATCTTTTCTAAACCCATCGATGCCTCCAGACGCGACCCGGATTTGTTTTCTCCGCCAGAAATCACCCAACTGATCCAAAGAAGAATACCCTGATTCAAACATTGGTGCGTAACTGTGGCAACAACAACAACAACAACCCACCACCACCACCACTGCGGATCATCGACTCGTTTCCTTAGACTAAACCCGCGGTGTATTCGGTAGCACCGAGCCGATTGTAGCAGATGGTAGCTCCGCAAGATAGGAAGGGAGCTGACCACTGCAGGATGCACAGATGGAGAAAGAGTGAAGTTTGCAGCACATCAGCTTGAAGGACCCGCATCAGCATGGTGGGAGAATTTCACAGCCACTTACCCTGTAGACACTGTCACATGGGATCAATTTCAGCAAGCTTTCCGCACTGCCTATGTTTCAGCAGGAGCTATGGCCATGAAGAAGCGTGAGTTTCGCAACTTACGCCAAGGAGGAAGGACTGTTGGCGATGCGTGGATGACTTTAGTAAACTAGCACGTTATGCCCCGGATGACGTTGCTACCGATGCAGCTAAACAGGAGAAGTTCCTAGAAGGACTGAATGATGAGTTCAGAATGTCGTTGATGGTAGCCTGTTTCAATAACTACCTGGAGTTAGTAGACCGAGCCCTAATGATTGAAGGAATGCAGCAGCAAATTGAGAACCCTAAGCGGAAGTATGGGCAAGGGAAGTATAACTCGGAGCTCGTGAAACCTCGTTATACCCTAAATCAGGAATTCAGTTTCAGCATACCCATGGAGGACGAATTGCATAACCATAACAGCACCAAGAATGGGAACGGGAATGGAGGAAGCAACGGACAGAATCGCACCAACCCGTCAACACCATCCAAAGTAGACCTGAGTCATATTACTTGCTTTAAGTGCCGCAAGATCGGGCATTATGCCAATGACTGCCCGAAGGCCAGAATGGAAATGGCAATGGAAGCTCGAAAGAAGCCCAACCCTTTCAATAGGGGACGGGTGAACCACATTGATGTGGAGGAGGTTGAAGATCAGCCCGATGCAAGAATGTCGGTAAGTTTTGGTTAAGTCATTTACTGCACTAGTTCTTTTCGATACGGTGCATCGCATTCATACATATCAAGGATTTGTAGATAAGTATAGCCTACCTACTCGGATTCTTAAAACCCCTTTGCTAGTAAGCTCACCAGAGCGGAGTATATGGCCGGACAAGGATGTTTTCAAGTGCCATTAAGTATAGGAAGGCATGTATTCCCGACGGATTTGATCATTACGGAATCGCAAGGATTTGATGTAATTCTCGGTATGGATTGGCTGTCGATGTATGGAGGAAACATCGATTGCGCAAGTAAGACGATTTTTCTCACAACACCAGAAGGAAGAAGGATTAAGTATGTATCACGGCATCAGCCGAGAAGAGCGCAAGTTAATTGCCTATCAGGAGTGGTGCAGGAAGAAGTACCAGTGGTGAAGGATTTTCCTGATGTATTTCCGGAAGAGTTGCCAGGAATGCCACCGGATAGAGACATTGAGTTTTTGATAGAACTTTTGCAAGAAACAGGCCAATATCGAAGCGACCATATAGGATGCCCGCACAGGATTTGGCGGAAATCAAGAAGCAGATTAAGGAGCTTTTGGATAAAGGTTTTATACGCCCAAGTTCTTCACCTTGGGGATCACCCGTTTTGCTAGTGGAGAAGAAGGATGGATCGTTAAGAATGGTTGTTGATTATCGTGGATTGAATGAAGTAACAATCAAGAACAAGTACCCACTACCTATGATAAATGATCTGTTTGATCGCTTGCAAGGAGCCAAGGTGTTTTCCAAGATCGACTTGCGATCGTGGTACCATCGATTGAAGATTCGGGAGCAGGACATACCCAAGACAGCATTTACCACGAGATATGGACTATACGAGTATACCGTTATGTCATTTGGACTGACTAACGCACCAGCCTATTTCATGAACCCGATGAACAAAGTGTTTATGGAGTTTTTGGATAAGTTCGTCGTGGTGTTCATTGATGACATTTTGATTTTCTCGAAGAATGAAGAGGAACACAAGGAACATTTGCGATTGGTTCTGGAGAAACTGAGGGAACACCAGTTGTATGCCAAGTTCAGCAAATGTGAGTTTTGGCTAAAGGAAGTTGGATTTCTCGGACATGTTATATCCGGAGAAGGGATAGCAGTTGACCCCACAAAAATTGAGACCGTAACCAAATGGGAAGCACCAACGACAGTTGGAGAGATTCGGAGTTTCCTTGGACTCGCAGGATACTACCGAAGGTTCATTGAGAATTTCTCAAGGATTGCTAAGCCTATGACAGAACTGTTGAAAAAGGAAAACAAATTTATATGGACTGAGGACTGTGAGGCAAGTTTTCAGGAGTTGAAGAAAAGATTGGTTACCTCACCAGTCTTGATATTGCCAGATCAGACTAAGGATTATGAGGTGTATTGCGACGCTTCACGTCGAGGACTTGGAGCAGTGCTTATGCAGGAAGGAAGAGTTGTTTCGTATGCTTCACGACAACTTAAGCCCCATGAGTTGAATTATGCCACTCATGATTTGGAGCTAGCAGCCGTTGTGCATGCCTTGAAGAAGTGGAGACATTTTCTCATTGGAAATCATTGTGAAGTATATACGGATCACAAGAGTTTGAAGTACATTTTCACACGTATGAATTGAATCTCGGACAAAGGAGATGGTTAGAGCTTATCAAGGATTATGACATGAGATTGCATTATCACCCCGGAAAGGCTAATGTCGTAGCTGAGGCATTGAGCCGTAAGAGCCACGTCAATACTCTAATGATGGGAGGAATACCCAATGAGTTAGCCGAGGACCTTCGAGAGTTATGTTTGGAAATAGTACCGAGAGGCTATGTGGCAGCATTAGAGATTCAGTCAACGCTGATGGACAAAATCAGAGAAGCCCAAAAGGCAGATAAGGAAGTTGCCTCTATAAAGGAGAAAATGAGCAAAGGAAAAGCTAAAGGATTTCGTGAGGATGAGCACGATACCCTATGGTTTGAAGACCGTGTTTATGTGCCCAATGACCCGTAGATCGTGAAGTTGATTTTACAAGAAGCTCATGATTCACCCTATTCGATTCACCCAGGAAATACCAAGATGTACTTGGATTTGAAGAATACTTTCTGGTGGACCGGAATGAAGAAGGATATTGCGGAGTATGTAGCAGTTTGCGATGTATGTCAGAAAGTAAAGGCAGAACATCAGAAGCCAGCAGGATTGTTACAACCATTGCCGATACCGAATGGAAGTGAGATAAACTAGGCATGGATTTTATCACAGGATTGCCAAAGACTTCGTTCAGGATATGACTCGATTTGGGTTATAGTCGACCGTTTAACAAAGGTAGCTCATTTCATTCCAGTCAAGACCACCTATAGCAGTGCTAAGTTGGCAAAGATATACATGAACAGAATTGTGTGCTTACACGGAGTTCCGAGGAGCATCATATCAGATAGAGGAACCCAGTTTACCTGGAAATTTTGGAACCAGTTGCACGAAACATTGGGAACCCGATTGGAATTCAGTACAGCTTTCCACCCACAGACCGATGGGATGTAACGAGAGAGTCAATCAGATTTTGGAGGACATCTTTGAGAGCTTGTGCCCTAGATTATGGATCTAGCTGGGATGATAATTTGCCGTATGCAGAATTTTCCTACAACAACAGTTACCAAACCAGCTTGAAGATGGCACCTTTCGAGGCTCTGTATGGAAGAAGGTGCAGGACACCGTTGTTATGGGACGAAACTGGAGATCGTTAGTTGTTTGGACCAGATTTGATTAAGGAGTGCGAACAGAGAGTTAAGTTGATTGAGAGACAGGCTCAAGGTAGCCCAGTCCGGACAAAAGAGCTATGCCGATTCAAAGCGCCAAAGCGATTGAGTATGAAGTTGGAGACAGTATATCTCGAGTATCCCCACTTCGAGGAGTTAAGCGTTTTGGAGTTAAAGGAAAGTTAGCACCCCGCTTCGTTGGACCGTATAAGATTTTGCAACGCATGGGAGAAGTTGCTTATAAGTTGGAATTACGGAAGGACTGTCGGGAGTTCATGATGTATTCCATGTTTCTCGATTGAAGAAATGTCACCCGAGATAGCAGAGGTACCGTTAAGAGACACAAAGTACACCGGAAGCAATTCGATTGAAGGATGACTTGACATATGAGGAGAAACCGGTTAAGATTCTAGATTATGCCAGCAGAGTTACCCGCAGCAAAGTTATCAAGTTTTGCAAAGTTCAGTGGAGCCACCACACTGAGGATGAAGCCACCTGGGAAAGAGAGGAAGTTTTGCTCAAGGACCACCCTCACCTATTTTCTAGCCAACCCGAATCTCGAGGGCGAGATTCATCTTAAGGGGGTAGGTTTGTAACATCCCAACTTTTCAATTTGGAATGTTATACATTAGGTCATCATGCATATCATATTTTTCTCGCATTTTCCGATCCTAGAAAATTTCACGCAACTCAAGGACCCTCGGAGAGAGTTGGAAGTTTCATTATTTTCATACTTGGGATTTATTTCTCAAATCTTGAAAATAGGATCATTGGATTTATTTAATTATCTTCATAAAGTTTTTCCTAAAAAAAACTTAAGAGAGGGAATAATGTGACTTTCCCAATATTTAGGAAAAATGAAGATATTATAAATAAATCAAAATTTGGTTTTGGAGGATTTGTTTTGCTTAGGCAAAAATGAGCATTTTAAAAATTTATGCATGTTTGCCGTTTTAAAGTTCATTTTGTTCGACTCATTTTTAGGAGTCGGGAAAATTATTTTATTAAAATCGGAGTTCGCTTTGGTATTTTTTTTTAATCCGCTTTGTTTTGTTTTAAATAAAAAAATCGCGCCCACCCCACAGGGCTAAGGCCCAGCCCAGCCAGCGCGCCTGCCCAGCGCCTGCCCACCTCCCTCTCCTCACAAGACGCCCGCCTGTGAGCCCGCCGCCACAAGACGCCACGCCGCCGCCCGTGTTGGTCGGACACGCCACGCCGCCGCCTGGCCCCTTCCCAAGGCGAGCCCCCCTTCTATTTATACCGAGGCCCCCCCTCTCTCCTCACCCGAGCCGCCGCCGCCCTCCACCGAGCCGCCGCCGCAAGGCCGCCGCGTCGCCGAGCCACCGTCACCTCGCCGCCACCCACCGCCTCGCCGCCACGCCCGACCCGCCGCCATCGCTCACGGGAGGCCGGAGCCTGGCGACCACGGAGGTAGCCGCCGCCACAACCCCGATCCGGTTTTTTTTAAAAAAAAAAGACCCGATCCGGTTTCTTTTAGCGTTGTTCGGTTTTTTTTCAAAACCCTAGATGGTTTTAATTTTTCGGTTTTCTTAATTAACGAACGTTCACCGAACCGTTCGTTCCAATGAATGTGTTCGTTGGATTAGTTCTGTTAACGAACGTCCGTTATTTAATCCGTTCGTCGTTTTCTTTTAATCGGATTTAATCCGTTATTTTTCATATTCGATTTCTGATCCGATTTTCAAATCTGTTTTATTTCTTGCTCGTTTATCGGAATCAGGTGATTCAAGCGCCTGGAGTTTCAAGCTACGAAACCACCGTTCCGACTAACCTACTTACACAGAGTTTTGCTACTGTAAAATTTTGACTTAGTTTCAGATTTGCTAAACCGAGTCGTTCTCTCTCGAGTTCCGACTTTCGATGCTTTATTTGATTCGATTCTTTTGCAACCAGGGTTCTTAAGTTGAACTATCTGGTTAGATCTTTTATTCGAGATTTTCCCGTGCATTAGATGAGTACTTATTGTATGCTTGTTGTTTGTCTGCGTTAGATCACCCGGAGTGCGCCGCTTGTTACTTCGAATCTCTAGGTCTCGCGGATCATCAGCAAGGCAAGTAACACTTTGATCATACTTTCTCATACCCAGTTTTTATGCATTAGATCAACCCTCAAACACTTGCATGATTAGGATCTAATTAAATTGTGGGATGGGAAGTAGATTGAGGTAGTACCTATTACCTGTTTTCCTTATGAAACCTTGGGAATTACTTCTACGTTTGCTTATTATGCTATGCTATGCTAGTAGACGTGGATTGGGTGAGTGATATCCATGATGATGTGAGATTGTTAATTAAGGTTTATCTAAGGTGGCAACCTAAACACACATCCGGGTGGATTGAGGCACCTGGTTTCTATCAGGACTTGCCTGTATTTCTTCGGACCGCCGCCTGTGCTCTAAGGGATCATAAGATTATTCAAACTAGAAACTTCCGTGTGCAGCCACAAGCCAATTATGGGCTCGCATAGTTGACTAAGTTGTGCGAACTCTTACGGGTAGACTAGCAGATGTAGGGGAAAGTAGGTGTACCGGTCTACCCACAAGTAAGGTGCTAGCGCTTCTGAAAGACTGTGTCTCGGTCATCCGTCTCTCAAACACCATGTAGTGTGAGAACCAAACGGAGGCGATCGAGTCTTGTGGGGAAAAGTGCGCAAACCTCTGCAGAGTGTATAAACTAATCATGATTAGCCGTGTCCCCGGTTATGGACAATCTTGAGTATCTAGTACTTGAATATCATGTGGATCTCAACATGTTACTTCAAATAAATGTTATTGGGTTTTTAATGAGTACTTTTAATTGGGATTGAGGATGCTGTCAACCATTCTCAATGTTTAACAACCACCATGATAGTTAAATAAAAATTATTCCTTTGATGTAGGGAAAAACCAGCTTTATGCAAAAATGTAAATCAGAGAGCCTTACCACCAGCCATATATGCATGTAGTATAGGCTTGTTGCTTCATTGTTCTCTATGTGTTACATTGCCGCATATTCCATGTCTTGACCCATTTTCGGGCTGCAACTTTCACGTTGCAGACTTTTCGCATTTATTTAGTAAGGTGTTAGGTCGTGGTTCTATACTCGATGATGCCGATGGAGTTGATGGACTCACTTGTCTTCCAAGCCTTCCGCTGTTATTATTAGATGGCCTTAAGCCATATTATTGTATTAAGTTCCCTTGTGGACAACGATGTAATAAGTGTGTGATTGCTACTCTGCTATAAATCCTTGAATCTTGTGTGGTGTCGACATTCTTGATCCAGGGATGACACTGAGCACAGAGCACTGGATCCATTCGGGTCTGGTCGCTACAATTGTCTATTGTTCATGCTATAATTGTGTTATCCGGAAATCGTAATACATGTGTGAATACATAGACCACAACATGTCCCTAGTGAGCCTCTACTTGACTAGCTCGTTGATCAACAGATGGTCATGGTTTCCTGACTATGGACATTGGATGTCATTGATAACGGGATCACATCATTAGGAGAATGATGTGATGGACAAGTCCCAATCCTAAGCATAGCACAAGATCATGTAGTTCGTCTGCTAGAGCTTTTCTAATGTCAAGTATCATTTCCTTAGACCATGAGATTGTGCAACTCCCGGATACCGTAGGAGTGCTTTGGGTTTACAAAACGTCACAACGTAACTGAGTGGCTATAAAGGTGCACTACAGGTATCTCCGAAAGTGTCTGTTGGGTTGGCACGAATCGAGACTGGGATTTGTCACTCCGTATGACGGAGAGGTATCTCTGGGCCCACTCGATAATGCATCATCATAATGAGCTCATTGTGACTAAGTAGTTGGTCATGGGATCATGCATTACGGAACGAGTAAAGTGACTTGCTGGTAACGAGATTGAACGAGGTATTGGGATACCGATGATCGAATCTCGGGCAAGTAACGTACCGATTGACAAAGGCAATTATATACGGGATAGCTTGAATCCTCGACATCGTGGTTCATCCGATGAGATCATCGTGGAACATGTGGGAGCCAACATGGGTATCCAGATCCCGTTGTTGGTTATTGGCTGGAGAGTTGTCTCGGTCATGTCTGCATGGTTCCCGAACCCGTAGGGTCTACACACTTAAGGTTCGATGACGCTAGGGTTATAAGGAAGATTTGTATGTGATTACCAAATGTTGTTCGGAGTCCCGGATGAGATCCTGGATGTCACGAGGAGTTCCGGAATGGTCCGGAGGTGAATATTTATATATGGGAAGTCATCATACGGTCACCGGAAATATCCGGGGGTATACCGGTATTGTACCGGGACCACCGGAAGGGGTTCCGGGGGACAACCGGGGGGGTCCACCTGCCCCGGAGGGCCTTATTGAAGGAAATATGCCCTAGAGGCAATAATAAAGTTATTATTTATTTCCTTATATCATGATAAATGTTTATTATTCATGCTAGAATTGTATTAACCGGAAACATAATACTTGTGTGAATACATAGACAAACAGAGTGTCACTAGTATGCCTCTACTTGACTAGCTCATTGATCAAAGATGGTTATGTTTCCTAACCATAGACATGAGTTGTCATTTGATTAGCGGGATCACATCATTAGGAGAATGATGTGATTGACATGACCCATTCCGTTAGCTTAGCACACGATTGTTTAGTATGTTGCTATTGCTTTCTTCATGACTTATACATGTTCCTATGACTATGAGATTATGCAACTCCGTTTACGGAGGAACACTTTGTGTGCTACCAAACGTCACAACGTAACTGGGTGATTATAAAGGAGCTCTACAGGTGTCTCCGAAGGTACATGTTGGGTTGGCGTATTTCGAGATTAGGATTTGTCACTCCGATTGTCGGAGAGGTATCTCTGGGCCCTCACGGTAAAGCACATCACATAAGCCTTGGAAGCAATGCAACTAATGAGTTAGTTGCGAGATGATGCATTACGGAACGAGTAAAGAGACTTGCCGGTAACGAGATTGAACTAGGTATTGAGATACCGATGATCGAATCTCGGGCAAGTAACATACCGATGACAAAGGGAACAACGTATGTTGTTATGTGGTCTGACCGATAAAGATCTTCGTAGAATATGTGGGAGCCAATATGAGCATCCAGGTTCCGCTATTGGTTATTGACCGGAGACGTGTCTCGGTCATGTCTACATTGTTCTCGAACCCGTAGGGTCCGCACGCTTAACATTACGATGACAGTTTCATTATGAGTTTATATGTTTTGATGTACCGAAGGTTGTTTGGAGTCCCGGATGTGATCACGGACATGACGAGGAGTCTCGAAATGGTCGAGACATAAAGATTGATATATTGGAAGCCTATGTTTGGACATCAGAAGTGTTCCGGGTGAAATCGGCATTTTGCGGAGTAGGGAGGTTACCGGAACCCCCCGGTAACCTAATGGGCCTTAATGGGCCTAGTGGAGGAAGATGAGAGGAGGCCTAGGGGCTGCCGCGCGCCCCTCCCCCCCCCCAAGTCCGAATTGGACAAGGAGGGGGGCGGCGCCCCCCCCCCCTTTCCTTTCCCCCTCTCCTCCTTCCCCCCAAGTCTTAATCCAACTAGGGAAAGGGGGGGAGTCCTACTCCCGGTAGGAGTAGGACTCCTCCGGCACGCCTCCTCCTAGGGCCGGCCGCACCCCCCCCCCTCTGCTCCTTTATATACGGGGGCAGGGGGCACCTCTAAACACACAAGTTGATCTTCGTGATCGTTCTCTTAGCCGTGTGCAGTGCCCCCCTCCACCATAGTCCTCGATAATATTGTAGCGGTGCTTAGGCAAAGCCCTGCGACGGTAGAACATCAAGATCGTCACCACGCCGTCGTGCTGACGGAACTCTTCCCCGACACTTTGCTGGATCAGAGTCCGGGGATCGTCATCGAGCTGAACGTGTGCTAAAACTCAGAGGTGCCGTAGTTTCGGTGCTTGATCGGTCGGGCCGTGAAGACGTACGACTACATCAACCGCGTTGTGCTAACGCTTCCGCTTTCGGTCTACGAGGGTACGTAGACAACACTCTCCCCTCTCGTTGCTATGCATCACCATGATCTTGCGTGTGCGTAGGATTTTTTTTGAAATTACTACGTTCCCCAACAGTGGCATCCGAGCCTGGTTTTATGCGTTGATGTTGTGCACAAGTAGAACACAAGTGAGTTGTGGGCAATATAAGTCATACTGCTTACCAGCATGTCATATTTTGGTTCGGCGGTATTGTGAGATGAAGCGGCCCGGACCGACATTACGCGTACGCTTACGTGAGACTGGTTTCACCGTTACGAGCACTCATTGCTTAAAGGTGACTGTCGGGTGTCTGTCTCTCTCACTTTAGTTGAACTGAAAAGTGCATACGCCCGTCCTTGCGAAGGTTAAAACAACACCAACTTGACAAACTATCGTTGTGGTTTTTTTGCGTAGGTAAGAACGGTTCTTGCTAAGCCCGTAGCAGCCACGTAAAACTTGCAACAACAAAGTAGAGGACGTCTAACTTGTTTTTGCAGGGCATGTTGTGATGTGATATGGTCAAGACATGATGCTAAGTTTTATTGTATGAGATGATCATGTTTTGTAATCAAAGTTTTCGGCAACTGGCAGGAGCCATATGGTTGTCGCTTTATTGTATGCAATGCAATCGCCCTGTAATGCTTTACTTTATCACTAAGCGGTAGCGATAGTCATAGAAGCATAAGATTGGAGAGACGACAACGATGTTACGATGGAGATCAAGGTGTCGCGCCGGTGACGATGGTGATCATGACGGTGCTTCGAAGATGGAGATCACAAGCACAGGATGATGATGGCCATATCATATCACTTATATTGATTGCATGTGATGTTTATCTTTTATGCATCTTATCTTGCTTTGATTGACGGTAGCATTATATGATGATCTCTCACTAAATTATCAAGATAAGTGTTCTCCCTGAGTATGCACTATTGCGAAAGTTCTTCGTGCTGAGACACCACGTGATGATCGGGTGTGATAGGCTCTACGTTCAAATACAACGGGTGCAAAACAGTTGCACACGCGGAATACTCAGGTTAAACTTGACGAGCCTAGCATATAACAGATATGGCCTCGGAACACGGAGACCGAAAGGTCGGCGTGAATCATATAGTAGATATGATCAACATATTGATGTTCACCATTGAAACTACTCCATCTCACGTGATGATCGGACATGGTGTAGTTGATATGGATCACGTGATCACTTAGAGGATTAGAGGGATGTCTATCTAAGTGGGAGTTCTTAAGTAATATGATTAATTGAACTTAAATTTATCATGAACTTAGTACACGATAGTATCTTGCTTGTCTATGTTGTTGTAGATAGATGGCCCGTGTTGTTGTTCCGTTGAATTTTAATGCGTTCCTTGAGAAAGCAAAGTTGAAAGATGATGGTAGCAATTACACGGACTGGGTCCAGAATTTGAGGATTATCCTCATTGCTGCAAAGAAGAATTACGCCCCGAAGCACCGCTGGGTGCCGTGCCTGTTTTGAGCAACGCCAGATGTTGTGAACACCTGGCAGAGCAAAGCTGATGACCACTCAATAGTTCAGTGTGCCATGCTTTACGGCTTAGAACCGGGTCTTCAACGACGTTTTGAACGTCATGGAGCATATGGGATGTTTCAGGAGTTGAAGTTAATATTTCAAGCAAATGCCCGGATTGAGAGATATGAAGTCTCCAATAAGTTATATAGCTGCAAGATGGAGGAGAATAGTTCTGTCAATGAGCATATACTAAAAATGTCTGGGTATAATAATCACTTGATTCAACTGGGAGTTAATCTTCCGGATGATAGCGTCATTGACAGAATTCTCCAATCACTGCCACCAAGCTTCAAGAGCTTCGTGATGAACTATAACATGCAAGGGATGGAAAAGACTATTCCCGAGCTCTTCGCAATGCTAAAGGCTGCGGAGGTGGAAATCAAAAAGGAGCATCAAGTGTTGATGGTTAACAAAACCACTAGTTTCAAGAAAAAGGGCAAAGGGAAGAAGAAACCCAAGTCTGGCCCTAAGCCTGAAACTGAGTGCTTCTACTGCAAGCAGACTGGTCACTGGAAGCGTAACTGCCCCAAGTATTTGGCGGATAAGAAGGATGGCGAGGTGAATAAAGGTATATGTGATATACATGTTATTGATGTGTACCTTACTAATGCTCGCAGAGCACTGGTATTTGATACTGGTTACATTGCTAATATTTGCAACTCGAAACAGGGACTACAGATTAAGCGAAGATTGGCTAAGGATGAGGTGACGATGCGCGTGGGAAATGGTTCCAAAGTCGATGTGATGGCGGTCGGCACGCTACCTCTACATCTACCTTCCAGATTAGTATTAGACCTAAATAATTGTTATTTGGTGCCAGCGTTGAGCATGAACATTATATCTGGATCTTGTTTGATGCGAGCCGGTTACTCATTTAAATCAGAGAATAATGGTTGTTCTATTTATATGAGTAATATCTTTTATGGTCTTGCACCCTTGAAGAGTGGTCTGTTCTTATTGAATCTCGATAGTAGTGACACACATATTCATAATGTTGAAGCCAAAAGATGCAGAGTTGATAATGATAGTGCAACTTATTTGTGGCACTGCCGTTTAGGTCATATCGGTGTAAAGCGCAGGAAGAAATTCCATACTGATGGACTTTTGGAACCACTTGATTATGAATCTGAAAGTGCTAGTAATCGACTAGAGGGGGGGTGAATAGGCGATTTTAACGGAAGTCTTCAAAACATGGAAGTTTTGAAGACAGACAATAGAAATGAACCTATTGAGATGCAGCGGAAGGTAAACTACACACAGCAAGCCATAGTCAAGTATGTAATGAAGTGAAAACACAATGACTAATAGCAGCTAGGTAGTAAGGATCAGGATGGAAGATAGTATGAAGCCAAACACAATAGTAGTTAAGCAATAAAGTCAAACAGACATGACGAACAGGCAATGACTTCCCGAAGACAAACTCTTAGTAAAGAGAGGGAGAGGATAGAACCAGTCACTTGTTGAAGACACAGGATTTGTTGGACCAGTTCGATTCTTTGTGACAAGCTGTGACGCCAGTTAGGGAGGCTGAGATTCAACTCGTAAGACCACGTCTTCACCTTATTCCCCTTGAGCTAAGGACACAAAGTCCTCGCTCAATCACTCGTAAGTCTTCAAGGTAGACTTCCAAACCTTCATGCACTTCGCTCACCGGCAATCCACAATGACTCTTGCATGCTCAGAACGCGACGCCCTAACCGGCCGGAGGATTCACAGTCCTCAAGTGTAATAAGTCTTCAGGTCACCTGCATGTAAAGACTTGATGATGCCTAACAATCTTTGGCTCGGGTGTTTGGGCTTGGTCCTCGCAAGGATTTCTCTCTCAAAGGCTTCGAGGTGGGTTGCTCTCAAACGACAAAAGCCGTGCACTAACTCTGAGCAGCCACCAATTTATGGTGTAGGGGGTGGGCTATTTATAGCCACAGGGCAACCCGACCTGATTTGTCCAAAATGACCCTGGGTCACTAAGGAACTGACACGTGTTCCAACGGTCAGATTTCAAACACACACGGAAACTTTACTTGGGCTACAAACAAAGCTGACTCATCCGGCTCTGGATAAGATTTGCTCTCATTGTCTTCGCTTGAAGACATCGGATTTGGTTGAGCATCATTTCAGTCACTCTAACTGTGTTCACTTGGACCCCACTTAACAGTACGGTGGTTCCTATGACTCAACAAACAAGAACAGGAAACAACGAAACAACTAAGTCTTCGCGCTCCATAGTCTTCACTAAATGTCTTCTCATGTCATAGTCTTCTGTGAATATCTTCACATACCACCATTGTCTTCAATGTCTTCATACATTTTAGGGGTCATCTCCGGTAGGTAAACCGAATCAATGAGGGACACTACCTGTTTATCCTGCAATTCTCACAAACACATTAGTCCCTCAACCAAATTTGTCGTCAATACTCCAAAACCAACTAGGGGTGGCACTAGATGCACTTATAATCTCCCCCTTTTTGGTGATTGATGACAAACTGGTTGAAGTTTTCAACAGGGATAAAATATGTGAAATTGTAAAGGATAGGGTATTGTCTTCATAAGTGGCAAAGGCTCCCCCTGAAGATGTGCATATGAGTAATTTGCTTCTGGTATGCAAATGCACATGGCAGGTTGTACTTGTGGAGATCCTCTTCAACTTATGACGACAATTCATCATGCATGATAAGATATAACGAACATAATGACATGCATAATGAAAAATGGACGTCTGCAAGATGACCTAAGTGCAGAAGTTATCATCGCACATGCGGAATTTATCATCGCATCACAGAATAGCAAATAGGTAGCAGACGACCATCGAGTTTAAGTGATACAACTCAAAGAACCAAATGTATCAAAACGAGAGTTGTAAACACTAGGCAAAATATATAAAGCAACCACCCATAATGAACCCGCTTGAAGACTATCAAACTCTACGCTTCTCCCTCTTTTGTCAGTAAGGACCAAAAAGGTTTGAAGACATAGAGCATCTACTCGTTCCCATGAGGAGTAGGTGAAGCAGCAGGGTTGTCGGTGTTGGTTGGCGGAGCAGAGGTAGCTGGTGCAGTGTCGACACACGTAGGAGGTGATATAGCATCATCTTGCTCATCGATCACTCGTGCATTCACCGTGGCCGCTGAGGAAGAGAAGTCAGAGTCCTCAAGAGATGGAGTTCGACGTAGGACAACATTCCTTGGAGGAGTGGAGTCAAACTTGAAACGTTCAGTGAAGCCATCATCCTGAAGATCATCTTCGGCGCTGAGCAGGGTTAAACTCTTCCATGAGAGACGACAAGTTTCATGAGTGACAAAGGCATTCTTGGTGGCAAGATTGCGAATGCGATTGACATCCACCAAGAGACTTTGCATTTGTCGCTTTAGCCAATAGTGATGCTTGTCTTGTTTCTAATGTAGCGCTACCAGAAGCTCTCGATCATTGAGAATACAAGAGCGCTTCTGAGGCTTTTGGGCAATGGTGCTCTCAGTAGCTTCAGTCTGTGCACGATGAGGCAGACGAGTTTGTCCAGCCAGGGGATAGACACGAGCAACTGCTTGTACGCCTTCAATGGTTTGAGTGAAGCTTTGGTGTTCAGCATTTTGAAGACACAGAGGCTGCTTGGCTGGCTTAGGGTAGATGGCATCAACTGATAAATCAACCTCAGGTAGAAAGATCAAATGATTGCGTGCAGAGGGTTGGTAGTTGATTGCAGAGTGCAGCTTGATGAGGCGCATTACCCATGGAGCATAAAATTTCAGACCAAATAGATCAGAGCCTGACGCAGCAAGTTGGCGGATGAAGAAGTCTTGAGCATTGAAGCATTTGCCATGAAAAATATGGAAGACCAATGTCTTCATTGAACCTTCAAGCTTTGTATGTGGAGTGTGACCTTTGATGGGCCAAAGAGTTCGCCTGATAATGTGATAGATGGTACGTGGCAGATACTCAAGGTCTTCAACAAAGAACTCCTTAGGGTAGTCAGCATTTGGAGGCAAAGGCTTCATCATGCTAAGCATCTGGCTCATGTTAGGCTCTGGCTTGTGAAAAATGCTTTCCGAGGCAGCATCATGAAGCTGACAACCAGGTTCATAGAGATCACCTGGAGTGGGCAGGCTAGTGAGCTCAATGGCATCAAAGGCTTTGGCTTGATGATGTACATTGCCAGTCATCCACTCGAGAACCCATGTCGTTGTATCCCTGTAGTAACCTCGAATGTGGAGAGTGGCATAGAATTGGAGCAGCAATTCTTCATTCCAGTGCTCCTTGTCAGTGACAAACTGCAACAAGCCAGACTCTCTGTAGCAATCCAGGGCTTCTTCTAAACAGGGCAGACCAGCTATGGCTTCGGTATCAAGACGCATATGAGGGAAAATGCGCCCTTGGTCATACAGAATGCAGGAGTAGTAGCTTCGTTGTTGATAGCTCCAGAAGCGATCTGATGATATTCTTGGCCTTGAGTAGGGGTTCTTTGCGCTGTCAAAGAAAGTGTTGTGGGCTTTGAAGCCATTCACATTGAACGATCCTGGCGAAGTGGCAGTACCTGGGAACCTTGACAATCTTGGCTTTGGCTTCTGGACCAGAGGCCTATGCTCAACATGGTAGTCAAATTGAGGACCAGAGGCATATGGCGGAGGAACCAGAATAGGCCATTTGACAGTTACTGGCTTCCCATAGTTGAATGCTTGCTCAATAGTGTGTGGCCTTGGAGGCGGTACAGGAGCAGTGGCATTGGCTTCAGACTGCAGATTCTCATCAGGTGCAGCAGTTGGTTCAGTTGCAGGCGCTTCTGGCACTGCATTGACTTCAGGGGCCAGGGTGGCATCAGGTGTCTTATTAGCTTCAGGCGCCACATTAGCGTCAGCCATGACAACATCAGTGGCTTCAGTGTTGATGTTGGTGGCCGCCTCAGTATGAGTAACCTCCACGTCAGGAGCTGGAGGGTCGGACATGTTCTCCTCGAAAACAACTTCTTCAGTGATAGGGGGAGTAGGGACACGTTCTTCTTCTTGTTTGTCTTCGGCTGATGCAGCCGAATTGTCTTCAGCACCTTTGGCTTCAGACTCGGAGACATTCACAGTCGGAGTGGCATCTGGAAACACTTGACGTGCAACAGATTGATGGTGCACTTCTCCTTTTGGAACGCTCGAGAGAGGGACTTGAGACCTTGGTCCTTTGCGAAGCCTGTGTAACGCTGGCGACGCCTTTGGGGATGGAGTTGGCTGGGTCTCAAAGTCATCATCTTCTTCTTGTGGGTGATCAGCCCATGATTCATCCTGAGCAATTGGCATCAGAGGACGACCAATGCTGATGAGTTCGCTGTTCGTGAGAACAGGCGATGATACCAGGTTGTGTTCGATCTGAGGAAGGACTTCATCATCATTCACATTGGCGTGAGGACCAATGTCTTCAGCAGCGGTTGGATCTACTGCTGGAATATCTTCAGCTTCATGAGCCTCTGTGGGAGCAGGCTCATGAACTATCATCCGTCGTTCTTGATGTTCAGATGCAGGACGAACCATTGAGATAGGTTCAACAACTAAGGGCTCTGTGGGAGCAGCCCGATCCTTCTTGGTCTTGCGCTTCTTCTTGGTGGGAGCAGCATTAGAGGCTTCAGGATTTTTCCTTTTTCTGGCTTCGGCCTCGGCAGTCCTTGTCTTCTTTAGCTCTGAAGCAGTTGACCTGACCTTTGGCTTCGAGCCAGTCATGCTGCTTGGGAAGACAATGCAAGGTTCTTCCCTCCTTTCAGGTGCAGATTGGTCAGTTGATGGCTTCTTCTTCTTTGCAGCCATTCTTGGGTCGATGCCAGGACGACCAAGAGCCTTACGCTTCTCAGCCTCATTGTAGGCTTGCACACACTTGTCAGCCAGACTCTTCATGCGCTCGCGAGAGCATTTAGCTTCTTCGCGCTTCCTGAGAAAGGCTTCCTTGGGCTCGTGCAGCATGATCTTGAAGTTTTTGACATCTTGCACGCTGAGCTTGGCCATATGCTTCTTGAACTGAGCTTTCTCATGATCGATCTTGTGCTTCAGTTCAACGATGCGCTGAGCAAGAGCTAGCTCAGAAGCAATGGTGCCACTGAAGGAGACGCTGAGGCCAATGGGAAGTTGCAGATCATCAAAGCTGAGATTGGGGGTGTCAAACCACTCATCAATGAAGTTATGGATGATTGCCACATCAAAGAGAGGCAAATCATTGAAGATCTCTACTTCTTCTTTGCTCTTGATCAGTTGCTCAAGGGCATCATCTGCAAGATCTTCATCGCTGGACAGATCAATGTGCTCTTCTCGCAGAATGGCAGCAGGAGTCAGTGTCTGATCAGTATTCTTGACGATTTTCTTCTTCTTCTCAGTCTTCTTGGAGACACGAGATAGATCTTTAGACTGCACACTGTCTTCAGGAGGTGCAGTAGCCAGAGGCTTCAAACGCGAAGCTTTTGGAGGAGGAGCTGATCTTGAAGCCTTAGCCTTCTTTGGCTTCTTCGTCTTTGGAGAAGGAGCTGGGGCTTCATCAGTGTCAGCATCATCAGGGGAGTCCCCAACTGCAGCTCCTTGCACAACAACGTATGTGATGAGTCCTTGCAAATCAGCGAAGGGCCCAATTTCATTCTGATCAGCTTCACGTGTGCCATCAGCTCGGGGAGCAGAGGGACCAGGGTTGAAGTCTAATCCAAACAACTTCTTGTTTTCCTTGGCCGATGCCTTTGCGTGCTGGAAGTTCCGCTTGAAGAGATTATCGTCACGACACCAGAGAAGTGATGATGGGTCGGCATTTGCAGGTTGTGGTCCACGGACCATACAGGGATAGAAACCCTGTGCAGTAGCTTCAGCCTGGTTCTTGGGTTGGAGGCCTCGATAGAGAATATCACCCCAAGGACTTTTGATAGCCTTCTTCTCAGCGTATTCCTGGGTCACGAACTTGTATTTGAACCATTGTTCAGCCCAATATCGTCAAATCCATTGGATTTGTGTCTTGCGTTGATTATAATCCTCTTCAGGATCTGTCTTGTAAAGCTCCGAGAGGTCATCAGGCAAGTCTCTTGATGTTCCCCCATGATGTTGTCTGCCACCTTTCCTTACCGATTTCTCTGCAGCCATGAACTTCAACCGGAATGGCTTCAATACGTTCAAAGGCTTCAAAGGCTTGCGCTTGCTGGACAGACAGGAACTGGCTTCAGGAGAGTTAATGTGTTGCTGTAAGAATTCTGCAAACGAATGCAGACTATGAGAACCAAGGGATTCTCCCACGGACATGTACTTGTGACAGCATTAGAGATGCGAGGGAAGGGGAAGAGGTCATATGCATTCTCAGAAGATTTTGAAGATAAATCAGTTTAGAAGACATTGACCTCACAGCGCGAAGACATTCACTTATATGTTGAGAGTTGGTTCCAGATTTGTACGAATCCATGAATAAGTACAAGTGAGGAATCTAACTAGATATGAAGCTTAAGTGAATATACTAGGCAGTATGAGATGCAGACAGGGTAGATCTAACATTGTATAGGCAAAAACCTACTTTGGCAAGCAGGATGAATCTTTGAGGATCAAAAAGATGGTAAAAATAGAGTTGTATTTACCACTTCAAGAACTGCTAGATGGGGAGAGTAGGAGACCGAGCAGTTCAGTCCACCGTGCCCTAACTTGGCGACGGAGGACACCTACGGCGACGGCGGAGAGGACGATGTCTGCGGCTGGCGTGAGGACGACGTCGGAGAAGTTGCAGCAGCTAAGTGCTTCGTCGCCGGCGTCGTCGAGAGCTAGCGGAGGCGCTAGGGTTTTGACGAGGTCGAGAGGTGGAAGAAGAATTTCTGACCGCGATAAGACTGGTATTTATAAGGGAAGGGGGCGGCACCGTGCAATTACTCAGGTGCCCCTGGCGGTTCACATCTGAGGGACACGTGGCGTGCATGCAACACATTTATGGTTGTTCCACGTTCCCACGCCTGCCAGGTTTGTCGGATGGTCGTTCCGGCTTCTCCGGATTTCAGGCAATAAGAATAGGGCATTTAAAATAGATTAATGTTTGTCTCTGTATCTTCTGCTGGCAAGGACGCAGAGAAGACATTCGACAGTTTCAATAGAATGCATATGATTTGGAAAGATAGAGTATGAGATGAGAAGCATAGAGAGGTTAGGGTCCGATCACATTCACTTAGTTCAAAAGATTCAACAAGGAAGACATAGCTATAAGTGATTGTTGTAGAGGACAGAACACTAATATAGGCAAATACCAAATCACATTGTGAAGATAGTCACGAAAGGAAATCAATTTTGAAGACAAACCAAACGTGAAGACTTTGCAAATGTAACGCCATGAGAAAGCACTTCAACAGAAGAATTTTGGTGGTGGCGTTAGCCACCGTATAGGAAGTATTAGACCCAGACACGGCGCACAATTATCGTGGCGCTCTGAAGTCAAATTCCACGTTAATGTGTTCACACTCAGAATGTAAGTCTTCATTGATTGAAGATATACTTTACTTTGTGTGTTGCACATCTAAGTCATCAACATGCATAAGTGTTAGGATGTGTGCCTGATCACAGGACATTTGAGGATTCCAAGATATTTAGCTCACACCGCAACTTGCAAAACCTCTTCTCATCCAAAGGCTTCGTGAAAATATCTGCCAATTGCTCTTCAGTGTTGACGTGAATGATATCAATATCTTCTTTCATGACATGATCTCTGAGAAAGTGATGACGAATCTCAATGTGCTTTGTCTTCGAGTGTTGGACAGGGTTGTTGGCAATCTTGATGGCACTTTCGTTGTCGCAGTAGAGTGGCACATGCTTCATGTGAATACCATAGTCCTTGAGAGTCTGCTTCATCCATAGAAGCTGAGCGCAGCAAGATCCAGCAGCAATGTATTCTGATTCAGTAGTTGAGAGTGATACACAGTTTTGCTTCTTTGAAGACCAACAGACAAGAGATCGTCCCAGAAAATGACAAGTGCCTGATGTAGACTTGCGATCCACCTTGTCACCAGCGTAATCAGCATCCGAGAATCCAACCAGATCAAATTCTGAGCCCTTTGGATACCATAATCCTAGAGTTGGGGTGTAAGCCAAATATCAAAGAATTCGCTTCACAGCTAAGTGATGCGACTCCTTTGGTGCCGCTTGGAACCGAGCAAACATGCAAACACTAGCATAATATCTGGTCTAGATGCACATAAATAAAGCAAAGAACCAATCATGGAGCGGTATACCTTTTGATCGAACTCTTTACCATTGTCGTCTGGACCCAGATGGTGTTTGGCTGGCATTGGCGTCGTGTACCCTTTGCAATCTTGCATTCCAAACTTCTTCGGGCAGTCTTTGAGGTATTTTTCTTGAGATATGAAGATACAATTCCTTTGCTGACGAATTTGAAGCCCAAGGAAGAACTTCAGTTCACCCATCATGGACATTTGATATTGCTCTTGCATCATATAGGCAAATTCATCACTGTATTTCTTGTTGGTGCAACTGAAGATAATGTCATCCACATATATTTGGCACACAAACAATTCACCATCATATGTCTTCGTGAAGAGTGTGGGATCGAGGGATCCAGGTTTGAAGCCTTTGCTCTTCAGGAAGTCTTTGATCGTATCATACCAAGCGTGAGGAGCTTGTTTGAGGCCATACAGTGCTTTGTTTAGCTTGTACACCATATCAGGATGTTTTGGATCTTCAAATCTAGGAGGTTGAGCGACATATACTTCTTCTTCAATCTTGCCGTTGAGAAATGCACTCTTCACATCCATTTGATATAGCAAGATGTTGTGGTGGTTAGCATAGGCAAGCAGTATGCGAATAGCTTCAAGCCTAGCCACATGAGCAAATGTTTCATCGAAGTCAATCCCTTCAACTTGAGTATATCCTTGAGCCACAAGACGTGCTTTGTTTCGGACGACTTGACCATGCTCATCTTGCTTGTTTTGATATATCCATTTTGTGCCAATAATGTTGTATTTGCGAGGGTCAGGATGCTTGACCAGTTCCCAAACATTGTTCAGCTTGAACTGTTGAAGCTCTTCTTGCACAGCTTGAATCCATTCAGGTTCCATAAAGGCTTCAGCAACTTTCTTGGGTTCAGATATAGAGACAAATGCAAAGTGCCCACAAAAATGTGCTAACTGCGTTGCTCTAGAGCGAGTAAGTGGACCAGGTGCATTGATGCAATCAATTATCTTCTCAATCTGTACTTCATTTGCAACCCGAGGATGAACTGGATGAAGACTTTGTTCTTGTTGATCATTGTCATCATTGGGAGGATTGTCTTCGGGCTGAGCATTGTCTTCAGGTTGGTTAGGTGCAGAAATGATAAGTTCCTATTCAAGATGTGCTTTAGAAGGCATAATTTCACCAGTTCCCATTAGCTTGATAGATTCGCTAGGTGGAGCTTCGTCTAGTGTACTTGGCAGGAGCTCTCTCTGTGAACCATTTGTTTCATCAAACCGCACGTCCACGGTTTCGACGACTTTGTAGAGATAGAGGTTGAAGACTCTGTAGGAGTGCGAGTCCTTTCCGTAACCCAGCATGAAGCCTTCGTGAGCTTTTGGTGCAAATTTTGACTTGTGATGTGGATCCTTGATCCAGCACCTAGCTCCAAAAACTCTGAAGTAGCTGACATTTGGCTTCTTGCCAGTGAGGAGTTCGTAAGAGGTCTTCTTTAGAAGCTTGTGAAGATAAACACGGTTGATGATGTGACATGCAGTGTCAATAGCTTCAGGCCAGAACTTTCTTGGTGTTTTGTATTCATCGAGCATCGTACGAGCCATCTCAATGAGGGTTCTGTTCTTGCGCTCTACGATGCCATTTTGCTGAGGTGTATGGAGCAGAGAACTCATGAGTTATTCCCATTGTATCCAAGTAAAGATCAAGGCCGGTATTTTTGAACTCAGTGCCATTGTCACTTCTTATATGCTTGATCTTGACGCCATAGTTGTTCATGGCACGGTTGGCGAAACGTCTGAAAACATCTTGCACTTCAGTCTTGAAGAGAATAATGTGCACCCATGTATATCTTGAGTAATCATCAACAATGACGAAGCCATATAGACAGGCAGTTGTTGTGAGAGTGGAGTAGTGGGTGGGGCCAAACAAGTCCATATGTAACAGCTCGAAGGGTTGAGTCGTAGTCATGAGTGTCTTCGAAGGATGCTTGGCCCTTGTCATCTTTCCAGCCTTGCATGAACCACACAGATGATCCTTCTTGAACTTAACGTCCTCGATGCCAATGACATGCTTCTTCGAGAGAGAGTGTGCAAGTTCCTCATGCCAGCATGCCCCATCCTCCGATGCCATAGCCAGCATTCTGAAGCTTTTGTCAGAATACAAACTGCCAGCTGTGGACCTGCTGAGAAATCTACCATATACAGATCATCTTTTCTATAGCCTTCAAAGACTAGAGATTTGTCAGATTCCATTAGTACCAGGCAACGATATTTTCCAAAGATCACAACCATGTTCAAGTCGCATAGCATGGAAACAGGCATTAAGTTGAATCCAAGGGATTCAACAAGCATAACTTTATCCATGTGTTGATCCTTTGAGATTGCAACTCTACCTCGACCCAATACCTTACTTTTACCAGTGTCAGCAAATGTGATGTGACTTTTGTCAGAAGGACGAAGAGTTGAGTCCATTAGAAGACTTTGATCACCAGTCATGTGGTTAGTGCATCCACTGTCAATAATCCATTCTGAAACACGAGGTGTCATACCCTACAGAACAGTTAGGAGGATAGGCTTCACCAAGAATATTGTGAAGCCTAAACATTTGACGGGCAAGAGGATTATTGAAGCTCAGATCAAGATTAAGACTGATAGGATGAATGGCAAACGATTCAGGACAAAATACATAGTGAGACCATTTGGGCATTTGATCTTGCGCCCTACAAGATGTTTTAGGTCCCCAGCAATAGAATCAGACGCCTTTGATTTTAGGCAGGAGACCTTTCCCTGCATAAGAGAGTTAATCACTACTAGGAAAAGGGCTATAGATGGAAATGACACTAATGGCGCACCGGAAAGATGGTGCGCCATTAGTATATACTAATGGCGCACCGCCATACGATGCGCCATTAGAGTCTAAACTACTGATGGCGCACCATGCTTTGGGTGCGCCATTAGTACCAAAATTTTTTTAACTAGTGCGCTTGTCCAAACATACTAATGGCGCATCCTGCCCGAAAAGCGCCATTAGTAGTTGTAACTACTAATGGCGCACTGTGGTGTGGGTGCGCCATTAGTACCAAATTTTTTTTAAACTAGTGCGCCTGTTCAAACATACTAATGGCGCACCCACACCTGGTGCGCCATTAGTAGTTGTAACTACTAATGGGGCACCAACGTGTGGGTGCGCCATTAGTACAGAAACTTTTTTTTTTGAACTAGTGCGCCTGTCCAAACATACTAATGGCGCATCCTGCCCGAGTGCGCCATTAGTAGTTGTAACTACTATTGGCGCACCAGGGTGTGGGTGCACCATTAGTACCAAAAAAAATTTTTACACTAGTGCGCCTGTCCAAACATACTAATGGCGCACCCACACCTCGGTGCGCCATTAGTAGTTGTAACTACTAATGGCGCACCAGTGTGTGGGTGCGCCATTAGTATAGAAACTTTTTTGAACTAGTGCGCCTGTTCAAACATACTAATGGCGCATCCTGCTTAGGTGCGCCATTAGTAGTGGTATTACTAATGGCGCACCATGCAAGGTGCGCCATTAGTAAGTGGGCAGCAACTAGATACTTGGGACAGCCTCTCTTACCCACACACTCACTTTCTCCCCACTTCATTCTCTCCACCTCCTCCTTGTCTCGGGTGCCTCCTCTTTTTCACCTCATTTCCACCATAGATTCATTCAAATTAAGTGGTTAAATTACCTTGTTTTAATAGGTAAGTAAGGGGAAGCTATATTTAGGTTGTTCTCCTTACAACAATGTGCACATGCACTTTTTACGGCCTGCTAGCTAGATCTATGTATGTTCGTGGTGTTGCATATGTTTGTGGTGTTTGCATATGTGTTTGTGTTTGGAGGTGTACCGGTATTTGAAATGCGATAGTTGCCAATATTTTGCCGGAATGTTGATTCATTTCCGTTTCGGCGAGAATTTTGGCATTAAGCATCCCTTTGGTCCTATTTTTAGGAAAGTCATGCCAAATTTTTTCTTGGTTCTAAAATATCATTTTGCTCTACCCTTGAGCGACCATGGTCCGCACGATGACCGAAGGCATCGTGAATAGGTTTTTGAGGTCCGCGAAGGCCGAGATGCTTCAAAAGAACGAGACGGAGATAAGATGTCCGTGTCGAAGATGCAAGCTGAAGAGCCTTATTGCGGACCCGGATTCCGGGCAGGTGCGGGACCACCTGCTGTTGCGTGGTTTCATGGATGGCTATCGGTGGCAAGGTGATGAAGATGACTACGAAGTCGTCCATGCGGGCGGGCAAGAAATGAGGAAGGGCAGCAAGACAACCACCGCGGCTCGGGCGGGCGAGAAGACGAAGAATCCCTCAGCGATGATCACGATCGTGATGCCGCATACAGTCATCATGTAGAATATGCAGGACATGATGATGAGGAAGATGCCGGAGCAGGCGACGGGCATGATCATGAAGATGATGATGCCGGAGGCGAGCGATTTACGCTGGACCATCGATGGGCTGGGTGCAGGACCCTCATATTCAAGAGCTGCTTCTCAAGCGCACGGATAACGCAAGAGCTGCCGCCCGAGAGAAAGCCAAGATGGATCAACTTGAGTTAGACGCGGTTACTCCATTGTATGAAGGATGCAGGCCCGAGGATACCCTTTGAAAGTAACGCTCATGGCCACGGAGATGAAGGTAAAACACAAAATGACCGACGCATGCTTCGACGAGAACATGTCATTCGCACGAACGTCTTCCCAAGGGGAACAAGTGCCCGACCAGTTTGGAGGAGGCGAAGAAAATCGTGTGTCCTCTGGATTTACCGCACGTGAAATACCATGTGTGCATGAACAATTGCATCATTTATCGGGACGAGCACGCTGGAGTCTACCATATGTCCAAAGCGGCGCCACTCGATACAAGAAGAGGAAGAAAGCTCCTCGAAAAGTGGTGTGGTACTTTCCGATCACTCCTCGTCTGCAGCGCTTATTTCATGGACCCTAAGGTAGCAAAGCTCCTGCGTTGGCACGCCGGATAGGGAGGAGAAGAAGCGGGAAGATGACGCAAATGATCCGGAGATAGATAAAAAGACAAGATGCTGAGTCACCCTAAGGATGCGAGCCGCTGGCAAGCGTTGAACTTCAAGACTCGGAATTTGGGAACGATCCAAGGAACATCGTGCTGGGCGCGAGCACCGATGGAGTCAATCCGCTTGGCAGCCGAGAAGCACACATAGCACCTGGCCTGCTTGTGTGGATGTACAATCTTCCCCTGGTTGTGCATGAAGAGGAAGTATATTCACATGAGTATGCTAATTGAAGGGCCGAAACAACCAGGAACGACATCAATCTGTATCTGGGGCTGCTGAAAGAGGAGCTAGACACGCTGTGGAAAACGCCAGCCAATACGTGGGACGCCGCAGAGAAAGAATATTTCCCTATGAGAGCCGCACTGCTCACAACGGTGCACGACTATCTCGGTTACGGATATGTCGCGGGGCAGGTGGTCCACGGATTTTCTGGATGCGTCAGGTGCATGGATGACACAACGTATCGCCAGCTAGATAGAGATCCCGGGTCTTCGAAAACCGTGTTCATGGGACATCGAAGGTGGCTTCGCGACGATGACCCGTGGAGGAAACGCAAGGATCTGTTCGATGGTGAAACCGAACTCCGAAAACGCCTGCACGAGGAGCGGCGAGGAAATAGACAAGCTGTTGGAAAATTGGAAAGACTGCGCCTTGCCGAAAGAAGCAAAAGGCGCCAGAGCCGGAAAGAAGCGAAGGCGCCAGAGCCGCTGTTGAAGGTATGGAAAACGAGGTCTGCTTTTCCGGGACTTGCCGTCTTGGAAGATCCACCGTGTGCCTCACAGCCTTGATGTCATGCATATCACGAAGAACGTGTGCGAGAGTCCGCTTGGTACCCTGCTCAACATGCCGTAGAGGACCAAAGATGGGCCGAAAGCAAGGGCGGACTTGAAATCAATGGGCATCGTGCAGGAGCTTCACGCTATATATGATGATGATGATGATGATGATGATGATGATGATGATGATGATGATGATGATGATGATGAGGCGAAGCAGACACGTAAAGTCGTTGCAAAGGCAAAAAGGCCAGGAAGACCGGAAATGACTACCCTCCGCGTGCTTCACTCTAAGTCGAGGAGATCGAGCAGTTTTTCACCTGCCTCCTAGGAGTAAAACTTCCTTACTGATTACGCTGGGAAGATAAGCAGATACCTAGACCCAGCTAAGCAGAAGTTCATTGGGATGAAGTCTCACGACTGTCACGTGCTGATGACGCAGATACTTCTAGTTGCAATCCGTGGGATCATGGACGCGCACGTCCGTGAAACGCTATTTGGCCTATGCAACTTCTTCGACGTCATCTCTCGGAAGTCGATTGGCGTGAGGCAACTCAGAAGGCTACAGGAAGAGATCGTGGTGATACTATGCGAGCTTGAGATGTACTTCCGCCCGCATTCTTCGACGTTATGGTGCATCTGCTGGTCCATATAGTGGAGGATATCATCCAACTCGGGCCGACGTTCCTGCACAGCATGATGCCATTCGAAAGGATGAATGGTGTCATCAAAGGATACGTTCGCAACATGTCACGCCCGTAAGGAAGCATAGCTGTGGGCTTTTCAATCAAGAGTGCATCTCCTACTGCACGTAATTATCTAGGCATCGAGAACCCCGCTGGTCTGCCCGTCAACAGGCACCTCGGCAGGCTCGATGGATGGGGTCACCGTGAGGGTCGCCGCGAAATGCATGTCGACTTAGAGGGTCGACTCGCCGATTTTGAAAGAGCAAACCTAGTCGCGCTACAACACATAGACGTGGTCGATCCTTGGGTGGTAGAGCACAAAACCTTTATTAAAAAGACGTACAATGACCGAGGCCAACAGAGGATAGACGGAGATACACTCAAAGAGCACAACTCATGTTTCACGCGTTGGTTCAAGCATAAACTTCGTCGCATCTTTACATGAGGATTCTTCCGCGGAAGAACAACTCATATTCGCCTTTGTCACAGGCGCCGAAAGCACAACCTGATGACCTATGAGGCGTACGATATCAACGGCTACACATTCTACACCGAGGCCAAGGACATGAAGAGCGATGGTTATCAGAACTCCGGGGTAACGATGGAATCCTACACCGGTAACAGCAAGCGGCCCCTCCGTCCACTGCACGCCCGCCGTTGGCGGTGCCTCTACATTAGCCGAGCTCGACGCCATCATCACGGTAACTAATTAAGCCTCTCTCGGCCGAGGACTTCATCTCCTTGCCTTTGATCGGGCATCCCCGACGCCCTACATGTTTTCGCAAGAGGGCGCCGCCGACGCTCCGCGGCACTCTCCTCCACTTCGTGAACAACGAGTTGGTCGATGTCGCCAAGGGCAAAATTGTTCAACCGGGCAACCCCTTGTTCCACGGTATCCAGATGCCACCCAACTTGTTTAGGGTTCAACTGGTTCGGGTGCTGCCAGGCTGCGACGACTTGTTACCTCCGAATCGACCCGTCGGGGCCGACGATGATGACGTGATGACCCTCGGCCGCCGCTGAGCTGGCCCCTGCTTTGGCCGAAGAGCCAGATTCGTTTGGGGGCGGGGACACCACCCCAAAGACAACACCGATCGTGCGGCGCCAAGTCGGCCCCATGGCAAGACCGCCAGAACGGTGCCGGCATCCCTATGCCATCGATCCAAACATGCATATGGCACAGGATCGTAATGACGACGACGACTATGATACATTTGGCAACGCCGATCAAGATTTTGCCGAGCATGGGTACGATGGCGACTTCATGGGGCCTCCTTCTCAAGAACCAAACCCAACAAAAGACGTGTGCGATCTAGCTCGTACCGCGGAGAAGCCAAGTTGCAACAGCGCCGTCCTGCTGCTCAGCTCTCAGAGACGCCTCCAGCTGCCGACTTCACCGAGCCTCAGATAGGCGAGGTGCAAAATATTATCAGCCCCAACACACTCAAGAAGGCGGTCTGTGAGCAAAACTCGGTCCCATTACAGGAGAAGAAGAAGGCACGCAAAAGAAAGACTAAGAAGGGTGCGAGCCAGCCGGCACCGAGTACGATCCGTGCTCATGACGGGCCACCTTCACCGCAGGATATCTCGAGGAGGGTGCATGTGGCGGGTAGGGCGATGCTACCGACAAATATGCTCAATGCTGCAACCGGTGCTATGCGGAGTCTGCATGACAGTGTTCTTTCTTTGGAGAAGCGGCGTCTCGTGGAGAAGGATGTGGCATACCGGTTTTCGCGGTCAAGGTGCCAGAGGGCAAGGGCTTTGTGGATAACTCCATCGGGCGTACGATCGTCCTGCGTTTTGATGACATCCACGCTATGTTGAACCTTCATCCGCTGCACTACACCTTCGTTCGGCTATCGGATCATTCGCGACAAGACCCCGGACATCGTGATAGTCGACCCCTTCTACATGCGTGCCCAGATCTTGGGCAGCGCTGGGGACCGGCAAGTCGCGAAGTTCTTACCTCAAGGCGCCATTCGGCAAACCAAGAAAAGGATAACTTCCTCGTGCCTTACTTTCCCGAGTAAGTCCTCCCTCAACCGCCCGTAACATATGAATTCTTACATTTCGATCGTTTTCTTTTAACATTCCGTGTTTTCGCAGTGACACACGTTGCACGCTCATCCTCCTAAGCCCTAAATATTCCATGGCCACGTATTTCGACCCGGACCGTCAAGAGAACGTAGACTACACAAATGTCAAGAAGGTTCTTGATGATGTTCTCCTGCCACGCCAAATCTGGAGGCACCTTCACCAGGCCTATTCGTAGCACGGCAAGCACGTGTTCTCCCACAATACGATGTTCTGCTGCGTCAAGCAGTCGCCTGGCGGTCAGAAGGGTGCCTACTACGCCATCCATCACATGCGGGCGATCGTACGGGACCATCATCAACTTCTGCTACCGAGTAAACTCCAAGATTGGGCCGCGAGCGTGTCGGCAATCCAAGACGCGGACATCAGACAAGAATTCTTTTGCATCCAGTCGGAGTTTGCGGAAATCATCCATCAAGATGTCCTTCGTACCTCGGGGCAGTTCTACCGTAAATCAACCGTCCAACAAAGGACATCGACACAATGCTACAAATGCAGGATGACAACGCCTGCTCTTTCATGACTCCCACGATAGACGGCGGCTTCATCCACGCCCGTCCCTTGAGTCGAGTTGTCTAGTTCTGAAACATCGATTGGGTCATGTTGTAATTAAACTTTAATGAACTTGTAGTATGTCTCTTTGGTTTCGAGAGTCGCTCAACTTAGATGTAATCGATGCTATTAATGTCTTGCTTTTCTCTTCCGATCGCTCTGTTGCATACTTATATATTGCTTATGTATTGTCTCGTGAATTGGTACTAACGTTTCGCTTGGCTAGTGCATAGCGATGCCGACGTATGTCGTGGTACAAGGGTAAGGTTCCCGGAGTCTCACGATGACTGGAGGAGTGTCGGAGACAGGTTCACCGATTCAGCGGTAACAGTTACAAAGGGTACACCACTAGGGCCGAGGCCGAATCTAGATACGCCCGCTATCTAGCGGGAGAGGGGAGGAGCGTTGGAGGAACCAGATGAAGACGAAGTTTCATCGTGATGATGCTCATCGTGATGACCGCAACTCTCTTCTATGTGATGGTAGTTTAGATGATCGATATCGACTTGTAATGCGAAGATAAACTCGCTACTCGCGGTCTCGAGACTTGTAATATAATGTTCTATCTTTGTTCGGTCTTTTCAATTCGGAGACTAATATGATGAATTGTATTCGGAGACTAATATGATGAATTGTATTCAAGGACTAATCTTCTATTGTATTTGATGAATCTATTGTTGATGTGTGCTGTCTATATTTTGTCAAATTATACATTTTGTAACCTGTGCAAAAACAGAAAATAAAAAATAAAAAAACCTAATATTCATACTAATGGCGCATCACATGACAAAGTGCGCCATTAGTATGATACTGCATACTAATGGCGCATCACAGGAAGTGCGCCATTAGTATGCTGCGATTACTAATGGCGATCCGGAGGTGGTGCGCCATTAGTATGCCAAAGCACTGGTATACATGCTTACAGGAGGCATACTAATGGCGCACCAGGTGGTGCGCCATTAGTATACCAGATACTAATGGCGCACCAGGTGGTGCGCCATTAGTATACCAGATACTAATGGCGCACCAGGTGGTGTGCCATTAGTATACCAGATACTAATGGTGCACCAGGTGGTGCGCCATTATTAAAAATTACTAATGGCGTGCTGTCAATGGCGCACCTCTGATGCGCCATTAATGTCCATATTAGGTGCGCCATTAGTAGTGGTATTTCTAGTAGTGAATTCTTCTTAACCACCCACATCTTTAGGGGTGGCTTAGAAGCAATGAGTCTAAGTGCAGCATCTGAGAACTTCGGCTGTGGAGCCCTAGAAAATAGCCTTGCAGGAGATGAATGATACTCATGTGAATAAGCAGAAAAGTTATTAGTTCTATGAACATAGCGGTTTGAAGACACACGCTCATATTCATAGGTTTGAGTACGGTTTCCCTGCAAAACATTGGCGTTAGGGTGACTCAGGTGAGTCCTCTGTCTGTATGAAGCCTTTGGTCCATATGATGCCTTAGGTCTGGGGTTTATCTTCTTCCCAGGTGGTGTCATGATGACATTCACTGGAAGATTCTCAAGACATCTTTTGGGAACCCAGATCTTCTTCATAGGTGGTCCATTCCTGCAGTTAGTACCAATATGCCTGGCAAACACTTCACCATTCTGATTTTTCAACAGCTTATAGTTTGCATCAAAGGATTCATCAATGATAATAGGGTTAGCACAGGTAAAGCCAGATAAGGCGGATGGATCAACTGAAGGTCCCTTTGCAGCAACCCATGTGGTTTTGGGATACTGCTCAGGCTTCCAGTAGGAACCATCAACATTCATTTTCCTCTCGAACCCAACACCCTCTTTCCTAGGGTTTCGGTTCAGAATCTGCTTTTTGAGGACATCACAATGTGTTTGATGCCCTTTGAGGCTTTTGTACATCCCTGTTTCAAGCAATGTCTTCAACCTAGCGTTTTCATCAGCAATGGCAGTGGTAGCCTTCGCAGAGGGGTTAGTTACCACATCAACAGTTGAAGATATTGTAGCAGCAGCAGTAGTAGAACATTCAGCAACAGAAGTAGCATTATCATGCTCAAGACATTTTATACATGGTGGTTCGAATCCATCCTGAGCGGGACTGATCTGTTGGGCGCGTAGTGACATATTCTCCTTTTGAACATCTTCATGAGCCGCTCTCAATTTCTCAAGTTCTTGCTTCCTTTGAAGATAATCATAGGAAAGCTTCTCGTGAGTAGTTGAGAGCGTTTCATGATGACTTTCAAGTTCTTTGTACTTAACATGAAGATTTTTGATATCTTCAATTAAGGACTGAGACTTTGTCATTTCAGCGTCCAACAGGTCATCGCTTTTGTCTAGCAGTTTTTGAATATGTTCCAGAGCCTTTTGCTGTTCAGTTGCAATTTTAGCAAGTGTTTTGTAGCTAGGTTTAGATTCACAATCAGAGTCATCTTCACTAGAGGTTTGGAAGTAAGCATCGCGCGAGTTTACCTTGGCACCACGTGCCATGAAGCTGTAGGTGCGAGCAGAGTCATCCTTATCAACAGCTTTAGTGTTGGTTGCGGAGTCATTGTCTTCAGTGTTGAAGATGGACTTGGCAACATAGGCTGTGGCAAGAGCCAGACTTGCAACGCCCGGGTCGGACTCCTCCTCAGACTCCACCTCCGCCTCCTCAGAAGCAGACTCCTCCTCTGAATCCATCTCCCTGCCAACAAACGCACGTGCCTTGCCTGATGAACCTTTCTTGTATGAAGAAGACTTTGACGAAGACCTTGAAGAAGACTTTGAGGATTTCTTCTTCTTCTTCTTGTCATCAGAATCTGATTCCTTGCTCTTCTTCTTTTTCTTGGTTTCATTGTCCCACTGAGGGCACTCAGAGATGTAGTGACCAGGTTTCTTGCACTTGTGGCAGGTTCTTTTCTTGTGATCAGAATTGGAAGCTTCATCATTTCTGGATCTTGACAATTTTCTGAAGCCTTTCTTCTTGGTGAATTTCTGAAACTTCTTCACAAGCATAGCAAGTTCTTTCCCAATTACTTCAGGATCATCAGAACAGCTGTCAGACTCTTCTTCAGACGAAGACACAACCTTTGCCTTCAAAGCGCGAGTTCGGCCATAGTTGGGACCATAGATGTCTCTTTTCTCAGATAGCTGGAATTCATGAGTGTTGAGCCTCTCAAGTATGTCAGACGGATCGAGAGTCTTGAAGTCAGGGCGCTCTTGTATCATCAGGGCAAGGATATCAAATGAGCTGTCAAGTGATCTCAGGAGCGTCTTGACGATCTCATGCTTGGTAATGTCAGTGGCGCCAAGTGCTCTGAGCTCATTTGTGATATCAGTGAGGCGATCAAATGTGTGCTGAACATTTTCATTGTCATTTCGCTTGAAGCGGTTGAAGAGGTTGCGAAGAACACTGATTCTCTGGTCTCTTTGAGTGGAGACGCCTTCATTGACCTTAGAGAGCCAGTCCCAGACTAGCTTCGAGGTTTCCAAAGCACTCACGCGGTTGTACTGTCCTTTGTTCAGATGACCGCAGATGATGTTCTTCGCAGTTGAATCTAATTGAATGAACTTCTTCACATTAGTGGGGGTGATGCCTTCACCAGCCTTGGGAATGCCGTTCCTGACGACATACCATAGATCAACATCAATGGCTTCAAGATGCATGCGCATCTTATTCTTCCAGTAGGGATATTCAATGCCATCGAAGACAGGGCACGCAGTGGAGACTTTGATTATCCTGCAGTCGACATAGGTAAAACTCCAGGTGGTTAAACCGAATCACACAGAACAAGGGAGTACCTTGCTCTGATACCAATTGAAAGTGCTAGTAATCGACTAGAGGGGGGGTGAATAGGCGATTTTAACGAAAGTCTTCAAAACATGGAAGTTTCAAAGACAAACAATAGAAATGAACCTATTGAGATGCAGCGGAAGGTAAACTACACACAGCAAGCCATAGTCAAGTATGTAATGAAGTGAAAACACAAGGACTAATAGCAGCTAGGTAGTAAGGATCAGGATGGAAGATAGTATGAAGCCAGAAAAAATAGTAGTTAAGCAATAAATTCAAACAGACATGACGAACAGGCAATGACTTCCCGAAGACAAACTCTTAGTAAAGAGAGGGAGAGGATAGAACCGGTCACTTGTTGAAGACACAGGATTTGTTGGACCAGTTCCCAGCTTCTGTGACAATCGTGACGTCTGGGTTTGGGAGGCTGAGATTCAACTCAGAAGACCGCGTCTTCACCTTATTCCCCTTGAGCTAAGGACACACAGTCCTCGCCCAATCACTCTAGTAAGTCTTCAAGGTAGACTTCCAAACCTTCACAGACTTCGTTCACCGGCAATCCACAATGACTCTTGGATGCTCAGAACGCGACGCCTAACCGGCTGGAGGATTCACAGTCCTCAAGTGTAATAAGTCTTCAGGTCACACAGACAGAAAGACTTCAGTGATGCCTAACACTCTTTGGCTCTGTGTGTTTGGGCTTGGTCCTTGCAAGGATTTCTCTCTCAAAGGCTTCGAGGTGGGTTGCTCTCAAACGACAAAAGCCGTGCACTAACTCTGAGCAGCCACCAATTTATGGTGTAGGGGGTGGGCTATTTATAGCCACAGGGCAACCCGACCTGATTTGTCCGAAATGACCCTGGGTCACTAAGGAACTGACACGTGTTCCAACGGTCAGATTTCAAACACACACGGCAACTTTACTTGGGCTACAAGCTAAGCTGACTCATCCGGCTCTGGATAAGATTTGCTCTCATTGTCTTCGCTTGAAGACATAGGATTTGGTTGAGCATCACTTCAGTCACTCTAACTGTGTTCACTTGGACCCCACTTAACAGTACGGTGGTTCCTATGACTCAACAAACAAGAACAGGAAACAACGAAACAACTAAGTCTTCGCGCTCCATAGTCTTCACTAAATGTCTTCTCATGTCATAGTCTTCAATGTGAATATCTTCACATACCACCATTGTCTTCAATGTCTTCATACATTTTTAGGGGTCATCTCCGGTAGGTAAACCGAATCAATGAGGGACACTACCTGTGTTATCCTGCAATTCTCACAAACACATTAGTCCCTCAACCAAATTTGTCGTCAATACTCCAAAACCAACTAGGGGTGGCACTTACAGAATCACTTGCTACTTGCGAACCGTGCCTCATGGGCAAGATGACTAAAACACCGTTCTCCGGTACAATGGAGAGAGCAACAGATTTGTTGGAAATCATACATACAGATGTATGTGGTCCGATGAATATTGAGGCTTGTGGCGGATATCGTTATTTTCTCACATTCACAGATGATTTAAGCAGATATGGGTATATCTACTTAATGAAACATAAGTCTGAAACGTTTGAAAAGTTCAAAGAATTTCAGAGTGAAGTTGAAAATCATCGTAACAAGAAAATAAAGTTTCTACAATATGATCGTGGAGGAGAATATTTGAGTTACGAGTTTGGTGTACATTTGAAACAATGCGGAATAGTTTTGCAACTCACGCCACCCGGAACACCACAGCGTAATAGTGTGTCCGAACGTCGTAATCGTACTTTACTAGATATGGTGCGATCTATGATGTCTCTTACTGATTTACCGCTATCGTTTTGGGGTTATGCTTTAGAGACGGCTGCATTCACGTTAAATAGGGCACCATCGAAATCCCGTGAGACGACGCCTTATGAACTGTGGTTTGGCAAGAAACCAAAGTTGTCGTTTCTTAAAGTTTGGGGCTGCGATGCTTATGTGAAAAAGCTTCAACCTGATAAGCTCGAACCCAAATCGGAGAAATGTGTCTTCATAGGATACCCAAAGGAGACAATTGGGTACACCTTCTATCACAGATCCGAAGGCAAGACTTTTGTTGGTGAATTCGGAAACTTTCTAGAGAAAGAGTTTCTCTCGAAAGAAGTGAGTGGGAGGAAGGTAGAACTTGATGAGATAACTGTATCTACTCCCTTATTGGAAAGTAGTACATCATAGAAACCGGTTTCTGTGACACCTACACCAATTAGTGAGGAAGCTCATGATGATGATCATGAAACTTCAGATCAAGTTACTACCGAACCTCGTAGATCAACCAGAGTAAGATCCGCACCAGAGTGGTACGGTAATCCTATTCTGGAAGTCATGTTATTGGATCATGATGAACCTACGAACTATGAAGAAGCGATGGTGAGCCTAGATCCCGCAAAATGGCTTGAAGCCATGAAATCTGAGATGGGATCCATGTATTAGAACAAAGTGTGGACTTTGGTTGACTTGTCCGATGATCGGCAAGCAATTGAGAATAAATGGATCTTCAAGAAGAAGACTGACGCTGACGGTTATGTTACTGTCTACAAAGCTCGACTTGTTGCAAAAGGTTTTCGACAAGTTCAAGGGATTGACTACGATGAGACTTTCTCACCAGTAGCGATGCTTAAGTCTATCCGAATCATGTTAGCAATTGCCGCATTTTATGATTATGAAATCTGGCAGATGGATGTCAAAACTGCATTCCTGAATGGATTTCTGGAAGAAGAGTTGTATATGATGCAACCAGATGGTTTTGTCGATCCAAAGGGAGCTAACAAAGTGTGCAAGCTCCAGCGATCCATTTATGGACTGGTGCAAGCCTCTCGGAGTTGGAATAAACGCTTTGATAGTGTGATCAAAGCATTTGGTTTTATAGGACTTTTGGAGAAGCTTGTATTTACAAGAAAGTGAGTGGGAGCTCTGTAGCATTTCTGATATTATATGTGGATGACATATTGCTGATTGGAAATGATATAGAATTTCTGGATAGCATAAAGGGATACTTCAATAAGAGTTTTTCAATGAAGGACCTCGGTGAAGCTGCTTATATATTGGGCATTAAGATCTATAGAGATAGATCAAAACGCTTAATAGGACTTTCACAAAGCACATACCTTGATAAAGTTTTGAAGAAGTTATAAATGGATCAGGCTAAGAAAGGGTTCTTGCCTGTGCTACAAGGTGTGAAGTTGAGTAAGACTCAATGCCCGACCACTGCAGAGGATAGAGAGAAAATGAAAGATGTTCCCTATGCTTTGGCCATAGGCTCTGTCGGTGTACAAAAAGAGGGGTACACTTTTTTGTACCCCTATAATTGTGCACGGTCAGTTCGAGCCACGGGCACCACCACACTGGGCACGGCAAGGGGGGTGAGCCAAGGTAGGATCGGAGCTCAAGAGAAGTAGATCGACTCCAAGACCAAGGCCAAGACCAAGGCCGCAAAGAGCAAAGGGGACAAAGCAGACTCCCCCGGCAAGAGCCTTGCCGGGGTGCAGTTCTAGTAAACCCGGCAAGGCCCTTGCCGGGGCAATTCGCCTCGCACCTACGGGGCGAGTCACCCTTGAGTCCACTGCGCCTATGAGGCGAGGATTCGGGAGGCGTCCCCGTGGTGGTATGCAGATCTTTGTGAAGACATACAAGACCAGATGCGCGCCAAGGAGATGGCGACCCTTGGCGGGATCCCAGCCAAGGAAGACCAAAAGGCCCCCGGCAAGTACCTTGCCGGGGATGACAGTGAGTGCCCCGGCAAGACCCCTTGTCGGTGCCTCGGCAAGGCCCTCGCCAGAGGCGCCAACAGGGCCACTCCAACCGAGCCCCCGCGGCCGTTCACATGCAGCCGCCGACCCAACCAGCTGGGCTGGCACCTGCGTGGCAGCATGGGACCCTCGCGAAGACCCAACATCGCGCCACCTCAGCTGCCTGTCCGCCTACGTGGCACCACGGGCACCGCTGGCCAGGGCGCGTGTCAACACAAGAAGGAGCGGCGACGGACGGGACGGGCCTCGCCCCCGTCCCCGTTACGAGAGGAGGACACCTAGCCAGTGCATTTAATGTGTCTTGTCCCGTAATGCCAGGGATAACCTCGCCATGTCCTCTACGTTTCCACCTCCTGTGTGCCACTGTGGCAGCCCCTTTACCTATAAAAGGAGGCCCAAGGTGACCAGGGGAGAGATTCGGCTTTTTGGAGCTCCTCACGCCCCATAGCTAGTTCAAGAACACTGATATACAAACCACAAAGACAGGAGTAGGGTTTTACGCATCCTTGCGGCCCGAACCTGGGTAAAGGAACGGCGTGCTATCTGTTGGATCCGCTCTTTTCACAACACCGCACCCCCCAACCGCAGCAAAAGGGATCCTTGCGGTCCCATAGGTGTCGTTTCCACCGACATCTTTGGCGCGCCAGGTAGGGGATCATTGCTGTTGTGAGAGTCAGCTTTAGCAGTTAGTTCGACGCTTCTTCACCATCATGGCGCCCAAGAAGAAGGCGACGGCGACGGTCGGCTCGTAGGAAGCCAGGCCGCCCGTCCCGACGCGAGCGAGCAACAGACCGGTCGCTGAGAGGACCCGGGGGGCTGCTCACGAACTCCCACACCTTCATAGCAGCCGGAGTTTGGGAGGGGGCGATGATGGTGCAGGACCTCCCAGGGTCACCGCCGCCCTGCCCGAAGGCGACGCGAGGGCCTCCAAGACTCCCACACCGGCGCCGACGGCGCGCTCCTCTCAGGCGGCGCGCGACGAACGGCGTGATCGCACAGAAGATCCCGGGCGTCGCCGCGGGAAGAGCCCCGAGCGCCACTCCCGGGACGCACAGGACCTGCCCGCTCGCCAAGGCGCTGGTGAGAGTGGCATGCGACCGCGGGAACGTGATAGAGCTCCTTCTGGCATGGCCAGAAGTCGCAGCGCATCGCGGTCCGCGTAGGTTTCGCTGCCACCAACGCCAGCGGAGGCCCTGGCGCGCGCGCAGTTGCTCCTCGACTTTCCTCCTACCACGGGGAAACTCGACGAATGGAGGGCCACCATCCGAAGCCTTGTCGCTGCGGCCAATAAAGACGAACCAAGTCCAGCGGGGCCCCTGGGCCAGCGCTCCGATGGAGCCCCGCGCCCCAGCGGCGGGAGGGTCGGTGGCGCCGCGACTACGATGCATTCGCCCCCTCCTCGCCCGGAGCCGCGGGCGCCAGCTCACCGCAGCGCGGCGAGCGATGACGTCTCCATAGCATCGTCTGATCCGCGGACCCGCTGTGACCAGCGCCAAGTTCTTCGGGAACGAGAGCATGAAGACGCTAGAACTACTATCGAGCGCCGGCGTGGAGCGCGCCACCAGTCTGACAAGCGAGCAGGGCCTGCTGTGGACCACCCAGCCCTGGGGAGCCCTGGGGGCCTACCTTACGAGGTAGGCTGCCCGACTTTCACCCGTGAGCTGCGGCAGTTCCAGTGACCCACTCACCGCACCTTCAAACCTGACATCGGCGAGAAGTACAACGGCAAGACCCACCCGTCTGAGTTCCTCAGCATCTACACCATCGCGATGCAAGCTGCTGGAGCACGTGATGATAAGGTGCTTGCGAATTACTTTCCATTGGCTCTTAAGCCCAACGCCATGTCATGGTTGATGCACTTGCCGGTAGACTCTATTTCTTCCTGGTCGGATTTGTGCCATGGGTTTGTTGGCGCCTTTACTGGAGGTCACCAGGCCCATGGCAGGCGAGCGACCTGCACATCATCCCCCAGAAAGAAGGCGAGAGTTTGCTCAAGTATATACAGAGGTTCAGCCGGGTATAGTACAATATCCCTGATGTTCATCCTGCCGCCGTTATCAGCGCGTTCCATCAGAACATGCGCAACCGCAAGATGAGGGAAGAGCTGGCGATGAACAAGGTAAAGGATGTGGCGGAACTCTATGTTCTTGCCGACAGATGTGCCCGGGCTGAAGAGGGGAGGAAGTACCCCGGCGAAGACGCCGGCGTGGAAACCGACTCTTCAGACGAGGATGCTGCCGCCCCGGCGAAGAAAGGCCGGCGCCGCAACCGGAAGCACAAAGGAAAGGTCGTGCTTTCCGTCGAGGGATCCGGTGACACCGGCTCCGCCAAGAAAACCAAGGCAGATGACCCCGGCAAGGAGATTGCCGGGTGTGTCGCCTACCGGGCCTTGGCGGCGGTCGAGAAACCAGGAAGCTCCGACAAGCGATACTGCAAGATCCATCGCACCAAAGGCCATGATCTCCAAAACTGCCGACAGGTTGAGCTCCTTGCCGAAAAGCAGAGGGCTGAATATGAGAGGCGGGACAAGGAGAAGGGCCAGGATGGTGCTGAGGGGTCTGGCAAGAAGCGTGACGGCCAGGCGGGCCGTCGCGGCAAAGACAAGCAACAAGAGAGGCCCGCTCGGGGCCGTACAAGAAACCAAAAGATGATGATCACGAGGAAGACGATGAGTCTGACGACCAAGAGTTTCAGAAAGCAACAGAGGCCATGTGCGTCGATGGCGGCGCCTCGCTGCATTCTTCTCACCGCCAGCTTAAACAGTGGGCGCGTGAGATTACAGCGGCGGAGCCGTCGTTGGGCGTCCGGAGGCCGTTGAAGTGGTCCGGCACACCTATCATCTTCGACACTGAGGATCACCCTGACCGCGTCACTGCGGTTGGGTGTTTGCCGTTGTTGGTTTCGCCGACAATACGCAACCTCAAGGTGACGAAGATGCTAGTAGATGGCGAGGCCGGTCTGAACCTACTCTCGCCCACCGTGATCGAGAAGCTGCAGATTCCTGATGGAGACCTCGAGGAAACGAGCACGTTTCAGGGGGTCAACCCAGGAAGGAGTCAACCAAAGGGGAAGGTCACGCTGCCCGTGACCTTTGGGAGTGATCTGAACTACAGGACGGAAAGGATTGTGTTTGATGTTGCCAAGATCCCCTTGCCCTACAACGGGATCCTTGGCCGCCCAGCGCTGGCCAAGTTCATGGCGGCGTCACACTACGCCTACAACACCCTGAAGATGCCAGGACCAGTGACGATCATCACCATCCCCTCTGACAAGAAAGATGCGTTGATCTGCGCTGACCAGCTGTACCAGCAGGCGGTTGCAGCAGCTGCCACCACTAGAGCACTTGCTCCTGCCGCAGGAACCCCGGAAGGGAAGAAGAAGAAGAAGACCGGTGAGACCTCGGGCACCCACTCCGGCAAGCGCACCTCTTTGGAGTGTTGCGCTACCGTTGAGGACGTACCAGAGAGCTCCACCGGCGGAAGCAAGAAGTCCAGGGCCACGCCGCCGGCAACCAAGAAGATTTCCGTCAAGGAGGACGGCACGGGAGGAGCTTTTACCATAAGCTCCACCCTTGACGACAAATAGGAGGACCCGGCAAGGAGGCAAGTAGAAATTGGATCATGTACTTTGACGGAGCTTTCTCCTTACACGGCGCCGGGGGCCGGCGTACTGCTGGTCACGCCCACCGGAGAGCACCTCAAGTATGTGATCCAGATGCACTTCCCCAGGGAGGTGTCGACCAACAATACGGCTGAGTACGAAGGGCTGCTTGTTGGTCTCAGGATCACGGCAGACCTCGGAATCAAGAAACTCGTCGTCAGGGGTGACTCGCAGCTCGTCGTCAAGCAAGTCAACAAACATTATCAGAGCCCGTTGATGAAGGCCTACGTCGATGAAGTGAGAAAGCTGGAAGAGCGCTTTGACGACATATAGGCAGAGCACGTTCCCCGAGCGGAGAACGATGTCGCCGACTACTTGTCAAAGCGCGCTGCTCTCAAGCTACCTGTGGAACCAGGTACCTTTGTGCTTCAGATAACTCAGCCATCCGTTGATCCATCAACGGAGCAAAACAAGAGGAGAAGATCAGGGCCCGGCAAGTACTTTCCCGCCGAGCTCCCTGGAGCCGCCGGCAAGGATGTTGCCAGAGACACTGAGCCCGTCGCGGGACGGCTAGCTCCGGCGGAGCGTCAAGCTCTCGCCGTTGAGACAGCCGCTCCCATGACGGGAGAGATGCCTTTAGTCCTCGCCGTCGAGCCCCAGGCTCCAGCGTGGGAACAACATACCGTCCGATTACTTCAGACTGGGGAACTTCCTGAGGAGCAGGAAGAAGCGGAGAGAGTAGCCCGTCGCTCTAACATATACCAGTTCGTCGATGACGTCCTGTACAGGAAGAGGCCGAATGGAGTGAAATTGAAGTGTATCCTCAGAGAGGAAGGGCTGGAGCTGTTGGCAGAGATACACGGAGGCATATGTGGATCCCACATTGGGTCGAGGGCCCTTGCCGGCAAGGCTTCTTCTGGCCCACCGCCCTCCAGGATGCAACGACACTAGTCACCCGGTGTGAAGCGTATCAGTTCCATTCAAGAAAGCTTCATCAACCAGCTCAAGCACTCCAAACCATTCCTCTCTCCTGGCCTTTCTCAGTCTGGGGGCTCGACATACTGGGCCCCTTCCCCCGTGTCGTCGGGGGCTTTGAGTACTTGTACGTCGCAATCGACAAGTTCACAAAGTGGCCGGAAGTGGAAGCAGTGAGGAAGGTTACAGCTCAGTCAGCCGTCAAGTTCTTCAAGGGACTATTCTGCCGTTTTGGTGTGCCCAACAGAGTTATCACCGACAACGGCACGCAGTACACAAGCCGCACCTTCATGCAGTATATTCAAGACCTCGGCAGCAAAGTTTGTTTCGCTTTCGTTGCTCACCCACGGAGCAATGGTCAAGCTGAGAGGGCAAATGTTGAAGTGCTGCGAGGATTAAGGACAAAGACCTTTGACAGGCTGCACAAGAGCGGGAGGCGCTGGATTGATGAATTGCTGACGGTTCTTTGGTCGATCAGAACGACGCCAAATCGAGCTACCGGCCAGACACCCTTTGCCCTGGTATACGGGGCAGAAGCAGTTCTCCCCACTGAACTCGTATACGGGTCACCTCGAGTGCTCGCTTATGATGAGCTTGAGCAAGAGCGACTGCGGCAAGATGACGCAACGCTCCTTGAGGAAGATCGTCTTCGGGCGGCTGTGAAGGCAGCGCGCTACTAGCAAGCCTTGCGCCGCTACCATAGCCGCAAGGTTCATCCACGAAGCCTTGAGGAAGGCGACCTTTTTCTTCGGCGCGTTCAATCGGCCAAGAATTCCAACAAGTTGACGCCAAAGTGGGAAGGCCCTTACCGGGTAAGACAAGTCACCAGGCCTGGCGCAGTCCGCCTGGAGACCGAAGACGACGTTCCAGTGAGTAACTCCTGGAACATTGAGCATCTTCGTAAGTTTTACCCGTGAGGCGCAGCTTACCGGGCCTCCCGGCAAGGCACCTTTTGTACAAGCATTGCCGATGTTGCATGTAACCCTTTGTACAAAGCCAGGCGCAGACCCTGAGCATAAATAAATGAAGCGCTGGCGCCCTAAGTTATAGCATGCATGCTAGGTCGAGTCTCGTCCTTGGTTAGGGTTGATAGTGCTTGGCAGCGACTAACCCCTAGCTTAGAGGTCGAGTCTGCATCTCTTTGCCGTTCTTTTGTCTCCTTTGGTTCACAGGACTCACAGATGCCCTTGCCAAACCACGTGAGGACAGGAAAGAAAGGAGGGGCAGGCTGGCATCCAGGCCTCGGCAAGCCAGCATTGCTGGAGGCTACAAGAACGAAGATTCACCCACGGAAAACCAAGGTTGCCGGGGGCTGCAGCTCCAGATAAGTTCGCCATCCCTTGTCATGCATTCTTTTGTGGACTGAGGTATGTGAAACCTTGTCTTCTTCCTAAAGTTATCGTGCTCCCCTAGCTATGGTCCCTGGGACTCGTTCCTGGGACCGAGTTTGGTCGTAGCCGCGGCAGCAAAAGGATGAGATAAGGAGCCTGAACCCGCCTCATCCCTTCCTCCGCCGAAAGCGTGAGAAAGGCCGAGCGAGGTGGGAAAACGGCAAGGCTTGTTGCCGGGCAAGGGAATGTTTATCTTAGCAATATCAAGGATTTACTACTTGTCGTGGGTTCCACCCACAAGCATGTAGCCCGGCAAACACCCCTTTTTCATTAAAAACATTCCGAACAGGTACAGTCCATAGGGGATGAAAAACATGAATGATGGGATTACAAGTTTTAAATTCAACTAAGGCCCGAAGGCTTACAAGCTAAAAAAAGATAAGGTGCCCGTAATCCCTTTCTTGTCCCTCTCCTCAGGAGGCAGGTCAAGGAGGCGAAAAGGGCACAAGAGGCGCCTGGCGAACTACGGGTGCCAGAAGACACCAAGAGAACATCTCGGTGGCCACCCGGGGGCTAGTTGGTCATGGCGGCGCCGGAAGCAGAGCTTGAAGACGAGGCGGCAGGACGTCAACAAGCGTCGAAAGCGTCGATGCACGCGTACTCCGAGTTGACGGCCTTGCCGCTCGCCCTCTTCCTCTTCTGCAGCCTCCCAACGCCAGCCACCCAAGGAGACGACCCCGAGAAGTTCAAGGAGCCGGCGGCACGGATGATGGGGTCGCCGATGCCGCACGGAGCGGCGTCCGGCGCCTAGTCGGACCCGTCATCCTGCCGCCTACCGTCCTCGTCATCACTGTCGTCGCCGTCGCTGTCCTCCTCGTCGCTCCCGCCCGAGGAGGAGTCTTCGCTATCGGAAGAGCTCTCCACGCAGCACCTTGCGTGAGTCCCGAAGCACCCGAAGACCTTAACGGCGAGAAGGCCGCCCTCCATCAGTTTGAAATGGAGGGTGAGACCCTCCGTCAAGCGGTGGATGCGGGAGAATGTCTTCCATCCCCGACGGAGATACATCACGTTAGGGGCGGGGAAATCCACGCGAACCCGCGTGCCACCGATCCCACAGCCCCTCATGCAAAGATGCAACGACTCCGGCGGGTCCGGCTCCATCGCCGCCGCGAATGGGGTCGGGAGGCGAAGGCGGTGGCGCGGCGGCCGCCGCGCCTGACGAAGAACTCGTAGGGGTCATCTTCGACGTGGCCCTCCACAGGGAGAGGAGCTGCTGGCGGAGGCGAGGCCGGTGCGCCACCGCGTCCTCCTCTTCCACGACCTCGCCCGCGACCTCGCCGACGGCCTCGCCCTCTCCCCCTTCCCCTCGCAGTTGGCCCTGCCGCTGCGGGGGCAGGGGAAGGAGGGGCGCGTTGTCGAGCGGCGACCCTCGCTGCCACCGTCGAAGAACCAGAGTTCCCTCTCACCATGGCGGACGAGGGGAAGAAGCAGAAGCTAAAGAAAGGGGAAGATGAAAGAATGCGGGACGCCCTCCCTCCCCTTCCGCTCATTATAAAGGAGTGAGGTTAGGACTCGTAGGGCTTGGCCGCCCCGCTCGACCAACCGAGACGTAGGGGGCGCAGGGAACCAGGGCCGACCCACCGCCCCAACCAGTAACGGCCCGGTTCCCCACCTCCACCACTTGCCACCCCAAGCGCATGGATGACGCGTGGCAGGCGTGCAGAACCGAGGGGACGGTTGAGGCGACCTCTCCCCACCCCGTGATCATGGAGGAGTGTACGCCTTGAAGACCGCGCCTCGGCCCCGCCCAGTAAATGGGCCGCACCTCCACGCCTCCCTCCGTTTCAGAAGGAAACGCAAACTACTCTCTATATTGCGACGTGACGCATGCGTGCTGAGGCCAGCCCCACGCATGTCGCCCACGTCACGCTCGCCTCCCCACGCCACGCCACGCGCGGGAGTAGTGGGAGGCAAAGCGCGCGAAGAAACTTACCGCGATAAAAACCGCCCCGCCTGCACGCGCACCGTTCTTGGGCCTGGCCCAACAACGCGTCGCGCTTATGTGTGGCCCAGGCCCGGGGGCTCCTGTCGGTGTACAAAAAGAGGGGTTCACTTTTTTGTACCCCTATAACTGTGCACGGGCAGTTCGAGCCACGGGCACCACCACACTGGGCACGGCAAGGGGGGTGAGCCAAGGTAGGATCGGAGCTCAAGAGAAGCAGATCGACTCCAAGACCAAGGCCAAGACCAAGGCCGCAAAGAGCAAAGGGGACAAAGCAGACTCCCCCGGCAAGAGCCTTGCCGGGGTGCAGTTCTAGTAAACCCGGCAAGGCCCTTGCCGGGGCAATTCGCCTCGCACCTATGGGGCGAGTCACCCTTGAGTCCACTGCCCCTATGAGGCGAGGATTCGGGAGGCGTCCCCGTGGTGGTATGCAGATCTTTGTGAAGACATACAAGACCAAATGCGCGCCAAGGAGATGGCGACCCTTGGCGGGATCCTAGTCAAGGAAGACCACAAGGCCCCGGGCAAGTACCTTGCCGGGGATGACAGTGAGTGCCCCGGCAAGACCCCTTGCCGGGGCCTCGGCAAGGCCCTCGCCAGAGGCGCCAACAGGGCCACTCCAACCGAGCCCCCGCCGCCATTCGCATGCAGCCGCCGACCCAACCAGCTGGGCTGGCACCTGCGTGGCGGCATGGGACCCTCGCGAAGACCCAACATCATGCCACCTCAGCTGCCTGTCCGCCTACGTGGCACCACGGGCACCGCTGGCCAGGGCGCGTGTCAACACAAGAAGGAGCGGTGACGGACCGGATGGGCCTCGCCCCCGTCCCCGTTACGAGAGGAGGACACCTAGCCAGTGCATTTAATGCGTCTTGTCCCATAATGCCAGGGATAACCTCGCCACGTCCTCTACCTTCCCACCTCATGTGGGCCACTGTGGCAGCCCCTTTACCTATAAAAGGAGGCCCAAGGCGACCAGGGAGAGATTCGGCTTTTTGGAGCTCCGCACGCCCCATAGCTAGTTCAAGAACACTGATATACAAACCACAAAGGCAGGAGTAGGGTTTTACGCATCCTTGCGGCCCGAACCTGGGTAAAGGAACGGCGTGCTATCCGTTGGATCCGCTCTTTTCACAACAACGCACCCCCCAACCGCAGCAAAAGGGATCCTTGCGGTCCCATAGGTGTCGTTTCCACCGACAGGCTCTATCATGTATGCAATGTTGTGTACCAGACTTGATGTGTGCCTTGCTATAAGTTTAGCAGGGAGGTACCAAAGTAATCCAGGAGTGGATCACTGCACAGCGGTCAAGAACATCCTGAAGTACCTGAAAAGGACAAAGGAAATGTTTCTCGTTTATGGAGGTGACAAAGAGCTCGTCGTAATCGGTTACGTCGATGCAAGCTTTGACACTGATCCAGACAATTCTAAATCGCAAACCAGATACGTGTTTACATTGAACGGTGGAGCTGTCAGTTGGTGCAGTTCTAAACAAAGCGTTGTGGCGGGATCTACGTGTGAAGCGGAGTACATAGCTGCTTCGGAAGCAGCAAATGAAGGAGTCTGGATGAAGGAGTTCATATCCGATCTAGGTGTCATACCTAGTGCATCGGGTCCAATGAAAATCTTTTGTGACAATACTGGTGCAATTGCCTTGGCAAAGGAATCCAGATTTCACAAGAGAACCAAGCACATCAAGAGACGCTTCAACTCCATCCGGGATCTAGTCCAGGTGGGAGACATAGAAATTTGCAAGATACATACGGATCTGAATGTAGCAGACCCGTTGACTAAGCCTCTTCCACGAGTAAAACATGATCAGCACCAAGACTCCATGGGTGTTAGAATCATTACTGTGTAATCTAGATTATTGACTCTAGTGCAAGTGGGAGATCAAGGAAATATGCCCTAGAGGCAATAATAAAGTTATTATTTATTTCCTTATATCATGATAAATATTTATTATTCATGCTAGAATTGTATTAACCGAAACATAATACTTGTGTGAATACATAGACAAACAGAGTGTCACTAGTATGCCTCTACTTGACTAGCTCGTTGATCAAAGATGGTTATGTTTCCTAACCATAGACATGAGTTGTCATTTGATTAGCGGGATCACATCATCAGGAGAATGATGTGATTGACATGACCCATTCCGTTAGCTTAGCACACGATCGTTTAGTATGTTGCTATTGCTTTCTTCATGACTTATACAGGTTCCTACGACTATGAGATTATGCAACTCCCGTTTACCAGAGGAATTGTGTGCTGCCAAACGTCACAACGTAACTGGGTGATTATAAAGGAGCTCTACAGGTGTCTCCGAAGGTACATGTTGGGTTGGCGTATTTCGAGATTAGGATTTGTCACTCCGATTGTCGGAGAGGTATCTCTGGGCCATCTCGGTAAAGCACATCACATAAGCCTTGCAAGCAATGCAACTAATGAGTTAGTTGCGAGATGATGCATTACGGAACGAGTAAAGAGATTTGCCGGTAACGAGATTGAACTAGGTATTGAGATACCGACGATCGAATCTCGGGCAAGTAACATACCGATGACAAAGGGAACAACGTATGTTGTTATGCGGTCTGACCGATAAAGATCTTCGTAGAATATGTGGGAGCCAATATGAGCATCCAGGTTCAGCTATTTGGTTATTGACTGGAGACGTGTCTCGGTCATGTCTACATTGTTCTCGAACCCGTAGGGTCCGCACGCTTAACGTTACGATGGCAGTTTCATTATGAGTTTATATGTTTTGATGTACCGAAGGTTGTTCGGAGTCCCGGATGTGATCACGGACATGATGAGGAGTCTCGAAATTGTCGAGACATAAAGATTGATATATTGGAAGCCTATGTTTGGACATCGGAAGTGTTCTGGGTGAAATCGGCATTTTACCGGAGTACCGGGAGGTTACCGGAACCCCCCGGTAACCTAATGGGCCTTAATGGGCCTAGTGGAGGAAGAGGAGAGGAGGCCTAGGGGCTGCCGCGCGCCACTCCCCCCCCCCCCCAAGTCCGAATTGGACAAGGAGGGGGAGCGGCGGCCCCCCTTTCCTTTCCCCCCTCTCCTCCTTCCCCCCAAGTCCTAATCCAACTAGGGAAAGGGGGGAGTCCTAGTCCCGGTAGGAGTAGGACCCCTCCGGCGCGCCTCCTCCTAGGGCCGGCCGCACCCCGCCTCTGCTCCTTTATATACAGGGGCAGGGGGGCACCTCTAGACACACAAGTTGATCTTCGTGATCGTTCTCTTAGCCGTGTGCGGTGCCCCCCTCCACCATAGCCCTCGATAATATTGTAGCGGTGCTTAGGCAAAGCCCTGCAACGGTAGAACATCAAGATCGCCACCACGCCGTCGTGCTGACAGAACTCTTCCCCGACACTTTGCTGGATCGGAGTCCGGGGATCGTCATCGAGCTGAACGTGTGCTAAAACTCGGAGGTGTCGTAGTTTTGGTGCTTGATCGGTCGGGCCGTGAAGACGTACGACTACATCAACCGCGTTGTGCTAACGCTTCTGCTTTCGGTCTACGAGGGTACGTAGATAGCACTCTCCCCTCTCGTTGCTATGCATCACCATGATCTTGCGTGTGCGTAGGAAATTTTTTGAAATTACTACGTTCCCCAACACTTATGGGCTGTAGGTGGAAGGGAACCAGCCCCAAGTGGGCTGGGGCGCCAACCCCCCTAGGGCCCATGCGCCTAGGGTTGGGGGGAACCCTAAAGGGGGCGCCCCGCCTGGCTTGGGGGGCAAGCCCCCTCCCCCTTGGCCGCCGCCCCCCTCTAGATCCCATCTAGAGGGGCCAGCCCCCTTCCCCCTTCTCCCTATAAATAGAGGGGTGATACGTCTCCAACGTATCTATAATTTTTGATTGCTCCATGTTATATTATCTACTATTTTGGGCTATATTGGGCTTTATTTTCCACTTTTATATTACTTTTGGGACTAACCTATTAACCGGAGGCCCAGCCCAGATTTGCTGTTTTTTTGCCTATTTCAGTGTTTCGAAGAAAAGGAATTTCAAACGAAGTCGAAATGGAACGAAATCAACTAGAGAAGTTATTTTTGGAAGGAAAGCTACCGGATGGACTTGGACCCCACGTCAGGAGAGAAGGGAGGTGCCCATGAGGGTGGGGGGCGCGCCCACCCCCTTGGGCACGCCCCTGTCTCGTGGGGCCCCCGAAGCTCCACCAACGTACTTCTTTCACCCATATATACCTACGTACCCTAAAACTTCCAGAACGGAGATTAATTCTGGAGTTCCGCTGCCGCAAGCCTCTGTAGCCACCAAAAGTTAATCGGGACCCTGTTCCGGCACCCTGCCGGAGGGGGGGATTCCTCACCGGTGGCCGTCTTCATCATCCCAGTGCTCTCCATGACGAGGAGGGAGTAGTTCACCCTCGGGGCTGAGGGTATGTACCAGTAGCTTTGCTATTATAGTTTGATCTCTCTCTCTCTCTCTCTCGTGTTCTTGATTTGGCACGATCTTGATGTATCGCGAGCTTTGCTATTATAGTTGGATCTTATGTTTCTTCTCCCCCTCTACTCTCTTGTAATGGATTGAGTTTTCCCTTTGGAGTAATCTTATCGGATTGAGTCCTTAAAGATTTGAGAACACTTGATGTATGTCTTGCCGTATGATCTGTGGTGACAACGGGATATCACGTGATTCACTTGATGTATGTTTTGGTGATCAACTTATGGGTTCTGCCCATGAACTTATGCATAGGGGTTGGCACATGTTTTCGTCGTGATTCTCCGGTAGAAACTTTGGGGCACTCTTTGAGGTTCTATGTGTTGGTTGAATAGATGAATCTGAGATTGTGTGATGCATATCGTATAATCATGCCCACGGATACTTGAGGTGACAATACAGTATCTAGGTGACATTAGGGTTTTGGTTGATTTGTGTCTTAAGGTGTTATTCTAGTACGAACTCTAGGGCTGTTTGTGACACTTATAGGAATAGCCCAATGGATTGATTGGAAAGAATAACTTTGAGGTGGTTTTGTACCCTACCATAATCTCTTCGATTGTTCTCCGCTATTACTGACTTTGGAGTGACTCTTTGTTGCATGTTGAGGGATAGTTGTGTGATCCAATTATGTTATTATTGTTGAGAGAACTTGCACTAGTGAAAGTATGAACCCTAGGCCTTGTTTCCTAGCATTGCAATACCGTTTACACTCATTTTTATCATTAGTTACCTTGCTGTTTTTATATTTTCATATTACAAAAACCTATATCTACCATCCATATTGCACTTGTATCACCATCTCTTCGCCGAACTAGTGCACCTATACAATTTACCATTGTATTGGGTGTGTTGGGGACACAAGAGACTCCTTGCTATTTGGTTGCAGGGTTGCTTGAGAGAGACCATCTTCATCCTACGCCTCCCACGGATGGATAAACCTTAGGTCATCCACTTGAGGGAAATTTGCTACTGTCCTACAAACCTATGCACTTGGAGGCCCAACAACGTCTACAAGAAGAAGGTTGCGTAGTAGACATCAAGCTCTTTTCTGGCGCCGTTGCCGGGGAGGTGACTGCTTGAAGGTATATCTTTAGATCTTGCAAACGAATCTTTTAGTTTCTTGTTTTATCACTAGTTTAGTTTAGAAAATAAAACTACAAAAAATGGAATTAAGTTTGCCTCATACGCTTCATCTTTTTAATATCTTTCGTGAGTATGATGGAAAGGAAAATTGTGCTCAAGTGCTAGAAGAGGAAATCTATAGAATGTAATGTTTGGCACTAAATCTTTGTATGATGAGCATGATTGCAATGTTGTTAGTATGAATTCCTTGAATATCCATGATGCTAATGATATGCAAAGCCACAAGCTTGGGTAAGCTATGTTTGATGAAGATGATATTTTTTGTCCCCCGAGCTTTGATGAGCAAATTTACTATGATGAAAGCATGCCTCCTATCTATGATGATTATTGTGATGACACGTATGCTTTAAAGAATAATGATAACCAAGAAACTTGTCATCTTGATCTTAATTTTCAATCATATGATAGTTATTTTGTTGAGTTTGCTCCCACTACTATTGATGGGAATAGATTTGCTTATGAGGAGAGTAATAAAAATTCTATGCTTGTAGATCATGAAAAGAATGCTTTATGTGCTGGTTATATTGTTGAATTCATTCATGATGCTACTGAAAATTATTATGAGGGAGGAACATATGCTTGTAGGAATTGCAATAATATCAAGTTTCCTCTCTATGTGCTTAAAGTTTTGAAGTTATGCTTGTTTTACCTTCCTATGCAAGTTGGTTCTTGTTCCCATAAGTTGTTTGCTCACAAAATCCCTATGCATAGGAAATGGGTTAGACTTAAATGTGCTAGTCATATTCTTCATGATGCTCTCTTTATGTTTCAATTCTTATCTTTTATGTGAGCATCATTGTCATCATCATGCCTAGCTAGGGGCGTTAAACGATAGCGCTTGTTCGGAGGCAACCCAATTTTATTTTAGTTTCTTGCTTTTTGGTTCTGTTTAGTAATAAATAATCCATCTATGTAGCGACCAGACCCGAATGGATCAAGTCTCTGTGCTCAGTGTCATCCCTGGATCAGTAATGCTGACACCACACAGTACTTCGAAGGATTTATAGCAGAGTAGCAATCACACACTTATTACATCGTTGTCCACAAGGGAACTTAATACAATAATATGGCTTAAGGCCATCTAATAATAACAGCGGAAGGCTTGGAAGACAAGTGAGTCCATCAACTCCATCGGCATCACCGAGTATAGAACCACGACCTAACACCTTACTCGTCGTTGCGAAAAGTCTGCATAACGTGAAAGTTGCAGCCCGAAAACGGGTCAGCACATGGAATATGCTGGCAATGTAACACATAGAGGACAATGAAGGAATAAGCCTATACTACATGCATATATGGCTGGTGGAAAAGCTCTACGGTTACATTTTTGCATAAAGCTAGTTTTTCCCAACAACAAAGGAATAATTTTATTTAACTATCATGGTGGTTATTAAACATTGAGAATGGTTGACAGCATCCTCAATCCCAATTAAAAGTACTCATTAAAACCCAATAACATTTATTTGAAGTAACATGTTGAGATTCACATGATATTCAAGTACTAGATACTCAAGATGTCCATAACCGGGACACGGCTAATCATGATTAGTTTATACACTCTGCAGAGGTTTGCGACTTTTCCCCACAAGACTCGATCGCCTCCGCTTGGTTCTCGTGACTACATGGTGTTTGAGAGCGGGATGACCGAGACACAGTCTTCGTAAGCGCTTAGCACCTTACTTGTGGGTAGACCGGTACACCTACTTTCCCTGCATCCGCTAGTCTACCCGTAAGAGTTCGCACAACTTAGTCAACTATGCCAGAGCCCATAATGGCTTGTGGCTGCACACGGAAGTTTCTAGTTTGAATAATCTTATGATCCCTTAGAGCACGGGTGGCGGTCCGAAGAAATACAGGCAAGTCTGATGGAAACCAGGTGCCTCAATCCACCCAGATGTGTGTTTAGGTTGCCACCTTAGATAAACCATTAAATTAACAATCTCACATCTGTCATGGATATCACTCACCCAATCCACGTCTACTAGCATAGCATAGCATAATAAGCAAACGTTGAAGTAACTCCCAAGGTTTCATAAGTAAAACAGGTAATAGGTACTACCTCATCTACTTCCCAAACCCACAATTTAATTAGATCCTAACCATGCAAGTGTTTGAGGGTTTGATCTAATGCAATAAAACTGGGTAGTAGAAAAATATGATCAAGTGTTACTTGCCTTGCTGATGATCCGCGAGACCTAGAGATTCGAAGTAACAAGCGGCGCACTCCGGGTGATCTAACGCAGACAAACAACAAGCATACAATAAGTACTCATCTAATGCACAGGAAAATCTCGAATAAAAGATCTAACCAGATAGTTCAACTTAAGAACCCTGGTTGCAAAAGAATCGAATCAAATAAAGCATCGAAAGTCGAAACTCGAGAGAGAACGACTCGGTTTAGCAATCTGAAACTAGGTCAAAATTTTACAGTAGCAAAACTCTGTGTAAGTAGGGTAGTCGAACGGCGGTTTCAGAACGAAACTCCAGCGCTTGAATCACCTCGATTCGATAAACGAGCAAGAAATAAAACAGATTTGAAAATCGGATCTGAAATCGAATCGAAAAATAACGGATTAAATCCGATTAAAAGAAAACGCATTTAACGGGTTAAATAACGGACGCTCGTTAACAGAACTAATCCAACGAACACATTCATTGAAACGAACGGTTCGGTGAACGCTCGTTAATTAAGAAAACCGAAAAAAATAAAAACCATCTAGGTTTTTTAAACCGAACAACGAATCTAAAACCGGATCGGGTTTTCTAAAAACCGGATCGGGCGGGCGGCGGCGGCTACCTCCGTGCCGGCGGGCTCCGCGGCTCCGGGGTCGGCGGGGTCCGCGGTGGCGGGTGGCGACTGGGCGGCGGGCGGGCGACGGCAGGCGGCGGCGGCGTCTTCGGCGGCGGCGGCGTTCAGGGGGCGGCGGGCGGCTCGAGGTGAGGAGAGAGGGGGCTCCGGTATTTAAGGAAGGGGGTGGCGGCCGGCTTGGGAAGGGGCTGGGGCGTGGCGACCTCGTGTCCGACCCGGACACGAAGCGGGCGGCGGCGGCGCGGCGGGCGCCTCAAGCGCAGGCTGAGGGAGAGAGGAGGCGGGCAGCGCTGCAGTTTTTTTTTTAAACAAAACTAAACGAAATAAAAAAATACCAAACGAACTCAATTTAATAAAATAAATTTTCCCGACTCCTAAAATGAGTCGAACAAAATGAACTTTAAAACGGCAAACATGCATATTTGTTTTAATGCTCATTTTGCCTAAGCAAAACAAATCTTCCAAAACCAAATTTTGATTTATTTATAATATCTTCATTTTTCCTAAATATTGGGAAAGTCATATTATTCCCTCTCTTAAGTTTTTATAGGAAAAACTTTATGAAGATAATTAAATAAATCCAGTGATCCTATTTTCAAAATTTGAGAAATCCCAAATATGAAAATAATGAAACTTCCAACTCTCTCCGAGGGTCCTTGAGTTGCGTGAAATTTTCTAGGATCGGAAAATGAGAAAAATATGATATGCATGACGACCTAATGTATAACATTCCAAATTGAAAATTTGGGATGTTACAAACCTACCCTCTTAAGATGAATCTCGCCCTCGAGATTCGGGTTGGCTAGAAAATAGGTGAGGGTGGTCCTTGAGCAAAACTTCCTCTCTTTCCCAGGTGGCTTCATCCTCAGTGTGGTGGCTCCACAGAACTTTGCAAAACTTGATAACCTTGCTGCGGGTAACTCTGCTGGCATAATCGAGAATCTTAACCGGTTTTTCCTCATATGTCAAGTCATCCTTCAACTGAATTTCTTCCAGTGGCACTGTGTCTCTTAACGGTACCTCTGCTATCTCAGAGTGACATTTCTTCAACTGAGAAACATGCAATACATCATGAACTCCTGACAGTCCTTCTGGTAATTCCAACTTATAAGCAACTTCTCCCATGCGTTGCAAAATCTTATACGGTCCAACGAAACGGGGTGCTAACTTTCCTTTAACTCCAAAACGCTTAACTCCTCAAGCGGGGATACTCGAGATATACTCTGTCTCCAACTTCATACTCAATCGCTGGCGCTTTGAATCGGCATAGCTCTTTTGTCCGGACTGGGCTACCTTGAGCCTGTCTCGAATCAACTTAACTTTCTGTTCAGACTCCTTAATCAAATCTGGTCCAAACAATCGACGATCTCGGTTTCGTCCCATGATCACGGTGTCCTGCACCTCCTTCCGCATAAAGCCTCGAAGGTGCCATCTTCAAGCTGGTTTGGTAACTGTTGTTGTAGGAAAATTCTGCATACGGCAAATTATCATCCCAGCTAGATCCATAATCTAGGGCACAAGCTCTCGGCATGTCCTCCGTAATCTGATTGACTCTCTCGATCTGTCCATCGGTCTGTGGGTGGAAAGTCGCATTGAATTCCAATCGGGTTCCCAATGTTTCGTGCAACTGGTTCCAAAATTTCGAGGTAAACCGGGTTCCTCTATCCGATATGATGCTCCTCGGAACTTCGTGTAAGCACACAATTCTGGTCATGTATATCTTTGCCAACTTAGCACTGCTATAGGTAGTCTTGATCGGAATGAAATGAGCTACCTTTGTTAAACGGTCGACTATAACCCAAATCGAGTCATATCCTGAACGAGTCTTTGGCAATCCTGTGATAAAATCCATGCCTAGTTTATCCCACTTCCATTCGGTATCGGCAATGGTTGTAACAATCCTGCTGGCTTCGATGCTCGCCTTTACTTTCCGACATACATCGCAAAACTGCTACATACTCCGCAATATCCTTCTTCATTCCGGTCCACCAGAAAGTACTTTTCAAATCCAAATACATCTTGGTATTTCCTGGGTGAATCGAATAGGGTGAATCATGAGCTTCTTGTAAAATCAACTTCCTTATCTCTGGGTTATTGGGCACATAAACACGGTCTTCAAACCATAGGGTATCGTGCTCATCCTCACGGAATCCTTTAGCTTTTCCTTTGCTCATTTTCTCCTTTATAGAGGCAACTTCCTTATCTGCCTTTTGGGCTTCTCTGATTTTGTTCATTAGTGTTGACTGAATCTCCAATGCTGCTACATAGCCTCTCGGAACTATTCCCAAACATAGCTCTTGAAGGTCCTCGGCTAACTCATTGGGTATTCCTCCCATCTTTAGGGTATTGACGTGGCTCTTACGGCTCAATGCGTCAGCTACCACGTTAGCCTTTCCGGGGTGATAATGCAATCTCATATCATAATCGTTGATAAGTTCTAACCATCTCCTTTGTCTGAGATTTAATTTCATACGTGTGAAAATGTACTTCAAACTCTTGTGATCCGTGTACACTTCACAATGATTTCCAATGAGAAAATGTCTCCATGTCTTCAAGGCATGCACAACGGCTGCTAACTCCAAATCATGTGTGGCATAGTTTAACTCATGGGGCTTAAGTTGTCGTGAGGCATACGAAACAACTCTTCCTTCTTGCATAAGCACTGCTCCAAGTCCTCGACGTGAAGCGTCGCAATACACCTCATAGTCCTTGGTCTGATCTGGCAAAATTAACACTGGTGAGGTGACCAATCTTTTCTTCAACTCCTGAAAACTTGCCTCACGGTCCTCAGTCCATATGAATTTGTTATCCTTCTTCAACAATTCAGTCATGGGCTTGGCAATCCTTGAGAAATTCTCAATGAATCTTCGGTAGTATCCTGCGAGTCCAAGGAAACTCGAATCTCTCCAACTGTCGTTGGTGCTTCCCATTTGGTTACGTTCTCACCTTTTGTGGTGTCATCTGCTATACCTTCTCCTGATATAACATGTCCGAGAATTACTACTTCCTTTAGCCATAACTCACATTTGCTGAACTTGGCATACAACTGGTGTTCCATCAGTTTCTCCAAAACCAATCGCAAATGTTCCTTGTGTTCCTCTTCATTCTTCGAAAAAATCAAAATGTCATCAATGAACACCACGACAAACTTATCCAAAAACTCCATAAACACTTTGTTCATCAGGTTCATGAAATAGGCTGGTGCGTTAGTCAATCCAAATGACATAATGGTATACTCGTACAGTCCATATCTCGTGGTGAATGTTGTCTTGGGTATGTCCTGCTCCCGAATCTTCAACTGATGGTACCCTGATCGCAAGTCGATCTTGGAAAACACCTTGGCTCCTTGCAAGCGATCAAACAGATCATTTATCATAGGTAGTGGGTACTTGTTCTTGTTGTTACTTCATTCAATCCACGATAATCAACAACCATTCTTAACGATCCATCCTTCTTCTCCACTAGCAAAACGGGTGATCCCCAAGGTGAAGAACTTGGGCGTATAAAACCTTTATCCAATAGCTCCTTAATCTGCTTCTTGATTTCCGCCAAATCCTGTGCGGGCATCCTGTACGGTCGTTTCGATATCGGGCCTGTTCTCGCAAAAGTTCTATCAAAACTCAATGTCTCTATCCGGTGGCATTCACGGCAACTCTTCCGGAAATACATCAGGAAAATCCTTCACCACCGGGTACTTCTTCCCGCACCACTCACGATAGGCAATTAACTTGCGCTCTTCTCGGTGATGCCGTGATACATACTTAATCCTTCTTCCTTACGGTGTTGTGAGAAAAATCGTCTTACTTGGCGCAATCGATGTTTCCTCCATACGTCGACAGCCAATCCATACCGAGAATTACATCAAATCCTTGCGATTCCGTAATGATCAAATCCGTCGGGAATACATGCCTTCCTATACTTAATGGCACTTGAAAACATCCTTGTTCGGCCATATACTCCGCCTCTGGTGAGCTTACTAGCAAAGGGTTTTAAGAATCCGAGTAGGTAGGCTATACTTCTCTACAAATCCTTGATATGTATGAATGCGATGCACCGGTATCGAAAAGAACTAGTGCAGTAAATGACTTAACCAAAAACTTACCGACATCGTGCATCGGGCTGATCTTCAACCTCCTCCACATCAATGTGGTTCACCTGTCCCCTATTGAAAGGGTTTGGCTTCTTTCCAGAGCTTCCATTGCCATTTCCATTCTGGCCTTCTGGGCAGTCATTGGCATAATGCCCAGTCTTGCGGCACTTAAAGCAAGTAATATGACTCAGGTCTACTTTGGATGGTGTTGACGGTTGGTGCGATTCTCGTCTGCTGCTTCCTCCATTCCTGTTCCCATTCTTGGTGCTGTTATGGTTATGCGAATTACCTCCTCCATGGGTATGCTGAAACTGAATTCTGATTTAGGGGTATAACGAGGTTTCTGCTGAGCTCGAGTTATACTTCCCTTGCCCATACTTCCGCTTACGGTTCTCAATTTGCTGCTTTCCTTCAATCATGAGGGCTCGGTCTACTAACTCCTGGTAGTTATTGAAACTGGCTACCATCAACGGCATGCTGAACTCATCATTCAGTCCTTCTAGGAACTTCTCATTGGTGGAAAAAAGGCCTTTGGTCGCGGTTCGCAACTGCCATTAGTCGCGGTTGGGCAACCGCGACCAAATAAGCGCGACTAATGCCCCCCACCTTTAGTCGCGGCTGCTTAAGAACCGCGACTAACGGCCCGTCCCACGGGCGCCAGCGGCCGTCGGGCGGAGGACCTTTAGTCGCGGTTCTTCCGCCAACCGCGACTAAAGGCCGCCACAGGTTTAGGGTTTTAGCCCCCCCCTAAACCTGTTTTCTGTTTAATTTGTATTGTTTTATTTCTTTTGTGCTTTATTTTAATTTTGAAGGAGTTTGAACGGCCTCCACCGCCGGGCACGCGCCGCCGCTTGCCGCCGGCGTGCACGCTGGAGAAGCCAAGGAAGGGGTGATGCGTCATGGGCGGGCGTCCGCGCGCGTGAGCCCAAGAATGGGTCGAGGCGTTGGAGAGCGCGCGCATGTGAAGTAGCCGGAGGTGGCCTTGGCCGGACGCACTACCAGGTTGCGCCGAGGGCGGGCGAGCGAGGCGGCGAAAGGTGATGGCGAGGGAGGCCGGTCGGCGGCGTGAGGGCGGGCGAGCGAGGCGGCAAGATCGAGGCCGCCGGGCGCGCTGCTGTAGGCGAGGGCGACGGCGGGCGGCGCCGAGGGCGTAGGGCGACGGCGCGGGCGCCGAGGGCGAGGGCGACGGGCGGCGCCGAGGGCGCGGCAGAGACGAACAAAGCGAGAATCGAATCGGATAAGACGATAATCGGAGCCTTGTTTTTATAGCCCCCCCCCCTTTTGTCGGGGTTGGCGACGAGACCCGCGACTAATGGTACCCTTTAGTCGCGGGTCGCCTGCCCAACCGCGACTAAAGGGTTTTTATGGTTTTTATGCCTCGCCGCTTCTTAGTCGCGGTTGTACCGAGCGTCTTTGGGCCCAGTTTTGGTCGCGGTTCACCTCGTAACCGCGACTAAAGACTCCTCACGGCGCCACCGGCCACCGCCACAGGCCCGAGCCTTTGGTCGCGGTTCACCTCGTAACCGCGACTAAAGGTCCCATTAGTCGCGGTTCCTACAACCCGCGACTTATGGGGCTGGACGGAAGCCTGTTTTTCCACCAAGGTGTCTCTGTTTAGCTGCATCAGTAGCAACGTCATCCGGGGCATAACGTGCTAGTTTACTAAAGTCATCCACGTACTGGCCAACAGTCCTTCCTCCTTGGCGTAAGTTGCGAAACTCACGCTTCTTCATGGCCATAGCTCCTGCTGAAACATGGGCAGTGCGGAAAGCTTGCTGAAATTGATCCCATGTGACAGTGTCTACAGGGTAAGTGGCTGTGAAATTCTCCCACCATGCTGCTGCGGGTCCTTCAAGCTGATGTGCTGCAAACTTCACTCTTTCTCCATCTCAAGGCCCCGCAGTGGTCAGCTCCCTTCCTATCTTGCGGAGCCGGTCATACTGCTACAATCGGCTCGGTGCTCTTGGGAATACACCGCGGGTTTAGTCTAAGGAAACGAGTCGATGATCCGCAGTGGTGGTGGTGGTGGGTTGTTGTTGTTGTTGTTGCCTGGTTACGCACCAATGTTTGAATCAGGGTATTCTGCTGGATCAGTGGGGTGATCTCTGGCGGGAAAACGAATCCGGGGTCGCGTCTCGGAGGCATCTGATGGGTTTAGAAAAGAAGAGAAAGGTAGAATAGAATGAGGTCTAAGGAGAATCACTACCCCATTGCACATGAGAAAATGCACACAAAATCACTTCATTCAATCAAACAAGGGCTTACAACGATCTAACTATCGCAAAAGTGCGTGTACTATAATGTTTACATGGAGGGAATACTAGTAATATGTGGGAGACTTCTACTAATTTGAACCGGTGGAAGACTCCATAATGTCTCGCCCAGCTTCGTCTTCAAAGTCAGGTTCACTTGGATCCGAATCGGTGTCGTCGATGTTGATGTAGTCTCTTGGGAAATCGACATACCGGTCTTCATTCTCGAGCGCCAACTTCTTCTTGAGTTCTTCAATCCTGCACTTAAGATCGTTATTGTGTCTTGCTAGAGCTACGATCTCGCCCATGTAGTCCTTATGCGTAGTCTTTAGTTCATCTTCAAGTTCGATGATCCTTCTCTTTGTCTTCTCGCAACTCCAACATATCATTGCACATTTGGTTCTCCACGGTGTCGAATGTGCTGATTTAACTCTGGATGAACGCTGCAATGGATCTATCCTTCTTGGTGCTGACGACGTCCCATTTGTCATCTCGGCGTCCGCAAATCTGGTAGATAGTGTCCTTGAGATCTTCTTGATAAACTTCTCCAATGCGTCCCATGGTGATGTGAGCTGCCATGCTCCTTCCCAGACTCCAAGTTGGTGCACTGAAAACACTATCTATAGGCTTGGTGATTGGAGCGAATGTCCTTCCTGGAACGTGAGCTTGAATCTTCCAGCGCTCCTCTTCAGGCAGAGTGGCGTTGAAAGTCCCGGTTGGGTAGTCCGATGTTCAGGTACTTGGTAACTTCTTTCAGGTGAAATCCAAAAGGTGTGCCTTCATCCGGTTGGGTGTACTTGATCTTCGCGTCCTTCATCCTAAAAAGAGTAGAAAAGATGAGGAGTTAGAAAATGGGAAGAGAATAGTGATCTATGGCTTTATCTTAGTGGTCGTGTCCGACAGTCAGTGTGTGCTCTGATACCATTCTCTGTAGCGACCATACCCGAATGGATCAAGTCTCTGTGCTCAGTGTCATCCCTGGATCAGTAATGCTGACACCACACAAGATACTTCAAGGATTTATAGCGAGTAGCAATCACACACTTATAACATCGTTGTCCACAAGGGAACTTAATACAATAATATGGCTTAAGGCCATCTAATAATAACAGCGGAAGGCTTGGAAGACAAGTGAGTCCATCAACTCCATCGGCATCACCGAGTATAGAACCACGACCTAACACCTTACTCGTCAATGCGAAAAGTCTCGCAACGTGAAAGTTGCAGCCCAAAACGGGTCAAGACATGGAATATGCGGCAATGTAACACATAGAGGACAATGAAGGAATAAGCCTATACTACATGCATATATGGCTGGTGGAAAAGCTCTACGGTTACATTTTTGCATAAAGCTAGTTTTTCCCAACAACAAAGGAATAATTTTATTTAACTATCATGGTGGTTATTAAACATTGAGAATGGTTGACAGCATCCTCAATCCCAATTAAAAGTACTCATTAAAACCCAATAACATTTATTTGAAGTAACATGTTGAGATTCACATGATATTCAAGTACTAGATACTCAAGATGTCCATAACCGGGGACACGGCTAATCATGATTAGTTTATACACTCTGCAGAGGTTTATGACTTTTCCCCACAAGACTCGATCGCCTCCGCTTGGTTCTCGCACTACATGGTGTTTGAGAGACGGATGACCGAGACACAGTCTTTCGAAGCGCTTAGCACCTTACTTGTGGGTAGACCGTACACCTACTTTCCCCTACATCCGCTAGTCTACCCGTAAGAGTTCGCACAACTTAGTCAACTATGCCAGAGCCCATAATGGCTTGTGGCTGCACACGGAAGTTTCTAGTTTGAATAATCTTATGATCCCTTAGAGCCCGGGTGGCGGTCCGAAGAAATACAGAGCAAGTCCTCGATGGAAACCAGGTGCCTCAATCCACCCAGATGTGTGTTTAGGTTGCCACCTTAGATAAACCATTAAATTAACAATCTCACATCTGTCATGGATATCACTCACCCAATCCACGTCTACTAGCATAGCATAGCATAATAAGCAAACGCGTTGAAGTAACTCCCAAGGTTTCATAAGTAAAACAGGTAATAGGTACTACCTCATCTACTTCCCAAACCCACAATTTAATTAGATCCTAACCATGCAAGTGTTTGAGGGTTTGATCTAATGCAATAAAACTGGGTAGTAGAAAAATATGATCAAGTGTTACTTGCCTTGCTGATGATCCATGAGACCTAGAGATTCAAGTAACAAGCGGCGCACTCCGGGTGATCTAACGCACAAACAACAAGAATACAATAAGTACTCATCTAATGCACAGGAAAATCTCGAATAAAAGATCTAACCAGATAGTTCAACTTAAGAACCCTGGTTGCAAAAGAATCGAATCAAATAAAGCATCGAAAGTCGAAACTCGAGAGAGAACGACTCGGTTTAGCAATCTGAAACTAGGTCAAAATTTTACAGTAGCAAAACTCTGTGTAAGTAGGGTAGTCGGAACGGCGGTTTCGTAACGAAACTCCAGGCGCTTGAATCACCTGATTCCGATAAACGAGCAAGAAATAAAACAGATTTGAAAATCGGATCTGAAATCGAATCGGAAAAATAACGGATTAAATCCGATTAAAAGAAAACGACGAACGGGTTAAATAACGGACGTTCGTTAACAGAACTAATCCAACGAACACATTCATTGAAACGAACGGTTCGGTGAACGTTCGTTAATTAAGAAAACCGAAAAAAAATAAAAACCATCTAGGTTTTTTTTTTAAAACCGAACAACGAACGAAAAACCGGATCGGGTTTTTCTAAAAAAAACCGGATCGGGGCGGGGCGGCGGCGGCTACCTCCGGTGCTTCGCCGGCGGGGCTCCGGCGGGCCCGGGTCGGCGGGTCCGGCGGTGGCGGGTGGCGATGGCGGGCGGCGGCGACGGCAGGCGGCGGCGGCGTTCTTCGGCGGCGGCGGCGGTTCGGTGAGGGCGGCGGCGGCGGCTCGAGGTGAGGAGAGAGGGGGGCCCTGCATTTAAGGAAGGGGTGGCGGGTCCGCGGTGGCGGGTGGCGATGCCGGGCGGCGGCGGCGACGGCAAAGCGGCGGGCGGCAAGGCTCTTCGGCGGGCGGCGGCTCGGGTGAGGGCGGCGGGCGGCTCGAGGTGAGGAGAGAGGGGGCCCGCTATTTAAGGAAGTGGGGGTGGCGGCCGGCTTGGGAAGGGGCAGGGCGTGGCGACCTCGTGTCCGACCAGGACACGAGCGGCGGCGGGCGGCGGCGGCGGCGGAGCGCCTCAAGGCTGGCATGCGCGAGGGAGAGAGGAGGCGGGCAGGCGCTGGGCCGGCGCGGGCTGGGCAGTGGGCCTTGGCCTGTGGGGGCGAAGTTTTTTTTTTTAAACAAAACTAAACGAAATAAAAAAATACCAAACGAACTCAATTTAATAAAATAAATTTTCCCGACTCCTAAAAATGAGTCGAACAAAATGAACTTTAAAAGCGGCAAACATGCATATTTTTTTAATGCTCATTTTTGCCTAAGCAAAACAAATCTTCCAAAACCAAATTTTGATTTATTTATAATATCTTCATTTTTCCTAAATATTGGGAAAGTCATATTATTCCCTCTCTTTAGTTTTTTATAGGAAAAACTTTATGAAGATAATTAAATAAATCCAGTGATCCTATTTTCAAAATTTGAGAAATCCCAAATATGAAAATAATGAAACTTCCAACTCTCTCCGAGGGTCCTTGAGTTGCGTGAAATTTTCTAGGATCGGAAAATGCGAGAAAAATATGATATGCATGACGACCTAATGTATAACATTCCAAATTGAAAATTTGGGATGTTACAATCTAGCTTCTGTTTAGATGTGGTTTTATGTTTTAATTAGTTTTTGTGCCAAGTAGAACCTTTGGGAAGACTTGGGTGAAGTCTTTATGATCATGCTGTAAAAGACAGAAACTTTAGCGCTCACGAGATTAGCTTCAACTTTTTACTGGAGAGTGCTATTTAGTTGATTCTTTTTGAATATGATTACTAGACAAATTCCTCAGGTCCACCAATTTATTTTAGAATTTTTGGAGTTCCAGAAGTTTGCGTTAGTTACAGATTACTACAGACTGTTCTGTTTTTGACAGATTCTGTTTTCATTGTGTTGCTTGCTTATTTTGATGAATCTATGGCTAGAAAAATAGTTTATAAACCATAGAGAAGCTGGAATACAGTAGGTTTAATACCAATATAAATAAAGAATGAGTTCATTACAGTAACTTAAAGTGGTGGTTTGCTTTCTTATACTAACGGAGCTTACGAGTTTTCTGTTAAGTTTTGTGTTGTGAAGTTTTCAAGTTTTGGGTAAAGATTCGATGGACTATGGAATAAGGAGTGGCAAGAGCCTAAGCTTGGGGATGCCCAAGGCACCCCAAGGTAATATTCAAGGATAACCAAGCGTATAAGCTTGGGGATGCCCCGGAAGGCATCCCCTCTTTCTTCTTTGTTCATCGGTAACTTTACTTGGAGCTATATTTTTATTCACCACATGATATGTGTTTTGCTTGGAGCGTCATTTTATTTTCTTTAGCTTTGCTTGCTGTTTGAATAAAATACCAAGATCTGAAATTCTTAAATGTTAGAGAGTCTTCACATAGTTGTATAATTATTCGACTACTCATTGGTCTTCACTTACATCTTCTGGAGTAGTTGGTCGTTTGCTCTGCTTCACTTATATCTTTTAGAGCACAATGGTGGTTTTATTTTGAAGAAATATATGAACTCTCATGCTTCACTGAGATTATTTTGAGAGTCTTAAATAGCATGGTAATTTTCTTAATAATCTTAATATGCTAGGTATACAAAAATAGTAAAACTTTCTTAGGAGTATGATGAATACTAAGAGAAGTTTGATGCTTGACAATTGTTTTGAGATATGGAGGTACTAATATCAAAGTCGTTCTAGTTGAGTAGTTGTGAATTTGAAGAATTCTTGTGTTGAAGTTTGCAAGTCCCGTAGCATGCACGTATGGTAAACGTTATGTAACAAATTTGAAACATGAGCTGTTATTTGATTGTCCTCCTTATGAGTGGCGGTCGGGGACGAGCGATGGTCTTTTCCTACCAATCTATCCCCTAGGAGCATGCGGCGTAGTGCTTTGGTTTTAGATGGCTTGTATATTTTTGCAATAAGTATGTGAGTTCTTTATGACTAATGTTGAGTCCATGGATTATACGCACTCTCACCCTTCCATCATTGCTAGCCTCTTCGGTACCGTGCATCGCCCTTTCTCACATTGAGAGTTGGTGCGAACTTCGCCAGTGCATCCAAACCCCGTGATATGATACGCTCTTTCACACATAAACCTCCTTATATCTTCCTCAAAACAGCCACCATACCTACGTATTATGGCATTTCCATAGCCATTCCGAGATATATTGCCATGCAACTTTCCACCGTTCCGTTTATCATGACACGTTCATCATTGTCATATTGCTTTGCATGATCATGTAGTTGACATCGTATTTGTGGCAAAGCCACCGTTCATAATTCTTTCATACATATCACTCTTGATTCATTGCATATCCCGGTAAACCGCCGGAGGCATTCATATAGAGTCATATATTTGTTCTAGTATCGAGTTGTAATCATTGAGTTGTAAATAAATAGAAGTGTGATGATCATCATTATTAGAGCATTGCCCCAGTGAGGAACAAAAAAATAAAGAAAAAGAGAAAGGCCAAAAGAAAAAAAGAAGGCCCAAAAAAAGAAAAAAAAGAAAAAAAGGGAAAAAGAAAAAAAAGAAATGAGAGAAAAAGAGAGAAGGGGCAATGTTACTATCCTTTTTCCACACTTGTGCTTCAAAGTAGCACCATAATCTTCATGATAGAGAGTCTCTTGTTTTGTCACTTTCATATACTAGTGGGAACTTTTCATTATAGAACTTGGCTTGTATATTCCAACGATGGCCTCCTCAAAGTGCCCTAGGTCTTCGTGAGCAAGCAAGTTGGATGCACACCCACTTAGTTTCTTTTGTTGAGCTTTCATACATTTATAGCTCTAGTGCATCCGTTGCATGGCAATCCCTACTCCTCACATTAACATCAATTGATGGGCATCTCCCTAGCCCGTTGATTAGCCTCGTTAATGTGAGATCTTCTCCTTTTTTTTCTCCACATAACCCCCATCATTATATCCTATTCCACCTATAGTGCTAGGTCCATGGCTCGCGCTCATGTATTGCGTGAAGGTTTATGAGTTTGAGATTATTGAAGTATGAAACAATTGCTTGGCTTGTCATCGGGGTTGTGCATGATGAGAGCATTCTTGTGTGACAAAAATGGAGCATCACTAAACTATATGATTTTGTAGGGCTGAACTTTCTTTGGCCATGTTATTTTGAGATGACAAAATTTCTTAGTTAGTATGCTTGAAGTATTATTATTTTTATGTCAATATGAACTTTTGTCTTGAATCTTTTGGATCGGAATATTCATATCACAATTAAGAAGAATTACATTGAAATTATGCCAACTAGCATTCCACATCAAAAATTATCTTTTTATCATTTACCTACTCGAGGACGAGCAGGAATTAAGCTTGGGGATGCTTGATACGTCTCCAACGTATCTATAATTTTTTATTGCTCCATGCTATATTATCTACTGTTTTGGGCTATATTGGGCTTTATTTTCCTTTTTTATATTACTTTTGGGACTAACCTATTAACCGGAGGCCCAGCCCAGATTTGCTGTTTTTTTGCCTATTTCAGTGTTTCGAAGAAAAGGAATATCAAACGAAGTCGAAACGGAATGAAATCAACTGGAGAAGTTATTTTTGAAAGGAAAGCTAGCGGATGGACTTGGACCCCACGTCAGGAGAGAAGGGAGGTGCCCACGAGGGTGGGGGGCGTGCCCACCCCCCTAGGGCGCGCCCCCTGATACGTCTCCAACATATCTATAATTTTTTATTGCTCCATGCTATATTATCTACTGTTTTGGACCATATTGGGCTTTATTATCCACTTTTATATTACTTTTGGGACTAACCTATTAACCGGAGGCCCAGCCCAGAATTGCTGTTTTTTCCTATTTCAGTGTTTCAAAGAAACGGAATATCAAACGGAGTCCAAACGGAATTTCTCACCGAATATGATCCAGGAGACTTGGACCCCACGTCAAGAAAGAAAGGAGGCGGGGCACGAGGGTGGGGGGCGCGCCCCCTGCCTCGTGGGTCCCCCGTTGCTCCACCGGCGTACTCCTTCCTCCTATATATACCTACGTACCCCCAAACGATCAGATACGGAGCCAAAAACCTAATTCCACCGCCGCAACTTTCTGTATCCACGAGATCCCATCTTGGGGCCTGTTCCGGAGCTCCGCCGGAAGGGGAATCCACCATGGAGGGCTTCTACATCATCACCATAGCCTCTCCGATGAAGTATGAGTAGTTTACCTTAGACCTTCAGGTCCATAGTTAGTAGGTAGATGGCTTCTTCTCTCTTTTTGGATCTCAATGCAATGTTCTCCCCCTCTCTCGTGGAGATCTATTCGATGTAATCTTCTTTTTGCGGTGTGTTTGTAGAGACCGATGAATTGTGGGTTTATGATCAAGATTATCTATGAACAATATTTGAATCTTCTCTGAATTCTTTTATGTATGATTGGTTATCTTTGCAAGTCTCTTCGAATTATCAGTTTGGTTTGGCCTACTAGATTGGTTTTTCTTGCAATGGGAGAAGTGCTTAGCTTTGGGTTCAATCTTGCAGTGTCCTTTCCCAGTGACAGTAGGGGCAGCAAGGCACGTATTGTATTGTTTCCATCGAGGATAACAAGATGGGGTTTTTATCATATTGCATGAATTTATCCCTCTACATCATGTCATCTTGCTTAAGGCGTTACTCTGTTTTCTTGAACTTAATACTCTAGATGCATGCTGGATAGCGGTCGATGAGTGGAGTAATAGTAGTAGATGCAGGCAGGAGTCGGTCTACTTGTCTCGGACGTGATGCCTATATACATGATCATACCTAGATATTATCATAACTATGCTCAATTCTGTCAATTGCTCAACAGTAATTTGTTCACCCACCGTAAAATACTTATGCTCTTGAGAGAAGCCACTAGTGAAACCTATGGCCCCCGGGTCTATTCTCATCATATTAATCTCCCAAAAGTTTATTATTATTTTTTTCCTTTTACTTTGCTTTTATTTTACTTTGCATCTTCATACCAAAAATACCAAAAATATTATCTATCATCTCTATCAGATCTCACTCTCGTAAGTGACCGTGAAGGGATTGACAACCCCTAATCACGTTGATTGCGTGGAGCTATTTGTTTTGTGTAGGTACGAGGGACTTGCGCGTAGCCTCCTACTGGATTGATACCTTGGTTCTTAAAAACTGAGGGGAAAATTACGCTACTGTGCTGCATCACCTTGCCTCTTCAAGGAAATCCAACGCAAGCTCAAGAGGTAGCACCCACTTCCCCATCCTGTGCGGCAGCAGCCTCGCCCCGAGAGCTGCCCTCCGCTGGCAGCTTCTTTTCTCCTCCATCGGCGACCTCACCAGTCAGAGCGTGACCGGCGTCCGTTGTCCTCCCTGTCACTGCACCGCCCTGTCCTGACGTCGTCCTCACCGTCGCCAAGCCGGGTCCGTGCGTCAACCTCCAGCCAAAACTCCTACACGTTCCTCCAATCCCATCTCGTCCATAGTTTATACCATTAAATCAACAAGGTACATCCTTCATATTTATGCATCTCACCACTTTTATATCCAGATTAGTTGACAAAATTTGAACTAGGACCAACCACCATCAATTAGAGAACTCATGCATCAGATTTGATGGAGCAATCCCGTTGGTGGTGCGTCCTGCAACTTGCGTAGAAATTTTATGTTCTTCATCTCACTCTAACTTACGAATTTTGCCAGATCATTCTTTTGGGCGAAAAGGAGCGAATACATTAATCTGGTGTCCTGGAAACTTCAAGCAGGTGCTCCCTCTAATACCATTCTGCTAGTATGATAGAATGACTTTCCATTAAGTAGATTGCATTTACTTGTTGTAAGAACCCCTAAAAAAGTTACTTGTATCTAAGAGAATTCCAGTTTAATCTGCAATCACAACATGATTCTACCTTTCATTTTTAATGATGTATAATTTTAGCGTTCGCAACCTATCATCAATTGGTTTGCCCTACTACTTACGAAGAAAAATGACATGTCTATGTAGTCTGCACTTTAGTTAGTTCATGCTTCACATGACTTTGTGCGGCAGAAAAGCCGTAGTTCTTGGAACACCACTAATGAACTATACAAATTGTTTCATGGATTTTGTTTGCTTTAGCTCCGTAGATGCTCAGTATGTTTCACAACTGTACCATTCTAGGGAAAATTATGCATATTAATTAGGCCCAAGTAAGATCAGAGTATCAGACCCAAACTAGATGCAGTTTGACACTCAGTCTGATCACATATGCTTGCTAAGCTAAATTTCGTTTGCCTACCATCTGATACAACCTTGAAACATTATGATTTTACACAAGTCGGCTGGCCATGGGGGTGATGCAGGTTAGCCTGGTAAGTTAACCTAGACATGCCTTAGGTACATTCTTGTGGCATCTCAGGCATGCTGTGACAACCATGATAATGTTTATGTGCACATTCACCTTCAGAGGATTATCCCCTATTGTTTCCAGCTTATAAAAGTGATTGTGCGGAACACATCATCATAAAAGGTGCTTCATATGTACGAGGTGTGACAGATTTTAGGGTATTTTTTAGCTTAAATGTTGTCGAAATTAGGCCCTTAAATATAATTGCGGAGACCAATGAAAATGGTGTTCCCAGTGAAAGGTCAGCGACAATTCTTGCTCAACATCTCAGCTGGCCAGCAAAGAAATCAACATTTGGACCATTGCATATTCCAACATGGGACGATGAATTGTTTTTTGCCGAAACATGGGCAGCGGATCACATATTTGGAGGTAAAAATTCCATAGCACCGTAACTTGAATCACTATGTTCGTTTGACATGCTTCCAATCAGTTTTACTTATTGAAGGAGAAATCTAACAACCCTAATGAGACAAGATAGCTTACATGTGATAGTATCTTAGTGAGCATTAGCAAAAAGGAGGCAAAAAAGGAGTGCATTCGAAGAAAAAATATTTCAATGGTCATAAGAGGTCTTTAGCTGAAATTATAGTAGATGTCTAATAGCTGGTTCAACTTTGATATTCTTCAACACACATTGCGCTTCAAAGGTCAAAAGAGTTATGGGAAGCTATTTGTTTTCAACCAACTGAGGACGCTGAGGAGAAATGAGGAGAAGATGGATGGACAAATATATCAGTTCCTGCCTGTAGCTCATGAAGACTTCAGCAACTTAGCCACTAGGATATTTTTCTTGATATGTATTAAACTTTCTCTCCATGAACGTTTAGTTCACTTGTGATATGTTAACTCCACAAGATATAAATAAAAGTATCGGTGCTGCTTTCAACTATGTGATGTTATGTTTTTCTAGTCCTGCTGAATGCTGATTGTGAGAATATCATGCGTATATATGAAATGGAGGATCTAGATTCTAGCATTGCCTGCGTGCGACCATGTGTGCATGAATAAAACTCAAAATACATTTTAAAACCAATTTTCAAATGCAAAGGGGAGTAAAAATAACATTTTGTGCATCTAAAGACGTTTATAACATCCCAACAAAATGTCTCATTGTTAGTAAAGACGTGGTGTAAGATGTGTCTAACAAGACGCCTCTACTTGCATAGACACGAATTGAATGTCCCAATGAAACGTCGCATTTCATATAGACACGCTTAGCAAACGTCTCAATGTCACTTGACACGGTCCATGTGGAGACGCTCCAAGGACGCTTTATGAAAGCGACTCTACAGTCCATCAGAGATTAAATAACATGTCTCTAGCCTACAAATCTGACGTCTCTGCATGCATATTTTGTTGTAGTGATACAAGCATGTTCACTAATAAGTTTGAGTTCACCTTTAACTCTAGACATATAATCACTCAAGTGTTCAATCATATAAGCATTGCGTTTCAATTGTCTACCAACATAAGCATTGAAGTTCTCTTGTTTAACAATAAAATTATCAAACTCATCTAAGCATTGGCTAGCAAACTTATAACGAGGAATATCACCTTCATCAAATCTATAGAGAGAATTTGCCTTTACTATCTGTGTCGGGTTATCAAGACCATGTATTTCTTCAGCAGGTGGCAAATTAAGACCATGTATTTCTTCAATAGGAGGTAAATTCTTAACATCATCAGGTTTAATACCTTTTATTTCATAGATTTCTTTGCCTCTTGCATATCTTCAGGACTGAGAAATAGAATACCCCTTTTCTTCGGAGTTGGCTTAGGAGTTGGTTCAGGAAGTGTCCAATTATTTTCATTAGTCAACATATTATTCAATAGCAATTCAGCTTGATCAACTGTTCTTTCCCTGAAAACACAACCAGCACAACTATCCAGGTGGTCTCTGGAAGCATTGGTTAGTCCATTATAAAAGATATCAAGTATTTCATTTTTCTTGACGGGGTGATCAGGCAAAGCATTAAGTAATTGGAGAAGCCTCCCCCAAGCTTGTGGGAGACTCTCTTCTTCAATTTGCACAAAATTATATATTTCCCTTAAAGCAGCTTGTTTCGTATGAGCGGGAAAATATTTAGCAGAGAAGTAATAAATCATATCCTGGGGACTACGCACACAACCAGGATCAAGAGAATTAAACCATGTTTTAGCATCACCCTCTAATGAGAATGGAAATAATTTAAGGATATAGTAGTAGCGAGTTTTCTCATCATTAGTGAATAGGGTGGCTATATCATTTAATTTAGTAAGATGTGCCACAACAGTTTCAGATTCGTAGCCATAGAAAGGATCAGATTCGTGGCCACAACAGTTTCAGATTCGTAGCCATAGAAAGTAATTATCTCAGGATCGACAGAGAAATCATAATCTTATCAGTAACAAAGATAGGTGAAGTAGCAAAAGCAGGGTCATATTTCATTCTACCATTCATAGATTTTTCTTTTAGCTTAGCTAATAATTTCTTAAGATCATTCCTATCATTGCAAGCAAGGAAGTCTCTAGTAGTTTCTTCATCCATAACATAACCCTCAGGCACAACAGGCAATTCATATTTAGAAGGAGAATCTTCATCATCACTTTCATCAATATTATCAGTTTCAATAATTTCTTTCTCTCTAGCCCTAGCAAGTTGTACATCAAGAAATTCACATAGTGGCACAGCATTATCAAGCATAGAAGTAGTTTCATCATAAGTATCATGCATAGAAGAAGTGGCATCATCAATAACATGCGACATATCAGAATTAATAGCAGAAGCAGGTTTAGGTGTCGCAAGTTTACTCAAAACAGAAGGAGAATCAAGTGCAGAGCTAGATGGCAGTTCCTTACCTCCCCTCGTAGTTGAGGGATAAATTTTGGTTTTCCCGTCTTTCAAGTTCCTCATAGTGATCAACAGATATAAATCCATAGTGACTCATAGAATAAAGCTATGCTCCCCGGCTACGGCGCCAGAAAATAGTCTTGATAACCCACAAGTATAGGGGATCGCAACAGTTTTCGAGGGTAGAGTATTCAACCCAATATATTGATTCAACACAAGGGGAGACAAAGAATATTCTCAAGTTTTAGCAGTTGAGTTGTCAATTCAACCACACCTGGATAACTTAATATCTGCAGCAAAGTATTTAGTAGCAAAGTAGTATGGTAGTAACGGTAACAGTTGCAAAGATAACAATAGCAATATTGTAGTGATTGTAACAGTGGCAATGGAAAAGTAACTAAGCAAAGATCAATATGTGAGAAACTCGTAGGCATTGGATCGGTGATGGATAATTATGTTGGATGCGATTATTCATGCAACAGTTATAACATAGGGTGACACAAAACTATCTCCAATTCATCAATGTAATGTAGGCATGTATTCCGAATATAGTCATACGTGCTTATGGAAAAGAACTTGCAGGACATCTTTTGTCCTACCCTCCCGTGGCAGCGGGGTCCTAGTGGAAACTAAGGGATATTAAGGCCTCCTTTTAATAGAGTACCGGACCAAAGCATTAACACATAGTGAATACATGAATTCCTCAAACTACGGTCATCACCGGCAGTGGTCCCGATTATTGTCACTTCGGGGTTGCCGGATCATAACACATAGTAGGTGACTATTGAATTGCAAGATAGGATCAAGAACTCACATACATTCATGAAAACATAATAGGTTCAGATCTGAAATCATGGCACTCGGGCCCTAGTGACAAGCATTAAGCATAGCAAAGTCATAGCAACATCAATCTCAGAACATAGTGGATACTAGGGATCAAATCCTAACAAAACTAACTCGATTACATGATAAATCTCATCCAACCCATCACCGTCCAGCAAGCCTACGATGGAATTACTCACGCACGGCGGTGAGTATCATAAAATTGGTGATGGAGGATGGTTGATGATGACGACGGCAATGGATTCCCCTCTCCGGAGCCCCGAACGGACTCCAGATCAGCCCTCCCAAGAGAGTTTAGGGCTTGGCAGCGGCTCTGTATCATAAAACGCGATTAATCCTTCTCCCTGATTTTTTTCTCCCCGAACGTGAATATATGGAGTTGGAGTTGAGGTCGGTGGAGCAACAAGGGGCCCACGAGGCAGGGGGCGCGCCCCCACCCTCGTGGATAGGGTGTGGGCCCCCTGGTCTTGATTCTTTCGCTAGTATTTTTTATTAATTCCAAAAATATTCTCCGTGAAGTTTCAGGTCATTTCGAGAATCTTTTATTTCTGCACAAAAATAACACCATGGCAATTCTGCGGAAAAACAGCGTCAGTCTGGGTTAGTTCCATTCAAATCATGCAAGTTAGAGTCCAAAACAAGGGCAAAAGTGTTTGGAGAAGTAGATACGACAGAGACGTATCATGGCCGCTAGTGTCGAATACTACATCCACGTCCCACAAGTGACACAGGGGACCTGTGTCCCGTAGCAATAGTTCTCGGCGTCGATGGCAGTCGAACACCATCGCGAGTTTGTGTGGCAGCCTCTGAGATGATGATTGAAAGCTAAGTGTTGAAACTTGAAACACCCAAACTGACTCAAGTCGGTTTGATTGTTTGAAAATTTAAAACTTGGCTTTAGTCCTCATTGTAGAGGCTGCCAGACAAATTTTCCAAGGTGTTCGACTGTCATCGGCCACCAGAACTATTGTTGCGGGACACCGGGCGCCGGCCTCACTTGTGGGATGTGGATCTAGTGTTGAACGCCGAGCGCCTCATGTATCTTGCACCGATGATACTTGCTATTTAGGGTTCTATCGACGCCGAGGAACCCCTAACCCGCTCGTCCTGTTGTAAATATTTAGTTAGGTTGATGGAAAAAACAATATTGCTATGAAACTCATCTTTCGTGCAGTTTTTTTGTCACTGCGAGGGTCTAGTGTTCGACGAGCTCCGCCCCTGCGTTCGTGGGTTAGCACAAATGACATCTCCTCCCCCCTTGATTTGCTCTGTTCCGGTCTTCGTGCCGATGAAACTTGATAGCTATAGGTGTCTTCAATCATCAGTATGCGTGACCACCATGTGTCTCCCGTTCGAAAGGGTTACATCTAAAAATATGCATGCATTTGCATATTTATAACCGTGGTTCTTTCGAACTGTCCAACATTATCCATGGACAGCCCGAGTATGTGTAGAATGGGTTTGTTTTCCCATATGCTCTGCTCCGGACCCGATGCAGAATTTTGCCAGTGCCTCCCTGTTGTTCTCCGCGTACACATCCTCTCTGCTTATTGTCGAGACGTGTATCAGGAGAACAGTGGTGAGGTGCTGCCGAAATTTTGCGTCGGATCCGGAGTAGAGCATGGGAAAACGAACCCAATACACATACTCGGGTGGAATTAGGACCTCTCTTTACCTATTAGCGTCTAGGTTGCATGGACATAATAAAAGTGACAAACTCCATTAACCGATGAATAATACATGTTGATTGATATATATATATATATATATATATATATATATATATATATATATATATATATATATATTTCTTATGTGTCCAGTAGCTAGGCAAGATGACTGATCGTGCGTGGATGTACACCGGTCACACTAGTCAGAAAGACATGACCATTTAATGGTTAACATAAACCAAGGGGTTTCTGAGAGCCGCATTTGCAAATGGCCAGAGGACGACATGGTGCCCTTGCGTCGGGTGCAACAATTGGCACAAGAGGACAGAGGATGAAATGGGCAAACACCTGTAGAAGTGGGGTTTTATGCCAGATTATACGGTATGGACATTCATGGCGAGTCTGCCCAACGTGCCAGAACTGAGGTGCTTCGTCGTCGCACTGACGAGCATGGTACCGGGATGCAAGACATGGTGCAAGACTTTGATGATGCTCGAGGCTCGGACGATGAGATGTAGGAATCTGCAAAGGCCTTGAATGAAATGTTGGAGTCTTCAAAACGTCCTCTCCACGAGCACACCGAGCTTTGTCAGCTGGATGCCATCTCACAAATAATGTCTCTGAAGGCTCAATTCAACTTGGGAAGAGAATACTATGACACAATTATGACAATATTTGGACGTTTTCTACCCAAAGGCCATGTACTACCTGCAAACCTGTACCAATCAGAAAAAATTCTCCGTGCTCTTAAGATGCCCTATGAGAAGATACATGCATGTGAGAAAGGATGTGCCTTATTTAGGCTTCAGTATGCGCGGACTTGAACTATTGTCCCATTTGCAAGTCATCCAGGTATGTTGTGGTAGACAATGGTATGGGTGAGAAGACGCAGATCAAAATCCCGGTTAATGTTCTTCTGTATATGCCAATCGTACCAAGACTTCAATGTCTTTTCATGGTTGAAGAGACGGCAAGACAGATGACATGGTACAAAACAGGCAAAAGAACCCAACTAGATGCAGATGGGAAGCTGATGATGGTGCACACATCGGACGGTTAAGCATGGAAGAGCTTTGGTGCATTACATGATGACAAAGCGGCAGATCCAAGGCATCCTCGAGTCGGCATCAGCACGTAAGGGTTCAGTGTGTTTGGTCTGACGGCAGCCCAATACAGTTGTTGGCCCGTATTTGTCTTTCCACTAAATCCCCCCGACAGATTATGCAAAGAAAGAACATTTTCCTGACGTTGATAATTCCAGGGCCCATCTATCCGGGGAAGAATATGAATGTGTACATGCAGCCGCTGAAGGACGAATTGCAAGAAGCCTGGGATAATGGGTTCAAGACATACGATGCCTTTAGCAAACAAAACTTCATAATGTGTGTCTGGTACATGTTCTTGACAAATGACTTGCCGGCGTATGCGCTATTCGTTGGCTGGTGTGTGCATGGAAGGTTCCCGTGCCCCACATGCAAGGGAGCTCTTGAGTTTCGTTGGCTTCAGGCCGGTCGCAAGTTTTCTTGCTTCGACATGCATAGAAAGTTCCTGAATCCTCGCCATAAGTTCAGGAAAGACAAGAAGAACTTCATCAGAGGTAGAGTTGTCAAAACCTCTGCAACACCTGCGTTGACAGGCCAAGAGACACTAAATCAGTTAAACGCTCTCGAGCCAGATCCAGAGCATCCAGGGTATTTCAAGGGGTATAATTCGAAGCACGCCTGGACTCACAAGACATGCTTGTGGGATCTGCCTTACTTCAAAGACCTCCTTTGCCCACACAATATCGACGTGATGCACATTGAGAAGAATATCGCCGAGGCACTTTTTGGTACATTGTTCGGCATAGATGGGAAGTCAAAGGATAATACTAAGGCTAGAGTCGATCTGGAGGCGCTATGTGATAGGCCGTTACAAAACATGAAAGAACCGAAAGGAAAGCAGAACTTGACGAAGCCAAAGGCATGGTTCAATCTTGGAAGGCCAGCTATAAGGGAAATTATCTTGTGGGTGCAACAACAGTTGATGTTCCCCGATGGGTATGCAGCGAATCTAAAAAGGGAAGCGAGTCTTGATAAATTGAAGATATTTGGCCTCAAGAGTCATGATTGGCACATATGGATTGAGCGGGTAATGTCGGTGATGTTGCGTGGCTTCATCCCTGAGGATGAATGGCTAGTACTGGCAGAGCTGAGCTATTTCTTCCGTGTTCTCTGTGCGAAAGAACTATCGCCTGGCCTGCTAGAAGAAATGGAAGAGTTGGCGCCGGAGTTGATCTGCAAGTTAGAGAAGATCTTTCCGCCGGGCTTCTTTAATCCAATGCAGCACTTGATTTTGCATCTCCCAACCGAGGCAAGATTGGGGGGCCCGTGCAAAATCGTTGGTGCTACGCCACTGAGAGGATGCAGAAGACGCTACGAGCAAAATGTAAAAATAAACGTAGAATTGAAGCATCGATGGCTGAGGCATTCATTACGGAGGAGGCGGCAAACTTCATGACAGCACACTACGAAGCCAAAAATCGTCATTTGCATAATCTGAAGCCTCGGTACAGCGCTGACGAACGTAAAAAGGGTGGATCCAACCTCGGCCTATTCAAAGGGGATCTGCACCAGCCGGTGCTTCTAATTCCTTAACGTTGGATCTCGAAGAATGGCAGAACATTTCATTGTATATCTTCACCAACCTAACAGAAGTGCGGCCGTACATCGAGTAAGTTCTCGGTACATTGTTTCACAACTTCTAATTCCTTTGAACTACTCTTATTCCCGGATAAATTTGATATAGTCGATACGTCGCCATATTCTCGTATGGAGCGGTGATCCAAAAGGATTCCATCGAAGAGTATGAGCTTCTGACAAAGCATGGACGCGGTTATCCCGGTTTCAGGTATATTGATGTTATGGTACGTTTGAGTCCAAACAGTATGCAGTGGCGAGGTACTTCCGTTAATGGAGAACCAAGAGCACATGAAAGACATAATATGTGGGAGTTATTGAGAAGGATCAAGGATCTATCCCATCTGCCTTGGCTAATTGTAGGTGACTTCATATAAACCATGTGGCAGTCCGAGCACATCTCTGCATCAAAGCGATCCGAGAAATATATGCAAAACTTCCATGAGGTACTGTCTGAATGCAAACTTTTTGATTTGGGATTCAAAGGACTAGTGTGGACCTATAATAATAAACAAGAGGGCAGAAAGAATGTCAGAGCTAGACTGGAGATAGGGGTACGTAGCCAGCCCGGAGTGGACGGACTATTTTAGTAAAGCAATGGTGGATTATATATGTACATCCTGATCGGACCACCTGCCGCTGATTATTCGCTGTGGACTGCGCAAGGAATAGAGGCCCAAGGGCGGGAGGAACCAGAAGGTCTTCCGATACGAACACATGTGGGAGTGTGTGTCCTCTCTGAATGATACGATCGATAGCTCATGGACGCGGGGTGGGCCGGCTGCTGACCTCAGGATGGTTACTGAGAAGTTAGCGAGCATGCAAAAGGATCTAAGGAGCTGGGCGGATAGTGACTTTGGGTCAGTGTTAAAAAGAACAACAGAAATAAGGGGCAAGCTCAGTGTTCTTTGGAACTCGCCACACTCAGCAGAGCAGCAAATTCGATCAGGCAGTTGTCCGTGGAGCTAGATGAGCTCCTGTTACGTGAGGAATTGATGTGGAGACAAAGATCTCGGGCCACATATTTGAGAGAGGGGGACCGAAACACTAAATGGTTCCAAAGGAAAGCTACGTGGAGAAAGAAGAAAAACGACATCACCAAATTAAAGGACTGTTCGGGTGTGTGGAAAGAGGAGAAGGCAGATATTCATGAGATGACCAGGGATTTCTTTCACAGCCTATATGAAAAGGATGAGGTTGTGTAACCATATGAAATACCGCAACATGTTGAGACTAGGATCTCGGATGATATGAACCGTAGCCTCACCAAATCTTTTACTGTTGAAGAAGTGAGTGATGCTCTATTCCTTGGTCTGCTCAAGGCTCCGAGCCCTGACGGTTTTCCTGCGCGGTTCTTCCAGAGGAACTGGTAGGTTTTGAAAGAAGATGTGGTGAAGGGTATGCTTGATTTTTTGACACAGGAACCTTACCGGAAGGAATGAATGGCACGATGATAGTGTTAATCCCAAAGAACAAGGACCCCCAATCGCTGAAAGATTATAGGCTGGTTAGTCTCTGTAATGTCCTTTACAAAGTGATCACTAAATGCCTTGTTAACCGGTTGAGACCCCTGCTGGATGAGATCATTTCTAAAACACAAAGTGCTTTCATTCCTGGAAGGTTGATCACGGACAATGCAACAATTGCCTTCGAATGCTTTCATAAGATTCAGCACAGTAAGGCTCAACACAATACCCACTGTGCATACAAGCTACTTGCCAAAGCATATGACAGAGTGGGATGGGAGTTTCTAGAAGGTGTCCTGATGAAAGCAGGCTTCAATCAGAGATGGACAAATTGGGTCATGCAGTGTGTCCGCTCAGTCAGGTATTCAGTGCGATGCAATGGAGAATTGCTTGATCCGTTCGTGCCCTCCCGAGGTTTGAGACAGGGAGACCCCCTCAGTCCCTACCTCTTCCTATTTGTCGCGGATGCATTGATCAAACTTATCGACAAGGAAATAGGCCTAGGGGATCTGACACCACTGAAAGTTGCAAGAAACAGCCCTGGCATTTCTAACCTACTCTTTGCTGATGACAGTTTACTTTTCTTTAAGGCCACGACGAACCAAGCCATCACTGTGAAAAGGATACTCACCTCCTTCCAGAGAGGGACAGGGAAACTATTGAGTTTGTCATGTATTTAATCGACACTAGCGCACAAACACCGGTAGAGTAAGATGGTTTTGTGTACGTGTACTTGGTACTTCACGTACACGTTACCCCCTCCATTCATGTCCGCTCCTGTTTAGGTGGCGTGTATTGTTTTCCCGAGATAACCGAATTTTAGGTGGATGTGTTTCCAAATATGAGATGTATTTCCTATTTTACCCACCCATACTCCACCCACCTTTTCTCCTTCCCATAGTATTTGAATAAAAAAGCTCTAGCCATTCTCTTCTATCAGTCATGCATCATGGATAGCTTGGGAGAAGAAAAGGCAGTGGCACAAACAGATTGCTGGGGGTGAGGCACTCGAAGATGGCTCAGGGGGCAGGGGCACAAGCGGTGGCATTGTGATCATGCTCGGCGACCGGCCTGCCATCTGCTCCGGATCCTAGGACCAAATCTACGCTTTAGCATGCAAAAAATAGAGCGATCCATATGAGCACAAAGATGATTAAAACAGACCATTGTCGAACCAACACACTCAAGGTCATGGCTCAAATCGTTCCAACCGATTGCGATCAATGGGACATTGAGATCAACATGCTCCATCAACTCCAACACGCAACTCCATCGAGAAAAGTTTCTACCACACTGTAGAAGCACATATGTTACTTAGTATTTATGTAGTTTTTTATTTGCTACCCCTGTAATTGAGGAATAACTGTAGTCAAACTTTCAATACATAAGGTGGAGGATGTTTACTGTGAGGCTAGGGTTGGCTCTGGGCCATGGCAAGGAGTGTGCTTGCCTATGGACCAACCCGGGACCTCCTAGCTAACGCTCTTGAGCGTCAAACAACGAGCTTTCGCGCAGGGTCCGCGCTATGAATGGGGCGGTCCATTTGGTGGCATCATACCTAGCCGCTATTAAATCCCTAAAAAGTAATGCTTTACTGAGGAATCAAACTCGCAACCCTACGATAGAGTGTAAATGTTCTTTACCAACATAAGATCGTTAAGCTAAAACAACTTGCAAACGATCTTATATTATGGGATGAAGGGAGTAGTTGTTAATAAGTTGCGCGAATATTTAAGAACTAAATGCAGCGGCAGATAAAAAAAAGGGAAAAATTTGATCATTGAACATTTTTCTGATATACGCTTGAAAAAAAAATTAGAATACACATTGAAGATTTTTTTTATATACGTTGAATTTTTTTTAGAATATAGATTGAAGATTTTTTATAATCTAAACAATTTCCAAATACACATTGAACATTTTTTTATACACGCTCAACATTTAGTAAGTAGACAATGAACATATATTTAAATACATTGGACAATTTATTTATATATGGTAAAATGTACAATGAATTTTTTTAATACACGATGAAAACTTTTATAATGCATGGTGAACTTTTTCATAATATGCGGTGAACATTTTCTCAATATATGATGCACATTTTTTTAATACGTGGTGAACTTTTTATATAAAACAAAAAAGAGAGAAAACATAAAATAAAATAGGAGAAAATAAAAAAGAAGAAGGGGAAAAGGAACTAAAACAAAAAAACCAGAACAAACCCACCTAAAACCGGACAAACCATTAAGAAAACCGGAAGGAAAATCAACAGAAGAAAAAGAAAAAAATCCGCAGGGATCGAAGAAAAAGCGACCAAAAGAGCACACGAATCCTGTTTGGTGGCCGGCCCAAGCAGAGGCTCGCCTCAGCGAATGCACGACCTTTTGACCTAACTAGCGTCAAATAGAATCTGCCGACCAATCCTGTGGACATGCGCAGGAGCTAAAGGGAGAACTAAAAAGGGAGCGGAGCCAGGATCCAAAACCTGGATCTCCTAGATGAAAGGAATGGATACTAGCCAACACTAGAGCTCGTCCTACTTGAGGTAAAACAACCGATTTTTCCTTTGTTTTTTCAGTTTTTTTTCTTTTTTTTTGTTTTCACCGGTTTTTCTTACTTACTTTCTTTGTTTCCACATTTTTTTTATTTTCTTACTTTTTCTCCAGTTTTATTAATTTCTTCTCCGTTTATTTATTTCTTTTCTTTTCTTTCATTTTTATTCGTTTTATTTTGGTTTTGTTTGTTTCCTTCACCTTATTCATTTGGTTTCTCTACTTCCCCTCGGGTTTCACTAGCTTTCAATATACATTTTGGTAGATGTTTAATATATGTTTAAAATTTTTAATATACCAAATTAATATTTTTAATACATGGTCAATATTGTTTCTATGCACATTTAACAATTTTTCTGAATGCTTAACTAACATTTTCAAATACAAGTTTAACATTTTTTAATAGATGGTCAACATTTATTCTATTAATATTAAATATTCCTTCAATAAGTAATTGACATTTTCTGAATACATGTCAACATTTCACCTACATACTTTTAACATTTTTTCAAATGCAAATGGTTGATTAGCATCTTTTCAAAGACTATTTAATATTTTTTATACATGTTCAACTTATTTTGTACTTTTTAAATACATGGTCAACATTTTTTCTATACACATCTAACATTTTGCAAATACAAGATTGCCATTTTGTAATACATGGTTAACATTTTTCCTATATACATTTAACCATTATTTTCAAATGTTTTATTTATATTTTTCTAAGTATAATATTAACATTTATTAATACATGGTCAACATTTTTATATATACATTTAATATTTTTATGCTTTATCTACATTTTTCAAATGCAAGACTGACATTTTTTTAATGCATAGTCAACATTTTTTGACACACATTTAAAATTTTCAAATGGTTGATTAACGTTTTTCAATATTTGTTTAACATTTCTTTCAAATACTTGATGAACAATTTTTTTATATACATGATCATGTTTTCCACACACATTATATATCTTTTGTATACTTTGTCGTATACATGGTCAACATATTTTATATACACATTTAACTTTTTCAAATGCATGATTAATATTTTTCAAAACATTATGTAAAGTACATTTTTTTGTAATATATTTGTTTAGAATTTGCGTAAGTGTAAAAAAAAAGTAAAAATAAAATAAAGAAACGAGGCTGTGGCTTCTAGCGCAGCTGGGCCGGCTCATCCAGTGTTGCCCTTATGCAAGGGTTCCCTAGGTCTCGCAGCAAGCGTGACATAGGGGCGCCCGTGCACATGTACTATAGTTTTTTTTTAGCAAAACATAGCTAGTCTTTATTGATTAGTGAAAATGTTTACAGGTATCACTACTGGATCATGAGGTGATCCCAGTCAAACATGTATCCCATAAGGTAGAGACATACCAAATCTAGCTATGTTATGAGCTTTAGCATTCGAAGCTCGAGGTTCAAAAATAAAATTACATGAAGCAAACAAGCTTGAATATTCTAAAATCTTTTTTTAACTATTACACCATCGTCTCCACCCGCACTTGCATGGATGTGGTTTATGACCTGCTTACAACCAGAGGCTATTTGAATATGTTGCATTGCTAGATCTTGAGCCAAAGAAAGAGCTTCCCTGCATGCAAGAGCTTTCAATACATACGGATCCAGTAGTCCTTGCGTGACCAGCACCGAAGAGCCAATGTAGGCGCTATCACTGTCACGACAAATGGCGTAGATTGTAAAAAGCAGTAAAGCATTACATATGGCGTAGATTGTTTCCCTAGAAACAAAATTAGTTGGGAATACTTCCAAATCTGGCGTAGATTATTTCCCTGAGAAAACAAAATTAGGTGGGAGTGTTTCCAAATGCATAGTTTTAGCTCAGTGGTTTGAGCTTGCGAATCCTACCTGCTTAGAAGCCGTCTAGTCCCACCTTCTCAGCAAAATCTCAATCGTTCTAATTCTGAGTGAGCTAGTAGATGATTAGTGTCTACATGTAAAGTTGTTGAGCGGACAAAAACCAAATATCAGTCCTGTCGACAGACAGTTTGTTCTGTTATGCGTTAATGGCAGGTAAGGAAGACCATTGATCTTACTTCGATCCCTGGCCCCTTGAAGTTACATGGCTAACAGGGATATGCAGAGTTACACTAGCTTGTAGCCTAGACGGTTAGCAGATTGAGCTGTGGGGTCCATGCTTTCTACCTTACCTTCAATCGGATTGATGATCTAAATTCCTCCACATCTTCATTCTTTTCAGCAGGTATGGACGGGTCTTGCAGCGCAAGTATTTGCGGTCAACCGTTCTAATATAATTTAGATCCTATACACTTGAGGCCTAAATTGGAATCAATTTCAAACCCATTAAAATCCAATAAAACAATCCCATCCTCCCCTAGATACAAATCTTCTTTTAAGTTAGGACTACGCTATTGCTGAATGAAATTTTCGCCAGCCAGGGGTCATCTGCTCTCACCATCATCGTGCATAGTCGAGATAGCTTCACACCATAAGACTCATAGTTACCCATACACATACGTACTTCATAAATTTCTTGTTTCTATTACGACCAATGTATGGGTCAATTCATAGGACATAAATTTGTATTTGTTCTTTAACAAATGAACAGGCATGCATATGGTAAAATAAAGAGGAACTTACTCAGTGTAGTAGTAGAGTATCGTGCACTCAACGAAGGCGTGCGACCACTTTGTGCACACCGAAGAAAACGAAGGGAATCAACCTATAAGCGAGGAGCCATCCGGGGTGTAGAGTGTAGACCCTGTAGGCATGGCCTCTGGGCCTCACCGTCGTAGACCACAACGGGGCTCCGCACATGCCTCTCGTCCTCTCTGACGACTGCCTCCTCATGCCGGTGGTGTGTGCCCGAACCCTTGTACCTCTTGAGCAGGTACGTGGAGAGCCCAAGGCACCCTAGGCAGTAGCGGAGCTAGGCAAAAAATTCCGGGGGAGCCAAAGACAAATCATCAAAATCTGAGGGGGTAGGGGGGCGTTGCCCCCCCATACCCCATCGCCACATCAACATAGCTCCGTTGTTGACCCCAGGACAAAGATGTACCACAACTCCACCTCCCAGCGTAGCCAGTACTGTAGGGTTGGGTCCATCGCGCTCCTGAAACATAAAAATACAGGCTAAAACATAAACTGATAAACAAAACTAAAAAACAAGTCATATTCACATGGTATGTGTTTTGTATCAAGCTAGAATTTGGCAATGTAGTTATATCAACCAAAAAATTTCCTATTTTTTCTCTTTTGACAAGCTAATTTTCTATGCTTTTGTATATATAAACATGGGAATCAAAACACCCCAATTAATCTTAAATAAGAAAGAAGAGAAAGTAAAAAAATCCCATGTAATGAAAGAGTAAAATGTGTACTTATATGGAGGGAAGAGAAAATTAACAAACACCGAAGAAAAAGGATCCGTCACAAACCTTGAACGGAGTCCTTCCAGCTACGACAAGCGGCCGACCATTGAGGAGGCAAAGCTGATCTCTTCCTGTGGCCAACTGCCTTCGCACTTGCGAGTCTTCGTTGGACACAACCACATGTTACCACGCTAAGAGATCATCCCGACTAAAATGGCATTGATATAGCTGACCCTCTACCCCAATGCTTACATTGCCCTCTTTTGTTCTTGACTGCAGTTGGTGTGGTTTTCCGTTTTCGCCATTAGAGCTTTCTAACTATTATTTCTAGTTGAGACCTGATAGATTACTTGTTGTTCATGTAATGAACCATGTATCATGTTTTATTCAAGAAATGGAGCAGGGAAGCCGACCCGGCGGTTTCCTGTTTGCAGGGCCGTTTCCAAAAATTCAGGGCCCTTGGCCGAAAATCGTGATGGGGCTCAAAATTTCAAACAACACATAAAACAGAAGAACTAATATGCCTAAAGCATACTCTATTTCAGGAAAAACACGATGAGGATGAAGAAACAATTTATATAAACTAAAGAAACTTAATGACGGCTGATCAGGAACAAACTTTGTATTGTTCTATTTCTAACCTAGCCCAATGGACAAAAAAACCGTTACCAACACTGTACTTCGCCCCGTGGATAAATAAATTTGTCCTGATCCTAGTTCTAACCTATACATGAGGACATCAAAATTAATCAAGCACTAGTGATGATGAACAAATAAATCTTTACCTAATAATAAAGCACCGTACTGATGGCTTTTGCCTGTACGTCGTCAGCAATTTTGCAGAAAAGTTCCTGCTGTTTTATGTATTCAACCCGCAGTCCTTTTTAATATGTTAGAAAATGTTTCATTTTCATAAGGACCTTGCATTTTTTAGTATTCCGTGCTCACGTCCTACGTCAAAAACAGTAGAGTTTCTGGCCGTACATCCATCCATCACGCACGCACACATACTCTATCGGGTCGTACATTGACTGTGTTTGATTTTTCGTCCCACCTCGCTCCCTTCAACTGATTCTCAGTGATTTATGTACGTTTACAGATTATATGTAATATCAATCAGCCTCCTAAAAAACAACAAACAGACTGACAATACATGAGAGGGAACAATGAGGAGCAATAAGGGATCTTCGGGCGAGGCAACGAATTAACCCAGGGAAGGGAACGAATAGACATGAGAATCTTGCCGGGAGTTGTCGAGGAGGAAGGTTCCGGCGGCGGTCGGGTGACGCGGGCGTCATGAGGACGGGATCCAGCGGTGGCTCTGGATCTGGTGTAGAACGGGACGCCGATGACTTGAGTAGGAGGGTTCCGGCGGCGGTCATCACAGGACGGGATCCAGCGGCGGCGTTGCGGTCGTCACAGGACGGGATCCGATGACGGCGCTCTGGATGTGCTCTGGAACGAGGCCCCGACGACTTGACTAGGAGGCTTCACATCGGCCTGCATGCATAGACAGTCCATAGAGTTAGTACGAAGAGAAAATGAGAGAATGAGAGACAGACGGGGGAAGGGGGATGCAGTATCCGCCGGCGGCACTCTAGATCTGGTATCTAATGGGCCACCGGCAACATTGGAGGCTTCACATCCGGGCTTGGATGAAGTCGATAGACACGCTGGCGTCCTGGGAATCACCTTGTATGTTTCTCTTTGTTTTTTTCATAAGATCAAAATTTTCAAAAAAATAGTAATTTCAAAATTTTAATAGGCTCTTTTTTCTAAATTACAATGTTTGTTCATGATTTAAATTTTTTTCAAAATTTTCAAAAAATTTCACCTTTCAAGAAAAGTTCTTCGTATTGAAAAACAATGTTCACCATACATTGGAAAATGTTCACTTTGTATTGAAAAAATTCTCATCATGTATAAAACATTTGTTCAGCTTGCATTTTGAAAAAAAAAGTTCACCGTATTTAAAAAAATATTTGGTATGTCTTTGAATAATGTTCAGCGTATACTAAGAAAATGTTCAGTATGTATTGTTAAATTCACTTTTTTGAAAAATTTGTTCTCTTTTCAAAAAAATTGTCCAGGAATCAGAATTTATCAGCCCTCCTAAATAAATCACATTTTTTAAGAACTGTGTTCATGCCTTTATAAGTTGTTCACACTTTTCATTTTTTTTACTTTTAAAACATTTCTTCAAAATTAAATAAAATGCTTGGAAATTCAAATTTATTCGCAGTTTTGAAAATGTTAACATTCAAACATAATAAAAAACGAGGAAAAACCTCTTTGCGAAGCCTCTGCTCCTTGACGGCAACTAGGGAGTCTCGGTCCATGGGAGCGAAGTCAGCAAACGCAACAGAATGGAAAACCCAACTTAGTCCCACTTGACGAACAGCAGAAAGAAAAGCCTTCTGGCGAGCTGGCCCATTAGGACGCTACGGGCAATACATAGCATTTAAAGAGAAAAACATCAGTTGTCGCCCACGCACGCTTTGGCTATGCCGGCACTTGAAGCGACCATCCCCGAGTAACCGAGTGAGCGTTGTGGCATGCCACGCCTTTGCATGTTTGGCCGGAATTTGTTTTCGTTTTTATGTTATTGTTGCATTTTAATTTTATGTTTTAAAGGTTAAGATAATATAATATTGTGTTTATGTATTTTTATAAATTGATTATAACATTTTAAAAATGTGTTTGTGTGTTTTATTTAATTGTCCATAGACTTAAATAAATATGTCTATGTTTCTAAAAAATAGTGAAAAACTAAAATTTATACCATCTTTTGAAAAATATCCGTGTATTTTAAAAAATATTTTTTGAAAAAATAGGTTCATGTGTTATAGAGAGGAACTAATGCAACGAGGAAAACGTGCTCAGAGGCTTGCGGCTCCATGCACAATCGAAACGACCCGGGATCGAATCCCCTCGTGCCGTCATTTTCTTCCTACTTTTCCTATTTTAGTACGTGCTAGTGGGCCGACGCGATTAGTAGAGATGCTTCAGCGAGAGGACCTTCGGTCTCGCTGATTGCGAGATATAGCGCTCGCACGAAGTAGCAGAATACACATAAAATGGAAAACCCAGCTTAGTTGGCCCACTTGACGAGCAGCAGAAAAATTATCTCTTCTAGTGCGCCGGCCATTAGGACGCTACGGGCAATACAGAGGAAAACATCGGTTGTTGCTATCACTGCTTAATGCGGGGTGTGAAGCTCGGTGTCGCCCCCGTGCGCTCTTGTTGTGCCGGCACATTAAGTGACCATCCCCGATGATCGAGTGAGTGTTGTGGCATGCCACATTTATGTGGGTTTGGCCGGATTTATTTTCTTCGTTTTTTATGTTATTTGTTGCATTTTAATTTTATGTTTAAAATGTTAATATAATTTAATATTATATCCAGGTATTTTTATAAAATGATCATAACATTTCAAAAATGTGTTTGTGTGTTTTTTCTAATTGTCCATAGACTTTTGAAAATATTTTTAAATGTTTATAGAAAAAATTCGTGAAAAACTAAATGTTTTACCATCTTTTGAAAAATATTAGTGTATTTAAAAAAATATTAAAAAAGGTTCTTGTTCAGAAAGGCACTCATGCAATCAGGAAAAAGTGCTCACATGTTCTTTTTAAAGTGTTCATGAATTTTGAAAATATTTCAATAGAAATTTTAAAAAGTGTTGGCATCTTTAAATGTTCATGTGATTTTAAAAAACTATTGACACACTTAAAAATATGTTCGAAAATGTTACATGTAATTTGACATAGTTTCATACTTTTAAGAAAATATTCATTTATTTTAGAAAGTGTTTGTACGTTTATGATATAATGTCCTTGTAATTTACAAACTTCTCCCAGCTTAAAAAACTCATGTATTTGAAAAGGTGTTAAATGTACAATTTAATATTAAATAGACAAAACCTAGAAAACCAGGGAAACAAATAAAAAAATTGGAGAAGGTAAAAATGGTAAGAAGAAAAAGCCTAAACTCAGAGAAAACAATCTATTATATACTAAAAGGAAAATATGGATGAAAAATAAAGGTATTAGCTAGAAAATCTCACAATAATCAAAATCATCCGGTCCTTGATTTGATGGACCCGATTAATCAAATAACCACGACCGCTAGATCTATGTAATTGGACCAATCTACTTGGTGGACATCTATTATATGCTACAAGGCAAATACGGATGAAAAATAAAGGTATTAGCTAGAAAATCCCACAATAATCAGAAACATCCGGCCCTTAATTTAATGGACCCTATTAAACAAATAACCATGACCGCTAGATCTATGTAATTGTACCAATCTACTTGGTGGATATTGGTGTACTATTGTATAAATACGGTCAAACATAAAAAGTTTGACTTTCCAACAATAATTGGAAGTACACTCATTTAAGGACGGAGGGAGTAGGAGGTGTGTAAGTGATTGATGAAGACTTACACTAGTAGAAAAATGGCCTATTGTCCCGGTTCGTAAGGGCCTTTTGTTCCGGTTTAGGAACCGGGACTAAAATGTTGTTACTAATGCCCTAGGCCTTTAGTCCCGGTTCTTACACGAACCGAGACAGATGGGCCTCCACGTGGCCGTTGCGGCCAGCCCAGGCAGGAGGGCCTTTGGTCCCGGTTGGTGACACCAACCGGGACCAAAATGCATCCACGCGTCAGCATTTCAGGGGCTGGGGTTTTCGTTTTTTTAAAGAGGCACTACAAGGATACCCCCTATAAAGCAACACATATTCTACAACATTTTGACTATAGGTTGCATAATTCACAAGAGATACACACATAAGCATTGCACCATATGCGTTGTAGACTTACAACTCATGACCATAGTGTCATACAAAAATTGCAACATATCTTATGTGTTGCCATGTATGTGGTGTATATTATGTCTGTTATAAGACCGCAAATTTACATAATTAAAAATAAAAATTAATTAGACACGCCGACACACATAATGAATGTGGTGGCAAAAATATCTGCTAACCGCTCGAGCAAAAACCGCGCGTGGTCCTTTAATTTATTCTCGGTCGATTGCTTAAATTGTAAAAAAAAACTGATGAGGGGCGATGGGATTGAACTCTAATTGGAAGTACACTCATTTAAGGACGAAGGGAGTAGGAGGTGTGTAAGTGATTGATGAAGACTTACACTAGTAGAAAAATGGCCTATTGTCCCGGTTCGTAAGGGCCTTTTGTTCCGGTTTAGGAACCGGGACTAAAATGTTGTTACTAATGCCCTAGGTCTTTAGTCCCGGTTCTTACACGAACCGAGACAGATGGGCCTCCACGTGGCCGTTGCGGCCAGCCCAGGCAGGAGGGCTTTTGGTCCCGGTTGGTGACACCAACCGGGACCAAAATGCATCCACGCGTCAGCATTTCAGGGGCTGGGGTTTTCGTTTTTTTTAAAGAGGCATTACAAGGATACCCCCTATAAAGCAACACATATTCTACAACATTTTGACTATAGGTTGCATAATTCACAAGAGATACGCACATAAGCATTGCACCATATCGTTGTAGACTTACAACTCATGACCATAGTGTCATACAAAAATTGCAACATATCTTATGTGTTGCCATGTATGTGGTGTATATTATGTCTGTTATAAGACCGCAAATTTACATAATTAAAAATAAAAATTAATTAGACACGCCGACACACATAATGAATGTGGTGGCAAAAATATCTGCTAACCGTTCAAGCAAAAACCGCGCGTGGTCCTTTAATTTATTCTCCGATCAGATTGCTTAAATTGTAAAAAAAAAACTGATGAGGGGCGATGGGATTGAACTCTAATTGGAAGTACACTCATTTAAGGATGAAGGGAGTAGGAGGTGTGTAAGTGATTGATGAAGACTTACACTAGTAGAAAAATGGCCTATTGTCCCGGTTCGTAAGGGCCTTTTGTTCTGGTTTAGGAACCGGGACTAAAATGTTGTTACTAATGCCCTAGGTCTTTAGTCCCGGTTCTTACACGAACCGAGACAGATGGGCCTCCACGTGGCCGCTATGCCAGCCCAGTAGGAGGAGGGCTTTTGGTCCCTTTTGGTGACACCAACCGGGACCAAAAAGCATCCACGCGACAGCATTTCAGGGGCTGGGGTTTTCGTTTTTTTTAAAGAGGCATTACAAGGATACCCCCTATAAAGCAACACATATTCTACAACATTTTGACTATAGGTTGCATAATTCACAAGAGATACGCACATAAGCATTGCACCATATGCGTTGTAGACTTACAACTCATGACCATAGTGTCATACAAAAATTGCAACATATCTTATGTGTTGCCATGTATGTGGTGTATATTATGTCTGTTATAAGACCGCAAATTTACATAATTAAAAATAAAATTAATTAGACACGCCGACACACATAATGAATGTGGTGGCAAAAATATCTGCTAACCGTTCGAGCAAAAACCGCGCGTGGTCCTTTAATTTATTCTCCGATCAGATTGCTTAAATTGTAAAAAAAAACTGATGAGGGGCGATGGGATTGAACTCTAATTGGAAGTACACTCATTTAAGGACGAAGGGAGTAGGAGGTGTGTAAGTGATTGATGAAGACTTACACTAGTAGAAAAATGGCCTATTGTCCCGGTTCGTAAGGGCCTTTTGTTCAGTTTAGGAACCGGGACTAAAATGTTGTTACTAATGCCCTAGGTCTTTAGTCCCGGTTCTTACACGAACCAAGACAGATGGGCCTCCACGTGGCCGTTGCGGCCAGCCCAGGCAGGAGGGCTTTTGGTCCCGGTTGGTGACACCAACCGGGACCAAAATGCATCCACACGTCAGCATTTCAGGGGCTGGGGTTTTCGTTTTTTTAAAGAGGCATTACAAGGATACCCCCTATAAAGCAACACATATTCTACAACATTTTGACTATAGGTTGCATAATTCACAAGAGATACGCACATAAGCATTGCACCATATGCGTTGTAGACTTACAACTCATGACCATAGTGTCATACAAAAATTGCAACATATCTTATGTGTTGCCATGTATGTGGTGTATATTATGTCTGTTATAAGACCGCAAATTTACATAATTAAAAATAAAAATTAATTAGACACGCCGACACACATAATGAATGTGGTGGCAAAAATATCTGCTAACCGTTCGAGCAAAAACCGCGCGTGGTCCTTTAATTTATTCTCCGATCAGATTGCTTAAATTGTAAAAAAAAAACTGATGAGGGGCGATGGGATTGAACTCTAGACCTCTTCTTGCAAAGCCAGACCCAATAACCACTAGGACATCTAAATGCTTGTGTCTATTAACTTCATTTTCCCATTTTATTCCTTCTTCAGTTCGGGGAAGCCGTCGGTTTTGGGAAGCTTCCCTGGCCGGGTTTTTTCTGGACAACTTTTCTTTGTTCTATTTTTAGTTTTTTTCAAACAAGAAATAAATAAATGTTGTAGCCATAAACATACGTGAACACCAGTCTATCTTGTTGGTGATTTCCTTGCGTCCATTCTAGTAGGGCCAAGTTCGAACTTCTGAATGGTTGTTTTCTGCCAAAATTTCATATCGTATGGATTAATTTTTTTTCGCAGCAGGCGTAAATTGAAATAAAAAGCTAAATTAAGCAGCGTCAGACTATGAATTGTAGGCGTATGTTTTTAGCAGTAGGGAAATATTACGAGGTCACAAAATAATGAGGCATGGCAAAAAATAAGAATGATTTTATATTTTTTTTATAATATTAAAGATATTAAAACGCACATATATACAATTAAGTCCGCTAGGCAGAATTCCCTCAAACCGGAACCAAAGCTGGGGAGGTTTGTGGGCATCTGGACTCGTGTTAATGTACGCAGTCCCACCAAAACACTCTCCAGCGCGAACCGCTCTAGGACAAAATTTCATACCACAAGCGTAAATAGATTTTTTTTTCCGCAGTAGGCGTAAATTGAAATAAAAAAGCAAAATTAAGCAGCTTTGGACTATGAATTGTATGCATAATTTTCTGAGCGGTAGGGAAATATTAGGAGGTCACAAAATAATGAGGCATGACAGAAAATAAGAATGATTTTTTATTATAATATATTAAAGGTATTAAAACGCACATATGCAATTAAGTCCGCGAGCCAAAATACCCTCGAACTGGAACCAGAGCTGGGGGATGTTTCCGGCGTCCGGACTCGTGCTAATGTACGCAGTCCCGCCAGAACACTCTCCCGCGTGAACTGCTCTAGAACAAAATTTTATACCCCAGGCATAAATAGATTTTTTTTCGCAGTAGGCGTAAATTGAAATAAAAAACAAAATTAAGCTGTGTTGGACTATGAATTGTAGGCATAATTTTTTTTGAGCGGTAGGGAAATATTATGAGGTCACAAAATAATGAGGCATGACAGAAAATAAGAATGATTTTATAACTTTTTATTATAATATATTAAAGGTATTAAAACACTCATATACAATTAAGTCGGTGAGCCAGAATTCCCTCAAACCGGAACCAAAGCCGGGGGAGGTTTGAAGGCGTCCGAACTCATGCTAATGTACGCATTTCCAACAAAGAAACTCTCCCGCGCGAAGCACTCTATGAACCGCGCCCGTGTATCAATGTCGGCCAGCCACTCCAGAATGGACGCGACTTGACGGCCTTGATGTCGGTCGGAGCGACCAGACAGGACGGAAGGGCGGCACCGCTTCAATGCGGGCGCGATGACCGAGAAGCATACTCCGACCGCCGCGCCACACTCAAGCAACATCAATCCTCCTGCCTGGGCTAATTAAGTGTTCGGGCGTCAACCAACACCATCTTTATGTCCTCTTTGCTCCTCTCCGCACAACCGTAGGATCCAATCTGATCCTCTCCTGGACCAGCAAGATAGGCTAGTCAGGCTCTTCCAAATTGTTCTCGGCGTCGGCGGACAGATCTTCCTCCAGAATGGCGCAGCCGCGCGTGGTCTTTTGTCCCATCATTCTCCTCTACGCCATCAAAGAAGGAGGTCGTGCTCTTCTTGGATGACCAAGAGCAGCAGCAGTAACCCCCTCCTCGCTGAGGCTACCGCAATGGATGAGGAGTTTCAGTGACAGTGCGATCCCTCCGTGACCCCAATTTCGGCGCCGCCCTCACTACTGCCTTCCCCGTCTTATCAGTGGTTGCCGCCCTATTGATGCCTGGTCGCTGCGAAGTTGGATCCATACCTGGAGCTCACAAACGCACAAGGGCATCTCGTGCCTTAGCTCAGACGCGACGGTGGGGGAATGTCGCCGCAATTCTCTAAGAGCGGCCGAGTTCCATGATGCGGCATTCCGCAATGCACATCACCGTGCCGTGTTCGCAGTGTTAGACGTTGCGCCAGACTGGGTCCTCGCAAATGTCGCGCTGGCGGAGGCCTATACCATCTACCAGTCGAAAGACCACCGGTGTAGATGTCCGCGCGACGCCGGTGCCACCTCGACGACCAACTTTCATGATCGGCTTGGTCTAGTCGCTGCGCGCCGTCGCCCTCGTCAACGACAAGGGCAAGGTAAGGGCGGTTGAACGTGGCGGTGCCCGTGGCTAACGGTGCCCTGCGCACGATGACGAAGTTGAGCAGAAACGCCACGAGCGGCAGATCGCCGCCAATCAGGCCCGGTTTGAGCAAAAAAATCAATATTACTCCACCCATCTTGCACTAAATTTTTACAAATACAGAAGAAGCACATTGTATTTGGCACAAATATATGTATATGTGCGTGTCAAGGGCCAGATATGATAATAACAAAAATTATAAATTGTTTCGCTTAAATTTTTTACTCCTCGTATTCTTTTCTGATTTCGCACCAAATTTTTCCTTTCCCTCCATTCTCTCCCGCCAATAGCAACTAACTTTGGTCAATAGAAAATAAGTACGCGCGCTTGATTACCATGGCCCCACCTATCATACGAATCAAGAACGCAGACCAAAATCAGGTATCGCGAGGAGGTAACTGCGCCATCAAAATCGGAAACCTCCCCCTCCCCCATATCAACACAATTCCCTTCCTCGTCTCGTAGGATCCCTATCTTGAGGAGATTGATCATGGCCCGCCCTCCCTCCTGAACCTCGTAGCTCACCCCGCCGATTCATTGAGGTTGAGGGCACAAGAGGTATGTCTTGTTCAGCAACTGGGACGGAAAGCAGATCGGTCCCCACCCCTGCCCGATTCATAGAAACACAAGGTAAATACTAGTACGACTTACGATTTTGCCTCCACCCCCTTGGTTCAGATATGTCCCTTCTATGCTTTTTAATTACTCTTCTCTTGTGTGAATACGATAGTGCACACCAAGTGTTTGATAGTTGTCCTCTGTTATTGGTTTAGAATTTTGGGGGCCTTCAGATAGAGGGGGTTGTTTCCGATTCATCTTCTATAAGGTTACACCTTCCCTACTTGATTGAGATTAGCTTTTTATGTTTTATTCATTATAGTTCCTTGAAGCCTGTTTGTTTTGGTGTTCGTAGGTTTACTGAACATAAGAGGTGGCTTAAATCTAGTAATTGTTAAGGTTTCAGGTGTGGACGCGTGCACTATTTCAATGTTGTTCTGCACCATTACTACCTTGGTGAGTTCAATCTCTTCATACTTTCTTTGTGGAACTCCAATTTTGACTATCCTATTCTAGTTGGTTAGTACAGTTGGGTTAGTTCTTGCTTAACATTTTGCGGTTGAACACGTAGCATAGTTTCTTTCTTTCTTCATGTGTGCGCAGACGTTTGTGACCTTGTTATTTTCTTATTGCTATCATACTGTAATCTGGCTGGGGTGTCATTTGTAGAAAATGAACGATGGAGTGACTAGAAGAAGTGTTATCTTGGTCGTACCTATGGACAAGTTGGATAAGTATCTTGTCGACTAATGAGGCCCTAAGAAAATGTTATTTTTATTATGAATATCATAACATGATCTGCAGCAGCACAACTACAAGTCCAGTCTACAAAACGACACACTTGTTCTGAAAATAAATGTTAGTGAATAACCATGTGCACGATAGTGAAAATACATGTATACTCTGCAACACACTCAGCCTTGGCCCATGGGATCTCCTCACAGTTCCAACTTGAAAATAACATCTCATCAGCCTAGCTATAATACTTGTGCATGAACGAAACCACCTTAACACCAAAGAGAATGAACTTGGGTGTCCTTGAGCTTATGATCCTCTTACTATCCGTGGATAGTGTTATACCTGAACATGTGTTCCCCCGGCAAACACCAAGTTAAGCATCATACCGCACAAGTATAAGTTCATATTCCCTAAGCAACTGAAATAGATAGACAGTTAAACTGCCAGTATTGAAAGATAACTGCATTTTATTCATAGTAATGTTCCCAGCATAGAAAAAACTAAAAAACATGGGGTCATCGAAAGAGCTGCTATATGGAGTTTCCTTTTGTTACTTGCTGTTTTTCTTATACACCCGACGAACAAATAATGGACCCCTTGCAAATTTACATTCCATAGTAACGGTTCCATGTCTTAGTTCATCGTTTTCACTATGAAATAGGAATAGCTTGATGTATTCTTAGTACCTACTCAGTACTGAATGAGTTGCTATTTTGATTTGATAAGGAATAAATGTGGTCAGACCTATTTTTGTTGATTCTAGGGGCAGAAATTACTTCAAAATATGATTGTTTGAGCTGAAATCTGAATTAATCGTCTTCACATCTGTGGGGATGACTGTCATAAGGTCGAGTAGGACCACATAATATTGTATTTTACATAATTTATTTAAACTTTTGGTCATTGTCATGTTGCACCAGATATGTAATGGACAAGAACTTCAGTGCACGACAAAGGTAAATATATTCTGCTGCACATAAGGTACATTTCCATTACCATATACAATATGTTCAAAATATGTTACTCCAATGGTTATGTATCTACTGGTCGTCTTAGTATCAGAATGTAGTTGAAAACAAGAATGTTAGTACATGTCAAGGAGAAAAAACTTATATTGAAAACAAGATGGTATCTCTTCATAATCACATACAAATTTTTTTCAGACTATAGTGCTGGCTTGCTTAGTTGTTTATTACTTCTTTGCTATCAGTCTGTTGACCAGACCACAAAAACAACATAAGGTGCTAATACATGCAGTAAGAGTGATCGAAGTGGTTCGCTGAGTTGGATGGATGCAAATGAACTATCCGTTGTGCTCAAATTCATTTCATATGTTCCCCTATTTTGTATCTGTCTTCTCATATGGCAACTTTTATTTTCTCTAACAGACAGGAACTAAAGTGTTCTTGAAGAGGCTGAAAAATCATAACAAGGGTGTAGCTCTAGATACAATGGTAAGTTCTCATCCTAAATTTAAACTTTATGGTCCTGAAATTAGAAATGAATTCTAGGCAGTGCATGTCGATATGGCACTATTGCAAACTGAAAATTTGGTATGATGTCGCAAAAACTGCAATACTCTCGGTAATGCATACAAAAAGGAAAGATTGCATGGCCTTCAATTTTTATACGTGACTAATATTTGCCTCTATTACTACTTGCATCATGTCAAGGTATTGTGTGTTAACAGTTCATTTTTTTCTTGTTTGTAGATTCAAAAGATAAATGGATGAGTATATGGGAGCGTGGCGATTATACTGCAATGATGATGTCAATGATCCGTTTCATGATAATCACGATGGATGCTTTTAGTTTTAGTTATGTTCTATGGATGACGTTCCTGTCGGATGTTATTCCTCAGTTAAGATGGATATTTTCAGTTTAAGTTTCGCTGTCAAGAAAATTGTTAGACTATGCATCACATTTGGATGATGTTCCTCCTGTAATGTCCACTATTGTAATCCAACAATTTTGATCTAATATATGATTTCTTCCTCTCGTGAGTATATTGTCTTCTTTTTCCTTCACTTGAAATACATAATTATCGCCTTTACATGGAGCATTAATTTAATTGCTAGCAATATATATACATATAATATTATTATTCACACTATATATGTACCAACACTAGAAATGTTGGAAATTCTTCGTTGCAAAGCAATGGGATCTTGATTCATGTATATCAAGCACCAACATATAAAACTGTTGTAAAAGTATGTTTTATCTGTTGTTCTCTTGCAACGGACCCTTTTACCAACGATAGTATAAGCGTTGCATTATGCGCTAGCAACACTGGATAAGGCTACGCATCCCAAACCATTGGTAAAGATGAAGGAAATATGCCCTAGAGGCAATAATAAAAGTTATTATTTATTTCCTTATATCATGATAAAGGTTTATTATTCATGCTAGAATTGTATTAACCGAAAACATAATACATGTGTGAATATATAGACAAACAGTATGTCACTAGTATGCCTCTACTTGGCTAGCTTGTTAATCAAAGATGGTTATGTTTCCTAACCATGAGCAAAGAGTTGTTATTTGATTAACAAGGTCACATCATTAGTTGAATGATCTGATTGACATGACCCATTCCGTTAGCTTAACACTTGATCGTTTAGTATGTTAATGCTTTCTTCATGACCCATACATGTTCCTATAACTATGAGATTATGCAACTCCTGCCACGGAGGAACACTTTGGTACTACCAAACGTCACAACGTAATCGGGTGATTATAAAGGAGTACTACAGGTGTCTCCAAAGGTACTTGTTGGATTGGCGTATTTCGAGATTAGGTTTTGTCACTCCGATTGTCGGAGAGGTATCTCCAGGCCTTCTCGGTAATACACATCACTTAAGCCTTGCAAGCATCACAACTAATGAGTTAGTTGTGAGATGATGTATTACAGAACGAGTAAAGAGACTTACCGGTAACGAGATTGAACTAGGTATTGGATACCGACGATCGAATCTCGGGTAAGTAACATACCGATGACAAAGGGAACAACGTATGTCGTTATGCGGTTTGACCGATAAAGATCTTCGTAGAATATGTAGGAACCAATATGGGCATCCAGGTTCCGCTATTGGTTATTGACCGAGAATGGTTCTAGGTCATGTCTACATAGTTCTCGAACCCGTAGGGTCCGCATACGCTTAACGCTTCGATGACGAGTTCATTATGAGTTTATAAGTATTGATGCACCGAAGTTTGTTCGAGTCCCGGATGTGATCACGGACATGACGAGGAGTCTCAAAATGGTCGAGACATAAAGATTGATATATTGGAAGCCTATGTTTGGACTTGGAAGGGTTCCGAGTGAAAACAGGAAGTTCTTAGGAACACCGGGGGGTTACCGGAACCCCCCGGGGGGTATATGGGCCCTCATGGGCCTTGAGGGAGAAGGAGAAGGGCCGGCCAGGTGGGCTGCACGCCCCCCTCCCCCCTCTAGTCCGAATAGGACAAGGAGAGGGGGCGCGCCTTCCCCTTTCCCTCCCCAATCCTACTCCAACTAGGAGAAGGGGAGGAGTCCTACTCCCGGGGAGTAGGACTCCTCCTTGGTGCGCCTCCTCTAGGGCCGCCACCTCCCCTTGTCTCCTTTATATCACGGGGCAGGGGCACCCCAAGATACACAAGTTGATCTACGGATCTTTCCTTAGCCGTGTGCGGTGCCCCTTCCACCATATTCCACTTCGGTCATATCGTCATGAGCTTAGGCGAAGCCTCGCGCGGAGAAGTCATATCGTCATGGAGCTTAGGCGAAGCCCTCGCGCCGGTGGAGCATCAACATCGCCACCACGCCGTCGTCTTGACGGAACTCATCCCGACACTTTGCTGGATCGGAGTCCGGGATCGCCATCGAGCTGAACGTGTGCGTAACTCGGAGGTACCGTGCGTTCGGTGCTTGGATCGGTCGGATCGTGAAGACGACGACTACATCAACCGCGTTGTTATAACGCTTCCGCTTTCGGTCTCACGAGGGTACGTGGATGACACTCTCCTCTCGTTGCTATGCCATCACCATGGTCTTGGCGTGATCGTGAGGAAATTTTTGAAATTACTGCGTTCCCCAACAAGTGGCATCCGAGCCTGGTTTTATGCGTTGATGTCATATGCACGAGTAGAACACAAGTGAGTTGTGGGCGATACAAGTCATACTACCTACCAGCATGTCATACTTTGGTTCAGCGGTATTGTTGGACGAGACGATCCGGACCAACCTTACGCGTACTCTTCCACGCGAGACCGGTTCCCTCGGCGTGCTTTGCACATAGATGGCTTGCGGAAGACTGTCTCTCCAACTTTAGTTGAACTGAGTGCATACGCCCGGTCCTTGAGAAGGTTAAACGGAGTCTATTTGACAAACTATCGTTGTGGTTTTGATGCGTAGGTAAGAACGGTTCTTGCTCAGCCCGTAGCAGCCACGTAAAACTTGCAACAACAAAGTAGAGGACGTCTAACTTGTTTTTGCAGGGCATGTTGTGATGTGATATGGTCAAGACGTGATGCTATATTTTATTGTATGAGATGATCATGTTTTGTAACCGAGTTATCGGCAATCGGCAGGAGCCATATGGTTGTCGCTTTATTGTATGAAATGCAATCGCCATGTAATTGCTTTACTTTATCACTAAGGAGTAGCGATAGTCGTAGAAGCAATAGTTGGCGAGACGACAACGATGCTACGATGGAGATCAAGGTGTCGCGCCGGTGACGATGGTGATCATGACGGTGCTTGGCGATGGAGATCACAAGCACAAGATGATGATGACCATATCATATCACTTATATTGATTGCATGTGATGTTTATCCTTTATGCATCTTATCTTGCTTTGATTGACGGTAGCATTATAAGATGATCTCTCACTAAAAATTATCAAGTAGTGATCTCCCAGAGTATGCACCGCTATGAAAGTTCTTCGTCTTTGAGACACCACGTGATGATCGGGTGTGATAGGCTCTACGTTCAAATACAACGGGTGCAAAACAGTTGCACACGCGAATACTCGAGTTAAACTTGACGAGCCTAGCATATAACAGATATGGCCTCGGAACACGAGAGACCGAAAGGTCGAGCGTGAATCATATAGTAGATATGATCAACATAGTGATGTTCACCATTGAAACTACTCCATCTCACGTGATGATCGGACATGGTTTAGTTGATTTGGATCACGTGATCACTTAGATGACTAGAGAGATGTCTGTCTAAGTGGGAGGTTTTTAATATGATTAATCAAACTTGAATTTATCATGAACTTAGTACCTGATAGTATTTTGCTTGTCTATGTTTGATGTAGATAGATGGCTCGTGCTATTGTTCCGTTGAATTTTAATGCGTTCCTTGAGAAAACAAAGTTGAAAGATGATGGTAGCAATTACACGGACTGGGTCCGTAATTTGAGGATTATCCTCATTGCTGCATGAAAAAATTACGCCTGGAAGCACATTTGGGTGACAGCCTCTTGCAGATCTTGAGCGAAGTTGTGAACGCGTCTGCAAAGCAGTAGCTGATGACTACTCTATAGTTCAGTGTGCCATGCTTTACGGCTTAGAACCGGGTCTTCAACGACGTTTTGAACGTCATGGAGCATATGAGATGTTCCAGAGTTGAAGTTAATATTTCAAGCAAATGCCCGGATTGAGAGATATGAAGTCTCCAATAAGTTCTATAGCTGCAAGATGGAGGAGAATAGTTCGTCGGTGAGCACATACTCAAAATGTGCAGGTATAACAATCACTTAATTCAGCTGGGAGTTAATCTTCCGGATGATAGTGTCATTGACAGAATTCTCCAATCATCGCCACCAAGCTACAAGAGCTTCGTGATGAACTATAATATGCAAGGGATGACTAAGACAATTCCTCGAGCTCTTCGCGATCTGAAAGCCGCTGGAGGTAGAAATCAAGAAAGAGCATCAAGTGTTGATGGTCAGCAAGACCACTAGTTTCAAGAAAAGGGCAAAGGGAAGAAGAAGGAAACTTCAAAAGAACAGCAAGAAAGTTCTTGATCAAGAGAAGAAACCCAAGTCTGGACCTAAGCCTGAAACCGAAAGTGTTTTTATTGCAAGCAGACTGGACATCGAAGCGGAACTGCCCCAAGTATTTGGCGGATAAAAGGATGGCAAGGTGAACAAAGGTATATATGATATACATGTTATTGATGTGTACCTTACTAATACTCGCATGAGTACCTGGTATTTGATAATCGGTTACATTGCTAATATTTGCAACTCAAACAGGAACTACGGATTAAGCGAAGATTGGCTAAGGACGAGGTGACGATCTTGGCGTTGGAAATGGTTCCAAAGTCGATGTGATCGCAGTCGGCACGCTACCTCTACATCTACCTTCGGGATTAGTTTTAGACCTAAATAATTGTTATTTGGTGCCAAAGATTGAGCATGAACATTATATCTGGATCTTGTTTATTGTAGACGGTTATTCATTTAAATCAGAGAATAATGGTTGTTCTATTTATATGAGTAATATCTTTTATGGTCATGCACCCTTGAAGAATGGTCTATTCTTGTTGAATCTCGATGTAGTGATACACATATTCATAATGTTGAAGCCAAAAGATGCAGAGTTGATAATGATAGTGCAACTTATTTGTGGCAATCGCCGTTTAGGTCATATCGGTGTAAAACGCATGAAGAAACTCCATCTTGATGGGCTTCGGAATCACTTGATTATGAATCACTTGGTACTTGCGAACCGTGCCTCATGGGCAAGATGACAAAACGCCGTTCTCGGAACTATGGAGCGTGCAACTGATTTGTTGGAAATCATACATACTGATGTTTGTGGTCCAATGAATGTTGAAGCACGCGCGGGTATCGTTATTTTCTCACCTTCACAGATGATTTGAGCAGATATGGGTATATCTACTTAATGAAACACAAATCTGAAACATTTGAAAAGTTCAAAGAATTTCAGAGTGAAGTGGAAAATCATCGTAACAAGAAAATAAAGTTTCTACGATCTGATCGTGGAGGAGAATATTTGAGTTACGAGTTTGGTTTACATTTGAAACAATGTGGAATAGTTTCACAACTCACGCCACCGGAACACCACAGAGAAATGGTGTGTCCGAACGTCGTAATCATACTTTACTAGATATGGTGCGATCTATGATGTCTATTTCGATTTACCGCTATCGCTTTGGGGTTATGCTTTAGAGACGGCCGCATTCACGTTGAATAGGACACCGTCAAAATCCGTTGAGACGACGCCTTATGAACTATGGTTTGGCAAGAAACCAAAGTTGTCGCTTTCTTAAAGTTTGGGGCTGCGATGCTTATGTAAAGAAACTTCAACCAGATAAGCTCGAACCCAAATCGGAAAAATGTGTCTTCATAGGATACCCAAAGGAGATCATTGGTACACCTTCTATCACAGATCTGAAGGCAAGATTTTCGTTGCTAAATTCGGGTCCTTTCTAGAGAAGGAGTTTCTCTCGAAAGAAGTGAGTGGGAGGAAAGTAGAACTTGATGAGATAACTGTATCTGCTCCCTTATTGGAAAGTAGTTCATCACAAGAAATGGTTCCTGTGACAACTACACCAATTAGTGAAGAAACTAATGATGATGATCATATAGTTTCAGATCAAGTTACTACTGAACCTCGTAGGTCAACCAGAGTAAAATACGCACCAGAGTGGTACGGTAATCCTATTCTGGAAGTCATGTTACTTGACCATGGCGAACCTACGAACTATGAAGAAGCGATGGTGAGCCCAGATTCCGCAAAATGGCTGGAAGCCATGAAATCTGAGATGGGATCCATGTATGAGAACAAAGTATGGACTTTGGTTGACTTGCCCGATGATCGGCAAGCCATTGAAAATAAATGGATCTTTAAGAAGAAGACCGACGCCGATGGTAATGTAATCGTCTACAAAGCTCGACTTGTTGCAAAAGGTTTTCGACAAGTTCAAGGGGTTGACTACGATGAGACTTTCTCACCAGAAGCGATGCTTAAGTCTGTCCGAATCATGTTAGCAATTGCCGCATTTTATGATTATGAAATTTGGCAAATGGATGTAAAACCGCATTCTTGAATGGATTTCTAGAAGAAGAGTTGTATATGATGCAACCAGAAGGTTTTATCGATCCAAAGGGTGCTAACAAAGTGTGCAAGCTCCAACGATCGATTTATGGTGCGGTGCAAGCCTCTCGAGTTGGAATAAACGCTTTGATAGTGTGATCAAAGCATATGGGTTTGTACAGACTTTTGGAGAAGCCTGTATTTACAAGAAAGTGAGTGGGAGCTCTGTAGCATTTACGATATTATATGTGGACGACATATTATTGATTGGAAATGATATAGAATTTCTGGATAGCATAAAAGGATACTTGAATAAAAGTTTTTCAATGAAAGACCTCGGTGAAGCTGCTTACATATTGGGCATCAAGATCTATAGAGATAGATCAAGACGCTTAATTGGACTTTCACAAAGCACATACCTTGATAAAGTTTTGAAAAAGTTCAAAATGGATCGTGCAAAGAAAGGTTTTTTACCTGCAAGGTAAGGTGTAAGATTGAGTCGACTCAATGCCCGACCACAGCAGAAGATAGAGAGAAAATGAAAGATGTTCCTATGCTTCAGCCATAGGCTCTATCATGTATGCAATGCTGTGTACCAGACTGACGTATGCTTAGCTGTAAGCTTGGCAGGAAGGTACCAAAGTAATCCAGGAATGGATCATCGGACAGCGGTCAAGAACATCCTGAAATACGAAAAGGACTAAGGATATGTTTCTCATATATGGAGGTGACAAAGAGCTAGTCGTAAATGGTTACGCCGATGCAAGCTTTGACAATCGATCCGGACGATTCTAAATCGCAAACCGGATACGTGTTTTTATTAAACGGTGGAGCTGTCGGTTGGTGCAGTTCTAAACAAAGCGTATGGCGGGATCTACATGTGAAGCGGAGTACATAGCTGCTTCGGAAGCAGCAAATGAAGGAGTCTGGATGAAATAGTTCATTTCCGATCTAGGTGTCATACCTAGTGCATCGGGACCGATGAAGATCTTCCGTGACAATACTGGTGCAATTGCCTTGGCAAAGGAATCCAGATTTCACAAGAGGACCAAGCACATCAAGAGACGCTTCAATTCCATTCGGGACCAAGTCCAAATGGGAGACATAGAGATTTGCAAAATACATACGGATCTGAATGTTGCAGACCCGTTGACTAAGCCTCTTCCACGAGCAAAACATGATCAGCACCAAGACTCCATGGGTGTTAGGATCATTACTTTATAATCTAGATTATTGACTCTAGTGCAAGTGGGAGACTGAAGGAAATATGCCCTAGAGGCAATAATAAAAGTTATTATTTATTTCCTTATATCATGATAAAGGTTTATTATTCATGCTAGAATTGTATTAACCGGAAACATAATACATGTGTGAATATATAGACAAACAAAGTATGTCACTAGTATGCCTCTACTTGGCTAGCTTGTTAATCAAAGATGGTTATGTTTCCTAACCATGAACAAAGAGTTGTTATTTGATTAACAAGGTCACATCATTAGTTGAATGATCTGATTGACATGACCCATTCCGTTAGCTTAACACTTGATCGTTTAGTATGTTAATGCTTTCTTCATGACCCATACATGTTCCTATAACTATGAGATTATGCAACTCCCGTTTACGGAGGAACACTTTGGTACTACCAAACGTCACAACGAATCGGGTGATTATAAAGGAGTACTACAGGTGTCTCCAAAGGTACTTGTTGGGTTGGCGATTTCGAGATTAGGTTTTGTCACTCCGATTGCTCGGAGAGGTATCTCCAGCCTTCTCGGTAATACACATCACTTAAGCCTTGCAAGCATCACAACTAATGAGTTAGTTGTGAGATGATGTATTACAGAGCGAGTAAAGAGACTTACCGATAACTTGAGATTGAACTAGGTATTGGATACCGACGATCGAATCTCGGGTAAGTAACATACCGATGACAAAGGGAACAACGTATGTCGTTATGCGGTTTGACCGATAAAGATCTTCAGAGAATATGTAGGAACCAATATGGGCATCCAGGTTCCGCTATTGGTTATTGACCGAGAATGGTTCTAGGTCATGTCTACATAGTTCTCGAACCCGTAGGGTCCGTGACGCTTAACGTTTCGATGGCAGTTCATTATGAGTTTATAAGTATTGATGCACCGAAGTTTGTTCGGAGTCCCGGATGTGATCACGGACATGACGAGGAGTCTCAAAATGGTCGAGACATAAAGATTGATATATTGGAAGCCTATGTTTGGACTTGGAAGGGTTCCGAGTGAAAGCAGAAGTTACCGGAACACCGGGGTTACGGAACCCCGGGGTATATGGGCCCTCATGGGCCTTGAGGGAGAAGGAGAAGGGCCGGCCAGGTGGGCTGCACGCCCCTCCCCCTCTAGTCCGAATAGGACAAGGAGAGGGGCGCCCCTTCCCCTTTCCCCTCCCCAATCCTACTCCAACTAGGAGAAGGGGAGGAGTCCTACTCGGTGGGAGTAGGACTCCTCCTTGGTGCGCCTCCTCTAGGGCCGGCCACCTCCCCTTGTCTCCTTTATATCACGGGGCAGGGGCACCCCAAGATACACAAGTTGATCTACGGATCTTTCCTTAGCCGTGTGCGGTGCCCCTTCCACCATATTCCACTTCGGTCATATCGTCATGAGCTTAGGCGAAGCCTGCGCCGGAGAAGTCATATCGTCATGAGCTTAGGCGAAGCCCTGCGTCGGTGGAGCATCAACATCGCTACCACGCCGTCAGGTCGACGGAACTCATCCCCGACACTTTGCTGGATCGGAGTCCGGGGATCGCCATCGAGCTGAACGTGTGCGTAACTCGGAGGTACCGTATGCTCGGTGCTTGGATCGGTCGGATCGTGAAGACGACGACTACATCAACCGCGTTGTTATAACGCTTCCGCTTTCGGTCACGAGGGTGCGTGGACAGACACTCTCCCCTCTCGTTGCTATGCCATCACCATGGTCTTGGCGTGATCGTAGGAAAATTTTTGAAATTACTGCGTTCCCCAACAAAGGTGGCATCCGAGCCTGGTTTTATGCGTTGATGTCATATGCACGAGTAGAACACAAGTGAGTTGTGGGCGATACAAGTCATACTACCTACCAGCATGTCATACTTTGGTTCAGCGGTATTGTTGGACGAGACGATCCGGACCAACCTTACGCGTGCTCTTACGCGAGACCGGTTCCCTCGGCGTGCTTTGCACATAGATGGCTTGCGGAAGACTGTCTCTCCAACTTTAGTTGAACTGAGTGGCATACGCCCGGTCCTTGAGAAGGTTAAACGGAGTCTATTTGACAAACTATCGTTGTGGTTTTGATGCGTAGGTAAGAACGGTTCTTGCTCAGCCCGTAGCAGCCACGTAAAACTTGCAACAACAAAGTAGAGGACGTCTAACTTGTTTTTGCAGGGCATGTTGTGATGTGATATGGTCAAGACGTGATGCTATATTTTATTGTATGAGATGATCATGTTTTGTAACCGAGTTATCGGCAATCGGCAGGAGCCATATGGTTGTCGCTTTATTGTATGAAATGCAACGCCATGTAATTGCTTTACTTTATCACTAAGGAGTAGCGATAGTCGTAGAAGCAATAGTTGGCGAGACGACAACGATGCTACGATGGAGATCAAGGTGTCGGCGCGGTGACGATGGTGATCATGACGGTGCTTGGCGATGGAGATCACAAGCACAAGATGATGATGACCATATCATATCACTTATATTGATTGCATGTGATGTTTATCCTTTATGCATCTTATCTTGCTTTGATTGACGGTAGCATTATAAGATGATCTCTCACTAAAAATTATCAAGTAGTGTTCTCCACGAGTATGCACCGTTGCGAAAGTTCTTCGTCTTTGAGACACCACGTGATGATCGGGTGTGATAGGCTCTACGTTCAAATACAACGGGTGCAAAACAGTTGCACACGCGGAATACTCAGAGTTAAACTTGACGAGCCTAGCATATAACAGATATGGCCTCGGAACACGAGAGAGACCGAAAGGTCGGCGTGAATCATATAGTAGATATGATCAACATAGTGATGTTCACCATTGAAACTACTCCATCTCACGTGATGATCGGACATGGTTTAGTTGATTTGGATCACGTGATCACTTAGATGACTAGAGAGATGTCTGTCTAAGTGGGAGGTTTTTAATATGATTAATCAAACTTGAATTTATCATTAACTTAGTACCTGATAGTATTTTGCTTGTCTATGTTTGATGTAGATAGATGGCTCGTGCTATTGTTCCGTTGAATTTTAATGCGTTCCTTGAGAAAACAAAGTTGAAAGATGATGGTAGCAATTACACGGACTGGGTCCGTAACTTGAGGATTATCCTCATTGCTGCACAGAAAAATTACGTCCTGGAAGCACCGTTGGGTGACAGGCCTGCTGCAGATGCTGAGCCAGAAGTTGTGAACGTCTGGCAAAGCAGAGCTGATGACTACTCTATAGTTCAGTGTGCCATGCTTTACGGCTTAGAACCGGGTCTTCAACGGCGTTTTGAACGTCATGGAGCATATGAGATGTTCCAGAGTTGAAGTTAATATTTCAAGCAAATGCCCGGATTGAGAGATATGAAGTCTCCAATAAGTTCTATAGCTGCAAGATGGAGGAGAATAGTTACGTCGGTGAGCACATACTCAAAATGTCTGGGTATAACAATCACTTAATTCAGCTGGGAGTTAATCTTCCGGATGATAGTGTCATTGACAGAATTCTCCAATCATCGCCACCAAGCTACAAGAGCTTCGTGATGAACTATAATATGCAAGGGATGACTAAGACAATTCTCGAGCTCTTCGCGATCCGAAAGTCATGGAGGTAGAAATCAAGAAAGAGCATCAAGTGTTGATGGTCAGCAAGACCACTAGTTTCAAGAAAAGGGCAAAGGGAAGAAGAAGGAAACTTCAAAAGAACAGCAAGAAAGTTGCTGATCAAGAGAAGAAACCCAAGTCTGGACCTAAGCCTGAAATCGAGTGTTTTTATTGCAAGCGGTCGGACCTTTGGAAGCGGAACTGCCCCAAGTATTTGGCGGATAAAAGGATGGCAAGGTGAACAAAGGTATATATGATATACATGTTATTGATGTGTACCTTACTAATACTCGCATGTAGTACCGGGTATTTGATCTTGGTTACATTGCTAATATTTGCAACTCGAAACAGGAACTACGGATTAAGCGAAGATTGGCTAAGGGCGAGGTGACGATGCGTTGGAAATGGTTCCAAAGTCGATGTGATCGCGATCGCACGCTACCTCTACATCTACCTTCGGATTAGTTTTAGACCTAAATAATTGTTATTTGGTGCCGCATTGAGCATGAACATTATATCTGGATCTTGTTTATTGCGAGACGGTTATTCATTTAAATCAGAGAATAATGGTTGTTCTATTTATATGAGTAATATCTTTTATGGTCATGCACCCTTGAAGAATGGTCTATTCTTGTTGAATCTCGACGGTAGTGATACACATATTCATAATGTTGAAGCCAAAAGATGCAGAGTTGATAATGATAGTGCAACTTATTTGTGGCAATCGCCGTTTAGGTCATATCGGTGTAAAACGCATGAAGAAACTCCATCTTGATGGGCTTCGGAATCACTTGATTATGAATCACTTGGTACTTGCGAACCGTGCCTCATGGGCAAGATGACAAAACGCCGTTCTCCGGAACTATGGAGCGTGCAACTGATTTGTTGGAAATCATACATACCGATGTTTGTGGTCCAATGAATGTTGAAGCATCGCCATGGGTATCGTTATTTTCTCACCTTCACAGATGATTTGAGCAGATATGGGTATATCTACTTAATGAAACACAAATCTGAAACATTTGAAAAGTTCAAAGAATTTCAGAGTGAAGTGGAAAATCATCGTAACAAGAAAATAAAGTTTCTACGATCTGATCGTGGAGGAGAATATTTGAGTTACGAGTTTGGTTTACATTTGAAACAATGTGGAATAGTTTCACAACTCACGCCACCCGGAACACCACGGAGAAATGGTGTGTGCGAACGTCGTAATCATACTTTACTAGATATGGTGCGATCTATGATGTCTATTTCCGATTTACCGCTATCGCTTTTGGGGTTATGCTTTAGAGACGGCCGCATTCACGTTGAATAGGACACCGTCAAAATCCGTTGAGACGACGCCTTATGAACTATGGTTTGGCAAGAAACCAAAGTTGTCGCTTTCTTAAAGTTTGGGGCTGCGATGCTTATGTAAAGAAACTTCAACCAGATAAGCTCGAACCCAAATCGGAAAAATGTGTCTTCATAGGATACCCAAAGGAGACTGTTGGGTACACCTTCTATCACAGATCTGAAGGCAAGATTTTCGTTGCTAAATTCGGGTCCTTTCTAGAGAAGGAGTTTCTCTCGAAAGAAGTGAGTGGGAGGAAAGTAGAACTTGATGAGATAACATTATCTGCTCCCTTATTGGAAAGTAGTTCATCACAAGAAATGGTTCTGTGACAACTACACCAATTAGTGAAGAAACTAATGATGATGATCATATAGTTTCAGATCAAGTTACTCTTGAACCTCGTAGGTCAACCAGAGTAAAATACGCACTGCAGTGGTACGATAATCCTATTACGGAAGTCATGTTACTTGACCATGGCGAACCTACGAACTATGAAGAAGCGATGGTGAGCCCAGATTCGCAAAATGGCTGGAAGCCATGAAATCTGAGATGGGATCCATGTATGAGAACAAAGTATGGACTTTGGTTGACTTGCCCGATGATCGGCAAGCCATTGAAAATAAATGGATCTTTAAGAAGAAGACCGACGCCGATGGTAATGTAACTGTCTACAAAGCTCGACTTGTTGCAAAAGGTTTTCGACAAGTTCAAGGGGTTGACTACGATGAGACTTTCTCACCCGTGGCGATGCTTAAGTCTGTCCGAATCATGTTAGCAATTGCCGCATTTTATGATTATGAAATTTGGCAAATGGATGTAAAAACCGCATTCTTGAATGGATTTCTAGAAGAAGAGTTGTATATGATGCAACCAGAAGGTTTTATCGATCCAAAGGGTGCTAACAAAGTGTGCAAGCTCCAACGATCGATTTATGGTGCAGTGCAAGCCTCTCGGAGTTGGAATAAACGCTTTGATAGTGTGATCAAAGCATATGGGTTTGTACAGACTTTTGGAGAAGCCTGTATTTACAAGAAAGTGAGTGGGAGCTCAGTAGCATTTACGATATTATATGTGGACGACATATTATTGATTGGAAATGATATAGAATTTCTGGATAGCATAAAAGGATACTTGAATAAAAGTTTTTCAATGAAAGACCTCGGTGAAGCTGCTTACATATTGGGCATCAAGATCTATAGAGATAGATCAAGACGCTTAATTGGACTTTCACAAAGCACATACCTTGATAAAGTTTTGAAAAAGTTCAAAATGGATCAGGCAAAGAAAGGTTTTTTACCTGTGTTGCAAGGTGTAAGATTGAGTCAGACTCAATGCCCGACCACAGCAGAAGATAGAGAGAAAATGAAAGATGTTCCCTATGCTTCAGCCATAGGCTCTATCATGTATGCAATGCTGTGTACCAGACTGACGTATGCTTAGCTGTAAGCTTGGCAGGAAGGTACCAAAGTAATCCAGGAATGGATCATCGGACAGCGGTCAAGAACATCTGAAATACACGAAAAGGACTAAGGATATGTTTCTCGTATATGGAGGTGACAAAGAGCTAGTCGTAAATGGTTACGTCGATGCAAGCTTTGACACTGATCCGGACGATTCTAAATCGCAAACCGGATACGTGTTTTTATTAAGCGGTGGAGCTGTTAGTTGGTGCAGTTCTAAACAAAGCGTCGTGGCGGGATCTACATGTGAAGCGGAGTACATAGCTGCTTGGAAGCAGCAAATGAAGGAGTCTGGATGAAAGAGTTCATTTCCGATCTAGGTGTCATACCTAGTGCATCGGGACCGATGAAGATCTTCTGTGACAATACTTTGGTGCAATTGCCTTGGCAAAGGAATCCAGATTTCACAAGAGGACCAAGCACATCAAGAGACGCTTCAATTCCATTCGGGACCAAGTCCAAATGGGAGACATAGAGATTTGCAAAATACATACGGATCTGAATGTTGCAGACCCGTTGACTAAGCCTCTTCCACGAGCAAAACATGATCAGCACCAAGACTCCATGGGTGTTAGGATCATTACTTTATAATCTAGATTATTGACTCTAGTGCAAGTGGGAGACTGAAGGAAATATGCCCTAGAGGCAATAATAAAAGTTATTATTTATTTCCTTATATCATGATAAAGGTTTATTATTCATGCTAGAATTGTATTAACCGGAAACATAATACATGTGTGAATATATAGACAAACAGTATGTCACTAGTATGCCTCTACTTGGCTAGCTTGTTAATCAAAGATGGTTATGTTTCCTAACCATGAACAAAGAGTTGTTATTTGATTAACAAGGTCACATCATTAGTTGAATGATCTGATTGACATGACCCATTACGTTAGCTTAACACTTGATCGTTTAGTATGTTAATGCTTTCTTCATGACCCATACATGTTCCTATAACTATGAGATTATGCAACTCCGTTTACGGAGGAACACTTTGGTACTACCAAGCGTCACAACGTAATCGGGTGATTATAAAGGAGTACTACAGGTGTCTCCAAAGGTACTTGTTGGGTTGGCGTATTTCGAGATTAGGTTTTGTCACTCCGATTGTCGGAGAGGTATCTCCAGGCCTTCTCGGTAATACACATCACTTAAGCCTTGCAAGCATCACAACTAATGAGTTAGTTGTGAGATGATGTATTACAGAACGAGTAAAGAGACTTACCGATAACGAGATTGAACTAGGTATTGGATACCGACGATCGAATCTCGGGTAAGTAACATACCGATGACAAAGGGAACAACATTATGTCGTTATGCGGTTTGACCGATAAAGATCTTCGTAGAATATGTAGGAACCAATATGGGCATCCAGGTTCCGCTATTGGTTATTGACCGAGAATGGTTCTAGGTCATGTCTACATAGTTCTCGAACCCGTAGGGTCCGCACGCTTAACGTTTCGATGGCAGTTCATTATGAGTTTATAAGTATTGATGCACCGAAGTTTGTTCGGAGTCCCGGATGTGATCACGGACATGACGAGGAGTCTCAAAATGGTCGAGACATAAAGATTGATATATTGGAAGCCTATGTTTGGACTTCGGAAGGGTACCGAGTGAAAACAGAAGTTACCGAACACCGGGGTTACGGAACCCCGGGGTATATGGGCCCTCATGGGCCTTGAGGGAGAAGGAGAAGGGCCAGGTGGGCTGCACGCCCTCCCCCTCTAGTCCGAATAGGACAAGGAGAGGGGCGCGCCTTCCCCTTTCCCCTCCCCAATCCTACTCCAACTAGGAGAAGGGAGGAGTCCTACTCCGGTGGGAGTAGGACTCCTCCTTGTCTTGCCTCCTCTAGGGCCGCCACCTCCCCTTGTCTCCTTTATATCACGGGGCAGGGGGCACCCCAAGATACACAAGTTGATCTACGGATCTTTCCTTAGCCGTGCGGTGCCCCTTCCACCATATTCCACTTCGGTCATATCGTCATGGAGCTTAGGCGAAGCCTCGCTACGGAGAAGTCATATCGTCATGAGCTTAGGCGAAGCCCTGCGTCGGTGGAGCATCAACATCGTCCTACCACGCCGTCTTGACGGAACTCATCCCGACACTTTGCTGGATCGAGTCCGGGATCGTCATCGAGCTGAACGTGTGCGTAACTCGGAGGTACCGTGCGTTCGGTGCTTGGATCGGTCGGATCGTGAAGACGTACGACTACATCATCCGCGTTGTTATAACGCTTCCGCTTTCGGTCTACGAGGGTACGTGGACAGACACTCTCCCCTCTCGTTGCTATGCCATCACCATGGTCTTGCGTGATCGTAGGAAATTTTTTGAAATTACTGCGTTCCCCAACAAAAGATCCTAGCAACGCATATATGGACATTTAGATACGGAAAATGGAATTGCTATAGTGGGGGTCTTGTTGTAGTGGGGGAGGGTTTAGGGGGTAATTTAGGGTGTGTAAGCTAACTAACAGAGAGAATTGTCCTCTCTTATTTCCGTGCTTGGTTTACCAACGCTACTGTTATACCTAAACATGGCTTAGATTAAAGTGAAGGCAACATGTGGTGCATGTCGAAAGTAATATTAATCCTAACTTGATCAAGTTTGGATTAGTACTACTTTAGACATGCACCACATGCTTGTTGCCTTCACTTCAATCCAATCCATGTTCATTTCACTCACTGATATATAATAACTCTTCATGCCTGCATCATGCATCATCATAATAACAAGTCCTACTAATCATCATCAGACAACTTCTACTCGTTATTAATAACAAATCATACGATCATCATCTTCATAGTTATCGAACCAACCCTACTTAATTGTTCTAGGCACATGATCATCAGTATTAGGTAGGACCTAAATACCCTCTTTAAGGTAAAATAGCATAAAACAATATAGACCCTGACTCTCCATTATGAAGAATGGAGATCATCCTATCTCCAATTCTTGCGCTTCGCTTTCTTTTGCTTCCAAGAACCTCCTTAATCACGGCTGTCCATACATTTTTTCCTTTCCTTGATTTTCATGTCTCCACTTCTTTTAGAAATCCAGTATGGACAGTTCAGATTCGTAGGATGACCTGGACGTATGTTCAAAACATCAAGGCGACCACTCTGATACATCAGATCAGGCACACAATCCTCTGGTATTATCTGTTGAAAAACATAGTAATAACTTCATAGTTAGCAATGATGTACTAGTTTTAGAAGTATGCAAAAGATGCATGGATGTCGTAATAGTAAGAAATCTTACCAGGGTATCTCCATAGTAGTTACCGTAGTTCAACACGTGCACTAGTGGCACGTATTGACCATAATGTGGAGGAGTTTTAGAATATATATTGTAATTCTCAAGATCAGTACAAAATCTGACCAGATGAGTTTTCTTCTTATAATTTAACTCAGAGCCATTGGTGTAGTAGGTTCTGTCTACCATGTTCCACACATTGTTTGAACAATCAAAATAAGCTGTCAATGGAAATAAGCTATCAACTATTTTGAAATGAACAATATAAATTAGCTAATAACTATGTTTGAGAAACTCACATAGCGGTAGAATTGGAGGTGTATCAAGAAGGACCCAAATGTCCATATTGTCTTGCTCGATGTCAGGATCACCAAGATCCATGGTGACAAGCATACCCTCATAAAAACCATACATCTTGCAAAATACTTTCCAATTTTTGCAATCAAAATGGGTTACGCTCTCAGAATTATACAGATTTACTTCAAAATCTATATCATGATGGGTCCTTAGGTGAATTTTCTTTGTTTCCATACTTTCATGGTCTTCAAAACCCATCCTCTCCAGGACGTAGCGTCTTGCATGGCATGGGATAAGCTAGTCGAATTGTAAAAGATGAAAAGTACACGTTGACATAGTTGAAGTCGTGCTTAATTACGAAAAAATAACACTTGTCGTCGTTGCGTACCATTTCAACATCGAAGGTCTCCTCCAGCTTAATGCTGAAGCGCCAATCTTCGTCCAGGTGAGGCCTGTCGCACAGATCTCGGTCGTCGTGGCACCAGTCGCACTCCCCCGGGAGACTTTCGTCGTCCGAGTACGACATTTCCTATGTTCATAATTCAAATATTAAACGTCTACAATTAAATATATGTACTAAAAAACCTAAGTTAGATCATTATTATTCAGCACGGGTTGACTATCGGTCTGTCGAGTCTTTTCTTGAAAACTCTCAGCTCACGTGGTGTATACATTCGACCGTTGGTGATGGTCGCTCCTCCTTTCATCCCCGAGTGCATTACACCAAAATTTCTAGCACACGGGAATGAAGGAGAAGCGACCCCCACGACAACAGTCGGGATTCTTCGTCCTCTCATATATATATGGTGGAACTCTCCCTCACTGATTCCTCTCTGACATTTGCGACCGTCGGTGATGGTAGCTCCTCCTTTCGTTCCCGAGTGCATTACACCAAATTGTCTCGCACACGGGAACAAAGGAGAAGCTACCCCCATGACAACAGTCGGGATTTTTCGTCCTCTCATATATGGTGGAGACTCGACAGACTTAAAGTCAACCCGAAATATCGTTTAATTATCTTTCTAAAACCGGTTCGTTGTTGGTCTCACCTTGAGGTCGAAGGGGGTCGGTGACGGGGACGACGGCGGGGATGATGGAGGGGGGCTCCTAGATTTCTTCGAAAACAAAAACCCTATAAGCTATCAACTAATCATATGCATACGCCTTGCATAGTGCTCTCCAATTTTAGCATTCAAAGTAGTTTTCCAATTTGAGCATTCAATAAGCAAAATCAAATCGCCAAATAAAGTAGTATTCAAATTAGGATGCATTCAATTATAAGCAAAACTACATCATCTCCATGCGCCCGTACATCGTCGAATATTATCACTAATACACCTCGAATACTATCATACATATAGCATCGCTAGTACAGCTAGAACCGTAGCGCCTGGCGGGTATCGGCGCGGGCGGTGGACACCCAAAGAGAAGGAACCATCACAGGATCATAGCTCCAGTGAGATCCCTGAAGAACCTGCCAGGTATTGTCGAACCTGCCCTCCAACGCAACCATGTAGCGACGGACGTGCTCGTCCTCCTCGCTGACACGGTGACGTACCACCTCCGCGGTGTCCGGAAGCCTCGGCACCGTCACTGGCCCACGCGACCGCCACCAAACAAGGATCGGGTCAACGACGGGCTGGCTCCTCACCAACCTACGCCCCCCGGAAGGTAGCACCTCCCAAAACCAGCCCGACGGAGCCCAGTCCCAGACATGGCCCCTCTGATCAAGCCGACCTCCTCCGCCGAGTCGACGACGAGTATGCGGGATAGGCATCGTCGACGTCGATGCGGGAATAATTGCTTTAACTAAAAAAATAAACTAGTTCTATTAATTTTCTTTGTAAAAATAATCTACTTCTATAGTAAAATAAACTAGTTTTATTAAATCAACTAGTTCAACTACTAAGCACTTACTATAATTAGAATAAAGTAGCACTTACTAAAAATAAACTAGTTTAACTACTTCTATTATTTTTCTAACTAATTCTATTAAACACTTTTTAAGTAGTACTTACTAAAAGTTATCGGGGAGGGGGTTATATCGACAACGACATACCTGATAAAAAAATAAGAAGAGGAAGAAGAAGAAAGAAAAGAGGAGAAGAAGAAAGGAATAGAGGAGGAGATCGAAGAAAAAAAGAAAAAAAATATTATTCTATTTTTTTCTTCTTCTCCTCTTTTTTTTCTTCTTTTTCATCTTCTTATTTATTTCTCCTCTTCTTCCTCTCCTCTTCTTCTTATTCTTCTTCTTCTTCTTCTCCTTCTTCCTCTTCTTATTTTCCTTTTTTCTCTCCTTCTTTTTCTTCTAAATATGAACATATACATAAATGACTTTGATCATACACAACTTTCAGATTCCTACACAATATGAACAAAAAAATCATAAAAATTCTATAAACAAAATTACAACAGAAAAAAATCATAAAAATTCTATGAACAAAATTACAACAGAAAAAAACATAAAAATTCCATGAAAAAATTGACATATTCTTTGCATATGAACATACAAACATTTGCATATTCAATAATAATATCAACAAAAAAATCTAAACTACACATCTAAATTAATACATCTAAATTACAACAACTAAATTAACTACACATCTAACTACACATCCAAATGAATACAACTAAATTACAACATCTAAACTACACATAATAGCTAGGCGGCGCGGCGGCAGCGGCGGCGGCCATTACAGGGAGGAGGAGGAGGGGATCGGGGCAGCGCTCACAGGGTGCATGGCGACGACGACGAGGAGGCAGGGGCGGCGACGTCGGGGCAGGGCGGCAAGGCGGCGGCGACGGGCGTCGGGCGGGCGGACGCTTGCCGAGGCGGCGCGGGATGGCACGTCGGAGGCTGGGCCGACGACGGCGACGGTGAGGCAGACGGGCAGCCTGGTTATATAGACGACGCATTGGTCCCGGTTGGTGGCACAAACCGGTAGCAATGCCCTCCTTTAGTCCTGGTTGGTTCCACCAGCCGGGACCAAAAGTCTCTTTTCAGCAGCCCAAAGGGCGGGAAGCAGAGGCGTTTGGTACCGGTTGATGGCACCAACCGGAACTAAAAGAGGGCATTGGTCCCGGTTGGTTTTATGAACCGGTACCAATGCCACCATTTAGTGCCGGTTTGTGACATCAACCGGGACCAAAGGCCTCATGCTGCCCGTGCCCAAATGTTTAGTCCCACCTCGCTAGCTGAGAGGGGCGCGCAGTGGTTTACAAGCCCCACTGTCGCACCCTTCTCGAGCTCCTCACCATTGCAGGCTTACGGGTCTAATTGTCACTGCTATGCCTGATGGGCCTACTGGGCCTTCTGCGGGCCTGAATCCTGGCCCATGGATGGGTTTCTAGTCGTATTCAGGCCATGGTGGCCCAATAGGTGGCATATTTTTTATTTTTTCCCTGTTTTTTGTTTTCTTTTTTGCTTTATTTTTTTTGTTTCTACTTACAACAGAAAACTTATTTATTTTATTTTATTTTGTTTCAAATTACTTATTTATTTTACAATGATAATTATTTTTGCTATTAAAGTTTCTAACAAAAAAGTTCTTTACGAAAATTCTTTTTGCTTTTAATGATTTTGAACAGAAAATACTTCGATAATTTTAGTTGCATCAATTTTATATAATTTTAGTTTCAATAATACTAGAGGTTGCTTATAATGTTTTGAACATAAAATACTTTGAGAATTTTAGTTTCATAAATTTTATTTATGTTATACAAGTTTATTTTATTTTATTGTATTTTGTTTCTACTTATATATTTTATTAAAGTTTATATTATTTTGTTTCTAATTACTTATTTATTTTATTTCTTATTTTTCATGCATTTACTGATTATTTTGAGCTATAAGACCTTAAAATTGAAAAACATTTCAAATGAACTATGAAAAGGTTGAAAGTTGGCATGGTATCATCATTTCATCCAGATATAGCTATACCATTGTATAGCATCAATTTATCAGCCCTCGAAGATCCTGAAAAGCTATGGGCAAAAACCATAGAAATGTTGTTTTGCAGAAACAGAGCAGCAACTTGTTTTTATCGCCTCGGCTAAATGGCTGAACCAAATTGAGTGAATGACCACTCAAAACGATCGTGGGAACAATACCTACAAAACATTCCACATGACCCCCACCTATTTTTTCCATAAAGAAACTCGAAATTGCTGGTTTCCAGATCTGAACGCCCAGAAACAGCAGCATGAGCAACTTTTTCCCCAATTCCTTCACATAGGTTTCTAGTCCTAACCCTATACTCCATGAATCATCACTAATAGAGGGTGAGAGATCATAAATTATGGGGAACCTCACCTCTATGGTCAAAACACAAAGATTTGGTGAAGGGAAAAGTTGGGGAAGCTTTCTTGTTCCCCCTCTTCTTGTCTCCTTTCCTTCTTCCTCAAAGCCCTAAATCAAAGGGCAACCATGGAGGTGGTGAAGGGCGTGGTGCAGCAAGGAGGCACCTGGGGAGGAGTGGGGAAGGAAGGGAGGAGGGAGTAGGCTGGCTGGAGAAGAGAGGAGAAAGGGTTTCTTCCCTTCGGCTTGGGGAAGAGAAGAAAGATGTGGAGCACGCCTCCTATGGACAAGGAGAGCTCACATTGTGAGGGAGAGGTAAGAGATAAGGTTCAGTTTTTTTTCCTATTTCCTGAATTAGAGAATATTTTGAAATTCCCTAATAATATAAGCCATGGGATTGAAATAAATCATAGGAGATGAACCCGGAGTCCGACTCGAGGAGATAGGTAGTGCATTTCGACTATCTCGGCGAGCCCAACGCAACTAAAGAGTCGGGTTTATGAATTGATGGACCAAGTAAACATGGATAAAGAGAGTCCGAAAGCACGATTTAGGGAAAAAACCGATTATTAGGAACCAGGGGTGTTACAAAACCTATGGCCCCCGGGTCTATTTTCTATAATATTAATCTCCCGTTATTTCTATTACCGTTTATTTTTTCTTTCTTTACTTTTAGTCTTTATCATAAAAATACCAAACATATTATCTTATCATCTCTATCAGATCTCACTTTTGCAAGTGGGCGTGAAGGGATTGACAACCCCTTTATCGCGTTGGTTGCAAGGTTCTTATTTGTTTGGGTACGAGGGACTTGAGCGTGGTCTCCTACTGGATTGATACCTTGGTTCTAAAAAACTGAGGGAAATACTTACACTACTTTACTGCATTACCCTTTCCTCTTCAAGGTAAAACCAACGCAGTGCTCAAGAGGTAGCAGCTGGTCACATATCCGGCCAGATCCCACCGCTGGGGAAGGGAACGATGTTCTACGTAGACGCGGTCGACATCGGCGAGGGAGAAAACTCACAGTCGGTGCGTCCCAATCGGGGGTCCCCGCGGTATGGGCTGATGCCGCATCCCAACCGCCCTTCTAGCTACAGCCCGACGTCCCAGGTACTTCCTTTTGGAGCCGGCTTGCTCCAGTGTCGCAGCTCCCCACGTAGCTCCATATCCATGTTGATATTTCTCTACTTCTACCGGCTTCTGTTTGCCAGTACTATTATTCTAATCACACTTTTTCAATATCTTTGCCATTAGGGATGCTCAGCTCGATTTTAGTGGAACTGCACAAAAGCATCGTATCCGAGGGTGCCAACCGTCTTTCGTTTGATAGGTTCTACCTAGCCAGGAAATTAAATCCTGTTTAGGGTTTAGGGTTTAAGTCGTAGTGACCCCATCAGTAGTGTTTCTTTTGTACACGCTCTCACAACTTTTGTCTTTAGTTGTGAAGTAAATATTGGCTATGATCTGTGAATCATTAATATGCATCAGCATGCGTGTTAGTTTTCCTTTGTATTTGATGGAATGTTGTAACGGGGCAACCTTGGAGTACGAATGAAAATGGAGTGGAAAGTTTCCGTTTTTCTGGAGAAAAAATGGAAACGGAGGGAAACCAACATTTAAGGCTGGTCGTAATGGGAGTATCATGCATGCCAAGTAGGCAGTTTGATGATGTGGCAGAGAATTAAATGAACAAAGAGATGGTTGAGTATCGTACAATGATACCGTATCATAATAAATGCAATGTTACTATGTGTCATGCATGGCAATAAATAAAGTCATCTATGATACTAGTACATGATACTATGCATTAGGGAGGTAGTATCACACACTAGTATCATATCCATAATACTAACTTATGATACTACCATTACAAGCAGCCAAAATCACGTCTATCGCGTTCGTGTCTCACCCTCCTCCACGGCTCCACCCCACTCGGTCGCTCGGCATGACACTCACCGCAAATCGTGTATACGATAACTTTCTCGCCTACTTATCGATGGATCGCGCCATGGAGTACTAGCACTACTGGAAGAGATTGACGAGTTGGGGGAGGACAGCTAGCTGTAGCACGGACTCCTGCTACCTCTTGAGCACTGCGTTGGTTTTCCCTTGAACAGGAAAGGGTGATGCAGTAAAGCAGCGTAAGTATTTCCCTCAGTTTTTGAGAACCAAGGTATCAATCAAGTAGGAGGCCACGCACGAGTCCCTCGCACTTACACAAACAAATAAATCCTCGCAACCAACGCGATAAGGGGTTGTCAATCCCTACACGGTCACTTACGAGAGTGAGATCTGATAGATATGATAAGATAATATTTTTGGTATTTTTATGATAACGATGCAAAGTAAAATAAAAGGCAATAAAAATAACTAAGTGTTGGAAGATTAATATGATAGAAAATAGACCCGGGGGCCATAGGTTTCACTAGTGGCTTCTCTCAAGAGCATAAGTATTACGGTGGGTGAACAAATTACTGTTGAGCAATTGATAGAATTGAGCATAGTTATGAGAATATCTAGGTATGATCATGTATATAGGCATCACGTCCAAGACATGTAGACCGACTCCTGCCTGCATCTACTACTATTACTCCACACATCGACCGCTATCCAGCATGCATCTAGAGTATTAAGTTCATAAGAACAGAGTACCGCTTTCAGCAAGATGACATGATGTAGAGGGATAAACTCCTGCAATATGATAAAAACCCCATCTTGTTATCCTCGATGGAAACAATACAATACGTGCCTTGCTGCCCCTCATCACTGGGAAATGACACTTCAAGATTGAACCCAAAGCTAAGCACTTCTCCCATTGCAAGAAAAACCAATCTAGTAGGCGAAACCAAACTGATAATTCGAAGAGACTTGCAAAGATAACCAATCATACATAAAAGAATTCAGAGAAGATTCAAATATTGTTCATAGATAAACTTGATCATAAACCCACAATTCATCGGTCTCAACAAACACACCGCAAAAGAAGATTACATCTAATATATCTCCACGAGAGAGGGGGAGAACATTGTATTGAGATCCAAAAAGAGAGAAGAAGTCATCTAGCTAATAACTATGGACCCGAAGGTCTGAGGTAAACTACTCACACATCATTGGAGAGGCTATGGTGTTGATGTAGAAGCCCTCCATGATCGATGCCCCCTCCGGCGGAGCTCCGAAACAGGCCCCAAGATGGGATCTCAGGGGTACAAAAGGTTGCGGCGGTGGAATTAGGTTTTTGGCTCCATATCTGGTAGTTTGGGGGTACGTAGGTATATATAGGAGGAAGGAGTACATTGGTGGAGCAACGTGGGGCCCACGAGGGTGGAGGGCGCGCCTGGGGTGGGGTGGGGGTGTAGGCGCGCCCCCTACCTCGTGCCCTCCTGGTTGATGTCTTGACGTAGGGTCCAAGTCCTCTGGATCACGTTCGTTCCGAAAATCACGTTCCCGAAGGTTTCATTCAGTTTGGACTCCGTTTGATATTATTTTTCCGTGAAACTCTGAAATAGGCAAAAAACCAGCAATTCTGGGTTGGGCCTCCGGTTAATAGGTTAGTCCCAACTATAATATAAAAGTGTATAATAAAGCCCAATAATGTCCAAAACAGAATATAATATAGCATGGAACAGTAAAAAATTATAGATAAAAGTTGGAGACGTATCAAGCATCCCCAAGCTTAATTCCTGCTCGTCCTCGAGTAGGTAAATGATAAAAACAGAATTTTTGATGTGGAATGCTACTTAGCATAATTTCAACATAATTCTTATTATTGTGGCATGAATGTTCAGATTTGATATGATTCAAGATAAAAGTTTAATGTTGACATAAAAACAATAATACTTCAAGCGTACTAACTAAGCAATGATGTCTTATCAAAATAACATAGCCAAAGCAAGTTATCGCTACAAAATCATATAGTCTGGCTATGCTCCATCCTCCCCACACAAAATATTCATATCATGTACGACCCCGGTTTTAGCCAAGCAATTGGTTCATACTTTTAATGCGCTTCAGCCTTTTCAACTCTTACGCAATACATGAGCGCAGGCCATGGATATAGCACTATGGTGGAATAAGGTATAATGGTAGGGGTTATGTGGGAAGACAAAAAAAGAGAAAGTCTCACATCAACGGGCTATGGAGATGCCCATCAATTGATGTTAATTCGAGGAGTAGGGATTGCCATGCAACAGATGCACTAGAGCTATAAGTGTATGAAAGCTCAAAAATAAACTAAGTGGGTGTGCATCCAACTTGCTTGCTCATGAAGACCTCGGGCATTTGAGCCCATCATTGGAATATACAAGCCAAGTTCTATAATGAAATTTCCCACTAGTATATGAAAGTGACAAAATGAGAGACCATCTATTATGAAGATCACGGTGCTACTTTGAAGCACAAGTGTGGCAAAAGGATAGTAACCTTGTCCCTTCTCTCTTTTTCTCTCATTTTTTTGGACCTTTTTCTCCTTTTTTTATGGCCTCTTTTTTTTGGCCGGAGTCTCATCCCGACTTGTGGGGGAATCGTAGTCTCCATCATCCTTTCCTCACTTGGGACAATGCTCTAATAATGATGATCATCACACTTTTATTTACTTACAACTCATGAATTACAACTCAATACTTAGAACAAAATATGACTCTATATGAATGACTTCGGCGGTGTACCGGGATATGCAATGAATCAAGAGCGACATGTATGAAAGAATTATGAACGGTGGCTTTGCCACAAATACAATGTCAACTACATGATCATGCAAAGCAATATGACAATAATGGAGCGTGTCATGATAAATGAAACGGTGGAAAGTTGCATGGCAATATATCTCGGAATGGCTATGGAAATGCCATGATAGGTAGGTATGGTGGCTGTTTTGAGGAAGATATAAGGAGGTTTATGTGTGATAGAGCGTATCATATCACGGGGTTTGGATGCATCGGCGAAGTTTGGACCAACTCTCAAGGTGAGAAAGGGCAATGCACGGTACCGAAGAGGCCAGAAAATTGCGGAAAGGTAAGTGTGTGTATAATCCATGGGCTCACATTAGTCATAAATAACTCATATACTTATTGCAAAAATTTATTAGCCCTCTAAGCAAAGTACTACTACGCATGCTCCTAGGGGAAGGGTCGGTAGGAGTTAACCATCGCGCGATCCTGACCGCAACACGAAGGAAGACAATCAACAAATACCTCATGCTCCGACTTCGTTACATAACGGTTCACCATACGTGCATGCTACGGGAATCACAAACTCCAACACATGTATTTTTAAATTCCACAATTACTCAACTAGCACAACTATGATATTGCCACCTTTATATCTCAAAACAATTATCAAGCATCAAATTTCTCATGATATTAATTAAAGCAAATTGCCATGCTATTTTAAGATCCTCAAAATAATTTAAGTGAAGCATGAGATATCAATAGTTTCTATAAAACAAATCCACCACCGTGCTCTAAAAGATATAAGTGAAGCACTAGAGCAAAACTATATAGCTCAAAAATATAAGTGAACCACATAGAGTATTCTAATAAATTCGGAATCAAGTGTGACTCTCTCAAAAGGTGTGTACAGCAAGGATGATTGTGGTAAACTAACAAATAAAGACTCAAATAATACAAGACGCTCCAAGCAAAACACATATCATGTGGTGAATAAAAATATAGCTCCAAGTAAAGTTACCGATGGAAGTAGATTTAAAGAGGGGATGCCTTCCGGGGCATCCCCAAGCTTTGGCTTTTAGGTGTCCTTAGATTATCTTGGGGTGCCATGGGCATCCCCAAGCTTAGGCTCTTGCCACTCCTTGTTTCATAATCCATCAAATCTTTCATCCAAAACTTGAAAACTTCACAACACAAAACTCAGCAGAAAATCTGGTGAGCTCCGTTAGCGAAAGAAAACAAAAGACCACTTCAAGGTACTGTAATGAACTCATTCTTTGTTTATATTGGTGTTAAACATACTGTATTCCAACTTCTCTATGGTTTATAAACTATTTTACTAGCCATAGATTCATCAAAATAAGCAAACAACCCACAAAAACAGAATCTGTCAAAAACAGAACAGTCTGTAGTAATCTTTAACTAACGCAAACTTCTGGAACTCTAAACATTCAGACAAAATAGGAAGACCTAAACAGTTTGTTTATTGATCTGCTGCAATTGGAATCAACATCATATGACGTTCTGGTGATTTTTAACAGTTATTTTCGTGAACAAAAAGTTTCTGGAATTTACAGCAAGATCAAATAACTATCATCCAAGAAGATCCTATAGGTTAAACTTGGCACAAACACTAATTAAAACATAAAAACACATCTAACCAGAGGCTAGATCAAATATTTATTCCTAAACAGAAGCAAAAATAAAAAACTAAAAATAAAATTGGGTTGCCTCCCAACAAGCGCTATCGTTTAACGCCCCTAGCTAGGCATAAAAGCGATTGGTAGGCAATCCATAAGTGGCTCTCATAATAGATTAATAAGGTAATTTTATTTTCTTTCTAGGGAAGTGTTCCATGCCTTTCCTTAACGGAAATTGGAATCTAATATTCCCTTCCTTCATATCAATAATTGCACCAATCGTTCTAAGGAAAGGTCTACCAAGAATAATAGGACATGAAGGATTGCAATCTATGTCGAGAACAATAAAGTCTACGGGCACATAGTTCCTATTTGCAACAATAAGAACATCATTAATTCTTCCCATAGGTTTCTTAATAGTGGAATCCTCAAGGTGCAAGTTTAAAGAGCAATCATCAAATTCACGGAAACCTAGTAAATCGCATAATGTTTTTGGAATCGTGGAAACACTAGCACCCAAATCACACAAAGCATAGCATTTATGATTTTTAATTTTAATTTTAATAGTAGGTTCCCACTTATCATAAAGTTTTTTAGGGATAGAAACTTCCAACTCAAGTTTTTCTTCATAAGATTGCATCAAAGCATCAACGATATGTTTGGTAAAGGCTTTATTTTGACTATAAGCATGTGGAGAATTTAGCACAGATTGCAACAAGGAAATACAATCTATCAAAGAGCAAGTATCATAATTAAATTCCTTGAAATCCAAAATAGTGGATTCATTAATATCTAAAGTTTTAATCTCTTCAATCCCACTTTTACCAATTTTAGCATCAAGATCTAAAAACTCCGAATTTTTGGAACGCCTTCTAGGTAAAGGTGGATCATATTCAGTCCCATAATTATCAAGATTCATATTGCAAAACAAAGATTTAATAGGAGAAACATCAATAACTTTTAGATCTTCATCTTTGTTTTCATAAAAATTTGAAGAACACGCTTTTACAAGGCAATCTTTCTTAGCATGCATCCTAGCGGTTCTTTCTTTGCACTCATCAACGGAAATTCTCATGTCCTTGAGAGACTCATTGATATCATGCTTAGGTGGACTAGATCTAAGTTTCAAAGAATCAACATCAAGAGAAATTCTATCAACGTTCGTAGCCAATTCATCAACCTTAAGAAATTTTTCTTCAAGCAAAGCATTGAAATTTCTTTTGCGAATTCATAAATTCTTTAACACTAGTCTCAAATTCAGAAGGTATCTTATTAAAATTTCCATAAGGATTGTTGTAGGAATTACCATAATTATTAGAGGAATTACTAGGATATGGCCTAGGATTTAAAGTTTCCTCTATACGCATCCATAGGTTCATTATTATTCTCAATCAAAGTAGACAAAGGCATATCATTAGGTTCAGAAGAAACACTCTTATTAGCAAATAATTTCATAAGTTCATCCATCTTTCCACTCAAAACATTAATTTATTCTATCGCATGCACTTTTTTATTAGTGGATCTTTCGGTGTGCCATTGAGAATAATTAACCATAATATTATCTAGGAGTTTATTAGCTTCTCCTAAAGTGATTTCCATAAAAGTTCCTCCCGCGACCGAATCTAAAAGATTTCTAGAAGCAAAGTTCAACCCGGCATAAATTTTTTGTATAATCATCCAACAATTCAAACCATGAGTAGCGCAATTACGTATCATTAATTTCATCCTCTCCCAAGCTTGTGCAACATGTTCATGATCAAGTTGCTTAAAATTCATAATATCGTTTCTAAGAGAGATGATCTTAGCGGGAGGAAAATACTTAGAGATAAAAGCATCTTTGCACTTATTCCAAGAATCAATACTATTTTTAGGCAAAGATGAAAACCAAGCTAAGCGAAAAAGGAAATAGCTTGAATTTAACAATATCATTATCCACATCTTTCTTCTTTTGCATATCACACAAATCAACGAAGCTATTTAGATGGGTAGCGGCATCTTCACTAGGAAGGCCGGCGAATTGATCTTTCATGACAAGATTCAATAAAGCAGTATTTATTTCGCAAGATTCAGTATCTGTAAGAGGAGCAATCGGGGTGCTAAGGAAATCATTGTTGTTGGTATTGTTGAAGTCACACAATTTAGTATTATCTTGAGCCATCGTAACAAGCAAGCAATCCAACTCACGAGCAAACAAGAAGCGAGCGAGAAAAAGGCGAACAGAAAAGAGAGGGCGAATAAAACGGCAAGGGTGATGTGGGGGAGAGGAAAATGAGAGGCAAATGGCAAATAATGTAATGCGGGAGATAAGGGTTTGTGATGGGTACTTGGTATGTTGACTTTTGCGTAGAGTCCCCGGCAACGGCGCCAGAAATCCTTCTTGCTACCTCTTGAGCACTGCGTTGGTTTCCCCTTGAAGAGGAAAGGGTGATGCAGTAAAGCAGCGTAAGTATTTTCCTTAGTTTTTGAGAACCAATGTATCAATCCAGTAGGAGGCCACGCACGAGTCCCTCGCACCTACACAAACAAATAAATCCTTGCAACCAACGCGATAAGGGGTTGTCAATCCCTACACGGTCACTTACGAGAGTGAGATCTGATAGATATGATAAGATAATATTTTTGGTATTTTTATGATAAAGATGCAAAGTAAAATAAAAGGCAATAAAAATAACTAAGTGTTGGAAGATTAATATGATAGAAAATAGACCCGGAGGCCATAGTTTTCACTAGTGGCTTCTCTCAAGAGCATAAGTGTTACGGTGGGTGAACAAATTACTGTTGAGCAATTGACAGAATTGAGCATAGTTATGAGAATATCTAGGTATGATCCTGTATATAGGCATCACGTCCAAGACAAGTAGACCCTGCCTGCATCTACTACTATTACTCCACACATCGACCGCTATCCAGCATGCATCTAGAGTATTAAGTTCATAAGAACAGAGTAACGCTTTAAGTAAGATGACATGATGTAGAGGGATAAACTCATGCAATATGATATAAAACCCATCTTGATATCCTCGATGGCAACAATACAATACGTGCCTTGCTGCCCTCATCACACCGGGAAAGGACACCGCAAGATTGAACCCAAAGCTAAGCACTTCTCCCATTGCAAGAAAGATCAATCTAGTAGGCCAAACCAAACTGATAATTCGAAGAGACCTGCAAAGATAACCAATCATACATAAAAGAATTCAGAGAAGATTCAAATATTGTTCATAGATAAACTTGATCATAACCCCACAATTCATCGGTATCTACAAACACACCGCAAAAGAAGATTACATCGAATAGATCTCCACGAGAGAGGAGGAGAACATTGTATTGAGATCCAAAAAGAGAGAAGAAGCCATCTAGCTAATAACTATGGACCCGAAGGTCTGAGGTAAACTACTCACACATCATTGGAGAAGCTATGGTGTTGATGTAGAAGCCCTCCATGATCGATGCCCCTCCGTGGAGCTCCTAACAGGCCCCAAGATGGGATCTCACGAGTGCAAGAAGGTTGCGGCGGTGGAATTAGGTTTTGGCTCCGTGTCTGGTAGTTTGGGGGTATGTAGGTATATATAGGAGGAAGAATGCGTCGGTGGAGCAACATGGGGCCCACAAGGGTGGGCCAGTGCGCTTTGGGGGGGTAGGCGCGCCCCCTACCTCGTGCCCTCCTGGTTGATGTCTTGACGTAGGGTCCAAGTCCTCTGGATCACGTTCGTTTCGAAAATCACGTTCCCGAAGGTTTCATTCCGTTTGGACTCCGTTTGATATTCTTTTTCTGCGAAACTCTGAAATAGGCAAAAAACAGCAATTCTGGGCTGGGCCTCCGGTTAATAGGTTAGTCCCAAAAATAATATAAAAGTGTATAATAAAGCCCAATAATGTCCAAAACAGATTATAATATAGCATGGAACAATAAAAAATTATAGATACGTTGGAGACGTATCAACTCCCAAGAACTTTTTATATGCATGTTGTGGCCGGCTATTGCGACCTTTGAACGCGGAACAGACGCATGCACCGGAAAGCGCGCGGGTGACGCTCTCTCAGTCGACGCGCCGCTTCAATACCGTCGTCAGTGAGAGGTCGCGTCCGCTCTGGCCGGGCATGAATGCGGCACTGACCATTCCGGGCGGGAAGCACGCGCGGGTGATGAGAGCAGGTTAATAATACAGATAGCTGCCGGCTATATAGACATGCCATGTCATCAAAAGCGACAATATTAATTACCCATACAATAGAGTTGGCTCTAAGCCCACAATTTTTTTCACCATCTCTCTATCTCTTTCCTCTCATTAAATGCTTTTACCTAGGAGCACACATAGAGCCTGGCTCTTGCATGAGAGCCCACTTCTTGACTTGTTCCTTGTCTCTCTCCTCCACATAGGCAAAAATGTCATGTAAGCGGGCTAATAGCTCACTATTGTACTTGCACTGAAGAGGGTTCGGGTTGGTCAGGAGCGGGCGTGGCAGCGGTTCGGACGCCCGCAAAAAAGAGATGATGTAAGTTAATATTGACAACGTAAATATGTGCTAGTTGGACAAATATGATTGGAGATGGAGATGGAGATGGAGGTGGAATTTTACGTAAAAACGGATATGCATGTCTATGTCTATGTGTTTGTGAGCGACGACTCTCGCGACCTGGAAGCGGGAGCGTGTTTTTGATCAAGTTTTCTTTCTTGGTATGTTAAAAAAATGTCCGCCAGTTTTCGTTTCTTTTTTCGGGAACACGTGTATTCTATTTAAAATCACTGCTATGGAGAGATTTTTTTACTCCATTGTATATATAGCCTCTTGTTTGATAGGGTTTCTCGCCTCTTGCTCACTCACCCTCTCCATAAAAAAACAAGATGACAATGTCCACTCTATCTCTCTCCTCACCGGTGGTCACAGATCCGGCCGAATCGCGTCCGCTGCGGGAGGTGAGGGAGGTGCAGCGTTGACGTTGTCGCCGTCGGTGATGGAGGAAGCCGATGCACACCGTCCTCTCGGAGCCAGTGCTGGCGTGTTCGAAGGTACTCCGCGCCATTGTTCGCTGCCGTCGTGTGGGCAGATCCCCCCTCCCACCTAAGCGACATCTCGCCCACCTGAGGCATAACTTCTTGTACTGGTCCAGCTCCCCAGGTCGCTGCATGCGGGTTTTCTTCTATGCGACTACTCCCCAGCTCCTCATGTATAGTAACTAGGGCTCGTCGGCTGGTCCAACATCACCTACTATTATAGAGGAAATGCCACTCGAAAAGTTGTCCTGGTTTATGCCTCGGTGGAGGTATACATGTTGTTTCGACAAAAAGTACATGGTGGTTGTGCGGTCATTGTCCATATGATCCTATTTCTCGGGTATCCTAGTTTAGTTCCCATCAAGATAATCGTGATGCTTCTGTTTGTTGGTGTATTTTTCATTAATTCTTATTAACAACTGAGATGTCGCTATTAATCTTGTACCACTTCCAAAACAAAGTAACAATACTATATCCCTTTTTTTATATTTTTGCAAACAGCGATGCATATCTCCATACCCGGGCATGTCTTCCTCAATTTTAGTAGAACTGCACAAAATTGGATGGTCATTGTTGTTCCGCCTCACTGTCCTTGGCCACGTGCTTCTTCCTTCCTCGAGCTTGATTACTGATAAGAAACAGACCACGGTGAGGATTTGTCGAACTTCATAGGTGCCTCACCAAAACTTGATGCCAAATGGATGATGCATCACCACAAAGACCTATCAATGCTCATGGTTGCGCCTCATAGTTGCATCGGCTGGTGAAGCTGATCGATTTTCAATGAAAAACAAGCTGTCTTCCATTAGTGCTCTTTGCCTGTTACCCACAAAGATGATATCCTTCATCAGTTCACCTTGGTTGCGTTGGAGACGCAGTCGTCTTTCACGTTGGTGCAATTTTATCACACAATTGGCTATGAACCAAATGTTTCCTCAAAGAAGGATCGACGTTGGTACTAAGAGCATAAGTTTTGTATTGATTTCTAAGCCTTCTCACAACTTTGTCTTCAGCACCCCTGTAATTTTATTTGTCCAGCTATTAACTTTGATTAAAAAAATGGTGTGGACTAAAAACCCAGATGGACATAGTAGCCCTCCATTTTATTTACTCTGCATATTAGATTTGACTGAAGTCAAACTTTGTAAAGTTTCACCAAGTTTAGGCCGAACACAATAAACCGTAATTATTGAGAGAGGGCAAACTGTACATACTCTCAAACCTTTCTGATAATTGAAATTAAAATTCTTTATTTGTACACACTCTCACACGTTTTCGATAATTTGGCGCATGTGTGGTTGTTCACTTAACGGAGGGCAGTGTACCGCACGTGAAGGACAAGAAGTGCGACTAGGACGCGTGGATCGTTAGTTCATCGTAAGTAGTAGTTTTCTTCACTGGTACGTTAAATAAAGAGTTTCGTTTCATACTTACACAATTTAAAACGATTGTTATGGAGAGAATAAGAAAACGACTCCAATATATATTAGTAGTATACACGAGTACTATATGGACGCAACTTCATTGACTTAGTGCACCTGCCTTTGGGTGTATGACAGGTGGACCCAACATGTGGCTAGCCCACCTGTGATACAGCCAAAGGCAGGTGCAGTTAAGGCACCAGAGCTCAGTCCATACTATATATGTTGTACTATATAAGTTGGAGCCTCAGCGCTGGTTCGCCAGGGTTTTCCCTCTCCACACTCTCGCCGCACTATACACACACACACACACACACACACACACGCTGGAGGCTCAACGTTCCTTTGCTAGGGTTTGCTTTATTCACAGTCTGTCACCCTCTTCACTAGGTCTAAACAAGACTGCATAGGCCTCTGTCTCTCTCTCCCCCCCTCGCAGCTGGTGAACGAGCCGTCCGGATCCCATCGCACCGGGAAGGGGAGGAGTTGCAGGGTTCACTCTATCGCCTTTGGTGAGGGAGACAATCCACTCCCAGATGCGCTGTTCTCTTTCACCCAGCGCCTGTGCGGGAGGGCCACCGACCCCTTCTTCCTCGTTGTCGTATGTAGTGTGGGCAGATTCGGCCTCCCGCCGCACGCCTAGCCACATCCCGACGACCCTAGGGTATAACTTTCTTTGAAACCGTCATTGCTCTAGCTGAATGCGGATCTTTTTCGACTCTGTAGTCGAATCTAGGTTTTGGTTCAAAGAGGAAAGAAGGGTGGGGTGGTGTGGAGCATGAATCTAGGACGTCGTTCAATGAGGAAAGGAGGGAGGGAAAGTAGTATAGGCTGGCTATCCAGCCGCTTTGTTGGTCGAAAAGGGAAAAAGGGGGTAACCCAGTACACACATCTGTAAGGAACCTATCTCTTTATTGAAAAAGGAAAGAAACTAGGGGGTCGGGTAGTTTGTGCTGGACTAGATTTTCTGCCCTCACATAGGAAAAATGTTCAAAGTGACAAAATATGGGACCAACGCAGATATGCTGCTTGGCAACATACTTTGCATCACCCATTTATACATGTGGACGCACAAGGTGCTGGCATGTCCCATGTCCCATGTCCCATACAACTATTTTGTTGTTGTTAATCTAAGAATGCCGCTTGTAAATTGAAGCAATGCTATTGTTAAAAGTAAATTACATTTTTAATGAATGATATTTTAAGAGAATTTCTCTGTTAATATGAATCAATGCAACCGTTTTAGAAATGCTACTGTCCTATACTTTGTTTTCCATCAAGATAAGGTAGATGCTTCTTTTTGTGGCCGCATGTTTCACCCTCCTTTATTGGCCAGTAATTGATTCCTTTTTTGCCTCTGTTAAAACAGGGATATCTGTTCAACTTGTTGCTATTGCGTCATTTTGCTTGGCTATGCGAAACACTTTTGTTTTAAGAGTGTTATGTGCAGTTCAACTTGAATGTCACACCGGCGACTTTGCTTAATTTTGGTTGAACTACACAAAAGGAGATTGGATTCCCATATATGTGTTGAGAGATTTCGTTCAAATCCTCCTCGCGAGTTGTTTCAAACATTGGTCGACTTTCAACCACATGATGGTGCAGTTTGCTTTGAGATGTTGTGCTACTTTTATTGGTACTGTTTTGGATAAATGTCAAATTGAAGCTATTGAACTGATGTCTTTTACCATTAAGTGAGAAAAAATTGTTCCATCCCACACATGATGCTTGTTTCTTTGTTACAACAAACTCTGCATCACCCACTTTATAAGTAGATGGAAGCACATGGTGTTGTTGCGCCCACTCTCCCCTGGAACTGTTTATGCTTTTTCTTAATCTAATGCCGCTGGTAAAATTAAGCAATGCCACTCTTAGAATTAACTACTGAACTATTTTAAGAGAATTTCTCTGTTAATATGAATCAATGCACTCGTTTTAGAAATGCTATTGTCCTATACTTTGTTTTCCATCATGGTAAGGTAGATGCTTCTTTTTGTGGCCGCATGTTTCATCCTCCTCTATTGGCTAGTAATTGTTTCCTTTTTTGCCTCTATTAAAACAGGGATATCTATTCAACTTGTTGCTATTGCGACATTTTGCTTGGCTACGCGAAACACTTTTGTTTTAAGAGTGTTTTGTGCAGTTCAAATTGAATGTCACACCGGCGACTTTGCTTAATTTTGGTTCAACTACACAAAAGGAGGTCGACTTTCCATATATGTGTGGAGGTTTCTTTCAGGTCCTCCTCACGTGTTGTTTCAAATCTTGGTCAAGAAACGTTAGTACCGACTTTCATCCACATGATGGTGCAGTGTGCATTGAGATGTTGTGCTACTTGTATTGGTACTGTTTTAAATAAATGTTGAATTGAAGCTATTGTATTGTTGTCTTTTCCCATTAAGTAGTGAACAAAAATGGGACCAACCCAGACATGATGATTGTTGCTTTGTTACAACAAACTCTGCATCACCCCCTTTATAAGTAGATGGAAGCATATGGTGTTTATGCTTTGTTACAACAAACTCTGCATCACCCCCATTATAAGTAGTGAACAAACTCTGCATCACCCAGACATGTTGCTTTCTTACAACCCAGACTGTTTATGCTTTTTGTTAATCTAATGCCGCTGGTAAAATTAAGCAACCCACTCTCAGAATTGACTACTGAATCTTAGTTCAAAACGGCAACACTTGTTAGGGATCGGCGGGAGAACCATTTCTGTTAGGGATCGGCCGGAGTACATGGTTAAGAAATGTATTGTTGAGAAAATGTCTCTGTTATTATATATCAATTACAGTGTTCTACAAATGGTACTATCCTGATTTGTAGTTCTTTCTACATGTTTAACCAAGGTATTGTTAAGATAATGTCTCTGTTAATATGAATCAGTCGCTTTTGTTTTAGGAATGGTAATTTTCTGCTTTGTCGTTCTTTATACATGTTGAAACAAGGCATTGTTAAGATAATGTCTCAGTTAATATGAATGAATCACACTGATTGAGAATTGCTACTCTCCTGCTTTGTTTTCCATTAAGATAAGGTAGATCAGTATATGTTTTTCTTCTGGGAGTACAAGTCATCAAACGTTATTTCTCATTAAGTGTTTCCCTTATACCTATTGTTTCTTACAGGGATATCAAAATTAAAGCTCGGTTTTATTTCGACTTTGATGTTAGTTGAACTGCACAAAAGGAGCCAATGTGTCTAAGGCAAACTGCTGCATTAGTGGGTCCTGTTGGTCTTACCACTTTGTAGAAAGAAGCAGTCACTGTTTGCGCTACATTATAGAAGAAATCATCGAGAAGCTTTACAGAGTATTAGTAGACGCTGGTGACATGACTAGTCTGCAGAGAGCATGGGCAACTTAATAATACATGGAGTGCAAAATTCACTCCACAAGGAAAGGTATGACCAAGTCAGTTGCAGACGCATCTGTAACAAACAAGGTCAGTATCGGTCTTCATCCACATGATTCTGCTTTATTATGTTGTGCTACTTATATTGTTGTTTTGAATAAATCTTTAATTCAAGCCACTGTATTGTTATCTTTTCCTGTTAAAGATAATGAAGATAATTATAGTTGTAAGCGTATGTTTAATCAACTAGTACCACTATTATATTCATCATGCTTTTTCTGTATTTATGCAGACAGGGATGCCGAGATTGATTTTAGTGGAACTGCACAAAATGTTGAGATGGTTCATGTCCTCCATAATACTTCATCATGCATAATAAATCGAATGGTTCTCTAATCATTCGTCGTCACCTTGAGCCACCAGACTATCTGTTTGAATGGAGCTGCCAACGTCGGCCATTAAGAAGGGTAAGAAGAAAGACAAAAAGAGAGATGGTTGCTTTACTTGTGGTTCGAAGGAACACTGGGCAAACAAGTGCCCAAACAAGTACCAAGAAGCCAGGACAGGACTCCAAGTCTGTCAATGTCACTCTATGCAACAATGATGGGGCATCTGGGTATGGTAATATGTTTACCGTACTTTCAGTTTGTTAGTCCACCGATTGGTGGGTTGACACTGCGCCAATATTCATGTGTGTGCTGATGTGTCTTTGTTTTCTTGCAGCATATAAATACGAAATCCACAGGGATGCTCAGCTTGATTTTAGTGGAACAACACAAAATGTTCAGATGGTTCGTGTCCTCCATAATACTTCATCACGCACAATACATCGAATGGTTCTCTAATCATTCATCGTCACGTGGAGCCACTGGACTATCAGATAACAAAGTGATGACAAACCCTGCCCGTTCCTTAATCATAGGCATTACATATTTTGAATGGGAAAAGCTTTTCAAAGTTTAATTATTGATGTTAGAAAGAAGACATTAGTTTAATATATTGGAATTGTAAAACCTTGTCAATTTTTGCTCGTTGATGTTAGCCAGAAGACATGCATTTGATATTTTTGAGTGGGACGCCCTTTGCTGTAAGCAACGTCGATTGTTTTTTCCAATTCCTGTCTTAAATTCAGAAGTAAATATTTACTCTGCTGAGATGCATAGTCACATGAATGTTGACTTATGTAAGGTATTTTAAACGTTTGTTCTGAATGTTTTCTATGTAATGCCAGGCCTAGTGAGTTTGATTGCAAAGTTGAGCCTGGAATGCTGTGGCATGCGGCATCACGAGCTGTTCACCGTGCCTCCTGAGAATAATGCTTCATATTGTTTTGCATGTTGATCTAATGCCTGTGATTTGCATGTTAAGAAGATCATCCTCTTCTGTTGTTTCTGTGCTTAAGAAGTTCATTGTCTTATGTTTCATTCATAGCCTATAGGACAACTCGGGTGGGTTAGAGGTGAAACCATATGATCTTCCGACCAACTCATCATCTTAGGCCGTGATTGGATCGTTGTTTTCCAACCAAAACTTCTTGTAAAACTGACACTTGAAAATAAAAGTAGATGGTCTTGGGCGAAGCGCTTGGTTGGTCGATTTCGACTAGTAAAATATACACTGATCTCTCAAATTACACGCGTAACTCACCGGTTTTTGTTACAGACCTTGGGCCCTCGGTTTCATTACGCCTGTATTTTATGCGTTATTTCCGATGACGATTATATTACACTTGCATCTTAATATAAGTGTGAAACAATCCAGAGCTCCCAAGCGCGGCCTTACCGTTTCATGCCGTCTCAGTCTATCGAAGGTACTCATACGTGTCCAATGACCCTGGCTTCCTGAATGAGCAACGGGCGCTGTATCAGACCATCCATAGGGCCGCGAGGCCCTCTCCGTCGTCCTTCCAGTTGTTGCACTTGCCATGGTGCCGAGCATTGTCAACATGGTCAACGAACATGAGGATTCAGGAGATGACTTTATTTTGACTGGATGACAGTAGGGACCCACTAGGGCCATATCCGTACATACGCAAGTTCCTCCTTATTATATACAACTATATATTTTTTGCTTCCTCCTGGTTTCCTGACATCACGGTCCCACACCATCGTCAACCTATATAGTCAATAAACGAGAGAATTGCACAAGGAGCGGCCGACAGTTGGGACCCAGCAGCTCGAGCAGTATTTGTTTTTTAGGTGTAAGCGGAGTTTTTCTTGAGCGATGTTTTTGTTGTTGTTCAGAGGAGCAGGGTATCAACTGGGCGGGCTGTGGCCCGTCTAGCCCAGGCTATTATTTTATGTCGACCAAATATCCAGCCCAGATATTATTTTTTCAAGGTGAAAATGGCTAGCCCAGCTATACTTTTTTTGCGAAATACCCAACCCAGGTCAACTTATTATTTTCCGCCCCGCTAGGCTGTAAATCTTTCTATTAAGCCTACCAAGAAAATGGGATAGATGTAATTATAAAAACCGGGTTGTAAATATACAAAAACGCACCAAGTAGGTAATTAGTTTCAAAAATATTATTGCTTGAATTTGGAAATTTTCATTTCATTAATTATTGCGTGCGCATTTTTTTTTAGATTTTTAGCTAATACAAATTCATTTTAAAATTATATTTAATCTGACTCGAAATTTCGGATAATTTTTTTTCGGAACCCATCAAAATCTGGGATTTTTGGTTGAATTCTGTTTTGGGAGGTTGGTTTAAATTATTAGTCGTTGTCCTGGCTAGAAAATGGGCTGTAATTTTAACAGACTGTAAATGGGTTGTATTAAATTCCATTAGAATTCAAAAATGGGTTGTACACTATTACAAACTGCAAATGGGCTATATGTTCTCTACCACAGATGTGATGCTCACTTGTGGGCCTACTATTTTTTTGAGAATTATAGTCAGTGACGCGTACGAAAGGTTTGTGGGCCTACTAAGGCGTACGGAAGGCTTTGTAAACTTATAGTCAAGACACGATTCTAGCAGCAGTGGCCGTTGGATGTCCATCCAAGGGTTGTAGTGCTTCTTCAATCTTGGATATTCTTGCTTCGGTCGCCCAAACCACCGCCGGCGGTACCGCCTGCTACCGCCTCCCGTGGCTGGCTATGCTGCCGTGCTGGCTTCACCGACCCACTCTAGTTCCAAACGCCGTCCAGGCCATTCCTCTACTCACCAATACCTCCTGTTCTTCACCGGCGACGGCAGCCTCACACCGTAGCCGAACCAGTGAACCCTCGTAGTCCCCTCCGCGTGGACATCCACTTTTGTGTCTTCGCCGGCTCCGGGTCGTTCCCTTCATAATACTCGCCATCGTTCACTGTGTTGGTTCTCTCGGCGCGGCTTGGTCAACTTGTCAACAGATAGCCATCGGGGGCAGAGATCCAGTGCCTTGCCCACAGCAAGGCACGGCGTAACTGGCGGCCAGCCAGCCGTTGGATCAGGGGGCGGCTCAGATGAGGCATGTACGTGGATTGGCTGACTGTAGGGACGCACATGGCCCATGCCCGCACACAGCAAGTGCCCCCGTATTATGCGAAAACAAATAATTTCTCCCCATTACAGGTTTGACCCACCAGCTACATCTTTGCACGCAAGGAAGTGCTTCCTTTATTACGCGGAAATAAAAAGTTTCCTCTCTGTGACAGCTGGGGCCCACCAGCTTTATTATGATCCTTTTCGTGAAAATATAGATTGTACCAAAGATCCTAAATTGTTTTCTTTTTATTCTAACTCGAAAAAGAAGAAATAAAAAAAAACCAGAAAACATCTTCGCACGCAAGGAAGTGCCACCTTATTACGCGAAAAAAAATTGATTCCCCCTGCTAGCTAGGACCCAACAGATTTGTAGGCTAACTTGTGGGCCTACTAAGTTGACGCGTATGCAGGACTTTGTGAACTTAGTCAATAAACGATTCTAGCTGCACTGACCGTTCGATGTTAATCCAACGGCCAAGCTGCATCTTTAACCTCTGGTCTTGTTGCACCAGCCGCCCAAACCTGCACCCGCCGTACCGCCTGCTCCAGCCTCCCGTGGCCGGCTGTGCTGCCGCGCAGGCCTCACCGCCCGACCATACTACTACTGGCCAGGCCTTCCCTCTACTCACCCACACCCCCTGTTATTCTCCGGAGACGGCAGCCTCAAACCGCAGCCGAAGCAGTCAACCCTCGTATTCCCCTCCGCATGGGCATCCATTGCTGCGTATTCCCCGGCTCCAGGTCGTTCCCTTCCTAGGTCGCACCATTGTCCACCACCTTGGTGCTCTCGGGCGGTACGGCGTCGTCAACGCGGTCAATGAACGACAACCATCAGAAGAGGACTGTAACTGGAGAGGCTGACAGCTGGGTCAATGGCCGCACGCAAGGAAGTGCCTTCTTATTACGCGCAAAACAATGATTCCTCCACCTGACACCTCGGACCTACAGGAAGGGCCCCTGTATTTCGCGAAAAAATGTTTCCCCCTGACAGCTGGGACCCACTTGCTTTATCTTTGCACAGAAGGAACAACCTTCTTACCCCCTGACAGCTGGGACACACCAGGTTGAATCGAAGGTAGCGTTATCTGTCCTGCCGCGAACGTGTACATACATAGCGGTCGATTGGTGTCTTTGCAACGACGTACCGTAGCCGAGTAAGGAGCGTCACGTGTTGAAGTAGGGGCGCCGACGTAGCATGTCATGCAGTCCCGTCTATATCGTGTACACGTACGTACGGCCATGCTACAACATAGTAAATATGGCTACGTACGTACATATGGGTGGGGTCTCTAACGCGTACAACAACTAATCCTGTTCATCGGAAGCCAACCGGTTGGGTCGGAATGGAGAAACTGCGTCGTCGTGTTCATGGGAAGGCAACATAATGCGTCGTGTTCATCGGGAGTTAAAGGAATACATCGTGTTCATCGGGAGCCAACTGACTTGGGCGGAACAGCCGATCGAAGCGAGGCCTGGCGTACCGCAGAACGGAGGAAACGGCCTTGTGTTCGACCGGCCACGGTCGAAACGGGATCCTATTCATCGGGAGGGGTATGGCATACCGCAAAACGAAGGAAACGGACTTCTATTGGACCTCCTACGGTCGAAACGGGGTCCTGTTGATCGGGAGGGGTGTGGCGTACCGCAAAACGGAGGAAACGAACTTGTGTTGGAGCGCTACGGTCGAAACGGGGGTCCTGTTCATCGGGAGGGGTGTGGCGTACCGCAAAACGGGACTCCACGGGATACTGTTCATCTCCACCGTCGACTGCCTCCACGGGCTACTGTTCATCCACCGTCGACCTCCTCTAGCCTCCACCTATGTCTGTTCATCCACGGCGTCTCCCCTCCTACCTCCACCAGCCACTGCTCATCCAGCCTCCACCGCTCCTCCACCGGCTACTGTTCAACCAGCCCTCTCCACGGGGTCCTGTTCAACCACCCCTCCACGAGCTACCGTTCATCCAGCCCTCCACCGGCTACTGTTCAACCAGCCCTCCACGCGGTCCTGTTCATCCAGCCCTCCACAGGGTCCTGTTCATCCACCCCCCTACCGGCTCGATCGGGGTCCTGTTCATCTAGTGGCAACGACCTCTACTACCACGGGGTCCTGTTCATCCAACCCCCCACCGGGAACTGTTCATCCAACCCCCCCCCCCAACAATGCCCCAACGGGCTCGATCAGGGTCTTGTTCATCCAGTGGCAACGACCTCTACTACCACGGGGTCATGTTCATCCAACCCCCCACCAGGACCTATTCATCCACCCCCCCAAAGCGCTCCTTTGTTCATCAAGGGAAGGAGGCAGCAGGGTTCGATCGGCTTCATTTAGCAGCAGTAGCGAATGAATCACTCGGGTTCAGTTAACAGCAAGGGATCGATCGATCGGGTTCAGTAACGTAGCTAGTGCAATCGCTCAGGTTCAGTTAGAGCACAAAGCCTCGCTCGGGTTCAGTTAGAGCGCAACGCCTTGCACACACGCGCGTATGTGTATGAGAGAAACGCGCATCGCTCGGCCCCCGACGACCCACCATAACCGGGAACTCCCCGATATTTTCCTCGCCCTCGCTTCTGCCATGGTTTTTTCCGTCATGGACGGCCCAAAGAATGTCATGCAACTGCGTCTCCGGCCCGCCCAGGACGAAAAGCCCATTTCCTTTCATGATTTTTTGTCATAGAAGTAGGAGCCCACCACATCTATGATGATATCGGGTTTTGTCACAATTATCGTCATAGAAGTGTCATAAGCATGACAGAAAAAATTTCGTTCGGCCCAAAATGTCACGGATGTGTCTTTGTTTTGTAGTGCACGGCTTCAAGCATTCCAGGATGCGTTATTAGATTGCGGTTTTGAGGACATAGGGTATCATGGAGACAAATTCACGTGGTTCCATGGTGGACTGCGGGAACGCCTAGATCGTGTTGTTTCCAACGCTGATTGGATGGAGATGCACCCTCTGTCCGGGTTGTGTGACCTCGAGATGGGGAAATCATATCACCGCCCCATATACCCTGATACTGAATATTTGGCAGGGGTGGCAGCTCATTCACCGCACACAGATCGCAAGTTTGAAGTGAGGTGGCTTTTAGAAGAAACTGTTGAGAAAGTGGTAAAAACTTCTTGGCAAAAGGTTGTTGTACAAGGTCTTTGTCCGTCGGCAAAAGAAAATCTTAAAGCAGTACATAAAGAGTTACATGCATGGGATCGCAAGGTACTGAAGGGCCCCTGTCAGCGCCTACGAGCGGCTCAGAAAGAATTGGACAAGCTGGTGCAAGCAGAATACACATCTGAATCAAAAGCAAAAAGCAGAAAGACCTCACACTCTTGATTGAGAACCTCCTTGAACAGAAGGAAATTTACTGGGCGCAGCGCGGACAGGTGAATTGGCTGAGGAGAGGAGACCGTAATACCAAATACTTTAACCAGTTCGCTTCCGCTCATAGGCGTCGTAATTTAATTAAGAAACTGAAAGATAATAATGGTTGGGTTGAGGGTAATGACAACCTCAAACCCCTCACTTTTTGATTACTTCCAGAGTCTTTTCCATTCGGATGGAGGTGTAATCGATGAGGGTTTGATAGCTACTGTAAAGCTGATGGTAACGGAGGATATGAACAGGATTCTAACCGCTCCATATATGCAAGATGAAGTAAAGAAAGCTCTATTCCAAATAGGGCGCCCGGGTCAGATGGGCTTCATGCCATCTTCTTTAAGCGGGTTTGGCACATTCTTGGCGAGGAACTTACAAAAGAAGTGCTTGAAGCAATTAATCATAGAAATACCCTGAATGGGTGGAAGTCCACAAATGTTGTGCTCATTCCCAAGGTGGATAGCCCGAAGGTAATCACCAATGTAGGCTTACCAGTCTATGTAATGTGGTTTATAAAATAATCTCTAAGCTGGCAAATAGACTTAAGAAGATACCGCCTGAGGTAATTTCGCCAACACAAAGTGCATTTGTTCCAGGCGGACTGATTACAGATAATGTTCTGGTAGCATACGAGTGATTTCATGCAATAAAGAAGAAGACCCATGGAAACAAATGGTATTTGTGCTGTAAAACCGGACATGCTCAAACCATACGACAGAGTAGAGTGGGGATTTTTGCAGCAAATGATGTTGAAACTGGGTTTCCACACACAATGGGTCGAGTTGATTATGGAGTGTGTCAATTCTATAGCTACATGATTAGATTCAACAATACAGAGACAGAAGAGTTTGTTCCCACGATACAGGGAAACCCACTGTCACCATACTTGTTTCTGTTGTGTTCTGAGGGGCTATCGAGTATGTTGGCCCATGAGGAGGAAATTGGAGGAATTGAAGGTATTTGTGTGAGTAGAAATGCTCCCTCTATTTCTCATCTGTTGTGTGCTGATGATTCCTTATTTTAATGAGGGCTAATAATCATGATTCTAGTACTCTTAAGAGGATATTTGATACATACTATACAAGCTCAGGACAACGGATGAGTACTGCAAAGTCCAGCATTTTCTTTAGTCCTAACACGGGAGTCATGGTTAGGGAAACAATTTGTGGTACACTAGATATATTAACCGAAGCTTTGTGTGTGCCTGCCAACCATGGTTGTAGTGGACCGAAGTGACTGCTTTCAACATCTTATTGACAGAGTATGTCAGCGTCTGAAGGGATGGAAAGAGAAATTCTTATCTATGCAAGGTAAAGAAATTCTGTTGAAATATGTGGCACAAGCGATTCCGTCCTATGCAATGTCCGTTTTCAAGTTACCAAAGGGCATTTGCAAATCAATTACTGATGAAATCTCAGGGTTTTGGTGGGGAGATGGAGAAGAGAAGGAAAAAAACACTGGTTTACATAGTGGAAAATGTGTGCCCCGAAGAAGAAGGGTGGTATGGGGTTTAGAGACCTTCACAGCTTTAACCTTGCTATGTTAGCAAAGCAGTGTTGGCGACTTCTCCAAAACCCTGAATCATTGTGCGCACATGTTCTAGGCGCTAAGTATTATCCCGATGGTAACATTCTCAAAGCAGAACCAAAGAAAGGCTCCTCTTTTACATGGCAAAGTATTGTTGCTGGTATACAAACATTTAAAAGGGGTTGTATTTGGCGAGTTGGGAAGGGGTCACAAATAAATATGTGGGAAGACCCCTGGATTCCCTCTTCTAAAACAAGAAGGATCCTTATCTCAAGAGGAGGAATTATGCTTAAAAAGGTGGAAGATATTATTGATCCATACACAGGACAGTGGGATGAGGAACTAATCCGCAGTGTCCTTTCACCTGTTGATGCTTTCAGAATTTTGCAAATCCCCCTTCATGTCTAAACAGTGGAAGACTTTGTGGCTTGGCACTTCACATGATCTGGAACTTTTTCTGTTGGATCGGCCTATCATGTGGAATTTAACCACCAATTTGGTCGCCACTTTTATAGCGCTGATTGTCCAGAAAGGTCACATATTAACCCGGTCTGGTAAGTCCTATGGCAACTTAGGATCCATGGTAAAATTAAACATTTTGGCTGGAAGGTGTTAAAAGGTGTTTTACCGTGCTATGGGGGTTTTAGCTAGTAGGCATATTCCCCTGGTACCCCAGTGTCTGCTCTGCAAGGTTGGCTTCGAAGACATCCAACACTGTCTATTCACTTGCATGCATGCAGCCGAGGTATGGACTGAATTGGAACTTTTAGATACCATTAAAAGTGCAGTGGCCCAGGACCGGTCTGGTTCGATAAACTTGGAGATTTTGCTCCAGAATCGATCATTGGTACATGAACTTCCTGCGGCTGAATTGATTATTGTTGCTATGTGGTATATTTGGTGGCAAAGAAGGCAGGGCGTGAAAGGAGAGAATATCCAAACACCTCAACGAACAGCAATGTCCATCCGGGTCTTGACTACAAATTTTCTTCGCAGAAGTACGCCGAACCACCCTAGCCGGAAGAATGATCAGATGTGGAAGAAACCAAACCAGGGGCATGTTAAAATCAACATGGACGCACCATTTCATGCCGAAAATATGTCAGGAGCTTGTGGCGTTGTAGCCAGGGATGAACATGGTAACTTCCTTGCGGCGGCCACCTGGACATTACCACACGTTCCGTCAGCAGAATCCGCAGAAATCAGACCCATTCGAATTGGAATTACTCTAGCGTCTAATATCAGTTGTACCAAGGTCATAATGGAATATGATTGCATGAACACTTTGGAGGCAATTGCGCACCCAGAAGCATATGGGACCTGATACACCAATCATTACAGAAGCCACTCTTGTAGCTTTGGAGTTCTGTGCTATTACTTTCGTCCACTTTGACAGGAAAGCAAACCTAGTGGCGGATAGGTTAGTTAAGCATTGTTTTAGTACACATTTGTCTGAATTTTGAGGAATAAAGTTTTGAATTGTTCAAAAAAATACACCCTATGAATAGTAAAATAAAAAATAGTAGAAAATAAAAAACATTTATTTTACTCGTCCAAGGTGCTCAGATGTGTGATGTCCGTGCAATAATTCAGGGTGTTTGGACATTTGAGGAGCTTTTGGCTACCGGAATGATCTGATTTTTAATTGTTTTTTCTATTTATTATGATTTTACTGTTCATCTCTGGGCCCTTCTGAGCCCTGGTGCAGATTAGCCGCGTCCAATATCGATAATTCAATTCCACGCGTCTATCTACCATGAGTATGTATATATTTTATCATGCATGAAACATATGTCGCATGCCACAAAGCTTCATTTCTTTAGAGCACTATCTTTTGGTCAACTAAATAGTGCTCTGAGCAAATTCACTCAAATGTGCTTTTTTAGCATAACACAGTGAGGATGGCCCATACTGGCGGCCCAAATGTGCTAGCAAATATAGCAAAACAACCAATATACTCAATTCAAAAGAACCTTCAAATTTCTCATGAAGGAATAGAATTTTAGACAAAAATTGCTTAATTTTTATTACAAACATTGGTATACCACTTGGCATTTTCTATATGTACTATGTTTTCCATCCTTCAAGCAACGGTATGAATCTCGGCTAATTTATTTGTAGTATCTACTTTCATCTATGTATCTTATGCACATGTCTTCTAAGTTGATTTGTTTATATTGCAAGCAACATATTAATCCAACGATTGGGAAATATATAATTAAGTAATGATAGGTAGACTATCTCTTTCATAACATGGTACTTTATAGTTAACATTTGTCTCAACTCCTATTAATTATGTTTTTAAAAGTTATCTCATAATCAAATATACTGCATTGTTACATGGCAAATGTTAGTCACATTTTATCCTAAAATGGCACCAGATAATTTAGTTGTGGTATGTTCAGATTAAATATTATTGATGTTCAGTTTTTTTATTGCGATCATTAGTCAGTTCTTCAAGTTAAATGTTTGAATGAGTCGGTAACAAATTATACTCCACTCTGTTTACTCCTCCTATCTAAAGGGAAACTTTTTAAAGTTTTACCACATTTATATTTGAATTATCAACATCTACAACACCAAATAAATACTATATGAAATCATGTACCATCATGGATATTGATCTCTTATTGTGAATGTGAATACTCCCTCCGTTCCTAAATATAAGAACTTTTAGAGATTCCACTATAGACTACGTATGGAGCAAAATTGAGTGAATCTACACTCTAAAGTATGTCTATATACATCTGTATGTAGTCCATAGTGGATATGTAGCAAAATGAGTGAATCTACACTCTAAAGTATGTATATATACATCTGTAAGTAGTCTATAGTGGAATCTCTAAAAGGTCTTATATTTAGGAACGAAAGGGGTATTACTTTCTAAAAAAATGAACAATTGACTTAAGACAGAACTAACATCCGAAGAAAAAAAACGGATGGAGTATGTCGATACAAACAAAGAATATCATATTCAAATATTATAATTCTCAGTCCATTTATAATTAACATCCTTGAAATATTTTTTGAATATGTTTATCTTTTATCATTTTCTTACTTACTCTTACTTATCTAATTTACCAACAAATATTAAGACATTTTGAAAGAATTCTATAAAAATGATCTTTCGAAAAATTGTAATATAATATTTCTCTCTAATAATTTTTGAATGTTGACAAGCCAATACAAATGTATTCAATTGTTTCCAGGAAACATGATGACACATACTTGGCTTTCATAAGATTTAAAGGTTAGCTAGAGTGATCCATATATTTTAGGTACTGTATTCTCAATCATACTTTAGCATTTATATTTTTTCCGTTTTCAATAGTATTTTGCTAAAGTAAGTTATTAGAGATGGATTTGGTTATGTATTGTTGTGTACCAATCCAAGTTACATGTCATTTCTAAATATTGCCCGACAAATAATTTTCTATTTTTGATCATATATAAGGAAATAAATACTTGCGCCTAAAACATCAAAAGGATGTCGCTATATTTATTTTGAAATATACTTCTGTAAGATATAGCTATATTATGTGACAAAACATGTTGGTTGAGAAACTGACGATCAACATTTGATCATGAAGAATGTGTCATGTCATATAGTAATTCGATGTGATTTTTCTTTGTGAGGGCACAAATTTTATTGTACTAATGTTGTCATGTATAATGTAGCTCAAAATTAGAAGGTGATCCGATGAAATGACCAGCAACTTAGGTTGTTAGTTTTTCCATGCCAACAAAACTACATTATTTCTCATATAAGAGGAAATTTTAAAATAAAATGAAATGATTGTGAGTGCTCCAGATGGAGACCCTACTATTTCTCATTTTCCATTATACTTGATTTTTATGGCAAAAGCTAGGATGTATGCAATCAACTTACACAAAAGGGAGGAGACATGTGACAGAGAGAACATTGCATTCTAAGTTGCGTGACATAACTATTTTTCTGAAATCACATGAAATTTTAGTCATCTATCTCATCTTGCAAAATGATAGTTTGAAAATCCAATATATTTATACTTGATGTTGAATATTTATCACCAATAGGTGGTTCCTCTTTTGGGCATACTTAGGAAAACAACAACCATGTCTTTATTTCACAAATTATGATCCCATGAAGAAGTGGTACCGTCAAATGTGTGTGTATTCTATATATGTATTTAAATCTATTTAATATTTATCATCATGCAAAATCATAGAAAAAGTACATGAATTGAATTTTGAGAGAAGTGAAAGGCAAGATCCGAATGCGTAAAGATATATTTTGGAAATACATTGTTTTCAACTTAAATTGACCACCATCAATCCAATTCAATATCATACTATTCGCAACCTTTTCTTTTTGATATTTTTAAAATTAAACTCTAAATTTGGAAAATTATGCTACACATCTCTATGTAATTAACAACCATTTTATACTGCATCTCATTAAATAAAACAATTAATATTGTTGTGCACATGCGAGGATCGATCTCCACATACCTATGCAATGTCACCACTAACTAACTCCTAACTAGGGATCTCTGATTATTTATGTACAAATAAATCATCACACCCAAATGAATACAACCAATATTATGATCTACAAAATACTCTATTTATTTCTAAACACTCGCCATGCTAAGGATGATGCCCTCACATTTGGTTCAACACTCTAAAGATGATGCCCTCGCATTATGCTAGTAATAAAAACAGGAATTTCAGAAGAAAAAACGAAAAGGAGAAATCAAGAAATCAGAAAAAACAAAAAAAATGAAAAAAAAATGAACCAATCATAAAGAATCAGCCATTGGATGACCGACTGATGGCAGATTAAAAACGGAATGCTCTTCCTCGTCATTTATGGCAACAAAATTTATAGTTTTTTTTAGGGTAACAAATGTATAGTTTGTTAGACTAGATATATGAGGCACAAACAAAACAATGACATGTATGGTGATGGCTGATGATTATATTTAAACGATAGGGCGCAATTACAGGTTCTTGGTAACGGGGGAACCCGGCGCCTTGGCTTGGCCGGGTCTCTCTCACCCTCCCCTGCTGCAGCAGCTGCACAGCAAACAGCAAAAGCGAGTAGAGTACAGGAAATGGAATCCAATGCGATGTGACCACACACAATGGAGCACCAGCCCAACCTGGTACGGGGAAAGACGTCAGGAACACCAGGTCAACACAATGGCTTTGTCTTTCATCCGGCCACAATCCGGGCTCTCGTGGACGGGCTGCACCTTTGCTACACTCGCGCAGACAAGGCTGGCAAGCAAAGGAGGGGTAGCGTAGTCTGCAGCCTTTATTTTCCTTGAAAGATATATGTTTTTTGGTTCTTAGTTTGGTCAGGAACCATTCGAAAATAATAGTGTGACATGAGAATTTGTCTTCATTTTCTGATTTGTATTTTGGCAAACGAGTGTAACCAACTTCTGTTGAGCCATGCGATGGCTATACAACATATTATGAGAGACCGATCTTGTCCGGGCTATGACTACATCGAATATAAAACTACCACCAAGCTGATGGTTAATTAGCTTGGTCGATTAGGCAATTATAAGGTGCACATTAACACACATAATAACATATCAAGAAGATCAGACTTAAACTATGCTTTCTTTTACAGGGCATCAAAATATAGTGGACGCCGTGATGAACTGTCGGCACCAGTCCTATATTTTTTTTCACTGTAGACCGAGGAGAAAGGTGTCTATTCTGTTTGAGTATTTTCCTAAGAGGGGTCATCAACTCGTCATTAGATTCTCAAGGAGAATAGTAAATCCCGGTGCCTGGGACAGCATATAAGATTGCGTTATACCGATTTACTGCCAGTAAATAATGGCATCACGAGGTGAAACAGGATTCCCAGCTCCAATTAACTTTTTTGGTGCTACCAGGGCTATGACTAGGTGCTCCTTGGTATCTTTTGCGTGGGCTAGTATCCAGTACGCAGTACTACCTGCTACATAGGCTGCAATGGCTGCAACCCGAGCCTTTCCTATCTTTGACTCGTCCAGCGCACGGCAAAGGCAGCGAAAGAGCACTCGGAAAGAGATTTTAATTCGAGGAACTGATTTGCTGCATGCACTGTCTCGGACATGTCATGCAAACAAAAGATTGGCCATTAACAGCCAGTTCCGCTGCCGATTTTCCAATTAGTGAATCCAAATGACAATGCCATACTGCATGGTGCACGCTCGTTGTAAATCCAAACGACATGAGTTGTGTAACTTGTTGTATGACGATGGTGGCTTCTCTGAACAAATGCAATTCCAAGACGACGGTGCAGAATGACTCCGGGTAAGAACTTGTGTGCCAAATATACTGCAGTTCATAGTAGGAAGCACAAAGCAGCAATCTGATTTTGTCAATTCAATCTTTGGTGATCAAAACAATGGTTCTAGTGCTGCTGACTGCTACCAATAGAGTTGCATGTTTGGGCTTCCCTGTCCTGTTAGGAGCATTTTTGAAACTTTTTTTGCTGATGCAAGCATGAAAAATTGTAAGTGAGTGGGCAAGTGAAATAAATGTCATTTGTGCCATCCATGGAAAGACCTGTGTGAGATAATTAAGGTATTTATCCTGAATTCTTAGTATTTTTTTCACAGTACACTTTTCAACTTGAGTTTGACAAAGTGAATGGGCTACGCTTTGTGGTGATGACATGCAGGCAGAGGAATACAAAAAGTGTTTGCCAGATGCTACAAAGATGACTATATCAGTCATGGACATCAGTTCTGGGGGAAACCCTAGATCTGGGTCTACCGGATCGGACGATGACGGTGCCATCGGTATCGTTCTCCCTCATGGGGGCATTGTTTTGGAGCAAGTGCTGGTTGGAGGGGACAAGAGGAGGAGCGGTGTTTCATCTGCTCCATTGATGACGGCGGATCTCGGCGGCGTGGCGCAGTGGAGACTCGGCGCCTGATGAGCGGAGATGGACTCGCGCAGGAGGGTGACGCTGCCTGGCGTCATGGTGGCGTCGGCGGCAGTTGGACCGGGCAAGGTTGATGCAGCAGTACAGCTCTGAAGATGGATTGGTGGCAGGTGGCTGCGGCGGCCTCATACCCGGCAGGGGTCCTGGTTGAGAAGCACGCCGGACTGGTGGGTGCCCATACCCGGCAGGCGTCCTGGTTGGGACCTCAAGTCTTAGATGTTAGGTTTGGCTGCGAGGTCTGTTTGGTATTAGGCCCAGACTTTCAGCGCCCCTACATCAACTGGATAGGGATAGCGACAGATGTTCCTTAGTTTGGTGGCTTTAGACTTATTGTTGTATGACTCTGTTAGGTCTTGTGTCAATAATTAATAAAATGGCCGTATGCATCGTCCAGATGCAAAAGCCGGGGGTCGTCCTCTTTTTCTAAAAAAATAAAAAAAATCAGTCATGGACATAAAAAATGCTCATTTCAATCATTGAGTTCTAAATCATGGACATGGAGCCATACATAATATGAAGGTAGATCCTAAAAAATTGTTTGCAGTATGTCGGATTGCCTGTTTTGACCTAGGAGAATTTTGGCGTACATAATTCAATTTTGGAATGCTGTTTTGCCACAAATTGAATCTAGCTTTTACAAAGAAAGGAAGATAGATGTATGCGGCACTGTCTTAGTTTATTTATTTTTTCTCTTTGCAGCTGCATGGCCATCAGGAGAAGGTGTGATGCATCGTTGTGAACTATAGTGATAAGAGCATCTCGAGCCGCGCCCCCAACATGCCTCCCCCCTCCGGCGTTTTTTGGCGCCGGCGGCCGAAAATCGGCTCAGTCATGCCCCAGAAGCCCTTTTTCGCTGGTTCGGACCGAAACTGGCGTTGGCGGACCCAGGCCGAACCCGGTGCGCTGAGGGCGCCTGGGGCGCCGGGGGACGCGTTTTTGGCGCGAACGGGGATGGGCCCGCCGAGTCAGCGAGACGCCGCTTCGTCGTCCTCATCGCCTCGGTTCCCGCAGGAATCAGTGCCAAGGATGCCGCGCTGCCACGCCGGTCAGCCTCCATTGATGCCTCACGGGTGGCGCAGTGAAGGCGCTACCAACGCGCGTCCCGCCCACTCCCGCCACGCGTCGCCCGGCATGAAGGCTCTCGCTGCCCCTTTGCGGCTAAAAGCCGATCACCCCGTCGGACAGCTGCCACACATCGCCACACAAAGCAACACACTCCCCCCTTCCCGCTGACGAGCAATGGCTGAGAGGTACCCAGGCGACGGCGCGGCGGCGAACGGCTTCGGCCGCCGCCTCCACCAGGAGCCGGAGGTGCGCCTCCTCTACGAGGCCGACTATCCGGCGCCCCCGGACATGCGTGTGCCGGGGTCGTGGAAGTTGAGCGCCGCCGGCGTCCCGGTGTCATCGGTGCCCGAAGGGGCTGCACGCCGGACCGAGATCGCCCACATGCGCTCGTTGCTGACGGAGGCGTAGCGGAACGAGCCGAGGTACGCCGCCGACAGCCACACGCTGTGGACGGTGTACTCCGAGCGTCGCCCTGAATACCAGATCGCCTCCGCCAACAGCATCATCCCCCGCGGACGCCTCAACGCCGACGGGCGGGGCGAGTGGTGGGGCGTGTCCAGCCGCATCCTCGAGGCCGTCCTCGACCACATCGAGGCCGGTAACACGCCGCGGCCGTCTTTCTCTCGCCGTCATGGCAGCTCCTAGACGCCGCGGCGAATGGACCCGAGGACGTCCTCGTCGTCGGGCTCCGGCTCGCTCTCCTCCGGCTCGCCAACGCTCCGCCCCGTCAAGCCGGAGCTGGAAGAGACGCAGCTTCAACGCCACACCCGCAGCGGCGCCCTCGTCATCTACGAGGGTGCCCGCCCCTCCCCGCCTGGTCCGGCCGAAGCCCGAGCCGGGGCTTCTCCCCATGAAGCTGGAGCACACGGACATGGTGGCCCCCGACGACGAGGCCGCCCCCAAGTGGGCGAGGAAGGACTACGTCCGCGAGCAGGTGCTCTGCTAGCGCCGGGCATACGCGAAGCTCAAGGCCCGGCGTCGCGGACGCGAGGAGGGTGGCGTCATCGTCCTCAACAGCTACGAGGAGGACGAGGCCGGCCCGTCCAACCCCCCACCGCCCGTCGGCGACCCTGGCCAGGGGTGCAGTAGGGACGGCGGTGGCTCCAGCGCGGCGCGCGACGACGACGGCGGCGGCGACGACGACATCCGTTTCTACAGGCTTCTCGGCATGTAGATGGCGGGCGGTGGCCGCGGCGTAGCAGGGATAGGCGTAGTTTGCCGCAGTTGTAGGCATAGTTTGCATATTCATCTGTTTTTGTACAATTTTCAATGAAGTATCGCCGAGTTTGTGCCAGATCGGCCGAGTTTGTACAAATTTGTATAAAATATCGCCGAATTCGCGCGATTTTTGCGGCGACCTGGGGGCGTCGACTGGGAACACAGTCGCCCCCACGCGCCAAGCAAGCGCCGGTTCGGCCTCAGGCGGCTTTTTTTCGGCGTCCTGGGGGCCGAACGGCTGGAGATGCTCTAAGGACTAACGTACATGATCATTTCGTCTTATCTTTCTGTGCTTATTAGGATTGAGAAGCAGAACCTAGGATTCTACATGCGAACTACATTGAGTTCTTCTTGACTGATTCTTTGGCATTTTGTCTGTGTTTTCCTTGGAGTTGTAAAGCTGAAAACTAGTGAACTGTACCTCCTGTTTTGGTGTATTTAGTTAACAATCTCTATTACCATGTTGCATTAGTTAAGACGTGCATTTCGCACATGCACGCTACATCTCCTTGATCTTTACCAATTATCATTACTCTCTATTTCCACTGGGAAGTTTGTAATACATCCCCTAATCCTTCGTACGACACGTGCATTGCACTTACACGATACCACTGATCCCCTAGTCCTGCGCACTTCTGCAACAAAAATCCCTCTCCGCGGCGCCCCACACACGCCGCCTCGCCCCTCTAGCGTTGGCTGCTCGAATGCACCGACCGCCGGCCCTGCATGCCAACACACCTCGCCGTCCCACGCATGATCCAACGTGTCCTGTTGCCCGCAGATTCCGCAACCGCTGACCCCATATATACTAAGATTGTGGCGACCACATGTCTCCTACGTACTGCTTATTACAGTTTGATGTATTAATTGTTTGGAATATGATGCTTTTCTTTTAGAATTGGTGATCAGATAAGATTCGAGGAGATGTTAGAATGATCGCATAACTTAGTGTTTCTTTGTGCAACATGATTATTTCAGAAGTAAAGCGAAGGAGGCTGAAGAAGATTTTCGAAATGTCAAACGCGTCAGCAAGGACATGAGATGAGGTAAACATTCTCATATGTGTTACCCTCTGCTATTAGACTACTTGTTAAACTGAGCAATAGAAATTCAAGTTGATAATGCATAAATATATATTACTAGGGTTATCGTCTCTCATCTATTTACTTACTCCCTCCATCCTAAAATTCTTATCTTAGATTTGTCTAGATATGGATGTATCTAATACTAAAATTTGACTTGATACATTCACATTTAGACAAATCTAAGACGAGAATTATTGGACGGAGGGAGTATTAGTGATGCCTTCTTGAAAAATCGACAGTAAAAAAGGTCAAACAGATCACTTCATTTTCGTTTGTTTGCCTCTGGAGATATATGACAATTGAACCTATAGACGCATGTCCGAATTTATTTTTCGGACAGGACAGAGGTGTTTTCTTCCTAATGGTCAGGGACACAGCTGCCAACTTGACATATATATTCTGCTTTTATTTATCTCTTTTGTTTGATTTTTTTTAGAAATGGAGGAGGACCCCCGGTCTCTGCATCAGGACGATGCATGCAGCCATTTTATTAATTATTCACACAAGACTTTACAAAGTCATACAACAGTAAGACTGAAGCCACCGTCTAGGCAACAAACTGTCGCTACTCCTATCCAATTGATGAAGGAATGCTGATAGTCTAGGCCTAATACCAAACAGACCTCGCAGCCAACCCTAAACATCTAAGACCTGAGGTTCCAACCAGGACGTCTGCCGGGTATGGGCACCCACGAGTACGGCGTGTTCCTCAACCAGGACGCCCCTGGGTATGAGGCCGCCGCAACCACTTGCCACCAATCTATTTTCAGAGCTGTACTGCTGCATCTACCTTGCCCGGTCTAGCTGCTGCCGACGCCACCACGACGCCAGACAGCGTCGACCTCCTGCGCGTGTCCACCGCCACACATCTGACGCCAAGCCTCCGCTGCTCCATGCCGCCAAAAACCTCCACCATGAATATGTAGAAAGAAACACCGCTCCACCGAAGAAGCCAACCGCTGGTCCCTCGAGCCCGAGTGCATCTCCAAGAATGTCGCCCTCAAGGGGGTAACGACACATGAATGTCGCCATCATCCGATCAACTGATCTAGGGTTTCACCCGAAGGTATTTCACCTCGCAGCCAACCCTAAACATCTAAGACCTGAAGTTGCATGGCAATATATCTCGGAATGGATATGGAAATGCCATGATAGGTAGGTATGGTGGCTGTTTTGAGGAAGGTATATGGTGGGTGTATGATACCGGCGAAAGGTGCGCGGTATTAGAGAGGCTAGCAATGGTGGAAGGGTGAGAGTGCGTATAATCCATGGACTCAACATTACTCATAAAGAACTCATATACTTATTGCAAAGATCTACAAGTAATCAAAACAAAGTACTACGCGCATGCTCCTAGGGGAAGGGTTGGTAGGAGTTAACCATCGCGCGATCCCGACCTCCACACATAAGGAAGACAATCAATAAATAAATCATGCTCCGACTTCATCACAAAATGGTCCACTATGCGTGCATGCTACGGGAATCAAAAACTTCAACACAAGTATTTCTCAAATTCATAACCACTCAACTAGCATGACTCTAATATCACCATCTTCATATCTCAAAACAAATATCAAGCATCAAACTTCTCTTAGTATTCAACACACTCATAAGAAAGTTTTTACTAATCTTGAATGCCTATCATAATTAAAGTAAATTACCATGCTGTTTTGTAGGACTCTCAAAATAATATAAGTGAAGCATGATAGAATAATAGTTTCTATTAAACAAACCACCGCCGTGCTCTAAAAGATATAAGTGAAACACTACAGCAAAAACTATATAGCTCAAAAGATATAAGTGAAGCACACGAGTAAATGACAAACTACTCCAAAAAGATATAATTAAAGATCAATGAGTAGTTAAATAATTATGTAGCTATGTGAAGACTCTATCTCATTTAATAATTTCATATCTTGGAATTTTATTTATACAGCAAGCAAAACAAAATAAAATGACGCTCCAAGCAAAACACATATCATGTGGTGAATAAAAATATGGCACAAGTAAAGTTACCGATGAACGAAGACGAAAGAGGGATGCCATCCGGGGTATCCCCAAGCTTAGGCTTTTGGTTGTCCTTGAATATTACCTTGGGGTGCCTTGGGAATCCCCAAGCTTAGGCTCTTGCCACTCCTTATTCTATTGTCCAACAAATCTTTACCCAAAACTTGAAAACTTCACAACACAAAACTCAACAGAAAACTCGTAAGCTCCGTTAGTATAAGAAAATAAATCACCACTTAGGTACTGTTGTGAACTCCTTCTAAATTCATATTGGTGTAATATCTACTGTATACCAACTTATCTATGGTTCATACCCTCCGATACTACTCATAGATTCATCAAAATAAGCAAACAACACATAGAAAACAAAATCTGTCAAAAACAGAACAGTCTGTAGTAATCTGTATCAACCGTAAACTTCTGGAACTCCTAGAATTCTACCAAATTAGGAAAACCTGAGAAATTGGTGTAGAAATCCAGAGCAAAAATAATCAGATCAAAAGCACGTTTCTGTGAATTATCAAAACTAATTTATTGGGCGCAAAAGTTTTTGATTTTCAGCAGGATCAACGCAACTATCACCGTAAAATATCCTAAAGGTCTTACTTGGCACTTTATTGAAACAAAATCAATAAAACATGATTACTACAGTAGCATAATCATGTGAACACACAAAAACAGTAAGGGTAAATATTGGGTTGTCTCCCAACAAGCGCTTTTCTTTAATGCCTTTTTAGCTAGGCATGATGATGACAATGATGCTCACATAAAAGATAAGAATTGAAACATAACGGGAGCATCATGAAGAATATGACTAGCACATTTAAGTCTAACCCACTTCCTATGCATAGGGATTTTGTGAGCAAACAACTTATGAGAACAATAATCAACTAGCATAGGAAGGCGAAACAAACATAACTTTAAAACTTTAAGCACATAGAGAGGAAACTTGATATTATTGCAATTCCTACAAGCATAAGTTCCTCCCTCATAATAATTTTCAGTAGCATCATCAATGAATTCAACAATATAACTATGACATAAAGCATTCTTTGATTTACTTGCATAGAATTTGTATTACTCTCCACATAAGCAAAATTCTTCTCATTCGAAATAATGGGAGTATCATAAGAAACTTGAATACTATAAATTGTTTCCACATTTAAAGAGTAATGTTTAGAAAAAGGGTAGTCATAATCATGAAAAGTTTTATAAATATAATCATCATTACTCTTTATAGCATAAGTATCATCACAATAATCATCATAAATAGGAGGCATGCCATCATCATAATAAATTTGCTCATCAAAACTTGGGAGGCTAAAAATATCATCTTCATTAAACATAGCATCCCCAAGCTTGGGACAAACATTAATTGCAGAAAATATATTCTCAAACATGTCATTCTCATCAAACATAGCATCCCCAAGCTTGGGTCTTTTCATATCATAAGCATAATCACTCTCATCATTAATAGTATGGATAGCACCAATAGTATAGCAATTATCATCATCACAATGAGTAATAGGAGGAACATCATTTGGGAGAGATACCTTTCTACCTTTGCTTCTCCGTCTTTTCTTTTTCTTCTTCACATCATGTGTGGGTTCAATCCTCTTTTTGGAGCTCCTTATTAATGAGATTGGTTGAATAGAAGGCTCCTCCTCGTTACCTGATTCATCATAAGAAATAATAGGAGAATATTGGGAAGTCTCTTCCCTTTCGTTAGTATTCTCTTCATCTTCTATTTGTTTTACTTTCTTTATGTAATTGGCAATATAAGGATTTTCAATGCAATTCACCGCATAATACATATAAATTTCTTCTAGATCAATATCAAGGAATTTCTCAAGGTTATATTCTGGAATATGCTTAGTTTGATGTTTCATTTCTTCATAACCCAAAAGCAAACTAAGTTCATTATGATGTGCAAGGGAAATCAAGTCATCACAATTTTTGGACACGATTCGATCATGAAACAATTTGCATTTGATATTTAAATGACCATGTTCATTGCAAAGTTCACAAGTATGGCGAAGATATTTTAAATTTTTAGCACTAACATCTAGCCTTTCTTGTAACCATTTAGTTTCTAAATACTTATGCCTCTTGCAAAATCTATCTTCCCTATTTGGTATGTATTTGCAAACTCTATGCACTCCACAGAAATCGACATGCTTATAGGAAACATTTTCATCATGACTAGTGCAATCATCATTAGTACCATGGATATTCAAGAAGTTCATACTAACAACATTGCAATCACGCTCATCATTCAAAGATTTAGTGTCAAACATTTTATAGACTTCCTCTTCTAGCACTTGGGCACAATTTTCCTTTCCATCATACTCACGAAAGATATTAAAAAGATGAAGCATATGAGGCAAACTTAATTCCATTTTTTTGTAGTTTTCTTTTATAAACTAAACTTGTGATAAAACAAGAAACAAAAAGATTCGATTGCAAGATCTAAAGATATACCTTCAAGCACTCACCTCCCCGGCAACGGCGCCAGAAAAGAGCTTGATGTCTACTACGCAACCTTCTTCTTGTAGACGTTATTGGGCCTCCAAGTGCAGAGGTTTGTAGGACAGTAGCAAATTTCCCTCAAGTGGATGACCTAAGGTTTATCAATCTGTGGGAGGCGTAGGATGAAGATGGTCTCTTGTGTCCTCAACACACCCAATACATTGGTAAATTGTATAGGTGCACTAGTTCGACGAACATATGGTGATACAAGTGCAATATGGATAGTAGATATAGGTTTTTGTAATCTGAAAATATAAATACAGCAAGGTAACTAATGATAAAAGTGAGCACAAATGGTATTGCAATGCGTTGAAACAAGGCCTAGGGTTCATACTTTCACTAGTGAAAGTTCTCTCAAGAATAATAACATAATTGGATCATATACATATCCCTCAACATGCAACAAAGAGTCACTCCAAAGTCACTAATAGCGGAGAACAAATGAAGAGATTATTGTAGGGTACGAAACCACCTCAATGCTATTCACTACAAAAAAAAAGACACATCCGTGACATTTTGGGCCGAACAAATTTTTTTCGGACATACTTATGGCAATTCTATGACAATAATTATGAGAAAACACGGCATCATCATAGATGTGGTGGGGTCCTACTTCTATGACAAAAAATCATGACAGAAAATGGGCTTTTCGTCTTGGGCGGGCCGGAGACGCAGTTGCATGACATTCTTTCGGCCGTCCATGACAGAAAAACCTTGGTAGAAGCGAGGGCGAGGAAAATATCGGGGTGTTCCCGGTTACGGTGGGTGGTCGGGGCCGAGCGATGCACGTTTCTCTCATACACGCACGCGCGTGGGTGCGAGGCGTTGGGCTCTAACTGAACCCGAGCGATTGCACTGCAGGCTACGCGTTACTGAACCCGAGCGATCGATCGATGGCTGTTAACTGAACCCGATCGAGCGATTCCTTCGCTACTGCTGCTAACTGAAGCCGATCGATGCTTCCTCTGGATGAACAGTGAGCGTTGCTGGGGGGTTTGGATGAACAGTTCCCGGTGGGGGTGGATGAACAGGACCCCGTGGTGTTGCCTCTGGATGAACAGGACCCTGATCATTCGAGCCGGTTGGGTCTGGATGAACAGGACCCCATGGAGGGCAGGATGAACAGGACAACCCCGTGGAGGGCAGGATCAAAAGTAGACGATGGAGGGCTGGATGAACAGTAGCCCGTGGAGGGGTGGTTGAACAGGAGCCCGTGGAGAGGGCTGGTTAAACAGTAGCCAGTGGTGTAGCGCACGGTGGATGCTGGATGAACAGGAGCCCGTGGATGAACAGTTGCAGGTGGAGGCTGGAGGAGGTCGACAGCGGACGAACAGTAGCCCGTGGAGGCTGGAGGGGGTCAATGGTGGAGATGAACAGTATCCCGTGGAGTCCCGTTTTGCGGTACGCCACACCCCTCCCGATAAACATGACCCCCATTTCGACCGTAGCGCTCCAACGCAAGTCCGTTTCCTCTGTTTTGCGGTAAGCCACACCCCTCCCTATCAACATGACCCCCGTTTCGATCGTAGGAGGTCCGTTTCCTCCCTTTTGCGGTATGCCAGGCCCCTCCCGAGGAACAGGATCCCGTTTCGAATGTGGCCGATCAAACACAAGGCCATTTCCTCCGTTTTGCGGTACGTCAGGCCTCGTTTCCATCGGCTGTTCCGTCCAAGCCCTCCCGATGAACACGACGACGCATTCCGTTCTGACCCAGCCGGTTGGCTCCCCATGAACACGACGACGACGTTGTTTCTCCGTTCCGACCCAGCCATGTACACGAGCCCTGGCCATACGTATGCGCGAGTAGGCATTCGAGACCCTGCCCGTTTGTACGTACATGGTCGTATTTTCTTTCTTGCACACTGGCCAATGTACGTACATGTACATGCTACGTGCGTGCCTCTACTATGAGTCTATGACACGTGTGCGCCTCTATATCGACCAGTATGTACGTACACGTTCGCGATCAGAATGACAGCGCTACGTATGCTTCGACCAGGTGGGTCCCGACTATCAGGCACTTCCTTACGTGCGAAGATGTAGCTGGTGGGTCCCAGCAGTCAGGGGGGCGAATCATTTTTTTTGCCCGGACGCACTTCCTTGCGTGCGAAGATGTAGCTGATGGGTCCCAGCAGTCGGGGGAAATGTTTTTTTCACGAATTACGGTGGCCCGTCCGGTGGGTCCCCATCGTCAGGTGGAGGAATAATTATTTTGCGCGTAATAAGGAGGCACTTCCTTGCTGCGGTCGTGGACCCAGCTGTCAGCCTCTCCACGTACAGTCCACGTCCGATGGAAGCCGTTCCTTGACCATGTTGACCACGCCGCGCCGAGAGCACCAGGGCGGTGGACGACGGCGAGGCCTAGGAAGGGGACGACGCGGAGCCGGGGAAGACGCGGCAGTGGATGCCCACGCATAGAGGAGTATGAGGGTTCACTAGTTCACTGCGGTGTGAGGCTGCCGTCGCCGCAGAATAATAGGGGTTGTGGGTGAGTAGACGGATGGCCTTGCCAGCGGTGGGAGTAGTAGGGGGCGGTGAGGCCTCCGCCGCATCGCAGCCGGCCACGGGAGTCAGGAGCACGAGGAATGACCGGCGCTAGTTTGGGCGGCTTGAGGAAGAAGACCAGAGGTTGAAGAAGCACTACGGCCGTTGGATGGACATCGTACGGTCACTGGAGCTAGAATCGTGCATATTGACGAAGTTGACAAAGCCCTCCGTCCCCGTCGACTTAGTAGGCCCACAAGTCAGCCTGCCACTATACTGGGTCCCAGCTAGCAGGGGGAGTATTCATTTTTTTTGCGTAATAAGGAGGCACTTCCTTGCGTGCGAAGATATAGCTGGTGGGTCCAAGCTGTTAGCGGCGGTAACGTTTTTTTTCGCGAAATACAGAGGCCCTTTCGGTGGGTCCCAGATGTTAGGTGGAAGAATCATTATTTTGCGCGTAATAAGGAGGCATTTCCTTGCCTGCGGCCGTGGAACCAGCTGTCAGCCTCTCCACGTATAGTCCACTTCAGATGCATGTCGGTCGTTGACCACTTTGACCAGGCCGCGCCAATTGCACCAGGGCGGTGGACGACGGCAAGGCCTAGGAAGGGAACGACACGAAGGCAGGGAAGACTCGGCAGTTGTTTCCCATGAGGAGGGAAGTACGACTGTACGAGGGTTTACTGGTTCGTCTGTCGTCGCCGTAGAATAATAGCAGGTCTGGGTGAGTAGAGGGATGGCTAGGCCAGCGATGGGAGTACGATGGGCGGTGAGCCTGCTTGGCAAAGACAGCTGGGCGGGAGGAGGGAGCAGGCAGTCCGGGGGCTTGTTTGAGCGGCTGGAGCAGGAGGAGGAGAGATTGAAGAAGCACGGCCGCGTTGGATGGAAATCCAACGATCACCGCTTGTCGCCAACCTTTTTAGGAAAGCCTCAAATCTGTGGAAAACAACATACAACCCATCTGCCATTATTTTTAATAATTTACATCCCATTTTCTAATTCTTAAGGTTTCTTGGAGCCCATATTCTTTTTGTTAGCATTACAGCCCATATTGTGGCCACGGTTAAACAATTATACGAAATTTTGCATATTTCAAAAGGTCCGAACTGTTTTTAATCCCGAAATTTCGAATCACATTCAAACTGATTTTAAAAATAAATGTATATCAATATAAAATCCAACATATTGTCCACGCATAAAAATCAATGCAATTTAAAATCTTGAAATGAAAAAAAGAAATTTGAAACTAATTGCCGGTTTGATGTGTTTCAAAAATGTACAACCCATTTCTCATTATTGATAGGCCATTTTCTCGGCCAGCCGAATGAAGCTCTCCTCGTCTTGAAAGATTTGTAGCCCAACAGGCCTGACAAAGCGACTTACTTGGCAAATCACAAAAAAACTGGGCTGTGGCAGTGGACCCAGCTGCGACGGTGGACACAGCTGTCAGCCTCTCCACGTACAGTACTCTTCCGATGGAAGTCGGTCGTTGACCACATTGACCATGCCGCGCCGAGAGCACCAAGGCGTTGGACGACGGCGAGGCCTAGGAAGGGGACAACACGGAGCCGGGGAAGACGCGGCAGTGGATGCCCACGCGGAGAGGAGTACGAGGGTTCACTGGTTCGGCTCCGGCGTGAGGCTGACGTCGCCGCAGAATAACAGGGAGTGTAGGTGAGTAGAGGGATGCCAGGCCGGCGGTGGGAGTAGTAGGGGACGAGGAGGCCTCCGCGGCATCACAGCCGTCCACGGGTGGCAGGAGCACGCGGCACGACCATCGCTGCTTTGGGCGGCTGGAGCAAGAAGACCAGAGGTTGAAGAAGCAATGTGGCCATTGGATGGACATCGTAAGGTCGCTGGAGCTAGAATCGTTCATATTGACTAAGTTGACAAAGCCATCCATCCCCATCAACTTAGTAGGACCACAAGTCAGCCACCCACTATGGTGGGTCCCAGCTAGCAGGGGGTATTCATTTTTTTTGTTCGTAATAAGGAGGCACTTCCTTGCGCGCGAAGATATAGCTGGTGGGTCCGACCTGTCAGTGAGGTAAACTTTTTTCCGCGAAATACAGAAGCCCTTCCCACGTACAGTCCACGTACAGTGTGTAATAAGGAGGAACTTTCCTTGCATGCGACCATGGACCTCGTGGGTCCCAGCCGTGAGGATCTCCATGTACAGTCCTCTTCTGATGTCTCTCGTATGTTGACCACGCCGCGCCGAGCGCACTGAGGCGGTGGACGACGGCGAGGCCCTGCATCGGAACGACCTGAGATGGGGAAGACGCGGCAGTGGAGTCACAGACGGAGAGGGTGGGAAACTCGACTGGTTCGGGTGCGGGGTGGCCCTACACTCGGCAGAGAATAACAGGAGGTGCGGAGTGGAGGGATGGCCTGGCCGTCGGCGGGGTAGCATTTCACCGAGGAGCGCAAAACAATGACGCTAGACGCCGGAGGCCGGAGCAGGCGGTCCCGCCAGCGCTGGGGGAAGAAGACGAGAGATTGAAGAAGAATGCCGGCCGTTGGATGTAAATCTAATGCCTTCTTAGGCTTCGACCTACTGGCCCGCATGTCAGCCAGTCCATTTGTTTTTTAGTCCATTTGGTGGGCTGGGTGAAACAATGATGTAGCATCTATGCAGCCCATTTATATATATGGTAGAATTCAAAGCCCATTTGCATTTTTCTCGAAATCCACGGACTTGCTGGGCTGGGTGAAAATATCATGTTGGGCTAGACGGAGAAATGTTATAAAAACATAAACACATGATTGCACGTCTAGTACTGCATTGGTCAGTAAAATCTTTGCAAGATTATGTACGCAATCATTATGAGTTAAATTGCCAAGTTATATATAAAAATTATTATTATTATTTTGTAAGAACTTTCAACTTACTTAAATAAAATATCATTTAAATTTGATGAGTTAATAGTACGTGGGGTATTATTATTTTTAGGCTAGACGTGGGACAGTTGAGTTGGTTCTAGGGAAAAGTACTGGGAGAAAACTCAGTTTACATCGAAAAAGAAAGTGGGAGAAAATTCAGATATAGGATTAATGAAAACGAAAAATAGAACTGAGCTGTATAGGAAGAGGACCAAAGATTTAACAAAATAAAGAAATACAAATGGATAGGTGCTTGGTCCCATATGTCTATGTACGAGACCTGCTGGTTCCACCTGAGGAGGGGAATATGTTGGGAGGAAGGAGATTCAAAGCACGGCAGCCAAGTGAACTAGTTTTTTTTAACGGACAAGTGAACTAGTTACATACATAAGCAAATAGCCACTAAAAAAAGCAAACAGGTTAATGGGTTCTCAAAAGAAATATTCCGGACAAAATAGATAATTACGACACTTAGCTTAATGCATGAAACACTCAGATGATAAACGTGCTTATAAGCAGATAAAGTACAACATCCAGACCTTCCTGGCACGCCGAGTTCAAGCAGTACCCAGCTTTGGCTGTTCGTGTACTCGTCGGTTACGGGAAGCAGACACGCCCTCATGTCCAAGATCTGCCTGTACATGTCGTAGCATGCATATGCGTCCTTGCCCGCGTAGGTTATGTAGGCTAGATTCATAGGTACCTCCCACATGTTCACGTCCTTGGTATCATTGTCTTCTTTCATGTTGGCGTATCAGGGGTCGATGATGGTCTTGGCGAGGTCAACCACGGAGTCCTTCTCCTGCCTGTTGCTGATGATCTTGTATTGCTTCGGGATGTCGACAAGCTTGTTGCACCAGATGGACGAATCGTCGCGTTCTTCCTTCCCTCCACCATAGTGAAGGTGCAGTCGGCGTTGCCGATGAAACGGGCGAATGCTCCAGAACCTCTGATGGACCTACAGAAGTGGTAGATGAGAACCTCGTCCCGCACACATACCTGGGCGACGGCGATCCGCTGTTCCAGTCAGGAGACGAATGGATGGGCACAAGGTCTAGTCCTGCAACCTTGTGCTTTCTCGTCCTGTAGGTACTGCTTGAACTCGGCGAGACAGGGCTTCACCCAGTCCAGATGGTTGGTGTACATCACATTCAACTTGGTGCAGCCATAGGACTGAATGGCGAACTCAAAGAGGAACTCCTTGCTGAACTCCATATCCAGCAGGCTCACCCCTCGGATCGCCATTGGAGTCTCTTCAAGTGAACGAGTGTGTAGGCAGCGGCATCAGTTCATTTTTGAACTGGATTCAACTGTAAACTGAGTGTGTACAAGCGACAACAGTTACTACCCCTCCCTCGTCTGCTGCACGCCCGGCAGAAGATGCACCCTCGGCGCATTCAAACGCCTTCATTAAGAAACGTACTCCGGCCACACGCCGGTTCACGAGCGGGTCTATATTGTTACTGTAATAACAGGAGTTAGTGGTCACTTTACTTAAATTTAATTAGCTTTAATAGAAATTTATACTTAAAACACGCAATGCATTGGCTCGTTCTATCAGTGCCACAGGATCAACATGCACAACAATTAGAATTATTATTCTCGGGGCCTTTACGATCAGCACATTTGTCGCACTTTCACAAAGATAATACTACCAAGTTTGAACTGTTTGTTATGGTTGTTGTCCTCTGCATCATCATGCCGTGTTTCCCAGCTTGCAAGATTCATAACCAACAAATAAGATCCAAATAATAAGTACAACAAAGATGCCTACACATCTCATTGATTCCCATCTTGCAAGATTCAGAACCAACAAATAAGATCCAAATAATAAGTACAACAAAGATGCCTACACATCTCATTGATTTCAGCTTGCAATATTCGTAACCAACAAATAAGATTCAAATAATAAGTACAACAAAGATGCCTACACATCTCATTGATTCCCAGCTTGCAAGATTCAGAACCAACCCATTAGAGCCTTTTGATAAAGTGAATATCGGGATTAAATCCATCTTGGCTAGCCATGTCATACAATCGAAGAACTTGGCGAATGCTCTTGACTGTCACAACATCTGTAGTTGAGTATTACTGTTTGCACAGCACAAACCAGGAGAGCGTGATTTCACTTTAATAGTGGCCTCCATTAATCAACCTGCAGCTCCACTCGGATGGGGCCTGCCTGGACTTCCATGATTCAATTCATGCGCCTTTTTCTGCAGTTCACCTAAAATGAAGCAAAGATTGCATCATTCAGCTAGCAAGAAGTACTTGCTCTCGTGAGCTACCAGGTTCTTCTTTAGTAGTTGCACTAAAATTGAGGAACATTAAGGTTGGATGTCCGGCTCATGTAAGGTGCAACTATAATTTTCTTATCCTTTTGTGCAGTTCCACTAAAATAAAGTGGCATTGTGGTGAAAGTGACGGCTCATCTTGCAAAGGCTAATAAAATGTTGCACAAGATTACCAGCAGAACTTGACGGAGATTTTGGAAACTCCAATCACCATTCTGTGCAGTTCCACCAAAATTGAGAGATGTTGCCCACGTGACATTTTAGTTGAACTGCACAAGACACTCATTCCAAAAAAAAGTGTTTTGTGCAGTTCACCAAAAGGTCACAATGGCAACAAGGTGAAATGGATATCCCTATCTGCACAAGAAGATAGAAACTAAATAGTTGCTGGTCAATAAGAATATACGAAACATATACGAAATGAAAAGAAGCATCTTAATTATGTTCATGGCAATCACGCAAGGACAATAGAAATTTTAAAACGTCAGCAATGCTTCATGTTACCAGAAGCATTACGATCAACAATGAGATTCCTCAAATATGGGATTACTTTAATGGTGGCATTGCTTGTTTACCAGATACAGTAAATCAACAACAGCTAAAGAGTTGGTTTAAGGGCATGGGACCGTGGGGACACCAGGACACTCAGCAGCGTAAAGGAGCAACTTACTTATCATACTGGGGAAAACAGCAGGAGTGCCATTTGCAACACATTGTAATTGCATCTCATCACTGGAGGCATTAGATTAACAATAACACTAGTTAGACATGTCCCTAAGGTAACAGTGTGATCGCTTCATTTTACATGCGCCCTTACATTAACAACAGCAAAAGGTTGGTCTAAGGACATGCGATAGTGGACGCATCAGCAGAATGTACCTACAAGGAGGCATAAAGTGGTGATGCAGAGTTTGTTCATGCTATGTGAAGGCAGCAAATCTAATCCTGGAGACCTTTTACTATGTGAGGGCAGCAAACCTAATCCTGGAGACCCTGTACTATGTGAAGGCAGCAAATCTAATCCTGGAGACCTTTTACTATGTGAGGGCAACAAATCTAATCCTGGAGACCTTTTACTATGTGAGGGCAGCAAATCTAATCCTGAGACCTTTTACTATGTGAGGGCAGCAATTCTAATCCTGGAGACCTTTTACTATGTGAGGGCAACAAATCTAATCCTGGACATACTCTGTTGACTTGTCCACCAGCCGCCACTTTCTATCCTTTTTTCAACCAATAATAGATATGTTCCTTATCCAGTTTGTACTACGTTTTCCCATTATTTCCCTTTTCAACCAAGAGACAGGTTGGGTATCCGGTCTCTACTACTTTCACCATATTATTTCCTCCCTGAATCAAGTCCTAGATTCATGCTACAACTTTCCTCCCTTTCTTCCTTGTTTTAACAAAGCCCTAGATTCGAATGCATGAAGTGGCTTTACCTCTAATAATACTAAAAATTTAGGTGGCTTTGGAAGAGCTGACGGGAGTAGAAAAAGATGCACATGCAGACACGTGGAGAGCTGGGGCAGTAATGCAAGGCCACTTTCGAAGTACTTATACCAGATGTCTACTACGCAACCTTCTTCTTGTAGACGTTGTTGGGCCTCCAAGTGCAGAGATTTGTAGGACAGTAGCAAATTTCCCTCAAGTGGATGACCTAAGGTTCATCAATCCGTGGGAGGCGTAGGATGAAGATGGTCTCTCTCAAGCAACCCTGCAACCAAATAGCGAAGAGTCTCTTGTGTCCCCAACACACCCAATACAATGGTAAATTGTATAGGTGCACTAGTTCGGCGAAGAGATGGTGATACAAGTGCAATATGGATGGTAGATAAAGTTTTTTGTAATCTGAAAATATAAAAGCAGCAAGGTAGCAACCGATAAAAGTGAGCGTAAACGGTATTGCAATGCTAGGAAACAAGCTAGGCCTAGGGTTCATACTTTCACTAATGCAAGTTCTCTCAACAATAATAACATAATTGGATCATATAACTATCCCTCAACATGCAACAAAGAGTCACTCCAAAGTCACTAATAGTGGAGAACAAACGAAGAGATTATGGTAGGGTACGAAACCACCTCAAAGTTATTCTTTCCAATCAATCCGTTGGGCTATTCCTATAAGTGTCACAAACAACCCTAGAGTTCGTACTAGAATAACACCTTAAGACACAAATCAACCAAAACCCTAATGTCACCTAGATACTCCAATGTCACCTCAAGTATCCGTGGGTATGATTATACGATATGCATCACACAATCTCAGATTCAACTATTCAACCAACACATAGAACCTCAAAGAGTGCCCCAAAGTTTCTACCGGAGAATCAAGACGAAAACGTGTGCCAACCCCTATGCATAGGTTCATGGGTTGAACCCGCAAGTTGATCACCAAAACATACATCAAGTGAATCACGTGATATCCCATTATCACCATAGATACGCACGGCAAGACATACATCAAGTGTTCTCAAATCATAAAAGACTCAATCCGATAAGATAACTTCAAAGGGAAAACTCAGTCCATTACAAGAGAGTAGAGGGGAAGAAGCAACATAAGATCCAACTATAATAGCAAAGCTCGCGATACATCAAAATCGAATCACCTCAAGAACATGAGAGAGAGAGAGAAAGAGAGAGAGAGAGAGAGAGAGAGAGAGAGAGATCAAACACATAGCTACCGGTACATACCCTCAGCCCCGAGGGTGAACTACTCCCTCCTCGTCATGGAGAGCGCCGGGATGATGAAGATGGCCACCGGTGAGGGTTCCCCCCTCCGGCAGGGTGCCAGAACAGGGTTCCGATTGGTTTTTGGTGGCTATAGAGGCTTGCGGCGGCGGAACTCCCGATCTATTATGTTCGCCGAAGGTTTTAGTATTTATAGGATTTTTTGGCGTAGGTCTCATGTCAGGGGGGTCTCCGGGTTGTCCACGAGGCAGGGGCCCATGCCCAGGGGGGTGGGCGCGCCCCCCACCCTCGTGGGCAGCCCGGGACTCTCCTGGCCCAACTCTTTTACTCCGGGGGCTTCTTTTGGTCCAGAAAAAATCATCAAAAATTGGCACGTCAATTGGACTCCGTTTGGTATTCCTTTTCTGTAAAACTCAAAAACAAGGAAAAAAATTGGCACTGGGCTCTTGGTTAATAGGTTAGTCCCAAAAATCATATAAAATAGCATATAAATGCATATAAAACATCCTAGATGGATAATATAATAACATGAATACTTCATAAATTATAGATAAGTTGGAGACGTATCAGCATCCCCAAGTTTAATTCCTGCTCGTCCTCGAGTAGGTAAATGATAAAAGAAATAATTTATGAAGTGTGAATGCTAGCAGGTGCACAAGTTTGAGCAATGATAATTTCAATCACCTTTTCTAGCATCATTATATGTCATAACAGTATCTCAACTGAAAAAAAAATCATGATCAAGTAACAAGCTATTCACATGTTAAAGTATAGATCATAAACTTTCTTGAAAACTAACAAGCCGTGTTATTAGTCATCAAACAATTACAATTCATCTTATTTTCAGGAAGAATCTATGTCAGAGCTTTGATTCAGCAAACTTCACATACTCAACTATGTTTTATTCTTCCATGATTGCTACCACTCAAAGCATATTTTTAGAACAAATAGTATTCATCGAACACAGAGAAAGATAGGGGCTTAATGTTTCGCCTCCCAACCTTTTACCTCAAGGGTAATGTCAACAGTAATAATTCATTATCAAATATATTTGAATGGCCATATATGCCTAGATATTTCCATCATATGATGCTTGCCAACTAAAGAGTAGATTGGAATGAGAAGGAATACTACTAACTCTTGCATAAAAGTAAAAGATAGGCCCTTCGCAGAGGGAAGCAGGGATTTGCAGAGGTGCCAAAGATCGAAGCAAAAACAGAGATGGAAATAATTTTGAGAGGTATGCTTTCATTGTCAACATAACAACCAAGAGTTCCCAATATCTTCCATACTAGATACATCATAGGCGGTTCCCACGCAGAAAGTTAAATTTTTTACTCCCCCTCCACCAACATTCACACTCCACGGCTTGTCCGAAACAACGGGTGCCGTCCAACTATCAACATTCCTGGGGGAGTTTTTTTTAAATTATTTGTGAATTTGTTTTTGATATTTTGATCATAGGACTGGGCATCCCAGTTACCAGCCATTTTCTCGTGAATGATGAGCAGAGTCCACTCATTGTGAGAATAACCCACCTAGCATGGAAGATACTGACAGCCCTTAGTCGCTACATGAGCGATTCGGGCATAGAAAATAGATTATTATTTGAAGGTTTAGAGTTTGGCACATGCAAATTTACCTGGAACGGCAGGTAAATACCGCATATACGTAGATATGGTGGACATTCATGGAAGAAACTTGGTTCAAGGAATTTGGATGCACAAGCAGTATTCCTTCTTAGTACAGATATTTTGGCTAGCAAAGGATTCTAAATAGCAAGCACCACATGTTAGAGGATCCATAACAATATAACTTCTATACAAATATACCCAAGCATAACTCATTATGTTGTCTTCCTTGTCCAACTTCAACTAATTTGCTCAGGTTTGAAAATAACTAATGGGGCTCACAATCATAGAAGATGTCCAAGATAGTATATTTATATGTGAAATCTCTCTTCCTTCAATATTCTTTCATGAATCGTTCAAGTGACCAATACAATGTTTGCTAACCTTTAATAAATTTACCACCTCAACTTCTTCTATGTAAAGGCGTTACTCCCCATGGGAAAGGCATATGAAACATATATAAATTTAGATTTATGACATTCAAATCATTCAACCATTTACTCATAGGATATAAGTGAAGCACACGAGTAAATGACAAACTACTCCAAAAAGATATAAGTGAAGATCAATGCGTAGTTAAATAATTATGTAGCTAAGTGAAGACTCTCTCTCATTTAAGAATTTCAGATCTTGGTATTTTATTCAAGAAGCAAGCAAAACAAAATAAATGACATGACGCTCCAAGCAAAACACATATCATGTGGTGAATAAAAATATAGCTCCAAGTAAAGTTATGGATAAACGAAGACGAAAGAGGGGATGCCATCCGGGGCATCCCAAAGCTTAGGCTCTTGTTTGTCCTTGAATATCACCTTGGGGTGCCTTGGGCATCCTAAAGCTTAAGCTCTTGCCACTCCTTATTCCATAGTCCATCGAATCTTTACCCAAAACTTGAAAACTTCACAACACAAAACTTAACAGAAAACTCGTAAGCTCCGTTAGCGAAAGAATACAAAACACCACTTCAAGGTACTGTAATGAACTAATTATTTATTTATGTTGGTGTTAAACCTACTGTATTACAACTTCTCTATGGTTTATAAACTATTTTACTAGCCATAGAGTCATCAAAATAAGCAAACAACACACGAAAAACAGAATCTGTCAAAAACAGAACAGTCTGTAGTAATCTGTAACTAACGCAAACTTCTGGAACTTCAAAAATTCTAAAATAAATTGGTGGACCTGAGGAATTTGTCTAGTAATCATCTTCAAAAAGAATCAACTAAATAGCACTCTCCAGTAAAAAGTTTTAGCTAATCTCGTGAGCGCTTAAAGTTTCTGTTTTTACAGCATGATCATAAAGACTTCACCCAAGTCTTCCCAAAGGTTCTACTTGGCACAAACACTAATTAAAACACAAAACCACATCTAATAAGAGGCTATATGGATTATTTACTACAAAACAAAACCAAAAAGCAAGAAACTAAAATAAAATTGGGTTGCCTCCCAACAAGCTCTAACGTTTAACGCCCCTAGCTAGGCATGATGATTTCAATGATGCTCACATAAAAGATAAGAATTGAAACATAAAGAGAGCATCATGAAGAATATGACTAGCACATTTAAGTCTAACACACATCCTATGCATAGGTATTTTGTGAGCAAACAACTTATGGGAACAAGAATCAACTTGCATAGGAAGGTAAAACAAGCATAACTTCAAGATTTTTAGCACATAGAGAGGAAACTTGATGTTATTGCAATTCCTACAAGCATACATTCCTCCCTCATAATAACTTTCAGTAGTATCATGAATTAATTCAACAATATAACCAACACCTAAAGCATTATTTTCATGATCTACAAGCATAGAAAATTTACTACTCTCTACATAAGCAAAATTCTTCTCATTCAGAATAGTCGGAGTATCATAAGAGACTTGAATACTATAAATTGTTTCCACATTAAAAGAGTAATGTTCAGAAAAAGGGTAATCATAATAATGACAAGTTTTACTAATATAATAATCACTACTTTTTATAGCGTAAGTGTCATCACAATAATCATCATAAGTAGCAACTTTGTTCTCATCATAATCAATTGAAACCTCTTCTGAAATAGTGGATACATCACTAAATAAAGTCATGACCTCTCCAAATCCACTTTCATAAATATTAAAAGATTCAACACCCTCCAAAATAGTGGGACCTCTACTTCCTAAAGTTGACACTCTTCCAAACCCACTTTCATCAATATAGTCATCATAAGTAGGAGGCATGCTATCATCATTATAAATTTGCATATCAAAACTTGGGAGACTAAAAATATCATCTTCATTAAACGTAGAATCCCCAAGCTTGGGACAGACATTAATTGCAGCAAATATATTCTAAAAAACATCATCTTCATCAAACATAGCATCCCCAAGCTTGTGGCTTTGCATATCATTAGCATCATGGATATTCAAGGAATTCATACTAACAACATTGCAATCATGCTCATCATATAAATATTTAGTGCCAAACATTCTAATGCATTCTTCTTCTAGCAATTGAGCACAATTTTCCTTTCCTTCATTTTCACGAAAGATATTAAAAAGATGAAGCATATGAGAAAAACTCAATTCCATTTTTTTGTAAGTTTCTTTTATAAACTAACTAGTGCTAAAACAAGAAACAAAAATATTCGATTGCAAGATCTAAAGATATACGTTCAAGCACTCACCTCCCCGGCAACGGCGCCAGAAAAGAGCTAGTTGACGGGGTGTGAGTGCTGCTTACCTAGCCTCCTCGGCAACGGCGCCAGAAAAGAGCTTGATGTCTACTACGCAACCTTCTTCTTGTAGATGTTGTTGTGCCTCCAAGTGCAGAGGTTTGTAGGACAGTGGCAAATTTCCCTCAAGTGGATGACCTAAGGTTTATCAATCCGTGGGAGGCATAGGATGAAGATGGTCTCTCTCAAGCAAGCTTGCAACCAAATAGAGAAGGGTCTCTTGTGTCCCCAACACACCCAATACAATGGTAAATTGTATAGGTGCACTAGTTCGGCGAAGAGATGGTGATACATGTGCAATATGGATGGTAGATAAAGGTTTTTGTAATCTCAAAATATAAAAACAGCAAGGTAGCAAGCGATAAAAGAGAGCATAAACGGTATTGCAATGCTACGAAACAAGGCCTAGGGTTCATACTTTCACTAGTGCAAGTTCTCTCAACAATAATAACATAATTGGATCATATAACTATCCTTCAACATGCAACAAAGAGTCACTCCAAAGTCACTAATAGTGGAGAATAAACAAAGAGATTATGGTAGGGTACGAAACCACCTCAAAGTTATTCTTTCCAATCAATCCGTTGGGCTATTCCTATAAGTGTCACAAATAGCCCTAGAGTTTGTACTAGAATAACACCTTAAGACACAAATCAACCAAAACCCTAATGTCACCTAGATACTCCAATGTCACCTCAAGTATCCGTGGGTATGATTATACGATATGCATCACACAATCTCAGATTCAACTATTCAACCAACACATAGAACCTCAAACAGTGCCCCAAAGTTTCTATCGGAGAATCAAGACGAAAAGGTGTGCCAACCCCTATGCATAGGTTCATAGGTTGAACCCGCAAGTTGATCACCAAAACATACAGCAAGTGAATCACGTGATATCCCATTGTCATCACAGATACGCACGGCAAGACATACATCAAGTGTTCTCAAATCATTAAAGACTCAATCCGATAAGATAACTTCACAGGGAAAACTCAATCCATTACAAGATAGTAGAGGGGGGGGGGGAGCAACATAAGATCCAACTATAATAGCAAAGCTTGCGATACATCAAGATCGAATCACCTCAAGAACACGAGAGAGAGAGAGAGAGAGAGAGATCAAACACATAGCTACTGGTACATACCCTCAGCCCCGTGGGTGAACTACTCCCTACTCGTCATGGAGAGTGCCGGGATGATGAAGATGGCCACCGGTGAGGGTTCCCCCATCCGGTAGGGTGCCGGAACAGGGTCTAGATTGGTTTTTGGTGGCTACAGAGGCTTGCAACAGCAGAACTACCGATGTATTCTGTTCTCCGAAGGTTTCAGTATTTATAGGATTTTTAGCGTAGGTCTCACGTCAGGGGGGTCTCCGGGTTGTCCACGAGGGAGGGGCCCACGCCCAGGGGGTGGGCGCGCCCCCCACCCTCGTGGGCAGCCCGGACTCTCCTGGCCCAACTCTTTTACTCTGGGGGCTTATTTTGGTCCAGAAAAAATCATCAAAAATTGGCACGTCAATTGGACTCCGTTTGGTATTCCTTTTGTGTAAAACTCAAAAACAAGGAAAAAATAGAAACTGGCACTAGGCTCTAGGTTACTAGGTTAGTCCCAAAAATCATATAAAATAGCAATTAAATGCATATAAAACATCCTAGATGGATAATATAATAGCATGAATACTTCATAAATTATAGATACGTTGGAGACGTATCAATACCTGAGGCTCGTCGGGATGTCAGCAGGTCGGATCTGTGGACCAAACAGCAGGGAGGAAGAAGGGTCAGAGGACCTCCCGAGCCGGCGCTGTATCGGAGAGAACGACACGGGCAGAGGATCGGGCCTGTCCAGGAGCTGTGGGTTTCCTCCCTCGCCAGTGATGACCGCGTGAACAATGCACCTAGTCCTCTACACACAACAGCTGAAGGGGTCCGGCCGGATCTATGACCAGCGGTGAGCAGAGAGAAAATGTCGCTACCGTTGTCTTGTTTATATCTGGATAGGATGAGAGAATGAAGAGAGCAACCCTAGTAAAGCAAGCGCTCAGGCCCCTGTGTACATTTATAGTGGAGTGATTATCTTTTTCTCTCCACAACAAGCATTTCAATTTGTGTACGTGGCATTAAAGAAAAGAAACTCTCTATTTAAGGTGACTACCTATACGACTCCTACTTACTACTACTAGTAGTAGTATTGTTCACTTGTGCTCCCAGCCATCCATTCATTGAACAACCCCATGGGTGAATAAACATACAATACTAGTATTTATATAGAACAAACTAGCTCGAACTATTTTCGCGTAGTTAAAAGTTGAGGGCGGGGCTTTTCCCGGGCAGTACGCGCGACCGTTTTCACGTAGGCGGTTTGACAGAGAGGCGAGGAGGGTGAGGGAGTAGTGGATTCAACTTACTTACTGCTAGAAAGGTCGGGCTGTGCGATTTGACGGCGCGTTACTGTTTGGATCGATGTGTTAGAGTTAGTTTGGGTTAGTTTGAACTCAACTAACCCAAAAATATCCAAACAGGAGGGTTAGTTTGGGTTAGTTTGAACTCAACTAACCCAAAAATATCCAAACATGATGGTTAGTTTTGGTTACTGTTTGGATCCACATTTTAGAGTTAGTTTGGGTTAGTTTGAACTCAACTAACCAAAAAAAATCTAACCCACCCAAGAGGTGCTTATTTGGGTTAGTTCTTCTCGGGACACTAAAAAACACATTTTTCTCTCGCTCTCCCCGCAGCAGATCCCTCCCCACTTCCTCGAAGCTTCTCGTCCTCTCCCTCCCTCCCTCCCTCTCGCACCGCCCATGAAGGCACCTCGCTGTATCCGCGCTCCATCTAACCCTGTCATCCAAACACCTCTTTCGCTAGAGTTACTTCAGGGTTAGTTCAGGATTAGAATCTAACTCTAACCTTTAACTGAGTTAGAGTATCCAAACAGGGCCTTTGAGAGAGACGAGGAGGGAGAAGCGATACAGGCTGCTGGATTACTAGAGATAGGTGTCGCACGGAAGCCAAGAAATATGGTGATAGTGTGGGTTAGCCATGTACTAGTATAATGTAACTACACTGGGCTTCCGTGTTTCGTACTCTTCCAGTCCACTGTGGAGATGATTGGTTGATTTTATACCGCTGAATAATATAAAATATTATGAGTGCAGACGCTCCACCCCGAGGTTCCTTGCTCCTTCTCATTGCCGGGAATCTATGTTCTTCCACTCTATTTTTTTTACGTGAGCTTTGTTCATCCTTTTGCCAACAGGCGACACATCTAGCATCAAGGTGCACGTGTCATGCAAGGATCGTTCCATCTATATGAAGACCATGTGGGACTGGAACTACGAGACGGACATGTACCCAGGAGTGGACGTGCGAACCTGTGTAACATAGTGCATTAAGTGAAGTAGAAAAGCACAAATAGTATGAACATGTGTGGCATATAGGCATTTGTCTCTTACTACCACTAAATGTTGTACGTGCAATGCCCGGTGATGTTATGGAGTACGCGACTAAGTACTCTACTACTACTATATTAATTGGAGGCACATGTTAGGTTTTATATTTGTTTACGTGTATGCCTCGAGACCTTCCAACTAGACGTGTCTTTCTCTCTGGGTCGCACTTTGTATCGTTCATACCACTAGTACAGTAGTACTACTATGTGTGGTCTCTGACCCAGAAGTGGAGACGCTCTACCACGCTGTTCATGTCCCACTCCTTTCACGACGCAGCGACATCCAAAGACGCGTCGTGTGTTTGGCAATCCTTCGTCGTAAGAGTTGAAACACTAGCATTCATTAGAAATAAAAAATAAATATAAATCACCAGTGATACTATACCATGCAGTTTCCTTGCTCCTCGATATCGGAAAGAAGAATACTTCCGCTCACCGACATGTGAGACGTCGACCATCCTGGTCCACTTGCCATGCCCGCAGAACTCCAAGGGAGAGTCACCCCGATCGTCGCGCCGCAGTAATTACTAATGAGCCATCAAATCACAGGCCCAACCTTACACACTGTGATGTTGCTCGGACGAAGGAACCATCATGACTTTGAATTCCGCTTCTTGAAGAAAACTACTGTACCAGCATGTCGCGACCAGACCCGAATGGATCTAGCGCTCTGTGCTCAGTGTCATCCCTGGATCAGTAATGCTGACACCACACAGTACTTCGAAGGATTTATAGCAGAGTAGCAATCACACACTTATTACATCGTTGTCCACAAGGGAACTTAATACAATAATATGGCTTAAGGCCATCTAATAATAACAGCGGAAGGCTTGGAAAACGAGTGAGTCCATCAACTCCAACGGCATCACCGAGTATAGAACCACGGCCTAACACCTTACTCGTCGTTCGAAAAGTCTGCAACATGAAAAGTTGCAGCCCGAAAACGGGTCAGCACATGGAATATGCTGACAATGTAACACATAGAGAACAATGAAGCAATAAGCCTATACTACATGCATATTTGGCTGGTGGTAAGGCTCTACGGTTACATTTTTGCATAAAGCTGATTTTTCCCTACATCAAAGGAATAATTTTATTTAACTATCATGGTGGTTGTTAAACATTGAGAATGGTTGACAGCATCCTCAATCCCAATTAAAAAGTACTCATTAAAAACCCAATAACTTTATTATTAGTAGTAACATGTTGAGATTCACATGATATTCAAGTACTAGATACTCAAGATTTGTCCATAACCAGGGACACGGCTAATCATGATCAGTTTATACACTCTGCAGAGGTTTGCGCACTTTTCCCCACAAGACTCGATCGCCTCCGCTTGGTTCTCGCACTACATGGTGTTTGAGAGACGGATGACCGAGACATAGTCTTTCAGAAGCGCTAGCACCTTACATGTGGGTAGACCGTACCAACCTACATCCCCTACATCAGCTAGCCTACCCGTAAGAGTTCGCACAACTTAGTCAACTACGCCAGAGCCCATAATTGGCTTGTGGCTGCACACGGAAGTTTCTAGTTTGAATAATCTCATGATCCCTTTGGGCCCGGGTGGCGGTCCAAGAAATACAGAGCAAGTCTCGATAGAAACCAGGTGCCTCAATCCACCAAGATGTGTGTTTAGGTTGCCACCTTAGATAAACCATTAATTATCAATCTCACATCTGTCATGGATATCACTCACCCAATCCACGTCTACTAGCATAGCATGGCATAATAAGCAAACGTAGAAGTAACTCCCAAGGGTTTGATAAGTAAAACAGGTAATAGGTACTACCTCAATCTACTTCCCATCCCACAATTTAACTAGATCCTAAACATGCAAGTGTTTGAGGGATTGATCTAATGCATAAAAACTGGGTTGTAGAAAAGTATGATCAAAGTGTTACTTGCCTTGCTGATGATCCGCGAGTCCTAGAGATTCGAAATAACAAGCGGCGCACTCCGGGTGATCTAACGCACAAACAACAAGCATAAAATAAGTACTCATCTAATGCACAGGGAAATCTCGAATAAAAGATCTAACCAGTTAGTTCAACTTAAGAACCCTGGATGCAAAAGAATCGAATCAAATAAAGCATCGAAAGTCGGAACTCGAGAGAGAACGACTCAGTTTAGCAAATCTGAAACTAAGTCAAAATTTCATAGTAGAAAAACTCTGTGAAAGTAGGTTAGTCGGAACGGCGGTTTCATTACGAAACTCCAGGCGCTTGAATCACCTGATTCCGATAAACGAGCAAGAAATAAAACAGATTTGAAAATCGGATCGTAAATCGAATCAAAAATAATGGATTAAATCCGATTTAAAAAGAAAAAACGCATTTAACGGATTAAATAATGGACGTTCGTTAACAGAACTAATCCAACGAACACGTTCATTGAAACGAACGGGTCGGTGAACGTTCACTGAATAAGAAAACCGAAAAAAAATAAAACCAATCTAGGTTTTTTTAAAAAAAAAACCGAACATCTTTTTTTCTAAATAAAAACCGGGTCGGTTTATTAGGGGAAAACCGGATCGGGCGGCGCGGGCGGTGGCTACCTCCGGCGGTCGCCGCGGGGCTCCGGGCTCCGCTGGTCGGGCGGGTCGGCGAGGGCTCCGGGTTCCGGGCGACGGGGAACGGGCGGCAACAAGGCCCTTGGGCGGGCGTGCCGGGTCGGGAGGGCGCGAGTGAGGGCGGCGGGCGGTGAGAGAGGGGGGGGGGCCGGGTTTTAAGGAGGGGGAGTCGGCTTGGGGACGGGCAAGGGCGGCCGGGTCGGAGCCGACTCGGGAGGCGTGGCGGGCGGCGGGCATCACATGGCGGCGGCTAGGCGAGGGAGAGGGAGGCGGGCGCCGGGCCGGGAGCGCTGGGCCGGGCCCGGCTGGTTGGCCGGCTGGGCCTTGGCCCAGAAGGGCGCAGATTTTTTTTAAAAAAAATTAAATCAAAAGAATTAAAAAAAATACCAAATGAACTCCAAATTAAATAAAACAAATTTTCCCCGACTCCTAAAAATGAGTCGAACAAAATGAACTTTAAAAACGGCAAACATGCATAATATTTTTAAAATGCTCATTTTTGCCTAAGCAAAATAAATCTTCCGAAACCAAATTTGATTTATTTAACATATCTTCATTTTTCCTAAGTATTGGGAAAGTCATATTATTCCCTCTCTTGAGATTTTTATAGGAAAAACTTTATGAAGATAATTAAATAAATCCAATGATCCTATTTCCAAAATTTGAGAAATCCCAAATATGAAAATAATGAAACTTCCAACTCTCTCCGAGGGTCCTTGAGTTGCGTGAAATTTTCTAGGATCGAAAAAATGCGAGAAAATATGATATGCATGATGACCTAATGTATAACATTCCAAATTGAAAATTTGGGATGTTACAAACCTACCTCTTAAGATGAATCTCGCCTCGAGATTCGGGTTGGCTAGAAAATAGGTGAGGGTGGTCCTTGAGCAAAACTTCCTCTCTTTCCTGTGTGGCTTCATCCTCAGTGTGGTGGCTCCACTGAACTTTGCAAAACTTGATAACCTTGCTGCGGGTAACTCTGCTGGCATAATCGAGAATCTTAATCGGTTTTTCCTCATATGTCAAATCATCCTTCAATTGAATTGCTCCCAGTGGCACTGTGTCTCTTAATGGTACCTCTGCTATCTCGGGGTGACATTTCTTCAACTGGGAAACATGAAATACATCATGAACTCCTGACAGTCCTTCTGGCAATTCCAACTTATACGCAACTTCTCCCATGCGTTGCAAAATCTTATACGGTCCAACAAAACGGGGTGCTAACTTTCCTTTAACTCCAAAACGCTTAACTCCTCAAGCGGGATACTCGAGATATACTGTCTCCAACTTTATGCTCAATCGCTGGCGCTTTGAATCGGCATAGCTCTTTTGTCCGGACTGGGCTACCTTGAGCCTGCCTCGAATCAACTTAACTTTCTGCTCAGACTCCTTAATCAAATCTGGTCCAAACAACTCGACGATCTCCAGTTTCGGCCCCATAACAACGGTGTCCTGCACCTTCTTCCATACAAAGCCTCGAAAGGTGCCATCTTCAAGCTGGTTTGGTAACTGTTGTTGTAGGAAAATTCTGCATACGGCAAATTGTCATCCCAGCTAGATCCATAATCTAGGGCACAAGCTCTCAGCATATCTTCCAAAATCTGGTTGACTCTCTCGGTCTGTCCATCGGTCTGTGGGTGGAAAGCTGTACTGAATTCCAATCGAGTTCCCAATGTTTCGTGCAACTGGTTCCAAAATTTCGAGGTAAACTGGGTTCCTCTATCTGATACGATGCTCCTCGGAACTCCGTAAGCACACAATTCTGGTCATGTATATCTTTGCCAACTTAGCACTGCTATAGGTGGTCTTGACTGGAATAAAATGAGCTACCTTTGTCAAACGGTCGACTATAACCCAAATCGAGTCATATCCTGAACGAGTCTTTGGCAATCCTGTGATAAAATCCATGCCTAGTTTATCCCACTTCCATTCGGGTATCGGCAATGGTTGTAACAATCCTGCTGGCTTCTGATGTTTTGCTTTTACTTTCTGACATACGTCGCAAACTGCTACGTACTCCGCAACATCCTTCTTCATTCCGGTCCACCAGAAAGTATTCTTCAAATCCAAATACATCTTGGTATTCCCTGGGTGAATCGAATAGGGTGATTCATGAGCTTCTTGTAAAATCAACTTCCCCGATCTCCGGGTCATTGGGCACATAAACACGGTCTTCAAACCATAGGGTATCGTGCTCGTCCTCACGAAATCCTTTAGCCTTTCCTTTGCTCATTTTCTCCTTTATAGAGGCAACTTCCTTATCTCGCCTTTTGGGCTTCTCCGATTTTGTCCATCGCTGTCGATTGAATCTCCAATGCTGCTACATAGCCTCTCGGAACTATTTACAAACATAGCTCTCAAGGTCCTCGGCTAACTCATTGGGTATTCCTCCCATCATTAGGGTATTGACGTGGCTCTTACGGCTCAATGCGTCTGCTATGACATTAGCCTTCCCGGGGTGATAATGCAATCTCATGTCATAATCCTTGATAAGCTCTAACCATCTCCTTTGTCTGAGATTCAATTCCTTCTGTGTGAAGATGTACTTCAGACTCTTGTGATCCGTATATACTTCACAATGATTTCCAATGAGAAAATGTCTCCACGTCTTCAAGGCATGCACAACGGCTGCTAGCTCCAAATCATGAGTGGCATAATCCAACTCATGGGGCTTAAGTTGTCGCGAAGCATACGAAACAACTCTTCCTTCCTGCATAAGCACTGCTCCAAGTCCTCGACGTGAAGGCCGTAATATACCTCATAATCCTTAGTCTGATCTGGCAATATCAAAACTGGTGAGGTGACCAATCTTTTCTTCAACTCCTGAAAACTTGCCTCACAGTCCTCAGTCCATATGAATCTGTTTTCCTTCTTCAACAATTCTGTCATAGGCTTAGCAATCCTTGAGAAATTCTCAATGAACCTTCGGTAGTATCCTGCGAGTCCAAGGAAACTCCGAATCTCTCCAACTGTCGTTGGTGCTTCCCATTTGGTTACGGTCTCAACTTTTGTGGGGTCAACTGCTATCCCTTCTCCGGATATAACATGTCCGAGAAATCCAACTTCCTTTAACCAAAACTCACATTTGCTAAACTTGGCATACAACTGGTGTTCCTCGGTTTCTCCAAAACCAATCGCAAATGTTCCTTGTGTTCCTCTTCATTCTTCGAGAAAATCAAAATGTCATCAATGAACACCACGCATTTAACTTATCCAAAAACTCCATGAACATTTTGTTCATCAGGTTCATGAAATAGGCTGGTGCGTTAGTCAGTCCAAATGACATAACGGTATACTCGTATAGTCCATATCTCGTGGTAAATGCTGTCTTGGGTATGTCCTGCTCCCGAATCTTCAATCGATGGTACCACGATCGCAAGTCGATCTTGGAAAACACCTTGGCTCCTTGCAAGCGATCAAACAGATCATTTATCATAGGTAGTGGGTACTTGTTCTTGATTGTTACTTCATTCAATCCACGATAATCTACAACCATTCTTAACGTTCTGTCCTTCTTCTCCACTAGCAAAACGGGTGATCCCCAAGGTGAAGAACTTGGGCGTATAAAACCTTTATCCAAAAGCTCCTTAATCTGCTTCTTGATTTCCGCCAAATCTTGTGCTGGCATCCTATACGGTTGCTTCGATATCGGGCCCGTTCCTGGCAACAGCTCGATCAAAAACTCAATGTCTCTATCCGGTGGCATTCCTGGCAACTCTTCCGGAAATACATCAGGAAAATCCTTCACCACTGGTACTTCTTCCTGCACCACTCCTGATAAGCAATTGACTTGCGCTCTTCTCGGCTGATGCCGTGATACATACTTAATCCTTCTTCCTTCTGGTGTGGTGAGCAAAATTGACTTTGTGGAGCAATCAATGTTTCCTCCATACTTTGATAACCAATCCATTCCTAATATCACATCCAATCCTTGGGATTCCAGAACTATTACGTCCGAGGGGAAAACATAGTGTCCAATCCTTAATGGCAGTCGATCACACCATTTACTAGCCATGTACTGCTCCGGTGAGGTTACTAGCATGGGTGACCTAAGGGCTTGGGTTGGTAACTTGTACTTATCCACAAATCCCCTTGATATGTATGAATGCTATGCACCAGTATCAAAAAGAACAACTGCAGTAAAAGACTTAATCAAAAACTTACCGACATCGCATCAGTGATCTTCAACCTCCTCCACTTCAATGTGGTTCACCTGTCCTCTATTGAAAAGGTTGGGCTTCTTTCCAGAGCTTCCATTGCCATTTCCATTCTGGCCTTCTGGACAGTCATTTGCATAATGCCCAGTCTTGCGGCACTTAAAACAAGTAATATGACTCAGGTCTACTTTGGATGGTGTTGACGGGTTGGTGCGATTCTGTCCGTTGCTTCCTCCATTCCCGTTCCCATTCTTGGTGCCATTATGGTTGTGCGAATTACCTCCTCCATGGGTATGCTGAAACTGAATTCTGACTTAGGGGTATAACGAGGTTTCATTGAGCTCCAGAGTTATACTTCCCTTGCCCATACTTCCGCTATGCAGTTCTCAATTTGCTGCTGCTTTCCTTCAACCATGAGGGCTCGGTCTACTAACTCCCGGTAGTTATTGAAACTGGCTACCATCAACGGCATGTCTGAACTCATCATTCAGTCCTTCTAGAAACTTCTCCCGCTTAGTTGCATCAAGAGCAACGCTATCCGGGGCATAACGTGCTAGTTTACTAAAGTCATTCACGCATCGCCAACAGTCCTTCCTCCTTGGCGAAGTTGCGAAACTCACGCTTCTTCATGGCCATGGCTCTGCTGAAACATGGGCAAAGGCGAAAAGCTTGCTGAAATTGATCCCATGTGATGTTGTCTTGTGGTAAGTGGCTGTGAAATTCTCCCACCATGCCGCTGGGTCCTTCAAGTCGATGTGCTGCAAACTTCACTCTTTCTCCATCCGTGCATCCTGCAGTGGTCAGCTCCCTTCCTATCTTGCGGAGCCAAATATCTGCTACAATTGGCTCGGTGTTATCGGAATACACCGGCGGGTTCAGTCTAAGGAAACGAGTCAGATGATCCGCAGGTGGTGGTGGTGGTGGGTTGTTGTTGTTGTTGTTGTTGCCCTGGTTCTGCACCAATGTTTGAATCAGGGTATTCTGCTGCTGGATCAGTTGGGTGATCTCTGGCGGGAAAACGAATCCGGGGTCGCGTCTCGGAGGCATCCGATGGGTTTAGAAAAGAAGAGAAATGTAGAATAGAATGAGGTCTAAGGGGAATCACTACCCAAATGCACATGAGCAAATACACACAAAATCACTTCATTCAATCAAACAAAGGCTTACAACGATCTAACTATCGCAAAAGTGCGTGTACTATAATGTTTACATGGAGGGAATACTACTAATATGTGGGGGACTTCTACTAATTTGAATCGGTGGAAGACTCCATGATGTCTGCTCCAGCTTCGTCTTCAAAGTCGGGTTCACTTGGATCCGAATCGGTGTCGTCGATGTTGATGTAGTCGCTTGGGCAATTGACATACTGGTCTTCATTCCTGAGCGCCAACTTCTTCTTCAGTTCTTCAATCTCGTACTTAAGATCGTTGTTGTGTCTTGCTAGAGCTACGATCTCGGCCCATATAGTCCTTGCGAAGTTGTCTTTAGTTCTTCTTCAAGCTCGATGATCCTTCCTTTCGTATTCTCGCAACTCCAACATATCATTGCACATCCGGTTCTCTGGCGCCGAATGTGCCGGGTTTAACTCTGGATGAATGCGGCAATGGATCTATCCTTCTTGGTGCCGACGACGTCCCATTTTTCATCTCGGCCCCGCAAATCTGGTAGATTGTGTCCTTGAGGTCTTCTTGATAAACTTCTCCAATGCGTCCCATGGTGATGTGAGCTGCCATGCTCTTTCCTGCACTCCAAGTTGGTGCAATCAAAACACTATCTATTGGCTTGGTGATTGGGGCGAATGTCCTTCCCGAACGTGAGTGTGAATCTTCCAGTAGCTCCTCTTCAGCAGAGTGGCGTTGAAGGTTCCGGTGAAGCTTGGTAATCCAATGTTCGTACTTGGTAACTTCCTTCAAGTGAAATCCAAAAGGTGTGCCTTCATCCGTTGGGTGTACTTGATCTTCGGCCCTTCATCCTAAAGAGAGTAGAAAAGATGAGGAGTTAGAAAATGGGAAGAGAATAGTGATCTATGGCTTTATCTTAGTGGTCGTGTCCTATAGTCAGCGTGTGCTCGACACCATTCTCTCGTCATGACTGCACCGAATGGATCTAGCGCCTGTGCTCAGTGTCATCCTCGGATCAAGAATGCCGACACCACACAAGATTTCAAGGATTTATAGCAGAGTAGCAATCACACACTTATTACATCGTTGTCCACAAGGGAACTTAATACAATAATATGGCTTAAGGCCATCTAATAATAACAGCGGAAGGCTTGGAAAACGAGTGAGTCCATCAACTCCAACGGCATCACCGAGTATAGAACCACGGCCTAACACCTTACTGTCGTTCGAAAAGTCTGCAACATGAAAAGTTGCAGCCCGAAAACGGATCAGCACATGGAATATGCTGGCAATGTAACACATAGAGAACAATGAAGCAATAAGCCTATACTACATGCATATTTGGCTGGTGGTAAGGCTCACGGTTACATTTTTGCATAAAGCTGATTTTTCCCTACATCAAAGGAATAATTTTATTTAACTATCATGGTGGTTGTTAAACATTGAGAATGGTTGACAGCATCCTCAATCCCAATTAAAAAGTACTCATTAAAAACCCAATAACTTTATTATTAGTAGTAACATGTTGAGATTCACATGATATTCAAGTACTAGATACTCAAGATTTGTCCATAACCAGGGACACGGCTAATCATGATCAGTTTATACACTCTGCAGAGGTTTGGCGACTTTTCCCCACAAGACTCGATCGCCTCCGCTTGGTTCTCGTGACTACATGGTGTTTGAGAGACGGATGACCGAGACATAGTCTTTCGTAAGCGCTTAGCACCTTACATGTGGGTAGACCGTACCAACCTACATCCCCTACATCAGCTAGCCTACCCGTAAGAGTTCGCACAACTTAGTCAACTACGCCAGAGCCCATAATTGGCTTGTGGCTGCACACGTAAGTTTCTAGTTTGAATAATCTCATGATCCCTTTGGGCTTGGGTGGCGGTCCGAAGAAATACAGGCAAGTCCTGATAGAAACCAGGTGCCTCAATCCACCCAGATGTGTGTTTAGGTTGCCACCTTAGATAAACCATTAATTATCAATCTCACATCTGTCATGGATATCACTCACCCAATCCACGTCTACTAGCATAGCATGGCATAATAAGCAAACGTAGAAGTAACTCCCAAGGGTTTGATAAGTAAAACAGGTAATAGGTACTACCTCAATCTACTTCCCATCCCACAATTTAATTAGATCCTAAACATGCAAGTGTTTGAGGGATTGATCTAATGCATAAAAACTGGGTAGTAGAAAAGTATGATCAAAGTGTTACTTGCCTTTGCCGATGATCCGCGAGTCCTAGAGATTCGAAATAACAAGCGGGCGACTCCGGGTGATCTAACGCAGACAAACAACAAGCATACAATAAGTACTCATCTAATGCACAGGGAAATCTCGAATAAAAGATCTAACCAGTTAGTTCAACTTAAGAACCCTGGTTGCAAAAGAATCGAATCAAATAAAGCATCGAAAGTCGGAACTCGAGAGAGAACGACTCGGTTTAGCAAATCTGAAACTAAGTCAAAATTTCATAGTAGCAAAACTCTGTGAAAGTAGGTTAGTCGAACGGCGGTTTCATATTTAAACTCCAGCGCTGAATCACCTGATTCCGATAAACGAGCAAGAAATAAAACAGATTTGAAAATCGGATCGTAAATCGAATCAAAAATAATGGATTAAATCCGATTTAAAAGAAAAACGATTTAACGGATTAAATAACGGACGTCGTTAACAGAACTAATCCAACGAACACGTTCATTGAAACGAACGGGTCGGTGAACGTTCACTGAATAAGAAAACCGAAAAAAAAATAAAACCAATCTGGGTTTTAAAAAAAAAAACCGAACATCTTTTTTTTTTAAATAAAAACCGGGTCGGTTTATTAGGGGAAAACCAGATCGGGCGGCGCTGGCGGTGGCTACCTCGCGGTCGCCGGGCGGGCTGGGCTCCGCGGGCTCCGGCGGGTCGGGCGGGTCGGCGGGTGGGTGGCGGCGGGTCGTAGGGGCTCCGGGGTTCCATGACGGCGGCGGGAACGGCGGCGGGGAACGGCGGCGGCGGCGGCGTTGGGTCGGGAGGTCATGAGTGAGGGCGGGCGGGCGGCGTGAGAGAGAGGGGGGGCGCCGGGTTTTAAGGAGGGGGGCGAGTCGGCTTGGGGGTGGGGGCAGGCGGCCGGGTCGGAGCCGACTCGAGGCGGCGGCGGGGCATCACATGGGCGGGCAAGGCGCGAGGGGAGAGGGAGGCGGGCGCCGGGCCGGGGCGCCGGGCCGGGCCTGGCTGGCTGGGCCGGGGGCCTTGGCCCGGGGCGCAGATTTTAAAAAAAAAAATTAAATCAAAAGAATTAAAAAATACCAAATGAACTCCAAATTAAATAAAACAAATTTTCCCCGACTCCTAAAAATGAGTCGAACAAAATGAACTTTAAAAACGGCAAACATGCATAATATTTTTAAATGCTCATTTTGCCTAAGCAAAATAAATCTTCCAAAACCAAATTTGATTTATTTAACATATCTTCATTTTTCCTAAGTATTGGGAAAGTCATATTATTCCCCCTCTTGAGATTTTTATAGGAAAAACTTTATGAAGATAATTAAATAAATCCAATGATCCTATTTCCAAAATTTGAGAAATCCCAAATATGAAAATAATGAAACTTCCAACTCTCTCCGAGGGTCCTTGAGTTGCGTGAAATTTTCTAGGATCGAAAAAATGCGAGAAAATATGATATGCATGATGACCTAATGTATAACATTCCAAATTGAAAATTTGGGATGTTACACAGCAGTACTGCTAGCTATAGTAGTTACTCCAGCAGAGGCCTCCTTTGGTTCATATGATAGGAATTTAATAGGAAGGAATTTTATAGGAATATGAAAATCATAGGAGGTGAGATGACATGCATCTCAATTCCTATAGAGAAAGATATGCCATTTGATGCATAGGATAGGAATTTTTCCATTGAGTCTAGGCTAATGTACTGGTAATCTGCTCAAAAAAATACAGTAGTAACTAGTAGTACTGTTACATGCTCATAATTAATTAAACAAACGTACGGGCGACACAGACACACACACTAACTACTAGTGCTACTACTTCTCACATGCTGGCCAGACGCCGTCGTTCTCCTTCCTGGCTTTGTCGGCGACACCCCACCGTGCTTGGATCTCCGCCGACCTCTCCGCAGCAGCGCGTGCGTCCTCTTCTTTCTTGCGGCGGTGGGCCTCTCTTTTCTTGAGTGCTTTCTGAGTTTTCCGCTCCCTTTATGCGGCTTTGGCCGCCTCTTGCTCTACCGCCCATTCGGCTTTGGCAGCTTCAAATTCCGCCCACATAGGTGTGAGGTCACGAGCGGCGATGAACTCGGCATGGTGGGATGCCACCGCTTGCCTACCATTCTGTGTGCGGTCGTGGGCGGCAAGGAACTCGGCGCGGCGGGGTGCCATCGCTTCCTTACCGGTTAGTGTGCGGCGCGGTGGCATGAACGGCGCTTGGTGTCAGCTCTGGGGTGGAGTGGCCAGACAACCGTAAAGTGCATTAGTTTGTCAAGAGCTCAAGGACAGAAGATGAAGAAAATTTGGATTCCCCTTCAATCCTGGTCATTTATTACCGAGTAAAATGCATTGGTGGTCATTGAACTTGTCTTGATAGCTCACTTTGATCATTGTATACGAGATATGGTGATTATACGGTCACTGGCTCAGCGTATAGCTCCGTATTTGTCTGGTTGACCAGTCAAATAGTCCGCATGCACCTCATCAGCTCGTGTTCTTTATCTATCTATCTATGCGGGCCTACCTGTCAATGGAGAAAGAAATAAAAAAAAAGTTATGCGTATGTGACATTACTGTTTAGACGTTTGCTGGAGGCCTCCGCGAACACCGAGCATGTATTCACCTGGCATAGTCGTGACTCGGCGCCTTGCTCATGTATATCGTCCATCACAATGACAATCTATAAAACAGCCTAGCTAGAGAGGGTACTATGGCGCGGAGTATGTACTATCGTGAGCAACCGATCATAGTGCCACCGCACACGCAGTGTGTGTCCGATCGATTCGGCCCATTATTCGTAAGTTATGTATGGTTGTGTGGTGTCTAATGGTGGTCGTCGAATGCTAGCTGGCCACAAGAGCGGTTGCATGGACGCCTGGTTGTCAATACGTGCCGCATACGCTTCAAAGGCTCATCATCCATGAGTTCACATTTTACCACCACGCCAGCATCTGACCGCCCTGGCCTACCGAAATGCCTTCCATTGCTAGCACGCACTTCCCGCCTGAAACGATCACCGTCTCTCCAGAACGTCAATGCCGCATTCACCGGCCTTAACTGCAGGTGCAGTTGGTGTGTCACTAACATGCGAGCCTGATGCCCGTTGGGCCCACATGTTAGTGAGACAACGCACCTGCGGTTAAGTCACTGAAGCAGCGTCTGCATTCACGCTCGACGCGACCTCTCACTGGCGCCGGCGTTGCAGCAGCGCAACGGCCGAGAGAGCGCCACCCACGTGGCATCCCAGTGCAAGCGACTACTCCGCGTTAATGGCACCACGGCTACCGACGAACCTACTGCCAGCCGTCCATCCGTCTGCCACGGCTCATTGGCATTCGCCCGCTATATTAACTTGAGCCCCAGCTCCCAGCCATAGCCAAAGACCCACACTCATTCTCCTCCGGTCCCTTCCTTCTGTTGGCACCACTCCAACCATGGCCTCCGGGCACTCCAAAGCTCTCTTGGACGCACCGTCAGAGGAGCAGACGGCGACATCGCTGGCTCCACTCCGGCGCGCTTCCAAAGCTCTCTTGACGTACTCTCGCAGGAGAGCACGAAGCGAGATCTTCGGCTCCCCGGCCGCCCTCCGCCGCCACGACCACGAAGTCGGCGCGCGTGCGCGGGCGCAGCCGACAGCGAGGAAGAGTAGTACATGGTAGGTCGCCACCACTCTGGTCCCAGGAAGGCCACCGCTCCTCCATTCAGTCGACGCCAAGCTTGGTGGGATAAAAATTGGCGGCCGATTAGCCGCTTGACGGCGACGTGGAGGCGGAAATCTACATATCCTTGTGCTCCGGAGGAGGAGGCTATCGAGGCGGATAAGGAGGAGGCAAGGGTAATGGCCGGCTTTCTCGGGTTCATGGCCGGACATGGTGGTCGGGGCCCGGCGATCGTTTAGATTAGGTTTACAATAGGTTTTAGTATGGTTTGTGCGAAATATGTAATGAATTTTGTCCGGTTTATAGGAAAAGTTCTCGAACTGTAATGAATTTCATCCGGTCAATTTGAAATTTGCTTTGTTTACACGAATTTCGTCCAGTTAGTTCATATAGTTGTCGAAAGGTATGCGGGTAGCATTGGATGGCATCCACCAGTGTCCTTGGACTGATGCTGGTGTAGATTTGAGGGCCAGCGCTGCAGATGCCCTAACAATCATGCTATAATCGCTAACAGTGCTCAATTATTTCACAGGGAACAGTTATCCCTCGATCAAAATCAGATCCGCCGTGTTTCTCACTCCTCCCACGTAATTGTGTAGACTCTTGCTTACATAAAAATGGAGCAAGTGGACGGAACTGTAGCACGTCATATCACTCAAACTAGCCCGCCTAACGCGCGGGAAAGCAACGCCCTCATCATTTTGTTCTGGATTTCTATCAATCGATCGCACAAAAATGTTACGCTTTGCAAGTTCAAAAGGAAAAGGCGACACACTTACAACTCGTACCCGTCGCGTTCACGTTGCACCCCCGATAGTCCGGCTTGCACGCCGCTCACCAGAGGGGACACGCATTGTCTTGCATTTTCACTAACATGTGGGACTGCAATTGAATAAACCGTCGATAGCCAAAATCTAATCGCTCGGCAGGCATCGACTGAGAGGAGAGAGACAGGGGAGGGAGAAGAGATCGCCCGCCCGCCGTGCACGGACTCCAAGAAATGTTTGGTGGTAATGTGAGGCGGGCCATGCGGGAGTCCGCACCGCTTCCAAGCCCGCCTCTTACCGCCCTGGCCCACTAGAACCCCTCCCCCACCCCACCACCTCCCCGCGTGCGCTCCCCCTCAGAGGCCAGCTGCCCGCATTCATAGCAAGTGGTACCAGTAAAATTCTGGGCTATAAAGGGCATGTAAAATGTTTGATAAGATAGTCTTATCATAAGTCTTGCATGTAATTTAGAGATGACAAAAAAACATGTGTACAATGGATCATCTCTTAGCCTTATCTTCAATAACTAGTTATTCCTAAAAACATGGTGAAACATATTGTGCTAAGAGATCATCTCTTGTCTTCTCGACAAGCCCGCTTATGTGGAGGAGAGAGAGGCATTGACAAAGTCAAGGAGTGGGATCTGCAGGAGGTCGTCTCTACACGTGCTCCTAGGTATAAAAAATCTAATTCTAAAAAAGAGGCATAAAACAATAGTATCTAAAAAAAGAAAGGTAAAAAACATTTGAGAGGAAATAGATAGAGAGAATGTGAGAAAAAGTTGTAACCTTATAGTCAACACTATGGTAGTATTACATGAGGAAGGAGGGAGTGGTGCACATGCCAAGTTCACTGGGCTGCCGTGTTTCACACTCCTCCATCGTAACAGTGGAGACAATATGTTTCAGAAAAAATAAACAATGAATAATCGTTGCTCGTCCACTATATCATAAAGAATACTTTCATTCGCCGACATGTGGGACATCGACCATCCTGGTCCACCTGCCATGCACAAAATTATCCTGGTCGTAGCGCAGGCTCAACCTTTCCCACTGTAAGTTAGTCGGACGAAGGAACCATCATGACTTTGTTGAAGTCCGCTTCTTCAAGAAAACTTACTCTACCCGCAGTACTGCTACCACACGCGAAGACTGGACGGCACTGTACCACTTCATATCACTCAAACCCACTAGGCCAAACTAGCTCGCCTAGGCTCTGTACTCCCTCCATTTCAAAGTTAGTAGTCAAAGTTAGTAGTCAAAGTTAGTAGTACAAAGTGAGTAGTACAAAGTTAGTAGTACTACTACGGGACGTCTCTGTACTGCTATGATTTTGTGTTGTACGTCTCTGTACTTTTTCTACGATTTTCCTAACGTATGAACGAAATGAGGCCTGAATGTATCTGTGTCGACTATTATCTGATCGATTGCTAAGCCTACAATTTTAGGAGCTTGGGCTATTGGCCGATCGACGACGGATCAGTATAAGCATACCACGAGCTCATCAGCCCCAACATTTCTCTTCGGTGAGTGTTTTGCAAGTACTATAGCTCACACAGTAGCTAGCCTACTAACACCAAGAATCATCAAATAAGCCCTGCTGATATGATAAATAGTTCAAACTTACATCTAAGCATGCCATATATTACATCAAAAGCTGGTGAGGATACATCTGTTTCCATAACTCAGAGAGGGTTCGCATGATTCACTACCAAACAAAAGTAGCAAGTACCGCCCACAGAAGACAGTGCACTAGCCCTAAGATGGTTTGATAACACGCATCGTTCTGGTAATTAAACACAGGGCAATGCAAACTACCCTGAAGGATTAGCGCGACCAACTATTTCTTGTCATTGATCTCTCGGGCAATGACCACAGCACGGACAGCGGCATGGGAATCGATCTCTGGGGCGATGTCCACAGGACTAACCGCGACATTGGAATCGATCTCTGGGGCGATGTCCCCAGGATGGACAGCGGCATCAGAATCGATCTCCGAGGCGATGCCAACAGGACGGACCGAGACATCGAAAACGATCTCTGGGGCGTTGTCCACAGGACGGGCCGCAACATCGGAATCATCAAGGACGTCCACCGGCACCTGCACAACCCTAACATATTAGCAAGCACATTGCAAATAATCAAAAACCACAACTTTCGGTAATAAGCCATTATTTTTTACGTTGTGCAGCTCACCGGGGGATCCCATCCCTCCGAGGGCCATCTCCTCGTCCTCGATGGGGGCCATCACCTTGCCAGGGGAATACTGCTTCTCAACAGCGACTATCTCCTCAAACTCGACCTTGAGCCTCGCAAAGGTGGCCATCAAAGTTTCTGGGGTAGGCACGATAAGGCCCTTGCTGTTCTTCCAACTTTCTTTGAGGAGTTCGTCCGCCAACGTCGTCAACTCTTTGGCCAGTGCTTGTTTCTTGGAGTTCTTCGTCTCCATGGGTTGGCCCGCCAACATGGTCAACTCGTGGGTCGGTGCTCGCTTCCTGGAGATCGCTGTCTCTAGTGGGTTGTCCGCCGACAAATCTTTGCCTAGTTCTCCAGGATCCATCAACGAACTGACAAACAAAAAGCAATTGAAAGGAAACCACAATCGCAATGAAAACGGGAAAATAATAGGCTGTGAGAATCGGTCGGTGCTTCGCAAAAAGAAGATTCTTGGAATGAAAATATAGCAGCATCACTGATTCGCCCACCTTTCCTTCGTCGGTACAGAAGAAAAATGGCAGAAGTGAGTAGCCTGGAGTGAGGTTTTCTTCAAGAAAGGGGAGAAAGGTCTTCAACAAGCGTTCCAGTGAAATGATGGTTGCTTCATCCAGTCCAACTTCGAGGCCACTTTACCATTGCTGGTAAAGGTGTGGGTTTTGTGATATGACGGGTCATGACGGCCACACCGGGGTGACCGGTGATTTTCAACTGTAGCACCTCACTGAGATTTGGTGGATGGCCCCGCGGGCCCGGATGCTTTGATGTCCTGCATGTAGATAGAGCGGCTTGTCATATAGGAGTGGTTAATATTGTGCACCACGACCAAGGCGGAGAGGAAAACGAGAGAACTACGCAATTAATGCATGAATTTAATTAGGGTAGTTTTGTAAAGTATGAGATACATTCCTCCAATTGCAAAATGCCTTGGTTGATGAGATTTGAGATTTGAGCCCTATAAACCGGAAGGGAGATTTGAGATTTGAGATACTGCACGTGGTGTAGTCTAGTCACTTGTTGGAATCTCTTGAAAGACTTATACCGCATGATTCTTTGCTTCTTCTTACTACTACGTACTACTTCGCCGGCATGTGGGACAGCCTGCAGCATCCGGGTCGACGTAATACGTGTCATGCACCAGATTAGAGTGCGGAACGGAAGGGGGGCATCACCCCGGTCGATGGCCAGCCTCGATGCGGAGTACTCGGTGCACCGGGAAGCGGCGCTCTCCTGGCCGTCGAGCCGCTTCAAAGCTGGCGCCAGTGAGAGGTCGCCTCCGCTCTGGCCGATCATTAATGCGGCCCTGATGCTCCAGGGCGACGCTGACCGTTTCACGCGGGAAGCGCGCACTGGCAAGGGAGTATAGGTTTTGAACCGTTTCATGTGTAGTACTGGTAGTTTGCAAACTACTCAATTATTGCACTCAGTTTTCTAAGAAATTGTGGTAAAAGACATTACTCCACAGCCTGCTTCCCTTCTCCTTCCTCTTCCACCGCCCGCGCACGTCCGCGGGAAGCGACCGGTCAACCCTTGTATAGGAGTGCTAGCACAAAAAGATGCATGCATGACCACTAAAATTTCCAGATTAAACAGCCGCTCCGGTGGGAGTATGGCGTATGTTTTTACCTTCGGCCGAGCCATGGCTACCGGGAGACGGCGACCAGAGAAGGGGTGGCGGGAGGGGAATGGATGCAGCTACTATTTGGGTTCGCCGTCCGGCTTAAATAAATGTGCAGCATCACGTGTACCCGCGGGTGCACAAATTGTAACATACGTGTCTGCTTAAGTGGGCGTCATGTAACTGGTGTGTGTGTGTGTGTGTGTGTGTGTGTGTGTGATTCTGAGAGATAGAGTGCGTGTGTGCGAATCTACTCTTTGTACATGTACTCAACCTTATGCATCGGGATATAAGTATAATGGTATTTACTTTAGCTAGTGATTTACGTGGCCATGTTAACGTGGTTGTGTAAAAAAAATGTCACTTCCTGCTCGTGATTTGCGTTATATAATTACAAGAAAAATGCTCGTGTATTGCACAGAACATCAATATGCATTTTTTTACAAAACACATGTTGTGATTTACCCATGCAGGAGTAATCCCATGTGTAAAAACTAATGATATTTCGAGAATTTTATCGGAAAACTGGTATCTCGAGAATGTCATCGAAAAAATGAAAGATGAGAGATAAGGTGAGGAGGAGTGGAGCGTGGTGGTGACTGGTGGTCGGAATGGGCGGAGGCATGGGGATGGACGGTGCCAGCAGGTGGCAGCGACCACCATGCTTGATTGTACCAGAGACTTTCTTTTTTAATTGCTCAACAATGAGGTGTGGGAGATAAGGATGTGGAGAGAGGTGCGGACACTTTTGTAAAATTATCATAGTTTGCTTTCTACCAATCAGATATAGATCAGACGATCTATATTACAAGATGGCAGGCACACCATCATCGCCAACTCGGTTTTTTATAAGGGTACAAATGATAAGTTTGCTAACTACTAAAGTAAAGCGGAATTTGTCCTTGTTATACAAGTAAATTAAGGTGATTGTTTATCATACGGGAAAGGGTGGATGAAGGGTGGTAGGAACAAATGCTCCGCCTAGAGCATGTGTGTGAGAGATGGAGTATCAGTGTGTGTGTTTGTGGGGGGAGAGAGAGAGAGATGGAGTCTTAGTGTGTGTGTGTGTGTGCGTGTGTGTGTGATGGAGTCTTACTGTGTGTGCGTGTGGGTGGGTGGGTGGGTGCGTGCGTGTGTGCGCGCGCGTGTGTGTGTGTGTCGCGGGGTCCTCGGTGGCGGATGTAATTTATGTGTGCATAGCTTCATCATAGAGAGGTGATGTGTATGGCAGAGGCCACCAACGATGGGGTGCGAGAGAGAAAAATGCCCGTAGAGAGGGAAGAGAAGGTGTGTGCGCGTGAGAGTAGTCGACATCGAGAGAACGTGTTTGTTCAAGAGACACCAAGGAAGACTACTATATATCGATGGTGCATGTAGGCAGGAATTAAACGAAGGGATGGTCTTATTGGTTTCGGGGATATAAGGGAAGAGTGAGAGGGGGGTAGCTACAAGGAGATTGTTAAGTGTGAGTGTGTGTTTTACCCATCCAGGCGGAAGTTATGTGCACACAAGAAGAGAACGATTCGATGTGCCGTTAGGGTTGGGGGTAATTAACTACGTATGGAGACATAGAGACCTTCAATGTGCATGTGTGAGAGGTCTACATGTATACGTGGTATGTGTGTGTGTGCGTGCGCGCGCGCATGATCGAGATAAAAGAAAGAAGACATAAGTCATAAGCTAAGATCATCGACATGGGAGAGACGGATCGATATGACAATATGCATGCATGCGAGAATGCAGGGAAGAAGGCCCGACAATTGAGCATGTGTTTTTGTCTTTAAGAGATAGTGGTGTGGGCTGGAGCATGCATCTATGGCGAGCAGAGGGAGTGAGGCACATCGATTATGCAAAAGAGATCAACCTATAAATGAAAGAAGGTTGATGGAGAAACTGATAAATAGAAAGATAAAGATGCTAGCTAGTGTGCGTTGGAGATAGGAGACGAGTGGATCAGAAGGCTGAGTTATGGGTGTGGGTGTGAGAGAGATGAAGAAAGGGTGCATGTGACTCACATACAAACAAATATCAGAGAGAAATGAGATCCCGAGAGACGGAGTTTTGTGTCCGCGAGAGAGAAAGATATTTCAAAATGAGAGTGATAGCTAGAGAAACATATGAGGGAACGCAAGAGAACAATGGAGATATATGAGACCCTGGGAGACAGAGTTTGTGTTTGTGTGTGAGAAAGAGATATTAAAGAGGAAGAGTCGTAGGTTCTCATACCTAAGGAGCGAAAGACATCTCTGTATTGGGGGTGTGCGAGTGGCACACAGGGGAATAGTAGAGAGAAATGATACCCCGGAAGACAAAGTTTTGTGTTTGTGTGAGAGAAAGAGATTCCACATGGAGAATCATAGTTAGAGACACATAGCAGGGAGCGAGATATACTTAGAGAGAGATAGAGTGATGAAGGTCGAGGGAGAGAGTACCGTCAGTGTGTTACGAAGATAAAAGATCATTGTCGACATATAGGTAGCACGAGAGATACCCGAGAGACGATGAATGCATATTGGTCTAGAGAGATAGTCCTATATAAGCATGAGTGATAGTTATATGAGACAAATATCTGGATTAAATGGGATTCAAATATTTAAACTAGAGATCACGACATCGATAATATCATAACGCAAATTGGTGTATCAAACATGCATATTCATTTGAATTTGGGGACACGTGTAATGTTATATAGTTTATCAATATTGGTGATCCATAGATTCTTTAATTAGAAACAATGCATGGTTTATATGCAATTAATGTCTAAACGAGATACACTATATGTTGCGTGTGTGAAACACATTATACATGTTTGAGAAGTAAAAAAACCCGCATGAAAAACACATTAATTGGAGACAGTTCGTGAGGAATGCATACATTGGATTTCAACATAAAGTGGTTTCAAATATTTAAAATCCAAATTGATGGATACAACCTTATGAATCTGAGATCATGCCATTTGTTAACCATATTTATGTATAAAGGGTGTTGTGCTTTTGAAAGTATATATAAAAAATGATGTATATAGAATTTTATTCCAATCGAAAATGGATCCCGCCCAAAAACATAGAATGCAAACGGGATTCGAATTGAGTTTGCATGGTAAACGTGCACTCTGCAAAATTTGAACGAAGCGGGGAAAGTCGCAGTAACCGCCCAAAACAAAAATCTGCGAGATGGAAATTACAACTGCCTATCCCTGCCACACAAAGCCTATCTGCTCGATTTCTGTAGGTTTCGATAGGGGTAGGTTTGTAATTTCACTCAAACGTGAAATAACCGCCTCTCACCCGGATTCATACACGGTGGGTGCCAAAACACAGTGTGTCCTTAGCCAAAATCGACTCCCTACCTGATTCATACACGATGGGCGCCAAAAACAAACTCTCGTCGGCAAATATTCGGTGTATGCGAGATTACCATCCTATCCCCAACCGACTAATATTGCTGTGATGTAGGAAATTTTAAACGGGGTCTAAGTTTGTAAATTTCCTTGCATTTGAGACAAGCGTGCCCTGAAGACATGGTTCCCCCTTCCTCTCCACCTCCATTTCCCCATTCGTACTCCGTGGGCGCCAAAACACCCTCTCCACCCCAGCCTCCTCCATCCGCCACCCCATCCACCATCGTCCTTCTCCACCATGCCGGAGCTGATACCCTGACGCCGCCGTCCATTACAAGAGGTCGACCTCACTCGTCCACGGCTTCGGACCGGGATCCTTGCATCCCGTCCTCTCGCTTCATTCCTGCCATCATCCACCTTGCCGGCGCCGCTCCTATGACCGTATAGTCCACCACGCCCTGTCGCCATCGTCTACCCTCCTAGATCTGCTTCCATGCCGCCGACAGCCATCGCTACCGCATCACCGTCAAATTCTCAGCAAATGCATACACGTCGCTGCACCAGAGGCGGTACTCTTTCGTATCTGCTCAACTTATTTATCGCAGCAAGAAAATAGATTGCCACTGCTTTACTCTGATTTCTTGTCCATCACTTACTTGCTAGTTGAGAGCAAACATTGGTTGTGAAGTTGCCTTTGTCCGGTTTGCACCTTCAGATCCGCCATGGCACGCTCAACACTATACTCCCGATGCTTATGGTTTTCCCCTTTTATATTCCACACTAGTTAAATCAGAGTAGGCTAAATGTCATAATTGGGTCAGTCGATTTTGAGAGTCACGGAGTTCGCCGGTGCGAACGAAGGGGCTCGGGTGGGGACTTTGGTTGTTGGGGGGGCGGTGGTGGGGCCTCGCCGAACGAAGAAAACTCGACGCGGGTGGGGGCGGGGGTGGGGGGTGGGGGTGGCAGAGGAACACAGGCGGTGGGGGCCGATGGTCCGGACGGCGGTCTGTGCGGTGTTCTATATGGGAAGAATCAGAGACGAGGAAGAAGAAGGGTTAGGAGACGTAGGATCTTCATCCAACCGCCTGAAATGGTCGACTGACCCAAATGCAGATATGGCTTTATATTCAGTACCATCATCATACATGCTTAGCACTGCTCCTGAATCCATCAAGCTAAACAATGTGCCACTCATAATTCCAAACCTGTTGCTCAAGTACGAATCTGATATGATGCTGATATTACTAAAACAGATAACATTTAATTGGTCAGCTAATGTTCCTACTTTACTTTCGAAAAAGCACGTGCACCACATATAGAGAGACAACATGCAGTTGCTTTCTTAATGCGCTCTGGTTCATCATGTGTGGGCACTGTGCAACGAACATTTTATTATCCAAAAAATTCTTGCTCTTCTTTACCATGTTCCTCTTTCGTTCTTCTTTAATAAGTACTCTCTCCATTCCTAAATACCATTCTTTGTATAGATTCCACCATGGACTACATATGTAGCAAAATGAGCGAATCTACACTCTAAAATGTATCTGGATACATCTATATGTGATCCATAGTGGAAATTTCTACCAAGACTTATATTTTGGAACAGAGGGAGTATGATAGTAGTACAATATGTTCCTTGTAGTGAAGATGAGCAGGGACATTTGAACTGTAGAGGTCTATACGGTTGGTTGGTATGGCCACTTTCAACTCGTCGGGCACCTTTGATTCGTAGGATTTTGTAAAGATGGGAATAGGATCTGTAGTGGCCTGCCCACTTGAATCCTATAAGAATAGCAAGGAACTGCGGGGAGCTGTGTCTCCTTTGAGAGTTACACTGATATTAACAGTACCACACCTTCAGTTAAAGAGAGCTGGTATCTGAAGGCTTTCTAGCCGTACCGACAATACGAGCACATATATTCCATCAAGTTCCACTTTGTTGATTTTACTCTGATGCTTACGGTTTTCCCGTTTTATCTACACTATTATCTGTGTAGCTGCTTTTTGTCGCACTAGCAGCAGTTCACTCTTGAAGCTAAACACCGCAATGACTTACAAAATTGGCACCAAGGCATTGAGTACCATTCTGGATGCAATGAAACTCATACGCTCACCACCTATTGATTCTTGTTCAGAATATGATCCTAATGACTATTCTAACCTCGAGGAGTCAAAGGCAGATGGCCTGTCCTGTTCACCCATCAAGGTGCCTGTTCTAATCTGACAAGGTTTTATTGATTGCGCGTATCTTGCATATGTTGTCTTGCATTTCTTCTACTTTGTTGCACCGCCATCTGCTTAGTTTACTCATCATATATGTCGAGCTGCCATGCCCATCTATTATCAATACATATTCGATCTGTCATCATACCATCTTTTTACACTCAAATGCTGTTCTTGTGCATCATACATCAAAAAGGAAGAGGGTGATTGCTGAACCTGAAGGAGCACCAGCAAAGTCCTTGAAAAACGTGGTTGTGCCGGAGAAATCAGACAACACCCCACTTATATTGGCTGTACAACCAGTGACACAAAACATAGGACCGACTCTGGCAGACTGTACCCTTACTTCACTGGGCACACCACTAGTCGCACCACACAGGACCTGCACTCCAGCAAATGGTATGTCGATTTCAGTTGCCATAACACCAGCCGTACCACAGAAAAATCCCACTATAGCAAAAAGTACAGCAAGTCCACCGACTGAAGACCTATCCCAACTGCAGAGACGGCCAATTCCTGCAGATTGGAACCCCATTCCAGTTATTCCCAGTTTAAAAGACAATGCTTTCAATGTTGTTAGGGACTACGTGCATATATTCCCATCATGGGAAGATTATAGTGAAGAAACACACCATTTTCACATCTTCCTGTCCCATTTACGTGTAAGTGTTATTATTCATGGTGATTATTTTCCAGTTTTCTGCTGATTGAACACATCAATGATTTGTATTACATTGTTGTAAGTAGGCGAGGGTCAATCTAGATAGTCATGATGAGCAAAGCTTGCTTGTGCTTTTCAAGGAAATCACACTTTGATGGCTAGTCTATAAACAAATTTCTAGTGAAGTCTCATGTGCTAAATTTAGAAGACACTGAATGGAAAAACCTTTTTATGCACGGGTCTCGTTCTGAGGATGAGGTATTGTCTATGATATCGCATGACAATTTGAACTTCTACTTTTCTGCATGTGCCTTACGGATCTTTTTTGCAGGAAATCTGCTCGAAAAAGAATTCCGGTTTGAAAAGAACGACATGATATCACAAATATGTTGCCCATTGCTTTGCTCTTGTTAGTACCTGTTGTCCTCAGACATCTGCATTTGCATACATACCTGGTTCATTATGTGACAACGATATGCATGATAGCTTGCTTATCAATTGTTCGCTCCAAATTATCTGATCTATATGAATGGTTACATTAGTGTAGAATATATCCAATGCCAATGAATTTTTTTAGCTCTGCATTGTTCTTGTAAGTACCTGCTGTCCTTTATTAGTGTACTTATATTGACAGGTAGTTGTTCATGTACCATCACTCTGCAGCTTATTTTCCTTTGCCCTCCATTTTCTACACATAAGATCTATATTTACTCTTACCATAAGGTTGGATAACACCGATGGTACACTACAAGAAATATTTCAACTAGTGACCTTCCGTCATTGACCCTGGAAGAATTGGTCATAGATCTATGACCATTTGAGACCAATTGGTCAAAAGCTGTCCGGGGGGCTCCAAACCCTAAACCATTGCGACCATTTTGGTCAGAAAGGTCATAATTTGCTTACACGAAATGGTCATAAAGCAAAGAACGCTAGTCCGCTACCTTATTTCTAGTTGTTAACGACCAATATAGATGGTCATAGCCTTGTAAATTGTGGTGGGTTGCGATGACTAGGCGCCATCTCATCAGTTTTGCTTATGTGTCATGTCCATGTGTCAATTTTTGCCCTAGGTTGTGAGGCAACCTATATTTCTGTTATTCCAAACATTCCCAAAAAATTCTCATAAATTGTTTGGATCATATCTTCATCAAATATGTTAAAACCCTTCCTTGCCTAGTTCAAAAATAACTCAACAATATTCATTTTCCTATTCTGTTCAAAGCAGCACTTTGTGAAGGAAGTACCATTTTGGCATGTGTAAACGGTATCCATTTTCTACAGTGCTTTCCTCTACCCAAATAACCACCCTCCACCAAATGCTAGCTCAATCCATTCATTATTTTGAGCCCAGCTTCAACATCTGTATTTATGTCCAGTGTGGTACTTTGCAAAGCAAGTACCACCTAGGCTCCTCCTTTTGAGTTGAAAATTTGTGAAGACGGTCTTCTTAGTAACTGATCATCCTCAGACAAAACTCACGCTGATTAGCCATGTACATTTCCTGTACCGCTAATCAAACACTTGGCTGCTAATTCATGTTTGAGCATTGATCGGTCTTCTCGTGAGAATCTTATGTTGTAATTTTCTTCCTAGCACCTACCTGGGGAGTGCCCAACCCACTAGACATGCCTAGGCCACCCAGAACATATGGCAATGCCACGGCCACGCGGTGACCACGCGGCGGGCATGCGAGTTTACGCGCTCTAGAGTTGGGGCCCTCGGCCACCGCCCAAACCTCGACGTATAGTCACCAAACCATGTATTTATGATTAAATAGGTACTTATGTAACTAGAAATGATTTTTAGAAAAAACAAATAGCAAACTATGAGGCAGCTACAGTTCAAATTTGACCCACTTCCAAATGAATTCCATGGAAATTTGTCTTTTTCACGAGAGGTGGATCAAAACTTTTACACCCAACCATTTTGTCAATTGTGCATTAAATATGTCCTAGTATTTTATAAAATTGATTTGGTCCAATTTTGCAACAATTATTTGGGAGGTCCTTCACAAAAAAACCTCCTTTTGGGTACTCGAAAAATGGAAAATGATTTTTTCGTCCAAAGAAAATGAAAAATTCCTTAGGCAACATTGTTTTCCATTCCAAAATACACCCTTGTGCACAATATGAGATCATATGAACAAACTATGCCATGAATGTGGCCATAAGATTGATCATTTGGCTTGAAAGCCATGAATCTTCACACATGATAGCTCATTTCTGAGAACACTTTTTCAAATAATTGCCATATTACAAGTTTCTTATTTTTCCTGGGAACTTGGCCACATATAATGACACGATGCGAAGGTTTCCCAATTATTTGATTTTTTTGAATTGTTTATGCGCGTTTCAAAGTGCGGTCAAAACGGCGGGAATGACCGTTCCTAGCTAGTGGTTGAATCTTGGATTTTTTTTGGTGTTTCTCTGATTAAATAAATACTTATGTACCTAGAAATGATTTTTGGAAAAAATAAAGAGCAAACTATAAGACAACTATAGTTCAAATTTGACCCGCTTCAAGTTGAATCGGCGGAAATTTGTCTTTTTCACGAGAGGTGGATCAAATTTTTTTACACCCAACCATTTGGTCAATTGTGCATTAAATATGGCCTAATATTTTAGAAAAATGATTTGTTCCAATTTTGCAACAATTATTTGGGAGGTCTTTCACAAAAAAACCTCCTTTTGGGCACTCAAAAAATGGAAAATGGTTTTTTCGTCCAAAGAAAATGAAGACTTCCTTAGGTTACATTGTTGGCCATTCCAATATGCACCCTTGTGCACAATATGAGATCATTTGAACAAACTATGCCATGAATGTGGCCATAAGATTGATCATTTGGCTTGAAAGCCATTGATCTCCACACGTGATAGCTCGTTTTTGAGAACACTTTTTTTAATAATTACCATATTACAAGTTTGTTATTTTTTCCTAGGAACTTGGCCACATATAATGACACTATGCGAAGGTTTCCCAATTATTTGATTTTTCTTGAATTTTTTATGCCCGTTTCAAAATGCGGTCAAAATGGCGGGAATGACCGTTCCTAGCTAGTGGTTGAATCTTGGAATTTTTTTGATGTTTTGCTGATTAAAAAGATACTTATGTAGCTAGAAATGATTTTTGGAAAAAATAAAGAGCAAACTATGAGGCACCTGTAGTTCAAATTTGACCCGCTTCCTACTAAATCGGCGACAATTTGTCTTTTTCACTAGAGGTGGATCAAAACTTTTGACACCCAACCATTTGGTCAATTTTGAATCAAATACGGCCTAGTATTTTATAAAAATGATTTCATCCAATTTTGCAACAAATATATGGTAGGTCCTTCACAAAGAAAACTCAATTCAGGCACTTAGAAAATGGAAAATGAATTTTCCGTGCAAAGAAAATGAAAACTCCCTTAGGCAACATTGTTTGGAATTCCAAGATGCACCCTTGTGCACAATATGAGATCGTTTGAACAAACTATGCCATGAATGTGGCCATAAGATTGATCATTTGGCTTGAAAACCCTGAATCTTCACGCGTGATAGCTCATTTCTGATAACATTTTTTTAAAATAATTGCCGTATTACAAGTTTATTATTTTTCCTGGAAACTTGGTCACATATAATGACACAATGCGAAGGTTTTCCAATTTTTTGATTTTGTTTGAATTTTTTATGACCGTTTCGAAATGCGGTCAAAACGCCAGGCTTGACCGTTCCTAGCTAGTGGTTGAATCTTGGAAAACTTTTGGTGTTTCTCTGATTAAAAAGATACTTAAGTACCTAAAAATGATTTTTGGAAAAAATAAAGAGCAAACTATGAGGCAGCTGTTGTTCAAATTTGACCCGGTTCCAGCTGAATCGGAATTTTTTTGTCTTTTTCATGAAATGTGGATCAAAGTTTTTGACACCCAACCATTTGGTCAATTGTGCTTTAAATATGGCCTAATATTTTAGAAAAATTATTTGGTCCAATTTTACAACAAATATAGGGTAGCTCCTTCACAAGAAAGACTCATTTTGGGCACTCAAAAAATGGAAATTGGTTTTTTTTCAAAAGAGGTGGATCAAAAGCTTTTGACATGCAACTATTTGGTCAATTTTACATAAAATATGGTCTAATATTTTAGAAAAAAATGGAGTGGTGCTATTTTGGAACAAATATTTGGTAGGTTCTTAAAAAAAGCATTTATGCACTCAAAAAATAGAAAAATATTTTTATGGAATAAAAATTAAAGCTCTATTTGGCAACATTGTTTGCCATTTCAATATGCACACTTATGCAAATACGAGATCATTTTGACGAACTATGCCATCGTTCTGTTTTTGAAAAGAATGAGAGATTTGAGTCCATTTTTTTGAAATTCAAGCGCGAGACAACCGACCAATGAGACGCGAGGAATCACCTTCACGTGGATCATCAGATTGGACGCAATATGAGCCATCTATCACGCACCCATCCAACGGTGGAGCTTCTCCTGAGTAACAAAAACCCTAACCCACCCACCCACCCTCCTCGATACCGCCGCGCCACCCCCCACCCACCCACTCCTGACCCACCCTCTCCCCCTCCCCTCGATCCCCCAGATCCTGACGCACCCATTCTCCGTCTTCCCTCCCTCCCGATGAGGCCGTCTCGCTCCCCCGACGTGCCGCCGTCCGCACCTCCCGACGCGCCGCCGTCCTCCGCCTTCCCCCGCATTCCGCTCAGCCACCGCCCTCTCCTCCTCCCAGCCACCCTCCGCTGTGGCGAATCCACCTCCAGATCGAGATGGGGAGGCAGCGTACGTCGCATCCACGCACCAGATCGAGCAGCGGCGCTCCCAGATCGATCCATCTCCGTCGTCCTCGCGGTTGACGCCCATGTCCTCCTCAAGGACGGCCGTCTCCGTGCTCCACCACCACCCTTTCCTCCTCCCTCACCGCATCTCACATGTGAAAGTGCAACTATCCCTAGGTGGTTTTGGTAATTCATAACAACATATAGCTCATTGAGCTAATGCTATTCCAAGACTATATTTCAGGAAAGCTCAATGAATGGCATGGCATGGCATGGATGATGAAAGTGGATCCCTCAAAATACTAAGGACAAAGGATTGGCTCAAGCTCAAAGGCTCAAGACTCTTCATTTTATATTTTAGTGATCCAAGATCACATTGAGTCTATAGGAAAAGCCAATACTATCAAGGAGGGATGAGGTGTTGCTTAATGAGCCTCTTGCTCCATGTGCTTTGTGATATGATCCAAAACCCTCAGCTACTTTCCCACATCCACAAATGACCTAAACCCAAAGCCAAAATAGGTCACACCGATTCTTCCAATCCGGCGCCACCGATTCCAAAAGTCATAGCCACTGCCAAAAACCCTAACCAAATCAGTCCTACCGATAGGGATCTCGGTCTCACCGAGATGGGATTGTAATCTCTCTGTTTCCCTTCGTAACGTTTCGGTCTAACCGAAGTGAGCGATCGGTCCCACCGAGATTGCAATGGAAACTCTCTGTTTCCCTTTTGTAACATTTCGGTCTCACCGAAACGAGAAAATCGGTCCCACCGAGTTTACCTGACCAACTCTCTGGAAAGCTTATTACCAAAATCGGTCTTACCGAGTTTGTGTAATCGGTCTTACCGAGATTACGTAATGCCCTAACCCTAACCGAATCGGTCTCACCGAGTTGCATGTCAGTCCAATCAAAATCACTAACGGTCACTAGGTTTACTAAATCGGTCCGACCGAGTCTGTTGAATCGGCCACACCGAGTTTGGTAAATTGTGTGTAACGGTTAGATTTTGTGTGGAGGCTATATATACCCCTCCACCTCCTCTTCATTTGTGGAGAGAGCTATCAGACTAAACCTACACTTCCAACTTACCATTTCTGAGAGAGAACAACCTACTCATGTGTTGAGGCCAAGATATTCCATTCCTACCATATGAATCTTGATCTCTAGCCTTCCCAAGTTGCTTTCCACTCAAATCCTCTTTCCACCAGATCCAAATCCTATGAGAGAGAGTTGAGTGTTTGGGAGACTATCATTTGAAGCACAAGAGCAAGGAGTTCATCATCAACGCACCATTTGTTACTTCTTGGAGAGTGGTGTCTCCTAGATTGGCTAGGTGTCACTTGGGAGCCTCCGACAAGATTGTGGAGTTGAACCAAGGAGTTTGTAAGGGCAAGGAGATCGCCTACTTCGTGAAGATCTACCGCTAGTGAGGCAAGTCCTTCGTGGGCGACGGCCATGGTGGGATAGACAAGGTTGCTTCTTCGTGGACCCTTCGTGGGTGGAGCCCTCCGTGGACTCGCGCATCCGTTACCCTTCGTGGGTTGAAGTCTCCATCAACGTGGATGTACGATAGCACCACCTATCGGAACCACGCCAAAAACATCCGTGTCTCCAATTGCGTTTGAATCCTCCAAACCCTTCCCCTCACTTTCTTGCAAGTTCCATGCTTTAATTTCCGCTGCCTATATACTCTTTGCATGCTTCCTTGAATTGTGTGATGATTGCTTGACTTGTCCTAAGATAGCTAAAATATGCCAAACTCTAGAATTGGGATAAGGTTAAGTTTTTAATTGGTCAAGTAGTCTAATCACCCCCCCTCTAGACTTACTTCAAGGTCCTACAAGTGGTATCAGAGCCTTGGTCTCCATTTGCTTTGATTTCCATAGCTTTTAGTGGTCATAGCCTTGGTTTCACAACCTTGGAGAGTATGGCGTCTAGCGAGGGAAATTATCACCGTCGAGGTCCTTACTTTGATGGTACTAATTTTGCTAGTTGGAATCATAAGATGAAAATGCATATTCTCGGACATAACCCCGCCGTTTGGGCAACTATTTGTATTGGCTTGCAAGGTGAATTCTTTGATGGGAGAGAACCAAACCGTGAAGCGAATGCGGAAGAATTGAAGATGCTGCAATACAACGCTCAAGCTTGTGATATCATCTTCAACGGATTGTGCCCCGAAGAATTCAATAAAATTAGCCGTCTTGAGAATGCAAAGGAAATTTGGGATATTTGATTGATATGCACGAAGGTACCGAATCCGTCAAGGAATCCAAGTTGGATGTGCTCCAAAGTCAGCTTGACAAGTTCAAAATGAAGGATGGTGAAGGTGTCGCTGAAATGTACTCTAGGCTTGCACTTATCACAAATGAGATTTCCGGCTTAGGGAGTGAAGAGATGACCGACAGATTCATCATCAAGAAGATCCTAAGAGCATTGGATGGAATGATACCGTGTGCACATTGATCCTAATGATGCCAAACTACAAAAATCTCAAGCCAACGGAAGTCATTGGAAGAATTGTTGCTCATGAGATGTCACTCAAGGATAAGGAGGAACTTCACAACAAGTCAAGTTGTGCTTACAAAGCCTCAAGTGAAGCCCCCACATCATCAAGTGAGAAACAAACCTTCAATGAAGAATTGAGCTTAATGGTGAAGAACTTCAACAAATTCTACAAGAGTATAAGCAAAGAAAGAAGCTCCAAGTCACGGTCTTATCATGACAAAAGATCTTCTAGCTAGTCGAGAGCGCAATTGCTACAATTGTGGGAAGCCTGGACACTACTCCAATGAGTGTACGGCACCCTACAAAAGAAGAGAAGATTCTCCAAAAAGAAGAAGCAAAAGAGAAGAATCACCACCAAGAGAGAGAAGGAGTAGAGATGATCGTTATGAACGAAAACCCTCACGGAGAAGCAAGGATTCGGAAAGGAAGGACAAGTCATCAAGGAGCTACACAAAACAAAGAAATCAAGCTCATGTTGGTGAATGTATCCGGCTCCGACTCCGATAATCACTCCGACTCCGAACATACTCAAGATGAAGGTGTTGCCGGTCTAGCACTTGTGTCAACCAACTCCTACGACATATTTGATTCCCCAAATGAAGGAATTGGAAGATGCTTCATGGCCAAAGGTCCAAAGGTAACACATTTTGAGTATGTTGATTTCAATAGTGATGAAGATGACTAGCTTGTGGATGATGATTTACTTGTTGACAACTCTAGTGATGAATACTATGATGAATGTTCAATTAATCATGCTAATCAAACGAATGACAATGATAAGGAGAAAATTGAGCTTCTAACTAAAGAACTAAACACTCTAAAGTTGGCTCATGAAACTATCTTCAAAGATCATCGAGAACTTTTAAGGGCTCATGAGAAGTTACGCTTTGAAAAGCTCAATCTTGAGCAAGAGCATGAGTTCTTAAAGGTAATCAATGATGATCTCCGTAAGAAAAGTTCTTCTTACATTGCCAAGCGTTTACTCTTATCTACTTACATGCCTCAAGTCAAGTCTGGTAACAAGTACAAGAAAGATACTTCCTCTAGTAGTAACAATAATAATGTTAAATCCAATGTTGTTGCATCTAGTAATTCTCTTGATTCCACTAATGATTATCTTAGCCAAGTTACACTTGAGCAAGAAAATAGCTTATTGAAGGGAATTATAGAGAAAGGTGTTTACAAGAGCCTTGCCGGGAGTAAGCAATTCGAGGAAATTGTACGCAAGCAAGGAAGACACCGGAAGAATCAAGGTGTTGGTTTTGAACGAAAGTTCAATGCCAATGGACACTACTACAAAAAGGGCTATAGATGGAATGGCTACTAATGGCGCACCTGTGATGTGGTGCGCCATTACTATATTCTAATGGCGCACCATGTCTCGGTGCGCCATTAGTAATATATTACTAATGGCGCACCTGGTGTGTGGTGCGCCATTAGTAGTTTCAAAATTAGTCTCGGTGCGCCATTACTTGTTTTAACTAGTAATGGCGCACTTTCCACTGGTGCGCCATTACTAAGTTTTTTTCAAAAAAAAAATCAAAAAAATATAATTTTTTTTTCAAAACTACTAATGGCGCACCGTGGGAGTGGTGCGCCATTACTAGCTAAACTAGTAATGGCGCACCACCCCATGGTGCGCCATTAGTAACTTGGCCACCTTCCACCGAATGCACCCCCCCTCGTGGATCGCCTTTTCAGTTTAAAAAAAAAGAAAATGATGAAAATGTCAAAAAAATAAAAGAAAATAAGTTTCCCATGTGATATGTGGTCTAGTTGTTGGGAAAATTTGCAAATATGAATTTCGACTTCATTTGCAAAATCTCTCGAGAATTTGTAAAAATGGGCATAACTTTTGCATACTAACTCGGATGAAAAAGTTTTTTATATGAAAAATCATCTACTCGAAAAGTTACATATGGAGGAGAAGAAGCCGAAGGGAACTGCGGCTGCGCCATCATGATCTGGACGGCGCCTGCTGGAATCTGCTTGCCTTCCATGGGCAGGGCGGCGGCCGGCTGCGTGCGGAGGATTATGTAGGAGGTGAGCGCGAGGGCCATGGCAACGAGGGTGAGCACTGCGCCGCCCGCGAAAATGCCTTCCTTGGGGACGTAGCACAGCCCGAAGGCTAGCGAGTCCCGCATCCCAGGGGCGTTCCACGCCACGCCAGACACCAGCAGGCCCAATGCGAATACGGCCGCGATCCTGCATGCACGCTTTATTAAGGAGTGGTTCGTCACCAGGCGCTATTGCTTGTTGATTTGACCATGGGTTGATCACTCACCATGAAAAGACGGCGCAGATGACGCCGACGGTCTGGTTGGTCGCGGAGGGGATGGCGCTGGAGCCGGACTTGTAGAAGCCGCAGCAGCCACCGACCGCAAAGGTTGTCTGGGCCAGGATCGGGAAGATGGCCGCGGACCCCAAGCCACAAAGCAGGTGGTTCAAGAGTATGTGCACACCCCTAGATATAGATACAACACGTCGAACCGTTGCAAGTGTATAGATAGAGTAAGAAGAGCACATAGACACAGCATACCAACAAATCCAAGATCTTTTTCTGTAAGTGCCTCAAATTCAGAGGATCCTGTGATTTGAAATAAAGCAGTTGTTAGCTTGCAATCTGCGCAAAATAAGAAAACAAAACCAGTTAACTGTAAAATGTGCATCACCAGGAAAGCTTCAAGGCTTGTGGTGGCTGTGGAATGCTTTCGCGAATCCACCTCTTTATAAAGCTGTGAAACATTCTTGAGACTCTCCTTGCAAGCTGCAGCAACATCTCTGTCTTCTTTATCCTGAACGTGGAAGATCATATGTTAGCTACGAATCTGCGTTAACTTAAAACAAAATCAATTAGATGTAAAATGTGTATCACCATGAAAGCTTCAAGACTAATCTTGGTTTTTGAATGCTTTTGCGATTGCAAACTAGGAGCAGGCTGCAAATCTTCAGCTACGTTCTTCTTGGGGGCATCCATGTAATCTTCCAATCCGGTGACACCGATTCCAAAAGTCATAGCCACTGCCACAAACCCTAAGCAAATCGTTCCTACCGATAGGGATCTCGGTCTCACCAAGATGGGATTGTATTCTCTTTGTTTCCCTTCGTAACGTTTCGGTCTAACCGAAGTGACCGATCGGTCCCACCGAGATTGCAATGTAAACTCTCTGTTTCCCTTTTGTAACATTTCGGTCTCACCGAAACGAGCAAATCGGTCCCACCGAGTTGACCTGACCAACTCTCTGGAAAGCTTATTACCAAAATCGGTCTTACCGAGTTTGTGTAATCGGTCTTACCGAGATTATGTTATGCCCTAACCCTAACCGAATCGGTCTCACCGAGTTGCATGTCAGTCCCACCGAAAATCACTAACGGTCACTAGGTTTACTAAATCGGTCCGACCGAGTCTGTTGAATCGGTCCCACAGAGTTTGGTAAATTGTATGTAACGGTTAGATTTTGTGTGGAGGCTATATATACCCCTCCACCTCCTCTTCATTCGTGGAGAGAGCCATCAGACTAAACCTACACTTCCAACTTACCATTTCTGAGAGAGAACCACCTACTCATGTGTTGAGGCCAAGATATTCCATTCCTACCATATGAATCTTGATCTCTAGCCTTCCCAAGTTGCTTTCCACTCAAATCCTCTTTCCACCAGATCCAAATCCTATGAGAGAGAGTTGAGTGTTTGGGAGACTATCATTTGAAGCACAAGAGCAAGGAGTTCATCATCAACGCACCATTTGTTACTTCTTGGAGAGTGGTGTCTCCTAGATTGTCTAGGTGTCACTTGGGAGCCTCCGACAAGATTGTGGAGTTGAACCAAGGAGTTTGTAAGGGCAAGGAGATCGTCTACTTCGTGAAGATCTACCGCTAGTGAGGCAAGTCCTTCGTGGGCGACGGCCATGGTGGGATAGACAAGGTTGCTTCTTCATGGACCCTTCATGGGTGGAGCCCTCCGTGGACTCGCGCAGCCATTACCCTTCGTGGGTTGAAGTCTCCATCAACGTGGACGTACGATAGCACCACCTATCGGAACCACGCCAAAAACATCCGTGTCTCCAATTGCGTTTGAATCCTCCAAACCCTTCCCTTACTTTCTTGCAAGTTGCATGCTTTAATTTCCGCTGCCTATATACTCTTTGCATGCTTTCTTGAATTGTGTGATGATTGCTTGACTTGTCCTAAGATAGCTAAAATCTGCCAAACTCTAAAATTGGGAAAAGGTTAAGTTTTTAATTGGTCAAGTAGTCTAATCACCCCCCCCTCTAGACTTACTTCAAGGTCCTAGAACATGGCGCTGGGATCTTCCAGATCAAGTGCCGGCAGGGTAGGCGCCTCCACCGCCCAAGTCCAATACCCCGCCTCTGCCACCGGCAGGGATCTTCTAGACCAGCGCAAGGTCTTCCGCGTCGCTGACCACGCTGGGGTTGCGCTCGCCAGCCTCACCGCGATCTTCCTCCACGAGCTGCAGCCCATCCTCGCCAACCACCTGCAGACCTAGACCGCCACCACCGGCAACGCATGTGTCGTGGCCTGCGGCGGCGCCGCTGCCAAGGACCACCTCTTCAAGGTACGCACACAACGCACCCACCATCCTTGCCATTTCAGGGAGACCATATGCATCAGTCTGTATGGACGCATCTGTAATTTCGAGTGTCTGAACATTGTTCCTGCTCTTTGTCTATCTGTCTCAGGGGTCGCAGGAGCAGCCGTGCCTGGTCACCATCGCCATGGAGGAGATCCTCCGGTTCGCGGCGTCCGTCGGCGGCGCCTGCTGTGGTGTCGTCGTACCAGGTGGTGCAGGAGGGCAGGAGGGCTAGTTCATGTAGCTTACTTCCTGTTTGTCATTTTGGTGGCTTGCCATTGTATTTACAACATTGTGGATGATGCCATTATCCTAGTTTTCACATTTATATTAGTCACTTAAACAAGGCTGGGTTATGTTGAGTTGTTCTGCTGCTGATGGCAATACAAGCCAATAGATCTCACATGCAAAAATTCAACAGATTTTGCTAGGTTAATGTTGAGTTGGGGCTGTTGCTGCATATGCAAAAATTCAACAGATTTACAAAGATTGTGGATGATGCCATTATCCTAATAATGAAGCAGAGATACTTACTTGTGCAGGCAAAGGTACATACTGTTGATGCCACTCGATTGATCAGTTGGCATATATACAAGGATGAATACAGCCGTTTAGTTAGTTTCCATGATTGGTTTATTTGTGATTCGTTCTATCTCTGATGGTTACCTTGCTTGTGTCTGAACCTGCATGATAAGCTAATATATTTTCCAGAAATGGCTTGGGAACCTGTTTGGTTCCGACTAGCCACCTATTACGCAGCTAGTTCCATGAGTATTTAGTCTTCTGTCCCCTTTTCTGGTACTGATTTGCCACATAATGTTCATGATGCATCATATGTCATGTCGAAGTACCTTGCTGTGATGCTTTGTTTTGGGGCCAGTCAGTAGTACTTTGAACAAGAGCATAAACATATATGATTGTGTTATATTAATTGATTGCATGCCCTCTTGGATTCTGTTTTCTGCCTGCTGCATGTGTGCTGATAGTTTTTGCATAGTGTTGGCCGCGGGGTCTGGCCAGCGATGTCGGGTCGTTGGTCAGACATACAATCAGATTTAGTTTTGGTAGATTTCATTGATTTCTGGTGCTGTGTTGACGCAACCTCGAATGCCTTGCCTCTTACGCTGTTGCTCCTCTTTCTTATCTGCTTTGATTGCAAGTATGCAGAGCCAGATCGTGTGCCACCGTTGCTGAAGGGTGCTGGCCTACCCGTCAGGCCGCCCAGCGTGTGCGGCGCCATGTGCCGAGCCATCACCGCCGTGCCACCCCCAGCGCCAGTCTTGTGTCTGGCTGATTTCCTTTCAGTTGTTCTGCTCTTTTCATGTTGGCATCGCCTCTGGCGTGTATAACCATCCTGAGGTTCAACTCTGGGAATGTTGCTTTGGAAGTAGGATGGAGTTTTGCATTGTATGATGAATGTTATAAAAATTATGTAGAAACATTTGTGAGGAGTACATGCTAGACAAAGACTTACCATGGGATTCAAATTTCATTCTTCCCACATGCATGTTTAGTATGGTCAGATTCTTTTCTATGTTTACTTCAGTTCACTATCTGCTGCTTGTAGGATACTTACTCCATGGCTGATAATATCAGCCTGATGGATAAATCTTATGTTGCACCCTGTCATTTGTTCTCAAGAGGCCAAGTGGTTTTCTGCAAAAAGCATAGAGAAGTATTGTAAATTCACAGGAAATAACAAAATTGTTTATAGTTTATTTGGGTTGGATCTGTATATACACTATTTTGTTAAAACATAAACCTGTACATTCACAGCTGAATAGATGATACATTTTTTTGGATCTGTACATGCAATTTTTTGCACTTGATTGGTGGTTAGTTTTATGTACCGTTTGAATTATAACAGAATAGCATTAGTAGTGCTCTGATTTAGTTCTCATCAAAATCAACAGCCCTCTCTTGTGTTCCTGTTATGAGAATTGTTCCTTCAAGGGTATGCCGGAATGTGTACACTCTAATCTCTAATGATGTTTGTCTTTGTGTTCAGGAGCTCCAGGTCTACAAAATTTGAAGTTCGAAACCATATAGCTCTACTCAGCAAAGAGTTGTCTCTTCTGATTGATTGTAATAGAATGTAAATATTGTAATATTGTAATAGTAGGCATATCTGGGTTTTAATAACTATATACAGATTGTAGTAGACTTAGTTAGTTTTATTTGATGAACTATGTTTGTACTGTTCTATTTGAAATATTGATTATGTAAGTGATTTGAAAACGTGTGGAATGGAAACCTAACTTGTGGGATTCACTTATGAAAATAATCTAAGCAGTTATGAATTTTCTGTCAAGTGGGCCCAATGTGTGAGAAGATGACAAGTGGGACCAGCTCCAGAATATAATGGCCCAAACAATGTTAAAAGGCCCTGGCCCAGAAATAAATAAAAGGCTGAAATGGGCTTGGCCCGTGTAACTTACAGAAAAAATAAATACTAAAAAGGCTGAATTAATGGGCTCGGCCCATATAAACACCGAATTGGACCGGGCTGATTCTTGTGCCACATCAGATTGCCATGTCGGATGCCTACGTGGCCTGTGGAGGCTGCTAGTGACCAAAACAAAACAGTAGGCATATTTTGATCGTAAACGTCCACGACCTTCTCACAGAGAAGGTCGTTAATTTCAATTTACGACCGTCAGCTTTTGACCTTCTGTATTTGGTCAAAAAAAGGTCGCAAATGAAAAACAATGACCTTTCAGTGACCAATAGTCAAGGTCACAAGTTGACATATTTCTTGTAGTGGTACTGAAGAAGTTTAGCTCTGCATTGCTCTTGGATGTACCTTTTGCCTGTATCGCTGTACTTACATTTATAGCTACCTGGTTATGTAGCATCACTCTTCATCTTATCTTAAATATTCTCCATTTTTTCTTATATTGTCACATCTATATTTACTCTTAACAAAATGTTGAATAAAGGCAATGCTTATGAAGAAGATTCTGTGGTAAACTTCTTGAATTGCCCCCCCCCCCCTCATCAGCATGGACAAGGGCTTTATAGAGCCCGCCTTCACCAATAATGTAAGTTTGTCCTTCTCAAGCCTTCAAACTTTGTTGTCTATATTTGGTTAGGCATGACTGCAACAACTTTTATTTTTGGTGTTTGCATCAAATTTCATGTTTAAAGTTTATTATGTACTCCAGTTCATAAACAAAAGTTTGTCCTTCTCAATTTAAGTTTTCAGTTGTACAACTAAGTTCCTTCTTCATACCATGTAAATTAAACTATATAGAGCAAGTGATCTTGTTTTGCTAATCTGAAATGGGATAAATTGACAGCACACTAACCATTGATACTTATGAGTTCTTGATCTGTAATCCAATGGTGTCGTGAAGCCGCCAATTCCTTCACAATGTCATTTCCTGCCATGTCTTGACCAGAACAATACCATATTGTATTACTGCTATTTTAAACTGTGTCACTTTATTCGTTAGTAAGATATGTGATGAATTATCAGCACTGATACTTATATGTGCAAAACCTGTCATCTGTCTGCTTGTTTATCTTTCAGAGTGAGGAGGATATAAGTGTCAAAGAAGTGCATTCTCACCAGCTTGCTCAGCTACTTGCGCTGCAGCTCCCGAGCAGGGCTAACCTTTCTTGAACTCTGTCGAAGTGCTGTCGGTTTTGTATATTATTTTGTCGGCGTGTTTAGTTGCACTGGTGGCGATCTTTGATACCCAGTGTATGTAATCTGTCATCGCTTGTGCTTTATTATCATAGTGGCGAACTTTGATGCCCAGTGGATGTAATATGCCGTAATTTCTTTATTGTATAGTCTAGGTTTTTTTTCTTATTCACGATGCTGCAGTTATTTTACTGTATATATGTCCTGTCTCGCAGTAAACCGGCCAAACCGTAAAATTATGGTACATAATCAGGCCGTCATGCAAATCACCATGTATGATCCGCATCACCGGCCCCGTCATCTTGGTCTGTTAACAGGCCTAAATGTAAACTGGCCCACTAGTAGATTCAGGCCTTTAATAGGCCGAGTAAACAACCGGCCCTATTTTCCCATGAAAACTCAATGGGCCTTTAGGAGGCTGAAAAGTAGGTTGGGTCTGAAACGTGCCGAACAGCTCACGGGCCGGCAGCAGGCCGAAATAGAGGTCGGCCCATGAATGTGCCAATCAAATCATGGGCTTATAACAGGCCAAAATTGTCTCGGTCCTTGTTTGGCCCAATCAGATTATCGCATGCGAGCAGGCCGGATGCAAACCGGGCCGTAGTTAGGCCCAACTTTATGACGGGCTTTTAACAGGACGAAATTAATATAGGGCCGAAATGTTAAACGGGCCCTTAACAGGCCGAAACTAATATCATGCCGAATTACTAAATGGGCCTTTAGCAAATGGGCCAAAAATCATAGTGTCCAGTTGACGGGCCGAATCTGATATGGGCCATAATTTAGCCCAAAGCCTCTTAAATGGCCGGACCTGATCTGGGCCGTAATTTGGCCCAGAATGTGGTAGGCTTTTAACGGGTCGGATCTCATATGGGATATTATTAGGCCCAGAGCATGGCAGGCCATTAATGGACCGGATCAAATATGGGCCGGCATTTGGCCCAAAACATGGCAGCCAGTTAATGGGCCGCCCTACTAGGGTCCTCAAAATCTTGTGGGTCTACAGCTGGACCGGCCCATTAATGTCGGCGAAATCGCGTGGGTATTTAGCTGTGCCGGCCCATTATGGTACACAAAAATCTTGTTGGCCTTCACCTGGGCCGGCCCATATATGGAACGCAAAAATCTTGTGGGCCTTTGCCTGGGCAGGCCCATTATGGCCCACAAAATCTTGTGGGCCTTTAGCTGGGCCGTCCCATTATGGTCCGCAAAATCTTGTGGGCCTTTAGTTGGGCCGGCCCATTTAAACTTTATGGGCCACTTTTGGGCCGGTCCACGTCTTAACATATCATAGGCGCATCTCGCTCATTGGATGAGTGACACCTGTGCCAACACGGAGCTGACACGTGTTTCCTCCAGCCAATGATGATTTTACACGTGGAAAATTCCCATTGGTCGGGCTGTTAACGGGTTATCGGATCCAAAACCGGACCCGATAGCTGAACGGCGTTCCGTTACGATGGATGCCACGTGTCGGTCACCCTTGACGAAAGCACTTTTGTGACGCGTGATTTATCTTCATGGAAGTGGACACTTCCGTGATGATAATTTTGGTAATGTCATGGAACACTTCTATGACAGCACAGGTATGACTATCTTGATTCCGTCATAAATTTGTCATGGATGTACATGCATGACAGAAAACGTGATCTACTGTGACAAACACATATTATCACATAAGTGTATTTTTTGTAGTGATTCTTTCGGATCGATCTATTCAAGAGTCTGTAGTAAAATAACACGAAGCTATTCTTTCCGTTCAATCTATCATAGAGTTCATACTAGAATAACACATTAAGAAAGAAATTAACCACAAGCCTAATGTCACCTAGATACTCCAATGTCACCTCAAGTATCCGTGGGATATGATTATACGATATGCATCACACAATCTCAGATTCATCTATTCAATCCAACACAAAGTACTTCAAAGAGTGCCCCAAAGTTTCTTCCGAAGAGTCAAGACGAAAACGTGTGCCAACCCCTATGCATAAGTTCACAAACGGAACCCGCAAGTTGATCACCAAAACATACATCAAGTGGATCACAAGAATATCCCATTGTCACCACAGATAAGCACGGCAAGACATACATCAAGTGTTCTCAAATCCTTAAATACTCAATCTGATAAGATAACTTCAAAGGCAAAACTCAATCCATTACAAGAGAGTAGAGGGGGAGAAACATCATAAGATCCAACTATAATAGCAAAGCTCGCGATACATCAAGATCGTATCACCTCAAGAACACGAGAGAGAGAGAGAGAGAGAGATCAAACACATAGCTACCGGTACATACCCTCAGCCCCGAGGGTGAACTACTCCCTCCTCATCACGGAGAGCGCAGGATGATGAAGATGGCCACCGGTGAGGATCCCTCCGGCAGGAGTCTTGAACACGGTCCCGATTGGTTTTGGTGGCTCTGAGAGGCTTGCGGCGGTGGAACTCCTGATCTATTCTGCTCCCCGATGTTTTTAGGGTATATGGACATATATAGGCGAAAGAAGTCGGTCAGGGGAGCCACGAGGGGCCCACGAGGGTGGGGGCGCACCCAGGGAGCAGGCGCGCCTCCCTACCTCGTGGCCACCTCGAAGCTTCCCTGACTTCAACTCCAAGTCTCCTGGATCACGTTTGTTCCAAAAATCACGCTCCCGAAGGTTTCATTCCGTTTGGAATCCGTTTGATATTCCTTTTCTGCGAAACATTGAAACAAGGGAAAAAACAGAAACTGGCACTAGGCTCTGGGTCAATAGGTTAGTCCCAAAAATAATATAAAAGTGCATAGTAAAGCACATTAATCATCCAAAACAGAATATAATATTGCATGGAACAATAAAAAATTATAGATACGTTGGAGACATATCTTTCGTCCACCTCCATTGTATCATAATGTGCATCGTCAGGCAGGTAATCTCCAAGATTGGTACCGGGAAAAATTCCCAGATGATTAGAAACGATATCGCTAGACACCTTGAGCTGGGGGCATGATTGGTTCGCTTGTTCGCCGAGCTGGGCAATTTTTTTCCCAGCTCATCGTTCTGCTAACCTTCGATCACTGCAAGTACTTCCCGACCGCTTTGCTTTGATATATGACCTTTCAATAATGCACTCATAGTTGGTTTTCGGTGGAGACGGTGGTGGTTTCTTCAGGGCATCGATAGTGTGCTTTGCTTTCACCGCATCTATTCTCCTCCAAAGGTGGATGTTTCTTAGCTCTTTGCATTTCAAAGAAGTCATTCACATAGGCTTGACAGATCTCCTTGTTTTCCTTTGCGGTCATCTCGTATGGTAACTTCTCTACAGCCTTGAGAGATGGACCGAATCTGTATTGCCTCCCGGCTCTGGCTGTACTGCTAGACGCCGGAGCAGACGGAGAGGCTGCGGCTTTCTTCTTTCCGTGCTTACGAGGCAGAGAAGGACTACGACACGCCGGAGTAGCCGGAGCGGCGGCAGCTCTCTTCCGCCATTGCTGACGAGGCGGAGGAGGAGGCGGGCTGCTCGGAGGCGTCGGCGCGGGCTGAGAAGGAGGCGGAGTGCCCTGATCACTCGCCGGAGAAGGCGGAGGAGGAGGCAGAGTGCCCTGATTCGCTGGAGGAGGAGGAGGAGGAAGAGGCGGAGGCATCCAGTTAGGAAGGTTAATGAACTACTTGCTCCATGGGCATGGAGTCTTCAGAGCAGAACCCAGCCGAGTCTCCCCTTCACCAGTAGGGTGGTCAAGCTCGAGCTCCTCAAATCCCTCTGTTATTTCATCAACCATCACGCTAGCATATCCTTCTGGAATCGGCCGGCAGTGAAAAGTTGCGTCGGGTTCAGGAGGTGCAACAGAGCTGACAGCCGCCTAGACTTTGAATTGCCGCCATTGCGTCATATGGTGGTAATGTTGAGACTCCGTGATAGTATCCACAGGGTAGATAGCAGGAGCCGTGAAGACAGGCTCGTGAAGCAGCTTGGTGGAAGCCACGCTGCTTCTCCGCTGAGCTTTGGGGGCAGCTTTGGCATGTCTCTTGCTGTGAACTGCTTCTCATTCCTCTAGCGCTTGTACCCTTGCGTGCAGCGTCTGCAGTTGGGTCAGCTCCAATTTCCTCTTCCTCTCCCGGCTTTTGTAACCGCCTGCATCAGGAAACCCAGCCTTCCACGAAACGGAGCCTGGCGTGCCTGTTGTCCGTCCAGGGTGCTCAGGATTCCCGAGGGCCTATGTGAGCTCGTCGTTCTCTCTATCAGGAACGAACGTACCTTCCTGCGCTACGGCGATGTACTCCTAAAGCCTCATGACGGGTATTCTCAGTTTCTCGTTCATCCAAATGCACTTCCCTATTTGAGGGTCCAACGATCCTTCAACCCCGAAGAACCAAGTCCTTCAACAGTCTGGCCAGTGCAATGTCTCTGGTTTGATCCCTTTATCAAGAAGGTCATTCTCCGCCTTGTCCCACAACGGCCGGGCTCTGAGGTAGCCACCTGACTCCGTGCGATGGTGATGCTCCTTCTTTGCAGCATTTTTCTTATTTGTTGCTAACATCTTCTTACTCTTCTCCGATGTCTTGTGGGCGACAAATGCGTCCCAGTGATCTCTGATCTTCTCAAATCGGCCGGTGAATTCTGGAGTCTTGTCATTGTCGACAAGTGTTGATTTCAGCTCATTCTTCCACCTCCTGAATAGATCATCCATCTTCTTAAGAGCATGAGCGTTGATCAATGGCTCTTTAACTGGCTTCTCCAGATCCTCCTCTAGCGGTAGGGTGAAATTTTCTTTCAGCTCGGACCAAAGATCGTCTTTCTGCCTATCGTTGACATAAGACACCTCGGGGTCTTCCTTCTTAGGCTTATACCATTGGTGGATGATGATCGGGATCATGTCCCTAACAAGCACCCCGCACTGTGCATAAAATGCTTCCTTGGTCCGGTTGGTTGGCCATCGCACGTGATTTCTGTGATCGTGAACCTTTCATCCGAGCGCAACTTTTTCTTCGGGCCTCGTCTCGTTACCGAAGTTTGGCTCGATCCGGAGGGCTAGAAAAGAAGAAAGAAAAGAGTTAATATGTGTACATACCAAAACAATTAATGCATCAATTAGCTATAGTCAGCACATGCTTAATTAATATATATACCTTGCCGGAGTCCGTTCGATCACCGGAGCTGTCATCACGGTGTCCTTCCTGCTTCTTAACCCAGTCCTTCCAGACCATCGGTGTCGTTGAGATACGACAAGGCATCAGCTCCGACTGCGATTATATCCCCCAACACCGGTTATGCTTCCTCGTCTCGGCCGTGCTCCATAGTTTCTGCAAATATTACAACATGGCAATTATTATACAAACATGACAGATGGATATATTAGTGGCAAACGTAGACCTAGCTAGCTAATCACAAAAAGGAATCATATTAGTGGCCTCGACGCTTCTCTAGGGTTTGGGGTGGCCTCGGCAACGCTTCAAGGGTTCAGGGTGGCCTCGACAACACTCTTTTAACTTGGTAAATTTGGGTGGCCTCGGCAGCGCTTCTAGGGTTTGGGCCAGACCACCTCTCTCATGATTGTCCGGCGTCCGGACGGACAAGGGATTTAACAAAATGGCCCATTCTGGATGTGTAGAAAATGGTCCATATTTTCCTGATCTCATCTACCCTTCTATATGTCAAGTTGTCTAGTGTCAAAGAATTCAAGAAAACCATGACTTCATCATTAGCAAGAGCCTTCATCTGGATGTGTAGAATAATTCGCTTTTTGGTACAAAGTTCAGCAAGAGCCTTCTGAATATCGCTATTTAGAAGGCATTTGTTGTAATTCGTACCAAAAGGCGGATTATTCTATCAGGAACTCCGTTCCAAAACAACTTTGAAGAGCTTTGTAGCATCATACACCTGTTACATCCAGCTAATAATGAAGCTATGGATTTCTTCAATACTTTGACAGACAACGTGACATATAGAAGAATATATATATATAAATATATATGTATGTGTATATATATATATATATATATATATATATATGTGTGTGTGTGTGTGTGTGTGTGTGTGTGTGTGTGTGTGTGTGTGTGATCACAAAAAAATTGATCAACTTGTGTACATCCATAAAGGGGGCATTCTTGAAAAATCTGGACCCTCGACCCTAGACCGCTCGGCACAAGGCAACCTATCGACCGCTCGGTGATCCTCGACCCTCGACCCTCGACCGCTCGGCGATCCACGACCCTCTACCCTAGTTCCCGACCCTCGATCCCCTCATGTCACGTTTGTATACTGTCAAAGGATTCAACAAAACCATGTCTTCATCGTTAGGTGAAAGTAATAGGCGCATGATGGTACGAAGCTCTCCAAAGTTACTTTGGAACAGAGTCCCAGATAGGATAATTCTCTTTTTGGTATAAAGTTCAGCAAGAGCCTTCGGAATATCGCTATTTGGAAGGCCTTTGCTGAAATTCGTACCAAAAAAGAATTATCCTATCTGGGACTCCCTTCCAAAATAACTTTGCAGAACTTCGTACCATCATGACCCAGTTACTTCCGGCTAATGATGAAGGCATGGATTTCTTCAATACTTTGACACTAGGCAACCTCTCGACCCCTCGGCGATCTTCGACCCCTCGACCATCGACCGCTCGGCGATCCACGACCCTCTACCCTAGTTCCCTACCCTCGACCCCCTCATGTCGCGTTTGTTTAGTGTCAAAGGATTCAACAAAACCATGTCTTCATCATTAGGCAAAAGTAACAGGCGCATGATGGTACGAAGCTCTTCAAGGTTGTTCTGGAACGGAGTCCCAAATAGGATAATTCGCTTTTTGGTACAAAGTTCAGCAAGAGTCTTCCGAATATCGCTATTTGGAAGGCCTTTGCTGAAATTCGTACAAAAAGGCAGATTATCCTATCTGAGACTCCTTTCCGGAACAACTTTGCAGAACTTCGTACCATCATGCCCCGGTTACATCCGGCTAATGATGAAGCCATGGATTTCTTCAATAGTTTGACAATAGGCAACCTCTCGACCCCTCGACGACCCTCGACCCTCGAACCCTTGGCCCCTCGATGACCCTCGAACCCTCGACACCTCGACCCTCGAACCCTCGACCCTCGACCCCTCGACCCCTCGACGACCATCAAACGCTCGACCCTCCACCCTCGAACCCTCGACCCTCGAACCCTAGAACCCCCGAACCCTCAACTCTCAAACCCTGGACCCTCAAACCCTCGACGACCCTTGACCCTCTACCATAGTTCCCGACCCTCGACCCCTCGGCGATCCTCGACACCCTCATTCCCGATAAAAAATAAGAAGAAGAAGAAGAAGAAGTAGAAAAAGAAGAAGAGGAGAACAAGAAAAAAAATAGGAGAAGAAGAAGGAATAGAGGAGAAGAAGAAAAAATAGACTTGGGAAGCACAGAAAGTTCTGAACTAATCAGAATCAAAGTTCGAACCGTTGTCAGTGATGATGCTGTGCAGAACGCCATATCTGAAAGTTAACTCTTTGACAAAGCTGACAACAGTGCTGGCTTCAAGATTCTTGATGGGCTTGGCTTCAATCCATTTAGTGAACTTGTCGACTGCCACGAGCACATGAGTGAAGCCGCACCTACCAGTCCACAAAGGCCCAACCATATCCAATCCCCAAACAGCAAAAGGCCAGACGAGTGGGATGGTCTTTAGGGCTGATGCAGGCTTGTGCGACATGTTGGAGTAAAACTGGCAACCTTCACACTTGTCGACTATTTCTTTCGCCATTTCATTTTCTCGTGGCCGATAGAATGCTGCTCGGTATGCTTTGGCCACAATGGTCCGAGAGGACGCATGCTGACCACAGGTATCCAAGTGGATGTCATTGAGGATCACTCGAGCTTCTTTTGGTGTTATGCATTTCTAGCTGACTCCAGTTACACTTTCTCTGAACAGCTGTCCTCTTATCACAGTAAAGGATTTGGATTGACGGACGATCTGTCGAGCCTCTTCTTCATCCTCTGGGAGCTCTTTCCTAAGAATGTACGCGATGTACGGCACTGTTCAGTCGGGAGTGATGACCAAAACCTCCATGATCAAGTCGACCACAGCTGGGACCTCGAGTTGAGTCGGATCAATGGCACTCTTTGGTTGTGGGGATTCTTCTGTGAAAGGATCTTCCTGAACTGAAGGTGTGTGAATATGCTCCAAAAACACATTGCTAGGAATGGCCTCCCTTTTGGAACCTATCTTTGCCAAATCATCAGCTGCTTGATTTTTCAGTCGGGGTATGTGATGAAGCTCTAACCCTTCAAACTTCTTCTCTAACTTTCTCACACTACAAGAAATATGTCAACTAGTGACCTTCTATCAGTGACCCTGGAAGAATTGGTCATAGATCTATGACCATTTGAGACCAATTGGTCAAAAGTTGTTCGGGGGGCTCCAAACCCTAAACCATTGCGACCATTTTGGCCAGAAAGGTCGTAATTTCCTTACACGAAATGGTCACAAAGCAAACAGGGCTGATCCGATGCCTTATTTCTAGTTGTTAACGACCAATATAGATGGCCATAGCCTTGTAGATTGTGGTGGGTTGTGATGACTAGGCGCCATCTCATCAGTTTTGCCTATGTGTCATGTCCATGTGTCAATTTTTGCCCTAGGTTGTGAAGAAACCTATATTTCTGTTATTCCAAACATTCCCAAAAAATTCTCATAAATTGTTTGGATCATATCTTCATCAAATATGTTAAAACCCTTCCTTGCCTAGTTCAAAAATAACTCAACAATATTCATTTTCCTATTCTATTCAAAGCAGCACTTTGTGAAGGAAGTACCATTTTGGCATGTGTAAATGGTATCCATTTTCTCTGATGCTTTCCTCTACCCACATAACCACCCTCCACCAAATGCTAGCTCAATCCATTCATTATTTTGAGCCCAGCTTCAACATTCGTATTTATGTCCAGTGTGGTACTTTGCAAAGCAAGTACCACCTAGGTTCCTCCTTTTGAGCTGAAAATTTGTGAAGACGGTCTTCTTAGTAACTGATCATCCTCAGCCAAAACTCACGGCAATTATCCATGTGCATTTCCCGTACCGCTAATCAAACACTTGGCTGCTTATTCATGTTTGAGCATCAATCGGTCTCCTCATGAGAATCTTATGTTGTGATTTTCTTCCTAGCACCTACCTGGGGTGTGCCCAACCCACTAGACATGCCTAGGACACCCAGAACACATGGCAACGCCATAGTCACGCGATGATCACGCGACGGGCATGCTAGTTTACGCGCTCTAGAGTTGGAGCCCTCGGCCACCGTCGAAACCTCAACATATCGCCACCAAACCATGTATTTATGATTAAATATGTACTTATGTAACTAGAAATGATTTTTGGAAAAAATAAATAGCAAACTATGAGGCAGCTGCAGTTCAAATTTTACCCGCTTCCAACTGAATCGGCGGGAATTTATCTTTTTCACCAGAGGTGGATCAAAACTTTTGACACCCAACCATTTTGTCAATTGTGCATTATATATGGCCTAGTATTTGATAAAATTGATTAGGTCCAATTTTGCAAAAAATATATGGTAGGTCCTTCAACTCATTTCAGGCACTCAGAAAATGGAAAATGAATTTTCCATGCAAAGAAAATGAAAACTTCCTTAGGCAACATTGTTTGACATTCCAATATGCACCCTTGTGCACAATATGAGATCATTTGAACAAACTATGCCATGAATGTGGCCATAAGATTGATCATTTGGCTTGAAAGCCATGAATCTCCACGCATGATAGCTCATTTTTTAGAACACTTTCTAAAATAAATTTCCGTATTACAAGTTTATTATTTTTCCTGGAAACTTGGTCACATATAATGACACAATGCGAAGGTTTTCCAATTTTTTTGATTTTTTTGAATTTTTTATGCCCGTTTCAAAATGCGGTCAAAACAGCGGGCTTGACCGTTCCTAGCTAGTGGTTGATCTTGGAAAACTTTTGATGTTTCTATGATTAAATAGATACTTATGTACCTAGAAATGATTTTTGGAAAAAATAAAGAGCAAACTATGAGGCAACTTCAGCTCAAATTTGACCCGCTTCCACCTTAATCAGCGGGAATTTGTCTTTTTCACCAGAGGTGGATCAAAACTTTTTACACCCAACCATTTGGTCAATTGTGCATTAAATATGGCCTAGTATTTTAGAAAAATAATTTGGTCCAATTTTGCAAGAATTATTTGGTAGGTCCTTCACAAAAAAACCTCATTTTGGGCACTCGAAAAATGGAAAATGGCTCTTTTGTGCAATGAAAGTGAAAACTCCCCAAATAAACATTGTTTGCCATTCCAATATGCACCCTTGTGCACAATATGAGATCATTTGAACAAACTATGCCATGAATGTGGCCATAAGATTGATCATTTGGCTTGAAAGCCATGAATCTCCACGCATGATAGCTCATTTTTTAGAACACTTTTTTAAAATAATTTCAGTATTACAAGTTTATTATTTTTCCTGGAAACTTGGTCACATATAATGACATAATGTGAAGGTTTTCCAATTTTTTGATTTTTTTGAATTTTTTATGCCCGTTTCAAAATGCGGTCAAAACGGCGGGCTTGACCGTTCCTAGCTAGTGGTTGAATCTTTGAAAACTTTCGCGTATTCTCTGATTAAATAGATACTTTTGTACCTAAAAATGATTTTTGGGAAAAATAAAGAGGAAACTAGGAGGCATCTGAAGTTCAAATCTGACCCGCTTCCAGCTGAATCAATAGAAATTTCTCTTTTTCATGGGAGGTGGATCAAAGCTTTTGGTCCAATTTTGCAACAACCATTTGGTCAATTGTGAATTAAATATGTCCTAATGTTTTATAAAAATGTTTTGGTCCAATTTTGCAACAATTATTTGGTAGGTCTTTCACAAAAATCCCTCATTTTGGGCACTCGAAAAATAGAAAATGATTTTTTCGTCCAAAGAAAATGAAAACTTTCTTAGGCAACATTGTTTGCCATTCCAATATGCATCCTTGTGCATAATATGAGATCATTTAAACAGACTATGCTATGAATGTGGCCATAAGATTGATCATTTGACTTGAAAGCCATTGATATCCACACATGATAGCTCATTTCTGAGAACACTTTTTAAGATGTTTAATGTAGTTAAAGTTTATTATTTTTCCTCTAAACTAGGTCAGATATAATGCCACAATGCGGAAGTTTTTTTTTCTGAATTTCTTTCCAAATGTTGTCAAAACAGCGGGTATGACTACGGGTCTTCGGTCACCGGGAAGGTGACGACGACGAACTCCTCGCTCGCGACCAACTCCTCGATGCCTTGCTCTTCTAGTTGCCGAGGTCCTTGCTGGCGGCCTTGCCAGATAAAAATCCAGAGCTTCTTTATTCAATATTGCCGCCCCCGCCCCCAAAGGCGAGACGTCAAATGATCCAAAAACTTAAGCTACTAGGACCCTAAAACCTAAAGCTAAACGATCCACACACACGGGATCCGGCGACCCTCCTCACCGCCGGACGAGCAAAAAGTCACAGGCGGAGGGGAACCGCCGAAAGACAGTGTCAAAAGAGTCAACTCTCTTAGTCGAAAAGATCTGCACTTTATATTTTGCCGATTACGACCTACTTAGATGGTCATGGACGTCGCACACATGTACTCACTCTGTTTTGATTGGTTCACAGGCATGTCACGCAGATCATGGATCCAGCACCGTCCGATCCATCCGGAACTAACGGACAGCGCTCCCTCCTCACCTTCTCACACAAACAACCCACAGGCCACAGCCCGCACTCCTGCCTCGTCCCCCGCACACCCTAGCGAACCCTAGCGCTCCCCGATTCCTCCCACCTCCCCTCCCCTCGCCGCCACCACCCCCCCGGGCAAGATCCAGCATGCTCCCCACGCTCTGCTCCTCCCTTCCTCCCCTCCGGCAAGATCCCTCCCCGCGCTGGCCTTCTTCCTCGCCCCAGATGCCGCTGCTCGTCTCCACTCCGGTGAGAGCGGAGGAGCCACCGCGGTCGAGGCAGCCGCCGGCTGGAGCCCCGCCTCTTCTCTTCTCCGGTCGCCGTGGAGGTCCGCCGCGTCCAACCTCCTCGATGGCGCCTGGAACCCTAGGCTGCCCATCTCTTCCTCCCATGTCCATGGCCATGGCGAGCCTGCAAGATGTGTAGCAGCAGGTCAGACCCCTCACCTTCTTCTTCTTCTTCTACCTACCTCTGGTGTACTTCCTCCCCACAACAACTGATGCAAACATGGTGGAGAAGATATTGATTCCGAGCCCGCCTGACGGCTTGCTCCCCTCGCCACCGCGCAGATCTTCGAGTACAACGGCTCCGCACCCTGCAGCTGACGGTCGGAGAGGAGCGCAGCGCCGGTTTGGGTGTCCTGCGCCAACCAGAGCACGCCCCAGGTGCTCGACGGAACGCCCGCTGCACCGCTTGGTCTCAACTTTGTTGCCCTTTGCCAAGCTGAGGGAGAGGGCTAGGGTGAGCTCCCCGTCGTTTGCTCTGTTGAAATTGATAGCTATAATCAATTGCCATTGCCTGTGTATTTGGGTAGTCGGTCGTTAGATTTTCTTTTCTTTAGGGTCGACCAGGACCGGTTCCGTTTCTTGATGGCACCCACTGTTGTTGCTAGTGACTTCTTTGTCTTGTGAGATTTTTCTTCTTTATTACAGGGTTAAATAGTCCACTGTATTGTCTGGTCTCTGTATCTCTCAAATGACAGCAATCTAAACTGATGTATTGTGTGCCTTGAAAAGCATGGTTGCAACCATTTCTAATCTTTTTGTCCTTGTTCGGTTTGGATTTGGATGCAGCAGGTGCTCTGCTCTTGCGCACGATGTGTGTCTCCGGCGCAGCGGTGCTTCTTGAGGCGACTGGCATGACGGCGGCTGTGTATGGTGGCGACCACAAGCTCTCCGGTGAGCGGCTCCCTCTCCTACCCCTAGTTCTCTTTTCTACTCCTATAGCATTGCTCTGTTTGTTTAGAGCACTAGCAACAGGAGTAGTAAATGCTTACTGATGTTGGAGTAGTGAAAGCTTCATGGTTGATCCTGATTGCTGAACATGGGAGATGTATCTTCTTTTGCATATCAATTACATAGCAGTACTACGTAATGGAACAGTCTATGTACTGTTATTTTTAGGTTAGGTTGAAGTGATTGGTAGGCCTTCTTTAACAAGCGGCTTCTTTAAATTTCCGTTGCTATTTGCACTATATTCCACGCACGCCCCATGTGAATCTGTGATCATATCCATAGACCAGTGAATTTATTGCACTATTTTCTTGCTGTGAAGTATCCAATATTTGTCATTATGTCTTTAAGTAGTAAAATTGAGAATGGCAAGCTACATTCTTCAACTGAACTGCTCTTTCATTGTACCACAAAATACTGAAGTTTTGCTATGTATAACATTGCTACATGTGTTTTTGTCTATATAGAATTGCATTCATTTCCTCTTCTTTCAGTAGTTACATAGCTTGAGGTCTGTGTATTCTTTTGAATAGGATGTACTGTTCTATGCAGAAGATCTGATTTGCACAAACATAGTTATCTGCGCGTGCTGCCTGACTTGGTATTTGTTATATCCTGTTGGTTGAATGGATGGTGGTGCCACTACAGTGGTAGTTTATTCAGGTTGATGTGAGGTTAATCCCTTTGGCAAGATTCTTTGAGAATTTTGTAATGCATCCTTTGGGGTGCTGATACAATATCCCACAAGTTCTATTGTATCCGAGTTCATGTTGTTGCTGCAAACATTGATACAATATGTCATGTGCAGGAAGCTCCGCATCTGAGTCTCGGCAATCCTCCACAGCAAGGAGTTGGGCCAAGGGAGCAAGCAGCGCTGCTGGTTCCTTGAGGCTGGATCGAGAATTTTCCTCTGTTTTGTGTTCTTCCTGTATGTCCAGTTTCACATTGCTGGTGTTTCATGCCATATTCATCAATCCTGCTCACATGCCTTATGGTTGAGTAACTTGATTAGTATTGATGCTACTGTCCTATCTCAGTAAACTGTTTGTTTTTTCAGTAGCAAATAAATAAATAAAGTAAATAAACTATATCTTGGTATTCTAGAATTTCGGTGCCTCACAGAAGTTGCTTTATGTCCTGCTTTAGCTTGGAAACCTCATGATTTGTTGTCTGTTCTCATTTCTTAAGTTTGAAATGTTTCAAACTCTCGTGTGCCCCTGTCCTTTACTAGAAATGTAAGCACCTTAGTAGTAATAAATACATTGGTCATGTAAATATCATTGGGAACTATATATGCGTCCATATGTTCTTGCCAGCATTAAATGTTGTAAGTAGAGGTTAGAAATGTAAAACTGGGATGTTGTGCTGGGAGGTTTCAGCTTCACATCTTCTCAGGTTTAACTGTTGGTTTACATTGAAACTGTAGCAAGTGTCAAATGATGGTTTCTTATAAGCGCACATAACTGTTGGTTGTGCAATTTCTCTAGTAATCTAGGTGCACATAAGTATCAGGCCATATGTTTTCTTATAAGCAAACTATATTGATGGTTGTAAGATACAAGTTAAAATATACTAGTGCTATCATGATTTTCATACTAAATGCCATTCATTTATTAGTCTGATTTTTTTATGCTTCTAATGCGTGATCCTTGCAATGCTAGGTGATATGATTTTCAGAAGTTGGAAGAAGAAGCATGGTGTTCTTCGATTTTTTTATTTTCAGTTCAACAGTAGTTCCTTCGTTGTACTATGAATCTGCAGTAGTTCTTTCTTTCCAACACAAGATCAAAAGATTAAGATTATAGATGTATGTTGATGAACGGTCCATTACATTAGTTCTTTCTGCAGTAATTTCATAGATTAAGATTACAAATGTATGCTCATGAATGATGAGTAGTTTCAGTTATTTCCCAACTTGAAAGAAACCGGAATAGGCAGTAGTAGGACAATGAGTCATCCTGCACTAGTACAAGTACATGAACAAGTAGTATTATACGAGTCAGTGTAATACATATGGTGTTGATTTTGAAATTTGATGCTCTGTAATGTTCCTATATATCCATTGACCAGAAACCTTTGCTATAGGTTTCTATAAGTTTCTCTGAATTAAGTGCTTCTCCATTCTCAGTACACCAAGAGAAACATGTAATAGTTTTAATGATTGCTCACGTGTCCTCTGAAATGTATTATTCCATTTTAATCATTAGGATGACAACAAGTCTTCTTCCCCTTTAGTTTTATCAATAGTCAGTTCAATGGAAACATGTTATTATTACATCTTATATTAAAAAGTACTGTCATTTTAACATGTTTATTATTACTTGTAGCCTCTGGCCATGTCCTCCTCGAGGAGGAGCAGGAGGGGTGCACCCAGCCACAACGGTCGCTGCCGTGAAGTGCTTCTTCCACCTGGAGCTCGAAATCCCCGACGCCGTCGTCCAGCCACGCAAGGTGAAGGTGACCCCAACTCCCCTCCGCCCCCTCTCCCCTCCTTGTTTCATTCGATCTAGCAGCCATGGTTTTGTGTTCCTCAAGGTTGCCTAATTACTTTACTTTGTATGGATCCAACAATTTTGTTTGCTACAGAATAGCACCAACCTAGTTAGTCTACAATTTTGTTTACGGTGATGCCCCTGCACAGGATGTGCAGCAAGCCTTCCAATCTGCTTGTTTTGTTTCTGTTGGTGTGTGTATGTGCAAAATGATAGGTGCCTACCCTGTGGTTTATAAACACACAGTTATAACAGTAAGATGATATTCAGGCCCTGTTTGGATTCACTCGAGCTCCTAAAAATACGAGGATCGGGGGAGCATCTGTTTCCTAGTTCTGAACAGGGCCTCAAATTTCTTAAGATGTGCTTTCTGTCCTAACTAGATAATTTCTTTATTGACTAGCAGGACTCACACTTCGCATTACAAATCCGCCATGCATACAATCCAATTATATCAACATGTAGTTGCTTTGTATATCCAGTAATGAAAATGGTACTCTAATGTCTTTGTGTTCACCCTTTTACAGGAGCTCCAGGCCTAGGAAATTACAAGTTCGAAGCGGCGTGTAGCCCTACGCAGCAAAGATTAGTTCTATTTGACTGTAATAAACTGTAAATATTATAGTACTGTAATAGTAGGCATATCACGGGTTGTAATAGACTATGCAGTTGTAATAGACTATGTACAGGAGCTCCAGGACTAAGAAATTCTACATTTCTTATGTTCTATTTAAAACATTGATTATTTGTGTGATTTGAAGACGTGTGAAATGGAAACCTGATTAGTGGGACCCATTTGTGAAAATAATCTAAACAATGCTCACATTGTTGACATGTGGGACCAATATAAGAGATTATGACAAGTGGGACCCATCTGACTTGTGGGACCAGATTGAAAAATATATACTGAAATACTAAAAAAGCCATGGCCCAAAATATAAAAAAAGGCCAAGTTCTTGGGACAGGCCCATGTAGCTAGAGAAAATTTATAGAGAAAATATACAACAAAAAGGACGAATTGTTGGGCTAGGCCCATGTAGAAAATCGAATTGGACCGGGCTGAATCTTGTGCCACATCAGATTGCCACGCTGGATGCCTACGTGGCCTCGGGAGGTTGCTAGTGACCAAAACGACATAGTAGACGTATTTTGGTCTTAAACGTCTACGACCATTCCAGAAGAAAGGTCGCTATAGTCAGTTTACGACCGCCAACTTTTGACCTTATGTTTTTAGTCACAAAAAGGTCAAAAATTGAAAACAGTGACCATTCAGTGACCAATAGTGCTGGTCACAAGTTGACATATTTCTTGTAGTGTCACTACATTACAATAGCCAGTCATGGCTGGGATTCTGACGTCCCACTCCTTCATTACTTGATTGACCACCAAATCCGAGTCACCATAGACCATGAGGCGACGGACGCCGAGTGAAATGGCCATACGCAACCCGTACAGAAGTGATTCATATCCAGCTTCGTTGTTGGAGGAGTCAAAATGAATCTAGAGAACATAACTGAGTTTGTCGCCTTGGGGGGATACTAATACCACCCCAGCACCGGAACCATTCAGCATCTTGGATCCATCGAAGAACATGGTCCAACGCTCCGAGTGAATCTGAGTCGGCAGTTGCTGTTCAACCCACTCGACAAGGAAATCTGTTATTGCTTGGGACTTGATAGCTTTCTTTGCCTCAAACTTGATATCCAAGGGAAGGAGTTCAATCACCCACTTTGCCACTCGACCTGTTGCATCTCTGTTGTTCAGGATCTCTGACAATGGTGCGTCGCTGACAAATGTAATGGAGTGATCAGAGAAATAGTGTGCAACCTTCATCATGGTCATGTAAATCCCATAAACAAGCTTCTGGTAATGTGGATATCTTTGCTTGGATGTAGTCAGAACTTCAGAAACATAGTATACTGGGTGTTGAACTTTATAGGCTTTTCCTTCTTCTTCCTTCGACCATGAGTCTTGTATCGACAACATGTCCAGTGGCTGCAATATAAAGCAGTAAAGGCTCTTTGCTGATTGGGGCAGCGAGCACCGGCTGGGTGGAAAGCAGGGCTTTGAGTTCTGCAAACGTTGCATCAGCTTCCAGAGTCCACTCGAACTTATCAGATTTCTTCATTAGTAGATAAATAGGCAATGCCTTTTCACCAAGGCGAGAAATGAATCGACTCAAGGCGGCCAAACAACCAGTAAGCTTCTGGACATCATGCACGCGCACAGGGCGCTTCATCCGGAGTATGGCACCAACTTTCTCTGGGTTGGCGTCGATCCCTTGTTCGGAAATGAGGAAACCGAGTAACTTTCCGCCAGGAACTCCGAATGCGCACTTTGATGGATTAAGCTTGATATCATACCTTCTGAGGTTGGCAAAAGTTTCAGCAAGGTCAGCCAACAGGTCGGAACCTTTACGTGACTTGACCACAATGTCATCCATGTATGCTTCCACATTCCGACTGATTTGAGTGAGTAGGCACTTCTGAATCATCCTCATGAATGTGGCTCCAGCGTTCTTCAGGCCGAATGGCATGGTGACATAACAGAAGCATCCGAATGGAGTGATGAAAGCCATTTTTATCTCATCGGGTCCATACAGTCGGATCTGATGATACCCATAATAAGCGTCCAGAAAAGACAGACGTTCACATCTCGCAGTCGAGTCAACTATCTGGTCAATGCGGGGGAGCGAAAATAATCTTTCGGGCAGGTCCGATTGATATGCTTGAAGTCGTTGCACATACAAAGTGAGTCGTCTTTCTTGGGGACCATGACAACATTGGCGAGCCACTCGGAGTGGTAAATCTCTCGGATGAACTCAGCTGCCAGGAGCCGAGCCACTTCCTCACCAATTGCCTTTCTCTTCTATATGGTGAATCGTCGAAGATGTTCCTTGACTGGTTTTACTTTTGGGTCGACTCACAAACGATGCTCAGCCAGTCCCCTGGGCACACCCGGCATGTCAGAAGGTTTCCATGCAAAGATGTCCTAGTTCTCACGGAGGAACTGGATGAGCGCTTCTTCCTATTTGCTGTCGAGTGAAGTTGAGATATCAGCAGGAGCAGCATTAGGATCGGTCGAGTGAATATGAATCGGCTTAGTTTCACCGGACGACTGAAATGCAGAATCAGTCGCAGGCTTCTTGGAGCGCAGCAAATCACTTGGGTCTGCATTTTTCTGGTATTCTTGCATTTCGACTGCTGCCCTTTGTGCATCGGCGATTTTTGAGCCCATCTGGAAGCACTCTTCTGCCTTCTGCCGATTGCGAGTGATAGTGATCACTCCTCTGGGTCCAGGAATTTTCAATTTGAGGTACACGTAACATGGTCGAGCCATGAAACGTGCACAAGCAGGCCTACCCGGAATAGCATGATAAGCACTCTGGAAATCAACTACTTCAAATATCAACTTCTCTTTGCGGTAATTCTTGGAATCACCAAAAACCACGTCAAGGGCGATCTGGCCGAGTGATTCAGCCTTCTTGCCAGGTATAACGCCATGGAAACTCATATTTCTCTCACTGAGCTTAGACATCGGGATGCCCATTCCTTTCAACGTTTCGGCATAAAGGATATTCAGGCCACTACCACCATCCATCAGCACTTTAGTCAGTCGAGTGCCTTCAACAACTGGGTCGACCACCAACGCTTGCCTCCCAGGGGTGGCTATACGTGCTGGATGGTCAGACTGGTCGAATGTGATGGCAGTCTGGGACCACTTCAAATAACTTGGTGCCGCTGGAGCGACCATGTTCACTTCTCTATTGATAACTTCCAATCGACTTTTGCTGTCAACATCAGCAAAAATCATCAGAGTGGAATTCACGTTGGGAAAACCATCATCTTCTTCTTCCTTATCCTCACCCTTGTCTGACTCCTTTTCCTTCTCCTTGGGTTCTTTCTCTCGGGCTATTTGGATCAGAGTCGAAATCTTGTCAGTGGTGTGTTTAGGGTAAATGAGATTACCCTCTTCATCTTTCTTGGTGTGAATATGGCATGGTAAATCCAACACATCATTTACATCTTGATCCTTCACCTTCTTGGGGTTCCAGGGCACTTTGGGCTTCCCCTTGAACTTTCCTTGAGCCACAACTAAAGCCTCATCAGGAGTAGCTGGCTCGGCCTTGCGCTTCTGCTTCCGATTGGAATTCCCTCCTCCGGTTTCCTGGGCGACTGTTTTGTGTTTGCCACTCCGGAGTCGGTCTTCCTCTTCACCATTAGCATACTTGGTGGCAATCTCCATCATCCGAGTCAGGGACATATCTCCTGTCCGACCGAATTTCAGATTCAACTCTCGATACTTAACACCCTCCTTAAAGGCACAAACTGCTTGGTGATCTGACACATTCTCCACTGTATGGTGCAATGTGATCCATCTCTGGATGTAATCTCTCAAGGTCTCATTCGGTTTCTGCACACAGGACTGCAATTCTATTAACCCTGCTAGCCTTTTGCAAGTACCCTCAAAAGTTCTAACAAACACTGAGGCGAGTTCCTCCCAACTATAAATGCTGCCAGGTGCCAACAGAGTCAACCATGCTCTGGTCGAGCCTTCCAACATCAGAGGAAGGTGCTTCATGGCCACTTCATCATTGCCACCACCGATCTGTATAGCCACTCAGTAATCCTCCAGCCAAGTGTCGGGCTTGGACTCTCCAGTGAACTTGCTGACTCAAGTCGCCAACCTGAAGTTGGGAGGAATCACCGCAGCCCTGATGGCTCTCCTAAAGCACTCTGGACCTGAAACATGCACTCTGCTGCAAGTTGGGTGATCTCTGTCATGACCCTCTCTGTGTGCTCTGTTCCTGTCAACCAAACCTTGAACGAGAATAGATCTCGCATCAAAGGCCGGCTCCCTGGGGTCGACTGGAATCCTTCGCCCGCCACTGTGAGGGCGTCTGTCATCGTGCTGACGAGGCACATACGACCCACTCCTCGGGGGAGGTGTGGGCACTCGACGACGGTCATCATATTGCTCATAGTTTTTGTACTGATCTTGACAGTGCCCACGTCCCTCACACCACGGAGGCGATCTTGGGTTGTGAGCCGACTGGACGGTATCTGCCATCATAGATCTGCTATGAATCCTATTCCGCGACTGAGATACTGCTGTGTTCTACTCGCTGGCTGCCCGGAGCAAAGCTTGGATCTGCATCAAACCTCTGCCAGCTTCCGACTGGGAAGGCTGAATTGACTCTACTATTCGGGCCGCTGCTGGGAAATTTTGGATCGGAGTGCGGTATACCTGAGTTTGAGGCGGAAAAAGCTGCCATCGACTGGATTCAGGGATCCTCTGCCGAGCACGCTCGTCGAGTGCGTGTTGGAGGTTCTCCAGTCGAGTGCGCTCAACCAAGTTGGCCAGGCGCGCCTCCTCCAAGGCCCGGGCCTCGGGGGTTTCGCCAACGATAGGAGTGTGAAGTGCATCCATATTGCGGCGGCGAAGTTCTTCCCTCTGTAGTGAGGAAAGGGGCTCGGGGCGGTACTCCTCGTGAACGCGCAGCGGATCGCCGCCGCCATCGCCACCGTCCTCGCGGGGGAAGCCAAGAGGACTGCGCGGTCCATTGACCATCAGAACTTCCGCCACGGGATCGCTGCTGTCGCAGTCGGATGCGGTCTCGACGAAGCCAGTCGAACAGGCCATAGTGAGTTTCGTCGGGTTCGATTGCCGCGACTTGTGGGGTGGCCGACTGACGGCCACCGCATGTCTCACCCACTGCTGGAGCCGCGACCGACCGGAACGCTTGCGCCCGCAGACTGCGGGGAGCAAGGACATCACAGGAGCCGACCGATACTGGGTCGACGGCAGACGGAGAAGGACACTGCGGACGCACCCGCGAAAGTGCGTCGCCCCGCGGACAGGGAGCGCCTTGACGTTGAGTGGAGCCTCCTGAAGCCAGGCGGAGTCGTCGGCGACGAAGATGAGCGCGTCGAGATGGATCTCACGACCCTCGGCCAATCCACCGCCGGATGGGAATCGGAGAAAATGCAACTTCACAAAAAAGTCGCTAAGACACCTGCCCTACGGTGGGCGCCAACTGTCGTGGTTCTAAGACTGACAGTAGAATGGGGGTAATTATGAGGAGGCAAGATCCTAGCTATGGAGAAGTTGTACACATGAGTTTTACGAGTTCAGGCCCTTCTCGGAGGAAGTAATAGCCCTATGTGTTGATGCCCGGAGGCGGTCGACTGGATTATGCGTGTGTGTGATACAGGGGGTGCGAACCCTTGTGCCCGTGGAGGGGGGGTGGCTTATATAGAGTGCATCAGGACCCCAGCATGCCCATGTTATAAGGAGTTCAATGTACATAAAGAGGAAGCATTACAGGTAACGTCCGCAATAAAGTGATATAAATGATCATTAAGTCTATGAGTAAACGCCCGATCGTTGCTGTGTAGAGTGACTTTAGATCTTCTGTATGTCGAGTGGTTTCTGTTACGGTCGAGTAACATTGATTCTTCCAAGTGGAACGTTTCTGGTCGAGTGGATGACTATACCCATCGAATGCTTCTGAATTTAGGGTGATTTCCTTGGGGAGGGTGTCTAGGTCAGGTCTATGAGCCTACCCTAGGTACATAGCTTCATCAGTTGGTGCTCTTTTGATCTTGGGTGATCGTGTAAAATGTATTCCCATTTATATCCTATCCTTTGTAAGTCAATACAGTCGAAGAAGGTCCCCTGGACAACGAGTACAGCTCATCAGAAATAGTGTTGTCACCTCTGAGACGTGTTTCCATCCAACTGCCCAAAGTCCTAATGTGTTCACTGATACGTCTCCGTCGTATCTACTTTTCCAAACACTTTTTCCCTTGTTTTGGACTCTAACTTGCGTGATTTGAATGGAAGTAACCCGAACTGACGCTGTTTTCAGCAGAATTGCCCTGGTGTTATATATGTGCAGAAACAAAAGTTCTCGGAATGACCTGAAACTCCACATAACTTATTTTTGGAAAATAATAAAAATACTTGAAGAAGAATCCACGTCAGGGGGGCCTCCACCTGTCCACGAGGGTGGGGGGCGCGCCCCCTGCCTCATGGGCCCCCTGACGCTCCACCGACCTCAACTCCAACTACATATATGCGTGTTCGGGGAGAAAAAAATCAAGGAGAAAGATTCATCGCGTTTTACGATACGGAGCCGCCGCCAAGCCCTAAAACCTCTCGGGAGGGCTGCTCTAGAGTTCGTTCGGGGCTTCGGAGAGGGGAATCCGTCGCCATCGTCATCATCAACCATCCTCCATCACCAATTTCATGATGCTCACCGCCGTGCGTGAGTAATTCCATCGTAGGCTTGCTGGACGGTGATGGGTTGGATGAGATTTATCATGTAATCGAGTTAGTTTTGTTAGGGTTTGATCCCTAGTATCCACTATGTTATGAGATTGATGTTGCTATGACTTTGCTATGCTTAATGCTTGTCACTAGGGCCCGAGTGCCATGATTTCAGATCTGAACCTATTATGTTTTCATGAATATATGTGAGTTCTTGATCCTATCTTGCAAGTCTATAGTCACCTACTATGTGTTATGATCCGGCAACCCCGAAGTGACAATAATCGGGACCACTCCCGGTGATGACCCTAGTTTGAGGAGTTCATGTATTCACTATGTGTTAATGCTTTGGTTCGGTACTCTATTAAAAGAAGGCCTTAATATCCCTTAGTTTCCATTAGGACCCCGCTGCCACGGGAGGGTAGGACAAAAGATGTCATGCAAGTTCTTTTCCATAAGCATGTATGACTATATTCGGAATACATGCCTACATTACATTGATGAATTGGAGCTAGTTCTGTGTCACCCTATGTTATGATTGTTACATGATGAACCGCATCCGGCATAATTCTCCATCACCGATCCAATGCCTCCGAGCTTTTCACATATTGTTCTTCGCTTATTTACTTTTCCGTTGCTACTATTACAATCACTACAAAACCCAAAAATATTACTTTTTGTTGCCATTACTGTTACTTCCATATTACTTTGCTACTAAACACTTTGCTGCAGATACTAAGTTATCCAGGTGTGGTTGAATTGACAACTCAACTGCCAATACTTGAGAATATTCTTTGGCTCCCCTTGTGTCGAATCAATAAATTTGGGTTGAATATTCTATCCTCGAAAACTGTTGCGATCCCCTATACTTGTGGGTTATCAAGACTATTTTCTGGCACCATTGCCGGGGAGCATAGCTATCACGACCGGTTTTTCAATAAAAATATTTATTGAACAACCGACCTATGAATTCCAATATGAGGAAAGATCCTCCATATCGGTAGACAAAACTTTGATACAAAGAGCCAGTAGCATTACAATATTACAGGGGTCGGATTGAAGATGCCCAACCAATTATTACAACACGCCAATAATTATACATGATGGAGGATATGGCACAAAGGTGTGGGGTGGAAATACTACTGACTCGAAGTATGCGTGGTTGGTGAAATAACACAGTGGGGTGGTTAATAAGTCTCTGATCCTTTGGCGGCTCATCGGCGTCTAGGTGAGGCTCGATGAATTTATTTGGGTAGCGAGCGGATATATCACAATGACTAATCCCGGGGTTGCACGAGACTGACTGGGATTCCTCTAGGCGTCGGACTCGCTATCGAACTCTTCATCCATGAGATCGCCTTCGTCAGCATCTGGCCAAAACAACAAGCCAGGTGAGTACTATGAAAGTACTCGCAAGACAGTTCGGACAAAAGATATAACAAATGAATGCATGAATGCGTCATGATTAATCTTAACAATGCTCAATTAAAACAGTATAGCAAAATAATTAAGAAGGGGATCGGCGGTAGTCCGCTCGAAAACCCAAACAAGACAAACTCAAAACCGATCGGGTGTCTGAAGCGACGCCTCGAAGGGTGAATAAATAAGAAAAACATTGCCACAATCGGGCGTCTGAGCGACTCCTCATAAAGGGCTTATATTAAAATAAAAATACATGCATGCCGCAGTCGGACATCTGAGCGACATCACATAAAGGGCTTATAATGAAAGTAATAACAATGCCGCTGTCGGACGTCTGAGCGACATCACAGAAAGGGCTCATAATGAATTTAAATAACAACAATGCCGCAGTCGGATGTCTGAGCGACATCGCAGAAAGGGCTTATAATGAAAGTAATAGCAATGCATGATCGGACGTCTGGCGACATCACGAAAGGGCTTATAATGAAAGTAATAACAATGCATGATCGGACGTCGGCGACATCACGAAAAGGGCTCATAATGAATTTGAATAACAACAATGCAGCGATTGGATGTCTGAGCGACATCGCAGAAAGGGCTTATAATACATTATTCGTAACTGACAAGATTTAGTGCTCACGGAAAATATTCATCACAAGACAATAAGCGGGTTAGTCCATTCACAGGAAAATAAACATTTGATACTCAAATGGTTCTCAGGAGTTCCTTTCACCGAGACTGACACTCGACAAGATGAGATGAACACGGTACTTGGATATGAATAAGATGAATTCAAGAATTTTGACTCTGCAGAGTTTGTACCAAAATTGTCCACAGCAAACGGATTTCCGTAGTCACGAAGGACTAGTTCCGTTTACGGTATTTCAGAGGAAACACAACTAGCTAGTACACACCCATCATACCTCACGTTGCCAGGAATCACCCTATACAAAGTTTAAGAAAAACTTTGAGACGGGGAGATCACAATCTCGAATAGCATGGGATCAAATTTATTTACGCGCGCTCTAAGGGGTGCCCCCCTCTCGGTCCCAACCGGAAACACCCATGCCCCCTGACCGGATGAAAGGCTTTAATCCAGGGCCATGGAACCTTCATCCCGGCCTCTCGATTTGGTGTGTACCAGGAAGTGGTTTGCAACCTACTAAGCCGTATCCCTTGCGGGAAACAGGTGGTAGTATGGAAGGGAAGACGGACGGGAATCTGACCGATTTAGGTTGACATTGGGTCAACGATATGGCATAAGCCTGGCATGCTACAACACTGCCATCTTACCCATACTCATGCCAACTCATGGCCATGCAACAAGTTTCCAACAACTCATGGATTTACCGAGCTCATTTGCCACGATGCTCACGAGATAAACTATCATCGAAATGCTCGTGAACGTGCCATGATACAAAAATAACGCAAACATGCTCAGACACTCATCATATCAAAAGTTCAAACTTTGCTTGCCTGGTTCGGAGTAGTCGGGGTCTAGCTCGCCGAAGTTCGCGGTTCCGTCACCTCCTTCGGTATCTACTGTACACAAAAATACACGCGCTAATGTAAATACCGTGGGGTACAGGAAGTTGATCCAAATAAATTTCAAATAAATATGATAAAAAACTAGACCAAAATTTGAAGGGACAGAAAAAGAATCACTCAAAAATTCTTTTATGTTAAAAAGTTATAAGGGTTTTAACCCAAGGACCCATCTGTAATGAAACAGAAAACTTTCAGGGGGCTTTGTAGAAAAATCCAGAAAAACGGTTCAGAGTGGAAGCGTATTTGCCAAAGTACGCTTTCGATGGCGATTCAAAAAACAAAAGAGAGGCTGAGGGGCGGGTCCCACCCGTCAGGTTTCAAAATTCAAACGAGGGAGTCGGGGCTCGTCGACGCCCGAGAGCCGCGGTGGTCGCCGGCGGCGATCCACGGCGAGGCAGGGAGATCGGAGAGTAGCTCCGTGTTCAGGGCGCCATTCTGCGTCTATGGGAGGTGGTATTGGTCGCCAGCGAGTAACACGTCGGCGGCGATGCTTGCTCCGGCGGACGGCGATTCGGGTGGTCGTAGACCTCGTCGGAGAGGGCTGCGGAGGTGGAATTGAGGAGGGGGTTAGCCTCGCGATAGCATGAGAAGTTATCTGACGAGGTTAGGGCACCGGAGTGAATCACGGTGGAGGCCGAGGCGGAAGGAAGCGGCCGGAGTCGGGGAAGGAGAGCTCCTCGTGGCCCTTCCAGGGACTTGGCGAGGTCTGGAGAGATAGAGGAGGTGTGCGTGGGCGAGAGCAAGCTCGGGGTGCTATATATAGCCGCCCCGAGGCGGTTGCCGAGAACGGGGTTCTCTGGCGAGGTGATTACGGCGGCGCTATGGTTGCACGGGAGGCTTCAGAGGTTGAGCGTCGTCGTGGGTGTTCCCTGGTTCCGTTTAGGTGCTAACCGCGTCGGGATTTGGTTGCTTAGGAGGAGCTCGACGGAACGGGGCGGCGCGGGTCTGGCCGGGCGGCAGGGAGCATGCTTCAGGCGTGCAGCGCCACGGCGACGGTGCTGCATGCGTCGCCGGCGAGAAATGGCCACGGAACCACCAAGGGTTTGACGGAGCCAAACGGCGTTATGCCGCCGTTTCGCTCCTGTCGGCCGCCACGGTGGTTCGCCGCCAAGAAGACTTCGCCAGCGCAGGCGGGCCAGTGGTGCCACCGACGCCAGAACGCGCCAAGCATCGCTGCGTGTGAGGCTCCGGACAAGCAAGCTAGGCCGTGAGCAACGTGCCAAGTGCCTTGTGAGCATGTGACTGAATTTTCCGGCGAAGATCGACACTGAAACTTCGGAACTTAGCGAAGATGAGCGAAGCAGTGCCTGCAAGGTGTTCGACAGAATGATCTAGGCATGTAGGGATTCTTCCTTGAGCTGGATTTTGGTGGAGGGGCCTCTCAGTGCATCTAGAGGCTGCCTGAATATTGGTGGAATTTTTGGAGTAGTGTAGATATGAATTTCACCAAATTTGGCAAATCTGGTCCAAACTTGCAGAGACTATAATTTGAAATTTTTGAACAAAAGAGGAGTGGATCTTGATAGTTCTAGGTTGTGGGTACCAAGGACTATCCAAGGGAGTTGGTTTGAGGTCAAAATTCAAATGCATTAAGGTACTTGCTTTGCAAATTACCTAGGCTCAAAATAATAGAGAAAAGATTTGGGAGAGAATTAAGTGAAATAAAAAATTCAGAAGAGGGTTGAACTAGTAGAGACAGAATGTTTGGATTGCCCAAAGTGGAAGGAGATATATTTGGGAAGATTTTACCATGTGGTGCATGGCCAAATCATGAACGATTTCAAATATGGGAGAGGATGAAAAACTCCTAGAGTTTCATTTTATAAGAAAAATAAACTTCAAAGATTTTTCTTGAATTCTTGAGAAGAGGGCAATCAGAGGAAAAATTTAAAAACCAAACACCAGAGTTGAAGGAGATGAAAAAGTAAAATATTTGCCAGAGGGAAAAGGCTTTTGATAGAGATTTTTGGAAGGGTTTTGGAGACCTCCAACAAAATTTTGAAGAAAACCAAAAGAAAATTTTTGGAGTGTCACAACACCTACCCCCTTAGGAAAATTCTCGTCCCCGAGATTCCAGTTGATCCTCAAATAATTGTGGGTGCTCACCAAGGAAATCCTCTCTTTCCCAAGTGGCTTCACTCTCGGTGTGGTTGCTCCTTTGAACTTTGAAGAACTTGATGGTTTTACGTCGGGTTCTCCTTCGACTCTTCCAAGATTTTTATCGGATGCTCCCGATACGTAAGGTCTGGTCGCACGTCAATGTTTTTATGGTGTACTTGTTTCTGCAGGTTGCTTACGCACTTCCTCAATTGGGAGGCGTGGAATACGTCGTGGATGTCGGATAATTCTTGGGTAAGTCTAGCTGGTAGGCCACCGTGCCTCTTCGTGCTACTATGCGAGAAGGTCTGATGAATCTTGGTGCTAGCTTCCCTTTAATCTTGAATCGGTGCAGGCCTCTCATGGGGATACTCGCAGGTACACAAATTCACGGGTTCAAAATGGACTCCACGATGCTTCGATCGTAATAACTCTTTTGTCGACTTTGGGCTGTCTTGAGTCGGTCCTTAATTACCTTGACTTTGTCTTCAGCCTCTTTGAGCAGGTCTGGCCCGAAGATATGACTGTCACCGGTTTCCGACCAATTTAGCGGGGTACGACATCTTCGTCCGTACAGAGCGTCAAATGGTGCCATTTGCAGGCTGAACTGATAGCAGTTGTTTTATGCGAATTCTGTGTATGGTAAGCTCTCCTCCCAGCTGGTCCCATAGGTGAGGACACATGCTCTCAGCATATCCTCTAGAATCTAGTTTACTCGCTCAGTTTCCTCTTCAGTTCTTGGAAACTTTTCTCGCAAGCTTCCGTCCATTCAAACTTCCTGTCTTTCGTGAGTAGTTGCGTCATTGGCTTTGCTATGGTGGAGAATCCTTCAATAAATCTTCGGTAGTATCCTACCATACCCAAGAAACTTCGTACATCCGTCACACTAGCTGGTGGCTTCCAGCCAAGTACGGCCTTGACTTTTTCCGGGTCCACGGCGATACCTTCTTGAGTCAGTACATGGCCCAGAAAACCTACTTGCCTTAGCCAAAATTCACACTTGCTGAATTTAGCGTACAATTGATGTTTCCTGAGTTCCCCTGGTACAATTCGGAGATGTTCAGCGTGCTCTTCTGGTGTTTTGGAGTATACCAGAGTATCATCGATAAACACTACAACAAACTTATCCATAAACTTCATGAATACTTTGTTCATGAGGTGAACAAAATATCCGGGGGCGTTTGTAAGTCCGAATGGAATTACGGTGAACTCGTACAATTCGTATCTGGAGGTGAAAGCGGTCTTGGGAATATCCTCGGTTCGCACTTTCAGTTGGTGGTATCCCGACCTCAAATCAATCTTTGAGAACACCTTGGACTGAGCGAGTTGATCGAATAAATCTTTTATTCGTGGCATCGGATATTTGTTCTTGACTGTGACCATGTTTAGAGCTCGATAGTCTATGCACAATCTTAGCGTTCCATCCTTCTTTTTGGCAAACAAAATTGGTGAACCCCAAGGTGAGGAACTAGCTCATTATGTACCCTTTTTCCAACAATTCCTTTATTTGCTTCTTCAGTTCTACCAATTCGGATGGTGCCATTCGTATGGTTTCTTGTATATGGGAGCGGTTCGGGTGCTAGCTCAATGCTGAATTCTATCTCTCGATCCGGTGGCATGCCCGGTAGTTCTTCGGGAATACATCTGGAAATTCACACACTCGGAACTTTGCTCAATTCAGAAATGTCTACCTTGTTCAATCTCGGTTGCGGGATATTTTTCTTTCCCTGGCTGAAACCTTTATGGTCTTCCCGTGGTGATGGGTGAGAATTACGGTCCTGTTGAAGCAGTCAATAAAACCTTTGTTGGTGGTTAACCAATCCATCCCTAAGATGACATCCAGTCCTTTGTTTTCCAATACGATAAGATTTGCGTCAAACTTCAACCTTTCAAACTCGATAACCACACCCTGGCAATAATTCTGTGTAACTTGCTTAATTCCAGGGAACTTGACAATCATAGATTTTCCCAAGGGAAGCATCGAAAAATTATTTTGCAAAGCAAAAATTTTCAAAACGAACGAGTGAGAAGCTCCAGAATCAAACAAAACCATGGCAGGTATTGTGTTGACAGGAAACGTACCGAGTACGATATCCGGGGCATTTTGTGCTTCCTCTTTGGTCACGTGGTTCAGATGACCCTTCCTGTGGTTGTTATTTGGGTTGAAATTGTTGCGCTTTGGTGCCGAATTATTGCCTCCGTTGTTCGGCTTTGGGGCCGAGTTCCTTGTCTTGGGGCATTGCTTAGCATAGTGCCCTTTGTCTCCACAAGCGTAACAGGTAACGCCTAGGCGGTATGTGAACTCCTTGTCCCTTGCATGCAAATTCTTGATTGGGCGCGAGACGCTTGTCGTGGGTTTGGGTGTCCAGTTTTTCTGAACATCTGTCTTGCTGCGGTGGTTGCGGGTGTGTTTAGACAGGTCCCTCTTCCGCTTGCGGAAATCTTCTAAGCTGCGTCTCTCATTTTCCAAGGTAATGGCCTTATCCACCAGCGTCTTAAAATCTGGAAATGTGTGTACGACCAATTGACATTTAAGCGCGGGTGTCAGACCGTCTAGGAATTTCTCCATCTTTTTGTTTTCTGACATACGTTCCTCGTTGGCGTAGCGAGACAGCAGGGTAAACTGACTGTTGTATTCCGACACTGTCATTGTTCTTTGCTTGAGGTCATCAAATTCTCTCTTTTTGATCTTCATAAGACTCTTAGGAATATGTGCCCCACGAAAACCTTCTTTAAATTCCTCCCATGATATATTATTTTCATTGGGGTGCATGTGTAGGAAATTTTCCCACCACGATGCGGCTGCTCCAGTGAGATAGTGCGGAGCATAAAGCACTTTCTCAAGGTCTGAGCACTGGGCGATAATTAATTTTCTCTCCATGTCTCGAAGCCAGTCCTCGGCTTCCAGAGGTTTGTCAGTGTGAGAAAATATTTGGGGACGCGTCTTCTGTAGCTCAGATAACTTGGATTGCTACTGATACTGTCCGCGGTGATTTCCCATATTGATGACTTGGTTCAGTATTTCCTGATGTTGATGCTGACTTTGTTCATAAAGACGGCACATTTGGGAAAGTGCCGTTTCACTGTCCTATTGACTTGTCTGCCCCTGTGTGAAATTGTTGCCTGGGGTTGTGCCATAATTTTCCTCTGTCAGAGTTGGCATGGAGCGCGTCCAAGGACGAGACATAGGTTACTCTGGGGATATATTTTGAAACACTCATAAGAAAAGAAATTGATCCGCAAAAATCAATAAATTCAAGAGGATGCAAAAAGTTGCAAATGCTCCAAGATTTTTCAAGAGAAAATACGTTTTCGCACGGAGAAGGACTGTCCAATACATATCTTACACACAAGCAGTAATTATACAATACATCACTCAGGACATGCGTACATAAATCCTGACATGTTATTTAGTCTAGTGCACTCCTCTAGATCCTACATGATGCGCAAACAAACTACTTCTCACAGCCTATTTACATATAAACATATCGTACAAGTCGGTACATTGTAGGGCGGTTAAGCGTACTTAGTCGGAGATGGTAAGGATTTCCCTTGGCCTGCCAAGGGTGAGGCGTAGAGAGGCTGGGGACTCAACCTCCTCTTCGAAGATAGGCTCCAGACGAGAGGTGCTGCGCGGAGTTGGTGGAGCAGGTGCCCTGTGTGGGACAACTCGAATCTGAGCGGGCACGAGGGGTGGTGCAGAACGAACCGGAGTAGGCGCAATGACATGGTTGAACTCCTCCATGGTAGGCAGGCGACGAGTAGCGGTGCGAGCAGTAGGAGCGAACGATGGTGATGACGAGAGGAAAGTCAGTGGCGGTGCGGCGCGTAGGAGCTCCCTCCTGTTGGCGGCACAACCATGGACTGAGTCCATCCGGGCAGCTAGAAAGTCGTCCACCAGGTTGTCGGAGGCTGCCTCCAAAGCCCGGAGATACTCGATGAGCATCTCAAAAGCTTCATCCCGTTCTCCTCTGGGGCAAGAGAACGCGTAGTGGCAGGTGTATGGCACGTGACATCGCAGGTAGCGGTAGCGACGAGTCTTCATTGAAGGAAGGATATCCCTGAGACGGGCTATCGCCTCACGGGCTGCCATCTGTAGTGCATGCTTCTCTGTGGGCATGGCTCTCCCCACGAACCGGTAACGCTCAACTCGTCCTCTCTTGAATTCCACCGCGGCTTGGTGCATGGTTAGACGGTCATTGACCTTGTGCTGAGCGAGAGAGAAGACTGGGCGCACATATGGCCCCATCGCGACCTGGACGATGAAGGAGAGAAGCTTGACGAAGCCATCGGGCATGTTGGCGAACATCTGCGACTCGCAGTCGTTGCTGGCCATCTACAAAAGTAGGCAAAAATCCTGAGTAGTCAAATCATAAATTTATGCTGACTGTCAGAAATTGACTACATTTGTGAAAATAATAAATAGCTCTATTATGCTAATAACCGATTAGCGATCGCACCTAGTGGCTTCCTACAGTCAGCCTGGCTCTGGTACCAAGCTTGTCACGACCGGTTTTTCAATAAAAATATTTATTGAACAACCGACGTATGAATTCCAATATGAGGAAAAATCCTCCATATCGGTAGACAAAACTTTGATACAAGGAGCCAGTAGCATTACAATATTACAGGGGTCGGACTGAAGATGCCCAACTAATTATTACAACACGCCAATAAATATACATGATGGCGGATATGGCACAAAGGTGTGGGGTGGAAATACTACTGACTCGAAGTATGCGTGGTTGGTGAAATAACACAGTGGGGTGGTTAATAAGTCTACTGCACTGGCGGCTCATCGAGCGTCTAGGTGAGGCTCGATGAATTTATTTGGGTAGCGGAAGCGGATATATCACAATGACTAATCCTTGGGTCGCATACGAGACTGGCAGGATTCCTCTAGGCATCGGACTCGCTATCGAACTCTTCATCCATGAGATCGCTTTCACAAGATCTCGCCAAAACAACAAGCCGTGTGAGTACTATGAAAGTACTCGCAAGACAGTTCGGACAAAAGATATAACAAATGAATGCATGAATGCGTCATGATTAATCTTAACAATGCTCAATTAAAACAGTATAGCAAAATAATTAAGAAGGGGATCGGTGGTAGTCCGCTCGAAAACCCAAAGAAGACAAACTCAAAACCGATCGGGTGTCTGAAGCGACGCCTCGAAGGGTGAATAAATAAGCAAAACATTGCCACAGTCGGGCGTCTGAGCGACACCTCATAAAGGGCTTATATTGAAATAAAAATACATGCGTGCCGCAGTCGGACGTCTGAGCGACATCACAGAAAGGGCTTATAATGAAAGTAATAACAATGCCGCAGTCGGACGTCTGAGCGACATCACAGAAAGGGCTCATAATGAATTTAAATGGTTTGGTGTGTACCAGGAAGTGGTTTGCAACCTACTAAGCCGTATCCCTTGCGGGAAACAGGTGGTAGTATGGAAGGGAAGACCAAGGTGCTTATGGGCGGAGGGAGGAGCATCAACATCCTGTATTATGAGACCTTCCGTCGTATGGGGTTAACGGATAAGCATCTCAGGCCGTCCAGTACAGTGTTTCATGGTGTGGTGCCTGGCAAGTCAGCATATCCGGTTGGTAAAATAGCTCTGGAGGTGGCCTTTGGGGATGAACATGACTCCAGATTGGAAACATTGACATTTGAAGTGGTGAAAATTCAAAGCCCTTACCACGCCCTATTTGGGCGGCCGGCCTATGCTAAGTTTATGGCACGGCCTTGTTATGTCTATTTGCAGCTAAAAATGCCGGGTCACAAAGGGACGATAACGGTTCATGGGAGCCGCAGGATCGCTTTGGAGTGTGAGGAAGGTGATGCGGCTTCTGTGAGTCGGTTTGTGCCCTTTGAAGAGCTAAAGTACTATAAAGACAATGTTGATCCGGCGGATATGACCCGTTGAAGAAGCCAACTACGATTGCACGATCCGGATTTGAAGTTTAAATCGGCGGCCGAGACTAAACTTGTTGACTTTGTGCCCGGTGATTCGTCCAAGCAGTTCATCATCGGTGCTAACTTGGATCCTAAATAGGAAAGCGGCGCTCATCGAGTTCATCCATGAGAATCGGGACATTTTGCATGGAAGCCTTCGACATGCCAGGTGTACCGAGGGAACTTCGCTGAGCACACTCTTAATGTTGATCCCAAGTACAAACCGGTAAAGCAGTTTCTTCGCGGTTTAACGAGGAAAGCGCAAGGCCATTGGAGAAGAGGTTGCTGTGCTCTTAGCGGCAGGTTTTATCGTTGAAGTTTTCCATCGAGTGGCTTGCTAATCCGGTGTTGGTCCTTAAGAAAACGGCACTTGGCGCATGTGTGTGGATTACACAGATCTTAACAAGGCTTGTCCAGCAGATCCTTTCGCCCTCCCCCGCATTGACCAGATTATTGATGCTACGGTGGGTTGTGAGCGTTTGAGCTTTTTGGATGCGTATTCTGGATATCATCAGATCAAGATGGCGGTTAAGGACCAGGAGAAGACAGCGTTTATCACTCCCTTTGGAGCCTTCTGCTATGTGTCTATGCCTTTTGGGCTCAAGAGCGCCCAAGCAACTTATCAGCGTTGCGTACAGAATTGCTTGCATGAGCAGATCGGCCGTAACGTGCATGCTTATGTGGATGATATTGTGGTTAAATCAAGGAAGAAGGAGACATTGATTGAGGATCTGAAAGAAACCTTTGACAACTTGCGGGTGTACAAGATGATGCTTAACCCGGCCAAATGTGTTTTCGGTGTTCCGGCAGGCAAGTTATTGGGTTTTCTTGTGTCCAACAGGGGGATTGAAGCTAATCCGGAGAAGATTACGGCTATCACCTCCTTGGCTAAGCCAAAGTGTATTAATGATGTCCAGCGTTTGGCGGGTCGGGTTGCCGCACTAAGCCGGTTTATCAGCCGCCTCGGAGAGAAGGCCATTCCTTTGTACCAGATGCTGAAGAAGACGGATCAGTTTGTCTGGAGTTCAGCTGCCGATGAGGCATTGGAGGATTTAAAGCGGCAATTGGCCAACCCGCCTGTTCTCGCCGTTCCCATTGACAAGGAGCCGCTTCTGCTATATGTTGCTGCTAAAGCCAGGGCAGTTAGCGTAGCCATTGTGGTAGAGCGGAAGGAGGCAGGGAAGGAGTATCCGGTTCAACGTCCGGTTTATTACATCAGTGAGGTGCTCATTGAGTCCAAACAGAGATATCCGCATTGGCAGAAACTGGTGTATGGAGTTTTTATGGCAAGCCGGAAGCTGAAGCAATATTTTCAAGGGCATCCCATCACGGTGGTCAGTTCAGCTCCCTTGGGCGATATCATACAGAACCGGGAAGCGACTGGCCGGATTGCTAAGTGGGCCATAGAGCTTGGGCCGCACGGTTTAAGGTATGTGCCTCGGACGGCATTATAATCCCTTGCACTTGTGGATTTCATTAATGATTGGAAGAAGTTACAATCGCTGAAGAAAAGCGGATCATACCTATTGGACCATCCACTTTGACGGGTCCAGGCAGTTGGAGGGCTCGGGGGCTGGAGTTGTGTTAACTTCCCCACGAGGTGAAAAGTTTTGTTACGTCCTCCGCTTAATGTTCCCGTGTACTAACAATGCAGCTGAGTATGAAGCCTTGCTCCATGGTCTTTGGATGGCTAAGGAGATGAATCTAAGCCGGGTTAAGTGCTTCGGTGACTCGGACTTGGTGGCCCAACAAGTGTCAGGTACTTGGGATTCCAAAGACCCGCTCATGGCTGCATATCGTCGGGAGGTGGATGTTGTTGCAGGTCACTTTAAAGGCTATCAGGTGGACCATGTGGATCATCGGAAGAACGAAGCGGCGGATGCTTTAAGCCGGCTGGGCTCTCAACGCAAACCGGTCCCGCCCAATGTCTTCCTTGATGTACTGCACAATCCGTCAGTCAAGCTTCCTGATGAAGTAGATTTGTCTATTCCTGATCTGGAGGCTCAGTTGGTGGCAGCCTTGCATGTCATTCCGGATTGGACGCTCCCTTATTTGGCGTACATGAGCCGGGGGGAGTTACCAGAAGATGAGACGTTGGCCCGACAGATAGTTCGGCGGTCTAAGTCTATGACCATTGTTAATGGCGAGTTGCATCATTGGAGTGTGTCGGGGGCGTTTCAGCGTTGTGTGTCCCCTGAGGAAGGCTGTGAAATATTGCGTGAGATCCACGAAGGGGACTGTGGTCACCACGCCGGTTCAAAATCCTTGGTGGCTAAGGCATTTCGCCATGGTTTTTATTGGTTGACTGCCCATGCTGATGCGGAAGATCTGGTCAGGCGATGTGATGGTTGCCAGAAGTTTTCTAGACGTGCTCATATACCGGCCCAAGAATTGAGGATGATTCCAATTACTTGGCCGTTTGCGACTTGGGGGCTGGACATGGTGGGACCTTTTAAAAGGTCCAAGGACAAGAAGACACACTTGCTGGTAGCAGTCGACAAATTTACAAAGTGGGTCGAGGCAGAGCCTGTTAGCAAGTGTGATGCGGCCACGGCGGTTCAGTTCATCAAAAGGGTGATCTTCGGTTTGGGTTTCCACAGTATCATCACAGATAATGGTACCAATTTGTCCAAAGGTGCCATGAAGGAGTTTTGTCAACGTGAGCACATCCGGCTTGACGTTTCTTCAGTAGCTCACCCACAGTCCAATGGTCAAGCAGAACGAGCTAATCGCGAGATCCTGAGAGGTATCAAGCCCCGGCTTATGGTCCCTTTACAGAGGACGCCAGGCTATTGGGTAGAAGAGCTACCATCTGTGTTATGGACTATAAATACTACCCCTAATAGATCCACTGGATACACACCGTTCTTTATGGTCTATGGAGCGGAGGCGGTCCTCCCCAGCGATATCCGTCATGACTCACCTCGCGTGGCAGCCTATGTTGAGGCAGATAACGAGGCAGCACGGCAGGATGCTTTGGATCGACTGGATGAAGAACGGGATATGGCGGCTGCTCGTTCGGCGATTTACCAGCAGGATCTTCGTCGGTATCACAGTCGACGGGTCAGAACCAGAACCTTTCAAGAAGGAGACTTGGTGCTTCGGCTCATTCAAGACCAGACAGATATGCACAAGTTATCCCCACCTTGGGAAGGGCCTTTTGTGGTCAGCAAGAATCTGCACAACGGGTCATACTATCTGATTGATGTTCGAGAGCATAAAGACTCACGCACGTCAGAAGAGGAGACCAACAGGCCGTGGAACATAGCTCATCTTCGGCCTTATTATACCTGAGCCATCGGCTCTCCTTATGTACATATTATGACAATGTATATATTATGAATAAAAGCAATAAACCGGAGCCTCGGTTAAAGCGGGGTATCCGTTCTGTAAAAATCCGGCTTGGGTACATGGAGTTGTTGTCTTAAAGCGGCCTCCGGTTTATCCCTTGAGCTTGTTTTTCAGAAGTTTTTAGATGTCATCTGGGGGCTTGGTCGTGTCCGAACCAATGCAAAACCTTTTGATAGGCGAAAGCCGCCAGATCACTTGGGGACATGGTCAAGTCTGAACCATTTACGCCTCTTGATCGGCCTAAGGTCATAGAGTCACTTGGGGGCTTGGTCGAACCCGAACCATTGCCACGCCACTTGATCGGCATAATGCCACGGTTTCAGTTGGGGACCTGGCTGACTTGAACCATAGCTACACCTTATTGGGAGCTTGGTCGTGTCCGACCATGGTAACGCCATCTGATCGGTTTAGTAAAGCCTCTTGGTGCAAACGGTTTTATCATTACCTTTGCTTCCATATTTTTTTCATAACTGTTATTCAAATCGGTTCAACCAGTATATTGACGGAATTTGGTTTATTTTTTAATCCGGAGATAACTTTTCCAGTTTGATTTTTTCCTGTTAAACATCCCATTATGGAGTAACAGGGGGCTTAACGTGACCCGGCACGGTTTACTTGGTAAACCGGCATTCTAAAGACAGGAACTATTGTCTCCTTTGACAGTAATGGTTTATACAAACCTTCGCTTCAAGGATGGCTTGGCCAACTGCGTGCCCGACGCTGGCAGGTATTTTTGCGTCACAAAATTTTGATCATATACCTCAATATTTCCTTACATATGCAGATAAGCGTCACATGCCGGCTGGCGACACAAGCCGCCGTGGCAGTTTAAGAATTTGTGATTGCAGGCAAAATAAATTGAAGGTTTCGGTTATTCAATCAAAAGTATCAGCACCTCTGCGCGAAGGTTGCAGACTGAAGGCATAAAGGCATATTCGAAAACAAAAGTGCTGGCTATTCTATTACAAGGCCTTCCAAGGCCCGATATTTCGCATGGCGTTATGACTAGCAGCTTCTGATGCATCAACCGGCTTGACGGATTAAGCTTCCTCGCCGGGTTGACGTGAGGAAGATGGGTCGTCTGGCGTCGGTTCAGCTTCTTCCTCTTCATCACCCAAGGGCCGGAAGTCATTGGTAGACCAGTCAATCCGGTTTAAAGCCTGAAAGACAGCCTCTTCACTTATAAGCTCAGCCGGATCAACGTCAGGGGCATAAGTGTGCTTACGGATTGGAGGAACAAGGTTCTGCACTTCTGGAATGACAAATTCCACACGTCTATTGTTTGCATCATAAAAAGAGCGGTGAACCGCCAGGTTAGCTTCTGCTGCCAGTTGACTCGCCAGAGGACGCATTTCCTTTGTTATTCGTTTGAGGGCGTCATTATCAAAGGCTTCGCCGTTTTCTTGAGCGCTGGGGAAACCCTTGGCTATGTCAGCCAGATCAAGGTCCGCTATCCACGCCTTGGCGCGAGTTAGAGCCAATAAAGTGCCAGCCCGGGCCGCAGATCATTTCAACTCTTCAAGTTGTGCCGGAATCATGGATAGCCGGTCCAGCGTATCTTTGATCAAGGACGGAGCTGTGTTATCATACGACGTAGCACATATGACTCATTGGTGCGGTATACTGACTTCTCAATCAGCGTGTAGGCGGCCTTGAGCTTCTTTCGCATATCAGAGCCCAGATGAGCAATACGTTTCCCTATACCGGTTTAAGACAGCTCAGGTTAAACTGGCGGAAATATCAAAACGGAATAGTAATCAGTGAAAAATTTCTTACCAAAGATTGCAGAGGTCATGGCATTAATTTGGCGCTTTAGTCCGGTGAGATCGTCTGTCACCGGTTTAAGAGCCGCTACAGCATCTTCCACCCGTTTTATCAAACCAGCCTTCTCGGTGTCCCAGTTGGCCTGCTCGGATTTATACCACTCCTTGAGTTGTTCCATAGTGGTCAAGGCGGTTTTCAATTCATCCTTGGCCTTGGTGGCTTCTGCTTGTTGAGTCTCTAGATTGGCACGAAGGTCCTTGAGTTGTAAGGTTTGCTGGTATATCTCAATCTGATAACAAATGGATCACGTTAGTTGTTTCATTATGAAGTGCCAAGCTCAATACAGGTATTCAACTTGGCACTTGGGGGCTAATGGCTAGTTGATCTCAGCTTGCTATGGGGATAAAAAGTTAAGTCCCGGTTTAACTATGCTAAGTTGAACCGGCCCTTGAGGGCTACATCACTGAAGTTTAAGGCGTGTGAGTTTTATACTAAGTCCCGGTTTAACTATGCTAAGTTGAACCGGCCCTTGGGGGCTACTACACAACAAAAGTACAAGAGAGGCATAACTTCTTACCTCATAGCGTTCCTTCATACGATTCACCAGACCGGCTTCGAAGTCACGACTGGTGTAGAGTCGGTTCAGGAAGCCGGAGTGAAGTTCTTGGGCAGAGAAGTTGTCATAAGCTGACAGATCAGTTTTTCCCTTCTCTTTACTCATGGTAGTAGACTCTTCCTTGGCGCTGTGTTTTGCTAAAGCGACCGGATGGCCAGGGGCGGTGTAGGCGGTGCCCGTCACTACGAGATCATCATTTTTGGCCGGGCTGGCCGGATTGGCATTCTTCTTTGGGCTTGGTGTTTTTATACTCAGGCTCGGCGGTTCAACAATTACGACCCGCTCTGTTGCAGGACTCGGTGGAGCAGGATGTGAGGTTTCCACTTGGTCATCCGATTCAAATTCTGGCGGATCAGCATTGTCGTCTTGGTTCAACCCGGCAGAGCTGTTTTTAGCAACTTCAGGATTTTCGCCATGCTGCTCTGGCGTCTTCTCCGGATCAACGCCCACAGTAGGATCAAGGGTTTTTGCTTTCTCACTCAAGCGAGCCTTGGTACTGCAATGTTCAGAATTAAAGTAAGATAAACCGACCAATGCGAAGATAAACCGAATCGACCCGAAAGATGTATTATGCTTACCCCGCGGCAACTTTAAGAGGAGGCAGTTGAGTGGTTGACGAACCGCCAGATGAGTTGGAAGAGGCCTGATAATTCGGGTCAGACGGATTGTGAGGACATCGGAAGAAACCTTTCAAAGGATAACGCTTTTCAGGAGAACAAATCACCTCTGGACGACGCTTCCGGGTTGGTGTATCAGGTAAACCGGACGATGTAATTTGTTGACCACTGTGTCGGGTCGTACGGCGCTCTTCAGCCTGCTGTGTCTTCAAATAAAGGTTTGGATTCAAATGAGCACAGGAGTGAGATTTTTTCACTTTCCGGACTGTGCGGCGAATTCTTTTAACCGGCACAAGATCAGATTCGGAAGAAAGAAGGATTACCTCAACAGGATCGGCATGACTGGCTTCAGCATCATCCTGGGAATTGAAACTGTCAATAGGATGAAGGATAAAAAGGGACAAGATAAATCAAGCTTTACCTCGGCTTCTGAATCTTCGTCTTCCGGCGGATCAGAAGACTCGGTGGTTTTCCTCTTACCAGCTTTCTTGGTGGTCTTAGACTTTGCACGAGGAACCCGGGCCGGTTTGGTTCGTTTCCAGAAGGAGCTGTTAGACTGAGAAGTCAAGGATTAATATATATCAATAAGGCATTAATATCATAAGAGCGGTGAGCGGAGCCTTACCGCAGGCGGTTTGTTCGCAACACAGAATGGGGCCAACCCGGTTTGGCTGCAGACGGAGATCGGCTCATCAAGCATCTTCTTCACCGCCTCGGTGACTTCAAGCTCGATTATTGGTAGCTCGTGGCGTCTTTGAGGGTCTTGGACGCTACCAGTGTATTCGTGCATCAATCCGGGGCGGCGGCTTAATGGCAAGATGCCCCAAGAAACCCAACATCGAACAAGGTCGATACCTGTTAAGCCATTGGCCATTAGAGCCCAGAGTTTGACAATTTGAGGCACAAAATTCTTCCGTTCTGCGGCGCTCAAGCGTAAAGGCAATGGGTGATGGTTGCTGAGCCGGTGAGGGCGGTAACCCAGCAAGGAGTTCTCGCTGTTAGGAGCAGTATCCCGGCAATAGAACCAGGTTTGGTTCCAATCTTTCGGATGGCTATGGTGTTTTGCGTGAGGAAAGTCTACTTCCTTCCTTTTCTGGATTGAAACGCCACCCAGTTCCGTGTTAGGACCATCCGAAAACTCCGTACGGTGGTTCAAATGAAAGAAATCCCGGAACAGCTCCACAGATGGTTCTTCTTGAAGATAGACTTCACAGAAAACTTGGAAATTGCATATATTGGACACAGAGTTCGGACCAATATCTTGTGGATGGAGTTGAAAATTTGCAAGGACATCCCGGAAGAATTTTGATCCGGGCGGGCTGAATCCCCGGTCTAAGTGCTGCATAAATACAATTACTTCTCCTTCTTGACGTTCAGTAGGGCATTCGGCATCCGGAACACGCCAATGGAGGACATTTTTGGAGGCCAAAGCGCCGGTGGTGACGTATCCATTGAGTTGCGTCTCAGTGATCTTGGACCGGACCCAATTGCAAGCTGAGAATTGTTTGGCCATTCCGGAAGAAGAAACTGCGAAAGGGAAAGTAAAAAACGGTTCACCGTTAACGGTTCAGACACATTATACAATGTTAAACTGGCAATCTGGCAGTCAATTCCAAAATCGGTTTAGCGAGGACTAATGGAGTATGGCGGATTAGCTATCAAAAATTAAACCGCCCGAAGAGACAGAACTGGAAAATCTGCTAAGTATGGACAGAAACAGGTTTCACATATGAATGGAGTTAATTTGGATCTACCGAAGATTCAGTAAGGAAAAATTTCTGCGACCCATGCAACCCTTATAAAGGGCAGGAAAGTTCGTGTGTTCTAACAAGAGGATCTGAACAAAAGAAAGATGTGCAAAGTACTAAACTGACGGCGGAGCAGTTACTACACAGGATATGTGCTACGGTTGGATTAAAAAGCCATGGCAGAGCAGGTATGAAGAAACTAGGGATGAACATCTATGAACGACGAGATGAACAGGAGCCTCAGGATGCAGATCTAGGGCACGAGGAGGAGCCTTACCTGATGCACAGAACAGCGGAGGAGCGCCGAGAGCCTGGCACAACCAGATTGATGCAAATGCCTTGCAATCGATGCGGCGTTCAGAGGACGCAGGCGACGGCGGAGCTTCAGAGCTGGAGCGTCGCGAGGAAGAAGAAGCGCGGAAGGAGGAAGAAGAGAAAGGGCCTTCCGGTCTATTTATAAGGAAACGGAGTAATTAACAGGCGCGAGAATCGAGGAGTTGAAAGCGGCGGACGGCGCAGCGGTCGCCTCAATTTCCGGGATAGTATTAAATGAAGGGAATCTTACTGTTTGGGCTTCCTTAATAAAGATGACGTTAAGATGCTCTGTTGCTGTGGTCGGAGGATGACGTCACGGCGGTTCAAGCAGATGGCGGGTTACGAAATATGAAGGAAGATATTCAGAGTTTCCTAAGATGTTGAAGATTAACATGAACAAGTTCAAGTCAATCTGGGGCCTAATGTTGGGGATGTAACTACTGAATATAAACCGCCCTGAAGGGGCCGGTTTACCCTCGGCCATAATTAGGGCCCACGAAGGCTCCAAGGGTGGCGATGACCGTAGACACTAGAGGCCCGGAGCCCAGGGGCGAATTAGGGCCCATAATGGTAAAATCGCCTTAACCATGTAACTTGTGTTGTAAGATAAGAGAGGAGAGACCGAGCCGGACACTTGTATGAGCCGGCCTCGGGACTCTGTAGACCGGCCGGACGTCAACCCGTGTATATAAGGGGACGACCCGGCGGCGGTTTAAGGACAGACAACCACAATTCGAGGCTGAGGCGAAGCTATTGCTCCCTAGTCGCTGAAATCATATCAATCCCATCACAAACTAGACGTAGGATTTTACCTTCATCGAAGGGGCCGAACTAGTATAAACTCTCGTGTCTTTGCGTCCGCTTTAACCCCTCTAAGTTAACCCGTACGATGGCCCCACGACTAAGTCCTTTCACGAGGACATCTGCCGTGACAATTCCATGACAGACGGGAATCTGACCGATTTAGGTTGACATTGGGTCAACGATATGGCATAAGCCTGGCATGGTACAACACTGCCATCTTACCCATACTCATGCCAACTCATGGCCATGCAACAAGTTTCCAACAACTCATGGATTTACCGAGCTCATTTGCCACGATGCTCACGAGATAAACTATCATCGAAATGCTCGTGAACGTGCCATGATACAAAAATAATGCAAACATGCTTAGACACCCATCATATCAAAATTTCAAACTTTGCTTGCCTGGTTCGGAGTAGTCGGGTCTAGCTCGTGAAGTTAGCGGTTCCGTCACCTCCTTCGGTATCTACGGTACACAAAAATACACGCGCTAACGTAAATACCGTGGGGTACAGGAAGTTGATCCAAATATTTTTCAAATAAATATGATAAAAAACTAGACACAAATTTGAAGAGGACAGAAAAATAGTCACTCAAAAATTCCTTTATGTTAAAAAGTTATAAGGGTTTTAACCCAAGGACCCATCTGTAATGAAACAGAAAACTTTCAGGGGGCTTTGTAGAAAAATCCAGAAAAACGGTTCAGAGTGGAAGCGTATTTGCCAAAGTACGCTTTCAGTAAATGATTCAAAAAAAAAGAGAGGCTGAGGGGCGGGTCCCACCCGTCAGGTCTGAAAATTCAAACGAGGGAGTCGGGGCTCGTCGGCGCCCGAGAGCCACGGTGGTCGCCGGCGGCGATCCACGGCGAGGCAGGGAGATCGGAGAGTACCTCCGTGTTCAGGGCGCCATTCCGCGTCTGTGGGAGGTGGTGGTGGTCGCCGGCGAGTACCACGTCGGCGGCGACGCTTGCTCCGGCGGACGGCGATTCGGGTGGTCGTGGACCTCGTCGGAGAGGGCTACGGAGGTGGAATTGAGGAGGGGGTTAGCCTCGCGATAGCATGAGAAGTTATCTGGCGAGGTTAGGGCGGAGGGGGTTAGCCTTGCGATAGCATGAGATGACCTCACCGGAGTGAATCACGGTGGAGGCCGAGGCGGAACGAATCGGCCGGAGTCGGGGAAGGAGAGCTCCTCGTGGCCCTTCCAGGGGCTTGGCGGGGTCTGGAGAGATAGAGGAGGTGTGCGGGGGCGAGAGCAAGCTCGGGGTGCTATATATAGCCGCCCCGAGGCGATTGCCGAGAACGGGGTTCTCCAGCGAGGTGATTACGACGGTGCTGTGGTTGCACGGGAGGGTTCAGAGGTTGAGCGTCATCGTGGGTGTTCCCTGGTTCCGTTTAGGTGCTAACCGCGTCGGGATTTGGTTGCTTAGGTGGAGCTCGGCGGAGCAAGGGGCGCTTGAGCCCGTCGGCAGGGAACACGCTCTGTGCGTGCCGCGCCACGACGACGGTGCAGCATGCGTGCGCTGGCGAGGAAATGGCCACGCGGAGCCACCAGGGGGTTTGGGCGGCGCCGAACAGCGTTATGTCGCCGTTCTGCTCCCTGTCGGCCGCTACGGTGGTTCGGCCGCCGCAAGACACGCCGGCGCAGGCGGGGCCAGGGTGCCACCGACGCCAGCAACGCGCCAAGCACGCGTGTGAGGCTCCGGACAAGCAAGCTAGGCCGTGAGCAACGTGCCAAGTGCACTGTGACCATGTGACTGAATTTTCTGACGAAGATCGACAGTGGAACTCTGAACTTAACTGAAGATGAACAGAAACAGTGCATGCAAGGTGTTCGACAGAATGATCTAGGCATGTAGGTATTTTTCCTTGAGCTAGTTTTTGGTGGAGGGGCCTCTCATTGCATCTAGAGGCTGCCTGAATATTTGTGGAATTTTTGGAGTAGTGTAGATATGAATTTCACCAAATTTGGCAAATCTGGTCCAGACTTGCAGAGACTATAATTTGAAATTTTTGAACAGAAGAGGAGTGGATCTTGATAGTTCTAGGTTGTGGGTACCAAGGACTATCCAAGGGAGTTGGTTTGAGGTTAAAATTCAAATGCATTACGGTACTTGCTTTGCAAATTACCTAGGCTCAAAATAATAGACAGAAAAGATTTGGGAGAGAATTAAGTGAAATAAAAATTCAGAAGAGGGTTGAACTAGTAGAGACAGAATGTTTGGATTGCCCAAAGTGGAAGGAGATATATTTGGGAAGATTTTACCATGTGGTGCATGGCCAAATCATGAATGATTTCAAATATGGGAGAGGATGAAAAACTCCTAGAGTTTCTTTTTGAAAGAAAAATAAACTTCAAAGATTTTTCTTGAATTCTTGAGAAGAGGGCAATCAGAGGAAAAATTTAAAAATCAAACACAAAAGTTGAAGGAGATGCAAAAGTAAAATATTTGCCAGAGGGAAAAAGCTTTTGATAGAGATTTTTGGAAGGGTTTTGGAGACCTCTAACAAAATTTTGAAGAAAACCAAAAGAAAAATTTTGGAGTGTCACAACAGCTCAATTCTTTGAGTCACTTGGGATTTATATCTGCTGGTCACTATGAAGAATTTGAAAGACGCGAAAACAAAAATTTACCCCTCAACTACGAGGGGAGGTAAGGAACTGCCATCTAGTTATGCACTTGATTCACCTTCTGTTTTGAGTAAGCTTGCGACACCTAAACCTGCTTCTGCTATTAATTCGGATATGTCGCATGTTATTGATGATGCCACTTCTGCTATGCATGATACTTATGATGAAACTACTTCTATGCTTGATACTACTGTGCCACTTGGTGAATTTCTTGATGAACAACTTGCTAGGGCTAGAGAGAATGAAATTATTGAAATTGATAATATTGAAGATAGTGATGATGAAGACTCTCCCCCTAATAAATATGAACGGCCTGTTGTGCCTGAGGGTTATGTTCTAGACGAAGAATCTGCTAGAGCTGTTCTTTCTTGCAATGATAGAAGTGATCTTAAGAAATTATTAGCTAAATGGAAGCAGAAATCTCTTAATGCTAGAATGAAACCTGACCCGGCTTTTGCTACTTCACCTATCTGTGTTACTGATAAGGATTATGAATTCTCTGTTGATCCTGATATAATTACTTTGGTTGAATCTGATCCTTTTTATGGCTATTAATCTGAAACTGTTGTGGCACATCTTACTAAATTAAATGATATAACCACCTTGTTCACTAATGATGAGAGAACTCACTACCTTTATATCCTTAAAATATTTCCGTTCTCCTAAAAGGGTGATGCTAATATATGGTTTAATTCTCTTGATCCTGGTTGTGTGCGTAGTCCCTAGGATATGATTTATTACTTCTCTGCTAAATATTTCCCTGCTCATAAAAAACAAGCTGATTTAAGGGACATATATAATTTTGTGCAAATTGAAGAAGAGAGTCTCCCACAAGCTTGGGGGAGGCTTCTCCAATTACTTAATGCTTTTCCTGATCATCCTCTTAAGAAAAATGAAATACTTGATATCTTTTATAATGGACTAACCGATGCTTCCAGAGATTACCTGGATAGTTGTGCTGGTTCTGTTTTCAGGGAAAGAACACCGGATGAAGCTGAGATTTTATTGAATAATATGTTGACAAATGAAAATAATTGGACACTTCCTGAGCCAATTCCTGAGCATATTACTAAACCACCTCCGAAGAAGAGGGGTGTTCTATTTCTCAGTCTTGAAGATATGCAAGAGGCAAAGAAATCTATGAAAGAAAAGGGTATTAAAGCTGAAGATGTTAAGAATTTACCTCCTATTGAAGAAATACATGGTCTCAATTTACCGCGTGTTGAAGAAATATATGATCCTAATCCATTACCTATTGAAGAAACTCATGGTCTTGATAACCCAACACAGGTAGTAAGAATGATTTGCTCAAGTAGAACAAGTACTTAAAGCTCAAAATGATTTGCTCAATGAATAGAATAGTAAGAATAATGATTATGCTGTTAGAGTGACTACTAGAACTGGTAAAATGACTCAGGAACCTTTGTATCCTGAAGGACACCCTAAGACAATTGAGCAAGATTCTCAAAGAACTAATATAGATGCACCTAGTCCTTCTAAAAAGAAGAAAAAGAAAATTGATAGGACTTTGCATGCTTCTAGTGAACCTATTGCTGAAACACCTGAGAATCCAAATGATATTTCTATTTTTGATGCTGAAATACAATCTGGTAATGAACATGAACCTAGTGATAATATTAATGATAATGTTCATGATGAACATGAACCTAGCAATGATAATGATGTAGAAATTGAACCCGCTGTTGATCTTGATAACCCACAATCAAAGAATCAACGTTATGATAAGAGAGACTTTGTTGCTAGGAAGCACCGTAAAGAAAGAGAACCATGGGTTCAAAAACCCATGCCTTTTCCTCCCAAAACATCCAAGAAAAAGGATGATGAGGATTTTGAGCGCTTTGCTGAAATGATTAGACATATCTTCTTGCGTATGCGATTAACTGATATGCTCAAAATAAATCCTTATGCTAAGTATATGAAAGAAATTGTCACTAATAAAAGAAAGATACCGGAAGCTGAAATTTCCACCATGCTTGCTAATTATACTTTTAAGGGTGGAACACCTAAGAAACTAGGAGATCCAGGAGTACCAACTATACCATGCTCCATTAAAAGAAACTATGTTAAACCTGCTTTATGTGACCTTGGAGCCGATGTTAGTGTTATGCCTCTCTCTTTATATCGTTGACTTGATTTGAATAAGTTGACACCTACTGAAATATCTTTGCAAATGGCTGATAAATCAACTGCTATACCTGTCGGTATTTGTGAGGATGTGCCTGTTGTAGTTGCAAAAGTTACTATTTTAACGGACTTTGTCATTCTTGATATTCCCGAGGACGATAGTATGTCTGTTATTCTTGGAAGACCTTTTTTGAATGCTACAAGGGCTGTTGTTGATTGCAACAAAGGCAATGTCACTTTTCATGTTAATGGTAATGAGCATACACTACACTTTCCGAGGAAACAACCTCAGGTCCACAGTATCAATTCTATTGGAAAAATTCCATCGATTATTTTTGGAGGTTTTGAATTTCCTCTTCCTACTGTCAAGAAGAAATATGATATTCTTATTATTGGGGATGTGCATATCCCGTTTGAGGTAACATAGTGTTATTCGAAATTTCTCCGGTTCCATGTTATTCGGAATGAGTTTGTGAACAAGACTTGATCAACCTTGTTAGTGGATTCCTTTTGATGAGCATATGATGGATGAAACTAGAAAGCACAACCTTCTGTACCCTACTTTTACTTTCTGTTATTAAGTTGAAATAAAGTTAAAATAGTATTTTTCTGTCAGTTTTCTGAATTATACGTGCAATATAAGAATACCCCGAAAATAAAAGTTCTCCAAATGCCCTGAAATTGGAATATGATTTTTTCTGGAATATTTGAGATTATCTGGCAATGAGAACATAGCAGGGGGAGCAAGCACCTGGCCACGAGGGTCCAGGGCGCGCCCCCCCTGCCTCGTGGGCCCACGGTGGCTCCCCTCCACTTATTCCTGCACCCGCACACTTCTTCTTCCTCCCAAAAAAATCACCATCTAGCTCAAGCACGAGTTCTAGCTCATTTTGCTGCGATTTTTGATCTTGTTGCTCAAAGCACCTCTCACAAAACTGCTTTGGGAGATTGTTCCTTGGTATGTGACTCCTCCATTGGTCCAATTAGTTTTTGTTCTAGTGCTATATTCATTGTAAATTTGTGCTGCCTAGGTGACCATGTTCTTGAGCTTGCATGTCAAATTTATATGGTTCCAAGTAGTTCTAATGCTTGATATAGGCTCTAGGCACTTGTAGGAGTAGTTGCTATCAATTTTGTTGAGCTTGGTTCACTTTTATTTGAAGGTACTAAAAATTTCAGAATTTTCCAGAAAATAATGAAGAGATTTTTGAGGGGCTCATCGAGCCGAAGCTCAAAGGAAAAGAAAAGTGAAAAAGCAGAGAGGCCTAAATATAATTTGCCTCGCACCGCGGAGGTCCGGCCGTGTGAATGGCCTTCCAATGATTTCTTGAGAGCAGCCGGGATTTATGATGATTTTTATGAATTGGCTGAGAATGCAGGCCTCACCGACTTCCTCCGCGACCAACGCGAACAGTATCTCTTACTCACCAATACTTTTGTGCAAAACTTCTACTATTATCCTAAGGAATCACCTCCTTCAGTAGAGTTTCATTTACATGATGTGGTTAAGAAGATATCACTAGATGAATTTTGCAAGGTTTGCAAAATACCTTTCAGGGTAGCTTAGAAGAACCACATCGTAAAGAGTGGACGGGTTTATTGACACTATTACTGTAGGGGAAACTAGGAAGGTTTCCGATGCAAGAATCACTAGCATACAATTTCCTGTGTTACGTTACTTTGCCATATTTGCTATTCGTTGATTAATTGGTCGCGGAAACTGTGGACACCTTAGTGTTCCTGATATTATTAATTTGTTCCATGGTTTATTCTATGATAATACTGTTAGTATGGGCGGTATTGTTGCCAAACGGTTAAGTTTGAACTGTACAAAGGGCCCCATCTTTGGAGGTTTTTACGCTTCACGCCTTGCTGCACACTATAACATACCTATTAGGCACTATGAAAAAGAAGAAAAATTGCTTCCCACTATTTATTTAGATTATAAGAGTATGGTAGCACATGACTTTATTGTTAAGAATAGGGAAGGGGCGCTTAAATACAAATTGTTCTTTGATAAACATGACCCTGAGATTATTACCTTGCCTGCTCCTTCCTTGTTTGATTTATCTGCAGGTCCGTATCTCGTTCCGCTGGCGGCCATTCACGCCTACCGGAAACCTACATCAGTCACGGAACCGGAACCACAATTTGAACCTCCACGACAGACTAAATACCAGTGGGGTCCGGAGATGATTGCCAACCAGTGGCAATCAGAGTCTTCTTCATCTTAGTATGACCCCGGCTACAACTATGGATATCCGCCAGACCATCTGTGGCAATAAACCAACTTAGGCCAAAAGCTTAAGCTTGGGGGAGTACGTATCTCTCACCGACATTACATTTATGTTCACGCACTCATTGCTAGTTGTCGGTGCTCATACTCTTTCTCTGTAATATCCATGCTAGTTTATTTTCCTTTTTCTAGCTTTCTTCTTGTGTGTTTAATAAACCTTAAGAAAAACAAAAAAATTAGTTGTAGCTTTTAATTAGTTTACCTTTCTTGCTGTAGTAGTAATAATTAAAAGAAAACCCAAAAAGATTTCTCGTTCTTCTTTTGCTTGTTGGGAGCTTTCCCGTGTAAATAGTTTTATTTCTTTTCTTTTCCTTGGGGTCGATAGGAGAAGACCATGATTAAATTGTTGAAGTGGCTCTTATATGCATTATTGTTGATTTAACCAAGAGCCCATATTTCCTTGTCTTCTCCTGTTTATTGAATGCTCGCAGATTCCATCTTAGTCCAATGCATGTGCACTCTTATTATTCTCACATCGTTCGGTCGTGCAAGTGAAAGGCAATTATGACGATATATGATGGACTGATTGAGATGAGAGAAGCTGGTATGAACTCGACCTCTCTTGTTTTTGTAAATATGATTAGTTCATCATTCCTGATTCAGCCTATTATGAATAAACATGTTTGCAATGAAAATTAGAGATTATAGTTCCTTATGCCATGCTTAATTAGCTATGTGTTATAATGGTTTACCTTGCGTGCCAACATGCTATTAAAATGGTTGTGATGTGGTATAGTGGGGTGGTATCCTCCTTTGAATTATTTGAGTGACTTGACTTGGCACATGCATACATGTAGTTGAAACAAATAAACATAGCCTTCACATTATTTATATTCATGGTGGATTATATCCTACTCATGCATGCACTCAATTTTTATTAATTTTAATGCATGTTCATGACAGTTGTCGCTCTCTAGTTGGTCGCTTCCCAGTCTTTTGCTTGCCTTCACTTGTACTAAGCAGGAATACTGCTTGTGCATCCAATCCCTTAAACCCCAAAGTTATTCCATATGAGTCCACTATACCTTCCTATATGCGGTATCTAACTGCCGTTCCAAGTAAATTTGTATGTGCCAAACTCTAAACCTTCAAATGAAATTCTGCTTTGTATGCTCGAATAGCTCATGTATCAACTAGGGTTGTCCGTATCTTCCATGCTAGGAGGGTTATTCTCAAGAGGAGTGGACTCCGCTCCTCACTCACGAGAAAATGGATGGTCAGCGGGATGCCCAGTCCCATGCTTTATGCAAATCAAATCAATAAAATTGCAAACAAAACTCCCCCTGGGACTGTTGTTAGTTGGAGGCACTCGTTCTTTCGAGCAAGCCATGGATTGATGCTTGTCGGTGGAGGGGGAGTATAAACTTTGCCATTCTGTTTGGGAACCGCCTATAATGTGTGTAGCATGGAAGATATCGCCATATCTTGGTTGTTATGTTGACAATGAAAGTATGTCGCTCAAAATATTATTTATCTCTGCTTTAAAATCGAGCTCTAGCACCTCTACAAATCCCTGCTTCCCTCTGCGAAGGGCCTATCTATTTACTTTTACGTCGAGTCATCACCCCCTTATTAAAAAGCACCAACTGGAGAGCACTGCTGTCATTTGCATCCATTATTGTTAATTTATATTGGGTATGACTATGACTGGATCTCTTATACCATGAATTACAATTTCTAGTCAGTCCTTAATCTTTAAAGGTGCTCTGCATTCATGTTTTGCGGTCTCCGAAAGGGCTAGCGAGATACCATCCTGTTATATCATATTATGATTGTTTTGAGAAAGTGTTGTAATCCGAGATTTATTATTATTGCTCGCTAGTTGATTATGCCATTGATATGAGTAAACATGAGACCTAAGATTTATTGTTAATGTGGTTAGTCATAATCTTTGCTAAAAACTTGAATGCTGGCTTTACATATTTACAACAACAAGAGCAAACAGAGTTTGTAAAAGTTTTTCTTTATCAATTTCAGTTTATCAACTGAATTGCTTGAGGACAAGCAAAGGTTTAAGCTTGGGGGAGTTGATAAGTTTCCGTCGTATCTACTTTTCCAAACACTTTTGCCCTTGTTTTAGACTCTAACTTGTGTGATTTCAATGGAACTAACCTGGACTGACGTTGTTTTCAGCAGAATTGCCATGGTGTTATTTATGTGTAGAGACAAAAGTTCTCGGAATGACCTGAAAGCCCACGGAACTTATGTTTGGAAAATAATAAAAATACTGGAAGAAGAATCCACGTCAGGGGGCCTCCACCTGTACACGAGGGTGGGGGCGCCCCCCTGCCTCGTGGCCCCCCTGACGCTCCACCGACTTCAACTCCAACTCCATATATTCGTGTTCGGGGAGAAAACAATTAAGGAGAATGATTCATCGCATTTTACGATACGGAGCCGCCGCCAAGCCCTAAAACCTCTCGGGAGGGCTGATCTAGAGTCCGTTCGGGGCTCCGGAGAGGGGAATCCGTCGCAATCGTCATCATCAACCATCCTCCATCACCAATTTCATGATGCTCACCACCGTGCGTGAGTAATTCCATCGTAGGCTTCCTGGACGGTGATGGGTTGGATGAGATTTATCATGTAATCGAGTTAGTTTTGTTAGGGTTTGATCCCTAGTATCCACTATGTTACGAGATTGATGTTGCTATGACTTTGCTATGCTTAATGCTTGTCACTAGGGCCCGAGTGCCATGATTTCAGATCTGAACCTATTATGTTTTCATGAATATATGTGAGTTATTGATCCTATCTTATCTATAGTCACCTACTATGTGTTATGATCCGACAACCCCGAAGTGACAATAATCGGGACCACTCCCTATGATGACCGTACTTTGAGGAGTTCATGTATTCACTATGTATTAATGCTTTGGTCCGGTACTCTATTAAAAGGAGGCCTTAATATCCCTTAGTTTCCATTAGGACCCCGCTGCCACGGGTGGGTAGGACAAAACATGTCATGCAAGTTCTTTTCCATAAGCACGTATGACTATATTCGGAATACATGCCTACATTACATTGATGAATTGGAGCTAGTTCTGTGTCACCCTATGTTCTGACTGCTACATGATGAACCGCATCCGGCATAATTCTCCATCACTGATCCAATGCCTACGAGCTTTTCACATATTGTTCTTCGCTTATTTACTTTTCCGTTCCTACTATTACAATCACTACAAAACCCAAAAATATTACTTTTGCTACCGTTACTGTTACTTCCATATTACTTTGCTACTAAACATTTTGCTGAAGATACTAAGTTATCCAGGTGTGGTTGAATTGACAACTCAACTGCTAATACTTGAGAATATTCTTTGGCTCCCCTTGTGTCGAATCAATAAATTTGGGTTGAATACTCTACCCTCAAAAACTGTTGCGATCCAGTCGTCACACTACTCTGGGTGTTTGGAGCGCAGACTTTTCTTGTGTTCATCGACATACAGGGTCACCAAGGTAGAGTTATGTAGAACTGTGTAGTGTGCTTGAGACCAAGAATGCCCGTCTCTACATATTACTGAGTCCCCTCCAAGTTTGCCTTTTCCAGTCAGTCTCCCCTCATACCGCGATTGAGGGAGACCAATCTTCTTAAGGCCAGGAATGAAGTCAACACAAAACCCAATGACATCCTTTGTTTGATGGCCCATGGAGATGCTTCCTTCTGGCCTAGCACGGTTAAGGACATATTTATTTAGGACTCCCGTGAACCTCTAAAAGGGGAACATATTGTGTAGAAATACGAGGCCCATAATGATAATCTCGTCGACTAGATGAACTAGGACGTGCGTCATGATATGGAAGAAGGATGGTGGGAACAACAACTTGAAACTAACAAGACATTGCGTCATATCACTCCTTAGCCTTGGTAGGATTTCTGGATCTATCACCTTCTGAGAGATTGCATTGAGGAATGCACATAGCTTCACAATGGCTAATCGAACGTTTTCTGGTAGAAGCCCCCTCAATGCAACCGGAAGGAGTTGCGTCATAATCACGTGGCAATCATGAGGCTTTAGGTTCTGAAACTTTTTCTCTGGCATATTTATTATTCCCTTTATATTCGACGAGAAGGCAGACGGGGCCTTCATACTGAGCAGGCATTTCCTTCTCTTCTTTGGTAAGAGCATAGCTGGCAGGACCTTCATGCTGCTATGGAGGCATGCCGTCTTTTTCGTGCAAACGTTGCAGGTACTCCCATGCCTCCGGTGTATCTTTTGTCTTCCCATACACGCCCAAGAAGCCTAGCAGGTTCACGCAAAGGTTCTTCGTCACGTGCATCACGTCGATTGAAGAGTGGACCTCTAGGTCTTTCCAGTAGGGCAGGTCCCAAAATATGGATTTCTTCTTCCACATGGGTGCGCGTCCCTCAGCGTCATTCGGAACAGATAGTCCATCGGGACGCTTTCCAAAGATTACATGTAAATTATTGACCATAGCAAGTACGTGATCACCAGTACGCATGGCGGGCTTCTTCCCGTGATCTGACTCGCCTTTAAATGCTTTCCTTTCTTTCGACATTGTTGGTTGGTCGGAAGAAATCGACGATGCCCCAAGTACACATTCTTCCTGGATTTGTCCAGGTATATACTTTCGGTGTCAGCTAAACAGTGTGTGCACGCGTGGTATTCCTTGTTTGTCTGTCCTGAAAGGTTACTGAGAGCAGGCCAATCATTGATGGTTACAAACAGCAACACATGCAGGTTAAATTCCTCCTATTTGTGCTCATCCCACACACGTAAACCGTTTCCATTCCACAGCTGTAAAAGTTCTGCAACTAATGGCCTTAGGTACACATCAATGTCATTGCCGGGTTGCTTAGGGCCTTGGATGAGAACTGGCATCATAATGTGTTGGAAATATGCCCTAGAGGCAATAATAAAATAGTTATTATTATATTTCCTTGTTCATGATAATTGTCTATTGTTCATGCTATAATTGTGTTATCCGGAAATCGTAATACATGTGTAAATACATAGACCACAACATGTCCCTAGTGAGCCTCTAGTTGACTAGCTCGTTGATCAATGTATGGTTACGGTTTCCTGACCATGGACATTGGATGTCATTGATAATGGGACAACATCATTGGGAGAATGATGTGATGGACAAGACCCAATCCTAAGCATAGCACAAGGACGTGTAGTTCGTTTGCTAGAGCTTTTCTAATGTCAAGTATCATTTCCTTAGACCATGAGATCGTTTAACACCCGGATACCGTAGGAGTGCTTTGGGTGTACCAAACGTCACAACATAAGTGGGTGGCTATAAAGGTATACTACAGGTATCTCCGAAAGTGTCTGCTGGGTTGACACGAATCGAGACTTGGATTTGTCACTCCGTATGACGGAGAGGTATCTCTGGGCCCACTCGGTAATGCATCATCATAATGAGCTCAATGTGACCAAGTGGTTGGTCACGGGATCATCCATTTTGGTACGAGTAAAGTGACTTGCCGGTAACGAGATTGAACGAGGTATTGGGATACCGACGATCGAATCTCGGGCAAGTAACGTACCGATTGACAAAGGGAATTGTATACGGGATTGCTTGAATCTTTACATCATGGTTCATCCGATGAGATCATCGTGGAACATGTGGGAACCAACCTGGGTATCCAGATCCCGCTATTGGTTATTGGCCGGAGAGTTGTCTCGGTCATGACTGCATGATTCCCGAACCTGTAGGGTCTACACACTTAAGGTTCGGTAACGCTAGGGTTATTAGGAAGACTTGTAAGTGATTACCGAATGTTGTTCGGAGTCCTGGATGAGATCCCGGACGTCATGAGGAGTTCCGGAATGGTACGGAGGTAAAGATTTATATATGGGAAGTTGTCATACGGTCACCGGAAAGGTTCGGGGGCTTATCGGTATTGTACCGGGGCCACCAGAGGGGTTCCGAGGGTCCATCGAGAGGGGCCACCTCTCTCGGAGGGCCTCATGGGCCGTAGTGGGCAGGGAACCCGCCCCTGGAGGACTGGGCGCATCCCCCCTTGGGCCCTTGCGCCTAGGGTTGGGGGGGGGACCTTAGAGGGGGCGCCCGCCTTGCTTGGGGGGCAAGCCCCCTCCCCTTGGCCGCCGCCTCCCTCTAGATCTCATCTAGAGGGGGGCGGACCCCTTCCCGCTTCCCCTATAAATAGAGGGGCGAGGGGAGGGCTGCACACCACATCCAAGGCACAGCCCCTCCCCTCCCCAACACCTCTCCTCCTCCGTTAAGAGCTTGGCGAAGCCCTGACGGAGTACTGCCTCTCCACCACCACCACGCCGCCATGCTGCTGTTGGAGCCCTCTTCCTCAACCTCTCCCTCCTCCTTGATGGATCAAGGCGCGGGAGACGTCTCCACTCCGTACGTGTGTTGAACGCGGAGGTGCCATCCGTTTGGCGCTAGGATCTTCGGTGATTTGGATCACGACGAGTACGACTCCATCAACCCCGTTCTCTTGAACGCTTCCGCTCGCGATCTACAAGGGTACGTAGATGCACTCCTCTCTCTCTTGTTGCTAGATGACTCCATAGATTGATCTTGGTGATGCGTAGAAAAGTTTAAATTTCTGCTACGATCCCCAACAGTGGTATCAGAGCCAGGTCTATGCGTAGTTTCTATGCACGAGTAGAACACAATTTTGTTGTGGGCGTAGATGTTGTCAATTTACTTGCCACTACTAGTATTATCTTGTTTCAGCGGCATCGTGGGATGAAGCGGCCCGGACCGACCTTACATGTACGCTTACGTGAGACAGGTTCCACCGACTGACATGCACTAGTTGCATAAGGTGGCTAGCGGGTGTCTGTCTCTCCCACTTTAGTCGGATCGGATTCGATGAAAAGGGTCCTTATGAAGGGTAAATAGAAAATGGCATATCACGTTGTGGTTTTGACGTAGGTAAGAAACGTTCTTGCTAGAACCCTATTGCAGCCACGTAAAAACATGCAACAACAATTAGAGCACGTCTAACTTGTTTTTGCAGCATATATGTGATGTGATGTGATGTGATATGATATGGCCAAAAGGATGTGATATGGCCAAAAGGATGTGATGAATGATATATGTGATGTATGAGATTGATCATCTTCTTGTAATAGGAATCACGACTTGCATGTCGATGAGTATGACAACCGGAAGGAGCCATAGGAGTTGTCTTAATTATTGTATGACCTGTGTGTCATTGAATAACGCCATGTAATTACTTTACTTTATTGCTAAACCGTTAGCCATAGTAGTAGAAGTAATCATTGATGTGACAACTTCATGAAGACACGATGATGGAGATCATGAAGACGGAGATCATGGTGTCATGCCGGTGACGATGATGATCTTGGCGCCCCGAAGATGGAGATCAAAAGGAGCAAAATGATATTGGCCATATCATGTCACTATTTGATTGCATGTGATGTTTATCATATTTTTGCATCTTATTTGCCTAGAATGATGGTAGTAAATAAGATGATCCCTCATAATAATTTCAAGAAAGTGTCCCCCTTAACTGTGCGCCGTTGCGAAAGTTCGTTGTTTTGAAGCACCACGTGATGATCGGGTGTGATAGATTCTAACGTTCACATACAACGGGTGTAAGACAGATTTACACATGCAAAAACACTTAGGTTGACTTGACGAGCCTAGCAAGTACAGACATGACCTCGGAACACAAGAGACCGAAAGGTCGAACATGAGTCATATAGAATATACGATCAACATGAAGATGTTCACTGATGATGACTAGTCCGTCTCACGTGATGATCGGACACGGCCTAGTTGACTTGGATCATGGATCACTTAGATGACTAGAGGGATGTCTATCTGAGTGGGAGTTCATTAAATAATTTGATTAGATGAACTTAATTATCGTGAACTTAGTCTAAAAACTTTTGCAATATGTCTTGTAGATCAAATGGCCCACGCTAATGTTGCCCTCAACTTCAACACGTTCCTAGAGAATACCAAGCTGAAAGACGATGGCAGCAACTATACGGACTGGGTCCGGAACTTGAGGATCATCCTCATAGCTGCCAAAAGAGCATATGTCCTAGATGCACCGCTAGGTGAAGCACCCGTTTTCCCAGCAACTCAAGACGTTATGAACGCCTGGCAGTCGCGTAGTGATGATTACTCCCTGGTTCAGTGCGGCATGCTTTACAGCTTAGAACCGGGGCTCCAAAAGCATTTTGAGCAGCACGGAGCATATGAGATGTTCCAAGAGCTGAAAATGGTTTTCCAAGCTCATGCCCGGGTCGAGAGATATGAAGTCTCCGACAAGTTCTACAGTTGTAAGATGGAGGAGAACAGTTCTGTCAGCGAGCACATACTCAAAATGTCTGGGTTGCACAACCGCTTGTCCAACTGGGAGTTAACCTCCCGTACGACGCGGTCATTGACAGAATCCTTCAGTCGCTCCCACCTAGCTACAAGAGTTTTGTGATGAACTACAATATGCAGGGGATGGTGAAAACCATTCCTGAGTTATTTTCAATGCTGAAATCAGCGGAGGTGGAGATCAAGAAGGAACATCAAGTGTTGATGGTCAATAAAACCACTAGTTTCAAGAAAGGCAAGGGTAATAAGAACTTCAAGAAGGACGGCAAGGGAGTTGCCGCGCCCGGTAAGCCAGTTGCCGGGAAGAAGCCAAAGCATGGACCCAAGCCTGAGACTGAGTGCTTTTATTGCAAGGGAAATGGTCACTGGAAGCGGAACTGCCCCAAGTACTTAGCGGATAAGAAGGCCGACAACACCAAAGGTATATGTGATATATATGTAATAGATGTGTACCTTACCAGTACTCGTAGTATCTCCTGGGGATTTGATACCGGTGCGGTTGCTCATATTTGTAACTCAAAATAGGAGCTACGGAATAAGCGGAGACTGGCGAAGGACGAGGTGACGATGCACGTCGGGAATGGTTCCAAGGTCGATGTGATCACCGTCGGCACGCTACCTCTACATTTACCTACGGGATTAGTTTTAAACCTCAATAATTGTTATTTAGTGCCAGCTTTGAGCATGAACATTGTATCTGGATCTCGTTTAATACGAGATGGCTACTCATTTAAATCCGAGAATAATGGTTGTTCTATTTATATGAGAGATATGTTTTATGGTCATGTCCCGCTGGTCCATGGTTTATTCTTAATGCATCTCGAACGTGATGTTACACACATTCATAGTGTGAATCCCAAAAGATGTAAGGTTGATAACGATAGTCCCACATACTTGTGGCACTGCCGCCTTGGTCACATTGGTGTCAAATGCATGAAGAAGGTCCATGATGATGGACTTTTGGAGTCTCTTGATTACGAATCATTTGACACATGTGAACCATGCCTCATGGGCAAAATGACCAAGACTCCGTTCTCCGGAACAATGGAGCGAGCAACCAACACTACAAAAAAAAAAGACACATCCGTGACATTTTGGGCTGAACGAAAAAAAATTATGTCATACATATGACACTTCTATGACGATAATTGTGACAAAACCTGGTTTCATCATAGATGTGGTGGGCTCCTACTTCTATGACAAAAAATCATGACAAAAAATGGGCTTTTCGTCCTGGACGGGCCGGAGACGCAGCTGCATGACATTCTTTGGGCCGTCCATGACGGAAAAACCGTGGTAGAAGCGAGGCGTGGAAAATTTCGGGAGTTGCAGTTACGGTGGGAGGTCGAGGCAGAGCGATGCGCATTTCTCTCAGACGTCTGCAGCGTGTGTGCGAGGCATTGGCTCTAATCAAGCCGAGCGAGGCGTTGGGCTACTCTGAACACAGGCGATTACGCTGCGAACTCACAGCGTTCTGAAGCCGAGGATCGATCGATGGCTGTTAATCGAACCCGATGGAGCGATTCTTCGCTCTTGGTGCTAATCAAGCCGATCGATGCTGCCTCTGGGATGAGCGATGAGCGTTGCGGGGGGTTGGATAAGCGGTGGCGGTGGCGTTGCCTCTGGATGAACAGGAACCCGTGGTGTGGAGGGCTGTATGAGCGATGAAGCGGTGGAGGGTGGCCGTGGAGGGCGGTTGAACAGGACCCGTGGTATGGAGGGATGGATGAACAGTAGACGATGGAGGGGTGCCCGTGGAGGGGTGGTTGAATAGTAGCCGGTGGAGTAGCGCGGTGGAGGCTGGATGAACAGGAGCCCGTGGAGGCTGGAGGAGGTCGACGGTAGCCCGTGGAGGCTTGAGGAGGTCGACGGTGGAGATGAACAGTATCTCGTGGAGTCCCGTTTTGCGGTACACCACACCCCTCCCAATCAACAGGACCCCCGTTTCGACTGTAGCGCTCCAACACAAGTCTGTTTCGCCCGTTTTGCGGTACGCCACACCCCTCCCGATCAACAAGACCCCCGTTTCGACCGTAGCGCTCCAACACAAGTCCGTTTCGTCCGTTTTGCGGTACGCCACACTCCTCCCGATCAACAGGACCCCGTTTGACCGTTGGAGGTCCGTTTCCTCCGTTTTGCGATCGCCACACCTCCCGATCAACAGGACCCCGTTTCGACCGTAGGAGGTCCGCTTCCTCCGCTTTTGGCACGCCACACCCTCACGATCAACAGGACTCCCGTTTGACCGTAGGAGGTCCGCTTCCTCCGCTTCTGCAGACGCCAGCCTCGTTCCATCGCCTGTTCCGTCCAAGCCGGTTGGCTCCCACGCGTTCCATTGCCTCCCGATGAACACGACGCATTCCGTTGCCTCCCCATTAACACGAGCATTCCGTTGCCTCCCCATGAACACGACGCATTCCGTTGCCTCACCATTAACACGACGCATTCCGTTGCCTTCCCATGAACACGACGCATTCCGTTGCCTCCCCATGAACACGAGCCCTCGCCGTACGTATGCGCAACTAGGCGTTCGAGACCCCGCCCGTATGTACACATACGTGGCCGTATTTTATTTCTTGCACCCTGGCCGATGTACGTACGTGTACATGCTACGTGCGCGCCTCTACTACGACACGTACGCGCCTCTATTACGACACGTGCGCGCCTCTACATCGACCAGTATATATGTACGTACAAGTTCGCGACCAGAATGACAACGCTACGTACGCTTCGACCAGGTGGGTCCCGACTGTCAGGCAGTTCCTTGCGTGCGAAAATGTAGCTGGTGGGTCCCAGCAGTCAGAGGGGCGAATCGTTTTTTTTTGCCCGGACGCACTTCCTTTGCGTGCAAAGATGTAGCTGGTGGGTCCCAGCAGTCAGGGGGGCGAATTGGTTTTTTTTTGCCCGGACGCACTTCCTTGCGTGCGAAGATGTAGCTGGTGGGTCCCAGCAGTCAGGGCGGTGAATCGTTTTTTTTTACCCAGACGCACTTCCTTGCGTGCCAAGATGTAGCTGGTGGGCCCAGCAGTCAGGGGGAAACTTTTTTCACGAAATACGGTGGCCCGTCTGGTGGGTCCCCGCTGTCAGGTGGAGGAATCATTATTTTCCGCGTAATAAGGAGTCACTTCCTTGCTGCGGACGTGGACCCAGCTGTTAGCCTCTCCACGTACAGTCCATGTCCGATGGAAGTCGTTCCCTGACCATGTTGACCACGCCGCGCCGAGAGCACCACGGCGGTGGACGACGGCGAGGCCTAGGAAGGGGATGACTCGGAGCCGGGGAAGACGCAGAAGTGGATGCCCACGCGAAGAGGAGTACGAGGGTTCACTGGTTTGGCTGCAGTGTGAGGTTGCTATTGCCGTAGATTAACAGGGGGTGTGGGTGAGTAGAGGGATGGCCTGTCCAGCGGTGGGAGTAGTAGGGGGCGGTGAGGCCTCCACGGCATCACAGCCGGCCACGGGAGGCAGGAGCACGCGGCACGACCTGCACTGGTTTGGGCGGCTGGAGTAAGAAGACCAGAGGTTGAAGAAGCACTACAACCATTGGATGAACATCGTACGGTAACATGAGCTATAATCGTTCATATTGACTAAGTTGACAAAGCCCTCCGTCCCCGTCAACTTGGTAGGCCCACAAGTCAGCCTCCCAAGATGCACGGGTTCCACCGGTGGGGAGTATTCATTTTTTTGTGCATAATAAGGAGGCATTTCCTTGCATGCGAAGATAGCTGGTGGGTCCGACAAGTCAACGGGGGGCACGTTTTTTTTTTGTGAAATACAGAGGCCCTTACGGTGGGTCCTAGATGTCAGGTGGAGGAATCATTATTTTGCGCGTAATAAGGAGGCATTTCCTTGTGTGCCGCCGTGGACCCAGCTGTCAGCCTCTCCATGCACAACCTACTTCCGATGGTGTCATTCGTTGACCACGTTGACCACGCCGCGTCGAGCGCATCCAAGGTGGTGGACGACGGCGAGGCCCCGGACAGCAACGAGCCGGAGATGGGAAGACGCGGGAGTAGAGTCGCAGACGGAGAGGTGTATGAGGGTTAACTGGTTCTAGTGCGGTGTGGTTCCGCAGTCGGTGGAGAAAAACAGGAGGTGTGGAGGGTTGGACGGATGGCTTGGCCAACGGTGGAGTAGCGCTTCATAGCGGAGCGTGCTAAGCAGAGCTGCTAGCAGTAGGAGGTGGGAGGTGGTCCCGGCGGCGCTGGAGGAAGAAGACGAGAGATTGAAGATGAATGGCGGCCGTTGGATGTAAATCCAACGGCTAACATGTCTGAATCATTTGTTGACTAAATTTACAACGACTTGCACTGGCTTCGACCTATTGGCCCACATTTCAGCCTCCAAAAATGTGGCACGTATTCAACCCATTTTTTCAGAATTTACAGTCTTTTTTTTACGCGGTAGAATTTACAGTCAATTTGATCTTTTTTTGGAATTACAGCCATTAGCTGGGATGGATGAACAATTAATGTAGCTTTCATGCGGCCCATTTATTTTATTTCCTAAAAAATTATAGGCCATTTGCACTTTATCTAGATACACGATTTTGCTGGGCTGATTCTAATTATAATGTTGGGTTGGGCCAGCAATGTTATCAAAAAATAAAAAAGGGTTGAGCATTTTGTTATAAATATATGTAAATAATAAGTGATATTATTACATTCGTCCTTAAATCTTACCAAGCTTTCGTACACAATCACTAGGATTTTCGTGCCAAAACAATCCATGATTTTATTTGTTAAGAAATTATTTTTATAAGTTAATAAGATGTGGGATATTGTTTTCTTACATATGTAAGTATCTGTTAAATATATGATGACAATAAAAATAATATATAATAACATATAAAATAATTTAAATATATATAATATAGTTAAAAGGGAAACATAAGTTGTACCTGGCGTTCCTATTCTTATATAGAAAAATAGAACACACCGCTGCCTTTTCTTCAAAAAAATACATAAATTGGGCTGCCAAAATAAAACCTCGGATGGGAGGTCCATAGAACGGTCGATACATGACGGCCCTAAGAAAATACAAACAGGCCCTCCCATCCGAGGTCGTGGGCTGCGCATATTAAAAATGAAAGCCTAGACGGGGTAGCCCAAAACCACGTCTAACACTTGCCAAAACATCATACCTCATTTTCTGTGTGTTTCGCATGAATGTTGATCAGCATGATGTTAACTGGCTAGTAGTTCCATTTTCGACCACGAATAAAACTTCCAACATGATGTTAACCATGTTTGAAAAGGCCGTGTTAATATAAATGCTCTGCCTCTGAAAGTTGCAGTTTCTTATCTGAAACTCAAACTTGCAGTTTCTTCTCGTCTACACTTTTATACTCCTATGAAACTACATTTTAAGTGCTAAAAATAGATCTCTAGAATTCATAAAATTCTTCATATGCTCAGTACTGCAAATCTGAAATTCAAAAGACATTCATATCTGAAAGTACTCTCAAAATACACAACACAAAGCAGAATTCACAACCTACAAATACTAACAACCCTAAGCTCCTCCTGACAATTAACAACCTGCCCGACTATTGGGCTGGGGGGCAGTCCCCTCCTATTCCTTGGCGACAGACAGCCGCCCCATGAGACGATGTGAACGGCGAGGAAGATGATGGCGGGAAGCGTCGTCGAGCCAACTGCTTTTCTCCTCTTGCAGTTGGGTTCGGTCGACGAAGACTCCACCGGCTCGCTCTGGCAGGACACCCTCACAACGGCACCCTGTAGATGCTCGATCCTTCAATCTCTGGTGGATGCTCCATCTGGGATCGATACTCCCACCACCGCTGCCTCACGATCGGATTCGGTCAATCTGTTTGCTCCATGGCCCAGAGGAGCAGCTCTATGTACTCGGCGACTCCCTCCGGGAGTATCGCCGCCTTTTCGCTCTGTTGCAGATATTTGGCCATGGATGTTGCCGTCGCCGCTAGTTGGTCCTTGTTGTCAAACCAAGACTGTATCTCCAACATCCTAGCTAGCTTCACAGGGTCGCCGTCTGCGATCCTCACGTATCGGTTGTACTCCTTCATCGATCTACTTCTCCATAGCACCTTCACTCACCGGCGGTGGTTTTTGAATGGAAGAGGAGAGGAACGGCGCTAGTTTTGGATTAGAACGGGAGAGGAGCGACGCTGGTTTTGGACTGGAATAGGAGAGGAGGGGCGGTGGTTTTGAAATGGAAGAGGCGAGGAGCGGCGCTGGATTTAGATTGGAACAGGAGAGGAGCGGTGGTGGATTTAGATTGGAACAGGAGAAGAGCGGAAGAGCGGCGCTGGTCTTGGAAGTATTTTTTTGTTGTTTTGCGTATTTTGGGTCAAAGTTTGACCATGTACTGTATGTGACAAGCAAAATGTGAATGCATGTCACCAAAAATTGTATCGTTTGGTTCGTATCTGAATGTACTTTCAAATTATATTATTTTTCCAACGTATAACATATATTTTATGTGCGAAAATCATGGTCAATTATGACCCAGAATAAAAGTGAGACTAGTTAATGTGGGGTCGCTTTGTTAATTGAAGGGTAAATTGATTTTGATTTTGATCCAGTCACAGCGCGCTGGCCCTCTCGCCCAATCCTAAATCACTACCGCACGCTCCTCTCCCTCTTCTCCATTGCAAAACCACCTCCTCTCCTCTCCATCATCTCCATTCCAAAACCACCGTCTCGCCTCTCCCTCTTATGATCTTCTCCATTGCAAAACCACCTCCTCTCCTCTCCATCATCTCCATTCCAAAACCACTGTCTCGCCTCTCCCTCTTCTGATCTTCTCCATTGCAAAACCACCTCCTCTCCTCTCCATCATCTGCATTCCAAAACCACCTCCTCACCTCTCCATCATCTCCATTCCAAAACCACCGTCTCGCCTCTCCCTCTTCTGATCTTCTCTCCATTGCAAAACCACCTCCTCTTCTCTCCATCATCTCCATTCCAAAACCACCTCCTCTCCTCTCCCTCTTCTCTATTGCAAGACCACCGTCTCTCCTCCCATCTTCCAAAGCTAGCACCGGACCACTTAGAACGACATATATGGAGAGGATGCAGCGAATCAGCAGATCGCCGGGCGGCCACCAGTGCAAAGTTAGCCAGGTTGAAGGAGATCCTTAGTTGGTTTGACAATGAGTGGGAGATTTCGAGGATGGTGCGGGCCATGTGGCAATGTATGCGAAAGAGCGAGACGGCGGCGATGAGGGCGGCGATGTACATGTACTCCTCGGCGGCAGTCACGCCGCAGTCCTCCGAGTTCATCGAGTATCTCCTATGGGTGATGGAGCAGACAGATTCGCCCGAGGCGACAGTCAGGCGGAGGTGCTGGGCATACAGGTCGAAGGTCGAGCACCCAGAGGATAACGAATCGATCGAGTATGGTGTGCCGTTCGTGAGGGTGCAGAGCCAGCCGGAGCCACAGGAGTATTCGTTCTCCCACCGCAAGAGGAGGCCGGATGGCGCGACGTCGCTTCCCCGCCGTTCTCCACGGTTCCCTCGACGCTCGCCCCGTTTCAACGGTGGAGGTAGGGTTTAAGGTAAGCTTCGCACTAACCTAATCTTCCACCTGCTCATGCTTACAATCAGTGTGACAGCTAATGAAAATCATGCTTACAATCAGTCTGCGAGTACTACGCCAATCACCCTAAAATAGCTCTGGACCTTTGGGTCAAAGTTATGACACAGTGTACAAATAAAGAAAAATAGATTGGTGCTTCTTTCAGAAAAGAGTACTCCCTAGAAAACTGCCAATATAAGCTACTAGTATTTGGTTAGAGGATTTTCTGCCGAGAAAGATCCGTCCACATAGAGTGCCACACATCCCACTGGTTGTGGTGGATGCCAATGCGTGCATGCAGCATGGTTGGTGTCGGTAATTTTTACTTGGCACACCTTGCACTCTGCATATATGCCGGTTCCACACGTACATTGTGCAGTTCCACCAAAATGCAGCTGAATAACCCTGTTTGCACAGATAATGAAAAAGCATGATTACATTATAGTGGCACTAGTTGATGAAACACACAAAATAAATAGAAGAAAATATTGCGATAGTATCATAGTATGCCATGCTGCGAGGGCGAGATGGGCCCTGCGACGCCTCATACGGTACGCCTCATACTGGACATCGTCCCAAGTCTCCCAGATACACCTTCTGCCAGTGATGAACATCAGTGTACAACAGTAGTACAAGGAGGCGCCTTGAGACATTCAAATCTCTATTTTTGTACATATCAACTAAAATTAAGCACCCCAGTTTGCAGAAACGCTTAAACATTAACAATGGGACTAGTTGATGAAACATACTTTAACAAAGAGAAGCACTTTTTTTATCTACATTGGAAATGAAATGATAGAGATGACACTCTCTCTATTTTAACTGTATTATTACTTCATTTTATCAGTGACACTAGGGTCGAGCAGGTGGCAAACGAGGTGCACCGTGCGTCGCAAGGATGGAGGCCGGGGTGCTTATTGGGATCTTTGAAGCTGGCTCTTTCAGTCACCAACATGGATTATTCAATTCATGGGACCTTTTGGTGCAGTTCACCTAAAATGAAGCAATGTCCCGTGAGCTAGCAGCTTCTTCTTCAAAAAAATTTAAGAAAAGGGCTCCAGCCCCGGTTCCATTTCCATCAGAAAACGAAACCCACAGAGCTTCTTCTTCATTAGTTGCAATAAAATTGAGCAACATCAAGGTTGGTTGTGAATCTCCTGGAATGCTCAACTATAATTTGGATATCATTTGTGCAGTTCAACTAAGATCGAGCGTGAAATGTATATCTCTGTTTGCACAAAAAAGGTGGAAAGGAGGGCGACTAACAAGTAACAAGTGATGAAACATGCATCAAATGAAAAGAAGCATGTTCCCCCGCCGATCTTATCTGAATGAAAAGAAGCCAGTTAAATTCTCAACCTAGAATGACGTGCATGCCATGTAGTAAACCGATCCGGAGGAAGTATAGTAAAAATGAGGTGATTTTACCCAGCGATCGGCGGGGAGCATGGCCTGTCATGCGGTCCCACGTGTCATGATGTACCAAGGCGATGCGCGTGTCCCTCTTGAGGCAGAAGCAATACTAGTACGTGGTTTGAGATGATGTCGAACCGAAGTGTGAAATAATGGTTGCTTCATCCGTACGGGAAGGTGCGGCATTGTGATTTGACGTCTCATTGCTTATTACTAACACTTTGGGCGATGCAGTGGGGTGCGCCCCCTGCTGTTCTGCACTATTATTTGGTGCTTGACACGTCGACCCGGTTGCACATGAGATGACCCCCACATCCTTTGTCAAAATAAACAACACCCTGATCAATGCATTTCACTCTTCCGTGCAACGGACGGGCACCTTACTTGCTCCTACAGGTGCTTAAACTTGCCACATAGGCATAAAATCTGATGTGGCAAGTTAATCAAGAAGCGAGACTAGTTTGGTGACCCAAGGAAGAAACGGTGCTAAGCGCGTGTATCTAGGTGAAAAGACAATTTTGAGTCTATAGATAATTAAACGAAGCAAACTTAGCAACACCATTTAATTGGAAGAGGTCACTCCTTGGCAAATGCAATAAATACTAGTACTCCCTGTGTCCCATAATATAAGAACGTTTTTGGCACTACACTAGTGTCAAAAACGTTCTTATATTATGGGACGGAGTGAGTACGAAGAAAGAGATAGAGAGGAGTAAAAAATACACTTATAGCCAACCTTATAGCTAATCTTGTTGTAGTATGAGTGACTAAATGATGACTATGTATGACATGCCAACATCAGATAGCCTAACGCACCGTGTTAAATCTCCAAGGGTGCGACCGCGCGAGCGACGCGACGATCGTGGTAGGCGCGACCATGATATGGGTTGCTGGCAGCGCTTGGATCTGAGATCAAACGGTGGTATGCTAAGTTGCTGAAAATTTGCAGAATAACCCTCCAGGATAGAATATTCGCCCGTTGGTCTAGAATCACGCCATGCAACCGTTCGATCTCCGATCCAAGGGCTCTCGGAAGCCCGTATCATGGGAGAATGGAAAGCCACTACCCTGTCGTTCGCACGCTGGCAGTTCGCTCCTACTCGTCCCCGCACGTCCTTTAATACTACGGCGGTTCGCTCCTAGTCGTCCCGTCCATTCACATTACGACAGTTCTACTAATCATAATCCTCCTCCCAAATCCATAGCGTCCCAAATCTCCCCGATCGGCGGTGAGTACAAGGTTAGAACCATCACCGGTGATGAGTTCGACGTCATCTACACCCGTTCTTCCGCGACGGTGAAAGGATGCATTTCTCTCTTCAGACGCATGTTCGAAGACTCACATGATGAGTGGGTCGCCGGGCTAGATGTTGAGTACACCACAGTCACGGGACGAGAGAAGGATCTAAAGGACGAAGAGAGGAAGAAGCCCGCCGTGATCCAGGTTTGCGTGCATGACTTATGCTTGGTCTACCACATATGCCATGCCGACGTTGAGTGCCAGGATTTTAAGGACTTCCTCGAGAGCAACCTAGTCAAATTCGTTACTGTAGACTTTGGTAACGACAAAGAAGTCCTGCGTCGGATAGGCCTCGTTGTAGGCAACACCTTCGACCTCCAAAAGAATCGGCTGGTGTCCTCTCGTCAGCCTTCAGTGCTGACCCTGGCAGGAGCCATGGTTCATCCTTCGTACGGTAAACTGGAGAAATCTCCATACACGTTTCATCGTCATGCATGGCAACGGAATGTACTAGATATAAAGCACATCCAGCAGGCTGCAATGGATGACTACCTTTGTTTCAATATCTACAAGGGTTGGATGAAGAGCAACAGCCAAGTTGGCGGTTCAAGCAAAGAAGTATCGGTCAAGAGGAAGAGGGACAAGGACGAAGTCGAGGACGTGGACGAGGACTCCGAGTAAGGTGTCAGTGTCGTTGCTCATGGTGGTTCTAATGCAGTGTCTACCAGAATAGGTGCAAAGTTTAATTTTAGGTGTGCTTAATTTAATTTGAGGGGTGTGTTGTGCTGAGCCCCCAGCAGAACTATGTTATGTTTCTTCTTGTTACTTTAACTCTTCAGTAAGTACATACTAGTATTTCTTACATTTCATCTTTTAGTTGGTATAGTACTACCACTCGTTTATTCACATTATATACGTACAATATATATGGCCAACATCATATAGCCAGCAGTTTAGTTGTCAAAGAATTTCAGAGTGCTTAGTTTTGTCAAAGAATTCCAGGGTGCTTAGTTTTTTTGAGGGGTGGGTTGTGCTGGACATCATTATTGTGACTAGCCTTTTTAATAGTATTATATGCATAATTTGGTGACGAGCGCTCTCTATATATACCACCTTTTTTTAATTTTAAGTTTTTCTCCATGGTGCAATCCATCGATACTACTACTATACAAAAGTATACATCTATTTATATATAAAAGACGCTTTACGGGCTTACCACAAAAAAGAGAATTACGCTAGAAAATCACGTAAAAATTAGAAACATCGAGCCATTAATTTGGTGGACCTCCATCTTTAAATACACAATTAACGGACTAGATATCGCTTTGAGAGAAAAAAAACTGGAGTATCGATGGGGCTCTGCACGTCTCTATGCCTGTCCTCCAGTTCCATCCTAACAAACAAAGGAGCACACCCTATGTAAAAAAACAAGATGGGAACCCTACGCAACAGGAAAAGGAAAAAGGAACTTTTTTTATCAAAAAGGTTCCTGACTCAATCATCAAAAGAAAGAGGGGGGAAATAGGGTTAGGTTATTGGCCTCTCGATCCTTTCCCTTCCCCTCCTCCTAGCTAGCCGTCACCAAATTCACATGGTGGGATTCGGCCATTGTTACAAGGCCGGTTGTGAAACTAGATCATTCTGGTTCATTTCTAGCTATCGCTGAATCTCCATTACGCCATGCCCCTGCGTAGTCTCCTCTGCAACGTCCAAGATCTAGATGTTCCCCTTATCCAACACGGGTTTGCCGGTGGGCGACAGGGCGGCTGTCATAATTGTTGCACCTGGCCGGATGGAGCCGAACACGGGCGTTCCTGTGGGCAAGATGGCCGTTGTTCTAATGGTTGATGTTCCGTCAGCGTTCAATGGTGATGAAAGATGACATGGACATGTGGTCTGCTGCTGCCATGACTAGAAGATGTGGAACATGAGATACGACCGAGCTCAAGATCAGTATTTAATAGAATACATCACCAAGACAAGAGGATGGAGCAATTGGTGACTGCACAGATCAGCAATTAGCGACTGAGAAGAGGATGGAGTAATCAGTATAGCACTGCACAAAGAGAGGGTGCGGAGGTTCATCTTGGACGTGGACTCTGGAAGACTTTGCTAGGTGAGATCGGCCAGCTTAATGACAAGCTTTTGAAATTTATTTTAGCTTGCCAGGTGCACATACAGAAGACATGGCTGGAAAGACAATAGCGAGCCACTCGCCGATGGCTCCTATGATGACGTACACAGTGCCAACCCACTCCCGTGCACAGATGAAGCCCCCAGCACATATAGGTAGTGTCCAACTTTCCTAATTTATTAAATCGACTCTCGCATGTATCTTTCAGGTCGTAATTTGCGTTTCCGGCCGGCCGCAAATCAATTAGCTAGCATGTCTAGCTTTCCTTGTATACGTGGGTGTGTTGCTAATCGGTCAGTACAGATCAAGCTAGCTTTGTGTACGTGGGAGTTCTTCTAATGGGGCAGTACGAGCTCGCTTTGTGAAGCCTACAGATCGTGTTAGCTTGCTTGTCTTGCTCATCAAAAGTATTTGGTTATCTGGGGCCTGTGCTAAATGCTAGCTTTGCGTACGTGGGAGTTCTTCTAATGGGGCAGTAAGAGCTCGCTTTGTGAAGCCTACAGATCGTGTTAGCTTGCTTGTCTTGCTCATCAAAAGTATTTGGTTATCTGGGGCCTGTGCTAAATGCTAGCTTTGTGTACGTGGGAGTTCTTCTAATGGGGCAGTACGAGCTCGCTTTGTGAAGCCTACAGAACGTGTTAGCTTGCTTTGTCTTGCTCACAAAAGTATTTGCTTATCTGGGGCCTGTGCTAAATGTTATTCGATTGTGTAGGCATGCCTGCGGGAGATCCTTACCCGTGACATCAACTTCTTTCCAAAAATTCTCTAGGGTCTCAGATAGGTGTAGCGGCAGGACCTTTATTTTGTTCTATAATTAAGAGCTCATCTAACATTAGACATGGGAATAAGTTTAATAATCTAATGCGCTAAAGAACTTGGACTATAGGTTTATGCATTATGTACACAAGTAGGAGCATAGATATTTTTTCAGTCATATATAGCCGCAAGAATAATCTTGCTGGCTTTATTCTATTGCAGTCTTGGATATCTATGGTGCTTCATTTTTAAAAGATGTATATCAATTAGAAAATAGCAATATAACTACCATGTACCATCGCTTAATGTCATCTTCGACAAACAGTACTGGCAACGCCCCTTGCGCAACACCATTACCTAGCACTGTCTAAAATACCAACCTAAACCATGCAGGAACTCATTCACACATTTATCGTTCTACGAGTTTTTCATTTTCTGTAGATATGGTAAATAATGTTCTTCATCTTCAGGAGAGGGAGTAGGGGACACAATAATTAATATGAGGAGACAGGAGAAGAATAACAGAGGAAACCCATGACTGAAGATCTAGCTGGATTTCCTTCTAGGCGCCCCTTTCTAAAGCATGAAATTTCCGCATACACGGATGTTGTACATGGCACGACATTAGAGTGACGAGCCGGCATAGCACGTATCGGAGAGAGACGTGCAAAAGTGAAAGTAAATATGACAGAGAGGGTAGTGTGTTTTTTGTGTAGAAGTTCTTCATCAGGTGGATCATTTTAATAACTCTTATTATTTAGGGTTTATATATCTTATATTAAAATAGAGTCAGTTTGTTCACCTCCTTGAGTTATCTACAGTGTTCCATGGTAATTTGTCAATTTTTTATGTTAATTTAGTTGTTTGTTAGTACTCCATCCAAACTTACTTTACCACTTATGCACTGATGATCACACTGCAGCGGTTATACTCTGGCTATTTACTTTGGGTATTATGCACAAAAGAACACATTATTAGCAAATGCATGAATGCCGATTCTTATTGATGTCTGCTGGAAGATAAGTGCTATTTGGTTGGACAGGTTGGTCCAGACTTAGTTTTACGCTTTGCGTCTCTCGATTTCTGTCTAAAATATCATTTAGTGTTGCCGCCTACTTCCTCCATCCGGAAATGCTTGTCATCAAAATGGATAAAAGGAGATGTATCTAGACGTATTTTAGTTTTAGATACATCCCTTCTAATCCATTTTGATGGCAAGTATTTTCGGACGGAGGGAGTATTATCAAAAGTTTAACTACATATGCATGTACAAAATGTACAAATATTCCATTTGTTATTTCTATTATGTAGGTGCCTGGATAACTGGTTTTGGACGATATTGCAGCATAAGTTTGTCAAATGATGTCAAACTTTCATTTCTTGATCTGTTTTTCAAACAATGGTGTCCTTTAATATACGGGTCTCTATTATTTAAAAAATGCAAATATCAATGTTTAAGTAAACACATTCACAACAAGAAAACTCAAACATTAAGGAGCTTCAATTATATGTACGTTCTCTATATTTCATTATTCTCATCTCTAACTTTTTGTTCTTACTCAACAGAATGTTTATAACGTATTCAAGTATGTAGTTACTGCTACTTTTAGTATCCATTTGGGAACGACCTCCTCCTGTTTTTACTATTTTTTTGCAGGTCGAACCTTTCCCATTGTTTTTGTCCCAACTTATGGTATTGTATTTGTGAAAATAAAAGTAAAGCATGTGTTTGCTTGATAAATGTTGCAAAAATTACCCCATTAGTAGAAATAAATTATATTTTGTGTAGAATTCACATACCATGTCACTTATACAAGCCATTAACCGAGTCTTCCGGTGCCTAGAGCTAACAATACAGGCTAATTATATGATTGTTAAAATTGAATAAATCCATGTTAGTGACAAAAATATGTGTACCTTATAGTGGAATAGAAACATGGACGTGTCCATACAGTACATTATGCAGGTTATGGCAATTCTACGAAACAATATAGGTTCACATTTGTTTTATAAGGACAAACCAATTTACTGGACGAAACAGTGATTCATTATTGCATATCCAGCATTAGGATGGTCAATGGAGAAAAAAGGAAAACAACCTCTATAAATACTTGCGAGCGCATAGAGCCTATTGAATGGAGGAGGGATGCGTATTCGACTTGTAGTCCACTGCGTGTATGTGGGGAAATAAACTTATAATCAACATGGGTGGCTCCTTGGTGTTATAAATTGGTGTAGCGCTAATTGCTGTCATGGCAAGGAGAGGAGATTGGCAACATGTTCTTTCCTCATGGATATAACTTGAACTGCTGATTTGCTCAGGTACAAGTAGAAGTAGCTGCGTGTAAAAGTTGGGATATACACTAAAAGTGAATTGAATTATATGGTTTGTGATAAGTATGCTATTTGTTCCAAGGCTCTCCACTAGATATGATAGTTGTTTAGCTAGGTGTGTTTCCTGAAGGAGTTGGCCAAGGGAGAGCAAAATTGTGTGGCTGCCCAATTGCTCAGCATGACATGAAAATAGGTCAACATACATGTTTTGGTCGTTGTTGCATCTAAAACATATAATTAGAGCGTTTCCTCTTAAAGTTTTGTTTCTGAAATTAATGATGTGAAAGTATAGTTGTACATGTTTTACACATTCACATGTCACTTTAGAATCATATAATTCTGAAACTTTATGAAAATTGTATATATACAACATAGCATAATATTAGTCATCAATAAGTGACATTATTTAATTACATCCACTGACCAAAACAATTCAAGATGCTGCCTGCATGACAGGAAAATAGGTCAATGTATGTGCCTTTGGTGCATCCAAAACATCTAACTAGGGCATTTCTTCTTAAAGTAATTTGGGCTGAGAGATTAAATAAGTGAAAGTATAGTCCTTCATGTTTTAAGCTTTCACGTATCATTTTAAAAATCATAGAATTCTGAAAGTTTTTATGAAAACTTTTTACACAAAACATAGCATAATATTAGGACTCAATAAGTGACCATTACTTAATTTCCTCTGATGACCTAAAAAACTCAAGACGTTGCCCGTGCAACCAAGTATTTATTCTTAAGTTGGACTAAACATTATTTTTGTAACTGCACATAATCAATACTTTTCTTCTTACATCACATACTAATCTAATATAATACAAACATTACAGTTTAGCTCAAATATTATAAATTGGTCACCCATAAATTAAAGAGGATTGAATATGTTTCTTATATTATATTTTACAACGTGTAAAATTTGTGGTAGTTACAAAGATATATAATAAATTATGAGTGACAAAATATGGATGTTTATGAAATCATAAATTTATTTATCATAAATTTTCAACACACTAAGGACGATGCTCTCGCAAATTGTAAATGTAATCACATTTGGTTTCAATTTTATTTACACAAATCAAATAATATGTTTTCATTATTAAACGATGTAAAATTCTAGCCCGCGCATCGAGCGGGCCATTTTGCTAGTTTTTTAAAAGGCTAGAGGGCGGGGCAGTCTAGCTTGGTCGGTTTCACGAGAGGCGATGGCCTTTGTGATTTGACGGCTCATTACTGCTGGAAGGCGGGGCCTTGTGATTTGACTGCTCGTATAAATGCGCCGACGACCTGATCGAGGAGGAGCAAAGAACCGTGCGGTATACTCAAGTTTTCCACTGGAGTAGTACTGCGACGGAGGAGCACGAAACACGGCAGCCCAGTGCCATATGGCGATAAAAAATGATCTAATTTGCTAGTCATCTCATTGTTAGCATTGTTCTATTCATTCCCTCAAAAAAAAACATTGTTCTATTCATGCCTCGCAGAGAACGTGACACGTGCGGCGAAACACCCGAAGCAAAAGATGAAACACAGCAGCAAAAGAAGAAGGAAGATTATCACCCCAAATGATCTAATTTGCCGCGGAGTCGTAACTGCTTCTTCATCGCCTCCACGACCTCCATCTCCTTGCGCGTCTCCTCCGCCATCTTCTTCATTCTGTCCATGACGCGGGATTTCTTGACGCGAGCCTTCATCATCTGTTCCACGGCTGCATTACGTACCTTGACAGCAGTCGGGTGCTCGATGCGGAGCTTCGCCAACTCCTCCTTCTGTTCCAGGACGAGGGCCTGCAACATCTTCATCGAGGAACTACTATTCTCATACAGCTTCTTCCAGCCGGCGTTCTTCTCCTTCAACAGGTCGATCTCGTGGCAGAGCTTCGCCTTGTCCTCCTGAAGTCGTAGGATTTCGCCGGTCACCTTCTTCTCCGAGGCAATGCTCTTCTTCAGCAGCATCACCGAGCCGGCGGTCAACTCCCCCTGCTGATTGAGCTCAGCGGGCATGTCGTCGAGGCTCTCCTTCAGCAACTCCGTCAAGCCTTGGATGAACTCCTTCTGCTTATTGAGGTGCTTATTGAGCTGATCGGGCATGCCGTCGAGGGATAACGACTCCAGCTCTGCCGGCTCGGCATGTTCGCCTCCGCGGCTAGGGCGCTCCTGGGAGCCATCGCCTGCCCGTGAGAGATCTTTCGAGGTCTCTACGTGGCGGCGAGCCCTCTTTTTTTCCGCAGCCTTGGTTGCCACTCCCCGTTATTTAGTAGTTCTCGACCCAGAGCTCTGCTCACCGCCATGGCAACAGCAGACGAAGAAGAAGCACTTATGAGGAGGAAAGGTAGAGTAATTTTCGGTTAGGTAGTTCCCCTTTTTATAACCTAAGTACTAGCACTAGTAGTACTAATACCTGCATAGTGGGAACACGTTCAGGTTTGGTACGTAGTACTAGTAGGCACTAGTAGAAAAGGGGGCAATGGTCCAGGCCGGGTCAGCCCATTAGTCCCGGTTCAATCCAGAACCGGGACCAATGGGGGCATTGGACCCGGTTCGTGAGCCCCGGGGGCCGGCCGGGCCACATGGGCCATTGGTCCCGGTTCGTCTGGCCCTTTTGGTCCCGGTTGGAGGGACGAACCAGGACCAATGTGCCTTGGTCCTGGCCCACCACCATTGGTCCCGGTTGGTGGCCTGAACCGGGACGAAAGGCTTCCCTTTAGTCCCGGTTCAAGCCACGAACCGGGACCAATTAATTGCCTATATATACCCCTCGCCCGCGAGCAGAGCACTCCCACTGCTCTGTTTTTCGTGGCCGGCGAGGAGAGAGCTTTGTGGTGCTCTAGCTCACCACCTATGCACACGAGGTGTTCGATGGAATGCCCGAGGCACACTACTTAAGCTTTCTCCTCTCCAAGCTCGGCCACCAAGCTCCATTTTCCTCAATATTTGTCTAGGTTTAGCGGTCTGTCACGTCCCGTCCCCGTCTTCACCGCCGTCGATCGCCCGCGCCGATCTCGTCGCCGGCACTACCGTGGTGAGCCTCTTGTTCTTATCTTCTTTCTGAAAGGAAAAAAAATTCTTACTTGTATGTTTATATAGATACTTGTATAATTTTCTTACTTTTATTATTGCATCTTTTATGGGAATACATTTTACACGATTGACCAAGATCAAAAGAGCACCAACCAAAACAGCGGTGTCCGCTTTGATGCAACAACCGAGAGGGGAAAGGACACATATTATGGTTACATAGTGGACATATGGGAACTTGACTACGGACATGATTTTAAGGTCCCTTTGTTTAAGTGCAAATGGGTCAATCTGTCAGGAGGCGGGGTACAGGTAGACCGACAGTATGGAATGACAACAGTGGATCTGAAAAATCTAGGGTACACTGACGAACCGTTCGTCCTAGCCAATGATGTGGCACAGGTTATCTATGTGAAGGACATGTCTACCAGACCGAGAAAAAGAAAAGATAAGGAAGCGAATACATCATACGATGAGCCAAAGCGCCACATAGTTCTTTCAGGAAAAAGTGACATTGTGGGAGTGGAGGGCAAGACAGACATATCTGAAGATTATGAAAAGTTTCATGAAATTCCTCCCTTCAAAGTCAAGGCTGACCCCAGCATCCTGATAAGCGATTGAGATTATCCATGGTTACGGCGCAATAAGCAAATGACACAAGCGAAGAAAAAGTGAAGACTTTCTCCCACAACTATTATGATGATACCATGCCAACTTTGTAACACATGAGTATGATACCATTGGAAAAAGTGAAGACTTTCTCCCACAACTATTATGATGATACCATGCCAACTTTGTAACACATGAGTATGATACCATTGTCCGTTTTGTACATGCACATGCTATGTGGGTGAATTTATGATACCATGCCAACTTTCAACTTTTTCATAGTTCATTTGAAATGCTTTAATGTCTTATGGTTCGGCCCTCGTAATAATTAAAATAGCAACAATAAGTATTTTGTTTTAAGTAGAAACAAAATAAAATAAATAAAGCAAGAAAGAAAACAAAAAAACAAAAAAAGTGTTTTCAAATTTGAAAACTAATGGCACTAACAGAAAGTTTATAATTTTCTAAAACTAAAAGCAAAAAAGAATTAAAAAATACAGCAAAAAATAAAAGAAAATAAATAATGCAGAAAACAAAACGAAAAAACAATTAAAAATAGCAACAATAAGTATTTTGTTGTAAGTACAAACAAAATAAAATAAATAAAGTAAGAAAGAAAACAAAAAAACAAAAAAAGTGTTTTCAAATTTGAAAACTAATGGCACTAACATAAAGTTTATAATTTTTCCAAAACTAAAAGCAAAAAGAATTAAAAAATAAAGAAAAAAACAAAAGAAAATAAATAATGCAGAAAACAAAACAAAAAAACTAGAAAATAATTAAAAATAGCAACAATAAGTATTTTGTTGTAAGCAGAAACAAAATAAAATAAATATAGCAAGAAAGAAAACAGAAAAATTGCCTCCTACTGGGCCCGCACGACCTGAATACGACTAGAAACCCTACCATGGGCCAGGATTCAGGCCCGCAGTAGGCCCAGCAGGCCCATCAGGCAAAGCAGTAGCAAATAGGCCCGCAAGCCTACGGTGGAGAGGAGCTCGAGAGGGGTGCGGCAGTGGGGCTTATAAACCACTGTGCACCCCTCCCAACTAGCGAGGTGGGACTAAACTTTGGCCCCGACGCTGGCAGCACATGGTCCTTTGGACCCGGTTGGTGGCACCAACCGGGACTAAAGGGGGGGGGCATTACTCCCAGTTGGTGCCTCCAACCGGGACCAAAGGTCACCGCTTCCCGCCCGTTGGGCTTCTGAAAAGAGGCCTTTGGTCCCAGTTGGTGGTACCAACCGGGACTAAAGGGGGCATTAGTCCCGGTTGGAGTCACGAACCGGGACCAATGCCCTTGCTATATATACAACACTTAGGAAAATTTGACGAACACATCGCCAGTTGCCCCCGGCCCGACCGACGACGTCGAGCTCATCGATGCCGCCAGGCTGCCCAGATCGACGCCGTCCGCGCGCCCCGTCGTCGCCCTGCCCGTCGCCGCCAGCTGCCTCGACGCCGCCCGCCAGCCGCCCTCGCCGACGCCGTCGTCGCCATCGCGCCCATCATCGCCGTCCACCGTCGCCCGTCGTCGCCACGCCGCCTGACCCGCCGTGGTTCGCCAGCGCCCTCGCCGCCGCCACCGTCGCCCTCGCCGGTCGTCCCGGTTGTGAGCCGCCGCCGTCGAGGCTTTGTGTTCAGTGCTTTTTTTTTTCATACATACATGTGTATTTTTTTGTTCATTGCATTTTTTCATATATATAATTAATGTATATACGTATGTGGTAGCTATATGATGAATGGATGTGGCTATATGTATGTATGAATATAATGTTCATAGCATTTTTTGTTTATATATGTTTTTTCATATATGTATTAATTTTTTATTTAGGTTGTTAGTAGATATCGATTTTAGGTTAGTGCATTTTAATTAGGTTAGTGTACAGGAAAAAGTAAAATAAAGAAAAGGAAGAAAAGAGGAAGAAGGAAGAAGGAAGAAGAAGAAGAAGAAAAAGAATGAGAGGAAAAAGGAAAATAAGAAGAGGAAGAAAAGAGAAGAAGAGGAGAGGAAAAGAAGAGGAGAAATAAATAAGAAGAAGAAAAAAGAAGAAAAAGAAGAGGAGAAGAAGAAAAAATAGAAAAAAAATCTATTTTTCTTCTTGTCCTCTATTCCTTTCTTCTTCTTCTTCCTTCTCTTCCTTCTTCCTCTTTTCTTCCTTTTCCTTAATGATTTTCCGTTCTCGAGAGAGAAGAAGAAAAAGAAGAGGAGAAGAAGAAAGAAAGGAATAGAGGAGAAATAAATAAGAAGAACAAAAAAGAAGAAAAGGAAGAGGAGAAGAAGAAAAAATAGAAAAATATTCTATTTTTTCTTCTTCTTCTCTATTCCTTTCTTCTTCTCCTCTTTTTTTCTTCTTTTTTTTCTTCGATCTTCTCCTCTATTCCTTTCTTCTTCTCCTCTTTTTATCTCTTCTTTGTTTTCTTATGTTTTATCGGTGCTCGTCGGGCTGCTGCGTCGCCCTCGCCGCCCCCTCGAGATAACTTCGACATGAGGGGCGGTCGATATATATACCCCCTCTCGACCCTGATAACCTATACAATGGCAGCACCCCCCTTGGCCCTCTCGCTCGACCAAAACTCTCGAGGCCACCCAAATTTACCAAGTTAAAAGAGCATTGTCGTCGAGGCCACCCCAGACCCTTGAAGCGTTGTGTCGAGGCGATCCCAAACCCTAGAGAAGCATCGTCGAGGCCACTAACATGATTCCTTATTGTGATTAGCTAGCTAGTTCTACGTTTGCCACTAATAATATATATCCATCTGTACCATGTTTGAATAATAATTGACATGTTGTAAATATTTGCAGAAACTATGGAGCACTACCGAGACGAAGCAACAGAAGCGATGTTGGGGGAGATGATCGCAGAAGGAACTGATGTTGTTGCGTCATTTTTCATCGACGTCGTTGGTGGGGAAGGACTGGGTAAAGAAGAGGGCTATGTTCATGATGGCTCCGGCCCATTAATGCGGGTACAAGAAGAGGGCTATGTTCATGATGGCTCCGGTGATGACCCAATGGAGGTACAAGAAGGAGACCGTGCTGACTGCTCCGGTGACCGAACCGAGTCCGGCCAGGTATATATATATTAGTTAAGCCCGTGCTGACTAGTTAATTGATGCATTCATTGTTTTGGTATATGTACACATATTAATTACTTTCGTCTTTCTTCCTTTTAATTTCTAGCCCTCCGGATCGAGCACAACTTCGGTAAGGAGACGAGGCCCGAAGAAAAATTTGAGCTCGGATAAAAGGTTTGAGATCATAGAAATCGCGCCCGACGGCGAACCGATTGAACCCATCCGGACAAAGAACGCATTTTCTGCTCAGTGCGGTCTTCTTGTTAGGGACAAGATCCCGATCGGCATCCAGCAATGGTATAAGCCTAAGGACGACCCTGAGGTGTCTTATGTCAATGATATGCAGAAAGAAGATCTTTGGACTCAGCTGAAGGCAAATTTCACCCTACCGCGAGAGGAGGATCCGGAGAAGCCAGTTAAAGAGGAATTAATCAAGTCTTGTGCTCTTAAGAAGATGGCAACCCTATTCAGGAGGTGGAGGAAAGAGTTGAACCATTTTGTCAAAAAAAAGACACCTGAATTCATCGGCAAATATGAGAAGATCAAAGATCACTGGCCCGCATTTGTGGCCCACAAGACATCGGAAAAGAGTAAGAAGATGTCGGCGACAAACAAGCAAAATGCTGCGAAGAAGAAGCTTCACCATCGCACGGGGTCAGGTGGCTACCTCAAAGCCCGGCCTAAGTGGTCCAAGGCTGAGAATGATCTGCTTGAAAAAGGGATCGAACCAGAGACAATGAGATGGCCAGACCGTTGCCGGACTTGGTTCTTCGGGGCTGGCGGAACCTTGGACCCTGTATCAGGGATGTGCCGTTGGACGGACGAGCAACTGGAAATACCAGTCAAGAACCTTCGGAAGTATATCAATGCAGCGCAGAAAGGGACGTTCGTACCAGACAGGGAGAAGGACGAGCTCACAATGGCCCTCGGGAATCCTGAGCACCTTGGACGGACACGAGGCACGCCAGGTTCCATTCCGTGGAAGGTTGGTTTTCCGGATGCAGGGGGTTACAAAACCCACGAGAGGAGGAAGAAACTGGAGCAGGGCCAACTGCAGGCGCTGCACGAAAGGGTAATGGGGCTAGAGGAACGAGAAGAGGAACGAGAAGCAGCAGATCGCAGCAAACGACCTGCCAAAGCTTCCCCCGAAGCTACCCCGCCATCTCAGCGGAGAAGCAGTGTGGCTTCCACCGAGCTGCTTCAGCCGGAGCATGTCTTGACGGCTCCTGCCAGCTATCCCGTGGATGCTATCACGGAGTCTCAACATTTCCACATTATGGCGCGATGGATGAATTTGAAGGTCAAGGCGGCTGTTGGCTCTGTTTATCCTACTGGATCCGGAGCAACTTATCACTGCCGGACGATTCCAGAAGGATATGCTAAGGTGATGGTGGATGAAATAACAGAGGGATTTGAGGACCTCGTGCTTGACCACCCTACCGGTGAAGGGGAGACTAGGCTGGGTTCTGCTCTGAAGACACCATGCCTATGTAGGAAGGAGCTCATCAACCTTCCGAACTGGACGCCTCCGCCACCTCCTCCTCCTCCGGCGAGTCAGGGCACTCCGCCTCCTCTACCGCCTCCTCCTTTGGCGAGTGACGATCAGGGCACGCGTGGCGGCACTCCGCCTCCTTCTCCGCCTGCGCCGGCGCTCCCGAGCAGCCAGCAGCCTCCTCCTTCTCCGCCTCGCCAGCAAGGGCGGAAGAGACCCGCCGCCGCCCCGGCTGCTCCGGCGCGTCGTACTCCTTCTCCTCCGCCTCGTAAGCAAGCACGAAAGAAGACAGACGCCGCAGCCGCTCCGTCTGCTCCGGCGTCTAGCAGCACAACCAGGCGGGGAGGCAATCTGATACGGGTCCACCTCTCAAGCCTCTAGAGAAGTTACCGTACGAGAGGACCGAGGAGGAAAACGATAGGATTGTGCGGACCCACGTGAAGGAGTTCTTTGAAGGGGTGAAAGCAAAGAGACATCCACCTCCGGAGGAGAAGGTAGATCCGGTGAAAGCAAAGCGCACTATCGATGCCCTGAGGAAACCACCAAAGTCTCCGCCGAGAACCAACTATGAGCGCATTACTGAACAGACATATCTCCAAGCCCAGCTGTCGGGAACTACTGTCAGTGCTAAATGGTTAAAACAACGAGCAAAGGGGAAAAAATTGCCGAGCTCGGCGAACAAGCATAGCAATCGTGCCCCCGGGGACGGTGGACGGTGGCCGGTTATGGCAATCTTGCAGATTACCAGCCTGATTTCTTGGAGGTGGACGAACACAGATACGAGTATGGGAAGCCTCTCGTCAAAGATGAAAAATCTCTGACAACAATGATGCGAAGATTCCATAATTGGTACATGGAAACCTGCAGAGAGTCTGGGGTATGAATGCTTTGTATCTGAATATTAAAGAGGAGCACGACCTCGTTGCAAATGATCTGTTGACTGTTCCATTTGATGAGTTCTTCGCGTTCTTCAATCAAAAGGCCCTCGATAAACTAATGGTCTTTTGCTACTGTCTGTAAGTACTATTTCTGTCATTAAGTCTCTATATATAGCTCGGCTCTTTCATTTCATGTATTTATAATTAATTATCCTCAATATATTATGCAGATTGAAAATCGTCGAGTGCAAAAAACAAGAAATTTATGATATTGGGTTCATTAACACAAATATCATAGATGAATTTCTGGTTAAAAAGGACGTCAAAGAGGCCGAGGACAACGTGCTACAATCGTTGATCAAAAATCAAAACAAAGATACCATACTCTTTCCTTACAACGACAAGTGAGTGTTACTGTCGTGTGCATATTCGGTTTCCCTTACTACTCGAGCGAGGTTATAGTAATGTAATTGATGAGTTATGCATGCGTGCGCAGGTACCACTATATTCTTCTGGAGATTAAGCTTGAGCGTGGACTAGTAACCGTCTTAGACTCGAGACGGAAAGATCCCAAAACCTATGCGGACATGACTGAAATGCTCAGCGAGTATGTTCAATCGATCATTATCGCACCATATCGACAACTTTTTGTTCATTTCCAGATATCTCAGTCATAATAATTATTTTCTTTGTCTTGCAGGGTTTGGAAACAGTTCACCGCACAAGCTCCGGGACTGCCGAAGGAGCTGCGATATACATACCCGAAAGTAAGTACTACTGGCTAGCTAGTTGGGCGCGCATCTCCCGTTGATTCTATAGCTATACTTTCATCAATGCCATTTATAATGCTTCATTATCAGTTTGATTGACCTCTATTTCTCGAAAGTGCTTGTGGTGGGAAGAAGGGAATGATTTCTGTGGATACTACGTGTGCGAGTTCATCCACAACGCGACTTTGAAAAACAAGCGGGGCTACTCTCAAAGACAATATGAAGTGCGTAAGCAATAATATTCACAATTTCATTTTATTACACCATCATTTCTGTTGAGTTTCATTCATATATATGTATTAATTAACCCCCTTCTTCAAATTAGATGTGGCAGATGCGGAATGAACTCCTAGAACCAGATCGCATGAAAGCAATTCAAGAGGAATTGGCGGGATTCTTTCTTGACCACGTCATCAATAAAGCCGGAGAATACCGTGTGGAAATTGATTTCAATTGCTAGGGATTGTAATTAAGAGATCTTATACATATTGTACATGTATGTAGCCAGTAGCGTCGGATACATGATATACGAAAACTTGTTGTTCGACCAATCTCTCGAAGAAGGAGAGGTCGATCGATCACTTCTCTCGGTATGCATGACGAACTTCTATACTCAATGGTTCTCTCGATCACTTATGTATATATAGTACGTAGCGTCGACCAAGCACGGACATAAGAGAGGACACTTCTCTCTATTAATTAGCTAGCTAACACAATATATGAAACACCTAAATTAACCCCCCAAAACCCCCACCCCCCTCCTTTCAAAAAAAGAAAAACCCCAGCCACTGGAAGGCTGACGCGTGGATACCTTTTGGTCCCGGTTGGTACCACCAACCAGGACCAAAGGCCTCCTGACTGGGCTCGGCGCACAGGGCCACGTGGAGGCACATTGGTCCCGGTTCGTGTTTGAACGGGGACTAATGGGTGGAGGTATTAGTAACGACCCATTAGTCCCGGTTCACGAACCGGGACTAAAGGCCCTTACGAACCGGGACTATTAGGTGTTTTTCTACTAGTGAGGTGTGAGCAGGCTTTCGAATGTGATGGGAACAAGGTAAAGATTAATTGATGGTTTTGGTTTCGAGGCCCGAAACGGCTCCCGATGAGTTTAGTGAAACATAAATTTCAAGTAGACTACACTGCTCAAATGCGTAAATATTATGTTACTGTCAAAAATTGGCACAAAATACGAAGGAGACGAATGTAAGTACTACTAGCAACCCATGATTTAACTACTCGCATGCGCGCAGTGGAGTAATAATGTCTTTCTTCCGCCCTCACGTCCAATCAATTTGCATGCGCTGTATTAATTGACCATCAATGAAGTGAACGACTTTACACGCGTCAAATTATCACATGGGGTGTATCTTGGTACAAAATTGCGTCCACCCGTGTACCCGCGTGTGCGTGCGAGGGAATGAGTGCGTGCGTGGCGTGCGTGCACATCTTAAACCGTGCATGTACCGCCAGTATGGCTCAGGGAGGACGAGTATATTCTTCTGGAACTAGCAGCACGTCACTATGATCAATCCACGCAAGGAGGTTGCGACAACGCCTCCACATGTGCCACGTGGCTTCATGAACTGTAAGAGAGACACTGTGTAGCGTGCCATTGGTATTCTAATTTACGTGTTTTGCACATACTCGAAGTACTAGTAATTTACAAGTGCATTGCACACATCAGATTTTGCAACCAAATTATGAATAAACACCACACTATAGCATGTAAGCTCTTAGTCATATATGCATGATGTAGCCCTTCGTTTAATTCTTATAGTTCATCTCATTCAAAATCAGATTAGTTTTTATAAAAAATCTAAGAACGCGTGAATAGGAAAAACATGGGATTATAGTGGAATGTCGTATTGAATCCTACAGGATTGTACGAGTGTTTGGTTGTGCATAGAAAAAACGCAGAATTCTTTCAAAGAGGTTTGAGTGGATGGGATGTTTCCTATGAAATCTAGTGCAAATGAATCATATGGAAAAATTCCTATGGTTTACAATCCTACTGAATCAAACAACCAAGATAGGAAAAATTCCTAATGATTAGAATCCTCCAAAATTCCTTTGAGAATCCTTTGAATCAAAGAAGCCCTTAATCTATTTTATGATTCATGGAATTGTGCGTTGTTAAGCATAAAATAAAAACAAATAATGGCAATTCAACTAGAAAAAAAGTTTGGGTAGTTATGATACGGAAGATTCTAGAACAAAAGAGAACCCCTGTTGTTTTGAGGTTTGTGCATTATGCTTAAGTTCAACCATGGAGTCTGCTAGATTGTACATGTGACAAAATCCGGTGGGGTGCTAGAAGATGGTGCGAGGGGCCGAGTGGAGGGAGACTATGAAGGAATGCACAAGTGCGAGATCAATATTTAGAGAGAGGGGGCGAACGCGTGCGCTGTTGCACACAGTGGCGGAGCCATGAAAAATAAATGAGCTAGGGGCCAAGCATTGCTAGTCCTTTACGAGGAGGGTCAATTCATGAAACTAAACCTTTTTAGCAGCAATTGTCTAATGATAACATTCATATTAGCCTCGATATATAGTGATGTTAGGGAGGTGGGCAGGGCCCTTACTGCCCCCTTTCTTCGCCATTGTGCACGCATCTTAGAGATGAAGCGGAAGGCATGGATGGTGAGAGGGGGACGTTGGATATATAATTAGTGTGGGTGTATTAGCTATTTATGTTAATCCTATATAGAGAGGTATAGATTGATCGATGTGGACGTGGGAGAGGTATAGATTGATCGATGTGGACGTGGGAAAGAGGGTTTGACCTCACTGGATATATCGATTGATCGGTTTGTGTGGAAAACTATGAAAGACCTAGCTATATACACACATACATAGAGGAACATTGATCGTTACGCATGTACGCGTGAGAGATAAAGAATGCCCAGTATGAGGGAGAGGGGGATGTGTGTGGGTGTGTGCCTTCATGGGAGACCGACCTGAAGAAAAAGATTGCATGCGTGCGATAGATAATGCCGACTGGTAGTATGTGTGCATGCATGCACGAGAGAGAGTTAGTGGTACAATTATCAAGAGAAGACTACTGTGTGGGTGTAAAAGAATAGGTGAGGTCATAATCAATGTAAAGTTGAATTCAAATATAACGGAGATCTGTGCGGTGTGCTTTGGAAACGAGCATGTTGTAATGTACACACATTGAACAAGGTCAGACTGATTTGAATTTGAGATACCGATGGCAGACATCATTTGCCCATGTCGCATCCGTGCATGTAATTGGAGATGATGGGCGGCTTTCGCATCACATATCCATATCTATACCCCTATATATATTATATATTATATATATTTTTATATTGTGAGCCGGTAACTTTAACTTTGAAAGATGGTGGTTGGATGAGGCGAATCCGAAGGTCCAAAGATGGCAAATTTGAGCACTATTGGCCATTGGATATCATCTAGATTCCACCAGATTTCGCCACATGTATAATCTAGAAGACTCCATGGTTGAACTTAAGCATAATGCACAAACATCAACACACAAGCACTTCTTATTTGTTCTAGAATCTTCCGTATCATAATTGCCCAAATGTTTTTCTACACGATTTGCCATTATTTGTTTTTACTTTATGTCTTACAACGCACAATTCCATGAATCTTAAAATAGATTAGCTTTCTTATAAAAACTAGATGATTTTGAATGAAATGAACTATAATAATTAAACGAACATCTACATCATGCATATATGACTCAAAGCTTGCATGCTATAATGTGGTATTTATTCATAATTTGGTTGCCAAATCTCATGCGTGCAATGCACGTGTACCTTACTCTAGTCTAAATGGTGTTTGTGTGTGTGTTGTGCGTGTTGAGGTGCAAATTGTCTTTTTTTTGGGTACATGTTAAGCTTGTTCTTCCGAAATTCCAAGCTTGTTATGCCGAAAATTGAAGCTAGCGTCTCTCATCTGTCGTGCTTTGAAACTCCGCCTCTTCAACCCGCGCCTTGTTAGCCCGAAATATTTAAGATATATCTTTGTCTCGTTGTGCTCAAACAACTCCCTCCATCTCAACCCGCTTGCTATTCTGAAATTACAACGCGCGCGAAAACTCCCACCTCCTGTGAAATCCCGACACGCGAAATGCCTGTGGTACCCCTGAACCGAAAGAACCGCCTCAAATCGGTGGGGGGTACTTTCGAAACTTACCCCACAATTCGGACAAGCGCGTCTCTAAGCCATGGTTCCCCACTGCCATCCCATCCGCCCACCCATTCGTACACCGAGGCCGCGAAAACCCGCGACGAAATCCCACACCTTGCTCCGTCCGCCACCCAGTTGGAGCTTCTTCCCCGACGACGTCTTCCACAGCAACACCTCGACGTCCCTCATCCACCGTACCGGATGAGGATCCGTCGTCGATCTCATCGTCCCGCCGGTTCAGCCACCCCGTCCTCCACCTCCAAGGAGCTGCCCCGACGTTCCCCTCGTCTTTCGCGCCACCTCCATTCCCACACCGACATCTTCACCTGCACCACCGGAAGAGCATCATCATCACCGTTTCCTCGAATGAAGCTGCGGCCTAATCGGCGCCACCAAAGAGGTTGTACACGAATCGCCGCATTTTCTTCTTGATTCAATCTCACGGTGCTGCCGGCGCTCGGTCCTGAGCCGACACGGCGCGGCTCCATCCACGGCGGCGTCGCCGGCCACTTCCTCCATGGTGTCGCTCCCTCGGCGGCGACGTCCACATCAGTAGGAGCTGCTGCTGCTTTAGCTCTCGCTCGTGCTGCTACTCTGCTCTTGCTCTCGGTCCCCTGCCTGGTCTGCTCTTGCTATTGCTCTTGCTCGTGTTGCTGCTCTAGCTCTTGCTCTTGCTTGCGATGCTGCTCCGATTTGGCTGCACTTCAGTCGACTGAATCGACTTTTGGGTCAGTCGATTTCCAAGGGGTGGGCTCGCCGGGGTGAAGGAAGAACCTGCCGCAGCGGGGAGGGGGGCTCGCCGGAGAGTTGCCCCACTATCTATCTTAGGGTTCAGGATGGGGGCGGTGGTCGCCGGCGGTGGCGGGCGTTAAGCGGAGACGGTGGCGTGGGGATCACGGAGAAAAAGCTCGGCACGGGGGGGGGGGGGCTAGAGGGATGGCCGGGGCGGCGGCAGAACGGCGGTGGGGAGTGTTTTCGAGGCGGGCGGGCGGTGCACCGCGCCCGTGGCGTGAGGGCTACTTTTGGCGATGGTGGCTGGCGGCTCAGGGGGGTGGAGGTTGAAGATGAATCGCAGGCCTTTGATTTCATATCCAATGGCTACAAAATCGACTGACCAGAGATGAAAAAGTCAATCGACCGACGTGTAGCCTCACCTTGCTAGTGCGTTCAGTTTTGACAGCAAAATTCAGTTTCGACAACAAAATTCAGTTTTGTGATTAGGTTCAGTTTGACAGTTAAGTTCAGTTTGACAGCTTAAGTTCATAGATGAGCGGCTGATGTATTTTACATCTAGCACTTTGTGGTTATGTATTTTACATCATGTATTGGAGATGCTATTAGAATTCCACTCAGGTTAACGTTGTTCGTTGCCTCTCTTGTCCTGCTTCAGCCTCGACGTCGTACAACTCACCGGAGCTGCTCCAACACGAAACCATCCATCACAGCGGAGCAGTACCTAGGGCTCCATCTCCAGACGCCTAAGATCTTCTTCCCCTCCTCCGACAGCAAAGTCAGTCGGAGCATCCTCACCGGCCAACCCAATCACGCTGAGATCGACATGGCTTTGCCAAAGAGGTTGTACATTTGTTGCATCTCTTTTTTACTCTACATGTTATATATATTGTCCACTGAGCACTCGTAGTAACGGGAAATACGAATGTTTTATCCTACTATATGACAAACAGTGAGGTACCAGGCAACTTTGCTATCCGTGATGGACTCTCTTGAATGCCATCATTATTTATCTCTGCGCGTTTGAGCTATGCATTTGTCGATGGGCCTGGGAGTTGAGCTAGTATGGCAGTGGCCTGGGTCCAAAGTAATAGAAGTAGCACAAAAACATTTTTGTGTGTAGGCTTTTCCTTGCTCAAGCCTGCCAACTAGAATCATCAGTGCTTGAAAGGAAAAGTGAATGAAAAACATAGGAATTGGAAAGTTTCCTATGGTACTACTTTTCATGAATTTGGTGCAAAGGAATGGAGCAAAGGAAAACTGCATCGATTTGTTCCTTTAGTGTCTCCTTGAAAGAAAAACCATAGGAATTCTAATTTCCACTTCTCCTCCTTTTCATATTCCTATTCATCAAGCACAAGACTAAGAGATAGTAGCATAATAGCATTATAACCGTACATTTTCTTGTGGTTTGACTTAATCTCACCATGCTTTTTTGCATCCTGTGATCTTCCAATTGTTGTGAATCAAACACCCAGATTGGCAGAAATCCCGTGTTTTTAAATTCTCTGTTTTGCACGTGCATTCCTATCCTAATCATGTCTATTTCCTATCCCTGCATTGTTAGAATCCTCAAATTCAAACAAGCCCTTACTCAATTACATCTGTTACAGATATGTGTCAAAGAAAACCTCGTGTGGTTTGTCCTGCTCACAAGGCCAGGTGTTCCACCCCAGCTCAGCTGCTCCAACGACGGAAGGGTTCGCCACAGAGGGATCCGCTCTCAGACTGTCTTCGCCGCCTCGGATCTTCTTCCCCGCCGCAGCCACGACAACCGCATTACCATCATCAAGCTGAGCGAGATGACCTTGAGGACTACGGGTCCGCAAGAGAGGTCGCACTCTTCCGTGTTCCGCCACGTTATGCGTCGCTTAATATGATGGCATGCTACATTATCGTCGTGTTCACCTATTAGACTCCGAGTCAGATCCAAACTAATGCTGAAACTTGAGTTTTTAAATGGTTGTGGGGTACATATTGGGGCAGCAATCAGTACTATTTGTCTACTATCTGGTTAATCTCTGGTGTCTACTATGAGTTTCATGTTGGGTGCAAACAAACATTAAAGGAGCCATTGTCTGTATTTTTTAACTAAAGCTATTATCTTTTGCTATCATTGGTTTTGGGTCTATCCACAGTTTGCTACCATCACTCTGGATTTGTGCATGCACTCCTTACATAATCTCACTATGTTTTATTCCTATGCATGCCGCTTATTATACACAATGGAACTGATCATGTAGAGCAAAAGAGACGAGCCTTGCGTGGCAATAAAATTTCATGCAGGCGATCGTTCCATGGTGGGCAAAGGCAGCCCCCTCCACCCATTTCGGATCGTAATCAAGAGGAAGATAACTGTTACGAGGGGATTAGGAAGGAGAAGACCACTCCTATTTACCCCATGAGGTCTTCGCTCTAACTTGGCATGCTAATGTTGGTAATATCATGCATATGGTGCCTTGCATTGCTTACTGTATACATTAAAGATGTCATCTGCTTAGTTTAGACATGCTTTGTGTCAATGCCATCTGTTTTGTTTCTTTATCGTATATGTGAATCATGCAATGCCATCTTGTCTAGCCAGGTATCATATATGTGAATTTTGCAATGCCACCTTGGTTAGCCAGTCATCTTATATGTGAATTATATCATGCCATCATTTTTTTATTATGTGTTAAATTTGTCAACAATTTTAGTACATTAAATTACTCTTGTGCATCAGCCATTCGGCACGGTCATGGAAAAATCTGGAGTGGAAACAAGGTCTTCAGAGCAGACAATGCTATCTGACGAAGCGCATGTCTTGCTGGTTACCGATAGATCCTCATAGGAGGATTCAGAGACAGATGACCAGTCATATTTCCCCCCTGAGGTGCATGCCCTAACTTGGCAGGGTGATGTTACTCATATCGTGCGTATGGTATCTTGCATTGCTATGTCATTTGCTTAGTTTAGACATGTTTTGTGTGAATGCTGCATGTTTAGTGTCTAATTACCATATATGTGAATTATGCAATGCCATCTTGTTGCAAGACATTATATATGTGAATTATGCAATGTTATCTTGTTGCAAGGCATTATGTATGTGAATTATGCAATACCATGCTGTTTAGGCAAGCGTCATATATGTGAATTATATCATGACGTTCTTTTTTGTATTTCTCATTGCTTTTGTCGACAATGTTTGTATATTCAACTGCTCTTCCTGTGCATCAGCCATTTGAATTGGTGATAGAGAAATCTGGAGTGAAAACAAGGTCTTGAGCAGACAATGCTACATCTTTGAAGCAGATATCTTCTTTGATTCTGAGATAGCTTTTAGAGGAGGATTCAGAGGCAGATGACCAGTCCTATTATCCCCCTGAGATGTATTCTCAAACTTGGCAGGGTTATATTACTCATTTAATGCATATGTTGTATTGCAATGCTTATTTTTTACATCATATACACAATATTGAATGCCATCTCCTTAATTGACACATCATATATGCAATTGCCCTCTGCTCACTTCCTTAGTATATAAATCATATATTTGAATTATGTCATGCCATGATGTTTACATAGACAGCATGTATCTGAATTATGGCATGCCAACCCATTTTCTAAAGACATAATATAGTTATATCATCTCATCCTGTTTACATAGTCATCATATTTTAAATTATGTCATTCTATCCATGAATTATATCATGTCATCATGTTTCCATCGACGGCATGTTTGTGATTTATGGCATGCCAACCACTTTAATAGACACATCGTATAGTTATATCATGTCATCCTGTTTACATAGTCATCATATTTTGAAGTATGTCATTCTATCCTGTTTAGTTAGCCATCATACATGTGAAATTGTGTCATGCTATCCTGTTTAATTAGGCATCATATATGTGAAATTATGTCCTGCTATTCTGTTTGCTTAGACAACATAAATGTGAATTATTTCATGCCCTGTTTTCTTCCCTACTATCAATTGCACCTGTCTATCTTACAATGTCTGTACATTCAATTACTTTTCTTGTTTATCAGCCATTTCAATTAGAGGGAGTGATGGCAGTATCTGTGGGAGTAAAAACACGGTCTTCAGAAAAGATCGTGCTACCTGTCGATGCAGATAGAACCACGGTTGTACTTGCCCAAGAATCAGCCCCACCATACATAACCCACACTCATGCAGATTGTACCCCTACCCAGTTGGACAGAGAACCAGCTACACCCCTTCTAACCCCAACCCGAGCAGATAGACACCCAGTTCCCGTTGACACGGCACCGTCTCCACCACAGAGCACCCAAACACGAGTAGTTAGTAAGGCAACTGCAGTGCCCAAATCACGAGGACCACCACTCCAAACCCGAAGTCAACGCTTAAAGCAGAAGAAGAATTGTTCTCAGGTCAGGTTCCGTAGCTATGGTTCATACTACTTTGCTCTTGCATCACTGTATTTACTGATACCAACCAATTTCAAATTTGAAGGATGCAATTGAAACTCCAATGGAACAACAGGTATGTTTTAAACATGTTTCTTCAACCTGTTTGGCTGTTTGCTGTTGTAACTTGCTCTATGTTGATTTCAGTTTCAATTGAATAAACAGTTATGTTCTCATGCCATGCACATTACTCCCTCCGTTCCTAAATATAAGTCTTTGTAGAGATTTCACTATGAACCACATACGGATGTATATAGATGCATTTTAAGTGTAGATTCATCCATTTTGTTCTGTATGTAGTCCGCCTAGTGGAATCTCTACAAAGACTTAAATTTAGGAACGGAGGGAGTACAAGTGTTGTTATTGCTGTGTAGTTTCCCATACGTATATTCTGTCTATGCTGCTTTGTCTTAAATAGATATGATTCGAACTGTATCTATCTTGATTTGGCAACATAAACTAGAATGATATAGACCATACAGTGACCATACTACATAGATATATGTTTGTTTCATGTTGTTATCCTGTCCACCTTACTACTGAACTGGTTTACCAAAATGAGTTTCATATACTACATTGTAAACCTGAGATGTGTTTGTTTGTTTCCCTTTTAGAACGCGGATGAAATATTGGAGAAGAGTACCCTGTTATGCAATGGTAAAGGAAGTAATGCAGATAAGGTTCAAGATAGTGAGACATCCCTTTTGGTCTCCAAGAAAGCTGATAAAAACTATATTGAGGACACTGAGACAACCCCAAAGTCTTGTCTTGATGTAGTGTTCGGATTCTTGGCTACTACTTCCGGCACCAGCTCTTGAACTCGTTGCCTGAATTAGTTCGCTTCTTGAGTCTCAACTTCAAGTTGAAAGACATCGATCAGATGTTATCTGACGAGAAGCCGAAGGACCGAGGAAGCCCTGCAGAATTCAGATGCATACTTTTTGGTGCAACGGCCGGTATTTGGAGGACTTAAGCGCCAAACAAGAGAAAGTTAATAAGCTTGCTAAGCATCTTGCTGACATTATGGGTACCAGGATATTGTTTCTTGAGCTCTTGAAGGGGTTTCAGTTACGGACTTGTTTCTTTGTGGCGTTTATATCTTCTTTGTGTTCCCTATATTTGCCTTTGGTGGCGAACTTTGATGCCCAGTGGATGTAATATGTGTAATAGCCGTGATAGTCTAGTGTAAGTTGCTTGCTTATTTATTTCCTTGTTGTCTTGTTTATTTGTTTGCTTGTAGTTAGTGCAGTTCTTTTTCTGCTGTTTGCTAGTGGCTGCAACAACCTATTTTTTAAACTAGGCCACAATAACCATGGGGTAATATTTACTGTAGTGACACTGCACCTACGGGGCGTATAAACAGTTGGCCTTCCATGGGCCGTATAAACAGTGGGCCTTCCACGGGCCATAGAAACAATGGGCCTTCTATGGGCCGCAGAAACAATGGGCCTTCTACGGGCCGTATCATCAATGGGCCTTATACGGGCAGTATGATCGATTGGCAAACATGGGCCAATAACAGGCCGCATTATGGTCGTAAATGGGCTAGAGTTGGAATCGCCCGTTCATGGGCCAACCATAACAGGCCATCGTTAATAGGCCGTATTTCATGACACTATGAAAACGGCCCAACGTGTTAACGGACCACAAACGGGCCGACTGTAACCACGGGCTGAATTTGGCCCATAAGCGAGAAAAAGGATGAACGGGCCGTAAGTAAACGAATCTTTGGAAATGAGCCCAAGAATAAATGGGCTCTGAGAAGGCCGAAAGATAACATGGGCTGGAAATGGCCCAACGGCATAACAGGCCCTTAATGGGTATAAAGTGATACACTGTTCATTACGGGCCAGTTTCACTACGGGCCGTTAATGGGTGTAAAGTAATACATTGTTCATTATGGGCCAGTTTCACCACGGGCCGTTAATAGGCCAAGAGTTACATAGGGCCTCATATGGGCCGAAAGACGTCATGGGCCATACATGGGCGGAAAGTGAAAATGGGCTGGAATCATATTGGGTGGCCCAGATGACGCTATTGGGCCTAATTCGGATAGGGCGTAACGGGCCTTGGGTTAGCGGGCTGTAAATGGGCTATATGCGAACAGGTCGTTAACAGGCTTTACATGGGCCGGGCCGCCACCTTTTGACCAAGTCAAATGGGACGGCCTTTTCACAGGAATGGGCCTCTGTTGGGCCGTGCCACGTGTCGACATATCATAGGCGCCTTCTATCCAATGAGTGGATGACATCTGTCCCAACGGTGAGCCGGCACGTGTTTCCTCCAACCAATGATGATTTTACACATGGAAAATCCCCATTGGTCGGGGCTGTTAACGGGTTATCGGATCCAAAACCCGACCCGATAGCTTAACGGCATTCCGTTACGGTGGATGCCACGTGTCGGTCACCCTTTATGAAAGCACTTCTGTGACGCGTGATTTATCGTCATGGAAGTGGACACTTCCATGATGATAATTTTGGTAATGTCATGGAACACTTCTCTGACTGACAGGTATGACTATCTTGATTCTGTCATAAATTTGTCATGGATGTACATGCATGACAAAAAACGCGACCTACTGTGACAAACACGTATTATCACGGAAGTGTATTTTTTTTGTAGTGCAACTTATTGGAAATCATACATACTGATGTGTGCGGTCCAATGAGCGTTGAGGCTCGCGGAGGTTATCGCTATGTTCTCACTCTCACTGATGACTTAAGTAGATATGGGTATGTCTACTTGATGAAAAACAAGTCTAAGACCTTTGAAAAGTTCAAGGAATTTCAGAATGAGGTAGAGAATCAATGTGACAGAAAAATAAAGTTCTTACGATCAGATCGTGGGGGAGAATATTTGAGTCACGAATTTGGTACGCACTTAAGGAAATGTGGAATTGTTTCACAACTCAGGCCGCCTGGAACACCTCAGCGTAACGGTGTGTCCGAACGTCATAATCGCACTCTATTGGATATGGTGCGATCTATGATGTCTCTTACCGATTTACCGCTATCATTTTGGGGATACGCTCTAGAGACAGCTACGTTCACTTTAAATAGGGCACCGTCTAAATCCGTTGAGACGACACCGTATGAATTATGGTTTCGGAAGAAACCTAAGCTGTCGTTTCTAAAAGATTGGGGATGCGATGCTTATGTCAGGAAACTTCAACCTGAAAATCCCGAACCCAAGTCGCAAAAATGCGTCTTCATAGGATACCCTAAGGAAACCATTGGGTATGCCTTCTACCTTAGATCCGAAGGCAAGATCTTTATTGCCAAGAACGGGTCCTTTCTGGAGAAAGAGTTTCTCTCGAAAGAAATAAGTGGGAGGAAAGTAGAACTCGATGAAGTACTGCCTCTTGAACTGAAAAGTAGCGCAACTCAGGAAGATGTTCCTGTGGTGCCTGCACCGACTAGAGAGGGAGTTAATGATGATGATCAAGGTACTTCGGATCAAGTTGCTACTGAACTTCGAAGGTCCACAAGGACACGTTCCACACCAGAATGGTATGGCAACCCTGTCCTGGAAATCATGTTGTTAGATAACGGTGAACCTTCGAACTATGAAGAAGCAATGGAGGGCCCATATTCCAACAAATGGCTTGAAGCCATGCAATCCAAGATAGGATCCATGTATGAAAACAAAGTATGGACTTTGACAGACTTGCCCGATGATCGGCGAGCGATAGAAAATAATTGGATTTTTAAGAAGAAGACGGACACGGATGGTAATTTTACCATCTATAAGGCTCGACTTGTCGCAAAGGGTTATCGACAAGTTCAAGGGGTTGACTACGATGATACTTTCTCTCCGGTGGAGAAACTGAAGTCCGACCGAATCATGTTAGCAATTGCCGCATACTATGATTATGAGATATGGCAAATGGGCGTCAAAACGGCATTCCTTAACGGCTATCTTAAGGAAGAATTGTATATGATGCAGCCGGAAGGTTTTGTCGATTCTAAGAACGCTAACAAGGTATGCAAGCTCCAGCGCTCCATCTATGGGCAGGTGCAAGCATCTCGGAGTTGGAACATTCGCTTTGATGAAATGATCAAAGCGTTTGGGTTTATGCAGACTTATGGAGAAGCCTGCGTTTACAAGAAAGTGAGTGGGAGCTCTGTAGCATTTCTCATATTATATGTAGATGACATACTTTTGATGGGAAATGATATAGAACTTTTGGACAACATTAAGGCCTACTTGAATAAGTGTTTTTCAATGAAGGACCTTGGAGAAGTTGCTTACATATTAGGCATCAAGATCTATAGAGATAGATCGAGATGCCTCATAGGTCTTTCACAAAGCACATACCTTGATAAGATATTGAAGAAGTTCAATATGGATCGGTCCAAGAAGGGGTTCTTGCCTATGTTGCAAGGTGTGAAATTGAGCTCGGCTCAATGCCCGACCACGGCAGAAGATAGAGAAAAGATGAGTGTCATCCCCTATGCCTCGGCTATAGGGTCTATTATGTATGCCATCCTGTGTACCAGACCTGATGTAAACCTTGCCGTAAGTTTGGTGGGAAGGTACCAAAGTAATCCGGCATGGAACACTGGACAGCGGTCAAGAATATCCTGAAGTACCTGAAAAGGACTAAGGATATGTTTCTCGTTTATGGAGGTGACGAAGAGCTCATCGTAAAGGGTTACGTCGACGCTAGCTTCGACACAGATCTGGATGACTCTAAGTCACAAACCGGATACGTGTATATTTGAATGGTGGGGCGAAGCTGGTGCAGTTGCAAGCAAAGCATCGTGGCGGGATCTACATGTGAAGCGGAGTACATGGCAGCCTCGGAGGTAGCACATGAAGCAATCTGGCTGAAGGAGTTCATTACCGACCTAGGAGTTATTCCCAGTGTGTCTAGGCCGATGACTCTCTTCTGTGACAACACTGGAACCATTGCCCTTGCCAAGGAGCCCAGGTTTCACAAGAAGACCAGGCACATCAAGCGTCGCTTCAACTCCATTCGTGAAAATGTTCAAGATGGAGACATAGATATTTGCAAAATGCATACGGATCTGAATGTTGCAGATCCGTTGACTAAACCTCTTCCGCGAGCAAAACATGATCAACACCAGAACTCTATGGGTGTTTGATTCATCACAATGTAACTAGATTATTGACTCTAGTGCAAGCCGGAGACTGTTGGAAATATGCCCTAGAGGCAATAATAAAATAGTTATTATTATATTTCCTTGTTCATGATAATTGTCTATTGTTCATGCTATAATTGTGTTATCCGGAAATCGTAATACATGTGTGAATACGTAGACCACAACATGTCCCTAGTGAGCCTCTAGTTTACTAGCTCATTGATCAATGGATGGTTACGGTTTCCTGACCATGGACATTGGAGGTCATTGATAATGGGATCACATCATTGGGAGAATGATGTGATGGACAAGACCCAATCCTAAGCATAGCACAAGATCGTGTAGTTCGTTTGCTAGAGCTTTTCTAATGTCAAGTATCATTTCCTTAGACCATGAGATCATGTAACTCCCGGATACCGTAGGAGTGCTTTGGGTCTACCGAATGTCACAACGTAACTGGGTGGCTATAAAGGTATACTACAGGTATCTCCGAAGTGTCTGTTGGGTTGACACGAATCGAGACTTGGATTTGTCACTCCGTATGACGGAGAGGTATCTCTGGGCCCACTCGGTAATGCATCATCATAATGAGCTCAATGTGACCAAGTGGTTGGTCACGGGATCATGCATTACGGTACAAGTAAAGTGACTTACCGATAACGAGATTGAACAAGGTATTGGGATACCGACGATCGAATCTCGGGCAAGTAACGTACCGATTGACAAAGGGAATTGTGTACGGGATTGCTTGAATCCTTGACATCGTGGTTCATCCAATGAGATCATCGTGGAACATGTGGGAGCCAACATGGGTATCCAGATCCCGCTGTTGGTTATTGGCCGGAGAGCTGTCTCGGTCATGACTGCATGATTCCCGAACCCGTAGGGTCTACACACTTAAGGTTTGGTAACGCTAGGGTTATTAGGAAGACTTGTAAGTGATTACCGAATGTTGTTTGGAGTCCCGGATGAGATCCTAGACGTCACGAGGAGTTCCGGAATGGTCCGGAGGTGAAGATTTATATATGGGAAGTTGTCATACGGTCACCGGAAAGGTTCGGGTGCTTATCGGTATTGTACCGGGGCCACCGGAGGGGTTCCGGGGGTCCACTGGGAGGGGCCACCTCTCTCGGAGGGCCTCATGGGCCGTAGTGGGCAGGGAACCAGCCCCTGGAGGGCTGGGTGCATCCCCCCCTTGGTCCCATGCGCCTAGGGTTGGGGGGGGGACCCTAGAGGGGGCGCCCCCCTTGCTTGGGGGGCAAGCCCCTCCTTGCCCCCCTCTAGATCTCATCTAGAGGGGCCGGCCCCCTTCCTCCTTCCCCTATAAATAGAGGGGCGAGGGGAGGGCTGCACACCACATCCAAGGCGCAGCCCCTCCCCTCCCCAATACCTCTTCTCCTCCTTTAAGAGCTTGGCGAAGCCCTGCTGGAGTACTGCCTCTCCACCACTACCACGTCGTCGTGCTGCTGTTGGAGCCCTCTTCCTCAACCTCTCCCTCCTCCTTGCTGGATCAAGGCGCGGGAGACGTCTCCGCTCTGTACATGTGTTGAACGCGGAGGTGCTGTCCGTTCGGCGCTAGGATCTTCGGTGATTTGTATCACGACGAGTACGACTCCATCAACCACGTTATCTTGAACACTTCCGCTCGCGATCTACAAGGGTACGTAGATGCACTCCTCTCTCTCTCGTTGCTAGATGACTCCATAGATTGATCTTGGTGATGCATAGAAAATTTTAAATTTCTGCTACGATCTCCAACATAATGAACTTCCGCTTCATGCACATCCAAGGAGGAAGGTTATACATACATAGAGTCACGGGCCAGGTGTTGTAATTGCTGCTCTGCTCCCCGAAAGGATTAATGCCATCCGTGCTTAAACCAAACCATACGTTCCTTGGGTCACCTGCAAACTCGGCCCGGTACTTCCTCTCAATTTTTCTTCACTGCGACCCATCAGCGGGTGCTCTCAACTTCCCGTCTTTCTTACGGTCCTCACTGTGCCATCGCATCAACTTGGCATGCTCTTTGTTTCTGAACAGTCGTTTCAACCGTGGTATTATTTGAGCATACCACATCACCTTCGCAGGAACCCTCTTCCTGGGGGGCTCGCCGTCAACATCACCAGGGGTCATCTCGTCTGATCTTATACCACAATGCACTGCATACCGGGCATGCGTTCAAATCCGCGTACGCACCGCGGTAGAGGATGCAGTCATTAGGGCATTGATACGTCCCCAACGTATCTATAATTTTTGATTGCTCCATGCTACTTTTATCTACTGTTTTAGGCAATATTGGGCTTTATTATCCACTTTTATATTATTTTTGGGACTAACCTATTAACCGGAGGCCCAGTCTAAGATTTGTTGTTTTATGCCTATTTCAGTGTTTCGAGGAAAAGGAATATCAGACGGAGTCAAAACGGAACGAAATCAACTAGAGAAGTTAATTTTGGAAGGAAACCAACCTGATGGGCTTGGAGTGCACACCAGGGGAGCCCCGGGCTGCCCACGAGGGTGGAGGCCCCCCCCCCCCCGGGCGCGCCCCCCTACCTCGTGAGCAACCCGGAGGTCTACCTACGTACCCCCTGCACCCATATATACCTACGTACCCTAAAACTTCCAGAACAGAAGATAGATCGGGAGTTCCGCCGCCACAAGCCTCTGTAGCCACCAAAAGCCAATCGGGACCCTGTTCCGGCACCCTGTCGGAGGGGGGTCCCATCACCGGAGGCCATCTTCATCATCCCGGCGCTATCCATGACGAGGAGGGAGTAGTTCACCCTCGAGGCTGAGGGTATGTACCAGTAGCTATGTGTTTGATCTCTCTCTCTCTCTCTCCTGTTCTCTCTCGTGTTCCTCTATGGCACGATCTTGATGTATCCCAAGCTTTGCTATTGTAGTTGGATCTTATGATGTTTCTCCCCCTCTACTCTCTTGTGATGAATTGAGTTTCCCCTTTGAAGTTATATTATCGGATTGAGTCTTTTATGAACACTTGATGTATGTCTTGTGTGGGATAACCGTGGTGACAATGGGTTATTCTATTGATCCACTTGATGTATGTTTTGGTGATCAACTTGCGGGTTTCGTGACACTTCGGAACCTATGCATAGGGGTTGGCACACGTTCTTGACTCTCCGGTAGTAGCTTTGCGGCACTCTTTGAAGTACTTTTATGTTGGTTGGATGAATCTGAGATTGTGTGATGCATATCGTATAATCATACCCACGGATACTTGAGGTGACAATGGAGTATCTAGGTGACATTAGGGTTTTGGTTGATTTGTGTCTTAAGGTGTTATTCTAGTACGAACTCTTTTATAGATCGATCCGAACGAATAACTTTGAGGTGGTTTCATACCCGACCATAATCTCTACGTTTGTTCTCCGCTATTAGTGGCTTTGGAGTGACTCTTTGTTGCATGTTGAGGGCTTGTCATATGTTCTATCTATGTTATTATTGTTGGGAGAACTTACACTAGTGAAAGTATGAACCCTAGGCCTTGTTTCCTATCATTGCAATACCGTTTATGCTCACTTTTACCGCTCGCTACCTTGCTGTTTTTATTATTTCAGATTACAAAAACCTTTATCTACTATCTATTTTGCACTTGTATCTTCATCTCTTCGCCGAACTAGTGCACCTATACAATTTACCATTGTATTGGGTGTGTTGGGGACACAAGAGACTCTTTGTTATTTGGTTGCAGGGTTGCTTGAGAGAGACCATCTTCATCCTACGCCCCCTACGGATTGATAAACCTTAGGTCATCCACTTGAGGGAAATTTTCTACTGTCCTACAAACCTGTGCACTTGCAGGCCCAACAACGTCTACAAGAAGAAGGTTGTGTAGTAGACATCAAGCTCTTTTACAGCGCCGTTGCCGAATCAGGCTAGGTAAGTGAAGGTATATCTCTAGATCTTGCAATTGAATCTTTTTGTTTCTTGTTTTAGCATTAGTTTAGTTTATAAAAGAAAACTACAAAAAAATGGAGTTGAGTTTGTCTCATACGCTTCACCTTTTTAATATCTTTCGTGAGTATGATGGAAAAGAAAATTGTGCTCAAGTGCTAGAAGAAGAAATCTATAAAATGTTTGTCACTAAATTTTTGTATGATGAGCATGATTGCAATGTTGTTAGTATGAATTCCTTCAATATCCATGATGCTAATGATATGCAAAGCCACAAGCTTGGGGAAGCTATCTTTGATGGAGATGATATTTTTGTCCCCCAAGCTTTGATGAGCAAATTTACTATGATGAAAGCATGTCTCCTATTAATGATGATTATTGTGATGATACGTATGCTATAAAGAAGAAGTTTGCTTTTGTGGAGAGTAGAAAATTTTCTATGCTTGTAGATCATGAAAAGAATGCTTTAGGTGCTGGTTATATTGTTGAATTCATTCATGATGCTACTGAAAATTATTATGAGGGGGGAACATATGCTTGTAGGAATTGCAATAATGTCAAGTCTCCTCTCTATGTGCTTAAAGTTTTGAAGTTATGCTTGTTTTACCTTCCTATGCAAGTTGATTATTGTTCCCATAAGTTGTTTGCTCACAAAATCCCTATGCATAGGAAGTGGGTTAGACTTAAATGTTCTAGTCATATGCTTCATGATGCTCCCGTTATGTTTCAATTCTTATCTTTTATGTGAGCATCATTGTCATCATCATGCCTAGCTAAAAGGCATTAAAGAAAAGCGCTTGTTGGGAGACAACCCAATATTTATCCTTACTGTTTTGTGTGTCCACATGATTATGCTACTGTAGTAATCATGTTTTATAACTTTTGTTTCAATAAAGTGCCAAGTAGAACCTTTGGGAAGACTTGGGTGAAGTTTATGTGATCTTGCTGTGAAAAACAGAAACTTTGCGCTCACGAGATTGGCTGCCATGTTTTACTGGAGAGTGATTTTATGTTGATTCTTTTAGCTGATGATTAATAGACAAATTTCTCAGGTCCAGCAATTTATTTCATAATTTTTGGGGTTCCATAAGTATACGTTTGATACAGATTACTACAGACTGTTCTGTTTTTGACAGATTCTGTTTTCTATGTGTTGTTTGCTTATTTTGATGAATCTATGGCTAGTATTAAGTGGTATGAACCATAGAGAAGTTAGAATACAGTAGATATTACGCCAATATGAATTTATAATGAGTTAATTACAGTACCTAAGTGGTGGTTTTATTTTCTTATACTAACGGAGCTTACGAGTTTTGTGTTGAAGTTTTGTGTGGTTGAAGTTTTCAAGTTTTGGGTAAAGATTCGATGGACTATGGAATAAGGAGTGGCAAGAGCCTAAGCTTGGGGATGCCCAAGGCCCCCCAAGGTAATATACAAGGACAACCAAGAGCCTAAGCTTGGGGATGCCCCGGAAGGCATCCCCTCTTTCGTCTTCGTTCATCGGTAACTTTACTTGGAGCTATATTTTTATTCACCACATGATGTGTTTTTCTTGGAGCGTCATTTTATTTTGTTAGTTTTTTGTTTTCTGTTAGTTAGAATAGTGTTTTGCCTCTTTAGTTTCAATAAAAAAAATCAAGGATAGCCTTTGCCATGCTTATTTTGCCAGTTTGCATGTTGCTGTTTGAAAACAGAAAGTTTACTGCTGTTGCAAAAATTCCCTAGAAAAGTAAGAGCATGGTCTAACGTTGAATCTTTTTGCATATTGAGCTCTGATAAATTTGTTACAGTGGAAATTTTAGTTCATAATTTTTGGACTCAGGTAAGTATTGATACTCTTGCATTATTTACAGACTGTACTGTTTTGGAAGATTGCTGTTATGATTGCATTGTTTGCATATGTTTGCTTGTTTAATGATTCTATTTGAGGATAGGAGTATTAAATATACAGAGGAATTTAGTATGCAATGTTGAATAATAATGTTAGTGATTTGTTACAGTAGAAAATGATAAGGTTTTGCATTGGTTTATACTAACCTTTCTCACGAGTTCTTGTTGAGTTTGTTGTGAATGAAGCTTTTGATAAGAAGAGAAACCGTGATATGAGAGGAATTAAGGAGACAAAAAAGTTCAAGCTTGGGGATGCCCAAGGCACCCCAAGATAATATTTCAAGAAGTCTCAAGCATCTAAGCTTGGGGATGCCCCGGTAGGCATCCCACCTTTCTTCTTCAACAACTATCGGTTAGTATCGGTTGAGCCTAAGTTTTTGCTTCTTCACATGAGTTGTGATATCCTTGCAATGTAGTTTTCTTTAGCTTTGATTTCTGTTTGAATGAAGTACCAAGATCTGAATTCTTTACTGAGATAGAACCTTCATTTAGTTGCATAATTATTTAGCTACTCTTTGTGTTTCAGTTATATCTTTTGAGCTTGATAATTTTTGCTCTAGTGCTTCACTTAACTCTTTTAGAGCACGGTGGTAGATTTGTTTTAAAGAAACTATTTGATCTCTCATGCTTCACTTAGATTATTTTGGGAGTCTTTAATAGCATGGTAATTTGCTTAATGTTAATATACTTGGTGTTCAAGATATGTGAAACTTTCTTTTGAGTGAATTGAATACTAAGATAAGTTTGATGCTTGATAATTGTTTTGAGATATGGAGGTGATAATATCATAGTCGTGCTAGTTGGGTGATTATGAATTTGAGAAATACTTGTGTTGAAGTTTGCAAATCCCGTAGCATGCACGTATGGTTAAAGTTGTGTAACAAATTTGAAACATGAAGTGTACCTGGCTTGTGCATCCTTATGAGTGGCGGTCGGGGACGAGAGATGGTCTTTTCCTACCAATCTATCCCCCTAGGGGCATGCACGTAATACTTGAATTTTTGATGACTTCTAAATTTTTGCAATAAGTATATGAGTTCTTTTGACTAATGTTGAGTCCATGGGTTACACGCACTCTCACCTTTCCGCCATTGCTAGCCTCTTCGGTACCGTGCATTGCCCTTTCTCACCTTGAGAGTTGGTGCAAACTTCGCCGGTGCATCCAAACCCCGTGATACGATACGCTCTATCACACATAAACCTCCTTATATCTTCCTCAAAACAGCCACCATACCTACCTATTATGGCATTTCCATAGCCATTCCGAGATATATTTCCATGCAACTTCCACCATCATCATCATGACATGCATTACTTTTGTCATATTGCCATTGCATGATCTTGTAGTTGACATCGTATTTGTGGCAAAGCCACCATGCATTATTTTTATACATGTCACTCTTGATTCATTGCACCATCCCGGTACACCGCCGGACGCATTCATATAGAGTCATATCTTGTTCTAAGTTTCGAGTTGTAATCCTTGTGTTGTAATTTATAGAAGTGTGATGATCATCATTATTAGAGCATTGCCAAAATAAAAAAAAGAGAGAAAGGCCAAAAAAAGGCCCAAAAAAATATATAAAGGGCAATGCTACTATCTCTTTTTCCACACTTGTGCTTCAAAGTAGCACCTTGTTCTTCATGTAGAGAGTCTCATATATTGTGCTTCAAAGTAGCACCTTGTTCTTCATGAAGAGAGTCTCATATATTGTGCTTCAAAGTAGCACCTTGTTTTTCATGTAGTGAGTCTCATGTGTTATCACTTTCATATACTAGTGGGAATTTTTCATTATAGAACTTGGCTTGTATATTCCTACGATGGGCTTCCTCAAAATGCCCTAGGTCTTCGTGAGCAAGCAAGTTGGATGCACACCCACTAGTTTTCTTTTGTTTAGCATTCATAGCTCTAGTGCATCTGTTGCATGGCAATCCCTACTCCTCATGTTGACATCAATTGATGGGTGTCGGTGTCAAAACCGGCGGATCTCGGGTAGGGGGTCCCGAACTGTGCGTCTAGGCGGATGGTAACAGGAGACAAGGGACACGATGTTTACCCAGGTTCGGGCCCTCTTGATGGAGGTAAAACCCTACGTCCTGCTTGATTGATATTGATATTGTGGATGTTTACAAGAGTGGATCTACCACGAGATCAAGGAGGCTAAACCCTAGAAGCTAGCCAATGGTATGATTGTAAGGGTTGTTGTGATTGTTGTCCTACGGACTAAAGCCATCCGGTTTATATAGACATTGGAGAGGGCTAGGGTTACATAGAGTCGGTTACAATGGTAGGAGATCTACATATCCGTATCGCCAAGCTTGCCTTCCACGCCAAGGAAAGTCCCATCCGGACACGGGGGGAAGTCCTCAATCTTGTATCTTCATAGTACTGGAGTCCGGTCGATGATGATAGTCCGGCAAATGATAGTTCGGCTGATGATGGTAGTCCGGCTATCCGGACACCCCCTAATCCAGGACTCCCTCAGTAGCCCCTGAACCAGGCTTCAATGACGATAAGTCCGGCGTGTATATTGCTTGGCATTGCAAGGCGGGTTCTTCCTCCAAATGATAGAAGATTGTGAACACCAGGATAGTGTCCGGCTCTGCAAAATAAATTCCACATTCTACCGTAGAGAGAATAATAATATATACACAAGCTCAATCTGCTGACGTTTTCCGTGGCATGACGTCATACCACTACCAAGCCATTACTCGAATTGTTTTCTATTTTACCACCTCAGCGCATTTAGCGAAGCGGTTTCCTTGGCACGTCTTGTCGAAGCAGAGATCGTGTTTCCCCTTAATCCGGGATTCTCATCAATACGGGCGTGGGTAACCCAACCGCATCATTGATGGTGACGCTTGGGAGATAAGCGAGTTTTACCAGGCCGGTGGGGGACGCGTGAGATTTCGCCCGCCCATATAAGGGATAAGGATTCACCTTCTCACCTACGCCTTCTTCCTCCTTTGCTTATCCATCTCCACAAGACTTTCGAGCTCCAGCGCCCAAGTTCGCGCATCTTGTCTCTACATTCTCCGACCATGTCTGGAGCGGGAGGTAAATGGTTGGCCTCCACCATTAAGGAGGAGCAAATCGCCAAACAGCGCGGCGCCGGATACCTCTCCGGCGATGTCGCGCACCGGCTGCCCGACGAGGGGCAGCTCATCCCCACCCCTAGGCCCCATGAGAGGGTTGTCTTTCTTTCCCACTTCCTCCGCGGACTGGGCTTTCCACTTCACCCCTTTGTCCGGGGGCTCATGTCCTACTACGGCCTGGATTTCCATGATCTGGCGCCGAACTTCATCCTTAACATCTCGGCGTTTATCGTGGGTAAGTAGGCCTTCCTCTGCATCCAGCCCCACTTCGGCTTGTGGCTCAAGACCTTCAATGTCAAGCTGAAGGTAGTGAAGGACATTCAAGCGGAGTGCGGAGGCGCCATGTTGGGAAAGATGCCCAACGTCCTTTGGTTCGAAGGGGCCTTCGTGGAATCCGTCAAGGGGTGGCAATCGGGGTGGTTCTACATCACCGAGCCGCGCGACCCTAAATGGGCGGCGGCCCCCGAGTTTAGATCTGGTATCCCCACGCAGCTCACCTCCTGGAAAGAGAAGGGCTTGCTGTGGGGCAGTTTGAAGGAGCTGACGGGACTCCAAGCCTGTATTAAGAAGCTGGTGAAGAAGCTCAGGCTGGTTAACGTGGTCCAGGTCATGCTCGTCACGGATTCTCCCATGCCAAGAGCGGGCATTCAATCTATGGGAGTTCGATCCGGAACAGCACCAGGCGCTGAACAAGCTCTTCGACACAACGTACGAAGGCGCCTGGAAGGTGCTATTCAAGGGCGCCGAAGCCCCCGCATCCGCGACTGAAGATCGCGGATTTCACTCGCAGCACCAGGCTGACGAGGTAAGTGATTCTACCCCTTTAGGGGACACTCGTTTTCCATAGTTTGACTCTATGCGGGTTTTAATTTCCCCTTTTCCTTTGACAGGACTGGATGAAGAAGGCGGAGCAGATTACCTGTCCGGCTCCTATGCCAGAAAATCCAGTAGACGCTCGTCTAGCGAGGCTGCTGGTTCCGGCACCGCATGTGGTGCCGGAGAAGAAGGCCAAGAAGGAGGCCACGGGTGCTCGAAAGAGTGCCCGTTTTCAGGTGTCCGACGACTCCGGCGCTGACTCCTCCCCTGAAAATGAGCAGGAGGAAGAGGACTCTCTCCCAGAGGAGGGAGAGAGGAAGAGGAAGGCTTCCCCAACTGGGGAGGCCGGAGGGTCCAAGAGGGGAAGGACTATTCCCCGGACAGCTCTGCCAACATCAACGTTGGCGAGGAACAATGGCCTTCAAGGGCCAGGCCTCCGGCGAGATCGTAAGTATCCGGATTCCTGAATGATTTATAATTTCTGTTTCTGCGTCACATAGCGTAATTCTAACGCCGCATGCTGCCTGCAGTCCGGCTAGTGATGATCTCCCCGCTTCATCGAGCGGGTCGTTGGCTTCGTCGGATGTAGACTCCATCCCGACCGCCTCCACCCCTCACGACGCCGAAGACGCCGGGGTGGGATCCCCAGAGGGGCCCCACCAGGGGGAGGCTCCGGAGGCGCCACAAGGCGCCCTCCCGGACTTCGCGCCGGACTCCACAACAGAACCCGCAGTGGTTCCGGAGTCCGGCAGGCGGCCCCTTCGATCGAAGGGCAAGACCGTGACGCCGGCGGCTTCCGTCCAACCGGAGGCGCCGGGCAATTTGTTGGAGGCGCTGCAGAGCGCTTCCATCGAGGAAGAACACCGCACTATTATGAGTGCGGTGATTCAAAAGGTGCAGCTCGCCAAAGGCGGGCTGACCGAAGCCTGCAATAGCCTTCTATCAGGCTTTGAGGTAAGAAGTTAAAAACATGTAAAGTAATACCGCATAGACAGTAGCCCCTGATGCTCAGTTTGGTATTCGGAAAGAAAAGCCGGACTGAGGGTCTTAAAAAGGATATACGCAGGGTTGCTAAAAAATTATGTCAATATGGGTTGCAGGCTGTGCTGCTGACCTCTGCCACCGATGTGCGGAGGTCGGTGCGTTGAAGCAGGAGCTTGAGCGGTCCGGGCAAGAGCTCGGCCGCGCCAGGAAGCAGCTCCAAGACAAAGAAGGTGAGTAACACCACTTTGAATTTGTACCTTACAGAAAAGGATTTAGGTTGCGACAAAAAATAACAAGGATAACATGGGTACTGCAGGGGCCACGAACGAGGTGGCGGCCCTGAAGGAGGCCGTGTCCGCGGCCGAACGCAATGCGGCCACGGAACGGGCAGAGCGAGAAAAGCAAGAGGCGAGGGTGGCGGTGTGTTGACACACGAACACGTCACGTGTACCCTCGACGCCGGGGGTGATACACCGCAGCTCACGTCGAAGGAGACCCGACCGATAGCGCGATACGCAAGACAGTCGGCGGGTGCTTTTGTAGACCCGAAACCCCACACGCCCGGGAGGGACCCCGTCAGGGAGTGCGGCGGCTATGGGCTGCCCTAGGTCGATTCGCTCGCCCCTAGAGCCTCGTGGATCGCTGCCCTCCAACGCGAAGAACGAACAAAGAACGAGAAAGAAAGATACAAGGGTAGGGGATAAAGATAGATGAACACAAAAGTGTAATAGATTGATTGGTTCGATTGGTGTTGTTCAATCGGCCATCACCCCCAACATATATAAAAGGCGGCTGGACTTCCCGTACAAGAAAAGGATTCATCTAGGCTTTCCTTACAAGAAAATTGCATCAATTCACGTCCAAAACCCTAGTCAAATTCGGACTGGTTTTATCCGAACTTTCCAAAACTGTTCGGTTTAAACTGACTGTACCTTGCTGGTCCTTTTAGTGATGGCAAACAATCTCGGATGGAAACGAGTCCAAAAGCAATCTTGACCTTTTCAACGAGACGAACATCTTTCATGTTGAACGTTTTCTCATCAGAGGTCATCTCGAGGGTCAAATAGCTCGTGCAAAACAGCAAATTATTCACGCATCTAATCAGACACACCCACATATGTGTCTGGTTCCGGGCGTCATATTTTGCTCGCTGGAGGGTCTCGTTGTGCGGGCTCTAACTTTTGCATACGACCTCGGATTGCAACGATCTTTATATCAAAATCGATCATTTCGACGAGACGAAGATAACTCATGTAGATAATTCTTCCATACGAGGCCGTCTTGGGGGCGTAATGAGCCGAACAGTGTTCTGAATACAAAATCCAGTACTTTGAGCACAACTTCGGCCTTAGAGATGCGGTTGGATGGCAATGACTTAAACATCCAAGTCGTTCCTCTCGGCGATGTGAAATTTTCCATGCTGAAAACCCTTTCACTCGAAGCCATCTCATTTTCTTTTTATGTCATGCCAAAATCTGGTGTCAACACATGCCCCCCTGTTTTTCGGCAAAGCTTGCACGCCGAAAAATAATATGCACGGTGTTTGTTCTAAAGACGATGTCAACACTCCATCGGTCATTTATTTTCCTCAGGGCGATAATTATGTATCGGCCATGTTTGTGCTAAGGGCGATAACCGTACATCGACCATTGCCTACTCAGGCTTCTTGCCACACACTCGGATGGTATTTCTTCAAGTACTTGCCATTGAGAGCTCGAGGTAACAATGCCCCTTGTACGGATTCCACCAAATATGAGTTTCTGGGAACTACTCTTGTAATTCTGAAAGGACCTTCCCAACTTGGAGACCACTTCCCGAATTTTTTGTCTCTTGAGCCAATTGGCAGAATCACTTTCCAGACGAGATCACCAACTTGAAAGTTCTTCAACTTAACTTTCTTATTGTAAGATCTTGCTACCCTCAACTGTCCCTCTCTACGGCCTTCAAAGCAGCCAAACATTTATCGAAAACCTCATCAATATTGTCCATCATCAAGTTACAAAAATCTACTGCCGATAAATCATTTTGTTTAGCTATTGTCAAAGCATTCAAATTTACTTCCACTGGTAAAACAGCCTCTTACCATATACTAGTTCATATGGAGTCACTTTCGTAGCACCGTGCCTTGATATTCTATGTGCCCATAATGCTTCAGACAACAACTCATGCTAGACAACAACTCATGCTAGACTCGGATTATCCTCAATTTTCTTCTTGATGAGTTTGATTAAAATTTTATTGCTAGACTCAGCTTGTCCATTGGCTTGGGCATAATATGGAGAGGCATTGAGCAACTTTATGTTATAAGATTCGGCAAATTCTCTGACTTGGTGTGATATGAAAGATGAGCCTTGATCTGTAGTCAACGTTTGAGGAATGCCGAATCTATGAATAATGTGCTCGGTTATGAACTTAATTACCTCTGTATGTGTCATGTTCTTGAGAGGCACTGCTTCAGACCATTTAGTGAAATAATCAGTTGCTACTAATACGAACCGATGCCCCTTTGATGAAGACGGATGAATTTGTCCAATAAAGTCTAGACCCCATCCTCTGAAAGGCCATGGCCTGATAATGGGATGTAGCATAGCAGCAGGAGCCAACTGAATATCACCAAATTTTTGACAAGCTTCACACCCTTTATAATATCTGAAGCAATCATTAATCATGGTCGGCCAATAAAACCCAGCACGTCGTAGTAACCATTTCATCTTGGGAGCCGACTGATGAGTGCCACAAATACCTTCATGGACCTCTCCCATAGCAATTCTCGCTTGGTCTTCGTCCAAGCACTTTAAAAGAACATCATCAACCGTTCGGCGATAGAGACCATCATGTCTCATCGTGTACTTGAAAGCCATATGCCGAACAGCCCTGTCCACCCTTCTACTAGGAGCACACAAATAATCAATGATGGGTTTCCTCCAATCTTGATTTTCTCCTACATTGAATATTTCATTAGTGGCCGAAGCGGTGGGCTTCGACTCGGCCTTACCTATGTTGACAAGACCTAGCATCGGCTATTGATAGAAATACAATACACCATGGTTAACATAGTAGCCGGATGCTTGTTGTGCCAACTCTTTCGAATTGTCATGTCTAGATATATGAATAATTTTAAAGCAACCCAAGGTAAATCTTGCATCTAGACATACCAAAAGATAAACTATAAGTGATTCGTCAAAACATTGATAACCCTTGGATATTTGTTGCTTACTAATAACGAATCACCGGAAGCCTCAATATGTATAGCACCTATAGCAAGGCAAAGCTCCAATCCGAATGACAATGCATATTCGGCTTTGATCATTGTGCAAAAATATTTTAAGCGGCACGAGGCTTCACAAAATAGCACCATAAGGAGATATATAAACAATACCAACACCTTGGCCATTGCTACAATGATAACCATAAAAAATAACCTCCATGGTACTAGAAAGACTAGGACAATATCAATGAACATGTACTTTGTTTTAGTCTCCAATTGAACTAAGGACGATGTTAGGATACTACATCGGCCATGCTTTGACATATTCTTAGGGCGATAGATAAATATCGGCCATTACCTTGAGGTCCATGTAGAATTCACCCACCAAAGTATGTATAGCCGAAATAAACAAATGAAATAGCAATAAAATATTTCGGCCCCTTTGTATTAGCAACAAAAATGTAACTAACCAAATGTATAGTGATTTGGTAATACCCTGTCATGATATAGAAAATTATGTTGCATCCATGGATCAAAATAAATCCATGGAGGGTAATTGATCATACCTATGGATGAATTCAATGGCAAAGGCATGAATGGTATGGTTGAAGAATATGGATGATGTGCTAACCGAAGATTTTGATGTTGTGATGCGCACCTTGACTTAATTGTTTGTTGCTCTCATTTTCTCTTTCTTCACTTTTGTAACACTTGTTGCAATAGAAGGTTGCACATCATTTTTATTTTGACTTCTTCTCTTGGGAACCCATGCCATGTTCTTCTTTTTCAGCTCTTGTGCACTAAGTTTTTGTAATTCCTTCTTTCGCCAATACGATAAGCCGAGTGGGCACCCCGGCTCTGATTTTGTTTGAACCAATGGCAACTCTTTTTGGGCCTTGTGCACCCTCAACTTCTTTTCTTCAGATTTGGCACTCTGATTTTTATCCATTGATTGTTTCACTTCTTTGCCTTTTGTAGCCAATGTCAACACTTTAATTGGCTCTTTTTTATTTGAGATCAAATCTGAAGCAGCACACTTACGACCATCTCTTTTCACGCGGTAAACTTGCTTTACCACCTCTTTCTTCTTTCTTGAGCTCTGGACCGATTCCTTATGATTGAAACGGTCTTTGACGCGTGATTGTTCAAATGTTGATCTCCTTGGAGCTGCATAGTATTGGTGAGATGGTCTAGAATAAGATGGAGAATGTACCTTTGTATCATACCTGTCCCATGATGAATATGTATCTATATGAGCATAGGGAGGTATCCACGGCATTGGCATCGGCGGCCCAAAATAAGGATATAAATATGTTGCATTAAAATTATCACTTTGCCAATACCGATCCTCATATTTGCGCCTTGGGGGTGATCTTGGTTTCTTTGCATGATTTGGCTGATAAGCATTCTTCTCTTCACTCTTCTTTTGATATTTATCCAATAGTTCAGCAAAGGTGATTTTTGATCTCTTACACTTGCGCTTATTCCGGCCTTTGTTTTCTTTTGGTTTGCTTTCATCGATCATTAGATTTGCTTGCTGCCCCCCAGTCCTTGGCATCTCCATTGTAGCTTCGATGGAACTCCCGCCCTCAAGATTATGCTCGTTATGCTCTTCAACAACTTCTTTACTTGAAAGCTTGATCCCATCACCTGCAGCTTTTCCATTCTTTTTAAATGGATCGGCTTGAAGCAGCCGATGTAAAAACTTTCTGCCATCGGGACCAATCGGAATAGACTGGTCATCTCTTGGTGTTTCAACAAACTTCAATCGTCCTTTTTCAATGGCCGATTTAACTATTTGACGAAACATGTTGCAATCCTCAAAATTATGCTTGGACGAATCATGCAACTTACAATACATTCGTCCTTGGATTGATGGCTTAACATGGTGATCAAGAATTGTAATGTAATTATTTTTCAGCAACAAATCAAATATTTTATCACACATGCTTGAATTGAAAGTATACTTCTTGTTTCCTAGCCGATCTTGCTGTTTGAACGGCTTTGGAGAAAAACAAACGAATGGTTCAGATTTGGAATCTCCCCATTCGGCTATGTATTGTGTTTTCCACTCTATCTCCGATGTCTTTGGATATGATATTATATTAACATCGATTTTCTCAATAGAATTTAACCTTGGCTTTAAATTTCTGAAACGAAGATATTTAGAACATACATGTCTCAGTTGAGACCAAGTGTAAGCCAAGTAAGAAATAAGCAAAGCTACCCAACTAGATATGAACTTTAGAGAAAGCAACGGGAAAATCTTTGGCTGTAACAATAAGTCATTATCGTTCTTTATAAATGGTGCAATGGGTTGACCGATATGTTCCATAACAATTTTACTGCTAACAAGTAAATTACCCTTCCTCATTGGTCTTTCAAAATTACTTATGAGAATATTTCTTATAGATGCATCAATAATGAAGTTGCGACCAAATCTGAAAATAGGTAAAGTACTCGCTATGCATACCTCTTCAAATATGTTGGGAGAGCATGATAGTGGTGCCATTTGAAGAACATCTTGCTCCGTCTTTGGATGGCTCCCCAACAACTTGTCATAATCTTTTTCTTGAATCCGTGCATCATTGCTTTGAAGATTTTTGTCGGCCGAACTTTGTTCGGCTACTTGTTCTTGTCCTTGAAGCTTGTCAATTTCTCTGTTTCGGAACTCATAGGGCAGGAAGTAGGTTCCATTATCTTCAGAAAAATCAAGCACCGTTGTTTTCCTATGCTTGCCATGCACTTTCTCAATAATGCTTGCCTCGTTGGATTTGATGGATTCAGAATATATACTACTTGATTCGGCTTTTTCAACCGAAGCACTTTCATGTTCTGAATCATCCTTCTTTTTATTGATAGTACCAATTGGCAATGCTTCTTTTATCTGAGCCAATTCTTTTTCTATTTGTTTCTGACGGCGAGCGGCAAAATTAGCTTTAAGCTTTTTCTCAATTTCAGCCCACTCCGGATATGATTGCCCCCCAATGCTTTTAGATTCTTTCGGCAATGACACACGGGTGTTGCCGAAATTTTGCAATTGTGTAGGGGGTGTATAATATGATGTAGTACTAGGTGAAGGCATATGCATTGTTGTAAGACCATCCTTTTGCTCGCCAATTTTATCAATTGGCAAAGATTCATCTTCTTGCAAAACTCTAGCTTTTATTGCGGCATAATCAGGAAATAGCCCCTTTTCATGTTGTTCAAGGCAAAGAGCACTAATTCTCTTATTTTGGGCTAAACTCTTCAATGCAGCCACCACTACCTCATCTTCTACAATGTTGGGCACAACCGCTCCTGTAAAATTTACATTCATTCGGCTATAACCAGGAAGGTGTGAAGCCGAATATTTAGCATCTACAGTTGTGTATGGTGCCGAAGAATTAGTAACATGAGGTGTAGCATATGACGGTTGAGAGTAACTGGCCGAATAACCACTAGTAGCATGGCCAATTCTCTCATTCATCGGCATGGTTGGATTACTATATTGCACATTAGCTGCCGATGAATAAAAGGGTGAAACACTTTCTTGTATGGCATTGGAAATTCTAACTTGGGGTGTTTCAAATTGATTAATCGAACTCATCATCTTGCTCATCGGCATATGAATTTGCTGGGTTGCCGATGCGTGTGAGTTGGGATACATATGTTGCATGTTGCTAAATTTATAAGAATTTGAAACATGAAGATTGTTTTGCATCGGCCCTTGCACATAATTAGATGCATGATTGATAAAACTAGGGCTAGCCGATACTTATGCTCAATAGGTGATCCAGCAACAACATATGGATTATTTGCATCTACAAAGGGGAATTGGGTATTCATATTACCTTTGTAGATTGCAGCAACTTGATGACGATCTCTTCGTAGCAAGAACGGGCTGGAGACCGTTCAAAGCTTCGTCCCCAGCGGAGTCGCCAAAAAGTGTGTTGACACACGAACACGTCACGTGTACCCTCGACGCCGGGGGTGATGCACCGCAGCTCACGTCGAAGGAGACCCGACCGACAGCGCGATACGCAAGACAGTCGGCGGGCGCTTTTGCAGACCCGAAACCCCACACGCCCGGGAGGGACCCCGTCAGGGAGTGCGGCGGCTATGGGCTGCCCTTGGTCGATTCGCTCGCCCCTAGAGCCTCGTGGATCGCTGCCCTCCAATGCAAAGAACGAACGAAGAACGAGAAAGAAAGATACAAGGGTAGGGGATAAAGACAGATGAACACAAAAGTGTAATAGATTGATTGGTTCGATTGGTGTTGTTCAATCGGCCGTCACCCCCAACATATATAAGAGGCGGCTGGACTTCCTGTACAAGAAAAGGATTCATCTAGGCTTTCCTTACAAGAAAATTGCATCAATTCACGTCCAAAACCCTAGTCAAATTCGGACTGGTTTTATCCGAACTTTCCAAAACTGTTCGGTTTAAACTGACTGTACCTTGCTGGTCCTTTTTGTGATGGCAAACAACCTCGGATGGAAATGAGTCCAAAAGCAATCTTGACCTTGTCGACGAGACGAACATCTTTTATGTTGAACGTTTTCTCATCAGAGGTCATCTCGAGGGTCAAATAGCTCGTGCAAAACAGCAAATTATTCACGCATCTAATCAGACACACCCACATATGTGTCCGGTTCCGGGCGTCATATTTTGCTCGCTGGAGGGTCTCGTTGTGCGGGCTCTAACTTTTGCATACGACCTCGGATTGCAACGATCTTTATATCAAAATCGATCATTTCGACGAGACGAAGACAATTCATATAGATAATTCTTCCATACGAGGCCGTCTTGGGGGCGTAATGAGCCGAACAGTATTCTGAATACAAAATCCAGTACTTTGAGCACAACTTCGGCCTTAGAGATGCGGTTGGATGGCAATGACTTAAACATCAAAGTCGTTCCTCTCGGCGATGTGAAATTTTCCATGCTGAAAACCCTTTCACTCGAAGCCATCTCATTTTCTTTTTATGTCATGCCAAAATCTGGTGTCAACACGGTGGTTCAGCAAGAGCTCCAGGCTCTCATGGAAAAGCATGAGAGGTTGGAGCGTGACTCAAAGACTCGAGAGTCCGAGCTTGCCTCGGCTCTCGAAAGTATAAAACCGCCGAGGCCGAGGCCCATAAGTCCCTTCAGGAGATTGAATTGATGAAGAAGATAGCGGCGGGTAAGGCATTTTTCATGCAAAGCAAGCATGTGAATGTAAATTACGTGATACTTACCCGAATTCGGAGCTCTCCAGGGGCGTTTGCAGATCTTCCTCGCAGCGTGTCTGAAGCCGCCGCATTCTACCGAGCCGAGGAGGGGAGCTCAACGGAGAAGGTCTTCTGGTCTCAGTATGCTGATGCCGGCCATCCGGTGCCCCCTAGCGACCAGCTGAAGCAGCTGGTCGAGCTTCACAAGGTGGCCGAGCAGGCCATGAAGGGCCTCATAGTCTGGCTGTGGCCTGGAGAGGCCATGCCTGGGAGCTACTTCGGCCTCGTGCGACGGCTGGTGGATGCGTGCCCCTGGGTGGAGGTTATCAAGCGCTCCGCCTGTATTGAAGGTGCTCGTCGGGCCCTTGCCCGCGCAAAGGTGAATTGGGGCAAACTGGATGCGGAGAAGCTAATCACTGACGCGCCACCAGCGGGCAAGGAGCATCGTACGCCCGAAATTTATTATAAGGCTGTCCTGAAGGGTGCCCGCAAGATTGCGGATGAGTGCCCCAGGGATGTAATTATTGAGTGAATTCGCAATGTGTTATCCTGTGCGCTGAAAACTTTGTTCATATGCACTAAGCAACGCTTGTTTAATTTAAAATATTACCTTCTGTGCGGCCGTTTATTATATCTGAGAGATGGCAAGTCGTCGGCTTCAGCCCCCATGCCACGAGTGCTGGGGTGTTCGGGATAAACTTGAGCACTCTTGTTACCTTTTGGGTCCATCTAGGAGGCGCTCAACACAACGAACAAGGCAACCGGACTTATAGTGCTTGAACACTCTCACTTAGCCATAGAATTCTATAATTTTAAATTTCGTGAAGCCCCTAGTATTCGGAAGACCGAATTGGGGCGCTATCCACGCCTTCATCGGACATAATCCGGAACTTCGGTCGAAGCGGCGTAGGTCTTTAAGGACCCGAAAGGACCTCTCGAACAGCGACCAGTCTCTCGCCTTATCGTGCCGGTCAGTTTTAGCTTTCTCCACTGAGGCGTTAACCCGGCTCAACCTGAGCGCAATCGCAGTGGTTCTCCCAGTGCTACCTTAGCCGATAGAACGGAACGTAAGGTGCCGAACATGGGAGCCGGGCAAACCCAACTATTGACCCAAGGCAGGATTGAGCTGATTCATATAATGCTATAAGTTGAGGTGCCGCACTTGTGAAAGTGTCGGACTTTATCACACCATAAAGCGGAGGACATAAACCCCTGGTGTATTTGGCGTACCAAGATGCACGGTGCAACATGTCGTAAATGAACATATATATATATATATATATATATATATATATATATATATATATAAAGTAATGCAATTATAGGCAAAAAGTGTTGCATTTTATTCGAGAAGATATGCTATCAGTGCGGAATGATACAAATAGTGCGGAAAGCAAGGGATTGGACGAATTAAAGGCGTCTCCCTCCAGGGGTAGGCCGCGGAATGTTGTATTTTAACAAATTTAATGCTCGTGATGGAGACCACCTGAGTGTTTGTCGCGGCCTTTGTCCTTCCCTGGCTGTTGCATCATGAGTTCGGCAGGTTCGCCGCCGGACTGAGTTCTGTATAAAAAAGAGAAAAATAAAAGAAAAAAGACTGACACACTTGGGAGCCCTGGTGTGGTCGAACCGCACTCTGGGTCTGTTGTGGTTGTGCCCTTCCCCTATGCCCATGGTATCTCCAGGCGTAATTATGTCTGTGAGAGTTTGTCTTGCAATCTTGCGAGGGCTGGGGTTGGGGCCGCATTACTCTGGCGATGCAGGCGTGCTGGTGGTCTTGGTTGATGTTGCTCCGGGCATGTTTGGTCGTGTCCGGTCGTTTAACGGCCGGACTCGAGAGTTGCCTTAACAGGCTGCTCTGTACTTCTGCCGCGAGAGCCGCTGTATGTTCCTCCGTTCGGAGGGAGCGTTCCGTGTTTCCATTGACCGTGATGACTCCACGAGGGCCTGGTATCTTGAGCTTAAGGTATGCATAATGCGGCACCGCGTTGAACTTTGCGAACGCGGTTCGTCCGAGCAGAGCGTGATAGCCGCTGCGGAACGGGACTATGTCGAAGATTAACTCCTCGCTTCAGAATTTATCCGGGGATCCGAAGACCACTTCCAGTGTAACTGAGCCTGTACAATTGGCCTCGACACCTGGTATGACGCCTTTGAAGGTCGTCGTTGTAGGTTTAATCCTTGAAGGGTCTATGCCCATCTTGCGCCTTTGTATCCTGATAAAGCAGGTTCAGGCTACTGCCGCCGTCCATAAGGACTCTCGTGAGGTGAAATCCATCAACGGTTGGGTCTAAAACCAATGCGGCGAATCCGCCATGGCGGATGCTGGTCACATCGTCTCTTCGATCGAAAGTGATCGGGCAAGAGGACCATGGGTTGAATTTTGGGGCGACTGGCTCCATCGCGTATACGTTCCTTAGTGCACGCTTCCGCTCCCTCTTGGGAATATGCGTTGCGTATATCATGTTTACCGTCCGAACTTGAGGGGGGAATCCCTTTTGTCCTCTGTTGTTCGGCGGCCGGGTCTCTTCCTCGTCATCGCTGTGTAGCCCCTTGTCACTGTTTTCGGCGATTAATTTGCCTGCCTGCTTGAATACCCAACAATCTCTGTTGGTATGGTTAGCTGGCTTTTCGGGGGTACCATGTATTTGGCAAGAGCGGTCGAGTATTCGGTCCAAATTGGACGGGCCCGGAGTGGTTCTTTTAAATGGCTTCTTCCGTTGACCGGGTTTGGAGCCTCGGAATCCGGCGTTGACTGTCGTATCCTCATTGCTGTTGACGTTAACGCGGCGTTTGTTTTGTTTAAGCGCAACCTGCCATTGCTGTCCTTTGTATCCGGACTGCCAGCGTTTTTGCTGAGGTTGTTACTGCGAGCGAGCCAGCTATCCTCTCCCGCACAGAAGCGGGTCATGAGGGATGTGAGAGCTGCCATAGATTTCGGCTTCTCCTGTTGTAGGTGCCGGGCCAGCCACTCGTCACGGATGTTATGTTTGAAGGCAGCGAGTGCCTCTGCATCCGGACAGTCGACGATTTGATTTTTCTTTGTTAGGAACCGTGTCCAGAATTGCACGGCGATTAAATGCAGCTGCTGGATTATGTGGCTTAGGTCATCTGCGTCGGTGGTCGCACATACGTGCCACAGGAAGTTGTCGAGGAATGCGGCTTCCGGTCTTCCCAACATCCAATTGACTCTGCGGGCAGGCTGTTAAGCCAATGCCGAGCTGGTCCTTTAAGCTTGAGCGGGAGATATTTGATGGCGTGAAGATCGTCGCCGCGGGCCATGTGTATATGGAGAAGATAATCCTCAATCCAGACCGTGGGGTCTGTTGTGCCATCGTAGGATTCGATATTAACGGGTTTGAAACCTTCAGGGATTTGATGATCCATTACTTTGTCAGTGAAGCATAGTGGGTGTGCGGCGCCTCTGTATTGAGCAATATCGCGACGTAGCTCGAGAGAGCGTTGTCTGCTGTGTTCAGCCCGGCCGGAGTAGTTGTATCCGGTGCGACGGTATTCGCCGTGGGTCGTGGGGCGTCCACGTGATCCATAGATAGATCTGGATTGTCTTGCCTTGTCCTCAATATATCTACGCAAGTCCGGCGCGTTCCCCAGCGGCTTCTTGCTTTCTGATGATGCCGAGAATGCGGTTTTGGTGGAGGGCTTACGCCTCTCTATCGCGACCCGCAGGGGTGGTCGGTCTGCCAGACAGGCGCTGGTGATGCTGCCTCCTCTAATCGGGGAGCAACTTGCATTTTGGGTAACTTTTGGAGGGCGTTCGAGTTCGTAAGCTTGACGCGAGGACCTCGGTCCATCTGTCGGCCAAGATGGGTCTTGATCAGCTTGAAGCTGTTGTTGCTTTTTCTTTAGGCTGTTTGCCGTGGCCATTAGCCTGCGTCTAAAACGCTCTTGCTCGACGGGGATCCTTAGGCACGACAAATTCGTCGTCGCCGGGGCTTGCCTCGTCTCCGGAGGGAGGTAAGTAATTGTCATCCTCGACCTCTTAACGCCGCCCTCTCCACGAGGGCTTGCTTCTGCCTCCTCCTGTTGGATCGTCTTTGGAGGGAGTTGTCTTCGGCACTTTCTGGGGTGTTATTATCTCCTGTGCCGGAATCTCCATTTTTGCTGTGGCGGGATTTAGAGCGGCGCCGCTAACGTCGGCGCTTGGGCTGTTTCTTTAAGGAATCGGCCTCCGCTGCTTATTCGCCGTCCCCATCTTTTGGGGTGTCCACCATGTATATGTCGTATGACGAGGTGGTTTTCCAGTGTCCTGTAGGCACTGGTTCTTGGTAGTCTCTGGCATCGTCGTCCATACCGTCGATGTCTTCGGAGTCGTAGTCGAGTACGTCGGTTAAATCGTCGACGGTGGCTACGAAGTGGGTGGTGGGTGGGATCTGAATTTCTTCGTCATCCGCGTCCCAACCGTCCTGGCCGTAGTTCGGCCAGGGTTCTCCGGATAGCGAGAGATGCTTCAATGAATTTATGATATCGCCAAAGGGCGAGTGCTGAAAGATGTCCGCAGCGGTGAATTCCATGATCGGCGCCCAATCGGATTCGACTGGCAGGGGCGCAGGAGGTACGGAGTCCGGCAGGGAGTCCGGCACCTCGGAGTCATGGGGTTTATGTGGGACAAGGTAAGTGTTCGGCTCCATCGCCGTAGAAATTGCGGCTCGCGAGGCGGTGTCCAGCCATCCGTCCTTGATTCGAGCGATAGGCTCCGGACTATGAGTCGGAGCGGATCCGGGTGCGGCCTCCATGGTGCTGTCCGGCGGCAGAGTTAGGTCATGCCCATCGTGACAGCGTGGCGCGATCGGCTGTGGCTCAGATCCATCGAGGATCAAGTCCCCGCGGATATCGGCCGTGAAGTTTAAGCTTCCAAACCTGACCTGACGGCCAGGCGTAGCTTCGATCTGCTCCAGATGGCCAAGGGAGTTGGCCCGCGTCTGGCCGCCGAATACAAAGATCTGTCCGGGGAGAAAGGTCTCACCCAGGACTGCGTCGTTGTTGATTGAAGAGGCCATCAAGCCTATCGGTGACGACACAGAGGAACTCTCAATGAAACCACCAATGTCGGTGTCAAAACCGGCGGATCTCGGGTAGGGGGTCCCGAACTGTGCATCTAGGCGGATGGTAACAGGAGACAAGGGACACGATGTTTACCTGTGTTCGGGCCCTCTTGATGGAGGTAAAACCCTACGTCCTGCTTGATTGATATTGATATTGTGGATGTTTACAAGAGTGGATCTACCACGAGATCAAGGAGGCTAAACCCTAGAAGCTAGCCTATGGTATGATTGTAAGGGTTGTTGTGATTGTTGTCCCTACGGACTAAAGCCATCCGGTTTATATAGACACCGGAGAGGGCTAGGGTTAGATAGAGTCGGTTACAATGGTAGGAGATCTACATATCCGTGTCGCCAAGCTTGCCTTCCACGCCAAGGAAAGTCCCATCCGGACACGGGGAAGTCTTCAATCTTGTATCTTCATAGTCTTGGAGTCCGGTCGATGATGATAGTCCGGCAAATGATAGTTCGGCTGATGATGGTAGTCCGGCTATCCGGACACCCCCTAATCCAGGACTCCCTCAATGGGCATCTCCATAGCCCGTTGATTATCCTCGTCAATGTGAGACTTTCTCCTTTTTTGTCTTCTCCACACAATCCCCATCATCATATTCTATTCCACCCATAGTGCTATATGCATGGCTCACGCTCATGTATTGTGTGAAGGTTGAAAAAGTTTGAGATTATTTAAGTATGAAACAATTGCTTGGCTTGTCATCGGGGGTATAGAAGTTGGGAACATCTTTGTGTGTGAAAATGAATCATAGCCTATATATATGATTTTGTAGGGATGAACTTTCTTTTTCCATGTTATTTTGAGAAGACATGATTGCTTTGATTAGTATGCTTGAAGTATTATAATTTTTGTGTCAATATGAACTTTTGTCTTGAATCTTTCGGATCTGAATATTCGTATCACAATTAAGAAGATTTACATTGAAATTATGCCAAAGTATCACTCCGCATCAAAAATTGTTTTTTATCATTTACCTATTCAAGGACGAGCAGGAATTAAGCTTGGGGATGCTTGATACGTCTCCAACGTATCTATAATTTTTTATTGCTCCATGCTACTTTTATCTACTGTTTTAGGCAATATTGGGCTTTATTATCCACTTTTATATTATTTTTGGGACTAATCTATTAACTGGAGGCCCAGCCCAGATTTGCTGTATTATGCCTATTTTAGTGTTTCGAGGAAAAGGAATGTCAGACGGAGTCAAATAGGAACGAAATCAACTGGAGAAGTTAATTTTGGAAGGAAACCAACCTGATGGGCTTGGAGTGCATGCCAGGGGAGCCCCGGGCTGCCCACGAGGGTGGAGGGCCCCCCCCCCCCCTCGGCGCGCCCCCCTACCTCGTGAGCAACCCGGAGGTCTACCTACGTACCCCCTGCACCCATATATACCTACGTACCCTAAAACTTCCAGAACAGAAGATAGATCGGGAGTTCACCGCGCAAGCCTCTGTAGAAACCAAAACCAATCGGGACCTTGTTCCGCACCCTTCCGGAGGGATCCCATCACGGAGGCCATCTTCATCATCCCGGCGCTATCCATGACGAGGAGGGAGTAGTTCACCCTCGGGGCTGAGGGTATGTACCAGTAGCTATGTGTTTGATCTCTCTCTCTCGTGTTCTCTCTCGTGTTCCTCTATGGCATGATCTTGATGTATCCCGAGCTTTGCTATTGTAGTTGAATCTTATGATGTTTCTCCCCCTCTACTCTCTTGTGATGAATTGAGTTTCCCCTTTGAAGTTATCTTATCGGATTGAGTCTTTTATGAACACTTGATGTATGTCTTGTGTGGGATAACCGTGGTGACAATGGGTTATTCTATTGATCCACTTGATGTATGTTTTGGTGATCAACTTGCGGGTTTCGTGACACTTGGGAACCTATGCATAGGGGTTGGCACGTTCTTGACTCTCCGGTAGTAGCTTTGCGACACTCTTTGAAGTACTTTTATGTTGGTTGGATGAATCTGAGATTGTGTGATGCATATCGTATAATCATGCCCACGGATACTTGAGGTGACAATGGAGTATCTAGGTGACATTAGGGTTTTGGTTGATTTGTGTCTTAAGGTGGTATTCTAGTATGAACTCTTTTATAGATCGATCCGAACGAATAACTTTGAGGTGGTTTCGTACCCGACCATAATCTCTACGTTTGTTCTCCGCTATTAGTGGCTTTGGAGTGACTCTTTGTTGCATGTTGAGGGCTTGTCATATGTTCTATCTATGTTATTATTGTTGAGAGAACTTACACTAGTGAAAGTATGAACCCTAGGCCTTGTTTCCTATCATTGCAATACCGTTTACGCTCACTTTTACCGCCGCTACCTTGCTGTTTTTATTATTTCAGATTACAAAAACCTTTATGTACTATCTATTTTGCACTTGTATCTTCATCTCTTCGACAAACTAGTGCACCTATACAATTTACCATTGTATTGGGTGTGTTGGGGACACAAGAGACTCTTTGTTATTTGGTTGCAGGGTTGCTTGAGAGAGACCATCTTCATACTACGCCCCCTATGGATTGATAAACCTTAGGTCATCCACTTGAGGGAAATTTGCTACTGTCCTACAAACATGTGCACTTGCAGGCCCAACAACGTCTACAAGAAGAAGGTTGTGTATTAGACATCAAGCTCTTTTCAGGCGCCGTTGCCGGGCAGGCTAGGTAAGTGAAGGTATATCTCTAGATCTTGCAATTGAATCTTTTTGTTTCTTGTTTTAGCACTAGTTTAGTTTATAAAAGAAAACTACAAAAAAATGGAGTTGAGTTTGTCTCATACGCTTCACCTTTTTAATATCTTTCGTGAGTATGATGGAAAATAAAATTGTGCTCAAGTGCTAGAAGAAGAAATCTATAAAATGTTTGGCACTAAATCTTTGTATCATGAGCATGATTGCAATGTTGTTAGTATGAATTCCTTCAATATCCATGATGCTAATGATATGCAAAGCCACAAGCTTGGGGAAGCTATGTTTGATGGAGATGATATTTTTTGTCCCCCAAGATTTGATGAGCAAATTTACTATGATGAAAGCATGCCTCCTATTTATGATGATTATTGTGACGATACGTATGCTATAAATAAGTTTGCTTATGTGGAGAGTAGAAAATTTTCTATGCTTGTAGATCATGAAAAGAATGCTTTAGGTGCTGGTTATATTGTTGAATTCATCATGATGCTGCTGAAAATTATTATGAGGGAGGAACATATGCTTGTAGGAATTGCAATAATGTCAAGTCTCCTCTCTATGTGCTTAAAGTTTTGAAGTTATGCTTGTTTTACCTTCCTATGCAAGTTGATTATTGTTCCCATAAGTTGTTTGCTCACAAAATCCCTATGCATAGGAAGTGGGTTAGACTTAAATGTTCTAGTCATATGCTTCATGATGCTCCCGTTATGTTTTAATTCTTATCTTTTATGTGAGCATCATTGTCATCATCATGCCTAGCTAAAAAGGCATTAAAGAAAAGCGCTTGTTGGGAGACAACCCAATATTTATCCTTACTGTTTTTGTGTGTCCACATGATTATGCTACAGTAGTAATCATATTTTATAACTTTTGTTTCAATAAAGTGCCAAGTAGAACCTTTGGGAAGACTTGGGTGAAGTTTATGTGATCTTGCTGTGAAAAACAGAAACTTTAGCGCTCACGAGATTGGCTGCCATGTTTTACTGGAGAGTGATTTTACGTTGATTCTTTTTGAAGCTGATTAATAGACAAATTTCTCAGGTCCAGCAATTTATTTCACAATTTTTGGGGTTCCATAAGTATACGTTTTATACAGACTACTACAGACTATTCTGTTTTTGACAGATTCTGTTTTCTATGTGTTGTTTGCTTATTTTGATGAATCTGTGGCTAGTATTAAGTGGTATGAACCATAGAGAAGTTAGAATACAGTAGATATTACACCAATATGAATTTATAATGAGTTCATTACAGTACCTAAGTGGTGGTTTTATTTTCTTATACTAACGGAGCTTACGAGTTTTGTGTTGAAGTTTTGTGTGGTTGAAGTTTTCAAGTTTTGGGTAATGATTCGATGGACTATGGAATAAGGAGTGTCAAGAGCCTAAGCTTGGGGATGCCCAAGGCCCCCCAAGGTAATATACAAGGACAACCAAGAGCCTAAGCTTGGGGATGCCCCGGAAGGCATCCCCTCTTTCGTCTTCGTTCATCGGTAACTTTACTTGGAGCTATATTTTTATTCACCACATGATATGTGTTTTTCTTGCAGCGTCATTTTATTTTGTTAGTTTTTTGTTTTCTGTTATTTAGAATAGTGTTAGTGTTTTGGCTCTTTAGTTTCAATAAAAAAAGTCAAGGATAGCCTTTGCCATGCTTATTTTGCTGGTTTGCATGTTGCTGTTTGAAAACAGAAAGTTTACCACTGTTGCAAAAATTCCTAGAAAATTAAGAGAATGGTCTAACGTTGAATCTTTTTGCATATTGAGCTCTGATAAATTTATTACAGTGGAAATTTTAGTTCATAATTTTTGGAGTCAGGTAAGTATTGATACTCTTGCATTATTTACAGACTGTACTGTTTTGGCAGATTGCTGTTATGATTGCATTGTTTGCATATGTTTGCTTGTTTAATGATTCTATTTGAGGATAGGAGTATTAAATATACAGAGGCATTTAGTATGCAATGTTGAATAATAATTTTAGTGATTTGTTACAGTAGAAAATGATAAGGTTTTGCATTGGTTTATACTAACCTTTCTCACGAGTTCTTGTTGAGTTTGTTGTGAATTATGCTTTTGATAAGAAGAGAAACCGTGATATGAGAGGAATTAAGGAGACAAAAAGTTCAAGCTTGGGGATGCCCAAGGCACCCCAAGATAATATTTCAGGAAGTCTCAAGCATCTAAGCTTGGGGATGCCCCGGTAGACATCCCACCTTTCTTCTTCAACAACTATCGGTTAGTATCGGTTGAGCCTAAGTTTTTGCTTCCTCACATGAGTTGTGCTATCCTTGCAATGTAGTTTTCTTTAGCTTTGCTTGCTGTTTGAATAAAGTACCAAGATCTGAGTTCTTTAATGAGAGAGAACCTTCATTTAGTTGCATAATTATTTAGCTACTCTTTGTGTTTCACTTATATCTTTTGAGCTTGATAATTTTTGCTCTAGTGCTTCACTTAAATCTTTTAGAGCATGGTGGTAGATTTGTTTTAAAGAAACTATTTGATCTCTCATGCTTCACTTAGATTATTTTGGGAGTCTTTAATAGCATGGTAATTTGCTTAATGTTAATATACTTGGTGTTCAAGATATGTGAAACTTTCTTTTGAGTGAATTGAATACTAAGATAAGTTTGATGCTTGATAATTGTTTTGAGATATGGAGGTGATAATATCATAGTCGTGCTAGTTGGGTGATTATGAATTTGAGAAATACTTGTGTTGAAGTTTGCAAATCCCGTAGCATGCACTTATGGTTAAAGTTATGTAACAAATTTGAAACATGAAGTGTACCTGGCTTGTGCATCCTTATGAGTGGCGGTCGGGGAGTAGCGATGGTCTTTTCCTACCAATCTATCCCCCTAGGAGCATGCGCGTAGTACTTGAATTTTTGATGACTTCTAAATTTTTGCAATAAGTATATGAGTTCTTTTGACTAATGTTTAGTCCATGGATTATACGCACTCTCTCCTTTCCGCCATTGCTAGCCTCTTCGGTACCGTGCATTGCCCTTTCTCACCTTGAGAGTTGGTGCAAACTTCGCCGGTGCATCCAAACCCCGTGATACGATACGCTCTATCACACATAAACCTCCTTATATCTTCCTCAAAACAGCCACCATACCTACCTATTATGGCATTTCCATAGCCATTCTGAGATATATTGCCATGCAACTTCCACCATCATCATCATGACATGCATTACTTTTGTCATACTGCCATTGCATGATCTTGTAGTTGACATCGTATTTGTGGCAAAGCCACCATGCATTATTTTTATACATGTCACTCTTGATTCATTGCACCATCCCGGTACATCACGGAGGCATTCATATAGAGTCATATCTTGTTCTAAGTTTGAGTTGTAATCCTTGTGTTGTAATTTATAGAAGTGTGATGATCATCATTATTATAGCATTGCCCAAACAAAAAAAAGAGAAAGGCCAAAAAGGCCCAAAAAATTTATAAAAGGGCAATGCTACTATCTCTTTTTCCATACTTGTGCTTCAAAGTAGCACCTTGTTCGTCATGTAGAGAGTCTCATATATTGTGCTTCAAAGTAGCACCTTGATCTTCATGAAGAGAGTCTCGTATATTGTGCTTCAAAGTAGCACCTTTTTTTTCATGTAGTGAGTCTCATGTGTTATCACTTTCATATACTAGTGGGAATTTTTCATTATAGAACTTGGCTTGTATATTCCTACGATGGGCTTCCTCAAAATGCCCTAGGTCTGCGTGAGCAAGCAAGTTGGATGCACACCCACTAGTTTTCTTTTGTTGAGCATTCATAGCTCTAGTGCATCCGTTGCATGGCAATCCCTACTCCTCATGTTGACATCAATTGATGGGCATCTCCATAGCCCGTTGATTATCCTCGTCAATGTGAGAATTTCTCCTTTTTGTCTTCTCCACACAATCCCCATCATCATATTCTATTCCACCCATAGTGCTATATCCATGGCTCACGCTCATGTATTGCGTGAAGGTTGAAAAAGTTTGAGATTATTTAATTATGAAACAATTGCTTGGCTTGTCATCGGGGGTATAGAAGTTGGGAACATCTTTGTGTGACGAAAATGAGGCATAGCCTAACTATATGATTTTGTTGGGATGAACTTTCTTTTGCCATGTTATTTTGAGAAGACATGATTGCTTTGATTAGTATGCTTGAAGTATTATTATTTTTGTGTCAATATGAACTTTTGTCTTGAATCTTTCGGATCTGAATATTCGTATCACAATTAAGAAGATTTACATTGAAATTATGCCAAAGTATCACTCCGCATCAAAAATTCTTTTTTATCATTTACCTATTCGAGGACGAGCAGGAATTAAGCTTGGGGATGCTTGATACGTCTCCAACGTATCTATAATTTTGATTGCTCCATGCTACTTTTATCTACTGTTTTAGGCAATATTGGGCTTTATTATCCACTTTTATATTATTTTTGGGACTAACCTATTAACCGGAGGCCCAGCCCAGATTTGCTGTATTATGCCTATTTTAGTGTTTCGAGGAAAAGGAATGTCAGACGGAGTCAAAACGGAACGAAATCAACTGGAGAAGTTAATTTTGGAAGGAAACCAACCTGATGGGCTTGGAGTGCACGCTGAGAGGCGGGCTGCCCACGAGGTGGGCGCCCCCTCGGCGCGCCCCCCTACCTCGTGAGCAACCCGCAGGTCTACCTACGTACCCCCTGCACCCATATATACCTACGTGCCCTAAAACTTCCGAACAGAAGATAGATCGGGAGTTCCGCCGCCGCAAGCCTCTGTAGCCACCAAAACCAATCGGGACCTTGTTCGGCACCTGCCGGAGGGGGATCCCATCACCAAAGGCCATCTTCATCATCCCGGCGCTATCCATGACGAGGAGGGGGTAGTTCACCCTCGGGGCTGAGGGTATGTACCAGTAGCTATGTGTTTGATCTCTCTCTCGTGTTCTCTCTCGTGTTCCTCTATGGCATGATCTTGATGTATCCCGAGCTTTGCTATTGTAGTTGGATCTTATGATGTTTCTCCCCCTCTACTCTCTTGTGATGAATTGAGTTTCCCCTTTGAAGTTATCTTATCGGATTGAGTCTTTTATGAACACTTGATGTATGTCTTGTGTGGGATAACCGTGGTGGCAATGGGTTATTTTATTGATCCACTTGATGTATGTTTTGGTGATCAACTTGCGGGTTTCTTGACACTTGGGAACCTATGCATAGGGGTTGGCACACATTCTTGACTCTCCGGTAGTAGCTTTGCGACACTCTTTGAAGTACTTTTATGTTGGTTGGATGAATCTGAGATTGTGTGATGCATATCGTATAATCATGCCCACGGATACTTGAGGTGACAATGGAGTATCTAGGTGACATTAGGGTTTTGGTTGATTTGTGTCTTAAGGTGTTATTCTAGTACGAACTCTTTTATAGATCGATCCGAACGAATAACTTTGAGGTGGTTTCGTACCCGACCATAATCTCTACGTTTGTTCTCCGCTATTAGTGGCTTTGGAGTGACTCTTTGTTGCATGTTGAGGGCTTGTCATATGTTCTATCTATGTTATTATTGTTGAGAGAACTTACACTAGTGAAAGTATGAACCCTAGGCCTTGTTTCCTATCATTGCAATACCGTTTACGCTCACTTTTACCGCCGCTACCTTGCTGTTTTTATTATTTCAGATTACAAAAACCTTTATGTACTATCTATTTTGCACTTGTATCTTCATCTCTTCGACAAACTAGTGCACCTATACAATTTACCATTGTATTGGGTGTGTTGGGGACACAAGAGACTCTTTGTTATTTGGTTGCAGGGTTGCTTGAGAGAGACCATCTTCATCCTACGCCCCCTACGGATTGATAAACCTTAGGTCATCCACTTGAGGGAAATTTGCTACTGTCCTACAAACATGTGCACTTGCAGGCCCAACAACGTCTATAAGAAGAAGGTTGTGTAGTAGACATCAAGCTCTTTTAAAGGCGCCGTTGCCGGGCAGGCTAGGTAAGTGAAGGTATATCTCTAGATCTTGCAATTGAATCTTTTTGTTTCTTGTTTTAGCACTAGTTTAGTTTATAAAAGAAAACTACAAAAAATGGAGTTGAGTTTGTCTCATACGCTTCACCTTTTTAATATCTTTCGTGAGTATGATGGAAAATAAAATTGTGCTCAAGTGCTAGAAGAAGAAATCTATAAAATGTTTGGCACTAAATCTTTGTATGATGAGCATGATTGCAATGTTGTTAGTATGGATTCCCTTAATATCCATGATGCTAATGATATGCAAAGCCACAAGCTTGGGGAAGCTATGTTTGATGGAGATGATATTTTTGTCCCCCAAGCTTTGATGAGCAAATTTACTATGATGAAAGCATGCCTCCTATTTATGATGACTATTGTGATGATCATTATGCTATAAAGAAGAAGTTTGCTTATGTGGAGAGTAGAAAATTTTCTATGCTTGTAGATCATGAAAAGAATGCTTTAGGTGCTGGTTATATTGTTGAATTCATTCATGATGCTGCTGAAAATTATTATGAGGGAGGAACATATGCTTGTAGGAATTGCAATAATGTCAAGTCTCCTCTCTATGTGCTTAAAGTTTTGAAGTTATGCTTGTTTTACCTTCCTATGCAAGTTGATTATTGTTCCCATAAGTTGTTTGCTCACAAAATCCCTATGCATAGGAAGTGGGTTAGACTTAAATGTTCTAGTCATATGCTTCATGATGCTCCCGTTATGTTTCAATTCTTATCTTTTATGTGAGCATCATTGTCATCATCATGCCTAGCTAAAAGGCATTAAAGAAAAGCGCTTGTTGGGAGACAACCCAATATTTATCCTTACTGTTTTTGTGTGTCCACATGATTATGCTACAGTAGTAGTTTTATAACTTTTGTTTGAATAAAGTGCCAAGTAGAACCTTTGGGAAGACTTGGGTGAAGTTTATGTGATCTTGCTGTGAAAAACAGAAACTTTACCGCTCACGAGATTGGCTGCCATGTTTTACTGGAGAGTGATTTTACGTTGATTCTTTTTGAGGATGATTAATAGACAAATTTCTCAGGTCCAGCAATTTATTTCATAATTTTTGGGGTTCCATAAGTATACGTTTTATACAGATTACTAAAGACTATTCTGTTTTTGACAGATTCTGTTTTCTATGTGTTGTTTGCTTATTTTGATGAATCTGTGGCTAGTATTAAGTGGTATGAACCATAGAGAAGTTAGAATACAGTAGATATTACACCAATATGAATTTATAATGAGTTCATTACAGTACCTAAGTGGTGGTTTTATTTTCTTATACTAACGGAGCTTCTGAGTTTTGTGTTGAAGTTTTGTGTGGTTGAAGTTTTCAAGTTTTGGGTAATGATTCGATGGACTATGGAATAAGGAGTGTCAAGAGCCTAAGCTTGGGGATGCCCAAGGCCCCCAAGGTAATATACAAGGACAACCAAGAGTTTAAGCTTGGGGATGCCCCGGAAGGCATCCCTCTTTAAATCTTCGTTCATCGGTAACTTTACTTGGAGCTATATTTTTATTCACCACATGATATGTGTTTTTCTTGGAGCGTCATTTTATTTTGTTAGTTTTTTGTTTTCTGTTATTTAGAATAGTGTTAGTGTTTTGGCTCTTTAGTTTCAATAAAAAAAGTCAAGGATAGCCTTTGCCATGCTTATTTTGCTGGTTTGCATGTTGCTGTTTGAAAACAGAAAGTTTACCACTGTTGCAAAAATTCCCTAGAAAATTAAGAGCATGGTCTAACGTTGAATCTTTTTGCATATTGAGCTCTGATAAATTTATTACAGTGGAAATTTTAGTTCATAATTTTTGGAGTCAGGTAAGTGTTGATACTCTTGCATTATTTACAGACTGTACTGTTTTGGCAGATTGCTGTTATGATTGCATTGTTTGCATATGTTTGCTTGTTTAATGATTCTATTTGAGGATAGGAGTATTAAATATACAGAGGCATTTAGTATGCAATGTTGAATAATAATTTTAGTGATTTGTTACAGTAGAAAATGATAAGGTTTTGCATTGGTTTATACTAACCTTTCTCACGAGTTCTTGTTGAGTTTGTTGTGAATTATGCTTTTGATAAGAAGAGAAACCGTGATATGAGAGGAATTAAGGAGACAAAAAGTTCAAGCTTGGGGATGCCCAAGGCACCCCAAGATAATATTTCAGGAAGTCTCAAGCATCTAAGCTTGGGGATGCCCAGTAGACATCCCACCTTTCTTCTTCAACAACTATCGGTTAGTATCGGTTGAGCCTAAGTTTTGCTTCCTCACATGAGTTGTGCTATCCTTGCAATGTAGTTTTCTTTAGCTTTGCTTGCTGTTTGAATAAAGTACCAAGATCTGAGTTCTTTAATGAGAGAGAACCTTCATTTAGTTGCATAATTATTTAGCTACTCTTTGTGTTTCACTTATATCTTTTGAGCTTGATAATTTTTGCTCTAGTGCTTCACTTAAATCTTTTAGAGCATGGTGGTAGATTTGTTTTAAAGAAACTATTTGATCTCTCATGCTTCACTTAGATTATTTTGGGAGTCTTTAATAGCATGGTAATTTGCTTAATGTTAATATACTTGGTGTTCAAGATATGTGAAACTTTCTTTTGAGTGAATTGAATACTAAGATAAGTTTGATGCTTGATAATTGTTTTGAGATATGGAGGTGATAATATCATAGTCGTGCTAGTTGGGTGATTATGAATTTGAGAAATACTTGTGTTGAAGTTTGCAAATCCCGTAGCATGCACTTATGGTTAAAGTTATGTAACAAATTTGAAACATGAAGTGTACCTGGCTTGTGCATCCTTATGAGTGGCGGTCGGGGAGTAGCGATGGTCTTTTCCTACCAATCTATCCCCTAGGAGCATGCGCGTAGTACTTGAATTTTGATGACTTCTAAATTTTTGCAATAAGTATATGAGTTCTTTTGACTAATGTTTAGTCCATGGATTATACGCACTCTCTCCTTTCCGCCATTGCTAGCCTCTTGATGCAGTGCATTGCCCTTTCTCACCTTGAGAGTTGGTGCAAACTTCGGTGCATCCAAACCCCGTGATACGATACGCTCTATCACACATAAACCTCCTTATATCTTCCTCAAAACAGCCACCATACCTACCTATTATGGCATTTCCATAGCCATTCTGAGATATATTGCCATGCAACTTCCACCATCATCATCATGACATGCATTACTTTTGTCATACTGCCATTGCATGATCTTGTAGTTGACATCGTATTTGTGGCAAAGCCACCATGCATTATTTTTATACATGTCACTCTTGATTCATTGCACCATCCCGGTACACCGCCGGAGGCATTCATATAGAGTCATATCTTGTTCTAAGTTTCGAGTTGTAATCCTTGTGTTGTAATTTATAGAAGTGTGATGATCATCATTATTATAGCATTGCCCAAACAAAAAAAAAGAGAGAAAGGCCAAAAAAAGGCCCAAAAAATATATAAAAAGGGCAATGCTACTATCTCTTTTTCCATACTTGTGCTTCAAAGTAGCACCTTGTTCGTCATGTAGAGAGTCTCATATATTGTGCTTCAAAGTAGCACCTTGATCTTCATGAAGAGAGTCTCGTATATTGTGCTTCAAAGTAGCACCTTTTTTTTCATGTAGTGAGTCTCATGTGTTATCACTTTCATATACTAGTGGGAATTTTTCATTATAGAACTTGGCTTGTATATTCCTACGATGGGCTTCCTCAAAATGCCCTAGGTCTCATGCGTGAGCAAGCAAGTTGGATGCACACCCACTAGTTTTCTTTTGTTGAGCATTCATAGCTCTAGTGCATCCGTTGCATGGCAATCCCTACTCCTCATGTTGACATCAATTGATGGGCATCTCCATAGCCCGTTGATTATCCTCGTCAATGTGAGAATTTCTCCTTTTTGTCTTCTCCACACAATCCCCATCATCATATTCTATTCCACCCATAGTGCTATATCCATGGCTCACGCTCATGTATTGCGTGAAGGTTGAAAAGGTTTGAGATTATTTAATTATGAAACAATTGCTTGGCTTGTCATCGGGGTATAGAAGTTGGGAACATCTTTGTGTGATTTAAAATGAGGCATAGCCTAACTATATGATTTTGTTGGGATGAACTTTCTTTTGCCATGTTATTTTGAGAAGACATGATTGCTTTGATTAGTATGCTTGAAGTATTATTATTTTTGTGTCAATATGAACTTTTGTCTTGAATCTTTCGGATCTGAATATTCGTATCACAATTAAGAAGATTTACATTGAAATTATGCCAAAGTATCACTCCGCATCAAAAATTCTTTTTTATCATTTACCTATTCGAGGACGAGCAGGAATTAAGCTTGGGGATGCTTGATACGTCTCCAACGTATCTATAATTTTTGATTGCTCCATGCTACTTTTATCTACTGTTTTAGGCAATATTGGGCTTTATTATCCACTTTTATATTATTTTTGGGACTAACCTATTAACCGGAGGCCCAGCCCAGATTTGCTGTATTATGCCTATTTTAGTGTTTCGAGGAAAAGGAATGTCAGACGGAGTCAAAACGAACGAAATCAAGCTGGAGAATTTAATTTTGGAAGGAAACCAACCTGTTGGGCTTGGAGTGCACGCCAGGGGAGCCCCGGGCTGCCCACGAGGGTGGAGGGCGCCCCCCCCCCCCCCTCGGCGCGCCCCCCTACCTCGTGAGCAACCCGCAGGTCTACCTACGTACCCCCTGCACCCATATATACCTACGTACCCTAAAACTTCCAGAACAGAAGATAGATCGGGAGTTCCGCCGCCGCAAGCCTCTGTAGCCACCAAAAACCAATCGGGACCCTGTTCCGGCACCCTGCCGGAGGGGGATCCCATCACCGGAGGCCATCTTCATCATCCCGGCGCTATCCATGACGAGGAGGGAGTAGTTCACCCTCGGGGCTGAGGGTATGTACCAGTAGCTATGTGTTTGATCTCTCTCTCGTGTTCTCTCTCGTGTTCCTCTATGGCATGATCTTGATGTATCCGAGCTTTGCTATTGTAGTTGGATCTTATGATGTTTCTCCCCTCTACTCTCTTGTGATGAATTGAGTTTCCCTTTGAAGTTATCTTATCGGATTGAGTCTTTTATGAACACTTGATGTATGTCTTGTGTGGGATAACCGTGGTGGCAATGGGTTATTTTATTGATCCACTTGATGTATGTTTTGGTGATCAACTTGCGGGTTTCTTGACACTTGGGAACCTATGCATAGGGGTTGGCACACATTCTTGACTCTCCGGTAGTAGCTTTGCGACACTCTTTGAAGTACTTTTATGTTGGTTGGATGAATCTGAGATTGTGTGATGCATATCGTATAATCATGCCCACGGATACTTGAGGTGACAATGGAGTATCTAGGTGACATTAGGGTTTTGGTTGATTTGTGTCTTAAGGTGTTATTCTAGTACGAACTCTTTTATAGATCGATCCGAGCGAATAACTTTGAGGTGGTTTCGTGCCGACCATAATCTCTACGTTTGTTCTCCGCTATTAGTGGCTTTGGAGTGACTCTTTGTTGCATGTTGAGGGCTTGTCATATGTTCTATCTATGTTATTATTGTTGAGAGAACTTACACTAGTGAAAGTATGAACCCTAGGCCTTGTTTCCTATCATTGCAATACCGTTTACGCTCACTTTTACCGCTCGCTACCTTGCTGTTTTTATTATTTCAGATTACAAAAACCTTTATGTACTATCTATTTTGCACTTGTATCTTCATCTCTTCGACAAACTAGTGCACCTATACAATTTACCATTGTATTGGGTGTGTTGGGGACACAAGAGACTCTTTGTTATTTGGTTGCAGGGTTGCTTGAGAGAGACCATCTTCATCCTACGCCCCCTACGGATTGATAAACCTTAGGTCATCCACTTGAGGGAAATTTGCTACTGTCCTACAAACATGTGCACTTGCAGGCCCAACAACGTCTATAAGAAGAAGGTTGTGTAGTAGACATCAAGCTCTTTTCTGGCGCCGTTGCCGGGCAGGCTAGGTAAGTGAAGGTATATCTCTAGATCTTGCAATTGAATCTTTTTGTTTCTTGTTTTAGCACTAGTTTAGTTTATAAAAGAAAACTACAAAAAAATGGAGTTGAGTTTGTCTCATACGCTTCACCTTTTAATATCTTTCGTGAGTATGATGGAAAATAAAATTGTGCTCAAGTGCTAGAAGAAGAAATCTATAAAATGTTTGGCACTAAATCTTTGTATGATGAGCATGATTGCAATGTTGTTAGTATGGATTCCCTTAATATCCATGATGCTAATGATATGCAAAGCCACAAGCTTGGGGAAGCTATGTTTGATGGAGATGATATTTTTTGTCCCCCAAGCTTTGATGAGCAAATTTACTATGATGAAAGCATGCCTCCTATTTATGATGACTATTGTGATGATACGTATGCTATAAAGAAGAAGTTTGCTTATGTGGAGAGTAGAAAATTTTCTATGCTTGTAGATCATGAAAAGAATGCTTTAGGTGCTGGTTATATTGTTGAATTCATTCATGATGCTGCTGAAAATTATTATGAGGGAGGAACATATGCTTGTAGGAATTGCAATAATGTCAAGTCTCCTCTCTATGTGCTTAAAGTTTTGAAGTTATGCTTGTTTTACCTTCCTATGCAAGTTGATTATTGTTCCCATAAGTTGTTTGCTCACAAAATCCCTATGCATAGGAAGTGGGTTAGACTTAAATGTTCTAGTCATATGCTTCATGATGCTCCGTTATGTTTCAATTCTTATCTTTTATGTGAGCATCATTGTCATCATCATGCCTAGCTAAAAAGGCATTAAAGAAAAGCGCTTGTTGGGAGACAACCCAATATTTATCCTTACTGTTTTTGTGTGTCCACATGATTATGCTACAGTAGTAGTTTTATAACTTTTGTTTGAATAAAGTGCCAAGTAGAACCTTTGGGAAGACTTGGGTGAAGTTTATGTGATCTTGCTGTGAAAAACAGAAACTTTACCGCTCACGAGATTGGCTGCCATGTTTTACTGGAGAGTGATTTTACGTTGATTCTTTTGAGGATGATTAATAGACAAATTTCTCAGGTCCAGCAATTTATTTCATAATTTTTGGGGTTCCATAAGTATACGTTTTATACAGATTACTAAAGACTATTCTGTTTTTGACAGATTCTGTTTTCTATGTGTTGTTTGCTTATTTTGATGAATCTGTGGCTAGTATTAAGTGGTATGAACCATAGAGAAGTTAGAATACAGTAGATATTACACCAATATGAATTTATAATGAGTTCATTACAGTACCTAAGTGGTGGTTTTATTTTCTTATACTAACGGAGCTTACGAGTTTTGTGTTGAAGTTTTGTGTGGTTGAAGTTTTCAAGTTTTGGGTAATGATTCGATGGACTATGGAATAAGGAGTGTCAAGAGCCTAAGCTTGGGGATGCCCAAGGCCCCCCAAGGTAATATACAAGGACAACCAAGAGCCTAAGCTTGGGGATGCCCCGGAAGGCATCCCCTCTTTCGTCTTCGTTCATCGGTAACTTTACTTGGAGCTATATTTTTATTCACCACATGATATGTGTTTTTCTTGGAGCGTCATTTTATTTTGTTAGTTTTTTGTTTTCTGTTATTTAGAATAGTGTTAGTGTTTTGGCTCTTTAGTTTCAATAAAAAAAGTCAAGGATAGCCTTTGCCATGCTTATTTTGCTGGTTTGCATGTTGCTGTTTGAAAACAGAAAGTTTACCACTGTTGCAAAATTCCCTAGAAAATTAAGAGCATGGTCTAACGTTGAATCTTTTGCATATTGAGCTCTGATAAATTTTTTACTGTTGAAATTTTAGTTCATAATTTTTGGAGTCAGGTAAGTATTGATACTCTTGCATTATTTACAGACTGTACTGTTTTGGCAGATTGCTGTTATGATTGCATTGTTTGCATATGTTTGCTTGTTTAATGATTCTATTTGAGGATAGGAGTATTAAATATACAGAGGCATTTAGTATGCAATGTTGAATAATAATTTTAGTGATTTGTTACAGTAGAAAATGATAAGGTTTTGCATTGGTTTATACTAACCTTTCTCACGAGTTCTTGTTGAGTTTGTTGTGAATTATGCTTTTGATAAGAAGAGAAACCGTGATATGAGAGGAATTAAGGAGACAAAAAGTTCAAGCTTGGGGATGCCCAAGGCACCCCAAGATAATATTTCAGGAAGTCTCAAGCATCTAAGCTTGGGGATGCCCCGGTAGACATCCCACCTTTCTTCTTCAACAACTATCGGTTAGTATCGGTTGAGCCTAAGTTTTTGCTTCCTCACATGAGTTGTGCTATCCTTGCAATGTAGTTTTCTTTAGCTTTGCTTGCTGTTTGAATAAAGTACCAAGATCTGAGTTCTTTAATGAGAGAGAACCTTCATTTAGTTGCATAATTATTTAGCTACTCTTTGTGTTTCACTTATATCTTTTGAGCTTGATAATTTTTGCTCTAGTGCTTCACTTAAATCTTTTAGAGCATGGTGGTAGATTTGTTTTAAAGAAACTATTTGATCTCTCATGCTTCACTTAGATTATTTTGGGAGTCTTTAATAGCATGGTAATTTGCTTAATGTTAATATACTTGGTGTTCAAGATATGTGAAACTTTCTTTTGAGTGAATTGAATACTAAGATAAGTTTGATGCTTGATAATTGTTTTGAGATATGGAGGTGATAATATCATAGTCGTGCTAGTTGGGTGATTATGAATTTGAGAAATACTTGTGTTGAAGTTTGCAAATCCCGTAGCATGCACTTATGGTTAAAGTTATGTAACAAATTTGAAACATGAAGTGTACCTGGCTTGTGCATCCTTATGAGTGGCGGTCGGGGAGTAGCGATGGTCTTTTCCTACCAATCTATCCCCTAGGAGCATCTTGCGTAGTACTTGAATTTTTGATGACTTCTAAATTTTTGCAATAAGTATATGAGTTCTTTTGACTAATGTTTAGTCCATGGATTATCGCACTCTCTCCTTTCCGCCATTGCTAGCCTCTTGATGCAGTGCATTGCCCTTTCTCACCTTGAGAGTTGGTGCAAACTTAGCGGTGCATCCAAACCCCGTGATACGATCGCTCTATCACACATAAACCTCCTTATATCTTCCTCAAAACAGCCACCATACCTACCTATTATGGCATTTCCATAGCCATTCTGAGATATATTGCCATGCAACTTCCACCATCATCATCATGACATGCATTACTTTTGTCATATTGCCATTGCATGATCTTGTAGTTGACATCGTATTTGTGGCAAAGCCACCATGCATTATTTTTATACATGTCACTCTTGATTCATTGCACCATCCCGGTACACCGCCGAAGGCATTCATATAGAGTCATATCTTGTTCTAAGTTTCGAGTTGTAATCCTTGTGTTGTAATTTATAGAAGTGTGATGATCATCATTATTAGAGCATTGCCGAAATAAAAAAAAGAGAAAGGCCACAAAAGGCCCAAAAAATATATTAAAAGGGCAATGCTACTATCTCTTTTTCCACACTTGTGCTTCAAAGTAGCACCTTGTTCTTCATGTAGAGAGTCTCATATATTGTGCTTCACAGTAGCACCTTGTTCTTCATGAAGAGAGTCTCGTATATTGTGCTTCAAAGTAGCACCTTTTTTTTCATGTAGTGAGTCTCATGTGTTATCACTTTCATATACTAGTGGGAATTTTTCATTATAGAACTTGGCTTGTATATTCCTACGATGGGCTTCCTCAAAATGCCCTAGATCTTCGTGAGCAAGCAAGTTGGATGCACACCCACTAGTTTTCTTTTGTTGAGCATTCATTGCTCTAGTGCATCCGTTGCATGGCAATCCCTACTCCTCATGTTGACATCAATTGATGGGCATCTCCATAGCCCGTTGATTATCCTCGTCAATGTGAGACTTTCTCCTTTTTGTCTTCTCCACACAATCCCCATCATCATATTCTATTCCACCCATAGTGCTATATCCATGGCTCACGCTCATGTATTGCGTGAAGGTTGAAAAAGTTTGAGATTACTTAATTATGAAACAATTGGTTGGCTTGTCATCGGGGTATAGAAGTTGGGAACATCTTTGTGTGATTTAAAATGAGGCATAGCCTAACTATATGATTTTGTAGGGATGAACTTTCTTTGCCATGTTATTTTCAGAAGACATGATTGCTTTGATTAGTATGCTTGAAGTATTATTATTTTTGTGTCAATATGAACTTTTGTCTTGAATCTTTCGGATCTGAATATTCGTATCACAATTAAGAAGATTTACATTGAAATTATGCCAAAGTATCACTCCGCATCAAAAATTCTTTTTTATCATTTACCTATTCGAGGACGAGCAGGAATTAAGCTTGGGGATGCTTGATACGTCTCCAACGTATCTATAATTTTTGATTGCTCCATGCTACTTTTATCTACTGTTTTAGGCAATATTGGGCTTTATTATCCACTTTTATATTATTTTTGGGACTAACCTATTAACAGGAGGCCCAGCACAGATTTCTTTGTATTATGCCTATTTTAGTGTTTCGAGGAAAAGGAATGTCAGACGGAGTCAAAACGGAACGAAATCAACTGGAGAAGTTAATTTTGGAAGGAAACCAACCTGATGGGCTTGGAGTGCACGCCAGGGGAGCCCCGGGCTGCCCACGAGGGTGGAGGGCCCCCCCCCCCTCGCCTTGGCGCTCCCCCCTACCTCGTGAGCAACCCGGAGGTCTACCTACGTACCCCCTGCACCCATATATACCTCGTGCCCTAAAACTTCCAGCAGAAGATAGATCGGGAGTTCCGCCGCCGCAAGCCTCCTCAGAGCCACCAAAAACCAATCGGGACCCTGTTAAGACTCACGGAGGGGGATCCCATCACCGAGGCCATCTTCATCATCCGGCGCTATCCATGACGAGGAGGGAGTAGTTCACCCTCGGGGCTGAGGGTATGTACCAGTAGCTATGTGTTTGATCTCTCTCTCGTGTTCTCTCTCTTGTTTCCCTCTATGGCACGATCTTGATTATCCCGATCTTTGCTATTGTAGTTGGATCTTATGATGTTTCTCCCCCTCTACTCTCTTGTGATGAATTGAGTTTCCCTTTGAAGTTATCTTATCGGATTGAGTCTTTTATGAACACTTGATGTATGTCTTCATGGGATAACCGTGGTGACAATGGGTTATTCTATTGATCCACTTGATGTATGTTTTGGTGATCAACTTGCGGGTTTCGTGACACTTGGGAACCTATGCATAGGGGTTGGCACACGTTCTTGACTCTCCGGTAGTAGCTTTGCGGCACTCTTTGAAGTACTTTTATGTTGGTTGGATGAATCTGAGATTGTGTGATGCATATCGTATAACCATGCCCACGGATACTTGAGGTGACAATGGAGTATCTAGGTGACATTAGGGTTTTGGTTGATTTGTGTCTTAAGGTGTTATTCTAGTACGAACTCTTTTATAGATCGACCCGAACGAATAACTTTGAGGTGGTTTCGTACACGACCATAATCTCTACGTTTGTTCTCCGCTATTAGTGGCTTTGGAGTGACTCTTTGTTGCATGTTGAGGGCTTGTCATATGTTCTATCTATGTTATTATTGTTGAGAGAACTTACACTAGTGAAAGTATGAACCCTAGGCCTCGTTTCCTATCATTGCAATACCGTTTACGCTCACTTTTACCGCTCGATACCTTGCTGTTTTTATTATTTCAGATTACAAAAACCTTTATCTACTATCTATTTTGCACTTGTATCTTCATCTCTTCGCCGAACTAGTGCACCTATACAATTTACCATTGTATTGGGTGTGTTGGGGACACATTGTTATTTGGTTGCAGGGTTGCTTGAGAGAGACCATCTTCATCCTATGCCTCCTACGGATTGATAAACCTTAGGTCATTCACTTGAGGGAAATTTGCTACTATCCTACAAACCTGTGCACTTGCAGGCCCAACAACGTCTACAAGAAGAAGGTTGTGTAGTAGACATCAGGCATGCATGTATCTTCTGCACCTCCAATCCTAGAGGGCATACGACCTTCTTTGTTGCGTACGTACTGTCGGGCAATTCGTTATCCTTTGAAACGTTCTTCTTCAATATTTTTAGTAGCTTCTCAAATCCTTTCTTAGGCACAGCATTCTCTGCCTTCCACTGCATCAATTATAGTATGATATCGAGCTTTGTGTTGCCATCTTCGCAATTGGGATACAACCCTTTTTTGTGATCCTCTAACATGCGATCGAACTTCAGCTTCTCCTTTTCACTTTCGCACTATCTCCTTGCATCAACAATATAATGACCTGGCGAAGATCATCATCAGGCACATCGTCTGGTTCCTCTTAATCTTCAGCTTCCCCCGTTGCAGCATCACTGTATTCAGGGGGCACATAGTTGTCATCGTCCTCTTCTTCTTCGTTGTCTTCCATCATAACCCCTATTTCTCCGTGCTTGGTCCAAACATTATAGTGTGGCATGAAACCCTTATAAAGCAGGTGGGTGTGAAGGGCTTTCGAGTCAGAGTAAGACTCTATATTTCCATAGCTAGGGCATGGACAACACATAAAACCATTCTGCTTGTTTGCCTCAACCACTTCGAGAAAACTATGCACGCCCTTAATGTACTCGGAGGTGTGTCTGTCACCGTACATCCATTGCCGGTTCATCTGCGTGCATTATATATAATTAAGTGTGTCAAAAACCATTACAGAACAACATGAATAGATAAGTGACCAAATTAATAGAAGTTCATCATCACACTAAAACCAAAGTACATACATAGTTCTCATTGAACAACATATAGCTCTCTAGAGCATCTAATTAAACCATACATTGAAACTATGTAAAACATTTCAATGCACTAACAAATGTGATCATAATCGCAACCAAGGTAACAATTGATCCCACGGCATAATGATACCAAGCCTCGGTATGAATGGCATATTTTCTAAACTTTCTAATCTTCAAATGCATTGCGTCCATCTTGATCGTGTGATCATCGACGACATCCGCAGCATGCAACTCCAATACCATCTTCTCCTCCCCAATTTTTTTTATTTTTTCCTTCAAGTAATTTTTTTATTCTTCAACTAAATTTAACCTCTTGACAATAGGGTCAGTTGGAATTTCCGGTTCACATACGTCCTAGATAAATAAAATCTATGTCACGTTGGTCGGCATAACTGTCATAAACAATAAATGAATCAAATAGTTATAAAAGATAATATATACCACATCCGAATCATAGACAGGACGAGGGCCGACGGGGGCGGATACCAAAACCATCGCACTATATAATAACAATAATAAAAGTAAGAAAAATTAGACAAGTATCTATCTAACCATACAAGTAAGAATTTTTTTCTTTCACAAAGAAGATAAGAACAAGAGGCTCACCACGGTGGTGCTGGCGACGAGATCGGCGCGGGCGATCGACGGCGGTGAAGGCGGAGACGGGACGTGACGGACCGGTAAACCTAGCAAATCTGGAGGAAAATGGAGCTTGGAGGTCGAGCTTCGAGAGGAGAAAGCTTAACTAGTGTGGCTCGGGCATTTCATCGAACACCTCATGTGCATAGGAGGTGAGCTAGAGCACCACAAAGCTCTCCCCTCGCCGGCCAGAAAAAACAGAGCAGTGTGGAGTGCTCTGCTCGCCGGCGATGGGGTATATATAGGCACCTCATTGGTCCCCATTCGTGGCTGGAACCGGGACTAAAGGCACCCCTTCTTTCCCGGTTCCAGCCACGAACCGGAACCGATGGTTGTGGGCCAGGAGCGGGCCAGGAGTGAGGACCAGTGGTCCCGCTTCGTACCTGGAACCGGGACAAATGGGTCCAGACGAACCGGGACAGATGCCCCACGAGGCCCAGCCGGCCCCCTGGGCTCATGAACTGGGATGTATGCAACCATTGGTCTCGGTTCGTGACTGAACCGGGACTAATGGGTTGGCCAGGCCTCAACCAAAGCCCTGTTTTCTACTAGTGTTTGCTCAGTCTACTAAGTTGAACTCCATCGGGAATCATAAATTGGAAGGCCCCATAGGAGGGGAACGAATAGAACATGAGGTAGGTGCATTTTTTTTAAAGGTGATTTCCAAAACGACAAAAAATCATGAAACTTCTGGCAACAAATTTGTTAAACGGTTACATTCCTATAAAAATTTCGGGGACGAAATGACTTGTGGTATAGTTGATGAAAAAAATCAGCACTATATTGGAGATACTATTCACTCTATATTGTCCTGGACAATTAATGTATGCTCAGGCTTGTCAGTGTAGTTTTTCTTGGTCGAAATGTGTATACGATTATGACAATATGTCAAGTTTGTTCCTGAATTTTTCAAGATTTTGACTTTTTCCTGAATTGTAAAAAAAAAGAATTTTTTTATCAGGTGCATCTACAAGCAGGTGTATCAGGGTATTTCCCAGCGCGTACTCCATTCCTTCGTGTGTATTTTGATGTTTTTCATACCGACATATATCAACAACTTCTATGAACAAAGCTCAATTTTTCCTTCATATCTACACATATCTTGATAAGACACGGAGTCAAGCACCAAAGTAGATCAAGCATTAGTATTAGTGAATACAAAAACTAATAACAGGACATGTTTAAAAGAAGTCCTAGCCTTTTAACGGGCTTGCCCATGGCAGATGCTTCCCTTGGGCAGACTAGTGAGACAAGTTTGCTCAATCTGCTACGGGGAACTCCAAATACAGATCATAAAATGGATGGCCCCAAAGAAGGGGAACGGATGGGGCAGGTGCAACCATTTTTCAAAAAAAATGTAATAGTTCCAAAATGGTCAAAAATCATGAAATTTGTTGGTGAGGAAATGACTTTTGTGGTGTTGTTTATGAAAAAGGTCAGCACTATATTATAGGTACTATTCACTCTATATTGTCCTGTACAATTTCTTTTTATTCTCAAAAAATGTATGGTGTTTTTTATTTGTCAAAATTGTTATATGAGTACGCCAGTGGGTTGAGTTTGTTGCCAAAAAGTATAGAAGATCTTTTACTTTTTCCTGAATTTGTCAAAAAAAAATCATAGATTTTTCTGATCAGGTGCAGATACAACTAGTTGTATTAATTCGGGTATTTTTTCCCTTCTTCCACTCCATTCTTAGACTCGTGACAAAAGCCTGCGCCTAATTAACAGTCAATCCGTTCTTCTTGTTGCGGCTGTACTGTTACACGAGAAGAGTCAATTCGTTCTTTTTTGTTTTGATTGATGATGGCCAGTCGTAATTGCATCAGGCTTGAATCATTGCTGATGAAACTGCACCACACACGACAATGCACATAGGAATGCCGGACACAGACACTGGTTAGTTTAACGAGTAAAATTAGTGCAGCGTTGAGGGACAGGGACGGAGCGTAGCACGGCGCAGGCTGCCGCTCAGTTGTGACGCGGTGGACCATCAGGGAACAGGAGATCCCACTCGCTGCAGCTGGACCAGAGAGGCGGGGCGAGCCGACCAAGATGCAGAGGCGTGCTGCCGCTCAAAACGGGATGGCAGCGCCTCCACCGATGCGGGAGGCAGGCGAATCCTTGCCGAAACCGGAAAGGGAATTGGCTCAGTCGACACGGGCAGCACAGTGGTCACTCACATCCTGCATGCATGGCGCACAAGGGTATCCACTGCATGCATGGAATCTCGAGACGTGGCGGGTGGGCAGAGGGACCACGCCCAGGCCCAGCATGCATGCTTGCGGTGCTACTCCTACTCCGATACGGAGGAGATATATGGCCCGCGAAAAAGGAAAGAGAACATGCGCCCTGATTCCGGCTTTGCCGTAGTAGTACGTTAGTTAAGTCCTAAGACGACGGAGACAGTTTACGTTCAGCCTTGTTAACTACTGTCAGTGCGGCCTCACGGACGGCACACACATCAATCAGTCGCCGTAGCCCGTGGGTGCATGCATCATGCAGGGGAGGCCACGACACACGGGACTCTGTCCACCCAATGCCATTGCAACAACTAGACAGTCCTTGTTATGTAGAGTAGTTAGCAAACCGCAGCAAGATCGACTTGACGATCAAGAATTGAGAGTTATGCACGTGGTGATTAACGTAACACAGCCCGAAGGTAGAGTAGAGGTGACCTTTACCAGTACAACGGAAAAGAGAGCTTGCACCTTGCAGTATGGCATCCTCATTTGGATTCAGTAGTTGGAGAATCGGCAGAAACTGAGCTGCTAATGGCAGATCTTTTGTTTGCTTGACATGTCCCAGACAGTGCATGCAGCAAATCAGTTCCTCGAATTAAAATCGCTTTCCGAGTGCCCTTTCGCTGCCTTTTGTGTGCGCTGGACGAGTCAAAGATAGGAAAGGCTCAAACTGCAGCTGTTGCAGCCTATGTAGCAGGTAGTACTGCGTACTGGATACTAGCCCACGCAAAAGATACCAAGGAGTACTACCTAGTAGTAGTACGAAAAAGTTAAATGGAGCTGGGAATCAAGTTTCACCTCGTGGATATGTTCCGATGGTGCATTTTTTTACTGGCAGTAAGTCGGTATAACGGAAGCATATATGCTACGGTCGCACGGCATCGCCCTATATATGCTACGATGTTGAACTTCAAGTCTTGTCTTCTTGACCTGTAATTTTGTGTGTTAGTGTGCCACTTACAACTAGCTATTTGGTCAAGCTAGTTAACCATCAGCTTTGGTGGTAGTTTTATATTCGATGTAGAAAGCTTGTGACACAAAATTACAGGTCAACAAGCTTGTGACACGAAAACTTAGTGATTCAAGAACCGGAGTGACACAAAATTTGTAGAAAGAACAAACCATTTTGTATGAACAAAGATACTGCCACGCGTTAAACATAAACTTACTCCCATGAACAAAATTGTTGTGTGATTACTCTGAGCGCACACAGCATCGTTCCGCTCTGCCGGTTCTGAAATGAAAAGTTGTTCTTGGCGGGGTCTCGTAGTACTACTGGCCCGCGGTCCTTGCGCAGTTAATGAGGTCACGTCCATGGCATAAAGCTACCCCTCTTTGCTTGCCAGCCTTGTCTACGCGAGTGCAGCAGAGGTGCAATCCGTCCATGAGAGCCCGGTATTGCGCCGATGGCCGGACCAAAGACGAAACCACTGTGTTGGGCTGGTGTTCCCAACGTCTTTCCCCACACCAAGTTTGGATTCCATTGTGGATTTCATTACTCTACTCGCTTATGTTGTTTGCTGCTGCAGCAGCAGCAGAGGGAGGGTGAGAGAGACCCAGCCAAGCCAAGGCGCCGGGTTCCCACGTTACCAAGAACCTGTAAATAATTGCCATCACCCGTCACTATATATACATGCCATTGTTTTGTTTGTCCTCGTATATTCAGTCTAACAAACAATAAATGTGTTGCCTGAAATGACTAGGAAGAACATTCCGTTTTTAATCTTGACGGCGACGATGCGGCCGCGGAGAATAATGTGTTCCTCACTCCGGTCCCATCACATGGCTTCTTCTTCGAAAGGCTCTGAGGAGTGTGCGGAAAGCGTCTTGTGCATGAGTTTGCCATCGGATGTTGCTTCATATGGCGACGATGGTTTCTTCAGTGTGGTTGTTGTTTTCGCATTGGGTTGCAGACTGCAGGCAGGTAGATCCGGTGTTCTTCATCGACTACGTCGACCGGAGACGGCGGATCTAAGGCCCAAGGAGCACGGGGTTGAACCCCGGTCGACGCGCCACATCGATAAGTGCTCTGTCATCTACGGCAATGCTTTCTTTGGCTCACAAAGCAGTGATGCGATGGTGCTCCGACAGTTTTTCGGTTTGCGGTGCATGTCTCCTCCTCCGATGGCGATGTCAATGGTGTTGCTGGTGAACGGTGGACGGCGACTATTTGGTTCAGCGGTCGACTCCCTTAAAAGCCTATTTATAATTTTTCTTTTATGTCAGGCGTTTTTTGTTTATGTGCCAAGATGGTTGTCCTCACTGGTATTGTTCAGTGTGGTCCACATATGTTGTATTTTTTAACTTTATATAATGATGAATATGTGGTTCGAAAAAACACAACCGCTATACAGAAGCGCATAGCGGAAGGACGGGACGCTCATGCTGGTTGCCACGTCCGGTTCTTTATGATTGGTTCAAATTTTCTTTTTTAGGTTTCTTCATTTCTTGATTTCTCCTTTTCATTTTTTTCTTCTGAAATTCCAGTTTATATTATTGTTTTCTGTCTTACCCATTTTTCTTTCTCCATTTTTTATTTGTGTCCCTGGTGTTCTGGATTTTTTTTCAATTTAATATTAACTACTCTCTCCGTTCCTAAATATTTGTCTTTTTAGAGGTTTCAATGAACTACCACATACGGATGTATGTAGAAATATCTTAGAGTATAGATTCACTCATTTTGCTCCTTATGTAGTCACTTGTTGAAATCTCTAGAAAGACAAATATTTAGGAACGGAAGGAGTAGTACATTTAACATCTTTTCAAATACATGAAACTTGTAAAGCAGGGAGGAAATTTTAAATTAGAAGGACACTATATCTTAAACACACAAACACTTTCTAAAATACATGAATATATTATTAAAAGTATGAATATTTGTCAAATTACATGGAGCACTTTCTAAAATTACATATTCTTAAGTGCGTCAATAGTTTTTAAAAATCACATGAACATTTAAAGATGCCAGCACTTTTTCAAATTTCTATTAAAATCTTTTAAAAATTCATGAGCACTTTTTCCTAATTGCATGAGTGCCTTTCTATAACACAAGAAACTTTTTTAAAAAACATATTTTTAAATACACTAATATTTTTCAAAAGATGGTAAAACATTTTAGTTTTTCACGATTTTTTATAAACATTCAGAAATATTTTTAAAAAGCCTACTGACAATTAGACAAAACACACAAACACATTTTTGAAATGTTATGATCATTTTATAAAAATACCCGAATATAATCTTAAATTATCTTAACATTAAAAACATAAAATTAAAATGCAACAAATAACATAAAAATAAAAAAAATCCGGCCAAACCTGCATAAACGTGGCATGCAACAACATTCACTCGATCACTCAGGGATGGTCACTTGATGTGCAGGCACAGCCAGAGAGCGCGCAGGCGACACCGAGCTTCACTCACCGCATCAAGCAGTGATAGCAACAACCGATGTTTCCTCTGTAAATGATATGTATTGCCCGCAGCGTCCTAATGGACGGCGCACTAGATGAGATATTTTTCTTCTGCTCGTCAAGTGGGCCAACTAAGCTGGGTTTTCCATTTTGTGTGTATTGTGCTGCGTTCGCGCGAGCTCTATATCTCGCATTCAGCGAGGCCGAAGGTCCTCTCGCTGAAGCGTCTCTACTAATCGGGCCGGCCCACTAGCATATACTAAATAGAAAAAGTACGAAGAAAATGACGTGAGGGGATTCGCCGCGTCGTTTCGATTGTGCATGGAGCTGCAAGCCACTGAGCACTTTTTCCTCATTACATGAGTGCCTTTCTTTTTAAAAACATATATATTTTTAAATACACGAATTTTTCCAAAAGATGGTATAACATTTTAGTTTTTCATGATTTTTTAGAACCATTCACATATATGTTTAAAAAGTCTACAGACAATTACAAAACACACACAAACACATTTTTAAAATGTTATGAGCTTATGATCATTTTATAAAAAATACGTGAATACAATCTTATATTGTCTTAACATTTAAAACATAAAATCAAAATGCAACAAATAACATAAAAAAGAAAACCAGATTCCGGACAGACCCGCATAAACGTGGCATGCCACAACGTTCAATCGATCACTCCGGGAAGGTCGCTTGTTGTGCCGGCACAGCCAGAGCGCGCACTATCGACACTGAGCTTCACTCCACTCCACCCATAGCCAGCACAAGATCGGTCTCTCATAATATGTTGTATAGCCATCACATTGCTGGACAGAAGTTTGCCAAAATACAAATCAGATAATGAAGAAAATTCGCATATCACACCTTTATTTTCGAATGGTTCCTGGCCAACCCAAGAAACAAAAATCATATCTCTTTCTTGGAAAAATAAAGGCAAGTAGACTATTTCAGATTCACTAAATTGCACATGAAAACTGGGTGATTCAAGAACCGGAGTGACACAAAATTTGTATAAAGAACAAACCATTTTGGACGAACAAAGATGCTGCCATGAGTTAAACATAAAGTTAGTCGCATGAACAAAGTTGGGCTGGCATTGTGTGTGATCATTTTATAAAAATACGTGAATACAATCTTACGTTATCTTAAGTTGGGCTGGTCACGTCCATGGCGTACGCTACCCCTCCTTTGCTGGGATCTCCTATGTGCCGCTCGTTGCGGCAAAGAGCTGGCGTTTCGCACAGGGCTACTAATCTGGGCTGGCCCATTTCCAGTGCACGGGGTGGCGCATTAGCGACGTGAAAAAAAAAGAAAAAGGAAAGAGCGAGCAATGGGATTCGAGCCCGCGACTGCGAAGTTGTATGCTCACGGTGCTAGCCACTGCAACAAGTAGATACTACTGTCAGATTAGCAACGTGACACTAAAAGAAGTAAACCACAGCGGCAAACTTAAACACCCAGCAACACACAACTCTGTGTGAGGGATCAAACTGAGGTCCTCTTTCTAGTGAACAGCGTCGCTAGCCACCATTATTACTTTGACTAAATGTCTAAAATGACGCCCCGTGTATATGAACTATAACCCACAAAAACGATTTTATTTTTGAAAAAAATAAACACAAAAAATTCCTAATTTCTGATCAAATTTATAAAAAGTCGAACGTTTTGTGGAAACCAAGCATTTTTTCAAACGAAATTGTTTCAAAGGGAGAATAATTTTTTTAAATGATCAACAAATTTTGGAAAATGCGAACATTTTTTAACAAAACAAGAACAAAAATTAACAAAGCAATTTTTTTGAAATCAATTACAAATTTATCAAAATGCCTACATTTTTTGAAATTCCCTGAAATATCTCTGAATTCATGAAAACATGTTTTTTTTTTATTCGTGAACATATTTCGAAAATGAAATTCTCGCACATTTTTCAGATTTGTGAACAAATATTCAAAGGCGAACATTTTTTGTGATCCTTGGAACAATTCATTATTTTACGAACAAATTTTGAAAACATGAACACTATTTTAATTTGTGAACAAATTTTGGAAGTGGGAACATATTTCGAAACTCGCAAACATTTTCTGAATCTGCGAACAAAAATTAAAATGCAAACATTTTTAAATTTCAAATTCAACAATTTTTCGAATTTTTGAACTTGTGGAGGAGCAACAAACTGGCATTGCACCTGACCTGTGCTGTGTAGCTTCAGACAATTACTTGCATCAGTTTTGATAGAATGGTCTTGTGATTTTTGTGTCATTGTCACTGCTAGATTTAGTGGCGCTTCCAAGTTTATCTCATCTTTGGCAGTTCTAGAGAACAAGATACAATGCCCATATATTTATGTTTCTTTTTTGTAACAAATTCTCTTAAAATTATTATTTGCCTCGTTACCGTCAATTTTTTTTTTTAAAAATTACTGTCAAAAACAGTTTCTATGCCTCGATTAAGTGATGGAAGAAACTCTTAAAAATATCTTCTTTTAGTGAAGTAGTACTATAGTAGTATCAGCTTGGAAAGGAAGGCAAAGCTTTGCTTGGTTCACCGCAGGAAGAGGATGGTGTATTATCCTCTCGGCATCGGCACCGCCGTGAGCTGGCACTGCTCCTCCCCCCTCCCCCTCAGAGAGCTTTGTCGGCGACGGTGGCCACCCCGCCCCGTCACCGTCCCCTCCATCCCCTGCTCCGGCTCCGTCCTCTCGCCTCCTCGGTTGGACGGTGGACCCGGGGCCGCCGCCACGCCGTTGACCCCGAAGAAGACACTGGCGGCGGCGAAGTCTACGGCTTCCTCACCCTCGATCTGGAAGACTTCGTGGGCCTTGCAGACGGAGAGGCGGAGGGGGCGGGGAGGATGTCTCGTCACCGTGGGAGTGCGTGGTGGTGTACCGCCGCGATGCAGCAGCACAACACGTCGAGTACGCCACCACCCTGGAGCACCTCGGCCTGGCCGACTTCTCGTCCCCGCAGTCCCGCACGCACGCCACCGCCATGGGCATCATGCCCCCTCCAAGCCCAAGCAGCGGGGCGGCTTACTAGTATATGAGGTCGACAAAGATGATCAACATATAACAATGTTTAATGATTGTCACACCTCACCTTGGTTGATATTTTTTAATAATAAAGGGAATTTGAACAAGAAAAGGGCACACCAACAAGAGAGAACCAAGATGATATTCCGAGTATAAGCTACTAGTAGAACCTAGTATACTCTCTACTTATGTATTTTGTTGCACTTACATTAATTTGGTAATCTTAGAAAACGTTTAGTTCATAACTGACTTTTGCCACACTGTCCTACTATATTGTTGCAAGCCACAAAATTTTTAACCGCAAAATTGGTGGCGAGAAATATTGCAATATTTCACAAAAATTCACCATGTGTAGATGCATAAAATGTGGCCAAGTTGGGAAATATGGGTATGTGAACCAAACCCAACCTTATACTCCAGAATCCTTTACCAAACTATTTTATAGATGAGCTCTAAAACACCCTACCAGCTCCTTTTAGATATTTAATGACACATACAAACTCACTATAATACACTACATGATAAACATGCTAAAATAATGAATAAACTGGTGCTATAAAAACAACTAAAAACTACTGAAAAGCCAAATGTAAGATTGTTCTCGATTCATATTTTAAAAAAGTTGACATACTAAATATGTAGCATAATCGTGTTTAGAAAAGAAAACCTTTTGGACTATGTAATATTAACTATATAAGTTCTCGATCGGGATTATATAAGTTCCCGGGGTAAGCTTTTGCACATACGAAATATGTTCTCATTTTATATTTTAAAAATTGTGAAGCATTAACTATATAAGTATGTTGTAAGCGTCCAACACATACACCGCCCATGCAAACACATAAAAATAAAATGTGTTACTTAAGACTGACATGCATGACCTGTTCATGTGCCATAACTGCATGGATACAACACCTAAGTAATATGAAATTATACCTGCTAAAATTGTAATAGGTATAATTAGTTTAAATAAGTATATAAGTTTAGTACAAAATTATACGTAGTACATACTTCTCGTAATTTAGTTAAATTGTATAATTAGTTTAAATTGTTTGTACTGATGGCTAAGACTAGGGCATAGACACCAAATGTGGTGCTAAATTAACAAACCCACAGAAACACTCGGAGTCTTGCGAACCCACTACGCATTCATCTTGTTTGTCTTGTGGATGGACACTATGAAGAATGGATGTGAAGAATGGCTTGGGATGGCTGCGATTCCAAGAGGGAGCTACTGCTTATATAGGGGGCGGGAGGAGAGGGGAGGGGAGGGGAAAGATGGCTCCGTTTGAAGTGCATCCCTCCACCGGGCTAGGTGAGCGCAATAGTGCTCGGAAAGTTGTCATTTTTGACATAGGTGTGGACTCCAAAATACAACTTTGACTTACAATATATGTATAGTACCTAACAAAATTGTATCGTAGAAGTACTCATCAAGTAAAAATTACGCATATGACTTTGAAGTATCTATTCTACCTGAAAATCCTTCACTTGATTGTGTTTTGTGATATTTTTACTTGAGTTTCTTTGTTATCGACTATTCCAGGTTATTGCAAACGCAAGACAAGTTGGGTCCTTTAATGCTCAAAGATGGTAAAATGTATTATTCTAAATGGTACAATTAACTTTCTCTTGTGATTACATACTCCCTCTCTCCCTCCCTCTGTGCGTGCGTGTGTGCGTGCGTGCGTGTGCGTGTGCGTGTGCGTGTGGGCGTGTGTGCGTGTGCGTGTGCGTGCATGCGTGGTGTGTGTGTGTGTGTGTGTGTGTGTCTTCAAAAGGGGGGTACCTCAGCATCTGCATCATGTGATACACATATCCATAACTAGATGCCTGACAATTACATTATCCCACGATTTACAGTTCTTTAGGGTGCTGACTTACCCGTGGTATGTCGTCTTTTCTTAACCGCATCATGCCGAGCATCTATAATGTTATTGTTGACTATTGTTAAGATCATCTTCATAGAATGGTTGCAAGTTCTTTGGTTCACCTTCAATCAACCTCTCCATAGAGTATTATACTCGGCTTTCTATTCCATTTTTGTCTTACGCCATATGTATGCAGTTTGTGCTGACATTGGCCATAATATTAAGTTCTTAACCAGTTTTATTGCCTATTGGATTAACATAGTTAACTTGAAGCTTAAAAAGTCAGCCTTCTAAAATCCCTGTATATAATTGCAAGTAAAATTTTCTTACCTCATACACAACCACATGTTCTCAATTTGTCCAGGCGACCTCTGTAAGTCACACTACAACTATTTCTTGACTTCTGCTGTTCTTCACCTTAGTGCACAAGTAAATATGATTTTTTTTTTAAAAAAATTGGTCTACTTTGTTAATCCATATGAAACATTTCTACTGCTGCTAGGCTACTTTCATTTTGTAGTCCTGGTTTAAAGTAGTTTTTGGTTTCCGTGTTATACTGTCAGTGAAACACATTTTCGACATATTGTATGATCCTTGCCTGCGATGTATTTGTATTGTTTCTATGGTGCATCTATTCCCACACAATTTACTTAGGAAATTATAGGTTAATGCCTACATTCTTGGGAATTAACCATGTAATAATAAGTTATTAACCATGTAATAATAAGTTCTATATTTTGACAATTAATGAGAATAGTCCCGACTCCTGAGATGAAACATGACACTCATGTACTATGTCCAGTAGGCCGGTCTCATCAATTTAGCATCATCCTCATACTGTCATACAAAAGGAGAGCAAGCACAAATGAAATTACAAAATTGAATCACATCTTGATCCTCCGGCGCAGCAAAGCGTGTGTTAGCTTCTAGTGAGTGTTCGATATGAGGTAGACACGCCCATGGACTTTTGAGGGATCGGATTAGCTATGTGCGGTCGTAGAAGCTCTTAGCGAGGCAAGTGTCTGGCTCACCGTATTTAGCAGCTCCTCGTCGTCTCCGGGGTGGGCACATGGACGTGATCATCTGAGACACGATAGGGACACGAGAAGCCTGTTTTTTTATGGGCTACCAGCTTTAGTTATCGGTTTTGTTTTGTTAGAGAGCCGACAAGATAGAGGCTAGTCCGTTTGGGAAAGTAGTTGACTCCCTCCCCCGGCCTCGGTACATATATACTAGATCGGTAACACGCCTTGGCGTGAGGATGCCGGTCCCAACAATCTTGCCAAACAAATAATACTCAATTTAGTAGGAAGCCAGATTTAGCGTACGTATTCAAACATGATAACCAAAAGAACATTCACATATAACAGGAGACATCATCAATGGATACAGAACGATAGTAACATCAGATCTCTATAGCGACCAGAACGATAGTAAAGTACATATTTAAAGGATGCAAATGTTCATACATGGTAAAATAAAGGATGCAATATTGGTACAAGGTAGATATTGAGTACAAAAGGATGGATAGACGTGCCAAAGAGGCCGTGTTCACAAAAAAAGGTAGATCACACGGTAGTTTACATGGTACATCACAAGAGCTGGTGGCATCATGTATCATCGGGTACTTGCCAGAGTTAGAATAGGTGGTCGGTGACGTCCATCGATGATCAAGCCATGGCCTTGTGTGAAGAAAGCAATTGGTGCAAACACCTCAAGCTCTTGCGCCTGAGACGCCAAATGATTAGTTAGGTATATAATATATTTGGAAACAGTATTTGCCAGGCCTGCAATCTCAAAAATAAGAATAACACGATAAATAAAAAATCAACAGTGGCACAAGCTAATCTGTGAGTCGGTGATATTTAGATCGTTTAATAGATTCATTAGGTGAGTATTCGTACTAAATAAAAATCAATGCCACAACTAAATCATCCAACAGGGCAGGTCGCCATGTCCGGGTCCCACATGCTGACCATCGCCAGCCGCTCCAAGCTCAGGGTGGTGCTCCATGATGGAGAGTACGCCTACTCCACGCACTTCGATCGCCGTGGGCGGGAGTACATGGTACATCAAATTCTGCCCTGATTCGTATAAATGCACCTGCTTGTACCTTGTCCGCGCAAGCAAGGGGGAAGAGACGCCGCCCATGACAATGGAGTTCATCTTTCAGCTTGAGGGGGTGGTGAACTTCGAGACCAAGAAGATGAGGCACACATTCGACCATGACAATCATAAATTCTACTTCAAGCTGGAGCAAATTGGCACGTCGCCCATGCATGATGACTGCCTCGTTGTTCGGTGCTACCTTACAGTTATCATGCCGGGGGAGACCCCGACCGCCGTCCCAACTTGCAGCAAATTAGAGATGACTTCTACTCATGCGCCATCCATGCCTTGCTAGTTTGCGCTACAGAAGGCAAGCCGAGGCCAAACTAGTATAGCTTTACGTGCCTGCAAACTCACTTGTAATTTACCGAACTAGCAAGGTAGCCCTCGCATTGATCTTTAGTGCATTGAAAGTGTCTATGGATATGTTTTTATTTCCTTATTTACCCCCTTTCACTATATAAAACACAATGTTGTAGACATTAGTACATGTATGAAGGTGTAATTTTGATACTATTGTTTATATAAATATAGGATCGTATTGAAAATAAATTTAAAAAATTGAATTATGTGGCTTTGATATAATATACGGGCACCGAGCTGGAAGGACACCAACCAAATTAACCCACAATATGACCATTGTTTGACCAGATTTGACCAAAATTCAAAAAAACTGAAATAATTATTTAGTAACACTAATATTCTTGAATAATTATTTAGTACCACTAATACTTCTTGAATAAGTAGTTTGACTATAGTTTGACAAGATTTAACCAAAATTCAAAAAAAACTAAAATTTGAGCATAACTTTTTTTCCTATTAGAATTTGAGGATTCTAAAAATTTAAAAACAGGCCTACAGCCGTTAAAATCGTGTGCGGATTTTCGTGCTGATTTTTTTGATATATTATGCATTTTATTTCGACATCGTATGCAAAAGATACGGCCGTTTTACTTTTTCATAACATTTTTTGCAAAACATGTTCAAATTTAAGTTTTTTTATTTTCCTAACTAATAGATGTAGTAACATAACTACATCTCGAAGGATTTTAATTTTTGAAGTTTTATCATTTTCTTTTGCTTTTTACGAAACTGAAAAGGCGATCCACATGGGAAGTGTTAGAGTTTGGAAATGGGACCTTTAGTCCCGGTTTGAGATATGAACCGGGATTAAAGGGCACTACACCCTTTAGTCCCGGTTTGTATCTCAAATCGGGACTAAAGAGCTCATTTGAATCTGGACTAATGCCTTTAGCCGCACGAACTGGGACCAATGCCCCCATGGGTCCCGGTTCGTGACTGAACCGGGACTAATGGGCTTATCTGGCCCGAGCGAAAGCCCTGTTTTCTACTAGTGCAAGTGGAAAGGCTATGCATTTGGTAGATATTTCCATTTGGCAAATATGTACTCCCTCTCATCTTGTCCACTCATGTTTTCAGGTGGCGTGGATTGTTTCTCTGAGAAAACAGAATTAGTTAGGAGTGATTCCAAATCTGGCATGGATTGTTTCCCCTATAAAATAAAATTAGTTGGGAGTGATTCCAAATCTGGAACATATTGTTTCCTCGAGAAAACAGAATTAGTTAGGAGTGATTCCAAATCTGGAGCAGATTGTTTCCTCGAGAAAACATAATTAGTTGTGAGTGATTCCAAATCCGAATCTTACTTTCCCAGTTTTGTGCATGTCAATGATCACAAAATATGCATCACATAAGAATCGTCCGAATACATTTTAAAATGACTGAGGGGTTGTATCAATTTTATTATGTACCCCCTCTGATCCATAATATGCACACCAACACCGTGAAGGTTCATACTATTCTCGTTGAGATATCACAACAAATGCGATTCTCAAGCACTAGTGATAGACCGTGAGGCGACCTCCAAACTTTCACAAATTTTTCAGGTGTAAATAACAAGATGATACCTCATCAAAGACCTCCTACGTCTAGGGGTGTCCACCATTGAAGAGTAACAAATCCTCAATGAAATATTAGGGAACCCAAATCCCTTTGGTGATAATATTCACCTACTTTTCCTATACACTTTCTCCGTTCCAAATTATTTCAAGTTCTAACTTTGTTTGAAGTAAAAAAATATAAGTTTGAGTAAAATTATAGTAATATTTACAACACTAGATTAGTTTTATTATACTTTTCATAAAATGTACTACTATGTTCCATAATGTAAATGCTTTTTAACACTATACTAGTGTCGAAAAACGTCTTACATTATGAGACGGAAGGAGTACTTTCATACTATATATGTCTAATGTTTTAAATATTAAAAATATAAGTTTCTGGAAAATGAACTCCTATACCAAGATTGGGATGCTGCAGCCGTTACCCATGTAGGAGAGGATAGGAGTTGACCAGCCTGGGTGGGAGCCCCTTTCGTTTTCACTGCTGCTTGGATTAGATAGTTCCGAGCTTGAAATGGGGATGCCGCGGCGTCGTCGACAAAGGTTCGGACAGGATCTTGCCAGAGGCGAGGTTTTAGGTTGTGTCTAAGGAAATCGCTTCGAGGAGGAAGAGGAACAATGTGCTCCAGGAAGTTGAAGGTGAAGGACAACCATTAGATAGATTTCAATCCAATGGCTTGCGCAAATGTATAGCAACAAACTTTTTCAGGCAATTGAGGAATTTGCAGTCCAACGGAGAACCCAGTACAAGGCAAACTATTCATGAACCATTTTCGCAAGGCTTATTTGGACCACAAGAGTTCAAATTTAAGTCGAATAAGCTTGGGCTATAAGTAGCTAGTTTAGGGTCGGCCTACTGTAATCCGAACTAGCTAGCCAGCAGAGCTTGCCTGCATAAAGAAAATAACCTGCTTGTTCAACATGACTTGACATGAGAAAATGGACTATTGGAGTTACAAGTTACAACAACAATACGGTGTAACTGGTTTCATCCAACATGGTAACTAACTAACTGTTCAGTAAATTACAAATGAGTTGTTGCTATGGCTAACATGTAGATTTTAGACCTATACTAGTTTTGCATGGGCCTACATACTGTAATCCAAAGTGGCTAGCCATGCATGGCGTTGAGCAGATGAGTGAACACTGATTCACTGCTACAGATTGGGACCATAGTGGGAGGAGTGAAGTCTGTTTTAAACCTTAAGATTATGTCGTAAATAAACCCTCATCTCTAAATCTCTGAAGTCCATACCCTGTACTCAGGGATCCCGGCCAATCCCAACCCTGAACCCGTTTGGTGCACAAGGAAAAACGTGATCCTGGCCATAATCAAAATTTAGTTTTTTCACTCTCACTACATGGCCCAAATCGCGATGGAAGGTCTGCCAAGGGCGCGAGGAAAAACATCCAGCCATGGAAGATGGCCACGCCCATGCTGTTGCCCCGGTCCGGAGGCAGAGCACGAAAGCTGGCTACCTTCTGCGTGCTGGCCAGCTGGGTCAGGACTCAGGTACGAGGCGCTGGAGCGTGCGACGGCGCCTGAGGGGGCGGGCTCGCAGGTGGCGGTGGCGGTGATGGAGATCGAGGACAGCGGGCTGTTCCAGAGACAGCGGGCTGCTGCAGTAGGTGGAGTGGGCGGAGAGCGTCCCAGTCGTTGTCTACCCGCTGCACGCCGACGTGATGGCCGGTGCAGATAGGTTGAGCACCATCAGGGGGCCGGTGCTGAGCAGCGCGGTGTAGAGCGCCGTCGCCGCGCCATCCTTGGTGATCGTCGTGAGTAGAGGCTTGCCTGTAGAACCGGAGAGAGAAGTGAGGCAGCGTGATTGTATTGCTCAAGCCAAAGGGGGCTAAATATACATAATACATGTACATGGGGCATGCAGACGTGCATGACGACGTGCTAACAAACTCCTAGAGGCTAGCTAGCTAACCAGCTAATGATCCTAGTTTACAAGAAAGGATAAGCACAAGTAGCTAGACATTGCCTCTGGCACCTCCGTCCCAGCGCTCCTGCATGTCGCTAGATATTGCATGCGGGCTACACACACGCCCAGTTTACACATGCGTAATCAGCTGTAGCATTGCAAAACTGGCCATGTAATATCCAAGGTCCACGATGTGCAAGATCAGATCACTAATAGAAAAGGGGGCAATGGTCCAGGCCAGGTCAGCCCATTAGTCCCGGTTCAATCCAGAACCGGGACCCATGGGGGCATTGGACCCGATTCGTGAGCCCCGGGGGCCGGCCGGGCCATTGATGGGATGAACCGGGACCAATGGGCCCGCCATCATTGGTCCCGGTTGATGGCGTGAACCAGGACTAAAGGTGGTCCCGGTTCACGCCACCAATCGGGACTAAAGGGCTGGTCCTCGTTGCGGTCAGAGTTTAGTCTCACCTCGCCAACCGAAGGGCGCTCACACCTGTTTACACTAGTAGAAAAGGGGGCAATGGCCCAGGCCGGGTCAGCCCATTAGTCTCGGTTCTGCCACGAACCGGGACCAATGGAGGTATTTGTCCCGGTTCGTGATCCCAGGGGGCCGGCCGGGGCCTCGTGGAAATTGGTCCCGGTTAAATGCCTTTTTGGTCCCGGTTGGTGGGACGAACCGGACGAATGGGCCTCGCTCCTGGCCCACAACCATTGGTCCCGGTTGGTGGCTTGAACCGGGACCAAATGCTCCCCTTTAGTACCGGTTCATGCCACCAAACGGGACCAATGAGATGCCTATATATACCCCTTCGCGTGAGAGCAGAGCACACTGCTCTATTTTTTTTGGCCGCCGAGGGGAGAGGGCTTGGTGGTGCTCTAGCTCACCTCCTATGCACACAGGGTGTTTGATGGAATGCCCGAGCCACACTACTTAAGCTTTCTCCTCTCCAAGCTCGACCTCCAAGCTCCATTTTCCTCAATATTTGTCTAGGTTTAGCAGTCTGTCACGCCCCGTCCCCTTCTTCACCGCCGTCGATCACCCGCGCCGATCTCATCGCCGGCACCACCGTGGTGAGCCTCTTGTTCTTATCTTCTTTCTGAAAGGAAAAATATTCTTACTTGTATGTTTAGATAGATACTTGTATTATTTTCTTACTTTTATTATTTCATCTTATATAGTGCGATGGTTTTTGTATCCGCCCCCGTCGGCCCTCGTCCTGTCTATGATTCAGATGTGGTATATATTATCTTTTCATAACTATTGGTTCATTTATTGTTTATGAAAATTATGCCGACCAACGTGACATAGATTTTATTTATCTAGGAGGTTGTTGAACCCGAAATTCCAACCGACCCTATTGTCGAGAGGTTAAATTTAGTTGAAGAAGAAAACAATTTTGTTGAAGGAAAAAATAAAAAAACTTGAGGAGGAGAAGATGATATTGGAGTTGCATGTTGCGGATGTCGTCAATGATCACAAGATCAAGATGGATGCAATGCGCTTGAATATTAGAAAGATTAGAAAATATGCCATTCATACCGAGGCTTGGTATCATTATACCGTTGGATCAGTTGTTACCTTGGTTGCGATTATGATCGCATTTGTTTTCGCATTGAAAGGTTTTACATAGTTTCAATGTATGGTTTAATTAATTTAGATGCTCTGCAGAGCTTTATGTCGTTAGATGAGAACTATGTATGTACTTTGGTTTTATGTGATGATGAACTTCTATTAATTTGGTCACTTAATTATCTATTCATGATGTTCTGTAATGATTTTTGACACACTTAATTATATATAATGCACGCAGATGAACCGGCAATGGATGTACAGTGACAGACACACCTCCGAGTACATTAAGGGCGTGCATGATTTTCTCGAAGTGGCTGAGGCAAACAAGTAGAATGGTTTTATGTGTTGTCCATGCCCTATATGTGGGAATATGAAGTCTTACTCTGACCGGAAAATCCTTCACACCCACCTACTTTACAAGGGTTTCATGCCACACTATAATGTTTGGACGAGGCACGGAGAAATAGGGGTTATGATGGAAGACGGCGAAGAAGAAGAGTACGATGACAACTATGTGCCCCTTGAATATGGTGATGCTACTGAACATCAAGAGGAACCAGACGATGTGCATGATGATGCTGCAACGGGCGAAGCTGCTGAAGATCAAGAGAAACCAGACGATGTGCACGATGATGCTGCAACGGGCGAAGCTGCTGAAGATCAAGAGGAATCAGACGATGTGCCCGATGATGATGATCTCAGCCAGGTCATTGTCGATGCAAGGACGCAATGCGAAAGTCAAAAGGAGAAGCTGAAATTTGATCGCATGTTAGAGGATCACAAAAATGGGATGTACCCCAATTGCGAAGATGGCAACACAAAGCTCGGTACCGTACTGGAATTGCTGCAGTGGAAGGCAGAGAATGCTGTGCCTGATAAAGGATTTGAGAAGCTACTGAAAATATTGAAGAAGAAGCTTCCAAAGGATAACGAATTGCCGGACAGTACATACGCAGCAAAGAAGGTCGTATGCCCTCTAGGATTGGAGGTGCAGAAGATACATGTGAAGGAAATATGCCCTAGAGGCAATAATAAAGTTATTATTTATTTCCTCATATCATGATAAATGTTTATTATTCATGCTAGAATTGTATTAACCGGAAACATGATACATGTGTGAATACATAGACAAACATATAGTCACTAGTATGCCTCTACTTGACTAGCTCATTAATCAAAGATGGTTATGTTTCCTGACCATAGACATGTGTTGTTATTTGATTAATGGGATCACATCATTAGGAGAATGATGTGATTGACATGACCCATTCCGTTAGCCTAGCACTTGATCGTTTAGTATATTGCTATTGCTTTCTTCATGACTTATACATGTTCCGGTAACTATGAGATTATGCAACTCCCGTTTACGGAGGAACACTTTGGGTGCTACCAAGCGTCACAGCGTAATCGGGTGATTATAAAGGAGTACTACAGGTGTCTCCAAAGGTACATGTTGGGTTGGCGTATTTCGAGATTAGGTTTTGTCACTCCGATTGTCGGAGAGGTATCTCTAGGCCTTCTCGGTAATACACATCACATAAGCCTTGCAAGCATTGCAACTAATAAGTTAGTTGCGAGATGATGTATTACGGAACGAGTAAAGAGACTTGCCGGTAACGAGATTGAACTAGGTACTGGATACCGACGATCGAATCTCGGGCAAGTAACATACCGATGACAAAGGGAACAATGTATGTCGTTATGCGGTTTGACCGATAAAGATCTTCGTAGAATATGTAGGAACCAATATGGGCATCCAGGTTCCGCTATTGGTTATTGACCGAGAATAGTTCTAGGTCATGTCTACATAGTTCTCGAACCCGTAGGGTCCGCACGCTTAACGTTACGATGATAGTTTTATTATGAGTTTACAAGTTTTGATGTACCGAAGTTTGTTCGGAGTCCCGGATGTGATCACGGACATGACGAGGAGTCTCGAAATGGTCGATACATAAAGATTGATATATTGGAAGCCTATATTTGGATATCGGAATGGTTCCGGGTGAAATCGGGATTTTACCGGAACACCGGGGGGTTACCGGAACCCTCCCGGGGGATAACGGGCCTTAGTGGGCCATGAGGGAAAAGAGGAGGGCCGGCCAGGGCTGGCCGCGCGCCCCCTCCCCCCCTAGTCCGAATAGGACAAGGAGAGGGGCGCCCCCTTCCTCTTTCCCTCCCCTTTCCTTCTCCAACAAGGCAAGAGGGGAGTCCTACTCCCGGTGGGAGTAGGACTCCTCAGCGCACCCTTGAGGGCCGGCCGCACCTCCCTCCCTCCTTTATATACGGGGGCAGGGAGCACCCCAAAAGACACAAGTTGATCTACGGATCGTTCCTTAGCCGTGTGCGGTGCCCCCCTCCACCATATTCCACCTCGGTCATATCGTCGCGGAGTTTAGGCGAAGCCCTGCTCCGGTAGAGCATCATCATCGTCCTGCACGCCGTCGTCTTGTGGAACTCATCCCGACACTTTGCTGGATCGGAGTCCGGGGATCGTCATCGAGCTGAGCGTGTGCTGAACTCAGAGGTACCGTCACGTTCGGTACTTGGATCGGTCGGATCGTGAAGGCGACGACTACATCAACTGCGTTGTCATAACGCTTCCACTTCACGGTCTCACGAGTGCGTGGACAATACTCTCCCCTCTCGTTGCTATGCCATCACCATGATCTTGCGTGTGTGTAGGAAATTTTTTGAAATTACTACGTTCCCCAACAGTGGCATCCGAGCCTGGTATTATGCGTTGATGTTATATGCACGAGTAGAACACAAGTGAGCTGTGGGCGATATAAGTCATACTGCTTACCAGCATGTCATACTTTGGTTCAGCGGTATTGTGAGATGAAGCGGCCCGGACCGACATTACGCGTACGCTTATGCGAGACTGGTTTCACCGCTGCGAGCACTCGTTGCTTAAAGGTGACTGGCGGGTGTCTGTCTCTCTCACTTTAGTTGAACTGAGTGTGGCTACGCCCGGTCCTTGCGAAGGTTAAAACAACACCAACTTGACAAACTATCGTTGTGGTTTTGATGCGTAGGTAAGAACGGTTCTTGCTCAGCCCGTAGCAGCCACGTAAAACTTGCAACAACAATATAGAGGACGTCTAACTTGTTTTCGCAGGGCATGTTGTGATGTGATATGGTCAAGACGTGATGCTATATTTTATTGTATGAGATGATCATGTTTTGTAACCGAGTTATTGGCAACTGGCAGGAGCCATATGGTTGTCGCTTTATTGTATGAAATGCAAAAGCCATGTAATTGCTTTACTTTATCACTAAGCAGTAGCGATAGTCGTAGAAGCAATAGTTGGCGAGGCGACAACGATGCTACGATGGAGATCAAGGTGTCGCGCCCGGTGGCGATGGTGATCACGACGGTGCTTCGGAGATGGAGATCACAAGCACAAGATGATGATGGCCATATCATATCACTTATATTGATTGCATGTGATGTTTATCCTTTATGCATCTTATCTTGCTTTGATTGACGGTAGCATTTTAAGATGATATCTCACTAAAAATTATCAAGACGTGTTCTCCCTGAGTATGCACCGTTGCCAAAGTTCGTCGTGCCCAGACACCACGTGATGATCGGGTGTGATAAGCTCTCGTCCATCTACAACGGGTGCAAGCCAGTTTTGCACACGCATAAAATACTCAGGTTAAACTTGACGAGCCTAGCATATGCAGATATGGCCTCGGAACACGGAGACCGAAAGGTCGGCGTGAATCATATAGTAGATATGATCAACATAGTGATGTTCACCATTGAAAACTACTCCATCTCACGTGATGATCGGTTATGGTTTAGTTGATTTGGATCACGTAATCACTTAGATGACTAGAGAGATGTCTATCTAAGTGGGAGTTCTTAAGTAATATGATTAGTTGAACTTAAATTTATCATGAACTTAGTACCTGATAGTATTTTGCTTGTCTATGTTTACTGTAGATAGATGGCTCGTGTTGTTGTTCCGTTGAATTTTAATGCGTTCCTTGAGAAAGCAAAGTTGAAAGATGATGGTAGCAATTACACGGACTGGGTCCGTAACTTGAGGATTATCCTCATTGCTGCCTGAGGAAGAATTACGTCCTGGAAGCACCGCTGGTGCCGAACTGCTGCGAGAACAACGCCGAGAAGTTGTGAACGTCTGGCGAGCAAAGCTGATGACTACTCTATAGTTCAGTGTGCCATGCTTTACGGCTTAGAACCGGGTCTTCAACGATGTTTTGAACGTCATGGAGCATATGAGATGTTCCAAGAGTTGAAGTTAATATTTCAAGCAAATGCCTGGATTGAGAGATATGAAGTCTCCAATAAGTTCTATAGCTGCAAGATGGAGGAGAATAGTTACATCGGTGAGCATATACTCAAAATGTGCAGGTATAATAATCACTTGATTCAACCGGGAGTTAATCTTCCGGATGATAGTGTCATTGACAGAATTCTCCAATCACTGCCACCAAGCTACAAGAGCTTCGTGATGAACTATAATATGCAAGGGATGAACAAAACAATTCCCGAGCTCTTCGCAATGCTAAAAGCTGCGGAGGTAGAAATCAAGAAGGAGCATCAAGTGTTGATGATCAACATGACCACTAGTTTCAAGAAAAAGGGCAAAGGGAAGAAGAAGGGAAACTTCAAAAAGAACAGCAAGAAAGTTGCTGCTCAAGAGAAGAAACCCAAGTCTGGACCTAAGCCTGAAACTGAGTGTTTGTACTGCAAGCAAACTGGTCACTGGAAGCGGAACTGCCCCAAGTATTTGGCGGATAAGAAGGATGGCAAGGTGAACAAAGGTATATGTGATATACATGTTATTGATGTGTACCTTACTAGAGCTCGTAGTAGCACCTGAGTATTTGATAATGGTTCTGTTGCTAATATTTGCAACTCAAAACAGGGACTACGGAATAAGCGAAACGGCAAAGGACGAGGTGACGATGCGCGTGGGAAAGCGGTTCCAAAGTCGATGTGATCGCGGTCGCACACTACCTCTACATCTACCTTCGGGATTAGTTTTAGACCTAAATAATTGTTATTTGGTGCGGCGTTGAGCATGAACATTATATCTGGATCTTGTTTGATGCGAGACGGTTATTCATTTAAATCGAGAGAATAATGGTTGTTCTATTTATATGAGTAATATCTTTTATGGTCATGCACCCTTGAAGAGTGGTCTATTTTTATTAAATCTCGATAGTAGTAATACACATATTCATAATGTCGAAGCCAAAAGATGCAGAGTTAATAATGATAGTACAACTTATTTGTGGCACTTGCCGTTTAGGTCATATCGGTGTAAAAGCGCATGAAGAAACTCCAGACTGATGGACTTTTGGAATCACTTGATTATGAATCACTTGGTACTTGCGAACCGTGCCTCATAGGCAAGATGACTAAAACACCGTTCTCCGGTTCTATGGGGAGAGCAACAGATTTGTTGGAAATCATACATACAGATGTATGTGGTCCGATGAATGTTGAAGCTCGTGGCGGATATCGTTATTTTCTCACCTTCACAGATGATTTAAGCAGATATGGGTATATCTTCTTAATGAAGCATAAATCTGAAACATTTGAAAAGTTCAAAGAATTTCAGAGTGAAGTTGAAAATCATCGTAACAAGAAAATAAAATTTCTACGATCTGATCGTTGTGGAGAATATTTGAGTTCTGAGTTTGGTCTACATTTGAAAAATTGCGGAATAGTTTACGCAACTAACGCCACCTGGAACACCACAGCGTAATGGTGTGTCCGAACGTCGTAATCGTACTTTACTAGATATGGTGCGATCTATGATGTCTCTTACCGATTTACCGCTATCGTTTTGGGGTTATGCTTTAGATACGGCCGCATTCACGTTAAATAGGGCACCATCAAAATCCGTTAAGACGACTCCTTATGAACTATGGTTTGGCAAGAAACCAAAGTTGTCGTTTCTGAAAGTTTGGGGCTGCGATGCTTATGTGAAAAAACTTCAACCTGATAAGCTTGAACCCAAATCGGAAAAATGTGTCTTCATAGGATACCCAAAGGAAACAGTTGGGTACACCTTCTATCACAGATCCGAAGGCAAGATATTCGTTGCTAAGAATGGATCCTTTCTAGAGAAGGAGTTTCTCTCGAAAGAAGTGAGTGGGATAAAAGTAGAACTTGATGAGGTAACAGTACCAGCTCCCTTATTGGAAAATGGTTCATCACAGAAATCGGTTCCTGTGACACCTACACCAATTAGTGAGGAAGTTAATGATGATGATCATGAAACTTCAGATCAAGTTTCTCTTGAACTACGAGGTCAACTAGAGTAAGATCCGCACTGAGTGGTACGGTAATCCTATTACGGAAGTCATGTTACTTGACCATGGTGAACCTACAAACTATGAAGAAGCGATGGTGAGCCCAGATTCATAAAATGGCTGGAAGCCATGAAATTGAGATGGGATCCATGTATGAGAACAAAGTATGGACTTTGGTTGACTTGCCCGATGATCGGCAAGCCATTGAGAATAAATGGATCTTTAAGAAGAAGACTGACGCTGATGGTAATATAACTGTCTATAAAGCTCGACTTGTTGCGAAAGGTTTTCGACAAGTTCAAGGGGTTGACTACGATGAGACTTTCTCACCCGTGGCGATGCTTAAGTCTGTCCGAATCATGTTAGCAATTGCTGCATTTTATGATTATGAAATTTGGCAAATGGATGTAAAAACTGCATTCTTGAATGGATTTCTAGAAGAAGAGTTGTATATGATGCAACCAGAAGGTTTTGTTGATCCAAAAGGTGCTAACAAAGTATGCAAGCTCCAGCAATCAATTTATGGTCTGGTGCAAGCCTCTTGGAGTTGGAATAAACGCTTTGATAGTGTGATCAAAGCATATGGTTTTATACAGACTTTTGGAGAAGCCTGTATTTACAAGAAAGTGAGTGGGAGCTCTGTAGCATTTCTGATATTATATGTGGACGACATATTATTAATTGGAAATGATATAGAATTTCTGGATAGCATAAAAGGATACTTGAATAAAAGTTTTTCAATGAAAGACCTCGGTGAAGCTGCTTACATATTGGGCATCAAGATCTATAGAGATAGATCAAAAGCGCTTAATTGGACTTTCACAAAGCACATACCTTGATAAAGTTTTGAAAAATTTCAAAATGGATCAGGCAAAGAAAGGTTTTTACCTGTATTACAAGGTGTGAAATTGAGTGAGACTCAATGCCCGACCACAGCAAAAGATAGAGAGAAAATGAAAATGTTCCCTATGCTTCAGCCATAGGCTCTATCATGTATGCAATGCTGTGTACCGGACACTGACGTATGCTTAGCAATAAGCTTGGCAGGATGGTACCTAAGTAATCCAGGAGTGGTTCTCTGGACAGCGGTCAATAACATCCTGAAATACCTGAAAAGGACTAAGGATATGTTTCTCATATATGGAGGTGACAAAGAGCTAGTCGTAAATGGTTACGTCGATGCAAGCTTTGACACTGATCCGGACGATTCTAAGTCGCAAACCGGATACGTGTTTATATTGAACGGTGGAGCTGTCAGTTGGTGCAGTTCTAAACAAAGCGTCGTGGCGGGATCTACATGTGAAGCGGAGTACATAGCTGCTTCGGAAGCAGCAAATGAAGGAGTCTGGATGAAAGACTTCATTTCCGATCTAGGTGTCATACCTAGTGCATCGGGACCAATGAAGATCTTCTGTGACAATCCTGGTGCCATTGCCTTGGCAAAGGAATCCAGATTTCACAAGAGGACCAAGCATATCAAGAGTCGATTCAATTCCATTCGGGAACAAGTCCAAGTGTGAGACATAGAGATTTGCAAGATACATACGGATCTGAATATTGCAGACCCGTTGACTAAGCCTCTTCCTCGAGCAAAACATGATCAGCACCAAGACTCCATGGGTGTTAGAATCATTCTTGTGTAATCTAGATTATTGACTCTAGTGCAAGTGGGAGACTGAAGGAAATATGCCCTAGAGGCAATAATAAAGTTATTATTTATTTCCACATATCATGATAAATGTTTATTATTCATGCTAGAAATGTATTAACCGGAAACATGATACATGTGTGAATACATAGACAAACATATAGTCACTAGTATGCCTCTACTTGACTAGCTCATTAATCAAAGATGGTTATGTTTCCTGACCATAGACATGTGTTGTTATTTGATTAATGGGATCACATCATTAGGAGAATGATGTGATTGACATGACCCATTCCGTTAGCCTAGCACTTGATCGTTTAGTATATTGCTATTGCTTTCTTCATGACTTATACATGTTCCGGTAACTATGAGATTATGCAACTCCCGTTTACCGGAGGAACACTTTGGGTGCTACCAAACGTCACAACGTAACTGGGTGATTATAAAGGGGTACTACAGGTGTCTCCAAAGGAACGAGTAAAGAGACTTGCCGGTAACGAGATTGAACTAGGTATTGGATACCGACGATCGAATCTCGGGCAAGTAACATACCCATGACAAAGGGAACAACGTATGTCGTTATGCGGTTTGACCGATAAAGATCTTCGTAGAATATGTAGGAACCAATATGGGCATCCAGGTTCCGCTATTGGTTATTGACCGAGAATAGTTCTAGGTCATGTCTACATAGTTCTCGAACCCGTAGGGTCCGCACGCTTAACGTTACGATGACAGTTTTATTATGAGTTTACAAGTTTTGATGTACCGTAGTTTGTTCAGAGTACCGGATGTGATCACGGACTTGACGAGGAGTCTCGAAATGGTCGAGACATAAAGATTGATATATTGGAAGCCTATATTTGGATATCGGAATGGTTCCGGGTGAAATCGGGATTTTTAGGAACACCGGGGTTACGGAACCCTCCCGGGGGATAATGGGCCTTAGTGGGCCATGAGGGAAAAGAGGAGGGCCGGCCAGGGCAGGCGGCACGCCCCCTCCCCCCCTAGTCCGAATAGGACAAGGAGAGGGGGGGCGGCGCCCCCCTTCCTCTTTCCCCTCCCCCTTTCCTTCTCCAACAAGGCAAGAGGAGTCCTACTCCCGGTGGGAGTAGGACTCCTCCAGGCGCACCCCTTGAGGGCCGGCCGCACCTCCCCCTCCCTCCTTTATATACGGGGGCAGGGAGCACCCCAAAAGACACAAGTTGATCTACGGATCGTTCCTTAGCCGTGTGCGGTGCCCCCCTCCACCATATTCCACCTCGGTCATATCGTCATGGAGTTTAGGCGAAGCCTGTGCCGTAGAGCATCATCATTGTCACCGCGCCGTCGTCTTGTGGAACTCATCCCGACACTTTGCTGGATCGGTCCGGGATCGCCATCGAGCTGAGCGTGTGCTGAACTCGGAGGTACCGTGACGTTCGGTACTTGGATGGTCGGATCGTGAAGGCGTCGACTACATCAACCGCGTTGTCATAACGCTTCCGCTACGGTCTCACGAGAATGCGTGGACAATACTCTCCCCTCTCGTTGCTATGCCATCACCATGATCTTGCGTGTGCGTAGGAATTTTTTTGAAATTACTACGTTCCCCAATAACATGGATGCCCTAATGACTGCATCCTCTACCGCGGTGCATACAAGGATCTGAACGCATGACCGGTATGCGGTGCATTGCGGTATAAGATCAAACGAGATGACCCTGGTGATGTTGACGGCGAGCCTCCCAGGAAGAGGGTTCCTGCGAGGGTGATGTGGTATGCTCCTATAATACCACGGTTGAAACCTCTGTTCAGAAACGGAGAGCATGCCAAGTTGATGCGGTGGCACAGTGAGGACCGTAAGAAAGACGGGAAGTTGAGAGCACCCGCTGACGGGTCGCAGTGGAGAAAAATCGAGAGAAAGTATTGGGATGAGATTGCAAAGGACCCAAGGAACGTATGGTTTGCTTTAAGCGCGGATGGCATTAATCCTTTCGGGGAGCAGAGCAGCAATCACAGCACCTGGCCCGTGACTCTATGTATGTATAACCTTCCTCCTTGGATGTGCATGAAGCGGAAGTTCATTATGATGCCAGTTCTCATCCAAGGCCCTAAGCAACCCAGCAACGACATTGATGTGTACCTAAGGCCATTAGTTGAAGAACTTTTACAGCTGTGGAATGGAAACGGTGTACGTACGTGGGATGAGCACAAAAATGAGGAATTTGACCTAAAGGCGTTGCTGTTCGTGACCATCAACGATTGGCCCGCTCTCAGTAACCTTTCAGGACAGACAAACAAGGGATACCATGCATGCACGCACTGTTTACTTGACACCGATTGTATATACCTGGGAAGCTACAGGAGGAATGTGTACCTGGGCCATCGTCGATTTCTTCTGACCAACCATCAATGTAGAAAGAAAGGCAAGCATTTCAAAGGCGAGGCAGATCACCGGAAGAAGCCCGCCATGCGTACCGGTGATCACGTACTTGCTATGGTCAATGATTTACACGTAATCTTTGGAAAGGGTCCCGGCGGACTATCTGTTCCGAATGACGCTCAGAATCATGCACCCATGTGGAAGAAGAAATCTATATTTTGGGACCTACCAAACTGGAAATACCTAGAGGTCCGCTCTTCGATCAACGTGATGCACGTGACGAAGAACCTTTGCGTGAACCTGCTAGGCTTATTGGGCGTGTATGGGAAGACAAAAGATACACCCGAGGCACGGGAGGACCTGCAATGCTTGCACGATAACGAGGGCATGCCTCCGAAGCAGTATGAAGGTCCTGCCAGCTACGCTCTTACGAAAGAAGAGAAAGAAATCTTCTTTGAATGCCTGCTCAGTATGAAGGTCCCGACTGGCTTCTCATCGAATATAAAGGAAATAATAAATATGCCAGGGAAAAAGTTCCAGAACCTAAAGTCTCATGACTACCATGTGATTATGACGCAACTGCTTCCGGTTGCATTGAGGGGGCTTCTACCGGAAAACATCCGATTAGCCATTGTGAAGCTATGTGCATTCCTCAATGCAATATCTCAGAAGTTGATCGATCCAGAAATCGTACCAACGCTAAGGAGTGATGTGGCGCAATGTCTTGTCAGTTTCAAGCTGGTGTTCCCACCATCCTTCTTCAATATCATGACGCACGTCCTAGTTCATCTAGTCGACGAGATTGTCATTCTGGGGCCCGTATTTCTACACAATATGTTCCCCTTTGAGAGGTTCATGGGACTCCTAAAGAAATATGTCCGTAACCACGCTAGGCCAGAAGGAAGCATCTCCATGGGCCAGAGGATGTCATCGGGTTTTGTGTTGACTTCATTCCTGGCCTTAAGAAGATAGGTCTCCCTAAATCGTGGTATGAGGGGAGACTGACTGGAAAAGGCATGCTTGGAAGGGACTCAATAATATGCAGGGACGGATATTCTTGGTCTCAAGCACACTACACAGTTCTACAGAACTCTACCTTGGTGACCCCGTATGTCGATGAACACAAGAACAGTCTGCGCTCCAAACACCCGGAGCAAAGGCGACGATCGGATTACATGTGAACACATCAGGACTTTCAGCAGTTAGTTGGAAACACGTCTCAGAGGTGACAGCACTGTTTGTGATGAGCTGTACTTTTTGTCCAGGGGACCATCTTCGACTGTAATGATTTGGAAAGGATACGAGATAAATGGGAGTACATTTTACACGATTGACTAAGATCAAAAGAGCACCAACCAAAACAGCGGTGTCCGCTTTGATGCAGCAACCGAGAGGGGAAAGGACACATATTATGGTTACATAGTGGACATATGGGAACTTGACTACGGAGTAGATTTTAAGGTCCCTTTGATTAAGTGCAAATGGGTCAATCTGTCGAGGCGAGTGCAGGTAGACCCACGACGGAATGACAACAGTGGATCTGAAAAATCTTGGGTACACTGATTTAACTGTTCGTCCTAGCCAATGATGTGGCACAGATTATCTATGTGAAGGACATGTCTACCAGACCGAGAAAAGAAAAGAGAAGGAAGCGAATACATCATACGATGAGCCAAAGCGCCACATAGTTCTTTCAGGAAAAAGGGACATCCTCGGAGTGGAGGGCAAGACAGACATGTCTGAAGAGTATGAAAAGTTTCATGAAATTCCTCCCTTCAAAGTCAAGGCTGACCCAAGCATCCTGATAAACGATGAATATTATCCATGGTTACGACACAATAAGCAAATGACACAAGCGAAGAAAAAGTGAAGACTTTCTCCCGCAACTATTATGATGATACCATGCCAACTTTGTAATGCATTTAGTATGATACCATTTTCCGCTTTGTACATGCACATGCTATGCCAACTTTTTCAGAGTTCATTTGAAAACTATGAATTTAGGTCGAATTTTCTCTATAGGTGCATCTATGTTCATTAGTCCCTAGCCCATGCGGCTCGCCTCTGGCCCGTGACCATTAGTCCCGGTTTGTGCCACAAACCGGGACTAAAGGGTTGGTCCTCTTTGCGCTCAGAGTTTAGTCTCACCTCGCGAACCGAAGGGCGCTCACACCGGTTTATAAGCCCGTCCCTCTCTGCCTTGTTGAGCTCCTCTCAAAATGAAAATAGATGCCCCTATACAGGGAATTTGACATATATTCATAGTGAATTTCTCTGAAATTCATAGAAATTGATTATGAATTTAGGTCGAATTTTCTCTATAGGTGCATCTATGTTCATTTTTTTAGTAAAGTTAATCACAAACTTGTGATTCACACAAATTTCAAAGAAATCAAATTTTAACTATTCAAATTTGAAAACTAATGACACTAACAAAACAAAAACAAAATAAAGCAAAAAACCAAAATAAAATAAATAATGCAGAAAACAAAACAAAAAAAGTGTTTTCAAATTTGAAAACTAATGGCACTAACAGAAAGTTTATAATTTTTCTAAAACTAAAAGCAAAAAAGAATTAAAAAATAAAGCAAAAAACGACAAAAAATAAATAATGCAGAAAACAAAACAAAAAAACTAGAAAAAAAATAGCAACAATAAGTATTTTGTTGTAAGTAGAAACAAAATAAAATAAATAAAGAAACAAAGAAAACAAAAAAAAGTGTTTTCAAATTTGAAAACTAATGGCACTAACAGAAAGTTTATAATTTTTCTAAAAATAAAAGCAAAAAGAATTAAAAAATAAAGCAAAAAACAAAAAAAATAATGCAGAAAACAAAACAAAAAAACTGAAAAAATAAAATAAAAATAGTGCCGCCTACTGGGCCCCCACGGCCTGAATACGACTAGAAACCCTAAATGGGCCAGGATTCAGGCCCGCAGGAGGCCAAGTAGGCCCACAGGTACATAGTGACAGATTAGGCCCAAAAGCCTGCAGTTGAGAGGAGCTCGAGAGGGTGGGCGCAGCAGCGCTTATAAACCACTCTCAAGCCCTCTCAACTAGCGAGGTGGGACTAAACTTTTGGGCACGGGGCAGCACAAGGCCTTTGGTCCTGGTTGGTGCCACCAACCGGGACTAAAGGGCGCATTGGTACCGGTTCGTGGCACCAACCGGGACCAATGCCCCCCTTTAGTCCCGGTTGGTTCCATGAACCGGGACCAAAGACCTTTGGTCCCGGTTGGTGCCACCAACCGGGACCAAAGACCTTTGGTCCCGGTTGGTGCCACCAACCGGGACTAAAGGGTGCATTAGTCCCGGTTGGTTCCATGAACCGGGACCACTGCTATATAAGCAAGACTTAGCAGTTTCGCCAAAATCCATCTGTTTCTTCTCCGCCCAGACGCCTTGTGCTCCTCGTCGCCGTCGCCGCCGAGCCCTGCCCCGACGCCGTCAGGCTGGTCCACCTCGCCGTCGCCGCCGCCGAGCCACTGCCCGACACTGCGTCGCCTTGCAGCCTCGCCCTGGCAGCCACGACACCTGGCCGTCGCCTGCCTTGCCCCGACCCGTTGCCGTGCATGCCTCACCCGTTCCTCGACCCGTCCACTGTCGCCCGACCACACGCCGCCGCCGGTCCGGCCGCCATGCCTTTCCTCTCATTTTTTCATTATTATAAAATGTATATATATGTATATGTTCTCTGTGTATATATGTTCATATATGCAAAAGTTAGATTTTAGAAAAACTTTATATATGCAAAAGTTTATATATGCAAAAATTTATACATATATGCAGGTATATATGTATTTTATATATGCAAAAATTTATATATCTAGCTAGGGAGAAGGAAGAAAGGAAGAAGAAGAAAAACTTATATATGAGAAATGTATGTATGTACATATGAGAAATGTATGTATGTATAGATGTATGTATGTGGATACATGAGGGGGGTCGATATACCCCCTCTCCGATAGCATTTCCTTCTTCATATGTTGAGTTAGTTGATTTAGGTTAGTGCATTTTAGGTTAGTTGATTTATAGTGCATATTAGGTTAGTTGTTGTTAGTGCATTTTAGGTTAGTCTATTTCTTCTTCTTCGAGCATTTTTGTGCATTTTAGGTTAGTAATTTTTTTCTGTTGTAATTTAGTTCGATGAATGTTTTCTGTTAAAACTCGTATTAAGTTTGTTCGATGAGTTCAACACGTGGGGGGGGGGGGTCAATATTACCCCCTCCTTGAAGCGTTCTCGAGGCCACCCCTAACCCTTGAAGCGTTGTCGAGGCCACCCGAAACCCTAGAGAAGCAGCGTCGAGGCCACTAATTAATATGATTCCTTATTGTGATTAGCTAGCTAGTTCTACGTTTGCCACTAATATATCCATATCTGTCATGTTTGAATAATAATTGCCATGTTGTAAATATTTGTAAAAACTATGGACACCCCCCGAGACGAAGCACAAGAAGCGTTGTTGAGGGACATAATCGCAGAAGGAAGTGATGCCGTCTGCTCGTTGATGTTTCTCAATGACACCGGTGGTCTGGAAGGAGAGGGTGAAGAAGCAGCTGGCTATGATTATGATGGCTCCGATGACCCAATGCCGGTGCAAGAAGAAGTAGACCATGAGGACGGCTCCGGTGACTGAACCGAGTCCGGCCAGGTATATATATTAGTTAAGCCTGTGCTGACTAGCTAATTGATGCATTCATTGTTTTGGTATGTACACATATTAATTAACTCTCGTCTTTGTTCTTTTTTCTAGCCCTCCGGATCGAGCACAACGTCGGTAAAGAGACGAGGCCCGAAGAAAAAGTTGAGCTTGGATGAAAAGTTTGAAATCATAGAAATCACGTGCGACGGCCAACCGATTGAACCCATCCGGACAAAGAAGACATTTGTTGCTCAGTGTGGGGTTCTGGTTAGGGACAAGATCCCGATTAGCATCCAGCAATGGTATAAGCCTAAGAACGAAGACCCTGAGGTGTCTTATGTCAATGATATGCAGAAAAATGATCTTTGGACTGAGCTGAAGTCAAATTTCACCCTACCGCCTGAGGATGATCCGGAGAAGCCAGTTGAGCAATTAATCAAGTCTTTTGCTCTTAAGAAGATGGCAGACCTATTCAGGAATTGGAAGAAAGACCTGAATAAGTTTGTCGATAAAAAAGAGACCCCATAATTCAAGGGCAAATATGAGAAGATCAGAAATGACTGGCCCGCATTTGTGGCCCACAAGACATCGGAAAAGAGTAAAAAGATGTCGGCGGCAAACAAGAAAAATGCTGCAAAGAAGAAGCTTCACCATTGCACGGGGTCAGGTGGCTACCTCATAGCCCGGCCTAAGTGGGCCAAGCCTGAGAATGATCTGCTTGATAAAGGGATCAAACCAGAGACAATGAATCGCTGCACTGCTGCGGACTTGGTTCTTCGGGCTGGTGGAACCTTGGACCCTGTATCGGGGAAGTGCATTTGGACGGACGATCAATTGGACATACCACCAAGAGGCTTCAGCAATATATCAAAGCAAGCAGCAAGGGACGTTCTTTCAGACAGAGAGAACGACGAGCTCACAATGGCCCTCGGGAATCCCGAGCACCACGGGATGACACGAGGCACGCCAGGCTTTGTTTCGTGGAAGGCTGGGTTTCCGGACGCAGGCGGTTACAAATGCCAGGAGAGGAGGAAGAAAGTGCAGCAGACCGAACTGCAGGCGCTGCATGCAAGGGTACAAGCGATAGAGGAACGAGAAGCAGATCGCAGCAAACGACCTGCCGAAGCTTCCCCCGAAGCTACCCCGCCATCTCAGCGGAGAAGCAGCGTGGCTTCCACCGAGCTGCTTCAGCCGGAGCATGCCTTGACGGCTCCTGCCAGCTATCCCGTGGATGCTATCACGGAGGCTGAAAATTGCCACCTTATGGCGCAATGGATGAATTTGAAGGTCAAGGCGGCTGTTGGCTCTGTTTATCCTACTAAATCCGCTGCTACTTTTCACTGCCTGCCGATTCGAAGGATATGCTAGGGTGATGGTGGATGAAATAACAGAGGGATTTGAGGACCTCCAGCTTGACCACCCTACCGGTGAAGGGGAGACTCGGCTGGGTTCTGCTCTGAAGACTCCATGCCTATGGACGAAGGATCTCATCAACCTTCCGAACTGGACGGCTCCGCCTCCTCCTCCTCCTCCGGCGAGTCAGGGCACTCCGCCTCCTCAACCGCCTCCTCCTTCGGCGAGTGACGATCAGGGCACTCGCCTGGCTCCTTCTTCGCCTGCGCCGGCACACCCGAGCAGCCAGCCTCCTCCTTCTCCGCCTCGTCAGCAAGGGCGGAAGAGACCCGCCGCCGCTCCGGATGCTCCAGCGCATCGTAGTCCTTCTCCTCCGCCTCGTAAGCAAGGAAAGAAGACATCCGCTCTGTCTGCTCTGCCAGCGTCTAGCAGTACAGCCAAAGGCGGGAGGACATACAGATTCGGTCCTTCTCTGAAGACTCCAGAGAAGTTACCATACGAGATGACCCCGGAGGAGAACGCGAAGATCGCGCGAACCGAAGCGAAGGACTGGTTTCAAGGGTTAAAAGCAGAGAGACATCCACCTCCGGAGGAGAAGGTTGATCCGGTGAAAGTGAAGCGCACTCTAGCTACCCTGACAAAACCACCCAAGTCTCTGCCGAAAGGCAACTATGAGCGCATTATTGGGAAGGCATTTGCCGAAGCAGAGAGGTTGGGAAGTATTGTCAGTGATCAAAGGATGAAAGAACGACGAGCTGGGAAACAAATTGCCCAGCTTGGCGAACAAGCAAAGCAATCGTGCCCCCTGCTCAAGGTTCCTGCTAGCGACATCGTCGATCCGAGGATGGTGCCCGGTTATAGCAATCCTGGAGATTACCTGCCCGACGATGTACATTATGATTTCTTGGAGGTGCAGATACAAACATACGAGTACGGGAAACCTCTCATCAAAGATGAAATATCTCTATCAACGATGATGCGAAGATTGCATGATTGGTACATGAAAACCTGCAGAGAGTCTGAGGGGAGGAGTACTTTGTAGGTGAGAGTTAAAAAGGAGCATGACCTCGTTGGAATTGAACTGTTGCCTATTCCATTTGAGGAGTTATATCAGTTTTTCAATCAATTGGCCCTCGATAAAGCAACGGTCACCTGCTACTGTCTGTAAGTAGTACTACTTCTTTCATTAAGTCTCTCTATATAACTCAGCTCTTTCATTGCATGTATTTATAATTATCCTCACTATATTATGCAGATTGAAGATCGCCGAATTGAAGAAAAGACAAGTGGGTAATATTGGGTTCATTAACACATATCTCATAGATGCAACTGAGGTTAAATATCATGCCGAAAATAATGAGGCCAACTTGCTACAATCGTTGGTAATAAATGAACACAAAAATATAATACTCTTTCCTTACAACTTCGTGAGTGTTACTGTCTTACGGCATATTCGGTTTCCCTTATTAGTCCAGGTTATAGTAATGTAATATTGATGAGTTATGCATGCATTTAGCTACAACTATATTCTCCTAGAGATTAAGCTTGAGCAGGGAGTAGTAACTGTCTAAGACTCGAAACGAAAAAATCCGGAGGAGTATGCGGACATGACTGAAATGCTTGAGAAGTAAGTTAAATCGATCATTATCCACCATATCAGCAACTTTGTTCATTTCTGATATCAAGTAATTGTTTTCTTTGTATGGCAAGGTTTGGAGAAAATTCACCAAAAAAGCTCCGGGACTGCCGAAGAAGCTGCAACTTAGACACCCGAAAGTAAGTACTATAGTAGCATATTCCACGCATCTCCTAGTGATTCAAGTGCTAGTTTCATCAATACCATTTAGCATGCTTGCTAATTATCAGTTTATTGACCTCTATTTCTTGTAAAGTGGTTGTGGCAGGAACAAGGGAATGATTTCAGTGGATACTACATTTGCAAGTCCATCCGCCACACGACCTGTGAGCGGGGCTACTCTGACAAACAATATGAAGTGCGTAAATAACAATATTCACAATTTTATTTTATTACCATCATTTGTGTTGAGTTTCATTTATTCATATATATATGTATTGACCCCCATCTTAAAATTAGATGTTTCGGATGCGGGATGAACTCCTAGCACCAGATCGCATGCGAGCAATTCAAGAGGAATTAGCGGCATTCTTTCTTGACCACGTGATCGCTGAAGACGAAGAATACTATGTGGACCACGCGTCCGTATGTTAGGAGATTATATTTGTCAAAGATAATTATTGTATATATGTAACCGGTAGTGTCGGATAGATATACGAGAACTTGTTGTTCAATCAATCTCTCGGAGAAGGAGAGGTGGTCGATATCACTTCTCTGTGTATGCATATATGTTCATGACGATCTTCTGTTTCCTTCGTTCGCTTACTAGCTAGCTAGCGTGTCTAGCTAGTCCTCTCTATAATGTATGTATAGAATGAAGCGTCGACCAAGCATGGACAATTGATTTGACACTTCTATCTATTAATTAGCTAGCTAACACAATATATGAAACAACTAAATTAAACCTCCAAAATCCACAACCCCCCCCCCTTTCAAAAAAAAATACCAAGCCCCTGAAATGCTGACGTGTGGATGCATTTTGGTCCCGGTTGGTGCCACCAACCGGGACCAAAGGCCCTCCTGCCTCGGGCTCAAGACAAAGCCACGTGGAGGCCCATCTGTCCCGGTTACGGACTGAATCGGAACTAAAGGGCCAGGGCATTAATACCGACCCATTAGTCCCGGTTCAGGAACCGGGACTAATGGCCCTTACCAACCGGGACAATAGGCCCTTATTCTACCAGTGTTATAAGCCCCTCCCTCTCTGCCTTGTTGAGCTCCTCTCAAAGTGAAAATAGATGCCCTTATACCGGGAATTTGACCTAAAGTCATACTGAATTTCTCTGAAGTTAGTAGAAATTTATTATGAATTTAGGTTGAATTCTCTCTATGTTTATCTATGCTCATTTTTTTAGTAAAGATAATCACAACTATTTTTTCTTCTATTTATTTCTGAGTAGTTTTTTATATAGTTTTTTTCTGCTATATTTATTTTTTTCTATTTTTTTCTGAGTTGTAATAAGTCATTAAAAATAAAAAAGAGGCGCAATGCTCATTAATTTGCTTCAAACCTTTCGGAATAGTGTAAACTGCACTGCACATAGCTCCGTGCAGTCTACCCTATTCCTCAAGGCTTGAAGCAAAGCAACGTGCAGGTGAGCATTGAGCCTCTTCTTCATCATCTCTACACTCAGGGCTTATAAACCGCTGCAAGTGCCTCTCGCTTGGCGAGGTGGGACTAAGAAACAACTGCAGAAAGAAACAACAAAAACTCTTTTACCGGTTCATGCCACGAACCGGTACTAAAAGGTGCTCGTGGGGCACCAACCTTAAAACCTATACCAAATAAAATGCCTTTGTAACAGCCTTAGAACTGGTACTGAAGGAATCAACTAAAAAGCTTTTATAAACCTCTAGTATTATTGAAACTAAAATTATATAGAATTTTGTTACAAACTTTAATAGCAAAAAGAATTATCATAAAAGAAAATAAATAAGTAATTAGAATTCTGTTCAAAACATTAAAAGCAAAAAGAATTATCATAAAAGAAAATAAATAAGTAATTAGAATTTTGTTACAATAAATAAAGCAAAAAAGAAAACAAAAAAACTGAGAAAAAATAAAAAATGCCACCTACTGGGCCACCACGGCCTGAATACAACTAGAAACCCTATTGGGCCAGGATTCAGGCCCGCAGAGGGACCAACAGGCGCACAGGCAGAGACACAAGTTTAGGCCAGTAGGCCTACAATAGTGAGGAGTTCAAATGAGTTGGCAGAGTCGCGCTTATAAACAGGTGCGACCCCTCTTCACCTAGCGAGGGGGGACTAAACTTTGGCCGCGATGCGGGCAGCACAGGGGCCTTTGGTCCCGGTTGGTGCCACCAACCGGGACTAAAGGGGGGGAATTGGTACGGTTGGTGGGACCAACCGGTACCAATTCCGCTTTAGTCCCGGTTGGTGCCACCAACCGGGACCAAAGGCCTCTGCTTCCCGCCCTTTGGGCTGCTGAAAAGAGGCCTTTGGTCCCGGTTGGTGGCTTCAACCGGGACTAAAGATGCCTTTGGTACCGGTTGGTCTCTCGAACCGGGACCAATGCTCTGCCTATATAAGCAGCACTCGTGAAATTTTGGTTCAGTTCGTTCTTCCCCGCCCTCCCGACGCCGCCAGGCTGCCCGCCATCGCCGTCGTCGCCCCATGCCGTCGCGCCGCCCCGATCGACGCCATCGCCGCCACCCACCCTGCCCGTCGCCCGCGCCGCCCGCCCTGCCCGTCGCCGCGCCGCCCCGCCCCGCGCCGCACCTCGCCGTCCCCGACAACGTAGTCGTGAGCAACTGATTTAATTTGATGTTAGTAGTTAGGTTTTGTTAGATTTTTTTGTAATCCATAGATTTTTTTTGTTAGACGTGTAGTAATTTAGATGTGTAGTTCATAGATTTTTCTGTTATATATTTTTTTCATATTGTGTAATTAATTTGTTCATATTGTGTTAGATTTTTTTATGATTTTTTCTGTTGTAATTTAGATGTCAAATTTTTATGTTTTTTTTCTGTTGTAACTTAGATGTCAATTTTTTTTCATATTGTGTAAGTAATTTAGATGTCAAATTTTTATGATTCTTTTCTGTTCATAGAATTTTTAAGATTTTTTATGTTGTAGTTTTGTTCATAGAATTTTAATGATTTTTTTGTTCATAGTATTTTCTTTGTGAATTTATTGTGTATGTATAGGAAAATTGTGAATGATATAAGTCATTTATGAATATGTTGATATTTAGAATAGAGGAAAAAGCAAAAAATAATATGAGAAAGTGTTTAATATGATTAGTTAGAAAAATAATAGAACTATAGTTAAACTAGTTTATTTTTAGTAAGTACTACTTTATTTTATTTATAGTAAGTGCTTCATATATAGTTGAACTAGCTAGTTGATTTAATAAACTACTTTATTTAACTATATATAGAAGTAGTTCCCGCATCGACGTCGGCGATGCCTATCCCGCATCCTCGTCGTCGTCGACTCGGCGGTGGAGGCCTGTTTGATCAGGGCCATGTTCGGGACTGGGCTCCGCCGGGCTGGTATTGGGAGGTGCCCGTTGTTGACCCGATTCTTGTTTGGCGGCGGTCACGTGGGGCAGTGACGGTGCCGAGGCTTCCGGACACCGCAGAGGTGGTACGTCACCGTGTCAGCGAGGAGGACAAGCACGTCCGTCGCTACATGGTTGCATTGGAGGGCAGGTTTGACAATACCTGGCAGGTTCTTCAGGGATCTCACTAGAGCTATGATCCTGTGATGGTTCCTTATCTTTGGGTGTCCACCGCCCGCGACGATACCCGTCGGCCGCTACGGTTCTAGCTGTATTAGTGATGCTATATGTATGATAGTATTTGAGGAGTATTAGTGATAATATTTGACGATGTACGAACACAAGAGATGATATACTTTTGCTTATAATTGAATGCATGCTAATTTGAATACTACTTTATTTTATGATTTGGTTTGCTTATTGAATGCTCATATTGGAAAAGTACTCCTACTTTGAATGCTAAAATTGGAGAGCACTATGAAGAAATCTAGGAGCCCCCTCCATCATCCACTCCGTCGTGGGGGTAGCTTCTCCTTCATTCCTGTGTGCTAGACAATTTGGTGTAATAATGCACTCGGGAATGAAAGGAGGAGCTACGTACCATCACTGCGATAGTCAACCCGTGATTAATAATAATGATCTAATATAGGTTTTTTAGTACATATATTTAATTGAACAAGTTTAATATTTGAATTATGAACATAGGCCGGAAATGTCGTACTCGGACGACGAAAACCGCCCGGGGGAGTGCGAATGGTGCGACGACGACTGAGGTATTTGCGACAGGTTCATTGAGCTGGACGAAGATCGGCGCTTCAGCGTTAAGCTCGAGGAGACCTTCGATGTTCATACGGTACGCAACGACGACAATAGTACTTTCGTAATTAAGCACGACTTCAACTATTTAACGTGTATTTTTCATCTTTTTCAATTCGACTAGCTTATCCCATGCTATGCAAGACGCTATGTCTTGGAGAGGATGGGTTTTGAAGACCATGAAAGTATGGAAACCAAAAAAATTCTCCTAAGGACCCATCATGGTGTGAATTTTCAAGTAAAGTTGTACAATGCTGAGAGTGTAACCCATTTTGGTTGCAAAAATTGGGAAGCACTTTGCAAGATGTATGGTTTTGATGAGGGTATGCTTGTCACCATGGATCTTGATGATCCTACAATCGAGCAAGACAATATGGAGATTTGGGTCCTTGTGGATACACCTCCAATTCTTCCGCCATGTGAGCTTAACATAGTTATTAAGTAATTTATATTGTTTATTTCAAAATAGTTGATAGCTTATTTCCATTGACAGCTTATTTTGATTGTTCAAAGAATGTGCGGAAGATGGTAGACAAAACCCACTACACCGATGGCTCCGAATTAACTTATAAGGAGAAAAATCATCTGATCGCATTTTGTACTGATCTTGAGAATTACAATGTCTACAATCGAAATCCTCAACATTATGGTCAATACGTGTCACTAGTGCACGTGTTGAACTACGGTAACTACCATGGAGATACCCTGGTAAGATTTTTTACTATTACGACATCCGTGCATCTTTTTGCATACTTCTAAAACTAGTACATCATTGCTAACTACGAAGTTATTACTATGTTTTTCAACAGAGAATCCCAGAGGATTGTGTGCCTCATTTGATGTATCAGAATGGCAGCCTTCGTGTTTTGAACATATATCCAGGTCATCCTACGAATCTCAACTGTCCATACCGGATTTCTAAAAGAAGTGGAGACATGACAATCAAAGAATGGAAAAAATGTATGGACAGTCGTAAGGAGCTTCTTGGAAGCAAAAGGAAGCGAAGCGCAATAATTGGATACAAGATGATCTCCATTCTTCATAATGGAGAGTCAGGGTCTATATTATTTTATGCTATTTTACCTTAAGGGTGTTTAGGTCCTACCTGATACTGATGATCATGTGCTAAGAACAATTATGTAGGATTGGGTTCGATGACTATGAGGATGATGATCGTATGACTTATTATTAATAAGGAGTAGAGTTGTATGATGATGCATGATTAGTAGGACTTGTTATTATATATGATGATGTATGATGCGAGCATGCATGAGTTATTATATATCTACAGGTGAAATGAACATAGCAATTGCGTTGGTAAACCAAGGACGAAGATATAAGAGAGGACACTTCTCTTTATTAGCTAGCTAATAACAACAGCCACTTTTTTAAAAAAGAAAAGAAAACCCTCAGCTCCAGCCAGCTGCTGACGCGTGAAAGCCTTTTGGTCCCGGTTTATGTCACCAACCGGGACCAAAGGCCCGCCTGCCTGGGCTGCCGGCAGCGGCCACGTGGATGCCCATCTATCCATGTTCATGTAAGAACCGGGACTAAAGGGGGAGGTATTAGTAACGACCCATTAGTCCCGTTTCATGAACCGGGACTAAAGGCCCTTACGAACCGGGACAAATGCCATGTTTTCTACTAGTGGATCAACGGCAGCTCCTTCCATGCGCTCTTTCATATGGCCAACACGTTCGCCCAGTTTGTGCACAAGAACCAACGTAGGTATGCTGCATTGCTGCTCGGATTGCATGGGGTCACGCCAAGAGAGAAAGAGAAGTGGAGAGATAGATGAAGATGACACATTGGCTCAGGTTGTTGTCGGTGTCAAAACCGGCGGATCTCGGGTACGGGGTCCCGAACTGTGCGTCTAGGCGGATGGTAACAGGAGACAAGGGACACGATGTTTTACCCAGGTTCGGGCCCTCTTGATGGAGGTAAAACCCTACGTCCTGCTTGATTAATATTGATGATGTGTGTTACAAGAGTGGATCTACCACGAGATCAAAGAGGCTAAACCCTAGAAGCTAGCCTATGGTATGATTGTTGTTCGTCCTATGGACTAGAACCCTCCGGTTTATATAGACACCGGATAGGTTAGGGTTACACAGAGTCGGTTACAATGGTAGGAGATCTACATATGTGTATCGCCAAGCTTGCCTTCCACGCCAAGGAAAGTCCCATCCGGACACGGGACGAAGTCTTCAATCTTGTATCTTCATAGTCTTGGAGTCCGGCCGATGATGATAGTTCGGCTATCCGGACACCCCCTAGTCCGGAACTCCTCGGTAGCCTCTGAACCAGGCTTCAATGACGACGAGTCCGCGCGCATATTGTCTTCGGCATTGCAAGGCGGGTTCCTCCTCGAATACTTCATAGAAGATTGTGAACACCAGGATAGTGTCCGGCTCTTCAAAATAAGTTCAACATAACAAAGTAGAGAGAATAATTTTTGCACAGATCTGCTGACGTATTCCGCGGCGTGACATCACACCACGGCCAGGCATTTATATGAATCGTTTGTTGTTCAACCTCAGCGTGTTTAGCGAGGCGGTTTCCTTGGCACGTCTTGTCAAAGCGTAGACCGTGCCCCCTTATTCCGGGATTCTCATCAATACGGACGTGGGTAACCCGACCATGCTCGTTGGCCTGCCTTCTCTATCGAAGGCGAGTCCTAGTCGACCACGGGGTGGGCTCTTGGTATTCAACCTCTTTATAGTGAGACCAAGGCCCTCTTCTTTTTACACCCTTTGTCGAGTTCGCCTCGCGCTTCGAGTTCCAACACCCAAAGCTTCAGATTAAGGCGCTTCGGACTTTCGACGATGTCCGGCTCCGACCAGCACGGCCGACGGATGTCTTCCTCCGTCACATAATAAGATGTGCTAAAGCTGCGAGACTCCAGGTATCTGACCGGCGAGATCTCGCATAGGCTGCCTGCTCCAGGGCAGGTCATTCCCACTACTGAGCCCGGCGAGAACGTGGCGTTCGTGTCCCACTTCCTTCGGGGTTTAGGCTTCTCGACGGACCCCTTTGTGCGGGGGCTCATGTTTTATTATGGGCTTGATTTCCATGACTTGAATCCGGAGTCCATCCTCCATATCTCGTCATTCATTGTCGTATGTGAGGCCTTCCTCCATATTACCCCCTACTTTGGGTTGTGGCTCAAGACCTTCAAGGTGGAGCCAAAGATGATCAAGGGGCAGCAAGCGGAGTGCGGAGGGGCAGTCATAAGCAAATGTGCTGATGCTCTGTGGCCCGAGGGCTCTTTTCAAGGGGAGCTTGGTTTGTGGCAACGGGAGTGGTTTTATATCACCGCTCCCAGGGGCACCAAATGGGCGACGCTCCCTGCCTTCCGCTCAGGTCCACCACAGCGGCTGGCATCCTGGATCAACAAGGGGCTCGACTGGGGGCCGTCCAAGGACGTTACCCAGCTGCAGGGCCGTATTCGAGATCTCCAGGAAAGAGGGATCAATCTGATTGCAGTGGCGCAGGTTATGGTGATCCGGCGCCTTCAGCCCTGCAAAGGTCGCCCCCTCTGTTTGTGGGAATTCAATCCGGAGGGACCACGAGCTCTCCAAAATTTTATGGGCACGACGCCCGTGGAGATGTATAAACTGTTCTTCGGATCACAAGAGAAGTGTCCGGACTTGACCGAGGACGCAGGACTAAGCTGCAATCGCCCAGATACTCAAGTAAGTAGTCCTGTAACCAGACAAGCTGTTCATTCATTTAATTCATATATATATATGCCCTTTAAAGGAGCCGTTTCTTGAACAGGAGTGGATAGCCAAGGCAAAGTTAATAAGGTGTCCGGCTCCCCTCCCAGAGACCACGCTGGATCCCATGTTGACCAAGATGTTGAAGGTCGCGCCTTTTGAAGAAGGCGAAGGGGGGAGCGGGGAAGCAACCGCCTCTGCGAAGGAGGATATCAATGAAGGAGGGATTAAGAGTCCCACCTTCCGAGGAGGGAAGAGGACTGCTTCGAAAGATCCGGAGGTCAAGGCCTCAAAGAGGGGAAGGGAATCTTCATCGGAGAGTCCGGCGCTGGGAAGTAACCCAGCCGCACTATTTCCCTAAGGGGATCAGCCCTCCAGCGACCGTAAGTAACAAGAAGGGGTCTTGTAAATAAGGAACATCCCTGTATTTATTTATGAAGATAACCGAAATTGTACCTTGTAGTTCGGACCTCAGCCCATCTCAGCAGAGCTCGTCTTCGGGGGATCTTCTTCCGGAGATGATGGAGAGAGAAACGTCTCCACCTGTCGCACCCTCATGTGAAGCGGACGACCCGGAGGTGTCGTCACGGAGGGTTCCCCCAAGTCCGGCGGGGGAGGAAGGTCCGGCGCCAAGTGGTGTGCGGTCGGAGGAGCTGAAGGATCTGCTCGGGCAAGTGGCTATCTCAGAAGATCACCGTGCTCTAATGGGTACGGTGATTGAAAGAATTGCATCCGCATAGAGCGGATTGCACGAAGTTGTCAGAAGCTTACTGACGGGGTTTGAGGTACGCAAAAAAATAATGTACCTTCTGACAGTTATGCATATAAAATGCGCCATGTATAGATAGTAGCCCCTGAGACTCGGTATGTTGTCAAAATTGACGACGTGCCGAGGATCAAATTCTTAGTTTTAACATATCGCCGCTCCTAAACAGGTGGCGGGGCGTCCGGAGGCCAGCCGGCCTGATGAATATGCCGAACTAAAGCGGCAGCTTGATGAGGCGGATGCGGACATCGCGCTGGTCAATAATCGGTTTGACGAGTCACAAGGTATGCGACTTCTATGTGTACACCTGGTAAGGGAGCTTGACGCCCATGTCTTACTAATCATATGCTTAATGCAGATGGTGCCGCTGCCGTGGAAGAGCTGCGGGCAGAACTCGCCCGAGCAAAAGAGCAAGCCAGAATTAGTAATGCGGCCGCTTTAAAGGCGGCCGAAGAGCTAGAAGCTGAACGGGCTGCTCACTGCCGAAGCAAAGAGGAGATGGCCGATATGGCCAAAAAGTTAAGGAATACTACCGATCGTTGCGAGGTTCTTGAAAAAGAACGTCAAGTGGAACAAGAGGGCCTAAGAAAGGCCGCCGCCGAATCCAAGAATGCCCAGTCGGCTTTGAAAGCTGCCAAGGAGGAGCTGAGTCAGGCTGGGGCAATTGCTGCTGGAAAACCGTTTCTGCTGCGGAGGAAATATACGGATCCAAAGTATGCTCAGTTAGATAAATTGTGGAGTTCAGAGGATGCTTATCTGGACTTGGCGGCGAGCGCTGTGGACGCGGTTGAGCACTTCCGGGGCCAGAAGAGGCACAGAAGGGAAGAGCTATATTGGTCGCAATTCCATAGTCCGGAGCGTCCTCTGCCGCTGACCGATCGGTTGGCCGAATGGGCTGAGCTGAATCGTTTGTCCGGATTTGCCATGAAGCATGTCTTGACTCACTTGTGGCGGACGGACCCCAGCCGAAGAGCTATTTTGGTGTAGTGCAGCAGTTTCTTGGAGCGGTGCCGCGTATCGACGCGATGAAGCGATCGGCATGTATTGAGGGAGCACGGATGGCTCTTGCCCGTGTCAAGACATACTGGGCAGAGATGAAGGCCACTGACGTTGCATCCCAGGATTCGGACAGAGGCCGAGTACCTGCCGAGCACTACTTTGAAGAAGTCCTGCCGGGCGCTCGTTTAATAGAGACGCAGTGCTCGAAGTATATTATGTTTAAATGACATGTATGATTTGTGAAAACAATGTTTCAATGTAATATAAGTGCTTTTTATACTTGTGCGTTCAAGTAGTAAACTACTCCCTGTGCGGCCGTTTGTGTATATGTGTATATAACCTGAAAGATGGCAGTCCTTGGCTTCAGCCCCCACGCACATAGTGCGGGGGTGTTTGCAAAAAGCGCTTTTTCACTCTTAATCCAATGTCTTGGTCCTGTTAAGGAGGTGACAGCATAGCAAACCAGGCAACCGGACTATAATGCTTTATCACTTTCACTTAGCCATAGGAGTTCGAGGGTGGGGCTACTATATAGCCCCTGGGGGCACCACACTCTCCCGAATTCGGGGTGCGTATGTGCCTGACCGAAAACCGGTCCTTCGTTAATGCGGAGGGATTCTAAACATTCCTGTGAGTCATCGAGTGGTTGACCAGTCTCTCGCTATATCATGACAGTCAGTTTTCGGCTTTCTCTCGAGGTGCTCGCCCGGCGAACCGGGCACAATCGCAGTAGTTCTCCTGGTGCCACGTTAGCTGTGAAAGCGAACGTAAGGCAGCAAAACACAGGAGCCGGGCAACCCAACATTTGACCAAAGACATGATTCGAGCTGATGCATATAAGGCCTAACTTTCGAGACGCCGAATACTCCCTAAGGTATTCGGTCTTTATGAAAATGGGCAGAATAATGCCCTAAGCCCCAGTGTCTAGGTACGCGCAAAAATTCTGGTGCGGCCAATGCCAAAGCACCAGCCTCCTCCTCGGTTATATTAAGGAACCGGGGGGATGTATATCAACAAGAGACAGTGAAAAAAGGTTTACGCAGGGTCTTAATCTGAAAAGAATCCTTGCAACGGGTCCCTACTGCACGTCTGCGCCTGTGTCTCCGTTGTGCCGTATCCTGGACGGGCGTAGCACGTTGTTCATCTGTAAAAGAGAGGAACTTAGTTTGAAAGAAAAAGGGTCGTGCGAAAGGTGTACTTATTAAATAAACAGAGTGCGGTTCGAAGAATTAAATAAAATTGAGCTTTATTGTCTCTTGTTATACATGTATGCGGCCCCTCGTATGGGGGTATGCCGCTAGTAGGCGCCTGAATCGTCTAACCGAGTCCGGGGTTTGAATGACCGATTCAGGTTCTTTGCCTAGCAGAGCTGGATAGCTGTGGGGCTGTCAAGGCAGTCTCCCGTTCTTCCATGCTCAAGTGACACTTAATACTTCCTTTTAACGAGATGATGCCGCGTGGACCAGGCATTTTAAGTGTTAGAGATGCATAATGCGGTATTGCGTAAAAGCGGGCGAAAGTTGTACGCCTCAGTAGTGCTTAAGGGCTACTGCTGAATGTGGCGATGGGGAGTGAGCTTTCCGCGACGGTGGTTGTCGGATGAACCGAACACAACCTCTAGTGGTACAGAGCCTGTATAATAAAGAAGGCCTGGCGTCATTCCTTTGAAGGAAGTGCTGCTATAGCGAATTTTGGTAGGTTCTATCCCCATTATGCGGACGGTGTCCTGGTATGGCAGGTGCCGCGCTGTGTGTTATCACATGAAGTGAGTTCACTGTTTTGACTTTTAGTGGGAAAGTCTTTTGTTTTCCGGAGTGCTGCTTTTGGGTTTCGTCACTTTCACTTGGTGTGCCGAGCCCCTTGTGTTCGGCGTTAAGTCGGCCGGACTGCTTGAAGACCCAACAATCTCTATGGCTATGGTTTGCAGGCTTCCCGGAGGTACCATGTATTTGGCACAGTCTATCCAGAATCTTGTTTAGGTTGGATAGCTCGTCACTGTTATCCTTTAGGGGCAGTGGTTTGTTGTTCGGCCGAGAGCTTTTGAATCCGGCGTTGACCGCCGTACTATTTGGGCCATTTTCCTTATTCCGGCGCTGATCCTTTCTGCGTCGTGATTTTCCATTTCCATCCCTGATTTCGGATGTACTCGGGTCGCTGGTGCTGCATCTAGCCAGCCAGTTGTCTTCCCCTGCGCAAAAGCGTGTCATGAGGCTTGTTAGTGCGGCCATTGTTCTTGGCTTTTCTTGGCCGAGGTGTCTGGCGAGCCGTTCGTCTCGGACGTTGTGTTTGAAAGCTGCTAAGGCTTCGGCGTCCGGACGATCGACTATTTGGTTCTTTTAGTAAGGAACCTGTTCCAGAATTTCCGGGCTGACTCTCCGGGCTGTTGAGTTATGTGACTTAGATCGTCTGCGTCCGGAGGGCGGACATAGGTCCCCTGAAAATTTGCCCGAAATGCATGCTCGAGCTCTTCCCAGCTTCCAATGGTATTTTCGGAGAGGCTCTTAAGCCAATGCCGAGCTGGCCCTTTGAGTTTAAGGGGTAAGTATTTTATGGCGTGGAGATCATCTCCTCTAGCCATGTGTATGTGCAGGATGTAATCCTCAATCCAGACTCCAGGGTCTATTGTTCCGTTGTATGCCTCTATGTTTACGGGTTTGAATCCCGCTGGAAATTCATGATCCAGCACCTCATCGGTGAAACATAGGGGGTGTGCGGCGCCCCTATATTTGGGTGTGCCGTGATCTTCGGAATTTTGGCGTATTGCATTGCTTTGACAAGCGTGCTTTCTTGGCCCATTGATGGATCTAACTGGGCCATCCTTTTGATGTGAATCCTTAAGCGGATCGCATATTGGCTTGTGTGCAGCACCATTCGCCGCTCTCTTTTTGCCGTGAGGTCGTCCATCCGACCGGGTGGTCTTCTTGCTTTTTAATTGTGGGGGCTCTAAGGCCTCCTCGTTGAATTCGAGCAGTAGCTTTCTTTTCGGGTAGCTCTTTGTTCGGCGACTGTCGCCGTATTTATCTGCGGTGTTGAATACTTTGCTCCATATAATTCTGAGTGCATCTTCCGCTGTTTTGAGCTTCCGCTTCTGCTTTTTCAGGCTACGCACAGTGGCGACGAGCCTTTTCTGGAGGTCATTTTGCTCCAATGGTTTGTCCGGCGTGAGGTCGTCCGGACTGTTGTCTTCGCCGGGGACAGATTGTTTATCCAAGTTGTCTTGATCGGGCGATTGCTCGATAGCTTGTTCGTTGTCCACTGGTTCGCCCTGCTCTATGGCTGGGTCTTTGTTGAGGCGGGACTTTGTTCGGCATTTATGTTGCCATTTTGACTGCTTTTCGAGGGATTTATCCTTCGTGGCGTCCCGTTGTTCCTCGTCTTCATTTCCTTTAGGTGTATCCACCATGTATACATCATGGGGTGAGGTTGTCCAGCATCTTATAGGTGCTGGTTCATTGTTGTCTCCTACATCGTCGTCCATACTGTCGATGTCTTCGGAGTCGAAATCGAGCACGTCGTGTAAGCTTTCGACAGTGGCTATGAAGTGGGTGGTGGGTGGGCATTGAGTTTCTTCATCGTCCGCACCCCAACCTTCCTGTCCGTAGTCCGGCCAGGGCTCTCCGGATAAAGAGAGAGACTTTAGTGAATTCAGGATGTCGCTGAAGGGCGAGTGCTGAAAGATGTCCGCGGCTGTGAACTCCATAACGGGCGCCCAATCGGATTCGATTGGCAAGGACGCGGAGGGTTCGGAGTCCGGAGAGGAGTCCGCACCACAGAGTCGAGGTCTTCGCAGCGACAGGGATGGAGTTCGCTCGATCGCCATAGAGATTAAAGCCCCGAGGCGGTGTCCAACCACTCGTCCTCGATCGGGGAATCCGCCCGGATTAAGGGTCGGAGCGGATTAGTGCGGCCTCGAGGGCCTTGTTCGGCTGCAGAGCTAGATCATGCCCATCGAGAGACGGTCTGGCGGCGCTTGGGCTGCGGCTCGAATCCGTCGAAAATCAAGTCTCCGCGGATATCGGCCGTATAGTTTAAACTTCCAAATCTGACCTGATGGCCAGGGCGTAGCTTCGATCTGCTCCGGATGGCTGGCGAATCGGCCCGCAGTGCGAAGCCGCCGAATACGAAGATCTGTCCGGGGAGAAAAGTCTCACCCTGGACCGCGTCGTTGATGATGGTCGAAGAAGCCATTGAGCCTATCGGTGACGACACAGAGGAACTCTCAATGAAAGCACCAATGTCGGTGTCAAAACCGGCGGATCTCGGGTAGGGGGTCCCGAACTGCGCGTCTAGGCGGATGGTAACATGAGACAAGGGACACGATGTTTTACCCAGGTTCGGGCCCTCTTGATGGAGGTAAAACCCTACGGCCTGCTTGATTAATATTGATGATGTGTGTTACAAGAGTGGATCTACCACGAGATCAAAGAGGCTAAACCCTAGAAGCTAGCCTATGGTATGATTGTTATTCGTCCTATGGACTAGAACCCTCCGGTTTATATAGACACCGGATAGGTTAGGGTTACACAGAGTCGGTTACAATGGTAGGAGATCTACATATCCGTATCGCCAAGCTTGCCTTCCACGCCAAGGAAAGTCCCATCCGAACACGGGACGAAGTCTTCAATCTTGTATCTTCATAGTCTTGGAGTCCGGCCGATGATGATAGTTCGGCTATCCGGACACTCCCTAGTCCGGAACTCCCTCAGTTGTCATCAAGAGAAACGAATGATCCCAGCCGGGATTATGCTTACAAACAGGTCTAGGATTGGATTAGGGTTGAAAACGACCGGGATTAAAGAGGATAGGGTACAAACTTCAGAGGAAAGGGTGCAAGTGCAATATGGGATGGCAGCGTGGCACAGGGACATGGCGGACAGGCGATGGCCTAGGCGGGAAGACAAGGCGGCTGGGTGGTGTGGGGATACGGGACGGCGGGGCAGGAGGTGCTGATGGTTCCTCTGGCCGACCGGGGGGAGGGTAGGGCAAGGCGATGTTGTTTTGGCCGAATGTTGTAACTGCGTGTGTGTTTTTCTGTGGGCAAGAGGACCGGGGGGAGGGTAGGGCAAGAGGATAGTTTTCTTTTTTTGTTTTTTCACTTTTTTGAATTGTTTTTATCTTTCTTTCTGTAGTTATTGTTTCTCGGTCGTTGCCTAGTAGTAAAATGTGGACCTAATACGATCCGCAACAGGAGAGAAATTTCATTTGTGGCTAGCGATGCTAGCGACCTTCGAGCATATACAGTCCGCCTCTCCAAACTGATCGGGCGGGCGTTCCGACCAGTGTCGGGTCACTAAAACGCCCCGTTCAAGAATTCCTTCGATTGATCAGTTAACTTGCCTCGGCTACCTTACCGATTAATCCCTATTCGTAGGATCACTAAGTACTCGATAAACTAATAAATTGATCAACTAATTGATTAAATGGATGATTAATTTGCCGATGAGTCTATTAATCCCCTACTCGCCAGCCAACCGAACAACTAGCAGTTAAGGATTTCATCAACAATGCTAAAACGTGACCCAGATGGGATTCTCACACCGCCCAATACGACCAGGCTGACCGGTACCCCTCATACACATCTCAAATCTGGGGCGGGTATGGGAGGCCCGGTCACGCCCGGGCGAGTCCACCTGGTCGGTCTAGCCCACCCTCGCCCCCACATATAACCCTCTCAGAACAAACCCTAGACGAAGTCAGACTCTCTCTCTCTCTCTCTCTCTCTCTCTCTCTCTCTCTCTCTCTCTCTCTCTCTCTCTCTCTCTCTCTCTCTCTCTCTCTCTCTCTCTCTCTCTCTCTCTCTCTCTCTCTCTCTCTCTCTCTCTCTCTCTCTCTCTCTCTCTCTCTCTCTCTCTCTCTCTCTCTCTCTCTCTCTCTCTCTCTCTCTCTCTCTCTCTCTCTCTCTCTCTCTCTCTCTCTCTCTCTCTCTCTCTCTCTCTCTCTCTCTCTCTCTCTCTCTCTCTCTCTCTCTCTCTCTCTCTCTCTCTCTCTCTCTCTCTCTCTCTCTCTCTCTCTCTCTCTCTCTCTCTCTCTCTCTCTCTCTCTCTCTCTCTCTCTCTCTCTCTCTCTCTCTCTCTCTCTCTCTCTCTCTCTCTCTCTCTCTCTCTCTCTTTGTGTGTGTGTGTGTCTCGTCCACTCCCCGTCCACTCCCCTTTCGATCGATAGCTAGTGACGGCAGTCGGCGGCAGCATCACCTCCGGTGGAGGATACGACGGCTCAGACGAGTGGGTGAGTCTGCTGCATGATGTAGCACCGAACGATGAGAAGGGGATTGCCCTCCGCTTTTCTTTGCAGCGGTCGAGGATTGACCGGGGCAGCAGCAGAAGCTGCAGTTCCGGGCACCGCCTTCGTCCGGCGACACAACAACAGCGACATCGCCAGACCCTCCCACCCTTCGGGTAGCTCCGGGCATTCCGCGCCCGTCCATGTATGTTGTCCATCACATCCGCAAGCTCAATTTGCTCTAGATGGCGCACCCGGGCACTGTTGGGTCCTTGTGTCTGTGCCGACGGCTACGGACGAAGACTCAATAGTCTGAGGCAAGGGAAGCTCCACCAAAACAAATGCTAAAGCGCTCTGGCTCACCGTCAAGCAGTCGAAGCACGAGGTAACGGCAGAGGCGGCGGCAAAGGCGGAGGCGCGCGTCATGCCAAGGATCAGGACCGCCTAGTTTTAAGGTTGACCAGCCAAATCTACTTCGACGATGACTCGGACGTCATCGATGGCTCCAGCTCCGATGACAAAGCCCTTCCGGTCGTCGACTTTTACACAGAGGGCTACATCCACACCGGCGACGGGAAGGGTAAGGGGCTGGCGAGGAAACGATGATTTCCTCCTCCCTTCTCCTTCTCCATTTTATCTACACTCTTTTATGTTTAAGTACTATCCAGCGATGAAAATTTGGTCTTTTGTTGTCCGATGAATGTTCCGATGTGAATTATGCTTGATTATTTCTGAATTAGGTCCACCTATTGGTAGTTCGTTAATCCATGTAGGTTCAAATTTTTATGTTATATGAGTTGCATGGATATGTGTGTTTGGATATGAGGTAGGCACGGGACGGATTAGCTATATGCGGCTGTAGCAACTCCTCGTCGTCTCCGGGGTGGGTACATGGACCTGATTATCTGACACACGACAGGAACGAGAACCCTGTTTTGTATCGGCTACCAACTTAAGTTACCGGTTTTGTATTGTAGGAAGAGCCGACAAGATAGAGGCTAGTCCGTTTGGGAAAGTAGTTGACTCCCTCCCCCGGCCTAGGTACATATATATATATATATATATATATATATATATATATATATATATATATATATATATATACACAGGCAGGCGCTGGACATACATGCATACTACTCCAGTAGTAGTATACGAACTCTCTTTCCGTTATTCGATTCGATCGTCTGAGATTTCCCGGTCGGCACGTCAATGGGCGCCACCGCGAGCCAATCGGCGGAGCCGACGACGTGTGTCATTCCGGTCTCCGGATACTCGGAGCTGGTGCGCTCGCCTCAGCCGCGGCACGTGCACGTTATCCTCTTCCGCGGCCTCTTCTGGGACGTAAACGTGCGCCCGACGCATCTCATCGACGGCCTAGCAGACGGCCTGGTTGTCTTGGTCCGCGTCGACTTGAGCTTGAGGCACCACCTCGAGTCGGCCCTCGGCGTCCACATCTCCATAGAAATCCTTGACAAGACCCGCGAGCACGCCGGTCTTCCGCGAGGACACCCTCAAAGGCATGATGGAAAAAGAATTCCACGACTCCGCGTGCCTGTACGTCAACCGGAGGGAGCTGGAGGCGTCGTCGTGCGTGTTTGCCGACCGCTTCACCATCAGATGCACCCTGAAGAAGACGCAACAGGCAATGAATCGGCGGTGCCTCCTTGGAGGCTTGTGGAGATCCAACGCCGTCATGGAGCTAGAGCCGCCGCCACAGGTTGCCATGGCCGGGTCTCACAGGTTCACCATCCGCAGCGTCTCCGAACTCAGGGCGGCGCTCCGGAACGGAGAGCACACCTACTCCACACAGTTTGACGTGGGCGGAAGCATATGGTACCTCAAATTCTGCCCCAGATGGCACACATGGGCCTTCCTCCGCCTCGTCCGCGCGAGCAACGGGGACGAGACGCCGCCCACAACGGCGGAGTTTAGCTTCGAGCTCGAGGGGGAGGTGAACTTCGAGTCCCAGAAGACGAGGCACACGTTCAGTGATGCCGAACCTAAGCACCTACTATTTCACTACCAACCAACTATCATGGGCACGGACGATGACCGCCTCGTTGTTCGGTGTTACCTCGCCGTTATCATGGCGGAGGAGACTCCCCTGGTCGTCCCATCGTGCAATGAATCACTGCTGACTCCTCTGCTCAGCTCCATGCATGGCTAGGTAGTTTGGCTCATAGAAGGGAGTCCCACTCAATACTAGCTATAGCCCATACATATTTAGACTTAAGTGCTAGCAAGATCTGTATTTTACTTTCGCCTTAATTTTTTTCAGGAATACGCTCAGGGAGCGTATCATTTTATTGCTAGGGTAGAAAAAGAATTACAGATAGCTTATTCTTTTAGCCGTACACGGGTTGGCTACAAAAGGAAATCAAGGTGATCATCGAAGGGGGTTGCTCAGCCTCAGGTTAGTCTGACAGGAACTCTTCGTGATCCAATATAGGACGTCCAAATAAGAAATCACGAATAGTTTGCCATTTACCTACAATTTCTCCGTTAGGACCGCCTATTACTCAGCTGTACGAGAAAACAATTGGCTTTGATCAAAAAACATATTGAAGGGGTAAAAGGAGATTTTATATATCAGAAATCACTGGGTTTTATTTTGCGGGTAGAAATCACGGGGTAATTATTATTCATCAGGACATTCTAACTCGGATGGAACGCTAGCAAGCAGACTAAAATCCTCCTCGGTCTTGACATGAGCAGCTAACTCGTGCAATACCGTTGCTCCCTCGACCAATCTTCCCGAGGCAGCAGGAAACAAAAACAGACACGACCCATTTTATCTCCTCCTACACAAAACACCACCTGGCTCGACTAGATTCAGGGGAGTTGATTGCAGTGACAACCATAGGACAGTCAGATTCAACAATCAGTCTTCTGTAGCCCAAACTAACTAGTCATGCATGGCGCTGAGCAGAGGAGTGAGCACTGATTCGCTGCTGCACATTGGGACGGCGAACGGAGTCTCCTCCGGCATGACAACGGTGAGGCAGCACCGAACAACGAGGCTGTCGTCCTGCATGGGCGACGTTCTTCTAATTTGCTCTAGATCGTAGAAGAAGTCATCGTTGTCACGGTCGAACGTGTGTGTCATCTTGTGGGACTGGTGGTTCACCACCCCTTTGAGCTCGAAGCTGAACTCCACCGTCGTTGGCGTCTCGCCCTTGCCCGAGTGGCTGCGGCCGAGGCACACGAAGGACCGTCCGCGGTATTGGGGGCAGAATTTGAGGTACCATCTGCTACCCCCTATGGCGAAGTGCTTGGAGTAGATACCCTCCCCATCTGTCCGGAGCGATGCCCTGAGCTTGGAGAAGCTGTGGATGGTGAGCGCGTACGACCCGTCCATGGTGACCTCCGGCGGCTGCAGGACCGCGTTGGGTTTCAACGAGATCCCGAGCAGGCGAAACCGTCTTGTTGCCTCCTGCTTCTTCTCCAGGGTGCACCTGATGGTGAATGTGTCGCGGCGGGCACACACGCACGATAACGCCTCCAGCTCCCTCCTGCGCACGAACATGCTAAGCCTGTAGAAAACTTCGTCTTCTTGGTCGCTGTTTTTATGGAAGACGGTGTGCTGGCCGGTCGCGTCCAGGATTTCGAGGGAGACGTGGATGCAGGCGAACGATCTGAGGTGACGACCCGACATGACGCTGACTGAGACGATCAAGACGTTCGCTACGCGGTCCTTGTCGAAACACGTCGACTGCACTTCGACGTCGCAGACGAGGCCGTCGAAGAAGACTTTGCCCACATTCAGCACGTGACGCGAGCGCAACAGCTTGGTGTACCAGAAGACCGGCATGTCGTCGGACGTCATGGGCGCCGACCGGCTGGCGGTAGAACCCATTGTCGACGTACCAAGGCTCTCACGTGATCGAGTATGTGCGCGCACGCACCTGTGTATATGTAAGCCGGCAGGGGCCGGAATCCGAGATCAAGTCCAAAGATGCAAAGCCGTAACCTGATTCTGGGCCCTATCCAAAGTTTTGCATAATTACGTATTTTTGGAGGTGTTTTTTTTAACGATGGGACCTAATTGCGTTAGTTTTTGTTTGGTTAACTTTGCCGTAATCAAATCCCGTGTAATCGGATAACGTCCCTGGCCAAATCTGATTCCGCCCAGCTCCCTTCCTAAACCGTTTCCTTTCTCAACCGAATTCATCGCCGCTGATCTCTCTCTCTATCTGAACTCCACCTCCTCCGGTTGTGCACGGCCAGGAGGCACCCGACCTCGTCGGCGACGACGGAACCCGCCCTGTTCAGGAAGCTGTCCAGCACGAACCCGCCCTGCCAGGAGGTACGAACCCGCCCTTGAGCAGAGTCTCCGTCTCCAGCTCGCTGTTGCCGCCCACCACCGTGATCAGCTCGCTGCTGCTGCTCGTGCGCCTTCATGTGATGCCCCGAGGTGCTCCAGCCGATGAAGCTCCCGGCTCTCTTCTTTCCAAAACCTGTGATTCGCTGCATTCAACAACCAAATTCATTCGCTGCATGCGGCCGCCAAGCTGATCCACCTGATTCCATTCTTGAGATGAACCAAACATGTTTTCAATTCCCCCCGTTCCCTTTACGTTGCCAGTGTAATCTGATACCCATTAGGTTTGCGTTAACAGTGGCAAGCCAAACACCTTTGTGCAAGTTGTGTTACGCGGCGTCATTTTCCCCACGCCTATCTATACTGATTTTATCATGCATGATTCGTGTATCGGAGTAATGCGATGGGAACCCGATTGTATTGTACTCCCTCTATTCCTAAATAATTGTCTTTCTAGAGATTTCAATAAGTGACTTCATACAGAGCAAAATGAGTGAATCTACACTCTAAAACATGTGTACATACATCCGCATGTTGTAGTTCATTTGAGATGGCTAGAAAGACAATTACTTGGGAACGGAGGGAGTACTATTCAGACATTTGGACGACACGTAAGTTCGTCGGGCATGCAGAGATGGCGAAGCCGCGTGCGCGTGGGCCCTCAAACCCCTGCATGCATTCAGCCCCGTTGGCTGACAGTTGCGGTCCCCGCAGGATAGAATGTTTTTTAGGGGGATGGAGTGTTAACTAATCAAGTCGTTGTACAGTACTTCCTCCTCCTGAAAATGCTTGTCCATTAAATAGATGTATCTAACACCAAGTCATAGATCGATGTATCATCATCAATAGCTTCTTTGTCGACATTTTCTTGCGTTGAAGTCTTGTTGCCACCAAAGCCACCTCCCATGTTTCCACCAAATGCATCATTCATGGCACCTCCCATTCCTCCTCCCATCATGCTTCTCATGAGCATTTGCTTCTTCATGAGCATTTCATCGCGACAAAGTTCGACATACGCCTTTGCCTTGGCATCAAGAGTAGATGTGTCCATGAACATAAACTTGAGTGCGTTCTTCTCGACCATCTTCATCTCCTCGGCCGCCGCCTTTCTCTCCTCAATTTCAACCTTTCTCTCCTCGGCTGCCCCCAACCTCTCTTCGGCCGCCGCCCTCCGTCACTCGGCTTCACTCCTCTCCTTCATTTCTTCGAGCTTAAACAATTTTTTTATTTCGCATATTCTTTCCTCGCCATGACGATGGCATCAAATCCTTCCTTGAGATCATTGTCTTCGGCCTTGGTTCCCTTCACTTTCTTAATTCCATCAGCCTTATACGATTAGTCGCCAAGTGAGGGGTGGGGCTCCTTCTCTCATCACTCAGGGCATCTTCTTCATCCTCCACCACCACACTCTTCTTCTTCGAAGTATCAAAAACTTCACTAGTTTTCAGGGCCGGTCCATGCATGTTGGGGGCCCTGGGGCGAAAATAAAACTTAGGGCCCCGTTAACACTTTGTTTATAGTATTGCATAAGTAAAATAACCAATCAGTACGATGCAACACTTTACATGTCGATGATCTTGGCTTCATCTTAATTATTATTTCGTTGTTCACATGAAACAAAACCAATATCATAAATCCCAAGAGTAACTACAGTCTACAGGTTTTGAAATTTTAATTACTCCCATTGGGAATTCCTTTAAAAAGATACTCTACCAACAAATGTAATCCCACTATTTGCTTTGCTCTAATCACAATTCACTACTGGCAAAATACTAGAAGACATTCTACAATAGAACTACAAAAATTGCAAAAAAAATTCAATATACATAATCTTGAAAATTTTGTTGATATATATGGTCAAGGAACGAAAGCACCTTAATGTGGATTGTTGGATCGAATATAAGAAACGTACGAGTCCATGAAAACTTCAGCCTGTAACATCTGAAAAATGTCCTCCAAATATAAGAGACATATTACCTCCAAAAGATAAGTATGTCTAAAGTTAAAATAGTGCTATGAAAATTCTCACCATGGATTGACATTATTGTTTAACATTGAATCATAGAACTAAGGAATCGGATTACTAGAAAGAAGAACCCATTACAATCTCTCAATCATATGGGTATGGAGCAGAATGAACGGATGAAGAAGAGCTAATTTGGGACCGAAATTGTGCCATTTTCCTCCGTTAATGGTTGGTCGCGACCTCAAAATCAGAAAGGCATGGGAGAGGCGGCGCTGTTCTTGGAGACTGAGATCGGAAATTTGGGAAGAGGAGGAGACACCGCCGTGGAGAGAGATCCTATCCAAGAAACCATTGATTAATTCCTACGTGTGACTTCCCCCCATGTCCAACAGCGTGGTGGGCTTTCCTTACTAGCTGCACTTTGGGCCCTCTTGTTTTTTACCTCTGTATTTTCTGGGTCTAAGACTAAACAGAAAACTACACCTGGGCTGGGGCCCCTAATTCCCGGGGGCCCAGGGCGGGCGCCCCGTTTGCCCGGCCTATGGGCCGGGCCTGCTAGTTTTCCACTTCTCCTCATCTTTGAGCTCTTTGAAGCAATGATGAAAAGTGGAAGCTCTTCATTTCCTCTTCCTCTTCTCTCCTTTGTTGTTCCTCTATCGAAATAAGCCTTACGCAATCATTTTCTACAAGAAAACAACAACCAACGTGTCATCATCAAACTAGTCAACATTTCAACAATTGCGGAATGTAGAGAAAACACACATAAAGAGAATGATTATTACCAAGTCACTATCACCGCAAGCACTCGGGTTCATGCGATCAACATTGCCAAGCAACCGGCCCACTTTTGACATTCAGCGTTAATGTTGCCCCAGCGTTGACGAATGGAGTCACTTGTGCGATAGTGGCCGCTAGTGTTGCACTCATCGAAGTACTCCTTGATGCATTGCCAATAAGTGTTGGCGGATTGGCCAGTCCCAACGTTTGCATCTTGAGAGACTTTATTCCATGCAATGCAAATCAACACATCTTCGGCGTTGGTATAATTTGCGGTTCGTCCCTTCATAACGAAGCCCTCGGCATCCATGTCAAGATTGTCATCGCCATATTGTTGAGTTTCATATTCTTGTGATGAATACTCATGTGAATAATCATCATTTGTCACATTTGTCGTGCACATGAAAGCTTCATCATCAAGACTATAAATTGACATACACGTAATCAACCTAACATTCTATTGGAATTGACAATTGAAACAACAAACGAATGGACAAACGAACTTTTTTACCTTTGAGACATATCATCGAACACCTTGGATGCGGTTGCCGTCGGCAGTGGCGGCGAAGGTGGATGAGGAGCTGTGTGGCCGGAGGAGGACGCCAAGGTCGGCGGCGGTTGCAAATTGCCCGCTGTAGCCGCGTCCGGCTTCGAGTTTTTGGCCGGCCGAGGTTGGTTCCCCACCGGGTTGCGGCCCCGCACTGCCGGCTGCTTCATGCCTCCATTGTGTGGCATGCCGGCCCGCTGTTTCTTTGTAGGCTCCGGCGTGATGCCGACCAATCGGGATGGGGCAAATCATGGGCTGCGTGGTGGTGGCGGCATGGAGGCGAAGGCCGCATTGGGGAAAGTTGGCGCGGAGGTGGCGGCCGCGGCGAGGTGGGTAAGGGCACCGGTGGCGGAGTCGGAGAAGGCGGCGGGGTCATCGGCGTCGGCCATGGCGGCGGCGGGCGGCGGGCGGGAGGCGGACGGGCAGGAATCGGGCGGCGGCTGGTCGCGCGGAAGAGAATGGAACGGTAGTTTGGCAGCTGGCGGGCGGTTGCATTTTTACATCTCTATATGGTGGAGTTGCAAATTTGCACCGCGAGGTTTTGTATTTCACATCTTCGGGAGGCAAAGATGTAATATTTTTGAATCTACATCATCTGTTGGAGGGGTATTTTTTGGCCTTGGAGATGCAAAAGATAGTTCTACATCTTCTATTGGAGACGCTCTTATTTTGTTATTTGGTCAAAATAAGAGCATCTCCAACAGAAGATGTATAATATTTGAAGATGTGAAGGTAGGTGTTGTATAATTTACATCTTAAAAAATAATTTTTACATCTCTAAAAAAGTCACAACTTCAGCAGATGATGTATATTTGGTGATGTAAAACTACTACTCCAATAGATGATGTATTTGAAGATTTAAAATGCGGTGCAAATCAACATATCTTCAGCGCTTGTATAATTTGTGGTTCTTCCCTTGGCAATAAAGCTATCATCGTCCATGTCGAGATTATCATTATCAAATTGAATATCATATGTTGCGCCACGTCCGGGACAGCGCCCACCGGCCCCTCATATGATGCGCCGTACATCTACATACCTCAAATTTCGATCCTCAAATACATGTAATCCACGCACGTCGATCATATGATACAAATTGATCGAATTCAACAATTTGAAAGAAAGAAAGCAAATCATAGTTGAACAAACCGGACATGCCAAAATGAAATCAATGTCTGAGCATGACGGGTGGCTTAGGATCACTAGCCGGGCGCCTGTTCTGAGCGGAATGCGTCGTGCTCGAGGCAGAATGCATCCTACTAGTCGTACTCCGCCTGCATCTGGGCTTCTTGCTCCGCCTGCATCCGGTCTGCCTCCACCGCCAGCATCCGGGCCGTAGCCTCCCTCGTCGTATCGTACTCTCTACGGTCGTTGGTCTGCTTCTTCTTGTCCGCAAGCCACTTCTTCACATGCTTATCCAAGAGGGTTTCGTCCGCCAACATGATCCTCGCATCCTCCCGCCCCATGCGAGTTGCAACCTCTCCTTTTCAAGCTCTATGGCGTGAAATGTCTTGGCCTTCTCGAGTTCCCATTTGATCGCCGCCTCTTGCTTCTCCAACTCGATCTTCTCCCTCTCAATTTCGAGCTTCTTCTCCGCCCTCTTCTGGTCCCACTCCATCCTCTCCTTTTGCACATCCAACATGAGCTTGTACCTCTCCTCCTTCTTGTTCTCCCTCGGCAAAAAAATGCCCGTCCATGTGGACGGCATTTTTGTAGCCGCGGTGTCGCGGGAGGCACGTGCCTTCTCCCACTTGTTTCCCATGACTTGGCGATTATCCTTTGGCACGATGGCTTTTCCATTCGTCACAACAACATCGTCCTATTTATCGTCCAACCCAATTGATTGGTTGGAGCTTGAGCCATCATTCCTCTTCTTGTCAGACTTGAGATCGGCCACAAGTTGGTTCCACTTCGCCTTGTCATTCAATATGATCCAACAATGGCTAAAAGCAAACGGCTTCTTCTCCACCTCGTGATACAAAGTGGCCACCATCACCGTCTAGCAAACAACATATATATGAGCACGAGAATGCGAACACAAGAAGCATATGCAAATGACGACAAGACGAAGCAACTGAGCTTACTTAAGTTGCCACTCCCATCCCACTTTGAGGGCGTTTGGTCACTTGCGAGTAGTAGTCGACGTACTTGTTCACTTCCCCATGAATGATCTGTTGGGGAACGTTGCAGAAAATTAAAATTTTCCTACGGTTTCACCAAGATCTATCTATGAGTCCATCTAAGCAACGAGTTACGAGAGAGAGTTTGCATCTACATACCACTTGTAGATCGAGTGCAGGCGTTCGAGAGAGTGGTGATGATGAAGACGCGTTCCCAACGTGATTCCGATCACCGATGACCAAGTACTGAAAGGACAGCACCTCCGTGTTCAACACACGTACGGGACGATGGCGTCTCCTCCGTCTTGATCCAGCAAGAGTGAAGGAGAGGTTGAGGAAGACAATTCCAATGGCAGCACGACGGCGTGGTGCAGTTGGTACGGCAGTTCTCCGGCAGGGCTTCGCCAAGCTCGCGTGGAGAAAGAGAGGTGTTGGGGAGGGGAGGGGCTGCGCCTACAATTGTGTATGCAGCCCTCCCCCCCACCCCTCTATTTATAGGAGGAGAGGGCAAAGGGGGCCGGCCCTCTAGGGAAAAACCCTAGGGGGGGCGGCGGCCAAGGGAGAGGAGGAAAGGGGTGACTTGCCCCCCAAGCCAAGGGGGGGCGCCCCCTTTTCCCCTTAGGGTTTCCTCCTCCCAAACCCTAGCCGATGGGCCTAGGTGGGAGGCGCCCAGCCCACCAGGGGCTGGCTCCCTCTCCACTTAGCCCATGTGGCCCCCGGGGGTGGCCCCTCAGTGGACCTCGGAACCCTCCGGTGGCCCCGGTACTTTACGGTATACCCCGAAACTTTCCGGAGTCCGTTTAACCACTTTCCATATATAAATCTTTACCTCGGACCATTCCGGAACTCCTCGTGACGTCCGGGATATCATCCGGGACTCCGAACAACATTCGGTAATCACATACTTGTCTTCCTAATAACCCTAGCGTCACCGAACCTTAAGTGTAGACCCTACGGGTTCGGGAGACATGCAGACATGACCGAGACTACCTCAAGTCAATAACCAACAGCGGGATCTGGATACCCATGTTGGCTCCCACATGCTCCTCGATGTTGTCATCGGATGAACCACGATGTCAAGGGTTCAGGCAACCCCGTATTCTATTCCCTTTGTCTTGACGGTATGTTACTTGCTCGAGACTTCGATCGTCGGTATCCCAATACCTCGTTTAGTCTCGTTACCGGCAAGTCACTTTACTGCATACCGCAATGCATGATCCCGTGACCAGACACTTGATCACTTTGAGCTCATTATGATGATGCATTACCGAGTGGGCCCGGTGATACCTCTCCGTGTCTGGAGTGACAAATCCAGTCTCGATCCGTGTCAACCCAATGGTCACTTTCGGAGATACCTGTAGTGCACCTTTATAGTCACCCAGTTACGTTGTGACGTTTGATACACCCAAAGCACTCCTACGGTATCCGGGAATTGCACGATCTCATGGTCTAAGGAAGAGATACTTGACATTGGAAAAGCTCTAGCAAAACGAACTACACGATCTTTGTGCTATGCTTAGGATTGGGTCTTGTCCATCACGTCATTCTCCTAATGACGTGATCCCGTTGTCAACGACATCCGATGTCCATAGTCAGGAAACCATGACTATCTGTTGACCAACGAGCTAGTCAACTAGAGGCTTACTAGGGACGTATTGTAGTCTATGTATTCACACGTGTATTACGATTTCCGGATAATACAGTTATAGAATGAATAAAAGACAATTATCATGAATAAGGAAATATAATAATAATGCTTTTATTATTGCCTCTAGGGCATATTTCCAACAGTCTCCCACTTGCACTAGAGTCAATAATCTAGTTTACATTGTGATGAATCGAACACCCATAGAGTTCTCGTGTTGATCATGTTTTGCCCGCTGGAAGAGAAAGTTTAGTCAACGGATCTGCGACATTCAGATCCGTATGCACTTTACAAATTTCTATGTCTCCATCCTGAACATTTTCACGGATGGAGTTGAAGCGACGCTTGATGTGCCTGGTCTTCTTGTGAAACCTGGGCTCCTTGGCAAGGGCAATAGCTCCAGTGTTGTCACAGAAGAGTTTGATCGGCCCCGACGCATTGGGTATGACTCCTAGGTCAGTGATGAACTCCTTCACCCAAATTGCTTCATGCGCTGCCTCCGAGGCTGCCATGTACTGCGCTTCACATGTAGATCCTGCCACGACGCTCTGCTTGCAGCTGCACCAGCCATCGCTCCACCATTCAACATATACACGTATCCGGTTTGTGACTTAGAGTCATCCAGATCTGTGTCGAAGCTAAGCGTCGGCGTAACCTGTTATTCTGACGAGGCTCTTCGTCACCTCCATAAACGAGAAACATGTCCTTTGTCCTTTTCAGGTACTTCAGGATATTCTTGACCGCTGTCCAGTGTTCCTTGCCGGGATTACTTTGGTACCTTCCTACCAAACTTACGGCAAGGTTTACATCAGTGCAGTACACGGCATGGCATACATAATAGATCCTATGGCTGAGGCATAGGGGATGACACTCATCTCTTCTTTATCTTTTGCCGTGGTCGGGCATTGAGCTGAGCTCAATCTCACACCTTGCAAAACAGGCAAGAACCCTTTCTTGGACTGATCCATTTTGAACTTCTTCAAAATCTTATCAAGGTATGTACTTTGTGAAAGACCTATGAGGCGTCTCGATCTATCTCTATAGATCTTGATGCCTAATATATAAGCAGCTTCTCCAAGGTCCTTCATTGAAAAACACTTATTCAAGTAGGCCTTAATGCTGTCCAAGAATTCTATATCATTTCCCATCAAAAGTATGTCATCTACATATAATATGAGAAATGCTACTGAGCTCCCACTCACTTTCTTGTAAACGCAGGCTTCTCCATAAGTCTCAAGATAAACCCAAACGCTTTGATCATCTCATCAAAGCGAATGTTCCAACTCCGAGATGCTTGCACCAGCCCATAAATGGATCGCTGGAGCTTGCATACTTTGTCAGCATTCTTGGGATCGACAAAACCTTCCGGCTGTATCATATACAGCTCTTCCTTAAGATAGCCGTTAAGGAACGCTGTTTTGACGTCCATCTGCCATATCTCATAATCATAGTATGCGGCAATTGCTAACATGATTCGGACGGACTTAAGCTTCGCCACGGGAGAGAAAGTCTCATTGTAGTCAATCCCTTGAACTTGCCGATAACCCTTAGCGACAAGTCGAGCTTTATAGATGGTGACATTACCATCTGCGTCCGTCTTCTTCTTAAAGATCCATTTGTTTTCTATCGCCGCCGATCATCGGGCAAGTCAGTCAAAGTCCACACTTTGTTTTCATACATGGATTCTATCTCGGACTTCATGGCTTCTAGCCATTTGTTGGAATCTGGGCCCGCCATTGCTTCTTCATAGTTCGAAGGTTCACCGTTGTCTAACAACATGATTTCCGGTGACAGGGTTGCCGTACCACTGCAGTGCGGAACGTGTCCTAGTGGACCTCTGAAGTTCAAGAGCAACTTGATCTGAAGTACCTTGATCATCATCATGAATTTCCTCTTCAGTTGGTGTAGGCATCACAGAACATTTTCCTGAGCTGCACTACTTTCCTGTTCAAGAGGTAGTACTTCATCGAGTTCTACTTTCCTCCCACTTACTTCTTTCGAGAGAAACTCTTTTTCCAGAAAGGTTCCGTTCCTGGCAACAAAGATCTTGCCTTCGGATTTAAGGTAGAAGGTATACCCAAAGGTTTCCTTAGGGTATCCTATGAAGACGCATTTTTCCGACTTGGGTTCGAGCTTTTCAGGTTGAAGTTTCTTGACATAAGCATCGCATCCCCAAACTTTTAGAAACGACAGCTTAGGTTTCTTCCCAAACCATAATTCATACGGTGTCGTCTCAACGGATTTAGACGGTGCCCTATTTAAAGTGAATGTAGCTGTCTCTAGAGCGTATCCCCAAAATGATAGCGGTAAATCGGTAAGAGACATCATAGACCGCACCATATCCAATAGAGTGCGATTACGACGTTCGGACACACCATTACGCTGAGGTGGTCCAGGCGGCGTTAGGTGTGAAACGATTCCACATTTTCTTCAGGGTGAGCCAAATGCGTGACTTAAATATTCTCCTCCACGATCTGATCGTAAGAATTTTATCTTTCGGTCACGTTGATTCTCTACTTCTTTCTGAAATTCCTTGAACTTTTCAAAGGTCTCAGACTTGTGTTTCATCAAGTAGACATATCCATATCTACTCAAGTCATCTGTGAGAGTGAGAACATAACGATATCCTCCGCGAGCCTCAACGCTCATTGGACCGCACACATCGGTATGTATGATTTCCAACAAGTTGGTTGCTCGCTCCATTGTTCCAGAGAATGGAGTCTTGGTCATCTTGCCCATGAGGCATGGTTCGCATGTGTCAAATGATTCATAATCAAGAGACTCCAAAAGTCCATCAGCATGGAGCTTCTTCATGCGCTTGACACCAATGTGACCAAGGCGGCAGTGCCACAAGTATGTGGGACTATCGTTATCAACTTTACATCTTTTGGTATTCACGCTATGAACATGTGTAATACTACGCCGAGATTCATTAAGAATAAACCATTGACCATCGGAGCATGACCATAAAACATATCTCTCATATAAATAGAACAACCATTATTCTCGGATTTAAATGAGTAGCCATCTCGCATTAAACGAGATCCAGATACAATATTCATGCTCAAACTTGGCACCAAATAACAATTATTAAGGTTCATAACTAATCCCGTGGGTAAATGAAGAGGTAGCGTGCCGACAGCGATCACATCGACTGGAACCATTCCCGACGCCAAGATCGTCACCTCGTCCTTCGCCAGTCTCCGCTTATTCCGCAGCTCCTGCTGTGAGTTACAAATATGAGCAACGGCACCGGTATCAAATACCCAGGAGTTACTACGATTACTGGTAAGGTACACATCAATTACATGTATATCAAATATACCTTTGGTGTTGCCGGCCTTCTTGTCCGCTAAGTATTTGGGGCAGTTCCGCTTCCAGTGACCCTTCCCCTTGCAATAAAAGCACTCGATCTCGTGCTTGGGTCCATTCTTTGACTTCTTCCCGGTAACTTGCTTACCGGGCGCGGCAACCTCCTTGCCGTCCTTCTTGAAGTTCTTCTTGCCCTTGCCCTTCTTAAACTTAGTGGTCTTATTGACCAACAACACTTGATGTTCTTTCTTGATTTCAACCTCGGCTGACTTCAGCATAGAGAACACTTCAGGAATGGTCTTTACCATTCCCTGCATGTTGTAGTTCATCACAAAGCTCTTGTAGCTTGGTGGGAGGGACTGGAGGATTCTGTCAATGACCGCCTCATCAGGGAGGTTAATATTCAGCTGGGTCATACGGTTGTGCAACCTTGACATCTTGAGAATGTGCTCACCGATGTAACTGTTTTCCTCCATCTTACAACTGTAGAACTTGTCGGAGATGTCATATCTCTCGACCGGGCGTGAGCTTGAAAAACCAGTTTCAGCTCTTGAACATCTCATATGCTCCGTGATGCTCAAAAGCGCTTTTGGAGCCCCGGTTCTAAGCTGTAAAGCATGCCGCCCGAACGAGGGAGTAATCATCAAGACGAGACTGCCAAGCATTCATAATGTCTTGGTTCTTCGGGACGGAGCGTCACCTAGCGGTCCTTCTAGGACGTATTGTTTCCTGGCAGCTATGAGGATGATCCTCGGGTTCGGACCCAGTCCATTATAGTTGCTGCCGTCATCTTTCAGCTTGGTTTTCTCTAGGAACGCGTTGAAGTTCAAGTTGACATGAGCGTTGGCCATTTGATCTACAAGACATATGATTCAAAAGTTTTAGACTAAGTTCATGATAATTAAGTTCATCTAATCAAATTATTAATGAACTCCCACTTAGATTAGACATCCCTCTAGTCATCTAAGTGTTACACGATCCGAGTGGACTAGGCCGTGTCCGATCAACACGTGAGACGGACTAGTCTGCGTCGGTGAACATTCTCATGTTGATCGTATCTTCCATACGACTCGTGTTCGACCTTTCGGTCTCCGTGTTCGAGGCCATGTCTTTACATGCTAGGCTCGTCAAGTTAACCCTAAGTGTTTACTGCGTCAGTAAATCTTGCTTACACCCGTTGTATGTGAACGTAAGAATCCATCACACCCGATTAACACGTGGTGCTTATAAGCTACGAACTGTAGCTACGTTTCACAGTTTGTGGAGATCACTTCTTGAAATTGTTCTAAGGGATCATCTTATTTACTACCGTCGTTCTAAGCAAACAAGATGTATACTCATAATAAACATCACATGCAATTATAAAGTAGTGACATGATATGGCCAATATCATATAGCTCCTTGATCTTCATCTTCGGGGCTCCATGATCATCCTGTCACCGCATGACACCATGATCTCCATCATCGTGTCTTCATGAAGTTGTCACGCTAACGACTACTTCTACTTCTATGACTAACGCGTTTAGCAATGAAGTAAAGTAGATTACATGGCGTTCTTCAATGACACGCAGGTCATACAAAAATAAAGACAACTCCTATGGCTCCTGCCGGTTGTCATACTCATCGACATGCAAGTCGTGAATCCTATTACAAGAACATGATCTCATACATCACAATATATCATCATTCATCACAACTTGGCCATATCACGTCACATGACAATTGCTGCAAAAACAAGTTAGACGTCCTCTAATTGTTGTTGCATCTTTTACGTGGCTGCAATTGGGTTCTAGCAAGAACGTTTTCTTACCTACGAATAACCACAACGTGATCTTGTCAACTTCTATTTACCCTTCATAAGGACCCTGTTCATCGAATCCGCTCCAACTAAAGTAGGAGAGACAGACACCCGCCAGCCACCTTATGCAACTAGTGCATGTTAGTCGGTGGAACCGGTCTCACGTAAGAGCACGTGTAAGGTTGGTCCGGGCCGCTTCATCCCACAATACCGCGGAAGCAAGAAAGCGACTAGTAACGGCAAGTAAGTTGACAAGATCCACGCCCACAACTAAATTGTGTTCTACTCGTGCAAAGAGAACTACGCATAGACCTAGCTCGATACCCTTTGTTGGGGAACGTTGCAGAAAATTAAAATTTTCCTACGGTTTCACCAAGATCTATCTATGAGTCCATCTAAGCAACGAGTTACGAGAGAGTTTGCATCTACATACCACTTGTAGATCGAGTACGGAAGCGTTCGAGAGAGTGGTGATGATGAAGACGTTTCCAACGTGATTCCGATCACCGATGACCAAGTACTGAAAGGACAGCACCTCCGTGTTCAACACACGTACGGGACGATGGCGTCTCCTCCGTCTTGATCCAGCAAGAGTGAAGGAGAGGTTGAGGAAGACAATTCCAATGGCAGCACGACGGCAGTGCGGTTGGTACGGCAGCTTCTCGGCGAGGCTTCGCCAAGCTCGCGTGGAGAAAGAGAGGTGTTGGGGAGGGAGGGCTGCGCCACAATTGTGTATGCAGCCCTCCCCCACCTCTATTTATAGGAGGAGAGGGCAAGGGGCCGGCCCTCTAGGGAAAAACCCTAGGGGGGCGGCGGCCAAGGAGAGGAGGAAAGGGGTGGCTTGCCCCCAAGCCAAGGGGGGCGCCCCTTTCCCCTTAGGGTTTCCTCCTCCCCAAACCCTAGTCAAGCATGGGCCTAGGTGGGAGGCGCGCCCAGCCCACCAGGGGCTGGCTCCCTCTCCCACTTAGCCCATGTGGCCCCCGGTAGGGGTGGCCCCTCCAGTGGACCTCCGGAACCCTCCGGTGGCCCTGCATTTTACCCAGTATACCCCGAAACTTTCCGGAGTCCGTTTAACCACTTTCCATATATAAATCTTTACCTCCGGACCATTCCGGAACTCCTCGTGACGTCCGGGATCTCATCCGGGACTCGAACAACATTCGGTAATCACATACTTGTCTTCCTATTAACCCTAAGCGCCACCGAACCTTAAGTGTGTAGACCCTACGGGTTCGGGAGACATGCGACATGACCGAGACTACCTCAAGTCAATAACCAACAGCGGGATCTGGATACCCATGTTGGCTCCCACATGCTCCTCGATGTTGTCATCGGATGAACCACGATGTCAAGGGTTCAGCAACCCCGTATTCTATTCCCTTTGTCTTGACGGTATGTTACTTGCTCGAGACTCGATCGTCGGTATCCCAATACCTCGTTTAGTCTCGTTATCGGCAAGTCACTTTACTAAATACCGCAATGCATGATCCCGTGACCAGACACTTGATCACTTTGAGCTCATTATGATGATGCATTACCGAGTGGGCCCAGTGATACCTCTCCGTGATACGGAGTGACAAATCCCAGTCTCGATCCGTGTCAACCCATTGGACACTTTCGGAGATACCTGTCGTGCACCTTTATAGTCACCCGATTACGTTGTGACGTTTGATACACCCAAAGCACTCCTACGGTATCCGGAATTGCACGATCTCATGGTCTAAGGAAGAGATACTTGACATTGGAAAAGCTCTAGCAAAACGAACTACACGATCTTTGTGCTATGCTTAGGATTGGGTCTTGTCCATCACGTCATTCTCCTAATGACGTGATCCCGTTATCAACGACATCCGATGTCCATAGTCAGGAAACCATGACTATCTGTTGACCAACGAGCTAGTCAACTAGAGGCTTACTAGGGACGTATTGTAGTCTATGTATTCACACGTGTACTAGAGGCTTACTAGGGACGTATTGTAGTCTATGTATTCACACGTGTATTACGATTTCCGGATAATACAGTTATAGCATGAATAAAAGACAATTATCATGAATATGGAAATATAATAATAATGCTTTTATTATTGCCTCTAGGGCATATTTCCAACATGATCCCCCAACAATGTTGGAGGGATGCCACATTGCAGGTGGTCACGATAGGATGCGGCTCCACATACTACTTTTGTTCATGATACTCCTTTCAAATTTTCTCTCAATATTTGTTTCCCTTTTGCTCAGTGCCGCATATTGGATCCATCGTTGTGGCCAACCAAGTTTTGACGAACAAGATGTCCACAAATCTTGAGAATGTCGGACCTCTTGCCTTCGCCGTTTTGGTCTTCTTCTTCTTGCTCGGATGCTTGCGAGGGAGTTAATCATAAGTAGGAGGTTTGTTCAAGTAAGAACGGGACCTAAACACGGTCCACCCACATATCAAATTATCAAAGTAGCGAACACAAATCAAACCAACATGATGAAAGTGACTGGATGAAATTCCCGTGTACCCTCAAGAGCACTTTGCTTATCATAAGAGACTGTTTTGGCCTGTCCTTTGCCTCAAAAGGATTGGGCTACCTTGCTGCACTTTATTTACCGTTAACGTTACTTGCTAGTTACAAATTACCTTGTTATCAAACTACTCATTACTTATAATTTCAGTGCTTGCAGACATTACCTTGCTGAAAACCGCTTGTCATTTCCTTCTGCTCCTCGTTGGGTTCGACACTCTTACTTATCAAAAGGACTACGATTGGTCCCCTATAATTGTGAGTCATCACTTAACAACACCATAGGCTTGTTTATTAAGTCTTCTAAACTCCGGAAGCAACGGGTAGAGTCCTCGAACACATCTACCTTGATATAGAATTTACCTCGTGGCCTGATCCTTAATCAAGAAGAAAAAGGGATGAAATTCAATGAACACATGGTTGTCAAGTGCAATTCTATGAACGGAAAGGAGGTTTTTGTTGGCACTAGGAACATGCAAAGTTTTCCTAAGATGAATTTTACAACGAGGGGTATGTATAACTGAATGACCAATGTGACTGATTCTCATACCTGCACCATCGGCGGTGTGAATCTGATCCTTGTCGTGGTACTTCTAACGGAGAGTCGCCTTTTCGAGCTCACTAGTGAGATGATTGGTGGCGCCACTGTCGAGGTACCAGTTGGTGTCGACGCTGTAGGAGCCATCAGCCGCCGCAGCAACCTTTTCATCGTCTTGAAAATTGTCCTCTTCTTCATCATAGCGGTACCAGCAGTCTTTGGCAGTGTGGCCCGGCTTGCCACAAATCTGGCAGCGTAGGGTGTCCGGACAGATTCTACCAGAGCCGCCGCCACGGCGACCCCTGTTGCCAAAACGCCCGCCACTGGTCCCGCCAACGCTGCTGGTCCTGGCGCCACCAGACCTCCCCTTACCATGGGAAGGACCACGGTAGCGAGAGCTGCCGCCACGACCGCGGGTAGTGATGTTTGCGGAGGACTTGAAGCCGGCGCCGCCCGAGCTGTGGAACTACGCCATGCGCTGGTCAAAGTTGCTAAGCATGGACAAGATTTCGTCGAGGAAGGCGGGGCTGACACGGGCGTCGAGGGCGGAGACGAGGGGCTGGTACTCCAGATCCAGCCCGTGGAGGACGTACGAGATGAGTTCATCATCCTGGATAGGTTTGCCGGCCGCGGCCAGCTCGTCCGCGAGACCGCGCATGGAGGCGAAGTAGGGGGCGGCGGACTGTTTTCCCTTCTGCACATTGATGAGCGAGGTATGGATGTTGTTGACACGGCTCAGCGACTGCGACGAGTACATACCTGCCAGCGTCGTCCAGAGCGCCTGCACCGTGGTGATCGTGGTCACCTTGATGAGCACCGCCTTGGAGAGGTTGCTCAGCTTGTAGCCGAGCACCTACTGGTCCTCCCGGACCCAGATGGGGTTGAGAGGGTTGGGCTCGAAGGTCTCCTTGCCGTCCTTGTCCTTGGTGGCGAGGAGCTTGGTTGGCTCCGGCGAGGTGCCATCGACATAACTGAAGACACCGGCGCCACGCAGCTGTGGCGTGATCTGTGTGCGCCATATCACGTAGTTCGTGCGGGAGAGTTTCTCAATGACCCATTGAGGCTAGGGTGAGAGACGCCGGAGGAGGAAGACATGGTTTTGGGCACGATTGGAATCGAGAGAAAACTAGATGGGAAGTAGGATGGCTCTGATTACCATGCGCGAGATGCGGAAACGTCTTGTCCTCGGTGCGAGGGGACGCGTTGCATGTTATAGGCAAGGGCGCAATCTCCCTGAAGAGCATATAAGTCGGAAGTTGAGATATTACAGGGGACTTGGAGGAGAAGAGATAGAATAGGTTACAAAGGATAGATATTGAACTAACTACCTAGCTTATCTCTACCAATATCTTGGGACCCCTGGTGCGGCTCAATACTCCTCCTCTGGTGCATCCAGTGTAACGTGATAAGTTGCTTGAGAGGTTGCTTAATAGGGCATACACAGAGAGCGCTGTCGTTCCGTCATTGTGGCGGTCCAGGAGCACAACGGGGTTATGGGCGACATGTGTGCCGAGGGCAGCCGTCGGGATGGTCGAGCCACGACGCGACCTGTTGGCGCCGGACCCACAACAACGTCCCCATAGCCGACACATCCATCCCCGCTGCCACGTGTCGTCGTCCACCTCCTTCCCCGTCGATTCATTAGTTTGATCTCCTCAACATAGTTGTGGAGCGAGTGCTGAAGCGTCCACTCCGGTACAGTAGAGAATGCGCACAGCAAGACCCATGTTGAAGGCGATCAGTAAGGAGGAAAGGAAGGGCATGTGGTGGGAGGCGTCACGAGAGATTGACGCAGCCTCGGTGGGACTTCCCTGGTGATTGTTGCGAGAAGCACAATTAGGCGGCTGGGTGAGACCGTGGGAGCGGGTGTTGGTTGCTATGTTGTCCGGTGAGAATGGTGCGAGCCGAGTGAGGGGAATTGAGTGATGGAGTAGATTGGTCGGTGAGAGATAAAATTAGGGGAGGTTGGTGAGAAAAATGGGCTACTACCCAGTACAAATCCAGGTAAAGCCCAGTCCAGTTTACCAGTTGAGGCAGACTGTATCGATGGATGAAGCCGCATAAGCAAGTGCGACCCATACAACTAGGTCAATTGCTTGTTTGCTAAATCTCATTAAGTATAATTTCAAAAAGGAATCTCTTACATATCGCGGGTAGAGCCGCAACCACTAGATCTTATCGAAGTGGCAAAACTATTGGAGAAAGAAATGCGGCGGTACTCATGTATGTATTATGTTGATCCGTTCTAATTCTTATTTTCCTTTTCAGAGTATATGGGCTACCAATGCTAGCAGGGTAGGTTTTTCCATACTCCATACCATAAAAAATTATATAGTACTTGCTTTGCCAGTCATTATAATGCATATGTTTCTCGGGATCGATCGGATCTCTTGATGTCTTGTTTAGTATAGGCATGAAACCCAAGTAATTATTGAGTTGAGGAACATAGTACATTTTTTTTTAGAAAATATGGCTCAGACACATCATACGATTGGTCAAGATATTCCGATTGAAACTCAGAATTGTGGAATGTAACTGACATATCATAAATTAATATGTATGTTGGTTTTTGGGTCATGGTTTACATTTTTTAGTCCGAATCATGATATATTCACTTGGGTTAAAATGTGAGTTATATCAATTTTCCAGGTTAGCAACTCTTGTATGAAGTTTGGATGACCAAACCTTAGTAGTATTTCCGAATGTGTGGCTCTTTATACTTTTTCACATACAATCATGTGCCTATATGATGATCTTATCATCGAGTGTTGTTTCTTTTTCATTCAGAAAGTGTTTGGCTTCCAAGTTTGGTTGAAGAACCCATGTTAGTTGAGGCGTGCTTTCTTCTCGGTTATTTTAGCTCCATGAGTAACATCTTAATTTTTTTAAAGCATGTGGCAGCGTGCGCCTTTGTCACATGCGGTCATGTGCCTATGTGATGATCATATCAATCGAGTGTTGTTTCTTTTCATTCAGAGAGTACTTGGCTTCCAAGTTTGGTTGAAGAAGTTAGGTGAGAACCGAGGATGTAAGATGTGTGTTAGTTGAGATGTGCAATATTCTCAGTTATTTTAGCTCCATGAGTAGCATCTTATTTATTTTAAAGCCCGTGGCAACGCATGGACATTCTACTAGTTCTGGCTAAATTTCATGTTTTGACCCTTTTTCGAAACTTGATCGAGATCTGATCCTGCCTTGCAAAAAATTTAGGATCTGACCCTTTTCTTACCGCCAGGGACATGCCGGCAGGGTTGTACACCCTACCGAAATTTTTTCCTAAGTATGGAACATAGTGCATACTCGCACCTATCGCCGGGCACCTTGGCGGTAGGGTTGTACACCCTGCCGAAAAAAATTCTTAAGTATGGAACACAGTGCATGCTCGCACTTATCGTCGGGCACCTTGGCGGTAGGGTTGTACAGACTACCGCCAGCCTGGTTGGCGGTAGGGGTGTTTCCTATTGCCAAGGTCCCTTGCGGTAGGCTGTTACACCCTATCGCCATGGACCCTGGTGGTAGCAAAAAGTTCAGAACTCGAAATTTTTACAAACTGGGGTCAGATCTTAATTAACTTTCAGAAAAAAGTCAAAACACAAAAATTTACCGCTCATCTTCCGTGACTCGCTGCATGCGTACGTTCTGTTAGGCCATAGGCCATAGCCTACATGTATACCGGGGAGGGGCCCCTTAATTTTGGGGGCCCGGGGCGCCCCCCCTCCCCCTCCCCAGGGCCGGCCCTGGCAACATTGGCTAGCCAGTTGAGCGACATGTGAATCATGTAGAGTAGTGATATTTTTTTTGCGGGGTATGTAGAGTAGTGATATAACCACAACATAGACCTATTTCATGTATCGTTTGCATTCAGGAGAACACAAAAGGGTAGCGTACCTTTTTTTTTAGAAAAATCTTGAAGCGATTTTCCTGATACGTATTCTATTGATTTCCTTTCTAATTTATTTACCAGGTTTGTGTTAATTTTAAATTTTCATTTTTATATCAATAATACGGTTATTGCACATTTTAAATCTTTGTTCTTTTTCGTTCTTTAGTAACCTGAAGAGGTAGACATGGATGTAATTCTTACTTCTCTGTTCTTTATACTACCTTGACAATTGATGAATAGATTGGATGTTTACTCGCAAAAAAAGAAGAAGAAGAGGTAAACATCAACTTTTTCTAAAATTTATGTGGATTAAAAAAAAGAAACATAAGAATATTTTATGTGTTTTCATTCAGGACCACAAGCACACACAATTATTGTGCATCATCATTGTATTTTTCAAATACACAACTTTAAATTTTTTTGACAACATGTATTTTGAATAATTTTTAAATTGGTTATATTCTTGCCCAATTATGTGCTCAACTACCAGTTCAATTATTGTTTTCCACCAAGTTCATATTTATTTTTACCCGAGTTTAAATTTTCAAAATTATCAATCTTCATTCAGGACCACAAACACTCATAATTACTGCTTATATTGATTGTACTTTTTTATACACACGGTCACTTAAAAAGTTGACAACATATATTAAAATTTATTGTGTAACTTTTATAAATTCTAGAAATTTATTAAAAATTGTTCAACTTGTATTAAGAAATTAACATGTTTCTTGATACACGTCGAACATTTTTTTTAAATACACATTGTAATTTTTTTTATGTATGATGAACATTTAAAAAGAACATACATTGAATTTTTTTTAATAGGCGTTAAACTTTTTCCAAAAACTTCTTGAACATTTTTCGCCGATGCACAAACACTTTATTTACCTTCCATGGTAATTGTAATTTTTTTTCTTACATTTACTTTTTCAAATGGGAGAAAATAAAAATATACGTGAACTTGAAAAAAAAATTGATTGTGATAGTCTCTTGGAGAGGTACATGGAAGCGCACCATGTAAAAGTCTTGCTCAGAAATAATAAAATCGAAGCACATTTTTGCTTCGTGGGTAGCTGATCCGCGGTTTGCAATCAGCCCACAGGTCTCAGGTTCGAACCTTGATTTTGCTATTTCTTCTCTCTTCTGTACTGACATGTGGGTCCCATGCTTCTTCCGTTGACGTGCCACCGGCATACCGTGAGATGTAGTCAGGACAGTATTCGAGCATATCCTCGTATTTGAGGACCACAGTGAAGCATTTCATGAGTTTGAGGACCGTTATGTTACAGGCCAAAAAGTAGAGGGACTGTATGTGTAAGTATCTCTAAATAAATAGATGACTTTTCTGTTTAATGCATTCTCCAAGGGGCAAAATTTAATTGGTAGTGCGTAAATACAGATTAGGTAATCAAGAAATAGATACAAAATCATGCATGTTCAAATTTATTGGCACAATTTTGAAACAAATTCAAAACATAGTTTCAGAAATTAGTGGTCGAAGACAGAGATTTTGACTATATATTTCGTAGGACACTCTTGAACCAAGGTAATTAGTTTCAAAGAATAATAAAAGAATGCCACTTTTTCTGTGAATAATAAGGTCATTCGAAATTTTAGTGTTTTCTACTTGATAAGATATAATTTTAACACTTATATTACCTCTATATAATTTTTTAATTTCCATAATTAAACTGCTGTTATTATATGTAGGGCCTAATTTGAAGTTTTGCACAGGGGCTCCAGTTAGGCCCTAAGTAAAAACAACAAGTATATATACCATGATAACAAAATTCAGGGCGTTATCTCTGCCCATCACACATAGCATAAGCAAACAAGAATCCGATCTTCCTTTGTTGGTGCCCTCCGTCTCAAAAAAAAATGTTGGTGCCCTCAAATTTTTATTTTCTTTGAGAACCACCTCCTGGAATTTATTCATTCAAGCGGAACATCTCTGACCCTTTTCTTACCGCCAGGGTCCATGCCGGTAGGGTTGTACACCTTACCAGAAATTTTTCCTAAGTATGGAACATAGTGCATGCTCGCACCTATCGCCGGGCACCTTGACGGTAGGGTTGTACACCCTACCGAAATTTTTTCCTAAGTATGGAACACAGTGCATGTTCGCACCTATCGTCGGGCACCTTGGCGGTAGGGTTGTACAGGCTACCGCTAGCCTGGTTGGCGGTAGGGGCGTTTCCTACTGCCAAGGTCCCTGGCGGTAGGCTGTTACACCCTACCGCCATGGACCGTGGCGGTAGCAAAAGGTTCAGAACTCGAATTTTTTACAAACTAGGGTCGGATCTCAATTAACTTTCAAAAAAAGGTCAAAACACGAAAATTTGCCGCTCATCTTCCGTGACTCGCTGCATGCGTACGTTCTGTTAGGCCATAGGCCATAGCCTACGTGTATACCAGGTAGGGGCCACTCGATTTTGGGGGCCCGGGGCGGCCGCCCCCCTGCCCCTCCCCAGGGCCGGCCCTGGCAACATTGGCTAGCCAGTTGAGCGACATGTGAATCATGTAGAGTAGTGATATTTTTTCGCGGGGTATGTAGAGTAGTGATATAACCACAACATAGACCTATTTCCTGTATCGTTTGCGTTCAGGAGAACACAAAAAGGTAGCCTACCTTTTTCTTAGAAAAATCTTGAAGCGATTTTCCTGATACGTATTCTATTGATTTCCTTTCTAATTTATTTAGCAGGTTTGTGTTAATTTTAAATTTTCATTTTTATATCAATAATACGGTTATTGCACATTTTAAATCTTTGTTCTTTTTCGTTCTTTAGTAACCTGAAGAGGTAGACATGGATGTTATTCTTACTTCTGGTGTTCTTTATACTGCCTTGACAAATGATGAATAGATTGGAAGTTTTCTCGCAAAAAAAAAGAAGAAGAGGTAAACATCAACTTTTTCTAAAATTTATGTGGATTAAAAAAAAGAAACATAAGAAAATTTTATGTGTTTTCATTCAGGACCACAAGCACGCAAAATTATTGTGCATCATCATTGTATTTTTCAAATAGATTTAATTTTTTTGACAACATGTATTTTGAATAATTGTTAAATTGGTTTTAGAAATTGGTTATATTCTTGCCCAATTATGTGCGCAACTACCAGTTCAATTATTGTTTTCCACCAAGTTCATGTTTATTTTTACCCGATTTTAAATTTTCAAAATTATCTATCTTCATTCCGGACCACAAACACTCACAATTACTGCTTATATTCATTGTATTTTTTGTACACGCGGTTGCTTAAAAAGTTGACAACATATATTAAAAATTATTGTGTAATTTTTATAAATTCTAGAAATTTATTAAAAGTTGCTCAACTTGTATTAAAAATAAACATGTTTCTTCATACACGTCGAACATCTTTTTTGAAATACACATTGTAAATTTTTTTAATGTATGATGAACATTTAAAAAGAACATACATTGACAATTTTTTAATAGGCATTAAACATTTTTCCAAAAACTTTTTGAACATTTTTTGCAAATGCACAAACACTTTATTTACCTTCCATGGTAATTGTAATTTTTTTCTTACATTTACTTTTTCAAATGGGAGAAAATAAAAATAAACGTGAACTTGAAAAAAAAACTATTTGATTGTGATAGTCTCTTGGAGAGGTACATGGAAGCGCACTATGTAAAAGTCTTGCTCAGAAATAATAAAATCGAAGCACACTTTTGCTTCGTGGTTAGCTTATCCGCGGTTTGCAATCAGCCCACAGGTCTCAGGTTCGAACCTTGATTTTGCTATTTCTTCTCCCTTCTGTACTGACATGAGGGTCCCATGCTTCTTCTGTACGCTGACGTGCCACCGGCATACCGTGAGATGTAGTCAGGACCTTATTCGAGCATATCCTCGTATTTGAGGACCACGTGAAGCATTTCATGAGTTTGAGGACCTTTATGTTACAGGCCGAAGAGTAGAGGGACTGTATGTGTAAGTTTCTCTAAATAAATAGATTACATTATTGTTTAATGCATTCTCCAAGGGGCAAATTGTAATTGGTAGTGCATAAATACAGATTAGGTAATCATGAAATAGATGCAAAATCCCGCATGTTCAAATCTATTGGAACAATTTTGTAACAAATTCAAAACATAGTTTCAGAAATTAGTGGTCGAAGACCGAGATTGTGACTATATATTTCGTAGGACACTCTGGAACCAATGTAATTAGTTTCAAAGAATAATAAAAGAATGCCACTTTTTCTGTGAATAATAAGGTCATTCGAAATTTTAGTGTTTTCTACTTGATAAGATATAATTTTAACACTTATATTATCTCTATATAATTTTTTAATTTTCATAATTAAACTGATGTTATTATATGTAGGGCCTAATTTGACATTTTGCACAGGGGCTCCAATTAGGCCCTAAGTAAAAACAACAAGTATATATGCCATGATAACAAAATTCAGGGCGTTATCTCTGCCCATCACACATAGCATAAGCAAACAAGAATCCGATCTTCCTCCTCTACAGAGAATCAATTGTTGGTGCCCTCCATCTCCAAAAAAAAAATGTTGGTGCCCTAGAATTTTTATTTTCTTTGAGAACCACCTCCTGGAATTTATTCATTCAAGCGGAACATCTCCGATTGAACAAGCTCAATCAGGAAATCAGGGGTAACATGCATCCAAATTACAGAAATTAACTACGGATAAAGCATGCCTATCACATTGGTGCCCTCGAATTAAATACACAAAGGAATTACTCTTGTTTCCTAAAGAGAAATTACTAGTATAGGTTCTCTCTGCCATACCACTGGTTTAAGAAATTATAATACATAGGAAGAACCTTTCCGCCATTAAGCAGGGTCCTTCCAGCATCGCACCCATATAGCATACATAAGTAAATAATTAATTACATGAGTTTCAACTGGTACAAATTAACTACTAGCACACACACGGAATACGCTTAAACTAATGCTGATCTTGTCCAAGGGGGCATCAGCTTTGAAGACCTATTACAACGAGGGATACAATGAGTTTGAACCGGCACAACTTAACTACTACTAGCAGACATGGAATCCGCTTAAACTAAACTAAGTGCTGATCTTGCCCACGGGGGACATCAGCTTTGAAGACCTAAGCTAACAAACGGACCGATTTCAAACTCATCATCGACATCATCAGTTCCCGACCAGTGATATGAGGAGAAGGAAAATGTGGTACGGCAGCGAAACGACTCCAATCAACACGAAAGGCAGGATCTCAAGAGGACCGTTGGCACAGTGCGACTCTATCTGCCGGGAATAGTAGAACGCTGCTGCCGCAAACCCGCAAGAAATCTGGGAGCAAAGAACCGCAAAGAAGAACAACCCACGGATCACAGTTAACCGCCATCCCTCTATCCGCTCCAAGCCTTGCTTAGGCACTAACCTGTCCCTCTCCCTTTCGGCGCGCTTCTTGGCCTTGACGAGGGCGTCCTCCTTGTCCTGCGAGGCCTTCAAAGCCGCCGTACGGAGCTGCAGCTCCTCGGCCGCGGGATCGCGGGCGTTGGTGTGGTGGTAGGCCAGGGTGGACTTGTATTTGTCGAGGTTGCTGCAGGCCAGCGTGTAGGCGTCGCGCGCGGCGTTATACGCCGCCTCCTCCTCCTTGGCGACCCATTGCTGGGCCTCGTGTGCACTCTCGATGAGGATCCGAACCAGGTTGATGGAGATCATCGAGAGAACGATGAAGCACGCTAGCCATGGCTCACACATGATGATCTGCCCACGCATCTTGTCTCGGTCGCAGCCAGGGACGCTTGGGGGGCTAGGAGCAGGGCTGGAGGCTGTGGAGGAGGAGTTGGAGGTGAAGGTGGTAATGGCCATGGCGAAGACAAAGATACCAAACATGTTGTTCACTAGGCCAGTGTGGATTTCAACACTCTTTCGCGCAAGCTGGATAAACATGAGGGGTTTCTTGTTGTTGTTGGGTGTCGACATTGTGGGCTGCGGGCTAGTTGCTGTGGAGTGCTACAAGCTCATCCATGAGCTCTTCTTATATAGGGGAGGGGAGTGAGCGAGGGGACGGGGGTGAGGGGCTTCCAGTAGCGCAACAATAGCTACCCGGCGTGGTGGTACTACTACTCCACAGCTACAGTGCAGTTGCAGCCCCGTGGTACTAGTCCCCTAGCAACTGGACCGGTAGGAGGTGTAGCCCCGTGGTACTACTACTAGGCCTGCTAGCTACTATCCGACAGCTGCAAAGCCTGCCTCACCACGGGCTCGACCACCGGCGAGACAGAGAATCAAATCAAACAACGAGTACTCCACGCAAACGCAGCCTGAAACCGAGATGGCAGGGGTGGAGGCAGCTTCCCACACTTTTTTTTTGGCCAATACTTTTCAGCAGTGCTTTTGTACTCCTACTCAGAAGTGTAGCGCACAGAAAATAATAAAGTTGCTCCAGCGTGCAGCCTGCCGTCTGTACCGTGGCTAGCGGCTCGCTCCAGATTTCATTTCATTGTGCTCACATGCACGGACGAGACCGCCCAAGCCCTGACCTCCCGCCGGTCGAGCACTGCCTCATGGCCGAACCTTGATTTTTTTAATTCAAATTGACATGAGGGTAACCAGTATATATCTACACCTTTTGTTTAGAAAAAACATGTTTGTTCCTAATTTTTTGGTAGAAACCATGTTAGCCTTATGAATGTATGCATATAATTTACCGATTTGGATGATTAGGTCACTTCATCTGTTCAAGCAATTTTTTATGTAACATGTAAAGTTTAGCATGCAACATTTTCTTGCGGGTAAATTTAGCTAGTCCAGGCCGATTGACTCCACTTTTATGCAGATTATTATCTACTAGAAGTTTGGGCGCGCTTTGATGCACCCCCTGTGTTCAAAATATAAGGTGTATTAGTTTTTTTTTGAAAAATCAAACCTCTTTAAATTTGTTCAAATTGGTATCATTAGATTCATCATGAAATGAATTTTCATATTTTATTTAGTATTTTGGATGTTGATATTTTTGGCTCTAAACTTGGTCGAAGTTAGATATTTTTCTTTCCGAAAAAAATACACCTCATATTTTGGAACTGGGATATTGTTTGGTTTGGCGAGTGAGGGAGATGATGGAGTGTGTTTTTACATTTATTTACAATGCGATGTTTTGGTGGGCCTCTAACAATGTGGTTCTGTATTATCTGCTAATTCACTCATATTTATGTGGAAAAAAATATATGCGTCAGTGTCTGCATGTACTATGTTGGTGCTACAATGTCACATTTCGATGCTTCTTTTTCCTAGGTGGTGAGGATCCGCGGGATTGATGTGTGTTTATAGGCCAGGTGCTCCTGATTGATTTGAAAATCGTTGACCAGGTCAAAATCATGAACCAAACAAATTGAATACCTCAACGGGATGGAAAAGGTACAAAGTTAACAAGCATAGTGAATTAAAGAATTGAATGAGTGAGCTTCTAGAGAAATTGTTGACCCAGTCAATACTGGATGACCCAACTTTAAATTGAGGACCTCAATTAATTGTAAGACCTTAAAAATTAGGGAGCATAGTCTATTTACTAGAAGAGTTGGGCGCGCTTTGCTGCCCCGTTGTTGTTGTTGGGTTTCTTCAAAAAATAATCACTTTGTTTAGAAAATATAAGGTGTATTACTTTTTTGAAAAGTCGCCGTTTAAGTTTGATCAAATTTGTAGAGAAATATATCAAAATCCATAATATCAGATCGGTATTTTTAAATTCATCATTAAATGAATTTCCATACTTTTCTTGTTCAATATTGTGGATGTCGATATTTGTGCTCTAAAGTTGGTCAAAGTTAAAGAAATTTGACTTTCTGCAAAACTAATACCCCTTATATTTTGGAACTGATGGAATATTTAGTTTGGCCAATGGGGTAGATGATAGAGTGTGTTTTATCTTTATTTATATTGCGGTGATTTGGTGGGCCTTTCATGGTCTGATTATGTGTGATTCGCTAACCAACCTCTATATTTATGTGGGAAATTTTATGTGTCGGCGGTCACATGTACTACTATATTCATGCTACAATATCATATGGTGGGAGGGTGCGCGGGATTGATATGTTTTTATAGTCCGGTTACTGCTTATTGATTTGAAGAATCGTTGGCCCGGTCAAAATTGTAAACCAAATCCAAAATTATACATCTCAATTAAATGAAAGAGATTCAAAATTAGGTAAGATGGTGAATTAAAAGGATTGAATGGGAGAGCTTGAGAAAGTGTTGACCCGGTTAATATTGGTTGATCTAATTCTAAATTGAATACCTCAATTAATTGTGAGGCATTAAAAATTAGGAAGCATAGTGTATAGTGTAGAATAATTGAATGAGATAGCTTTGAGAAATTGTTGAGCGGTCAAAACCGGGTGACCCAATTCTAATTGAAGACCTCGATCAATTGAACATGAGCTCTTTAAAACTATGGAGCTTAGTGTTATAGAGGACCAGAAGGGTTGAGCGCGCATTGCTGCATCGTTGGTGGTATTGAGTTTCTTAAAAAATATTACTCACACAGTTACAAAATACTCCTTCCGTTTCTTTTTAGTCTGCATATAAGATTTGGTCAAAGTCAAAATTTGTCAACTTTGCTAAGTTGATAGAAAAAAAATCAAGATTCACAATATGAAATCAATATTGTTAGATTCATCATGAAATTAATTTTCATACCATACAGCTTTAGTATTGTAGATGTTGATATTTTTTCCAACAAAGTTGATCAAACTTTACAAAGTTTGACTTTGACCAAATCTTATATGCAGACTAAAAATAAACAGAGGGAGTATAAGGTGTATTACTTTCTTGAAAAGTCAAACCTTTTAAGTATGATCAAAATTTGTAGAGAAATATATCAAAACCAATAGTATCAAATCGGTATGATTAGATTCATCATGAAATGAATTTTGATAATTTATCTGTTCAATATTGTCGATGTCGATATTTTTTTGCTATGAACTTGGTCAAAGTTAAAGAAATTTGACTTTCCAAAAAGCTAATACACCTTATATTCTGGAACTGATGGATTATTTAGTTTGGCCGCGGGGGGAGGGAGGGGGGGGGGGGATATGATGGAGTGTGTTTTATTTTAATCCATAATGCGGTGATTTGATGGGCCCTTTCGTGGTGTGGTTTTGTGTTATCCGCTAACCAATGTATATTTATGTGGGAAAATTTCGATGACAGTGGCTGCATGTACTATATTGGTGCTACGGTATCACATGGTGGCACTTTTTTTTCTAGGTGGTGGGAGGGTGTGTGGGATTGATATGTTTTTCTAGACGGTTACTGCTGGTTAATTTGAAAAACTGTTGGCCCGGTCAAAATCATAAACCAAATTCAAAATTGACTATCTCAATTGAATGAAATGGGTTCAAAATTTGGGTACACTGGGAATTATATGAATTGAATGGGAGAGCTCCTTGAGAGATTGTTGACCCGGTCAAAATTGGGTAACCCAATTCTAAATTGAACACATCAGTTAATTGTGAGGCCTTGAAAATTAGAAAGCATAGTGTATAGTATCAAAGAATTGGATAAGAGAGCTTTAAAAAATTGTTGACCCGGTCAAAATTGGGTGTGAAGACCTCAATTGAATGTGGGATTTTTAAAACTAGGGATCATAGTGTTATAGAGGATAGATTACTACTCCCTCCGTCCCATAATGTAAGACGTTTTTTGACAATAATGTAGTGTCAAAAAACGGAGGGAGTACATCTTTGAATCCTGGCACACTTTTTTAACTGAATCCTAGCACACATTATCTTCATGAATAATATATGCCAACTTAACAATTAGTCTAATGTTTCAGTTTCAACGCTTAAAGTCGCGCCCAAGGTAATGGTGATGTATTCATGCAGTGAAATCAAAGATTGGGTTGGCCTGCCGAATGTTGATCTTTAACGGGCAGCGATTGAGCACTCAACTAAAATTTGGTAGATCAACATATCAACTTCTCAAGCAACAACATTCCTAGTAAAGGGATACCCTCTCTCACTGTCACTGTGCTTATCAATTGGTTCATTTGGACCGAGCGCAATGCTCCTGTCTTTCGTGAGAAATCAGCGCCCACTCCAATCGTCGTTGCAAACTTCATGAGCGAAGCCACGCTTTGTATGCATACACGATGGCAAACAAGAAGCCGTAATGGAGAGGTTCAGTGCTTGGTCATCTTGTGCTCCGTCCGAACAAGCAAGCTGGTCACGGCAAGGTACTGGACGACTACTTTGGTAAAAATCCGGTATATGGAGCAAAAAAATTAGGAGAAGATTCTGAACGCCAATGAGTTTGTTCTTGTGCATTGCTCATGCCATCGTGTATGATCAACACAATGTAACTTCGGAATGTGTTATTGTTCTCTTTTGCAACTTCGGAATGGTCAGTTTGATGTAAACCATATTGTCCCAAATGGTTACTTTTTTTTTCACTTTGCAATTACTTGGTTACCTGTGGATTGATTTGCGGCAAGGGGAGGAGTACACAAGGACAGACGTGCATACCCTAAGCGAGTGCAGAGGCAACGTTGCATGCTTTATACGGTAGCAAAGGGTCTAAACGGGAACAAAATGGTAAAAATCGAGTGCACGTCTGGACGCCTGGCGGATTGAAACCACACAATACAGCAACACGTCCAAAAATACACGCATGTGACTTCCGCGGATCAAAGGCAGCAGGCGACGCCGAGACGCCCAACGGATTGAAAGGACTGGGCTAGGCTGCTGTAGCCGCGCCACACCTTTGTCTTTGGCGCTGCTGCGGACAGCAGCAAGCAGCACACTCGTAGACAAAGCTCTTATCCCTGCGAAAGCAGTGCTGTGGTACTCTACTTTTGACTGTTCATAATGGTGATAGGCGTGACGCTGAAAGATATAGCTACAGGAGTGCGACTGTTGATAACAGCGCCATCACTTGGCTTTTTCAAATGTGCCAGTCTGCTTGCAAAGACTTAGATTTAGCATGTCCAATAATAAATCACTTATTAAAATGTTGATCTTAGCATTATTTTTTGTAGGCGCTTAAGTGTACTTTGCCGGGTATTTAAGATACACTTGCCAGATTCCACAGTTGCCCTAGAGATTTAAGATAGAATTGCCTGGTTCCATCTTAGAGCAACTCCAACAACTACCTCTCTCTAAAATAAATTGTCGGTTCCAACAGATCCCGTAGATCCGAAATAAATTTATGCGGTCCTTTTCCTCTTGGCTTAGGGTAGAGGTTTATCTTCTCGCTTTAGAAGCATGCTTGAAGTTAAAGTTGTATGTACTCCCTCTGTTTTTTTTTCCTCCGCATATAAAATTTGTCTGGTGTCATACTTCGTAAAAATTGATCGAATTTATGTTTAAAATATCAACATCTACATCGAACCACTATCCCTGCCTCCACGGCCAACCGCACCTCCCCGACGAGCTCGGCGTGCTTCCAACCTTGCATCCACACCCCCAACTGGACGGAGGATGCAACCCCTAGCGACGTCATTCGTCTCCCATAGAAAGGATGCACCAAACTGAACCAAACTGAGGAGCGAGGCGGGCCACCAAGAGACAGAGGCGTGATGCTCCTCCAAACGGGAGGGCAGCCCCGCTGCCGATTTGGGAGCCAGGGCAATCCTTGCCGAAACAGGAAAGGGAATCGGATGTCGCATCGCGGGCAGCCGACCGAGATGCATCAGGTACCATGCACAAGGGCATCCAATGCATGCATGCACGGAATCTTGAGACGTGGCGGAGGGGCCACCATGCATGCCTGCCTGCCGTGCTAGTCCAATACGGAGGAGATAGAGGGCCCGGGAAAAAGGAAGAGGTAACACGCACCCTGATTCCCGACCGTTTGCCCTAGTACTACCTTAGTTGGTCCATCCAACTCGACGGCTGTTTATGTTCAGCCGTGTGTCGCGTGCAAGTGCGACCACACCACACACACGCATATCAATCAGTCGTCGTAGCCCGTCGGTGCATGTGTCAATGGAGAGGAGGCCACGACGCGAGGAAGGCTATCAACCCAATGCTACTGCAAGCTATGGGTAGCCAGAACCACACGTTCAAGTTACCCTGCGTGTGGCTTGTACGTGATAACTTCTCCGGATTTTTGTTAGTATCTCTAACATGAGCGAACCTTTTCAAAACTATTTCCTCCGTCCCATAATTGCAGACATTTTTCGACACTAATATCTTACATTATGGGATGGAGTAGTATTTCAAAAAAGACGCCACTATCCCAGCCCGGATCCAGCTAGGTTCTATTGATCATGTCCCCTTTTCAAAAGTTGTATCCTGTCTTGAGGCGTCTTTCTTTGGCTTTACAATCAAGCCTGACACGGTGCCCTGTTGCTTTTTTGTGTGTGTGTGTGTGTGGGGAGGGGGGGGGGGGTGTCAAGCTTGGCTGGCTTCATTAGATTTAGCAGAAAGCATGGGGGAGACAAAATGTTGATCTAGAGATCAGGGGTAAAAACAAGACAAAATTGAAGAGAGAGAAAATGGAAGGGGCGACAGGCCGCCCCCAAAACCCTATTTTTTTATCTCACATCTTGATCCCTGAATGGGGTCTCTATGGGCAAACGCCAGTGCTCCATGCTACGCCGTATCGCCGCGATGATGTCCAATGAATTGGCCGGCTTTGTCCTTTCGCGTTATTAACACCTTTTCTTAGGGGTGCAATATATACATCTGAAAATCTATTTAGTTTTAGTCGATTTTCTTTTTACTATGCCTATAGCAGCCCACTTAACAATAGTGGGCCGAAGCCAGTCCAGGTACAAAGCCTAATTAACTGAGGCATGTAAACGTTGGTGTGTATGTACCTCATTGTATGTCTTCTGTGCATGCGTGCACAGGTGTGTGCATGTCTTGTGTGTGTGCGTGTGTTGGAAGTTTGTTGCGTGTATTGATGTGTACTGTCCGCATGCGCGTGTATGCATTTCTGAGTGTGCATGCACGAGCATGCATACGGAAAACAGAGACAAATATGAGGAGGGGGACACTATCGATATGAAATGCAAATTCACTTTCAATGTATTAAGAGACAACTAGTCTCGTTATTTTGTGGTTTGAGCGGTGAGTATAACATCGACACACATATGTGCAAGTTATATTTTTTATATAATTGTTCTTCCATATTATGGATCAGCATAAGTTCTACCCTTTGATATGTAAGCTTTTGCCCATTATTGTTTTTAACCTTTTTAATCTTCTTTGGGGTAAAACCAATGCCTTTAATTCATTGTTCTTTATAATATACTAGTCGTCAACCCGTGCACTTGCACATGCTACTATTGGATAAAAATTGGTACATGGATCACGCTATGTAGTCTACCTATCCGATAGTTAGACTTTTGACATTGTTTGAAAATACAATGCTTAACAAACACGAATTATGACATAGCAAAGGAAAATCAAGCACACAACATACTGTATATAATTAATCTAGATCGCCGAAAATGTTGTGTTTTTTGAGTTGGACCAAAAATGCCACTATCCCAGCCCGGATCTAGCCAGGTTCTATTGATCATGTCCCCTTTTCAAAAGTTGTATCTTGTCTTGAGGCGTCTTTCTTTGGCTTTACAATCAAGCCAGACACGGTGCCCTATTGCTTTTTTTTTCTTTCACTAGTAGAAAAAGGACCTAATATGAGACACATTAGTACCGGTTTGATTTTGAACCGGCACTAATGTGTCCAATAGTGCCGGTTCCAACGGCTAGCCGGCCGTTCTCATTAGTACCGGTTCGTGGCGAACCTTTAGCACCGGTTCGTGCCACGAACCGGTAGTAAAGAGAGTGGTGGCAGGGTGTTGTCAGTCTGGGGCCCCTCCAGCACCTTTAGTACCGGTTCGTGGTACGAACCGGTAATAAAGATCGACCTACATAAACCCTTCATCCAGCCGAGCCACTCTGTTCTTCCCCTTTCCCCTCACATCCTCTGTTCTTCCCCTCTCTTCCTCGAGCTCCTCACAAATTTTGCCCAAAATTTGTCAAGATTTGAAGGCCCCATCCATTCAAATGATCACACAGGTTAGCAACGGTGTCCTTTCAACTCTCATTGCTAGATTAGCTCTTGCAATGCTTTGTATAGTGATTAATTTGGGAGGAATTATATTTGCTAGTATTTGACTTATATGCAATTTGAGGTCAAAAATAACACTTAGTTTGCATATGTAGGTGTGGTTTACTTAGTGCCTTCTAAATCTCCGTCGTAACCACCGTCAATCGCCTGCACCGTCCCGTCACCGGCACCACCTTGTGGTGAGGCTCTTGTTCATGAATGTTTTACATTACCAAATTGATGTTCGTGTGATTTGGATATATAGTTACTCGTTTAATTATCTTACCCGTACGTTGTTTGTTATACATAGTGCCATGGTTTTGATATCCATCCCCGTCGGCCCTCGTGTTATGATTCGGATCTGGTATATTCTCTTTTAAAACTAGTTGTTGCATTTCGTGTTTATGACAAATTATGCCCATCAAGTTGACATAGATATTTTTATCTAGGAGGTATGTGAACCGGAAATTCCAACCGACCCTATTGTCGAGAGGTTAAATTTAGTTGAAAGAGAAAACGAGTATTTGAAAGAAAAATTGAAAAGAATTGAGGGGAGAAGATGGAATTGGAGTTGCATGTTGCCGATGTAAATCGATGATCACAAGATCAAGATGGAGGAAATGAGGTTGAAGATTAGAAAGATTAGAAAATATGCCATTGATAGTGTGGCTTGGTATCATTATGTTGTTGGATCAATTGTTACCTTAGTTGCGATCTTCATCGCATTTGTTGTTGCATTTAAATTCTTTAGCTGGAGAGTTATTTGTATGTTGCATTTAATTAAGTGTTGTATATGAACTTTATGTATGAACTTTATGTATGAACTTGTATTAATTTGGTCTATTCGGTGTTGTGTAATGAAGATGAGCCGACAATGGATGTATGATGACAGATGCTCTCGAGTTCATTAATGGCGTGCATACTTTTACGCTTGTCACCGAGGCAAACAAAGCGGCGGATGGTTTTATGCCTTGTCCATGTGCTGGCTGTAAGAATGGTCATGCATTACTCACGTCAAGAACCATTCACGTCCACCTATTTGAGTCCGGTTTCATGCCCCACTATAATGTTTGGACCAAGCACGAAGAAATAGGGGTTATGATGGAAGACAATGAAGAAGAAAAGGACGACGACGGCTATCCTGGCCATGGGTTCCCTGAATACGATGATACAACAATGGGGGAAGAAGCTGAGCGGCAATGCAGGAAGAAGCTGAAGAAGAGGCATCGATGAGCCCGCTGATGATCTAGGTTGGGCCATTCTTGATGCAAAGAGAAACTGCATAAGTGATCCGGAGAGGACGAAGTTGCAGCGCATGTTAGAGGATCACAAGAAATTGTTGTACCAATTTCAAGCTGACAAAAAAGTTGGGCACCACACTTGAATTGCTGCAATGGAAGGCGAGAGAATGGTGTATCGACAAGGGATTTGGAAAGTTCTTGGTAATGATAAAGAATATGCTTCCAAAGGACAACGAATTGCCCGAGAGTATGTATGAAGCAAAGAAGGTTGTCTGGCCTCTAGGGTTAGAGGTGCAAAAGATACATGCATGCCCTAATGACTGCATCCTCTACCGCGGTGAGTACGAGGATTTGAACGCTTGCCCAGTATGCGGTGCATTGCGTAATAAGATCAGTCGCGATGACCCTGGTGATGTCGAGGGTGAGCGCCCCAAGAAGAAGATTCCTGCCAAGGTGATGTGGTATGCTCCTATAATACCACGGTTGAAATGTTTGTTCCAAAACAAAGAGCATGCGAAGGCGATGCGGTGGCATGCAGAAGACCGTAAGAAAGACGGAAAGTTCAGAGTACCTGCTGACGGTTCACAGTGGAGAAAAATCAAGAGAAAGTACTGGGAGGAGTTTGCAAGTGACCCAAGGAACGTATGGTTTGGTCTAAGCGCAGATGGCATTAATCCTTTTGGGGAGCAGAGCAGCAACCATAGCATGTGGCCTGTGACTCTATGTTTGTATAACCTTTCTCCTTGGTTGTGCATGAAGCGGAAGTTCATTATGATGCCAGTGCTCATCCAAGGCCCTAAGTAACCCGGCAACGACATTGATGTGTACCTAAGGTCATTAGTTGAAGAACTCTTACAACTGTGGAATGGAACAGGTGTACGTGCGTGGGATGAGAACATGGGGGAAGAATTTGACCTAAAGGCATTGCTATTCGTGACCATCAATGATTGGCCTGCTCTCAGTAACCTTTCAGAACAGACAACCAAGGGATACCGCGGATGCAGGCACTGTTTGAATGATACCGACAGTATATATTTGAATAGTTGTAAGAAGAATGTGTACCTGGGACATCGTCGATTTCTTCCGAGCAGGCATCCCGTAAGAAAGAAAGGCAAGCATTTCAAAGGTGAGGCGGATCACCGGACGAAGCCTCGCCACTGTACTGGTGCTGATGTACATGATATGGTCAAGGATTTGAAGGTAATCTATGGAAAGGGTCCTGGCGGACAACCTGTTCGAAAGGACGCTAACGGACGCGCACCCATGTGGAACAAGAAATCTATATTTTGGGACCTGCTATATTGGAAAGACCTAGAGGTCCGCTCCGCAATCGACGTGATGCACGTGACGAAGAATCTTTGCGTGACCCTGCTTGGCTTTTTGGGCGTGTATGGGAAGACAAAAGATACACCACAGGCACGGGAGGACCAGCAACGTATGCACGGAAAAGACGGCATACATCAGGGTCGTGCCAGCTACGCTCTTACCAAAGAAGAGAAGGAAATCTTATTTGAATGCCTGCTCAAAGATGAAGGTACCATCCGGCTTCTCGTCGAATATAAAGGGAATAATAAATATGGCAGAGAAAAGTTCCAGAACCTAAAGTCTCATGACTGCCACGTGATTATGGCGCAACTCCTTCCGGTTGCATTGAGGGGCTTTACCGAAAATGTTCGATTAGCCATTGTGAAGCTATGTGCATTCCTCAATGCAATCTCTCGAAGGTAATCGATCCATAAATCATACCAAGGTTACGTAATGATTTGGTGCAATGTCTTGTCGGTTTCGAGTTGGTGTTCCCACCATCCTTCTTCAACATCATGACGCACGCCCTAGTTCACCTTCTTGAAGAGATTAACGCTTTTGGGTCCTGTATTTCTACAGTATGTTCCCTTTGAAAGGTTCATGGGAGTCTTGAAGAAATATGTTCATAACCGTGCTAGGCCGAAGGAAGCATCTCGAAGGGCCATGAAAATGAGGAGGTCATTGAGTTTTGTATTGACTTTATTCCTGACCTTAAGCCGATTGGTGTTCCTGAATCATGCATAAGGGCAGACTGGAAGGAAAAGGCACGCTAGGAGGGCATCAAATAATATGTATGGACAGGCATTCTCTCACTGAAGCACACTACACAGTTCTACAGAATTCCGCCTTGGTGGCTCCGTATATGGAGGAACACAAGAATTTTCTACAGTCCAAACACCCGAAGAAGTCTGACGAATGGATTACACGCGAACAAATGAGGACTTTCGCCGGTTGGTTGCAGAAACGTGCCCTGAATGATGGCGATATTCAAAATGACCTGTACTCGCTGTCCCAGTTACCATCTTCGAATATAATGACTTTCAAAGGGTACCAGATAACTGGGAATACATTTTACACGATCGCCCAAGATAAGAAGAGCACCAACCAAAACAGTGGTGTCCGCTTTGATGCAACAACCAACACGGGAAAGGAAACATATTATGGTTACATAGAGGACATATGTGAACTTAACTATGGATCAGGTGATTTGAAGGTCCCTTTGTTTCGGTGCAAATGGGTCAATATGACACGAGGCGGGGTAACGGAAGACCCGCAGTACGGAATGACAACAGTGGATCTCAACAATCTTGCTTATGCAGACGAACCATTCGTTCTAGCCAATGATGTGGCGCAGTTTTTTTATGTGAAAGACATGTCTACCAGGCCGAGAAAAAGAAAAGATAAGGAAGCGAATGGATCATACGACGAGCCAAAGCGCCACATAGTTCTTTCAGGAAAAAGAAACATCGTGGGAGTGGATGACAAGACATACATGTCAGAAGATTATGAAAAGTTTGATGAAATTGCTCCATTCACAGTGAATATTTGACCCGAGCATCCAGTTAAATGATGAAGATTTTCCATGGCTACGGCGCAAAGGGACACACACGAAGAAAAAGTTTCACACCCAAAGATCTGGGATGTGATCGGCTTCACTATCATCACTTTCTTCTGTGTTTCACACCCAGGAGGGAATGTCTGTAATAGTTAGGGTAGTTAATTATGTGTTTTGGCATTTGAAACAGAAGAAATTTTATGTGCAAACAAATTCTTTTCATGCATTTGCTGATTTTTTCCAGCTAAATGACCCTGAAATTGAAAAGCATTTGAAATGAACTCAGAAAAGGTTGAAAGTTGGCATGGTATCATAATTTCATACAAATAGCATGTGCAAAAAGTAGAGAAGGTTACGGCAAAACTGGATACACTTCGTGTACAAAATGGACAATCTGTTTCAAGTATCGTGGTTTCCACGAAAACTGAACTATTACAAAGGCATTTCATTTTTTAAATAACCTAAGCATTACCAAATTGAATATAATGATAAAACACACTAATATTAAACATAAGAAAAAAGAATCACTGAAAAAACTTTTTTCAAAGTTAAGTTATTCACAAACTAGTGAGTCACACAAATTTCAAATAATTCAAAATTTAAACTATTCAAATTTAAAAACTACCGGCACTAACAGAAAGTTTGTAATTTTTTGTACCTAAAGCAAAAATATTCACAAAGAAACTCTAAATACAGCAAAAAACAACTCAAAAATAAATAAAACAAAAATAAATAAAGCGAAAATAAATAAAGCGAAAAAAATTAAGAAAATAAAAAAGCCCGCCTACTGGGCCAAAGCGGCCTGCATACGACTATGAACACAACCTTTACTTGGGCCAGGATGCAGGCCTGCAATGGCCCAGTAGGCCCACAGGGCAGAAGAGGACGTGTAGGCTCAGTAGGCCTGCTTAGGAGAGGAGCTCCAGAGAGCTACCACACTGGGACTTATAAACCAGTGCGGTAGCCCCTCGGGTAGCGAGGTGGGACAAACTTGCGCACCGCCTGGAGCCAGCGCACCCCCTTTAGTACCGGGTCGTGGCTCCAACCGGTACTAAAGACCCCCCATTAGTACCGGTTGGAGCCACCACCCCGTACTAAAGGGGGTGCGCTTCCGCCGCTATTGGTTAAAACAGACCTTTAGTACCGGTTGGTGGCTCCAATCGGTACTAAAGGTCCATCCTATATATACAACACTTAAAAAATTCAGTTTTCCTCTATTTCTTCCCTCTGTTTCCTCCCTCCGTCGCGCTTCGCCTCGATCGACGCTGTCCCGTCCGACGTCCGCCGCTTCGCCCTCGTCGCCGACCCTAGCCGTCCCGCCCCTCGTCCCGCTTCGTCCGACGTCGCCGCCTGCCGTCCCGTCCCGTCGCCGCGCCCACCCCATCGTCGCCGCCCGTCCGTCGCACGCCGCCCGCCTTTCGCTTATTCGCCGCCCGTCCGTCGCCCCGTCGTCGCCGCCCCATCACGTCGCCCCGTCATCGGCTCGCCGGTGAGCTCGCCCCGGCCGCCATGTCCACACACACACACACACACACTACACACACACACACACACTACACACACACATTATTAGTTTGTTTGTTATAAATTTTTCTGTTTTTTAGTTATAGAAATGTTAGAAATTATTCTGTTTTTTAGTTATATAAATATTAGAAATGTTAGTTATATAGAAATTTTATAAATGTTTTCTGTTTTTAGTTATAGAAATATTTATAGAAATGTTAGCAATTTTTCTGTTTTTTAGTTATATAAATATTAGAATTGTTATAGAAACGTTAGTTATATAATCAGGAAATTTTAGAATTAGTTTTAGTTAGATGAATTAGATTAATGTCAAATTGTTAGAATTTGCATATATATAGAATTCTAGTTATCACAATCCAATCATTTAAAAAATGTTACTTTTTACGGGCATATAGTATTTGTTCTCGACGATATGCCCGGCCCACATCCTCGCCGTCAATTCGCTCGCGACGACGCCCTGCTTCAGAGGACCCATGTCCGGACCTGGCTCCGCCGGGCACCGGGAGGTGCTACTGGAGGGGCGCGCTTGGTGAGGAACCCGACCTCGGGTCCCGTCGTCGACCACGATCTTCTTTGGTGGCGTTCGCGTGGGCCACATTCGGTGCAGAGGCAGCCGGCCCCGCCGGAGGTGGTGCGTCGCCGTGTCAGGGAGGAAGATGAGCATGTCCATCGCTACATGGCTGCTATGGACGACGTCAGGTTCTCCACTACTTGGCGGGTTCTTTGGGCAGATGACCGGAGATATGATCCTGTGATGGTTCCTCCTCTTTGGGTGTGCACCGCCCGCGCCCCAGGAACCGCGAGTGGCGCCTTAGATTCTTCTGTAGTACTCGATCTTTATTAGGTACCTAGCCAGTGATGTATTCAATATATAATATTCGAGACGATGTATTCGAGATTATATATATTAAGATGATGATGTATTCGAGATTATATATTCGAGACGATGTATTCGAGATTCAGTTTTTCCTTATTGATTAATTGCATCCATGCATTGTAATTTGAATACTAAATTGTTTTATATTTCTTCTGTATTAATTAGTAAAGTAAAAGTTATGGCGGACAATACCGGCAGAGAGAGAGAAGAGGAATTGTTCGACATCATACGCATCCCTCATAGGCTAGATGATCTGAATGAAGATGACGGCTCCCAATATCTGAACAATACCGGAGAGGGTGATGAAAAGATATTCGATCTCGACGACCGAGCTGATGAAGTCATGAGCTATGATTATGATGACACAGACAATGTTAGTGATGACACAAACAATGCTGATCTTCAAATAACAAAGACTTCTGGCGAGGTATATATTTATATAAGCATGCATCCTGGTGATCATCACATGTTTTTATTGAAGATATATTAACGAATCGATCTTTCTTCTTTCAGCCCTCCGGATCGAGCAAATCTGCTTCTACAGACAGCAAGACAAAGCGAGGCCCGGGCAGATTGTTGAAGGATGGTGTAAAGTACCACAATGAATCCACCAAACTTAGTGGTGAACCCCTCACGCCTAAGAACGTTGCGGACAAGTGGACTCGTCAGTGCGGAGTTCTTGTGAAGGACAAACTCCCGATCTCCATTCAAGAGTGGAAAGAGCCAAAGACTAAACGTCCAGGTGTTACTTGGGCTGATGACAGAGCCAAAAAAGACCTGGTGAAATCTCTGATGGAACATTTCACCCTACCAGATCATTTCACTAAAGCAGATGTGGAGAAAGTCAAGGCCGCTGCTCTTAAGAAGATGGCAATTGCATTCAACACCCACAAGAAAACTGTATGGGCCAACTACCTCGCTAATGAAAGGAAGACTCCAGATTTCAAGGGAACACTGGAGAAGCAAAGAGAACACTGGGACGATTTCGTGACCTTCAAGGATTCAGAATTATCTAAGGAACGGTCGATGAAAAACAAGGCAAATGCTACAAGAAAGACGCAGTTTCATAGGCTGGGTCCAGGTGGCTACGAGGTGGGATTGCCTAAGTGGGATAAGTCCGAGCAAGAGATGGAGGGTGCAGGGTCACTCCGACATTAGAGCTGGCCCCCCAGGTGCAGAACTTGGTTCTATGCGCATGGGGGGGCGTTGGACCGGAAGACAGGCCTGGTTTCGAAGAAGGCAAGTCTAAAAGGAGTCGAACAAAAGATACTTGACGCAATAGAAGAAGCTCGAGTGGTGGTGTTCACGCCCAACAGAGAGAACGGCGAGCTTACGCGCGCCCTGGGAAATCCTGAACACCCAGGAAGAACACGAGGCATGGGCGTTATTCCCTAGTATGAGGGCTCTTCGGACTAGAATGACGACTACATGTCCCGTGCAAGAAAGAAGATGGAGGAGGAGAAGAAGAGGAAGCTGGAGGAGGAGCAGAGGAAGCAGGACGCAGAACGCCTTCAAGGCCTAGAAGCAAGGCACGCGGACCTGGCACTCAAATTCCAGCAGCAGCAGCAGCAGATCGACTCACTTAGCCAGGAAAGGGGGTCTCAGCAGCGGCAGCAGCAAGCGGATGATCGTCCAGCATTGGATAGCACCGTCCCATCCATGCCGAGAAGCAGCGTTGGTTCTGCCCCAGGCGACACACTGCTGGATACATACCCTGTGGATGACATCATAGAGAACACTAACTATGAGCTACACTCCAAAATGAAGAACATATCCATGAAGGTGGCGGACGGCGTTGCTTTTCCAGTGACCCCCGAAGCAACCTACCATTGCATCCCGATTATAGAGGGCTATGCTCGTGTCATGGTTGATGAAGTGGTGGACCCATATTCGGGGCTAACTCTTGACATTCCTGGAGGTGAAGACGAGCGACACCGGGAGAGGCCATACATCGTATCATCCTATGGAGAAAGGATTGCATCATCTTTGAAGTCCACCGACACCGCGTCGTCGCCGACTCCTCGAAGTCCGCCACCGAGTTAGCAGACTCCCGCTCCTCCAAGTCCACAAACGCGTGAGACGACTCCTCCTCGAAGTCCGCCACCTCCTCCGCCGGTTTCAAGTCTGGCACCGTGTCAGGCCACACCTCCTGCTTCATGTCCGGCACATCGTCGGGCCACTTCTCCTGGTCCAACTCCACGTCAGCCGTCTCCGCCGTCTCAGCAATCGCAATAGAGACATGTCATAGCTTTGGTGCGTAGCGGTACGAGTCGAGGTAGTTCAGGAAGTACAGGCGAAGACAAGCGATATAAATATGGTCCAAGCCTCGCTCCTCTTCATCAGAGGCCTTACGACATGACCGAGGAGCAAAACGCAACCATAGTGCAGGCCCAAGTGGACGCCCATTTTGGACCGAAACCGGCACCGCCGCCAAAGGAGAAAGTGCCTCGAAAAGCGATTGACCACTTCATTCATATGGCTAGAGCACCAGCTCCCAAGCCTGTTGACTCAGACTATGAGCATCAAATCAGGAAGCTACATCGAGCACGGCTCTGAAGGAAGCGAGCTCGAGCTCGAGCCAACAAGTAGGCGGCAAAAATGCGGAAAACCGTTCCCGGTGGGAGAACAGGCGGCATAAGCGATCCCCGCTTGTTGTGCCAACAACAAGTGTGAGGAGTCTGGCGTGCCAAATATTATTGTGGGCAAACCGTTAGCGTTCCCCAAGAGGGGCGATGTGGTAATAACGGAGGATCATATCATGCAGGCTGAAATGCTCAAGATCTCGTTGGACAACTCCTCGAAATCGAGCCCATGTCTCCGCTTAAAGAATCGAAAATAACATGGAAATATGCAGGGGCCAACCTTTGGTCCATCCAGACAAGGTCAAGGACCTCCCAACGAGAATGTATGAATTGCATCAATGGTACATGAACATGACCAAGATTTCAATCGAGTGTCCCTCATGGTGAATGTCAAGAAGGAGCATTATTACCATGAGAAAGCTTTGTCCATTGAGTATACATAACTTTTTCAGTTATACACTCAAGCCGCACTCGACCAGTCTCTCGTCCGTCGCTATTGTCCGAACGTGATTTCTGTCTGTAATTTAAGTCTGAAGCTAATTATGTAGTGATAATTTTGATCAATCATTACATGTAATTATCCTCACTATATTCTTTTCTGTGGTATTATATGCAGGATGAAGATGTATGAAATGAAATAATCTGACGCTATGGCATTGGGTTCATTGACCCAAATACCATTAATGAGGACATATGGAAGTTTCCATTTTATCAAGCAGGTGTAGAGGAAAGCATGGTAGAGTTCTTGAAGCGCCTCAATAGCAATGAAGATATACTACTTCCTTACAACTTCCCGTGAGTCACACTGTCTTGTACTACAAATTCTGTTTTTGCTTACTAGCTAGCTAGATGTTAATAATTAAGTGTATATGGTTTACGATAGTTGATTAATTTTATGCACATGCCCGCTTATTTAAGACATGCAAGCATTAATGCGCATGCAGTTGGCACTGGGTCTTGATAGACATTAAAGTTGAGGAAGAAAAAGTTCAATTACTGGACTCACTAACTAAAGAAGAAAGTGACTTCACCATCGTGAAGGGGATAGTCAACAGGTAATTTCAATCATTATTAACTATATATATCTCGGCCTATTATTAGTTCGTCATTTCCTGATATGAACTATTTAATAACCCTTTATTAATTTTCTTTGCCGGCGGGCAGAGCATGGGAAAAGTTCATCAAGGTGACTCCAGGCGAATGAAAACAAAAATTGTTTTGGCATCGGCCAAAGGTAAGTAATTAAGTAGTACTAGCTAGCTACCATCTCTTTAATTCTTGTTTCAATATCATTAATTAATTATCATGCTTGATTAATCATTATCTGATTCAATTCCATTCTCGTAAAGGCCCCGGGTGCCGGGAATAATCTGTACATTCTACGTTTGTGAGAACATTCGCATGATGACGTCCGAAAGGAGCAGATCGATAGACAGGACTGGTACGTTTGTCGAACACTATTCACACCATTATCGATATCTAGTCACACAACTAAAACACATGCATATTGATCTCCTTCTTAACAGTTCAGAGAGGTGCGGGATAAGCTCCTACCATCGGACCGCATACTAGCACTTCAAGAGGAAATAGCCGGATTTTTGCTCGACCAGGTCATGAATCCCAAAGGAGAATACTATTACCCGCTACCGCCCCCATGAACCACTTGTCATCATGCTCCGGAGGCACCAAGGCAACATATATGTAGGAGAAATTGTATATGTATATACATGTGTATGTGTGAATAATGGTGTTGGTTGTGAGACATGCGATTCTATACGTACGAGAAAATCTATTTATATATATGCATAACGTGTACAATTTGTAGTATCGTGAAATACCAGCAAACAAAAAAAAATGAAATGGAAAATAAATAAAAAACAGCCAAACATTTAGTACCGGTTGGTGTTACCAACCGGTACTAAAGCCCTACACGCACCTGAGCCTGGCTCGTGCCACGTGTTCGCACTTTAGCGCCGGTTCTTGACGAACCGGTACTAAAGGAGGGGGGGGGGACCTTTATTCCCCACTCTTTAGTGCCGGTTGGAGAACCGGCACTAAAAACGTTCTGAACCGGCACTAAAGGCCGGTTCTGCACTAGTGTTTTTTGGGAAGATCAAGCTTGGCTGGCTTCATTAGATTTAGCAGAAAGAATGATGTAAAAAACTAATTGAACCCACACTTTCTTTGGGATTGTTCTTTGGTGGTAGAATGTTTGCAGGAATTTATTCCGAATAGACACAAATGTATATTAGTCTTTGTTGAATTGGTCTAAGATGCCATCAGGCCCACATTTGCAATGCAGATTATCATTCATTGCCGCTTAAAATATATTGTGTATAATATGAATGGGAAGACCACTAAGGATGGAAGGCCTTCAGTATTAAAGTGGAATAATGGGCGTAAATATGACTTCAATCAGAAAATTTTCTCTTGGCAAGCTCGCATCCTCCAAATGGCTTTCCTCTTGAATGGTAGAAATAGTAGGAAAGAAGCTCTTTTCAGCCAAGGTAGAGTCAAGAATTAACAACTCACCTAGTTCGAAGCCAGGATACAACACAACTTCTAGCTATTTCCTTCCCACTATTTCCTTTAACTTCTATTCATGTGAATATCTTATGGTAAATTCTCTTCTCTCGATCAACTAATCCTGGATTAATCCAAAGAATATTAGGCTTCAACTTAATCTCATGGAGGTATTGATTTTCATTTGCTTGGAATACGGAACTGATCCAACTGCTATGTATACCAAATGACTATCCTAATTTTTGTTAGAAATGAAATAGTGAAACATTGGACCTTCGATTTTGTGTCAGGTCTTCACATCAAAATAAATAAGGTGTATCCACACATGAGAAGGCAACGCCTCAATTTAATTATTTACATGCCTACTGTGTAGACTAAATTTAGAGGTTATACCTACTGTAATGTGCAAAGCAATTTAGGATCTTTTTTCACTTGTTCCCAAACATAATTGCATAAGTAAGATAGCCATGTGGTAGTTGTATCTTGATTTTTTAGCATGCAACCCTATGAAATAAACACTGGAAACAACAAGTTCTAAGATAATTCTTAGAAAACTAAAAAAAAGGATTGTTGGTCCAGGCGAGTTGTCTACTGATCAAACCAGAGACTATGCAAAGGGTGACAGATGCTAGGAATGTATAATACGAGGATCTATCATCCAACTACTGCGAACAAGCGGCTATGATGGGGGAGGCTTGCAGTAGAAGAGGATCTGGCGAGGTAGAGAAGATGGTGGAAGATCCATGGAAAAAAGTAAAAAATGCGTTTTTTTTCGTTTCCGAGAGACATGGTCATGCCTCTCTCGAATGCACAACCGTGCGTCTCGCGGAAGCAATACCGTGCCTCTCGTGAAAGGAAAAAAAATAGAGAATGTTTTTTTTTTCGTTTCCGAGAGGCATGACCGTGCCTATCTCGAAAGCACACCCATGCCTCTCACGGAAACAAAACTGTGCCTCTGGCGGAAGAAAAAAACAGAAAGCAAAAATGTGCCTTTAGTGGAAGAACAAAAAAAAGGTGTTTTTTCACGCAAATTCTTTTCCCCAATGTTTTTTCCAAAAGCTAAGCAGAACCGGTAGAAAACAAAAAAATCAAAAATGCAAAAAAAAAAAAATTTAGAAACCCGAAAACGCGTGATGAAAAGAACTGAAGGAAGCGCCCAGAGCGCGAGTGGCGCGCTCTCAGCCCACCCCAAGTGATCGTTGGGAGGCTCCCGAAGGAGCGCTCGCCAACTAGTTGCATTAAGTTTTCCTTCGTCATGAGATAATCTATTTGACGCTTATTGTGTCAAATTGGAGGCAAAAGCACACAGCGCAGTCTATGGGCCTGCCCAATTGGCACTTGAGACTATATCCACTTGAACAAAGCTACTGGAGCAAGCAATTTTCTTCATATTCTTGTTTCTACGTTTTATATTCTATTTATTTGTAAAATATATACGAAATATTTACTTATTTTGAAAATTTAACTTTTTTGAAGTTTGAGAAGCTTTTAAAAAAAGTGAGCATTTATAAAGTAATAATGATTATGTGAACATTTTTAAGAACCCACAAAAAAATTTAGAAAACATTAAACATTCTCCAATTTTTTTGTATACTTTTTAAAGAATTAGACTTTTTATTAAATTAAATGAATATTTTATGAACACTTTCAAAAATTCACAAACATTTTTATATTATATATGAACATTTTTCTTAAAATGCAATGAAGAACAATATGAAACAAATAAAAAATAATTAAATAAAATCTATAGAATAAAACCGGTAAAGAGAATAGCCAAAAGAAAGGAAACTAAAAGACCAGACGAGAACGCAACCTGTCTTTTTTTTATTTTTGAGAAAAACTAAAGACCTTTATTAAGCAATGTTCATAGGTATACATACAGATGATATCGGGCAAGACAGAAAGGAGGACATGGCGTCAAATCATTTGCTACTTGAGTGTTCTTTCTCCCGCGAAGTTTGGTACAGCGTGCTCATGGGGCGACGTCTGCATCGGTTCATGCCATAGCCCGGTGCTCTCCTGAGTGATTGGTGGCCTCGGGTGAGCAATGCAGTAAGGCCTTCTATCGGAAAGAGATGAATGCACTTATATGTTGCACGATGCGCATGATCTGGCTAGAGGGAAACAGTCGGGTCTTTGATAGGGTTGTGGATTTGCCTTCGCTAGTCACAAAGTGCATTGAGGATGAATTCGAGTTGTCGAGGGCTGCGAGAGCGAGCCCGGGTGGCTTCGTGGCGGTGGGCGATATGAGAATCATGTAGTTTCTTGTCCTGGTGGAGGGATGTGTACACTATTGCCACATTTCCTGTCCTTGTTATTTTGTGTAAAATTCTGTTATTCCCTCTTGGCTTCAGCCTCTTAATACAAAAGACACATAACTTGTGTGCTCTTGAAAAAAAGAGAAATAAATGTCGTACTGGCACATATCATGTACTAAGGCCTACCTTTACTATTGTTTTTACGGTTTTTTTATTATGTCATTTGATCTGGTGATCTCAGCTATTCCATTTCTATTCTCTTTGTGTGTTTCCTTTTTGTAATAATTTTTATACTGCAGCAAGGTAACATGGTCTGCTCGACCGCAACTCCACAGTTGAATAGTCTCCTTGTCAGCTTTCAAAATATGGCTCAACTTTGACCTGATGGTGCGTGGTAAAGATATGCCTCGCATCTCATCAACTTGCTGGCTTGCTTGCTGCGCCTCCTCAATAATCTTTTGTTTGCCTGGCAATCAATCTGAATGAGACGGGTACTGTTATATCAGGGAAGTATCTATTTAAAACTTGTCAATGGAAAATCCCAGGACCGTCACGTGACAATGAAAATCCTCACTCTCGGCGTGTGGTGCGTGCCACTCAGAGTGCCATCGCAGATACTCCGTCGTTTCTTTTTTGTTTGCATATAAGATTTGATCAAAGTTAAACTTTATAAAGTTTGACTAACTTTATAGGAAAAAATATTAACACCTCCCATACTAAAGTTATATGTTATGAAAATTAATTTCATCATGCATATAATATTATTAATTTCATAATGTGGATGTTGATATCTTTTCATACAAAGCTAATCAAATTTTATAAAGTTTGACTTTGATCAAATCTTATATGCAAACTAAAAAGAAGAAGAAATGAAGGGAGTATATAGCCAAGAGCCCCATTTGGGTTGCACGGTCTGCAAAAGGATATGTCATGAGTAAGGCACGTGTCTCACAATTAAACAATGGAAAATGGGATTACCTGATTGCCTCTACTTTCGTAGTACGTAGTTGCGGCCGTACTGCTCGACAGGAATATCCATTCTTTTTTGTTTTGATGGCCAGTCGTAATCGCACCTGCCTTGATTCAGTTGCCTGAAATGCACGTAGGAATGCCTCGCAAAAAAAGAATGCACGTAGGAATGCCAGGCGCTGCACAGCCAGGAGTGGGGCCCGGGCTGCCACGCTGGACCGGCGTGTAGCGCCTAAACTCCAGGCGCTACACAGTATAGTGTGGCGCCTTTCTGTCAGGCGCCACTCGAGACGGTCAGCTCGGTGAAATTTTATCGAAAGAAGTTCAGATTGTAAATTCTTTTCGTCCTCAGGTCGAACATGTGTTTTGTGCCCCAGGCCCAGCATGCACGCCTGCGGTGCTGCTCCAAGACGGAGGAGATATGGCCGGGAAAAAGAAAGAGAACACGCACATCAATCAGCCGCCGTAGCCCGTCGGTGCATGTGTCCATGCAGGGGAGGCCACCACGCGCGGGGCTCTCCTTCGGCGTCGACCCAACGCGACTGATTACAAAAAACACATCTCTTTGTGGGAAAAAATAAAGGCAAGTAGACTGTCTCAGATCTATCTATCTATATCTATACCTCTATGTACCTATACTAATTACAGACTTCCAAAAGAATTCTCACGTTAATTAGAATTTATGGACCGTTAATCTGATGGGGTCGAGTTGTAGCGGTGTAGATTTACTGTTGGATTAAAACATGACAACCGACATAACCTTTCACAGTAATCTTCCCCTGGAGTTCTGAACGATGCCAAATTAGGGATCTTTCCCAGACCTCTCTCTTCTTCACGTCATGTAGCCGCCGCCGCCGCAAATTGCCTTTAACATTACTCCCCCAGACTTGGTAGGTTCGTTGTTTGGAACGTGGCTTGCTGGGATAGAGTCCGATACCGCTGGACACATTCATGTTGGAGTATGTGCGTTGTTATGGGCAATTTGGAACTGCAGAATGATTTGGCTTTTAACAGAACAACAACTATTCATTTTTGCAGGTTTTATTCCGAGCTCTGGCGCTGATCCGTTTGTGGTCCTTACTCACTCCGATGGCGGACGAGGAGGCGTTTGGTTACTGGGTCTGTCCGGTGGAAGATGGTTGCGCGGGATATCTTCAACCGGTTTGGATGGCGGTCATGTAATAGGATAGGTGATTAGTTTTCCTATCTTTATTCTGCCAGCCGGTTGTGGCTTTGTGGCTTTTTCTCTGTTTGCGTTGAGGCTCTATGTGAGCTTCCCTCTATTTACATTTCCAGACTTTGAGATTTTGTAAAACCTATTTGTTTATAAGTATGGCCGTATGCATCGTTCTGATGCAGAGGCCAGGAAGCCCCCCTTTTCTAAAAAAAAAATATAGCCGCCGCCGCAACGATGCCAAATTACGGATCTTTCCCTTACCTCTCTCTTCTCCACGTCATGTAGCCGCCGCCGCCGACATCCATTAAAATTGGCTATAGGCGCAAGCCTCTTCAGCCGCTGCCAACACATCCTCCTCCGTCTGTTCTCTATTCCATCCTCTAATCTTCCATCCTCTAATCTACTTGCAAGAGATATTAATCGCATCATGTTCGTGTCCGGGTGCGTTGCGTTTCCGGCCGCAAAGCTTAATCAAGTACATGCTGGATAAGGAGTTTGTGCATGTGTAGGTTCAAGTTGAGCTCCATGCATAAACGTGTCCGAAGGATTCGTCACTGTTCCCAAGCCGAAGCTGCAAGCAAGTACGATCAAGAAAACTTATTGCTATCAGTTGTGCCTCTCATGCGTGCCATAGGTGCTGGGAGAAATCTTTGTTTACCTGTACGGATGTGCGTACGTACGCACTTGATGTGTTTATAGCCGGAATCAATCAAACTACTTGGGGAGCTTGGCTATGTGTACGTACATGACAGCCTGGCCTTCGTGCGATGTGAGTCATAACTCAGCAATTCCAGTCCTCCTTCTCTCTTGATAACTACAGTTGTTAAATATGATAGTCTTCTCCAGCTTTTTCCGATTGATACTGAGATCGTACTATGCGCAAATACCTGCTGCAGCCTGCAGGAGCATGTCTAGCCGTCGGAGACAAGCAATACTTCGCCAAAACAATACTAACAGGAGCAGTATTTGTCCAGCGACGACATCGTCCATGTCTTTTGATGTGAACATCACCACAGGTACTCCCTCCTCAATAGATGTACTGATCTATGTAGCTGTTTTTGCATGAAACACTTCATGTATAGCATGCAAGCATCATGGCTATGTATACCTGTATCAATGGTGTGTTGGGTTGCTATTTGCTGAAAGATGGAACTATTTCCCATCAGATCTTCCTCTTTGTTAGTTTCTTTGCAAGATAATTGTTGTGGTTGATTTGTTGACCAATTTTTGGAAGTCATACTGAACCTGAAGCATGCCTGGGGTTCTAATTTCCTAATAATTATTCAGATGACCTATTATGTAGTTGGACAGTTCTTACATCTGCATATATACACGCCAAACTGTGCATGTTATCTTCCAAATAAAAATATAGAGAATAAATAAATCTTCATACGCTACAGCTTCAAGATCAATATTTAATTGGGTATCTTTTATCATACTTGCAGTAATTGGTTCGTGGTTTTTGCTGAGGGATTTATTCCGGAAGTGTATCAGTCAAGGCGAAGAAACTGTATCCTGATGGTGCCCAACACGCGAATGATACGTACTGTCTCTATTTCAAGCTCAACTGTCAGGTCTGGGAGCTGACTGGAGCTTGCATGCTAGGTACTCATGATGCGGTGGAGTTGCTTCCATGGCCATTCAAACAACCACCCCCGCGTCTGGTCGCAGCTATCACCCATATTGCATGCGTAAGATTGATAAAAGATCGAATAGTGAAAGGAAGGTAGCCAATATAGGATGCTTGCGGATGTGTTGCTATTTGACTACACACCTTGCATGTATGTGGTGTTTTGCTATTTATATCGTAAGATGGAACATCAAAGACATGCCAAAAAAAAGGACGGAACATCCAAGAGAGGATTTACTCACCCTTATTCTCTATCATATATGTGGATTTCAAGTAAATAATGTTGCCCACCTAAATTTCTAAGTGCGCAATGTAGGACGCTTCACTTTGAGGATTGTAGTTGTTCTCTTCAACTTTATAAATAACTAATATTTTATGTGATAAATACCATGTCGCTTTGAATCTGATAGTCTATTTGCATGCACTTAGATTCTTTTTTGGTTATTTTCTGTTTCGATTTGGCTTCCAGCTTCCAGGGGAAGCTAATATAGTATCATCTGGATGCAACCAGCCGCAGGTTGTACAGACATGCAGTCCTAATTCACTGCAAGCTTTGCATGTTTGATCCGTTCCTCATTATGTCGTAAGGTGGAATATCAAAGTGCTGCCAACAAAAAAAATATGGATTATCAACGATATGATGCTGTCAGCGCTGTTCCCCTTCATATATGAGGGTTGTAAGTATACTTTGTTTCCCATCTAATTTTCTAATTGTAGAATATAAGATGTTGAACTTTGAGGTTTTCCATATATCTTCAATAGTTCTTTTTAACGTTTTCAATTGGACAAACCTCAAAGGTGATTTACGTCGTAAGATGGATTATCCAAGAGCTGCCAAAATTGTAAGATCATTTTTTTGCTGTTCGGATTTGGATTCCTAGGGTAGCTAATATATTATTTTTGTTAATGCAAAGGGCCACAAGCTCTACAGACTTGCAATCCTGTTGACTTCATGAGTGGATGCATGTTTTGTTCCTTATGTCGTAAGATGGGTTATCCAAGAGGTGCCAATTTTTTTCATATTACAGGAGGGGATGTTGTCACCATTATAAGGCCAACTTCACCGCGCGACCCCAAACGGACGTCCACTTTGCCCGGATTCTGTCCGTTTGGGTAGGGCAATGGGGTCGTGTCCGGGCAGTTTCTGGGATCTCACGGTGGCCGTCGCCTAACGCCCGGCCGCATCCCGGCTGCATCCTGTCCACATACAATTTTCTTTGCAAGCCCTTAACTTTTTCTTCATTCATTTTTGGTACATGAGAATACATCATCAAATTTTGACTAAAAAGTAAGACAAAAAAAAACAAGAACCACAAGAATACATTTTAGAAGATATCAACTTCCATAATTGCTCTTGTAAGTTGGATTAGTGCCTTCTCGATGCATTCATTGTTTATCTGCGGAGGAGGCTCGATCTTGCGTGCTTCTTTCTTCTTCGAGTCTAAAGAAGTCGATGTTGCTTCCTCGCATCTAGTCTCATGTCTAGCCTCTATTCTAGCAACAAGTCCACTAGTCTCATCTCTAGCCTCTATGCTAGCTAAAAGTGCCACGAACATCTACTAAATTGCGCTCTATCAATATATCGATGTACTCTTCTTCCCAATACCAAAACTTGCATCCATGCTACACAATAAAATTTTAAGTTAGCACAACTAGTCAAATCTAAGAGCACAAACCGAAGCTAAAAAGAGCACATACCTCATCGTTTAAGCACTTGATGAACACCCATCCGAGATGTTCCGGCATTGTAGACACGCGGCGCACGACCTTCTTTGGGCAGTGGTCGCACTTAATGATTGGTTTGTGAGGCACGTGCCACGCCAAGGACGTGTGTTGCTTATTCAAATAGCACACCACCCCTGCATGCATATGCCTGGGCCACGCGCATGTACGGGTGCCCTCCCCCCTCCCCTCGGGCGGTCTCCATATCGACCACCCCTCCGGTGGCCCCGGCGGTCTAGGGCATTATTCGGCACCGAGAGGGTGTAGTCCACGGTGAATAACTGCTACTCCGTGTTAGTGCATGTCATCGCGAGATGACAGACCAAGTCTAGGCTCGTTACATCATGGGATCACCACGAAGATTCTGTCTCGGGAACGGACGCAGCCGGTCCTTGACGTTCCCACCCGTGTGTGTGGTTTGTGAGGCACGTGCCACATCAAGGACGTGTGTTTCTTATTCAAATAGCACACAACCCTTGCATGCATATACATGGGCCACGCGCATGTAGGGGTGCCCTCCCCCCCTCGGGCGGTCTCCATATCGAGCACCCATCCGGTGGCCCCGGCGGTCTAGGGCGTTATTCGGCACCGAGAGGGTGTAGTCCACGGTGAATAACTGCTTCTCCGTGTTAGTGCATGTCATCGCGAGATGACAGACCAAGTCTAGGCCAAAGCCACAGCAAGATCCCATCCGTGTAGACCCGACGCGTCCGTTTCCCCCCTCCAGGTGCCGGCCGTGAGGGGGGCCACACCCCGGAGAGGCGTGCCGCCTCTTCGGGCATGCCACCACACCGTACGACATGTATGAGGGCCCGGTGCGATGCTCCGGTGGCATTGCTACCCCCCAGGGCCCCGTCCCGCCTAACCCTGTAGTGTTTGACCACGGGATCTAGCCCTTTGACTTTGCACGGACGGGCTTTGACCAGTGGAACTCTCCACCCGGTTGTGTTAGGTCAGCCCATAGGAACACTTTGGAGCAACACCCGGGCCAAAGCCACAGCAAGACCCCATCCGTGTAGACCCGACGCGTCCGTTTCCCCCCTCCAGGTGCCGGCGGCGGCGCCGTCCGTGAGGGGGCACACCCCGGAGACGCGGGCCGGGCGTTTGCAATAGCCACAATACTTCCAGACTTGTGAGAGGCCGCCTACGCAAGATTTGGCGGCATGTGCTAGCCCCCGGAGGCCGCCGGCCACAGTCGTAGACACGCGAAGAGCAATCCGTGGAGAGGGAAGTGTTCAGATACATCCTTAAAGTTCTCTCCCGGTGCCGGTCTAGAAAGTTGACCGGCACCGAGAGAGGGGGTAGGCCACGGTCAACAACTTCTTCTTCTCATGTTTTTTGCTTTACACACTCTTTAAAGTTGAGTTTTGAAAAAAATCATCATAAGTCATGGAATTTATAAACTTTGGTCGTAAAAGCATATTAAATATGAGATACAAAAAGATAGTGCAAAAAAAGACAAAAGAGAAGGGGAAAAATTAGAGCAGTCATTACCGAGAGTCGATTCTCGCTCTCGGTAATTGCCACCTTTTCCGAGAGCAGCTCTCGGTAAACCATCCACCTAGATCTCTTTCCTTCTTGTGCATTCTCGATAATATGTATTATACTTTTTTTTCTTGTTTTCTTTCATGCTTGGCAAACAACCTTAGCACATTATAATTACCGTCTTGTGTTTTCTTCTTGGATGAGCCTCGTCGGTTCTAGACACCGGCACCCTTCGGTGGCCCTTCGGTGGTTTGTGAGGCACGTGTCACGTCAAGGGCGTGCGTTGCTTATTCAAATAGCACACCACCCCTGCATGCATATGCATGGGCCACGCAGCGCATGTAGGGGTGCCCTACCTCCCCTCGGGCGGTCTCCATATCGAGCACCCATCCGGTGGCCCTGGCGGTCTAGGGCGTTATTCGGCACCGAGAGGGTGTAGTCCACGGTGAATAACTGCTTCTCCGTGTTAGTGCATGTCATCGCGAGATGACAGACCAAATCTAGGCCAAAGCCACAGCAAGAACCCATCCGTGTAGACCCGGCGCGTCCGTTTCCCCCCTCCGGTGCGGCCGTGAGGCCACACCGGAGAGGCGTGCCGCCTCTTCGGGCATGCCACCACACCGTACGACATGTATGAGGGCCCGGTGCGATGCTCCGGTGGCATTGCTACCCCCCAGGGCCCCGTCCCGCCTAACCCTGTAGTGTTTGACCACGGGATCTAGCCCTTTGACTTTGCACGGATGGGCTTTGACGGTGGAACTCTCCACCGGTTGTGTTAGGTCAGTCCATAGGAACACTTTGGAGCAACACCGGGCCAAAGCCATAGCAAGACCCCATCCGTGTAGACCCGACGCGTCCGTTTCCCCTCCGGTGCGGGCGGCGCCGTCCGTGAGGGGCACCGAGACGCGGGCCGGGCGTTTGCAATAGCCACAATACTTCCAGACTTGTGAGAGGCCGCCTACGCAAGATTTGGCGGCATGTGCTTGCCCCCGGAGGCCGCCGGCCACAGTCGTAGACACGCGAAGAGCAATCCGTGGAGAGGGAAGTGTTCAGATACTTCCTTAAAGTTCTCTCCCGGTGCCGGTCTAGAAAGTTGACCGGCACCGAGAGAGGGGGTAGGCCACGGTCAACAACTTCTTCTTCTCATGTTTTTACTTTACACACTCTTTAAAGTTGAGTTTTGAAAAAAATCATCATAAGTCATGGAATTTATAAACTTTGGTCGTAAAAGCATATTAAATATGAGATACAAAAAAGATAGTGCAAAAAAAAAGACAAAAAGAGAAGGGGAAAAATTAGAGCAGTCATTACCGAGAGTCGATTCTCGGCTCTCGGTAATTGCCACCTTTTCCGAGAGCAGCTCTCGGTAAACCATCCACCTAGATCTCTTTCCTTCTTGTGCATTCTCGATAATATGTATTATACTTTTTTTTCTTGTTTTCTTTCATGCTTGGCAAACAACCTTAGCACATTATAATTACCGTCTTGTGTTTTCTTCTTCGGATGAGCCTCGTCCGGTTCTAGACACCGGCACCCCTTCGGTGGCCCCTTCGGTGGTTTGTGAGGCACGTGTCACGTCAAGGACGTGCGTTGCTTATTCAAATAGCACACCACCCCTGCATGCATATGCATGGGCCACGCGCATGTACTGGTGGCCTCCCCCCCTCGGGAACAAATTTGGACTAAAATTATTGAAAAAAAGAGAGTTGTCATGATTTGCCGGCGAGATGGAGATAGAGGGGAGGGATGAGTGATGGAGATGGACGGAAGAAATCAGGGGTGAATGTTGTGTGTTTTAAGAGGACGGGAGAGGAAGAGGCGTGTGGAGAAATGCAGAGGACGCGATGAGTGTGGGCAGGGCACACGAGCAGCCGAGTGTGAAGATGAAAAAGTGAGAACGAGATGCGAGGTGTCACATGGTTGGCTTCATCTTATTCGGAAAATAAAAAAACATTTGCTTTTGTGGTAAATGACGTGGGGTTGTGAGGATCAAAACTTGATGACGTGGAAGGACTGATGATGTGGACATGTTGCATGTTTAGATAAATAGGTTAGTGGGGATGAATCTCTTAGGTATATAGGATGTGAGATAAAAAAAGATAGTGCAAAACAAAAACAAAAGGAGAAGGGAAAAAAATTAGAGCAGTGGTTACCGAGGGTCGATTCTCGGCTCTCGGTAATGGGCACCTTTTCCGAGTGCGGCTCTCGGTAAAGCATCTAACCTAGATCTTAACCTTTCCCCTTTCGTTTGTATCTTCATTAACCTCGTCTCTTCTCTGCCGAAATCGCCACCGCCGCCGCCGCCACCGCCTCCTCCACCGCCACCCCCTGCGGCCGCCGCCACCCCCTCCACCACCGCCCCCAACTGCGGCCGCCGCCGCCCCTCCTCCATCGCTACCCCCTCCTCAACCACCCTCCACCGCAACCAACTACGGCCACCCCCTCCTCCACCGCCACCCCTGCGGCCGCCGCCACCCCCTCCTCCACCGCCCCCAACTACGGCCGCAGCCGCCCCCTCCTCCACGGCCACCCCCTCCTGCGGCGCCATACCCTCCTCCACCGCCCTCCACCGCCACCAACTGCGGCCGCCACCCCTCCTCCACCGCTCCCCACTGCGGCCCCCGCCACCCCCGCATCCACCGCCCCCCCACTGCGCCCCCCGCCCCCAAGATTCATGGCCGGCCGCCGACGCCAGTTCTTCGATCTGACCCAAGGGCCGCCAAGAGCAGAGCTACTCCGCATTGGCAGCTGGAGATGCCCTCAGGTTAGTATCACATTCTATGCCTAGAGTAGGATATTTTGCACAAATGTAGGAAATATGCACAAATGTGATTAAAAGTAGTAGATTAAGATGGTCCTATTTAGTAATGCCTAGAGTAGTATGGAAGTTTAGAAGTTTGGAGTAATGCCTAGAGTAGAATGCTTTGGTTTTGACTCCTATGTTTGACTGGTTTAGTTTTAGTTAAACCGAATGAGTGCTCGAAGGATCAATACTAGTGCTTGTGCTTTTTTTAGATAAATACTAGAGTAGATCAATCAAACTATGTACTTGTGCTTATTTCCTTGTCAGTGGTGAACTCTGATCTTTGGTTGCCTTTACTTTTTTAATAAAAAGTAGGGGCAGGGGGGCAACCCCTTTCGTTTCAAAAAAAAATTCCTTGTCAGTGCTATGGCATTAGTAAATGGAACTATATATCTGAGACTTGATTGAGCTATTTGTATTATTTTTTGCCATATATGATATGACACTTAGATTAGGAAGATTTTGCTTTGGAACTGAGAGTAACCATATATATTTTGTTTTTCAGATTCTGATGAGACCACTTTCGTAATAAGTCTGGGAGAGTCCCGATTGGTAGGGCCGAGTCGTACGCCTCCCATCAGGCCACAACCGAGGCATCATCATCATCGGATGGCGATGTCGGAGTGAACTTAGATCCGCTCGCCACCGAGTCAGGCGACATGGAGGCCTCGGACGGCTCGGGTCTACCTCGAGCAACATTTCCAAGAGGAAGAAATCCAGGCGTGGTGCAGGGAAGGTCCCGGAACCAACTGCTGCCAGCAACCGTCCTGTCATTTGCCCGACAGGAGAGGGGTAAGCAAGCATTGCATTTGCATCATATTTTGGATGCCACAGCTTTGACACTCACATATGCTTGTCTTTTATATCTTGTAGTTAGTGGGAATTTATCCCGACACAACCTAAGGGTGCACGCCCGCCGAACCACGTCATCGGCTCCCTCTTGAGGAAGCACTTCCCTGGATTGTCCAACTGGGTGATGACGATCCGTTGTCGCCAGGTTTAACCTGGGAGCATTACCTACACAACAAGGATGAGCACGATGTCACCATGGCCACTCGGGTCATCAATGCTTTTTTTGTAAGTATCTTAGCTCCGACCACTGCATTTTTTTCATATCCAAATCCTTGCTTGCGTGGATGGTGAGAAGATGCCATATGCTTTCTTGTGGCAAACATTTGCTTGCGTGGATGGTGAGTAGCAGAAGGCGGTCAAAGGCATCGTGAAATTTGCCCGAAAGATACTCTCTGACACCAAGCACACGCTGCGATACAAAGCCGTGATGCAGTGTCGGCCGCTCGATGAGAAGGGAGAGAAGATGACAAGGAAGACTGCTTGCCAGACCAACTTGTCGCGAGAAGAATACCTGTCAGTGGTAAGTGACTACATCGGTTGCTAGTACTTTGATTCATCCCTCTTGTTCCTCAATTATTCGATTTTGTCTGGCTAGGTGAAGGAACCCTGGATGAAGGACGATTGTTGGGATGCCCTGGTTGACATGTGGTGTGACCCAGCATGGCAGGCGCAGCATGTGGAGAAGGGAAACAAACGAGCTAAAATGCCAGGCCCGGCTCATGTCCAGGGGAGCCGGAACCTAACCGCTCTCAAGCAACACATGGTATGTGGATTAAGATGTTAACTTTTTCACACGGTGCATCTTGGTTCATTCAACTTGATGGTTAATTTTGCAGGAGGCGAAGGTTGGTCAACCGGTCCACATCCAGGAAGCCTGGAAAGAAGGCCACAAGGGGAAGGATGGCGCCGAGTTCTGTAGCGAGTCGGCGGAGGAGAAGTGGGGGACCTTCAAAGAGGTCTTCCAGGAGGTGCACGGGCAGGAAGCCGAACCTACGTCCAAGCTCCTTGACCCTGAGCTTCTCATCATTGCTGGCGAGGGGAAGGGCCATGGCCGCCACCTCCTTTGCAACGGGGCGATCGCCACATCCGGGCACCGCAAGCTGCACGAGATACGCGCGTCGAGCACCAGCTCAACTCCGTCCATACGGAGTCGCCCAACCGCCGCATCACGTGAGATAGCGTGTCTCAAGGATAGCATCCTAACCTTTTATTTATGTCCATGCCTCGAAATAGCACCGTTCCAACCTAATTGAGCCTAATGCCATGTTACAGGATTTAATGGCGCAGCGGGCTATTGAAGAGGAGCAAAGGCGGAAGGCTGAGGAGGAGTCCAGAGAAAAGGAACGGGCAGACACTAACAATAGGTTGAAGATGCTTGAGGATCAACTACAGGTAGAACATTATCTAAACTAGAGTAGAAGATTCATTACATAGGGACAAAACACCCTCACGTGACTCTACTCTTATAGGTTCTTATGCAATCTCGAAGCAGTGCAAGTGATGCCCCTCCTCCTCCTCCGGAATGTTAACCTGATGGCCTCTCCTCCTCAAGATGATCTATATATGAACAAGTGTACTTCTATTGTGACGTGCACGTGTTTTGCAAGTAGTGACAATATGTATGAATTTGTGACTTGTGTGTGACGTCTACTAGGATAATACATTCGACTTGTGTGTGACAATATGTGGACTATCCCTAATTATGCATATATATGTGGACTAGATCAAATTATGCCTATATATGATCAAATTATGCCTATATATGTGTGGACTAGATCAAATTGCACTGTCGTTGTTTTTATCTGCAGGGATCAGAAAAGAAACAGCTTGACAGCAGAATGGATGGGAAAGATTTCCGAGAGCAACACTCGGAAAACGATAGACTACCGAGAGCAACTCTCGGAAACATGGTCGTCTGGGACACTACTGTTGTGCCACAACTTTTCCGAAAGGGGCTCTCGGAAAAGTAGGAGAGCATTGCCGAGCCTAGCTCTCGGCATAGCTATGTAAACTGTCAGCTCCCATGCAGGATTGCCGAGAGCAGCACTCGGCAAAGATATAAATCATTTTTTTTGCTGATAAATGTGACCAGTGGGACCACATGTCAGTTAGAAAGAACACACAAAAAATATATATAGGATGTTGCATGTGCTTTGCCGAGAGTGACACTCGGCAAAGTACGCAGTAACTGACGGAGCCGTCTGTTGCGGACGGGCATGCAACGTGGCTACTCTTTGCCGTGAGCGGCTCTCGGCGTCTGCAGGGTTTGTCGTGCGGTGCCTCTTTGCCGTAAGGCGAATCGCAAAGATGGCAGTTTGCCGTGAAGGTGGATTTGCCGAGAGTGACACTCGGCAAAGCTTGCTTTGCTGAGTGTCCGTGTTTTAGCACTCGGCGAAGAGCATTACACCCGGCGTACGTGAAAATTCCAGTAGTGCAGACTTATACGACTTGCTTAGAAGGCCGAAAGAAGCTATAACCGAGTGCTTTTTCCCTGCCAAAAAAAAGGAGAAGGGACTACTTGGCGCCGAATGCAATTAAATTAGCCTTAATCTGTTTCAAGTTTTGAAATTTTCACTCTACAAGCAATTTTATCCCTCACCTCGAACCGGTAGGGTGGCCTTCTGGCCATGTGATGGAACTAATAAAAATACGCGACTCCCTTTCGCCATCGCGCCTTGTGATGAAAATAATAAATACTCCTATAAATACGTGACTCCATTCCGCTATCGCTATGGCCCGTTAAATTTCCTTAATAACCCACCACTGAAATACACAAACAATCCCATCTCAAAAAGAAACACACACACACAACAGTCATCCTTCCGCCATCCTGCGGCCAGCCGTCGCGCCGTGTGATGAAAATAATGTGACTACCTTCCGCCATCGCTCCGGACAGTTAAGAAAAGCAAAGTTCATAATATACAAATTCGGCAGGTCATTCGGTCATCATTCTTTTTCTAAATTTTCCGGGGACTTCCGCCATCATTCGATACATACACAAACACTCATCCTTCCGCCGTAAGTAAATACACATTCCAACAATACGCAAACATTCATCCATCGCCATCGTGGCCATGGTACAACGAGTAAATAAATACACAAACATTCATCCTTCCACCATCGCGCGCACCGTACTACTACTCAGTACATGCATACAGAGGATTACATGTAATTTATAATAATATTAAAAATGAGTTGAACCGAGGAGAGGAGAGGGGAAGGGAAGGAGGGGGCTAGGTGAGCTGGATGGATGATTTGACCAAGGGAGCCGCCGGGGATGGCCCGTGATACCGGCGCCCACCGAAAGCTGGTTAGTTCTGTCATCTGCTCTGCTATTTCCTTCAGGGCATGTGGTAATTGGCGATTTTGACGGCGCAGACCTGATTGTTTCCATTTTCGTGAAAGATTCAGAGCGGGCCCAACTAAGAGGTGCCCGTTGCGTGGGTCGCCGACAGCTGCCTGTTGTGTGGGTCGCAGAGTGCAGAGGGTGCAGTGCTCCCAAGTGATGCGGATGGCTCCGTATTTTTGCACCGTGCACCTGCAAACACTGTGTAATCATAGAGAAAACGTTAAACTTATGGAAGGTAAACAACGGCAGACATTCATTCACATATGAATGTGCTAATACAAGTGTATGCTTGTACGTCTAAACTTAAGGGTCATTCTCTCCGCTCCTCTTATTCATGTCTGGACCGCGTGCAGCTTTTGTTTCCATACATACATGCTCTTCCTCTTGTTAATTACCCATGAGCCCTACTTAGCATCGGTCATTGGATTCCTTAGAATGGACGGGCGACGTCAGTTGGATGGGCCGTCAAATTTGCCATTGATTGATTTATGCAACCAGTAGCACATACACGGACGTAGCAGGGCAGCAGCGGTACTCTGCGGCCCCGGCGCTTGACGCACGCATCACGGCGCCCACAAGAAAGCAGGCTCTACGTACCATCTGCGCTCCCCCATTCAGGGCATGTGGTAATTGGCCATTTCGACGGCGCAGACCAGATTGCTTCCATTTTCGTGAAAGATTCAAAGCAGGCCCAACAGCCAGCTGCCCGTTGCGTGGGTCGCAGAGTGCAGAGGGTACAGTGCTGCGGAGTCCAGCTCATGGCGCCGTCTAAATTTATGGTAAACAACGGTAGACGTCACATATGGATGTGCTAATATAAGCGTCAGACGTGTAGTCAGGCTGTGCCAATGGCGTGCGCTAGGCCAAAGCGGCTAAATTTCGTGTTTTGACCCTTTTGGCATACAAATTCAGGATCTGACCCCGGTTTGAAATTTTTTCGGGATTTGACCCTTTTTCTTACCGCCAGGGTCTCTGGCGGTTGGGTTACACAGCCTACCGCCAGGCGCCCTGGCGGTAGGGTACTTATCCACGTCAGCCTGACCAAACGGCTGCCGTTTCGTGCCGTCGACCCTACCGCCAGGAGACTTGGCGGTAGGTTGTGCGATCCTACCGCCAATGTCCATGGCGGTAAGTGCCGAACCGTTATAACCCCGCGAGTGCCGGCTCGTGGGGCCCATCCACGAACCCAGCCCCCATCTTCTTCTCCCCTGCCGCCGCCCGCAAGAACAGAGAGGGGAAGGCCTCACTCATCCCCTCCATTCCCCATCCGATCTTCTTCGTTTGTGAACGGTTTTTTCGGATCGAGATGGCTCCGAAACGAGAAAAGTAAGCTCTCTCAATCCCTCCAATTCGTTTTAGTTAAGAAGTTGTCGATTCGACGCATTATTAGGCACACGATGAACCCTATTTCATCTAGTAGATTTTGATTTTTGTTGTTTTTAGGTTTGTTTAATTAGGAGTAATATGATGTTTGATGTAGTTGAATATGATTTATGTGGTGATGTGGTTGAAGTTGACTATGATAGAGCCTATTTTATATAGTTGATGAACCCTTGTTCATGTTAATTTTTTTTGAATTATTTATTGATGTTTGATGTGGTTAAATATGTTTGAATATGATTGATGAGTTGATGTGGTGATGTGGTTGAATATGTTGAATTTGTTAACTAGTTTGAGGATAGAACCTATTTGGCATAAGATAAGGTGATGAGGTGATGTGGTTTGAAGATGAATATGTTGGTAATTTTTATATATGTTTTTAATTGTTGAAATTGATTGGTTAATGTTCATATTCATAATAGGATAGAATAACTAGTTTGAAGATGAACCGCAGTTCATATTCATAATATTTTTTTACATTTGCTGAATATGATATGATTGATGTTTAGTTGAACGGTCTAACATGATATGATTATATGTTCATAATAAAGTGTTCGTGTTTCAGGAGGCCCCCCATTGGTCCGGCGGTCGGCACTAATTACACTATGCTTGACCCGGCATTCAATAACGGTCATCGCGCCCGTTACATCGAGAACGGAGTGGTAAATAGCACTGATCAACGTGTTGCATCACAATTTTGCCTTTTCAAAAGTTTTTTCTAACTATTTACGTGTGCACATTGACAGATGCTTCCGCCCTTACGTATGAGGGGTTACACCAAGGTCAAAGAGATGAACTACTACAACCGCTACGAGCCATATTACAGGAGAGCCGGGCTCTTGGGTTTCGTTCTCCAGTTCAAGCGTATGCCGCCGACGCTTGTCCGCACGGCTCTCACAGCGTTGGTGGACCGTTGGCGGCCCGAGACGCACTCTTTCCATCTCCCATGTGGTGAGATGACGGTGACGCTCGAGGACTTCGCCATGATCACGGCCCTACCGATCAAGGGCCATGCTCTCATTGGGCGCGTGGATAGGAAGAACTGGCCGGACAGAGTTACCGCCCTCATCGCGACTGCCCTCCCATCAAGAGTAACCGAACATCTGGTGTAGCACTGGCATGGCTCCTAGACCACCGGGTTGAATGCCCGCAAGATGCGGATCCGAGAACCGTGGAGCAGTATGCAAGGGCCTACCTGTGGTTTCTTCTCACAGAGGTGGTCTTTCCTGACTGCTCGGGGGCAACGCCCTATGGATGTACCTGGACTTCCTGGCCGACTGGGATGCAGGGTACAGCTGGGGGTCTACTCGGTGTCTTGTTATTGCTACCTATGTTAGTAGTTGAACCTATTTTGATATGTTGAACTTAATGGATACATCATTTTTACTATCTAAAAATGTGAGGTTATCATAATTTCATATGCAAACACTTTTTGCTGTTGTGCTTATCTATCTGTGATATTGATGTCATATTAAATTTGAAAAGAAGCAAGCAACTGAACTTGGAAAAAGAAAACACAGGACCCTACCGCCACGGCCTCTGGCGGTAGGGTCGCGCAGACTACCACCAACCCTCCTGGCGGTAGGGTGAACCTACCGCCAGGGCACTTCGGTATTTCGTCACAGAAAGTTTGGGAGGCGAAACCGAGCCGCACCCTACCGCCAGGGGTGCTGGCGGTAGGTTTAGACAACCTACCGTCAAGGTACCTGGCGGTAGGGTACTTATCCACGTCAGCTCGGGCAAACGGCCGCCGTCCCCTCCGTCGCATCCTACCGCCAGAGGCTCTGGCGGTAGGCTGTGTAACCCTACCGCCTATACCCCTGGCGGTAGCAAAAGGGTCAGATCTCGAAATTTTTTCAAACTAGGGTCAGATCTCGAATAGGTTTCAGAAAAGGGTCAAAACACGAAATTTGGCAGGCCAAAGCGAGCTAGCAGGAGACAGCGAATGGGCAGCTAGCGGTAGCGTCCTAGTAGCAAGTACAGCTACAGTAAGGTCAAAAGAAAAAAAGCAAGTACAACTACAGCCGAGCGTGAGGCCAGAGCTTATCGCTGCACTAGCCAAAGCCATGCATGGTGGAGAGTGAGGCCACATGGTTGCGGAAAGCTTCCATCTTTTTTTAACACAAGGGTGGTGTCTCGGGAGCACGTCTGGGCACCATACGACATAGAAACGCATCCAGACGCATATGGCTCACCGCGGGTGGAAGGCAGCATGCGACGCCAAGATGCCCAACGGATTGAAGGAATGCATATTAGCATGGCAATCACTTGGAACATAGGGTAGTTGCACCCATTTTCCAAAAAAAAAAAAGTGGTCAGAAAATCTTGTTGGCAAGAAACTTGATAAAGCGTTAAATTCGCGTAAACAATTTGCGGAACGAACGACTTTCGTAGTACTATTTACTGTTGAAAATACAAAATCAGCAACATATTGGACGTATATTCACTCTAAATTGTCCTAGACAATTTTATTCTTATTCACAGATTTTTTTACGGTAGTTTTTCTTTGTTCAAATTGTTATACAAGTACGTCAGTAGGTCAAGATTGTTACCAAAAAAAATCAAACATTTTTTACTTTTTCACAAATTGCTCAAAAAAGATCGAGGATTTGTTTTATCGGGTGCATATACTATCAGCTTTATCAGGGCATTTCCCATGCACGCGTTACATTCCTTCGCTTGTATTTGATGCTTTTCATACCTACTTGAACAAATATTTTTTATGTACAAGGTCATTTTTTCACGTGCTTCATATCTGCACGTATCTTGATAGGACACGATGTCTAGCTACAAAGGAGATCAAGCATTAGTATTAATGAATAAAAAAACTAATTCAAAAAAAGGTCCTTGTCAAGCCTTCCCAAGGTCATGCCCTAGGCAGATTCTGCCCTTGGGCAGACTCATGACCCACGCTTTTCTCAGTCTGCAAGAGGAACTCCAATGCGGATTATAACATGGAAGGTGCCAAAGGAGGGTAACAAATGGAACACAAGGGTAGGTGCAGCCAATTGAAAAAAGGAATTTAAAAAATGGTCGAAACATTATGAAATTTGATGGCAGCAAACTTGATAAAGCGCTACGCTCATGTAAATTTTGGGGGGTCCAAATGTTTAGTCGTACTGTTTGTGAAGAAAAGAAAAACAAAATCAACACTATATTAGACGTACTATTCACTCAATATTGTCTAGGAGAATTTATTTTTATGCTCACATTTTTTACGGTAGTTTTCCTTTGCCTAAATTTGTATATGAGTACGTCACTAGGTCAAGTTTGTTCCCAAAAAAATTCAAACATTTTTCATCTTTTCCAGAATTTCTAAAGCAAATGCACTGAATTTTATATCAGATGGATATACAATCAGGTGTATCATGGTATTTTCTGTGCGCCCACTCCATTCCTTCGTGTGTATTTTGATGTTTCAAAAACGACATGTATCAACAACTTTTATGTACAAGCTAATTATTCACATGAGCTACATAAGGGATCATGCATTGGCATTAGTGAATACAAAAACTAATAATAGGGATGGTTTTAAAAAAATCCTTCTCAAGCCTTCCCAAGATCATGAAATGGCAGATGCTCTCCTCGAGTTGACTCGTCACCAAATCTTTGCGCTAAGTTGAACTCCAACATGAATCATAGAATGGAAGGCCCCAAAGGTGGGGAACGAATGGAACATGGGGTAGGTGCACCCGTTATTCATAACAATAGTATTTCCAGAATGGTTTAAAAAATCTTGAAATTTGTTGGCAACAAAGTTCTTACTTCGTTATACTCTTGTAAAAAAATTTAGGGTTGAAATGACTTTTCCGGTATTGTTGGTGAAAAAACAGAATCAACACTATAATAGAGGTACTATTCACTATATATTTTCCTTGAAAAAAATATATGCTCTGATTTTCTAGGGTAGCTTTCCTTTGTCGAAATTTTTATACGAGCATGACAGTAGGTCAGTAGGTTGCCAAAAAGTTTCCAAGATGTTAGTATTTTCCTGAATTTTTTAAAAAATATTCGGAGATTTTTTTATCAGGTTCATATAAAACCGGATTTATTTCCATATTTTCCCCACGCGCGCTCCATTCCTCCGTGTGTATTTTGATGTTTTTGAAACCTACATGTGTCAATAGCTTTAATGTACAAGCTCATTTTTCACGTGCTTCATATTTGCACATATCTTAATAGGACACAGAGTCTGGCTACGGAGGAGATCAAGCATTACTACTAATACATTCAAAAACTAATAATAGAAATGGTTATAAAAAAGTCCTTCTGAAGCCTCCCCAAAATCATGCCGATGGCAGATGCTGCCTCGGGCAAACTAGTGAGCCAAGCTTAGCTAAGTCTGCTAGGGAGAACTCCAGTGTAGATCATAAAATGGAAGGCCCTAAAGGAGGGGAACAAATGGACACGGGGGCTGGTGCATTCATTTTTTTTAAAGTATAGTAGTTCCAAAATGGTAAAAAAAATCTTGGAATTGGTTGGCGACAAACTTGATAAAGCTTTACACTCGTGTAAAACTTTGGGGTGAAATGACTTTTGTGGTATTGTTTGTGAAGAAACAAAATCAGGACTATATTAGAGGTACTCTTCACTCTATATTTTCCTAGTCAATTTGTTTTTTATCGTCCCACTTTTTAAAAGTAGTTTTCTTTGTTGAAATTGTTGTATAAGTACAGTAGTAGGTCAAGATTGTTACCAATTTTTTTTGAAAGATTTTGACTTTTTCCTGAATTGCAAAAAAAAAATCAAGGATTTGTTTTATACGGTGCATATACAATCTCGTGTATCATGCTATTTTCCCTGCAAAGGATATCATGCATTAGTATTAGTGAATACAAAACTAATAGTAGGACTGGTTTCAAAAAAAGTCCTTCGCAAGGCTTCCCATGGTCATGCCCCAGGCGGATGCTGCCCTTGGGCAGACTCATGACCCAAGCCGTGCTCAGTCTGCTAAGAGGAACTCCAATTGGGATCATAACATGGAAGGTGCCAGGAGGGGGCGGCCGGAGCAAGCATTACGTGTAAAGACAAATGGAACACAAGGGTAGGTGCAACCATTAAAAAAAAAGGAATTTAAAAAATGGTCGAAAAATCATGAAATCTGATGGCATCAAACTTGCTAAAGCATTACGATCATGTAAATTTTGGGGGCCCAAATGTCCTTTGTGGTACTGTTTGTGAAGAAAAAGAAACAAAATCAGCACTATATTAGACGTACTATTCACTCTATATTTCTAGGACAATTTGTTTTTATGCTCACATGTTTTACGGTACTTTTCGTTTTGTATACGAGTACATCACTAGGTCAAGTTTGTTGCCAAAAGTTTCAAATATTTTTCACTTTTTCTTGAATTGCTAAAGAAAATTCACGGATTTTATCAGATGGATATACAACTAGGTGTATGATGGTATTTCCCTTGCGTGCACTCCATTCCTTCGTGTGTATTTTTATGTTTTTATACTAACGTGTATCAACATCTTTTATGTACAAGCTCATTTTTCACTTGAGCTACATATATAAGAGATCATGCATTGGTACTAGTGAATACAAAACTAATAATAGGACTCGCTTAAGAAAAAAAAAGTCCTTCTCAAGCCTTCCGAAGGTCATGCCCCAGGCAGATGCTGCCCTTGGGCAGACTTATGACCCAAGCTTTGCTTAGTCTACTAAGAGGAACACCTATGTGGATCATAAGGTGGAAGCCGCCAAAGGACGTTAACAAATGGAACACAAGGGTAGGTGCAGCCATTTTTTCAAAAAAAAATAGGAATTTCAAAATATTCAAAATATCATGAAATTTGATGGCAACAAACTTGATAAATCGTTACGATCATGTAAATTTTTGGCGGCCGAAATGAATTTTGTGGTACAGTTTGTGAAGAAAAAAAAAACAAAATCAACACTATATTAGACGTACTATTCACTCTATATAGTCTAGGACAACTTTTCTATGCTCACATTTTTATGGTAGTTTTTCTTTTTTATATGAGTACGTCACTAGGTCAAGTTTGTTGCCAAAAAACTTTCAATTAGTTTTCACTTTTTCCTGAATTGCCAAAATAAATTCATGGTTTTTTTTATCAGATGGATATACAACTAGGTGTGTCATGATATTTTCTGTGCGCGCACTCAATTCCTTCATGTGTATTTTGATGTTTTTATACCGACATGTATCAACAACTTTTATGTACAAGCTCATTTTTCACATGAGCTACATAAGATATCATGCATTGGTATTAGTGTATACAAAAACTAACAATAGGACTGGTTTGAAAAAAGTCCTTCTCGAGCCTACCCAAGGTCATGACATGGCAGATGATGTGCTCGGGTAGACCCGTGACCCAATCTTTATTCAGTCTGATAAGTTGAACTGCAACATGAATCATAAAATGGAAGGCCACAAAGGAGGGGAATGAATGGAACATGGGGTAGTTGCACCTGTTTTTCATAGCAAAAGTAATTTAAAAAATGGTCAACAAATTATGAAATTTTGTTGGCAACAAACTTATTAAAGCATTACGCTCTTGTAAAAATATGGGGACGAAATGACTTTTTTGGTATTGTTGGTGAAAAAATAAAAGCAGCAATATAATAGTCGTGCTATTCACTATATATTTACCTGGAAAGAAATATATGCTCCGAGTTTTTAGGGTAGCTTTCTTTGTCGAAATTTTTATACGAGTACGACAGTAGGTCAAGTTTGTTGCCAAATAAGTTTCCAAGATTTTATCATTTTCCTGAATTTGTAAAAAACATTCGGGATTTTTTTTATCATGTGCATATTAAACCAGATTTATCCGCATAATTTCCTTATGCGCACTCCATTCCTTCATGTGTATTTTCCCTATAGCTTTTATGTACAAGCTCATTTTTTTCACGTGCTTCCTATTTGCACATACCTTAATAGTACACAAAGTCTAGCTACGGAGGAGATCAAGCATTAGTATTAGTTCATACAAAAAACTAATAATAGGAATGGTTTAAAAAAAAGTCCTTCTCAAGCCTTCCCAAAATCGTGCCCATGGCACATGCTGCCTCGGGAAAACTAGTGAGCCAAGCTTAGCTCGGTCTGCTAACGAGAGCTCTAACATGGGTCATAAATTGGAACGCTCCAAAGAAGGGGAACCAATGGTAGTTCCAAAATGGTCAAAAAAATCTTGAAATTAGGTGGAGAAAAACTTGATAAAGCGTCACACTCATGTACAAATTTTGGGGATGAAATGAATTTTGTGGTATTGTTTGTGAAAAACAAAATCAGCACTACATTAGAGGTACTATTCACTCTATATTGTCCTAGAAAATTTGATCTTTTTTCTCCAATTTTCACGGTAGTTTTCTTTGTTGAAATTATTGTATAAGTACGCCAGTTGGTCAAGATTGTTACCAAATAAAGTTCGAAAGATTTTTGACTTTTTCCAGAATTGAAAAAAGAACTCGAGGATATGTTTTGTCCGGTGCATACAATCAGGTGTATCATGGCATTTTCCCTGCACAGGAGATCATGCATTGGTATTGGTGAATTCAAAAACTAATACTAGGATTGGTTTCGAAAAAAAAGTCATCTTGAGACTTCTGAAGGTCTTGCAATGGCAAATTAATGCTTCCCTCGGATAGACTCGTGACCCAATCTTTGCTCTGTTTGTTAAGTTGAACTCCAACGAAAATCATAAAATCGACGACCCCAAAGGAGGGGAACAAATGGAACATGGGGTTGGTGCACCCGTTTACAAAACGGAAGTAATTTTACACTATATTAGAGTTACTATTCACATTGTATTGTCTTGGACAATTTGTTTTTTATGCTCAGATTTTTTACAATAGTTTTTCTTTGTCAAAATTTGTATACGAGTACATAAGTAGGTCACGTTTGTTTCCACAAAAGTTTCAAAATTTTGAACTTTTTCTTGAATTGTTAAAGAAAATTCAAGAAACTTTATCAGTTGGATATACAACCACGTGTATCATGGTCTTTTCCCTGTGTGCACTCCATTCCTTCGTGTGTATTTTGATGTTTTCATGACATGTATCAACAGCTTTTATATATGTATCAATTCTTTTTTTCCACGTACTTCATATATGAACATATCTTGATCGGACATGGAGTCGGGCTAGAGAGAAGAGCATGCATTAGTATTAGTGAATACAAAAAGGAACAATATGATTGGTTTTAAGAAACGGTCCTTCACAAGCCTCCCCAAGGTCATGTCATGGCAGATGTTGCCCTCGAGTAGACTCGTGACCGAAGCTTTTGCTCAGTTTGTTAAGTTGTCCATCGGGAATCTTAAAATTGAAGGGCCCAAGGAGGGGAATGAATGTAACAAGGGGTAGGTGCACCCTTTTTTTCGAGAAAAGGTAATTTCCAAAACGACAAAAAAATCATGCAATGTGTTGGCAACAAATTTATTAAATGGATATACTCTTGTTAAAAAATTGGGGCAAAATGACTTCTTTGGTATAGTTGATGAAAAACTTGATAAACCAGTGCGGTAGCCCCTCGGGTAGCGAGGTGGGACAAACTTGCGCACCGCCTGGAGCCAGCGCACCCCCTTTAGTACCGGGTCGTGGCTCCAGCATTACTAAGACCCCTCTTTAGTACCGGTTGGAGTCACCACCCGGTACTAAAAGAATGCGCTTCCGCCTGGCCAAAACAGACCTTTAGTACCGGTTGGTGGCTCCAACCGGTACTAAAGGTCCATCCTATATATACAACACTTAAAAAAATTCAGTTTCCCTCTGTTTCTTCCCTCTGTTTCCTCCCTCCGTCGCGCCGCCCTGCCCCGATCGACGCCGTCCCCGTCGACGTCGCCGCCCCCGCCCCTCGTTGCCGACCCCGGCCGTCCCCGCCTCGCCGCCGCCGTCGGCCGCCGTAACCGTCCCGTCCCGTCGCCGCGCCCACCCGCCCTTCATCGCCGCCGCCCGTCCGTCGCCCGCCCGCCCGCCCCGTCGTCGTTGTCGCCCCGTCCCGTCGCCCCGTCGTCGCCGCCCCGTCCCGTCGCCCCGTCGTCGCCTCGCCGGTGAGCTCGCCCCGGCCGCCATGTCCACACACACACACACACTACACACACACATTATTAGTTTGTTTGTTATAAATTTTTCTGTTTTTTAGTTATAGAAATGTTAGAAATTATTCTGTTTTTTAGTTATATAAATATTAGAAATGTTAGTTATATAGAAATTTTATAAATGTTTTCTGTTTTTAGTTATAGAAATATTTATAGAAATGTTAGCAATTTTTCTGTTTTTAGTTATATAAATATTAGAATTGTTATAGAAATGTTAGTTATATAATCAGGAAATTTTAGAATTAGTTTTAGTTAGATGAATTAGATTAATGTCAAATTGTTAGAATTTGCATATATATAGAATTCTAGTTATCACAATCCAATCATTTAAAAAATGTTACTTTTTACGGGCATATAGTATTTGTTCTCGACGATATGCTCGGCCACATCCTCGCCGTCAATTCGCTCATGACGACGCCCTGCTTCAGAGGACCCATGTCCGGACTGGGCTCACTGGCTGGCACCGGGAGGTGCTACTCGAGGGCGCGGCCGCTTGGTGAGGAACCCGACCTCGGGTCCCGTCGTCGACCCTGATCTTCTTTGGTGGCGTTCGCGTGGGCCACATTCGGTGCAGAGGCAGCCGGCCCCGCCGGAGGTGGTGCGTCGCCGTGTCAGGGAGGAAGATGAGCATGTCCATCGCTACATGGCTGCTATGGACGACGTCAGGTTCTCCACTACTTGGCGGGTTCTTTGGGCAGATGACCGGAGATATGATCATGTGATGGTTCCTTCTCTTTGGGTGTGCACCGCCTGGCGCCCAGAACCGCGAAAGTGGCGCCTTAGATTCTTCTGTAGTACTCGATCTTTATTAGGTACCTAGCCAGTGATGTATTCAATATATAATATTCGAGACGATGTATTCGAGATTATATATATTAAGATGATGATGTATTCGAGATTATATATTCGAGACGATGTATTCGAGATTCAGTTTTTCCTTATTGATTAATTGCATCCATGCATTGTAATTTGAATACTAAATTGTTTTATATTTCTTCTGTATTAATTAGTAAAGTAAAAGGTATGGCGGACAATACCGGCAGAGAGAGAGAAGAAGAATTGTTCGACATCATACGCAGCCCTCATAGGCTAGATGATCTGAATGAAGATGACGGCTCCCAATATCTGAACAATACCGGAGAGGGTGATGAAAAGATATTCGATCTCGACGACCGAGCTGATGAAGTCATGAACTATGATTATGATGACACAGACAATGTTAGTGATGACACAGACAATGCTGATCTTCAAATAACAAAGACTTCCGGCGAGGTATATATTTATATAAGCATGCATCCTGGTGATCATCACATGTTTTTTATTGAAGATATATTAACGAATCGATCTTTCTTCTTTCAGCACTCCGGATCGAAAGCAAATCTGCTTCTCTGCAGACAGCAAGACAAAGCGAGGCCCGGGCAGATTGTTGAAGGATGGTGTAAAGTACCACAATGAATCCACCAAACTTAGTGGTGAACCCCTCACGCCTAAGAACGTTGCGGACAAGTGGACTCGTCAGTGCGGAGTTCTTGTGAAGGACAAACTCCCCGATCTCCATTCAAGAGTGGAAAGAGCCAAAGACTAAACGTCTGTGTGTTACTTGGGCTGATGATGAGAGCCAAAAAAGACCTGGTGAAATCTCTGATGGAACATTTCACCCTACCAGATCATTTCACTAAAGCAGATGTGGAGAAAGTCAAGGCCGCTGCTCTTAAGAAGATGGCAATTGCATTCAACACCCACAAGAAAACTGTATGGGCCAACTACCTCGCTAATGAAAGGAAGACACCAGATTTCATTGGAACACGGGTGAAGCAAAGAGAACATCGACGATTTCCTGACCTTCAAGGATTCAGAATTATCTAAGGAACGGTCGATGAAAAACAAGGCAAATGCTACAAGAAAGACGCAGTTTCATAGGCTGGGTCCAGGTGGCTACGAGGTGGGATTGCCTAAGTGGGATAAGTCTGAGCAAGAGATGGAGGGTGCAGGGGTCACTCCGACATTAGAGCTGGCCCCAGGTGCGTAACTTGGTTCTATGCGCATGGGGGCGTTGGACCGGAAGACAGGCCTGGTTTCAAGAAGGCAAGTCTAAAAGGAGTCGAACAAAAGATACTTGACCTTAATAGAAGAAGCTCGAGCGGTGGTGTTCACGCCCAACAGAGAGAACGGCGAGCTTACGCGCGCCCTGGGAAATCTTGAACACCCAGGAAGAACACGAGGCATGGGCGTTATTCCCTAGTATGAGGGCTTTTCGGACTAGAATGACGACTACAGGTCCCGTGCAAGAAAGAAGATGGAGGAGGAGAAGAAGAGGAAGCTGGAGGAGGAGCAGAGGAAGCAGGACGCAGAACGCCTTCAAGGCCTAGAAGCAAGGCACGCGGACCTGGCACTCAAATTCCAGCAGCAGCAGCAGCAGATCGACTCACTTAGCCATGAAAGGGGGTCTCAAAGAGCGGCAGCAGCAAGCGGATGATCGTCCCAAAGCATTGGATAGCACCGTCCCATCCATGCCGAGAAGCAGCGTTGGTTCTGCCCCGGGCGACACACTGCTGGATACATACCTCGTGGATGACATCATAGAGAACACTAACTGTGAGCTACACTCCAAAATGAAGAACATATCCATGAAGGTGGCGGACGGCGTTGCTTTTCCAGTGACCCCCGAAGCAACCTACCATTGCATCCCGATTATAGAGGGCTATGCTCGTGTCATGGTTGATGAAGTGGTGGACCCATATTCGGGGCTAACTCTTGACATTCCTGGAGGTGAAGACGAGCGCACACTGGGAGAGGCCATACATCGTATCATCCTATGGAGAAAGGATTGCATCATCTTTCGAAGTCCATCGACACCGCGTCGTCTGCCGACTCCTCGAAGTCCGCCACCGAGTTAGCAGACTCCCGCTCCTCCAAGTCCACAAACGCGTGAGACGACTCCTCCTCGAAGTCCGCCACCTCCTCCGCCGGTTTCAAGTCCGGCACCGTGTCAGGCCACACCTCCTGCTTCATGTCCGCACATCGTCGGGCCACTTCTCTGGTCCAACTCCACGTCAGCCGTCTCCGCCGCCTCCAGCAATCGCAGAAGAGACATGTCATAGCTTTGGTGCGAGCGGCACGAGTCGAGGTAGTTCAGGAAGTACATGCGGAGACAAGCGATATAAATATGGTCCAAGCCTCGCTCCTCTTCCTCAGAGGCCTTACGACATGACCGAGGAGCAAAACGCAACCATAGTGCAGGCCCAAGTGGACGCCCATTTTGGACCGAAACCGGCACCGCCGCCAAAGGAGAAAGTGCCTCAGAAAACGATTGACCACTTCATTCATATGGCTAGAGCACCAGCTCCCAAGCCTGTTGACTCAGACTATGAGCATCAAATCAGGAAGCTACATCGAGCACGGCTACAGAAGGAAGCGAGCTCGAGCTCGAGCCAACAAGTAGCTGGCAAAAAATGCGGGAAAACCGTTCCCCAGCTGGGAGAACAGGCGGCGCAAGCGATCCCCCCGCTTGTTGTGCCAACAACAAGTGTGAGGAGTACGCGTGCCAAATATTATTGTGGGCAAACCGTTAGCGTTCCCCAGTAGGGCGATGTGGTAATAACGGAGGATCATATCATGCAGGCTGAAATGCTCAAGATCTCTGTTGGACAACTCCTCGAAATCGAGCCCATGTCTCCGCTTAAAGAATCGAAAATAACATGGAAATATGCCTGGGGCCAACCTTTGGTCCATCCAGACAAGGTCAAGGACCTCCCAACGAGAATGTATGAATTGCATCAATGGTACATGAACATGACCAAGATTTCCAATCGAGTGTCCCTCATGGTGAATGTCAAGAAGGAGCATTATTACCATGAGAAAGCTCTGTCCATTGAGTATACATAACTTTTTCAGTTATACAATCAAGACGCACTCGACAAGTCTATCGTCAGTTGCTATTGTCTGTAAGTGATTTCTTTCTGTAATTTAAGTCTGAAGCTAATTATGTAGTGATAATTTTGATCAATCATTACATGTAATTATCCTCACTATATTCTTTTCTGTGGTATTATATGCAGGATGAAGATGTATGAAATGAAATAATCTGGACGCTATGGCATTGGGTTCATTGACCCAAATACCATTAATGAGGACATATGGAAGTTTCCATTTTATCAAGCAGGTGTAGAGGAAAGCATGGTAGAGTTCTTGAAGCACCTCAATAGCAATGAAGATATACTACTTCCTTACAACTTCCCGTGAGTCACACTGTCTTGTACTACAAATTCTGTTTTTGCTTACTAGCTAGCTAGATGTTAATAATTAAGTGTATACGGTTTACGATAGTTGATTAATTTTATGCACATGCCCGCTTATTTAAGACATGCAAACGTGTGCGCATGCAGTTGGCACTGGGTCTTGATAGACATTAAAGTTGAGGAAGAAAAAGTTCAATTACTGGACTCACTAACTAAAGAAGAAAGTGACTTCACCATCGTGAAGGGGATAGTCAACAGGTAATTTCAATCATTATTAACTATATATATCTCGGCCTATTATTAGTTCGTCATTTCCTGATATGAACTATTTAATAACCCTTTATTAATTTTCTTTGCCGGCGGGCAGAGCATGGGAAAAGTTCATCAAGGTGACTCCAGGCGAATGAAAACAAAAATTGTTTTGGCATCGGTCAAAGGTAAGTAATTAAGTAGTACTAGCTAGCTACCATCTCTTTAATTCTTGTTTCAATATCATTAATTAATTATCATGCTTGATTAATCATTATCTGATTCAATTCCATTCTCGTAAAGGCCCTGGGTGCCGGGGAATAATCTGTGTACATTCTACGTTTGTGAGAACATTCGCATGATGACGTCCGAAAAGAGCAGATCTGATAGACAGGACTGGGTACGTTTGTCAGAACACTATTCACACCATTATCGATATCTAGTCACACAACTAAAACACATGCATATTGATCTCCTTCTTAACAGTTCAGAGAGGTGCGGGATAAGCTCCTACCATCGGACCGCATACTAGCACTTCAAGAGGAAATAGCCGGATTTTTGCTCGACCAGGTCATGAATCCCAAAGGAGAATACTATTACCCGCTACCGCCCCCATGAACCACTTGTCATCATGCTCCGGAGGCACCAAGGCAACATATATGTAGTTGAAATTGTATATGTATATACATGTGTATGTGTGAATAATGGTGTTGGTTGTGACACATGCGATTCTATACGTACGAGAAAATCTATTTATATATATGCATAACGTGTACAATTTGTAGTATCGTGAAATACCAGCAAACAAAAAAAAATGAAATGGAAAATAAATAAAAAACACCCAAACATTTAGTACCGGTTGGTGTTACCAACCGGTACTAAAGCCCTACGCGCACCCGAGCCTGGCTCGTGCCACGTGTTCGCACTTTAGCGCCGGTTCGTGACGAACCGGTACTAAAGGAGGGGGGGGGACCTTTATTCCCCACTCTTTAGTGCCGGTTGGAGAACCGGCACTAAAGGCCGTTACGAACCGGCACTAAAGGCCGGTTCTGCACTAGTGTTTTTTGGGAAGATCAAGCTTGGCTGGCTTCATTAGATTTAGCAGAAAGAATGATGTAAAAAACTAATTGAACCCACACTTTCTTTGGGATTGTTCTTTGGTGGTAGAATGTTTGCAGGAATTTATTCCGAATAGACACAAATGTATATTAGTCTTTGTTGAATTGGTCTAAGGCCGAGATGCCATCAGGCCCACATTTGCAATGCAGATTATCATTCATTGCCGCTTAAAATATATTGTGTATAATATGAATGGGAAGACCACTAAGGATGGAAGGCCTTCAGTATTAAAGTGGAATAATGGGCGTAAATATGACTTCAATCAGAAAATTTTCTCTTGGCAAGCTCGCATCCTCCAAATGGCTTTCCTCTTGAATGGTAGAAATAGTAGGAAAGAAGCTCTTTTCAGCCAAGGTAGAGTCAAGAATTAACAACTCACCTAGTTCGAAGCCAGGATACAACACAACTTCTAGCTATTTCCTTCCCACTATTTCCTTTAACTTCTATTCATGTGAATATCTTATGGTAAATTCTCTTCTCTCGATCAACTAATCCTGGATTAATCCAAAGAATATTAGGCTTCAACTTAATCTCATGGAGGTATTGATTTTCATTTGCTTGGAATACGGAACTGATCCAACTGATATGTATACCAAATGACTATCCTAATTTTTGTTAGAAATGAAATAGTGAAACATTGGACCTTCGATTTTGTGTCAGGTCTTCACATCAAAATAAATAAGGTGTATCCACACATGAGAAGGCAACGCCTCAATTTAATTATTTACATGCCTACTGTGTAGACTAAATTTAGAGGTTATACCTACTGTAATGTGCAAAGGAATTTAGGATCTTTTTTCACTTGTTCCCAAACATAATTGCATAAGTAAGATAGCCATGTGGTAGTTGTATCTTGATTTTTTAGCATGCAAACCTATGAAATAAACACTGGAAACAACTAGTTCTAAGATAATTCTTAGAAAACTAAAAAAAAGGATTGTTGGTCCAGGCGAGTTGTCTACTGATCAAACCAGAGACTATGCAAAGGGTGACAGATGCTAGGAATGTATAATACGAGGATCTATCATCCAACTACTGCGAGCAAGCGGCTATGATGGGGGAGGCTTGCAGTAGAAGAGGATCTGGCGAGGTAGAGAAGATGGTGGAAGATCCATGGAAAAAAGTAAAAAATGTGTTTTTTTTTTCGTTTCCGAGCGACATGGTCATGCCTCTCTCGAATGCACAACCGTGCGTCTCGCGGAAGCAATACCGTGCCTCTCGTGAAAAGAAAAAAAATAGAGAATGTTTTTTTTTCGTTTCCGAGAGGCATGACCGTGCCTATCTCGAAAGCACAACCATGCCTCTCACGGAAACAAAACTGTGCCTCTGGCGGAAGAAAAAAACAGAAAGCAAAAATGTGCCTTTAGTGGAAGAACAAAAAAAAGGTGTTTTTTCACGCAAATTCTTTTCCCCAATGTTTTTTCCAAAAGCTAAGCAGAACCGGTAGAAAACCAAAAAATCAAAAATGCAAAAAAAATATATATTTAGAAACCCGAAAACGCGTGATGAAAAAAACTGAAGGAAGCGCCCAGAGCGCGAGTGGCGCGCTCTCAGCCCACCCCAAGTGATCGTTGGGAGGCTCCCGAAGGAGCGCTCGCCAACTAGTTGCACTAAGTTTTCCTTCGTCATGAGATATTCTATTTGACGCTTATTGTGTCAAATTGGAGGGCAAAAGCACACAGCGCAGTCTATGGGCCTGCCCAATTGGCACTTGAGACTATATCCACTTGAACAAAGCTACTGGAGCAAGCAATTTTCTTCATATTCTTGTTTCTATGTTTTATATTCTATTTATTTGTAAAATATATACGAAATATTTACTTATTTTGAAAATTTAACTTTTTTGAAGTTTGAGAAGCTTTTAAAAAAAGTGAGCATTTATAAAGTAATAATGATTATGTGAGCATTTTTAAGAACCCACAAAAAAATTTAGAAAACATTAAACATTCTCCAATTTTTTGTATACTTTTTAAAGAATTAGACTTTTTATTAAATTAAATGAATATTTTATGAACACTTTTAAAAATTCACAAACATTTTTATATTATATATGAACATTTTTCTTAAAATGCAATGAAAAACAATATGAAACAAATAAAAAATAATTAAATAAAATCTATAGAATAAAACCGGTAAAGAGAATAGCCAAAAAGAAAGGAAACTAAAAGACCAGACGAGAACGCAACCTGTCTTTTTTTTATTTTTGAGAAAAACTAAAGACCTTTATTAAGCAATGTTCATAGGTATACATACAGATGATATCGGGCAAGACAGAAAGGAGGACAAGGCGTCAAATCATTTGCTACTTGAGTGTTCTTTCTCCCGCGAAGTTTGGTACAACGTGCTCATGGGGCGACGTCTGCATCGGTTCACGCCATAGCCCAGTGCTCTCCTGAGTGATTGGTGGCCTCGGGTGAGCAATGCAGTAAGGCCTTCTATCGGAAAGAGATGAATGCACTTATATGTTGCACGATGCGCATGATCTGGCTAGAGGGAAACAGTCGGGTCTTTGATAGGGTTGTGGATTTGCCTTCGCTAGTCACAAAGTGCATTGAGGATGAATTCGAGTTGTCGAGGGCTGCGAGAGCGAGCCCGGGTGGCTTCGTGGCGGTGGACGATATGAGAATCATGTAGTTTCTTGTCCTGGTGGAGGGATGTGTACACTATTGCCACATTTCCTGTCCTTGTTATTTTGTGTAAAATTCTGTTATTCCCTCTTGGCTTCAGCCTCTTAATACAAAAGACACATAACTTGTGTGCTCTTGAAAAAAAGAGAAATAAATGTCGTACTGGCACATATCATGTACTAAGGCCTACCTTTACTATTGTTTTTACGGTTTTTTTATTATGTCATTTGATCTGGTGATCTCAGCTATTCCATTTCTATTCTCTTTGTGTGTTTCCCTTTTTTGTAATAATTTTTTATACTGCAGCAAGGTAACATGGTCTGCTCGACCGCAACTCCACAGTTGAATAGTCTCCTTGTCAGCTTTCAAAATATGGCTCAACTTTGACCTGATGGTGCGTGGTAAAGATATGCCTCGCATCTCATCAACTTGCTGGCTTGCTTGCTGCGCCTCCTCAATAATCTTTTGTTTGCCTGGCAATCAATCTGAATGAGACGGGTACTGTTATATCAGGGAAGTATCTATTTAAAACTTGTCAATGGAAAATCCCAGGACCGTCACGTGACAATGAAAATCCTCACTCTCGGCGTGTGGTGCGTGCCACTCAGAGTGCCATCGCAGATACTCCGTCGTGTGTTTTTTTTTTGGATATAAGATTTGATAAAATTTAAAAATTATAAATTTTTTATAAATTTATATGAAAAAATATTAAAAACACCCAAACAAAAGTTATATGTTATGAAAATTAATTTCATCATGCATATAATATTATTAATTTCATAATGTGGATGTTGATATCTTTTCATACAAAGCTAATCAAATTTTATAAAGTTTGACTTTGATCAAATCTTATATGCAAACTAAAAAGAAGAAGAAATGAAGGGAGTATATAGCCAAGAGCCCCATTTGGGTTGCACGGTCTGCAAAAGGATATGTCATGAGTAAGGCACGTGTCTCACAATTAAACAATGGAAAATGGGATTACCTGATTGCCTCTACTTTCGTAGTACGTAGTTGCGGCCGTACTGCTCGACAGGAATATCCATTCTTTTTTGTTTTGATGGCCAGTCGTAATCGCACCTGCCTTGATTCAGTTGCCTGAAATGCACGTAGGAATGCCTCGCAAAAAAAGAATGCACGTAGGAATGCCAGGCGCTGCACAGCCAGGAGTGGGGCCCGGCTGCCACGCTGGATCGGCGTGTAGCGCCTAAACCTGTGCGCCATTATAAGATAGTGTGGCGCCTTTCTGTCAGGCGCCACTCGAGACGGTCAGCTCGGTGAAATTTTATCGAAAGAAGTTCAGATTGTAAATTCTTTTCGTCCTCAGGTCGAACATGTGTTTTGTGCCCCAGGCCCAGCATGCACGCCTGCGGTGCTGCTCCAAGACGGAGGAGATATGGCCGGGAAAAAGAAAGAGAACACGCACATCAATCAGCCGCCAGAGTCTGGCCGTCGGTGCATGTGTCCATGCAGGGGAGGCCACCACGCGCGGGGCTCTCCTTCGGCGTCGACCCAACGCGACTGATTACAAAAAACACATCTCTTTGTGGGAAAAAATAAAGGCAAGTAGACTGTCTCAGATCTATCTATCTATATCTATACCTCTATGTACCTATACTAATTACAGACTTCCAAAGAATTCTCACGTTAATTAGAATTTATGGACCGTTAATCTGATGGGGTCGAGTTGTAGCGGTGTAGATTTACTGTTGGATTAAAACATGACAACCGACATAACCTTTCACAGTAATCTTCCCCTGGAGTTCTGAACGATGCCAAATTAGGGATCTTTCCCAGACCTCTCTCTTCTTCACGTCATGTAGCCGCCGCCAAGAAATTGCCTTTAACATTACTCCCCCAGACTTGGTAGGTTCGTTGTTTGGAACGTGGCTTGCTGGGATAGAGTCCGATACCGCTGGACACATTCATGTTGGAGTATGTGCGTTGTTATGGGCAATTTGGAACTGCAGGAATGATTTGGCTTTTAACAGAACAACAACTATTCATTTTTTGCAGGTTTTATTCCGAGCTACGGCGCTGATCCGTTTGTGGTCCTTACTCACTCCGATGGCGGACAGGGAGCGTTTGGTTACTGGGTCTGTCCGGTGGAAGATGGTTGCGCGGGATATCTTCAACCGGTTTGGATGGCGGTCATGTAATAGGATAGGTGATTAGTTTTCCTATCTTTATTCTGCCAGCCGGTTGTGGCTTTGTGGCTTTTTCTCTGTTTGCGTTGAGGCTCTATGTGAGCTTCCCTCTATTTACATTTCCAGACTTTGAGATTTTATAAAACCTATTTGTTTATAAGTATGGCCGTATGCATCGTTCTGATGCAGAGGCCAGGAAGCCCCCCTTTTCTAAAAAAAAATATAGCCGCCGCCGCAACGATGCCAAATTACGGATCTTTCCCTTACCTCTCTCTTCTCCACGTCATGTAGCCGCCGCCGCCGACATCCATTAAAATTGGCTATAGGCGCAAGCCTCTTCAGCCGCTGCCAACACATCCTCCTCCGTCTGTTCTCTATTCCATCCTCTAATCTTCCATCCTCTAATCTACTTGCAAGAGATATTAATCGCATCATGTTCGTGTCCGGGTGCGTTGCGTTTCCGGCCGCAAAGCTTAATCAAGTACATGCTGGATAAGGAGTTTGTGCATGTGTAGGTTCAAGTTGAGCTCCATGCATAAACGTGTCCGAAGGATTCGTCACTGTTCCCAAGCCGAAGCTGCAAGCAAGTACGATCAAGAAAACTTATTGCTATCAGTTGTGCCTCTCATGCGTGCCATAGGTGCTGGGAGAAATCTTTGTTTACCTGTACGGATGTGCGTACGTACGCACTTGATGTGTTTATAGCCGGAATCAATCAAACTACTTGGGGAGCTTGGCTATGTGTACGTACATGACAGCCTGGCCTTCGTGCGATGTGAGTCATAACTCAGCAATTCCAGTCCTCCTTCTCTCTTGATAACTACAGTTGTTAAATATGATAGTCTTCTCCAGCTTTTTCCGATTGATACTGAGATCGTACTATGCGCAAATACCTGCTGCAGCCTGCAGGAGCATGTCTAGCCGTCGGAGACAAGCAATACTTCGCCAAAACAATACTAACAGGAGCAGTATTTGTCCAGCGACGACATCGTCCATGTCTTTTGATGTGAACATCACCACAGGTACTCCCTCCTCAATAGATGTACTGATCTATGTAGCTGTTTTTGCATGAAACACTTCATGTATAGCATGCAAGCATCATGGCTATGTATACCTGTATCAATGGTGTGTTGGGTTGCTATTTGCTGAAAGATGGAACTATTTCCCATCAGATCTTCCTCTTTGTTAGTTTCTTTGCAAGATAATTGTTGTGGTTGATTTGTTGACCAATTTTTTGGAAGTCATACTGAACCTGAAGCATGCCTGGGGTTCTAATTTCCTAATAATTATTCAGATGACCTATTATGTAGTTGGACAGTTCTTACATCTGCATATATACACGCCAAACTGTGCATGTTATCTTCCAAATAAAAATATAGAGAATAAATAAATCTTCATACGCTACAGCTTCAAGATCAATATTTAATTGGGTATCTTTTATCATACTTGCAGTAATTGGTTCGTGGTTTTTGCTGAGGGATTTATTCCGGAAGTGTATCAGTCAAGGCGAAGAAACTGTATCCTGATGGTGCCCAACACGCGAATGATACGTACTGTCTCTATTTCAAGCTCAACTGTCAGGTCTGGGAGCTGACTGGAGCTTGCATGCTAGGTACTCATGATGCGGTGGAGTTGCTTCCATGGCCATTCAAACAACCACCCCCGCGTCTGGTCGCAGCTATCACCCATATTGCATGCGTAAGATTGATAAAAGATCGAATAGTGAAAGGAAGGTAGCCAATATAGGATGCTTGCGGATGTGTTGCTATTTGACTACACACCTTGCATGTATGTGGTGTTTTGCTATTTATATCGTAAGATGGAACATCAAAGACATGCCAAAAAAAAAGGACGGAACATCCAAGAGAGGATTTACTCACCCTTATTCTCTATCATATATGTGGATTTCAAGTAAATAATGTTGCCCACCTAAATTTCTAAGTGCGCAATGTAGGACGCTTCACTTTGAGGATTGTAGTTGTTCTCTTCAACTTTATAAATAACTAATATTTTTATGTGATAAATACCATGTCGCTTTGAATCTGATAGTCTATTTGCATGCACTTAGATTCTTTTTTGGTTATTTTCTGTTTCGATTTGGCTTCCAGCTTCCAGGGGAAGCTAATATAGTATCATCTGGATGCAACCAGCCGCAGGTTGTACAGACATGCAGTCCTAATTCACTGCAAGCTTTGCATGTTTGATCCGTTCCTCATTATGTCGTAAGGTGGAATATCAAAGTGCTGCCAACAAAAAAATATGGATTATCAACGATATGATGCTGTCAGCGCTGTTCCCCTTCATATATGAGGGTTGTAAGTATACTTTGTTTCCCATCTAATTTTCTAATTGTAGAATATAAGATGTTGAACTTTGAGGTTTTCCATATATCTTCAATAGTTCTTTTTAACGCTTTTCAATTGGACAAACCTCAAAGGTGATTTACGTCAGAAGATGGATTATCCAAGAGCTGCCAAAATTGTAAGATCATTTTTTGCTGTTCGGATTTGGATTCCTAGGGTAGCTAATATATTATTTTTGTTAATGCAAAGGGCCACAAGCTCTACAGACTTGCAATCCTGTTGACTTCATGAGTGGATGCATGTTTTGTTCCTTATGTCGTAAGATGGGTTATCCAAGAGGTGCCAATTTTTGTCATATTACAGGAGGGGATGTTGTCACCATTATAAGGCCAACTTCACCGCGCGACCCCAAACGGACGTCCACTTTGCCCGGATTCTGTCCGTTTGGGTAGGGCAATGGGGTCGTGTCCGGGCAGTTTCTGGGATGCGGTGGCCGTGCGCCCAACGCCCGGCCGCATCCCGGCTGCATCCTGTCCACATACAATTTTCTTTGCAAGCCCTTAACTTTTTTCTTCATTCATTTTTTGGTACATGAGAATACATCATCAAATTTTGACTAAAAAAGTAAGACAAAAAAAAACAAGAACCACAAGAATACATTTTAGAAGATATCAACTTCCATAATTGCTCTTGTAAGTTGGATTAGTGCCTTCTCGATGCATTCATTGTTTATCTGCGGAGGAGGCTCGATCTTGCGTGCTTCTTTCTTCTTCGAGTTTAAAGAAGTCGATGTTGCTTCCTCGCATCTAGTCTCATGTCTAGCCTCTATTCTAGCAACAAGTCCACTAGTCTCATCTCTAGCCTCTATGCTAGCTAAAAGTGCACGAACATCTACTAAATTGCGCTCTATCAATATATCGATGTACTCTTCTTCCCAATACCAAAACTTGCATCCATGCTACACAATAAAATTTTAAGTTAGCACAACTAGTCAAATCTAAGAGCACAAACCGAAGCTAAAAAGAGCACATACCTCATCGTTTAAGCACTTGATGAACACCCATCCGAGATGTTCCGGCATTGTAGACACGTGGCGCACGACCTTCTTTGGGCAGTGGTCGCACTTAATGATTGGTTTGTGAGGCACGTACACGCCAAGGACGCGTCGTTGCTTATTCAAATAGCACACCACCCCTGCATGCATATGCCTGGGCCACGCGCATGTACGGGTGCCCTCCCCCCTCCCCTCGGGCGGTCTCCATATCGACCACCCCTCCGGTGGCCCCGGCGGTCTAGGGCGTTATTCGGCACCGAGAGGGTGTAGTCCACGGTGAATAACTGCTACTCCGTGTTAGTGCATGTCATCGCGAGATGACAGACCAAGTCTAGGCTCGTTCTGTCACGGGATCACCCACCGAAGATTCTGTCTCGGGAACGGACGCAGCCGGTCCTTGACGTTCCCACCCGTGTGTGTGGTTTGTGAGGCACGTGCCACATCAAGGACGTGTGTTTCTTATTCAAATAGCACACCACCCCTGCATGCATATACATGGGCCACGCGCATGTAGGGGTGCCCTCCCCCCCTCGGGCGGTCTCCATATCGAGCACCCATCCGGTGGCCCCGACGGTCTAGGGCGTTATTCGGCACCGAGAGGGTGTAGTCCACGGTGAATAACTGCTTCTCCGTGTTAGTGCATGTCATCGCGAGATGACAGACCAAGTCTAGGCCAAAGCCACAAGAAGATCCCATCCGTAGACCCGACGCGTCTGCTTCCCCCCTCGGTGCGGCCGTGAGGGGGCCACACCGGAGAGGCGTGCCGCCTCTTCGGCATGCCACCACACCGCACGACATGTATGAGGGCCGGTGCGATGCTCCGTGGCATTGCTACCCCCCTGTGGCCCCCGTCCCGCCTAACCTGTAGTGTTTGACCACGGGATCTAGCCCTTGACTTTGCACGGACGGGCTTTGACCAGTGGAACTCTCCACCCGGTTGTGTTAGGGTCAGCCCATAGGAACACTTTGGAGCAACACCGGGCCAAAGCCACAGCAAGACCCCATCCGTGTAGACCCGACGCGTCTGCTTCTCCAGGTGCCGGGCGGGCGGCGCCGTCCGTGAGGGGGGCACACCCGAGACGCTGGGCCGGGCGTTGCAATAGCCACAATACTTCCAGACTTGTGAGAGGCCGCCACGCAAGATTTGGCGGCATGTGCTAGCCCGAGGCCGCGGCCACAACAGAGACACGCCAAGAGCAATCCGTGGAGAGGGAAGTGTTCAGATACATCCTTAAAGTTCTCTCCGGTGCGGTCTAGAAAGTTGACCGCACCGAGAGAGGGGTAGGCCACGGTCAACAACTTCTTCTTCTCATGTTTTTTGCTTTACACACTCTTTAAAGTTGAGTTTTGAAAAAAATCATCATAAGTCATGGAATTTATAAACTTTGGTCGTAAAAGCATATTAAATATGAGATACAAAAAAGATAGTGCAAAAAAAGACAAAAAGAGAAGGGGAAAAAATTAGAGCAGTCATTACCGAGAGTCGATTCTCGGCTCTCGGTAATTGCCACCTTTTCCGAGAGCAGCTCTCGGTAAACCATCCACCTAGATCTCTTTCCTTCTTGTGCATTCTCGATAATATGTATTATACTTTTTTTCTTGTTTTCTTTCATGCTTGGCAAACAACCTTAGCACATTATAATTACCGTCTTGTGTTTTCTTCTTCGGATGAGCCTCGTCCGGTTCTAGAGACCGGCACCCCTTCGGTGGCCCCTTCGGTGGTTTGTGAGGCACGTGTCACGTCAAGGACGTGCGTTGCTTATTCAAATAGCACACCACCCCTGCATGCATATGCATGGGCCACGCGCATGTAGGGGTGCCCTCCTCCCCTCGGGCGGTCTCCATATCGAGCACCCATCCGTATTCCCCGGCGGTCTAGGGCGTTATTCGGCACCGAGAGGGTGTAGTCCACGGTGAATAACTGCTTCTCCGTGTTAGTGCATGTCATCGCGAGATGACAGACCAAGTCTAGGCCAAAGCCACAGCAAGATCCCATCCGTAGACCCGACGCGTCTGCTTCTCCTCCAGTGCCGGCCGTGAGGGGGGGCTACACTGGAGAGGCGTGCCGCCTCTTCGGGCATGCCACCACACCGCATTTACATGTATGAGGGCCCGTGCGATGCTCCGTGGCATTGCTACCCCTGTGGCCCCGGCCCCGCCTAACCCTGTAGTGTTTGACCACGGGATCTAGCCCTTTGACTTTGCACGGATGGGCTTTGACCAGTGGAACTCTCCACCCGGTTGTGTTAGGTCAGTCCATAGGAACACTTTGGAGCAACACCCGGGCCAAAGCCATAGCAAGACCCCATCCGTGTAGACCCGACGCGTCCGTTTCCCCCCTCCAGGTGCCGGCGGCGGCGCCGTCCGTGAGGGGGCACACCCCGGAGACGCAGGCCGGGCGTTTGCAATAGCCACAATACTTCCAGACTTGTGAGAGGCCGCCTACGCAAGATTTGGCGGCATGTGCTAGCCCCCGGAGGCCGCCGGCCACAGTCGTAGACACGCGAAGAGCAATCCGTGGAGAGGGAAGTGTTCAGATACTTCCTTAAAGTTCTCTCCCGGTGCCGGTCTAGAAAGTTGACCGGCACCGAGAGAGGGGGTAGGCCACGGTCAACAACTTCTTCTTCTCATGTTTTTTACTTTACACACTCTTTAAAGTTGAGTTTTGAAAAAAATCATCATAAGTCATGGAATTTATAAACTTTGGTCGTAAAAGCATATTAAATATGAGATACAAAAAAGATAGTGCAAAAAAAAAAGACAAAAAGAGAAGGGGAAAAAATTAGAGCAGTCATTACCGAGAGTCGATTCTCGGCTCTCGGTAATTGCCACCTTTTCCGAGAGCAGCTCTCGGTAAACCATCCACCTAGATCTCTTTCCTTCTTGTGCATTCTCGATAATATGTATTATACTTTTTTTCTTTGTTTTCTTTCATGCTTGGCAAACAACCTTAGCACATTATAATTACCGTCTTGTGTTTTCTTCTTCGGATGAGCCTCGTCCGGTTCTAGAGACCGCACCCTTCGTGGCCCCTTCGGTGGTTTGTGAGGCACGTGTCACGTCAAGGACGGCGTTGCTTATTCAAATAGCACACCACCCCTGCATGCATATGCATGGGCCACGCCAAGATGTCTTGGTGGCCTCCCCCTCGGGAACAAATTTGGACTAAAATTATTGAAAAAAGAGAGTTGTCATGATTTGCGGCGAGATGGAGATAGAGGGAGGGATGAGTGATGGAGATGGACGGAAGAAATCAGGGGTGAATGTTGTGTGTTTTAAGAGGACGGGAGAGGAAGAGGCGTGTGGAGAAGTGCAGAGGACGCGATGAGTGTGGGCAGGGCACACGAGGAGCCGAGTGTGAAGATGAAAAAGTGAGAACGAGATGCGAGGTGTCACATGGTTGGCTTCATCTTATTCGGAAAATAAAAAAACATTTGCTTTTGTGGTAAATGACGTGGGGTTGTGAGGATCAAAACTTGATGACGTGGAAGGACTGATGATGTGGACATGTTGCATGTTTAGATAAATAGGTTAGTGGGGATGAATCTCTTAGGTATATAGGATGTGAGATAAAAAAAGATAGTGCAAAACAAAGACAAAAGGAGAAGGGAAAAAATTAGAGCAGTGGTTACCGAGGGTCGATTCTCGGCTCTCGGTAATGGGCACCTTTTCCGAGTGCGGCTCTCGGTAAAGCATCTAACCTAGATCTTAACCTTTCCCCTTTCGTTTGTATCTTCATTCACCTCGTCTCTTCTCTGCCGAAATCGCCACCGCCGCCGCCGCCACCCCCTGCGGCCGCCGCCACCGCCTCCTCCACCGCCACCCCCTGCGGCCGCCGCCACCCCCTCCACCACCGCTTCAAGCTGCAGCCGCCGCCCCTCCTCCACCGCTACCCCCTCCTCCACCACCCTCCACCGCCACCAACTACGGCCACCCCCTCCTCCACCGCCAACCCCTGCGGCCGCCGCCACCCCCTCCTCCACTGCCCCCAACTACGGCCGCAGCCGCCTCCTCCACGGCCACCCCCTCCTGCGGCGCCATACCCTCCTCCACCGCCCTCCACCGCCACCAACTGCGGCCACCCTCCTCCACCGCTCCCCATCATGCCACCGCCACCCCGTCATCCACCGCCCCCCAACTGCGACCACCTCCCCCAAGATTCATGGCCGGCAGCCGGCGCGGCGGTTCTTCGATGCGGCCCAAGGACGGCCGCCGCAACAGAGCTACTCCGGCAGCGCGGCAGCTGGAGATGCCCTCAGGTTAGTATCACATTCTATGCCTAGAGTAGGATATTTTGCACAAATGTAGGAAATATGCACAAATGTGATTAAAAGTAGTAGATTAAGATGGTCCTATTTAGTAATGCCTAGAGTAGTATGGAAGTTTAGAAGTTTGGAGTAATGCCTAGAGTAGAATGCTTTGGTTTTGACTCCTATGTTTGACTGGTTTAGTTTTAGTTAAACCGAATGAGTGCTCGAAGGATCAATACTAGTGCTTGTGCTTTTTTTAGATAAATACTAGAGTAGATCAATCAAACTATGTACTTGTGCTTATTTCCTTGTCAGTGGTGAACTCTGATCTTTTGTTGCCTTTGCTTTTTTAATAAAAAGTTGGGGCAGGGGGCAACCCCTTTCGTTTCAAAAAAAAAATCCTTGTCAGTGCTATGGCATTAGTAAATGGAACTATATATCTGAGACTTGATTGAGCTATTTGTGTTATTTTTTGCCATATATGATATGACACTTAGATTAGGAAGATTTTGCTTTGGAACTGAGAGTAACCATATATATTTTGTTTTTCAGATTCTGATGAGACCACTCGTAATAAGTACCGGAGAGTCCCGATTGGTAGGGCCGAGTCGTCTGCCTCCCATCAGGCCACAACCGAGGCATCATCATCATCGGATGGCGATGTCGGAGTGAACTTAGATCCGCTCGCCACCGAGTCAGGCGACATGGAGGCCTCGGACGGCTCGGGTCTACCTCGAGCAACATTTCCAAAAGGAAGAAATCCAGGCGTGGTCTGGGGAAGGTCCCGGAACCAACTGCTGCGAGCAACCGTCCTGTCATTTGCCCGACAGGAGAGGGGTAAGCAAGCATTGCATTTGCATCATATTTTGGATGCCACAGCTTTGACACTCACATATGCTTGTATTTTATATCATGCAGTTAGTGGGAATTTATCCCGACACAACCTAAGGGTGCACGCCCGCCGAACCACGTCATCGGCTCCCTCTTGAGGAAGCACTTCCCTGGATTGTCCAAGCTGGGTGATGATGATCCGCCGTCGCCAGGTTTAACCTGGGAGCATTACCTACACAACAAGGATGAGCACGATGTCACCATGGCCACTCGGGTCATCAATGCTTTTTTTGTAAGTATCTTAGCTCCGACCACTTCATTTTTTTCATATCCAAATCCTTGCTTGCGTGGATGGTGAGAAGATGCCATATGCTTTCTTGTGGCAAACATTTGCTTGCGTGGATGGTGAGTAGCGTATACGGTCAAAGGCATCGTGAAATTTGCCCGAAGATACTCTCGACACCAAGCACACGCCATGATACAAAGCCGTGATGCAGTGTCGGCCGCTCGATGAGAAGGGAGAGAAGATGACAAGGAAGACTGCTTGCCGGACCAACTTGTCGCGAGAAGAATACCTGTCGCTGGTAAGTGACTACATCGGTTGCTAGTACTTTGATTCATCCTCTTGTTCCTCAATTATTCGATTTTGTCCGGCTAGGTGAAGGAACCCCGGATGAAGGACGATTGTTGGGATGCCCTGGTTGACATGTGGTGTGACCCAAAGATGGCAAAGCGAAAGCATGTGGAGAAGGGAAACAAACGAGCTAAAATGCCAGGCCCGGCTCATGTCCAGGGGAGCCGGAACCTAACCGCTCTCAAGCAACACATGGTATGTGGATTAAGATGTTAACTTTTTCACACGGTGCATCTTGGTTCATTCAACTTGATGGTTAATTTTGCAGGAGGCGAAGGTTGGTCAACGGTCCACATCCAGGAAGCCTGGAAAGAAGGCCACAAGGGGAAGGATGGCGCCGAGTTCAGAGCGAGTCGGCGGAGGAGAAGTGGGGACCTTCAAAGAGGTCTTCCAGAGGTGCACGGGCAGGAAGCCGAACCCACGCCCAAGCTCCTTGACCCTGAGCTTCTCATCATTGCTGGCGAGGGAAGGGCCATGGCCGCCACCTCCTTTGCAACGGGGCGATCGCCACATCCGGCACCGCAAGCTGCACGAGATACGCTGCCGAGCACCAGCTCAACTCCGCCCATACGGAGTCGCCCATCCGCCGCATCACGTGAGATAGCGTGTCTCAAGGATAGCATCCTAACCTTTTATTTATGTCCATGCCTCGAAATAGCACCGTTCCAACCTAATTGAGCCTAATGCCATGTTACAGGATTTAATGGCGCAGCGGGCTATTGAAGAGGAGCAAAGGCGGAAGGCTGAGGAGGAGTCCAGAGAAAAGGAACGGGCAGACACTAACAATAGGTTGAAGATGCTTGAGAATCAACTACAGGTAGAACATTATCTAAACTAGAGTAGAAGATTCATTACATAGGGACAAAACACCCTCACGTGACTCTACTCTTATAGGTTCTTATGCAATCTCGAAGCAGTGCAAGTGATGCCCCTCCTCCTCCTCCGGAATGTTAACCTGATGGCCTCTCCTCCTCAAGATGATCTATATATGAACAAGTGTACTTCTATTGTGACGTGCACGTGTTTTGCAAGTAGTGACAATATGTATGAATTTGTGACTTGTGTGTGACGTCTACTAGGATAATACATTCGACTTGTGTGTGACAATATGTGGACTATCCCTAATTATGCATATATATGTGGACTAGATCAAATTATGCCTATATATGATCAAATTATGCCTATATATGTGTGGACTAGATCAAATTGCACTGTGGATGGGAAAGATTTCCGAGAGCAACACTCGGAAAACGATAGACTACCGAGAGCAACTCTCGGAAACATGGTCGTCTGGGACACTACTGTTGTGCCACAACTTTTTCGAAAGGGGCTCTCGGAAAAGAAGGAGAGCATTGCCGAGCCTAGCTCTCGGCAAAGCTATGTAAACTGTCAGCTCCCATGCAGGATTGCCGAGAGCAGCACTCGGCAAAGATATCGTCATTTTTTTTGCTGATAAATGTGACCAGTGGGACCACATGTCAGTTAGAAAGAACACACAAAAAAAATATAGGATGTTGCATGTGCTTTGCCGAGAGTGACACTCGGCAAAGTACGCAGTAACTGACGGAGCCGTCTGTTGCGGACGGGCATGCAACGTGGCTACTCTTTGCCGTGAGCGGCTCTCGGCGTCTGCAGGGTTTGTCGTGCGGTGCCTCTTTGCCGTAAGGCAGTAACTGCAAAGATGGCAGTTTGCCGTGAAGGTGGATTTGCCGAGAGTGACACTCGGTAAAGCTTGCTTTGCTGAGTGTCCGTGTTTTAGCACTCGGCGAAGAGCATTACACCCGGCATACGTGAAAATTCCAGTAGTGCGGACTTATACGACTTGCTTAGAAGGCCGAAAGAAGCTATAACCGAGTGCTTTTTCCCTGCCAAAAAAAAAGGAGAAGGGACTACTTGGCGCCGAATGCAATTAAATTAGCCTTAATCTGTTTCAAGTTTTGAAATTTTCACTCTACAAGCAATTTTATCCCTCACCTCGAACCGGTAGGGTGGCCTTCTGGCCATGTGATGGAACTAATAAAAATACGCGACTCCCTTTCGCCATCGCGCCTTGTGATGAAAATAATAAATACTCCTATAAATACGTGACTCCATTCCGCTATCGCTATGGCCCGTTAAATTTCCTTAATAATCCACCACTGAAATACACAAACAGTCCCATCTCAAAAAGAAACACACACACACACAAAACAGTCATCCTTCCGCCATCCTGCGGCCAGCCGTCGCGCCGTGTGATGAAAATAATGTGACAACCTTCCGCCATCGCTCCGGACAGTTAAGAAAAGCAAAGTTCATAATATACAAATTCGGCAGGTCATTCGGCCATCATTCTTTTTTTAAATTTTCCGGGGACTTCCGCCATCATTCGATACATACACAAACACTCATCCTTCCGCCGTAAGTAAATACACATTCCAACAATACGCAAACATTCATCCATCGCCATCGTGGCCATGGTACAACGAGTAAATAAATACACAAACATTCATCCTTCCACCATCGCGCGCACCGTACTACTACTCAGTACATGCATACAGAGGATTACATGTAATTTATAATAATATTAAAAATGAGTTGAACCGAGGAGAGGAGAGGGGAAGGGAAGGAGGGTGCAGTGCTCCCAAGTGATGCGGATGGCTCCGTATTTTTGCACCGTGCACCTGCAAACACTGTGTAATCATAGAGAAAACGTTAAACTTATGGAAGGTAAACAACGGCAGACATTCATTCACATATGAATGTGCTAATACAAGTGTATGCTTGTACGTCTAAACTTAAGGGTCATTCTCTCCGCTCCTCTTATTCATGTCTGGACCGCGTGCAGCTTTTGTTTCCATACATACATGCTCTTCCTCTTGTTAATTACCCATGAGCTCTACTTAGCATCGGCCATTGGATTCCTTAGAATGGACGGGCGACGTCAGTTGGATGGGCCGTCAAATTTGCCATTGGTTGATTTATGCAACCACTAGTACATACACGGACGTAGCAGCAGCGGTACTCTGCGGCCCCGGCGCTTGACGCATCACCGCGCCCACAAGAAAGCAGGCTCTACGTACCATCTGCGCTCACCCATTCAGGGCATGTGGTAATTGGCCATTTCAACGGCGCAGACCCGATTGTTTCCATTTTCGTGAAAGATTCAGCGCAGGCCCAACAGCTAGCTGCCCGTTGCGTGGGTCGCAGAGTGCAGAGGGTACAGTGCTGTGTAGTCTAGCTCATGGCTCCGTCTAAATTTATGGTAAACAACGGTAGACGTCACATATGGATGTGCTAATATAAGCGTCAGACGTGTAGTCAGGCTGTGCCAATGGCGTGCGCTAGGCCAAAGCGAGCTAGCAGGAGACAGCGAATGGCAGCTAGCGGTAGCGTACAAGTAGCAAGTACAGCTACAGTAAGGTCAAAAGAAAAAAAAGCAAGTACAGCTACAGCCGAGCGTGAGGCCAGAGCTTATCGCTGCACTAGCCAAAGCCATGCATGGTGGAGAGCGGGCCCACATGGTTGCGGAAAGCCTCCATGTTTTTGTAACACAATTAGGGTGGTGTCTCGGGAGCAGGTCTGGACGTACACCACACGACATAGCAACGCGTCCAGCATTGCATGCACCCATATGGCTCAACGCGGGTGGAAGGCATTAATTTGGTTTGGAGGCTGATCAAATGTGCTTTTGATCTTAAAACAACTCCAAGAAATATAGATGAATGTTTGAATAGCTGGATAAAGACATTTCAGAAACAAGAAAAACAACCGAGTGCTGGTTGGGGTTTTTGCTTTGTTCTGGTCCATTTGAAAATGCAGAAATGATATTGTGTTTAGATCCAAAAAATAATAATGATCCCATGATTATCATTAAAACTATGTGCAGCTCGGTTATTTATTGGTCTATTTTGCAGGATAAAAAAGCCCAGATCAAAAGCTGTTGATGATGGGGGCAAAACTAATCGAGCGGGTGGCAAGTGAGATGTACCGAGCGTCGAAAGGATGGAGGCCAGGAGTGCGAAGGTTGGGCTACTGATGTTGTGCTTCGGCTGGAGATGTGCTTCGATTCTGTCAAGTGTCCACTAGCGTCGTTTCTGTTATTTCTCAACTTGCCTACGGTTGTTAGAGTCTTGTCATTTGGTAATATGGTTCAGATGTCGTTTAAACCTACTTTGTGCTTTTGTTTGCTTTGAACCTGCCTAACAGTGTCGGATGCTTCGTTTGGTTTCGTTAATGAAATCGGAGGGAGCCCCCTCTTTTATCCAAAAAAAGAAAAACCGAGTCTATCCGTTATTTTTGTTTTGATGGCTAGTCGTAATTGTATCAGCGTTGAATCATTTGCCTGGCCAAAATGCTCCACACACGACAATGCGCGAAGGAATACCAGACACTGATTAGTTTAACGAGTTTTTTTTTTCAAAAAAGAGGGCTCCCCGGCCTCTGCATCAGAGTGATGCATGCGGCCATCTTATTAACCAAATAAATTAGTTTAATGAGTTGCAATACTCATGATGTAAAATTAAGGCGACGGTGAGGGACGGAGCGTATAGCACGGCGCGGGCTGCCGCTCAGTTGTGACACGGTGGACCATCAGGGAACAGGAGATCCCACTGGCTGCAGCTGGACCAGAGCCGACCAAGACGCAGAGCGTGCAGCGCCTGCCGCTCAAAATGGGAGGGTTGCGCCTCCACCGATGCGGGAGCCAGGCGAATCCTTCCCGAAAGCGGAACGGGAATCGGCTCAGTCGACCAAGATGCATCAGGTAGCACAGCACGGAGGCCAGCACTTTGTTGGGTTCCGGTGGTCACATCCTGCATGCATGGCATCTTCCAGAGGGGTAGCAATCGCATGGTGCACAAGGGATCCGGGGTAGTATATTTTGCAATTGCCTACTTTCTTTGCGTTGGACGAGTCAAAGATAGGAAAGGCTGAGTATGCACGTAGGAGGTAGTACTGGCCCACGCAGAAGATACCAAGGAGTACCTAGTAGTAGTACGAAAGTTAATTGGAGCTGGGAATCAAGTTTCACCTCGTGATATGTTCCGATGGTGCATTTTTTACTGGCAGTAAATCGGTATAACGGAAGCATATATGCTACGGTCGCACGGCGGCCTTTATAGTTGACGTCATATAAAAGAAAGTATACTTCAAGTCTTGTCTTCTTGACCTGTTTTTGTGTGTGTTAGTGTGCCACTTACAACAATTAGCTAATCGGTCAAGCTAGTTAACCACCAGCTTGGGTGGTAGTTTTATATTCGATGTAGGACATGACACCCATAGCCAGCACAAGATCGGTCTCTTATAATATGTTGCATAGCCATCGCATTGCTCAACAGAAGTTGGTTACACTCGTTTGCCAAAATAGTACAAATCAGATAATGAAGAAAAATCTCATATGTCCAGGTACTTCGGGGACAAGGCAATCTAGCTATATGGTTCGAAAGATAAGAGTGGGTTAGAAAGTTATGTTATTTTACTACTTAACGTAAGAACTATTTTCCGAGGAAAATAGTTCTTCTAACAGTTCTTTTCCTCGGGTAATTGTGCCAAGCACTTTTGTCCAAAGATGGATGACCTCGGGGGTAAAGATCCTGGCCAAGGAGCTTTCGGCTTTGTCTGTCTGAGGTACTACTCTGGATAACCCGGGAGTAACAATCACAGTGGTGCTCCCTTTGCCCCCTAGCTGAATAATCGGGAACGTAAGGGGCAAGCATAGGAGTCGTACATTCCAGCTTGGCCAAATCTTAAGTCAAATTTCCCGCAAAAAAAATCTTAAATCAAATTGATGCATATTTTGGCTTTAGCGACAATAGGTTATAAGAAATGGGATCAACACACGCTTTGAAAAGAACATGCTTTATTTCTTCATTGCCTTCAAAGGAAGATATATAAAGTATGCTCCCGAGGTGGCCGAAAACACAAAGTAATGCTAAAAGCAAAAAAAAAGAGAGGAAATAACATGTATGTACACGGGGAGGGGGTGCTCGGGGTTTAGCCGTAGAAACGTCGGAGCAGCACGGCGTTTCAGGGGTTGGGTTCTAGGCACCTGTCCGCTGGATCTCAGATTCAATAACTGCCTCCGATGAGAACCTGTTCGATGATGAATTGCCCATCCCACTTAGGTGAGAGCTTGTGGCTCTGCTTCTCCGGATGTAGTCGCATGACCAGGTCTCCCATGCCGGTTCCTTTACGCGGACCTCTCTGGACGGTCGCTGTCAGAGTCACTTTCCAGGAAGTACTCCGGCCCTTCACCCTCTAAAGGGAGTTCAGCCGGGGCAGAAGAGACGCCGTAGATCGCCTCTTGCTCGTGAAGGGGAAGGCGTGTTTCCATGACGAGGTTTTTGAGCATGGAGATCGTGCTTTGGAGGTTGGAGTCATTAACTATCAAACCCATCGATCCTTCGTTGATCTTTACAACGAACTCTCAATGCAAGCACCAGTGTCGGTGTGAAATTGGGTAGACCTCGGGGTAGGGGGTTCCAATTTGAGGATCTTAGATAGGTGGTCAGAGGAACAGGTGAGACGATATTTACATAGGTTCTGGCAATCTTGATGGAGGTAAAACCCTACGTCCTGCTCTTATTTATATTGATGGAGATGTATCAAGTATATAGTTGATCTACCTCACTAGTAGAAAAAGGACCTAATATGAGACACATTAGTGCCGGTTTGATTTTGAGCCGGCACTAATGTGTCCAATAGTGCCGGTTCCAACGGCTAGCCGGCCGTGCTTATTAATACCGGTTCGTCGCGAACCTTTAGTACGGTTCGTGCCACGAACCGGTACTAAAGAGAATGGTGGCGGTGGTGTTGTCAGTCTGGGCCCCCCTCAGCACCTTTAGTACCGGTTCGTGGGCACGAACCGTACTAAAGGTCTACCTACATAAACCCTTCGTCCACCCGAGCCACTCTATTCTTCCCCTTTCCCCTCACATCCTCTGTTCTTCCCCTCTCTTCCTCGAGCTCCTCACAAATTTTGCCCAAAATTTGTCAAGATTTGAAGGCCCCCATCCATTCAAATGATCACAAAGGTTAGCAACTTTGTCCTTTCAACTCTCATTGCTAGATTAGCTCTTGCAATGCTTTGTATAGTGATTAATTTGGGAGGAATTATATTTGCTAGTATTTGATTTATATGCAATTTGAGGTCAAAAATAACACTTAGTTTGCATAAATAGGTGTGGTTTACTTAGTGCCTTCTAAATCTCCGTCGTAAACACCGTCGATCGCCTGCACCATCCCGTCGCCGGCACCACCTTGTGGTGAGGCTCTTGTTCATGAATGTTTTACATTACCAAATTGATGTTTGTGTGATTTGGATATATAGTTACTTGTATAATTATCTTACCCATACGTTGTTTGTTATACATAGTGCCATGGTTTTGATATCCGTCCCCGTCGGCCCTCGTCCTTGTTATGATTCGGATGTGGTATATTCTCATTTAAAACTAGTTGTTGCATTTCGTGTTTATGACAAATTATGCCCATCAAGTTGACATAGATATTTTTATCTAGGAGGTATGTGAACCGGAAATTCCAACCGACCCTATTGTCGAGAGGTTAAATTTAGTTGAAAGAGAAAACGAGTATTTGAAAGAAAAATTGAAAAGAATTGAGGGGAGAAGATGGAATTGGAGTTGCATGTTGCCGATGTCGCCGATGATCACAAGATCAAGATGGAGAAAATGAGGTTGAAGATTAGAAATATTAGAAAATATGCCATTGATAGTGTGGCTTGGTATCATTATGCTGTTGGATCAATTGTTACCTTAGTTGCGATCTTCATCGCATTTGTTGTTGCATTTAAATTCTTTAGCTAGAGAGTTATTTGTATGTTGCATTTAATTAAGTGTTGTATATGAACTTTAGGTATGAACTTTATGTATGAACTTGTATTAATTTGGTCTATTCGGTGTTGTGTAATGAAGATGAGCCGACAATGGATGTATGATGACAGATGCTCTCCCGAGTTCATTAATGGCGTGCATACTTTTCTGCTTTCCGCTGAGGCAAACAAGCGGGTGGATGGTTTTATGCCTTGTCCATGTGCTGGCTGTAAGAATGGTCACAAGCATTTACTCACGCCAAGAACCATTCACGTCCACCTATTTGAGTCCGGTTTCATGCCCCACTATAATGTTTGGACCAAGCACGGAGAAATAGGGGTTATGATGGAAGACAATGAAGAAGAAGAGGACGACGACGGCTATCCTGGCCATGGGTTCCCTGAATACGATGATACAACATTGGGGGAAGAAGCTGAGCCGGCAATGCAGAAAGAAGCTGAAGAAGAGGCATCAGATGAGCCCGTTGATGATCTAGGTCGGGCCATTGCCGATGCAAAGAGAAACTGCGCAAGTGATATGGAGAGGACGAAGTTGCAGCGCATGTTAGAGGATCACAAGAAATTGTTGTACCCGAATTGCGAAGTTGACAAAAAAAGTTGGGCACCACACTTGAATTGCTGCAATGGAAGGCAGAGAATGGTGTATCTGACAAAGGATTTGGAAAGTTGCTGGTAATGATAAAGAATATGCTTCCAAAGGACAACGAATTGCCCGAGAGTACGTATGAAGCAAAGAAGGTTGTCTGCCCTCTAGGGTTAGAGGTGCAAAAGATACATGCATGCCCTAATGACTACATCCTCTACCGCGGTGAATACGAGGATTTGAATGCTTGCCCGGTATGCGGTGCATTGCGTTATAAGATCAGTCGCGATGACCCTGGTGATGTCGATTGTGATCGCCCAATGAATAATATTCCTGCCAAGGTGATGTGGTATGATACTATAATACCACAGTTGAAACTTTTGTTCCAAAACAAAGAGCATGCGAAAGCGGCGCGGTGGCACGCAGAAGACCGTAAGAAAGAGGGAAAGTTGAGAGTACCCGCTGACGGTTCGCAGTGGAGAAAAATCGAGAGAAAGTACTGGGAGGAGTTTGCAGGTGACCCAAGGAACTTATGGTTTGGTCTAAGCGCGGATGGCATCAATCCTTTTGGGGAGCAGAGCAGCAACCATAGCACGTGGCCTGTGACTCTATGTTTGTATAACCTTCCTCCTTGGTTGTGCATGAAGCGGAAGTTCATTATGATGCCAGTGCTCATCCAAGGCCCTAAGCAACCCGGTAACAACATTGATGTGTACCTAAGGCCATTAGTTGAAGAACTCTTACAACTGTGGAATGGAACAGGTGTACGTGCGTGGGATGAGCACATGGGGGAAGAATTTGACCTAAAGGCGTTGCTGTTCGTGACCATCAATGATTGGCCTGCTCTCAAGAACCTTTCGTGACAGACAAACAAGGGATACCGGATGCACGCACTGTTTGGATGATACCGACAGATATATTTGAATAGTTGTAAGAAGAATGTGTACCTGGGACATCGCCGATTTCTTCCGAGCAGGCATCCAAAGAAGAAAGAAAGGCAAGCATTTCAAAGGTGAGGCGGATCATCGGACGAAGCCTCACCACCGCATCGGTGCTGATGTACATGATATGGTCAAGGATTTGAAGGTAATCTTTGGAAAGTTATCCCGGCGGACAACCTGTTCCGAAGGACGCTGACGGACGCGCACCCATGTGGAAGAAGAAATCTATATTTTGGGACCTGCCATATTGGAAAGGCCTAGAGGTCCGCTCCGCAATCGACGTGATGCACGTGACGAAGAATATTTGCGTGACCCTGCTTGGCTTTTTGGGCGTGTATGGGAAGACAAAATATACACCAGAGGCACGGGAGGACCAGCAACGTATGCACGGAAAAGACGACATACATCAGCGTCAGGCCAGCTACGCTCTTACCAAAGAAGAGAAGGAAATCTTCTTCGAATGCCTGCTCAGCATGAGGGTACCGTCTGGCTTCTCGTCGAATATAAAGGGAATAATAAATATGGCAGAGAAAAAGTTCCAGAACCTAAAGTCTCATGACTGCCACGTGATTATGACGCAACTCCTTCCGGTTGCATTGAGGGGGCTTCTACCGAAAAACGTTCGATTAGCCATTGTGAAGCTATGTGCATTCCTCAATGCAATCTCTCAGAAGGTAATCGATCCAGAAATCATACCAAGGTTACAGAATGATTTGGTGCAATGTCTTGTCAGTTTCGAGTTGGTGTTCCCACCATCCTTCTTCAACATCATGACGCACCATCCTTCTTCAACATCATGAAGCATCTCGAAGGGCCATCACAATGAGGAGGTCATTGAGTTTTGTATTGACTTTATTCCTGACCTTAAGACGATTGGCGTTCCTGAATCGCGGCATAAGGGTAGACTGGAAGGAAAAGGCACGCTAGGAGGGCATCAAATAATATGTATGGACGGGCATTCTCTCACTGAATCACACTACACAGTTCTACAGAATTCCGCCTTGGTGGCTCCGTATATGGAGAAAACACAAGAATTTTCTACAGTCCAAACACCAGGAGAAGTCTGACGACTGGATTACACACGAACAAACGAGAACTTTCGCCGGTTGGTTGCAGAAACGTGTCCTGAATGATGGCGATATTCAAAATGACCTGTACTCGCGGTCCTAAAGGTCCATCCTATATATACAACACTTAAAAATTTCAGTTTCCCTTTATTTCTTCCCTCTGTTTCCTCCCTCCATCGCGCCGCTTCTGCCGATCGACGCTGCCCTGCCGACGCCGCCGCCTTCGCTACTTTGTCGCCGACCCGCCGTCCCCGCCTCATCGCCACCCTTGTCGACGCCGCCGCCTGCCGCCCCCGTCCCCTATCATCCCGTTGCCCCTGCCGCTGCTGCCGCCATCATCATCGCCGCCCGTCCGCCCAGGCCGCCCGCCCGTTGCCGTTGTCGCCTGGCCCTGCCGCCTGTCGTCACCGCCTGCCCCTGCTCTCGTTGCCTCGCCGGTGAGCTCGCCCCGGCCGCCATGTCCACACACACACACACACTACACACACACTACACACACACACACACACACACACACATTATTAGTTTGCTTGTTATAAATTTTTCTATTTTTTAGTTATAGAAATGTTAGAAATTATGCTGTTTTTTAGTTATATAAATATTAGAAATGTTAGTTATATAGAAATGTTATAAATGTTTTCTGTTTTCTAGTTATATAAATATTAGAATTGTTATAGAAATGTTAGTTATATAATCAGAAAATATTAGAATTAGTTTTAGTTATCACAATCCAATCATTTTAAAAATATTACTTTTTGCGGGCATATAGTATTTGTTCTCGATGATATGCCCAGCCCGCATCCCCGCCGTCGACCCATTCGCGACGACGTCCTGCTTCAGAGGACCCATGTCCGGGACTGGCTCACTGGCTGGCACCGGGAGGTGCTATCGGAGGGCGCGCTGGTGAGGAACCCGACCTCGGGTCCCGTCGTCGACCCTGATCTTCTTTGGTGGCGTTCGCATGGGCCACATTCGGTGCAGAGGCAGCCGGCCCCGCCGGAGGTGGTGCGTCGCCGTGTCAGGGAGAAAGACGAGCACGTCCATCACTACATGGCTGCTATGGACGACGTCAGGTTCTCCACTACTTGGCGGGTTCTTTGGGCAGATGGCCGGAGATATGATCCTGTGATGGTTCCTTCTCTTTGGGTGTGCACAGCCCGCGCCCCAGGAACCGCGAGTGGCACCCTAGATTCTTCTGTAGTACTCGATCTTTATTAGGTACCTAGCCAGTGATCTATTCGATATATAATATTTGAGACGATGTATTCGAGATTATATATATTAAGACGATGATGTATTCGAGATTATATATTCGAGACGATGTATTCGAGATTCAGTTTTTCCTTATTGATTAATTGCATCCATGCATTGTAATTTGAATACTAAATTGTTTTATATTTCTTCTGTATTAATTAGTAAAGTAGAAGCTATGGCTGACAATACCGGCAGAGAGAGAGAGAGAAGAGGAATTGTTCGACATCATACACAGCCCTCATAGGCTAGATGATCTGAATGAAGATGACGGCTCCCAATATCTGAACAATACCGGAGAGGGTGATGAAAAGATATTCGATCTCGACGACCGAGCTGATGAAGTCATGAACTATGATTATGATGACACAGACAATGTTAGTGACTGATCTTCAAATAACAAAGACTTCCGGCGAGGTATATATTTATATAAGCATGCATCCTAGTGATCATCACATGTTTTTTATTGAAGATATATTAATGAATCGACCTTTCTTCTTTCAGCCCTCCGGATCGAGCAAATCTGCTTCTACAGACAGCACGACAAAGCGAGGCCCGGGCAGATTGTTGAAGGATGGTGTAAAGTACCACATCGAATACATCAAACTTAGTGGCGAACCCCTCACGCCTAAGAACGTTGCAAACAAGTGGACTCGTCAGTGCGGAGTTCTTGTGAAGGACAAACTCCCGATCTCCATTCAAGAATGGAAAGAGCCAAATGCTAAACGTCCAGGTGTTACTTGGGTCGATGACAGAGCCAAAAAAGGCCTGGTGAAATCTCTGATGGAACATTTCACCCTACCAGATCATTTCACTAAAGCAGATGTGGAGAAAGTCAAGGCCGCTGCTCTTAAGAAGATGGCAATTGCATTCAACACCCACAAGAAAACTGTATGGGCCAACTACCTCGCTAATGAAAGGAAGACTCCAGATTTCAAGGGAACACCGGAGAAGCAAAGAGAACACTGGACGATTTGTGACCTTCAAGGATTCAGAATTATCTAAGGAACGGTCGATGAAAAACAAGGCAAATGCCGCAAGAAAGACCTTGATTCCATAGGCTGGGTCCAGGTGGCTCTGGCGGGATTGCCTAAGTGGGATAAGTCTGAGCAAGAGATGGAGGCTGCAGGGGTCAATCCGATTACTAGGAGCTGGCCCCCCAGGTGCAGAACTTGGTTCTATGCGCATGGGGGGGCGTTGGACCAGAAGGCAGGCCTGGTTTCGAAGAAGGCTAGTCTAAAAGGAGTCAAACAAAAGATAATTGACGCAATAGAAGAAGCTCGAGCGGGGGTGTTCACGCCCAACAGAGAGAACGACGAGCTTACGCGCGCCCTGGGAAATCCTAAACACCCGGGAAGAACACGAGGCATGGGCGTTATTCCCTGGTATGAGGGCTTTTCAGACTGGAATGACGACTACAGGTCCCGTGCAAGAAAGAAGATGGAGGAGGAGAAGAAGAGGAAGCTAGAGGAGGAGCAGAGGACGCAGGACGGTAACGCCTTCAAGGCCTAGAAGCAAGGCACACGGACTGGCACTCAAATTCCAAAGCAGAAAGAAAGCAGATCGACTCACTTAGCCGTGAAAGGGGGTCTCAAAGAGCGGCAAAGAAGCGGATGATCGTTCAGCATTGGATAGCACCGTCCCATCCATGCCGAGAAGCAGCGTTGGTTCTGCCCCGGGCGATACACTGCTGGATGCATACCCTGTGGATGACATCATAGAGAACACTAACTGTGAGCTACACTCCAAAATGAAGAACATATCCATGAAGGTGGCGGACGGCGTTGCTTTTCCAGTGACCCCTGGAGCAACCTACCATTGCATCCCGATTACAGAGGGCTATGCTCGTGTCATGGTTGATGAAGTGGTGGACCCATATTCGGGGCTAACGCTTGACATTCCTGGAGGTGAAGACGAGCACACCGGGAGAGGCCATACATCGTATCATCCTATGGACAAAGGATTGCATCATCTTCGATGTCCACCGACACCGCGTCGCCTGCCCACTCCTCGAAGTCCGCCACCGAGTCGCCAGACTCCCGCCTCCAAGTCCACGAACGCGTGAGACGACTCCTCCTCGGCAAGGTCGTCACCTCCTCCGCCGGTTTCAAGTCCGCACCGTGTCAGGCCACACCTCCTGCTTCAAGTCCGCACATCGTCAGCCACTTCTCCTGTTCCAACTCCACGCCACCGTCTCCGCCTGCCTCAGCAATCGCAGAAGAGACATGCCGCAGCTTTGGTGCGTAGCGGTACGAGTCGAGGTAGTTCAGGAAGTACAGGCGGAGACAAGCGATATAAATATGGTCCAAGCCTCGCTCCTCTTCCTCAGAGGCCTTACGACATGACCGAGGAGCAAAACACAGCCATAGTGCAGGCCCAAGTGGACGCCCATTTTGGACCGGAACCGCACCGCCGCCAAAGGAGAAAGTGCCTGAGAAAGTAATTGACCACTTCATTCATATGGCTAGAGAACCAGCTCCCAAGCCTGTTGACTCGGACTATGAGCGCCAAATCAGGAAACTACATCGAGAACGGCTAAAGAAGGAAGCGAGCTCGAGCTCGAGGCAACAAGCAGCTGGCAAAAAATGCGGGAAAACCGTTCCCCAGCTGGGAGAACAGGCGGCGCAAGCGATCCCCCCGCTTGTTGTGCCAACAACACATGAGAGGAGTACGCGCGCCAAATATTATTGTGGGCAAACCATTAGCGTTCCCCAGCAGGGCGATGTGGTAATAACGGAGGAGCATATAATGCAGGCTGAAATGCTCAAGATCTCTGTTGGACAACTCCTCGAAATCGAACCCATGTCTCCGCTTAAAGAATCGGAAATAAAATGGAAATATGCCTGGGGCCAACCTTTGGTCCATCCAGACAAGGTCAAGGACCTCCCAACGAGAATGTATGAATTGCATCAATGGTACATGAACATGATCAATATTTCCAATCGAGTGTCCCTCATGGTGAATGTCAAGAAGGAGCATTATTACTATGAGAAAGCTCTGTCCATTGAGTATTCATAACTATATCAGTTATTCAATCAAGACGCACTCGACAAGTCTATCGTCAGTTGCTATTGTCTGTAAGTGATTTTTTCTGTAATTTTAAGTCTCAAGCTAATTATGTAGTGATAGTTTTGATCAATCGTTACATGTAATTATCCTCACTATATTCTTTTCTGTGGTATTATATGCAGGATGAAGATGTATGAAATAAAAAAATCTGGACGCTATGGTATTGGGTTCATTGACCCAAATACCATTAATGAGGACATATGGAATTATCCATTTTATCAAGCAGGTGTAGAGGAAAGCATGGTAGAGTTCTTGAAGCGCCTCAATAGAAATGAAGATATACTACTTCCTTACAACTTCCCGTGAGTCACACTGTCTTGTACTACAAATTCTGTTTTTGCTTACTAGCTAGCTAGATGTTAATAATAAAGTGTATACGGTTTACGGTAGTTGATTAATTTTATGCACATGCCCGCTTATTTAAAACATGCAAACGTGTGCGCATGCAGTTGGCACTGGGTCTTGATAGACATTAAAGCTGAGGAAGGAAAAGTTGAATTACTGGACTCGCTAACTAAAGAAGAAAGTGACTTCACCATCGTGAAGGGGATAGTCAACAGGTAATTTTAGTCATTATTAACTATATATATCTCGGCCTATTATTAGTTCGTCATTTTCTGATATGAACTATTTAATAACCCCTTTATTAATTTTCTTTGCTGGCGGGCAGGGCATGGGCAAAGTTCATCGCGGTGACTCCAGGCGAATGGAAACAAAAGTTGTTTTGGCATCGACCAAAGGTAAGTAATTAAGTAGTAGTAGCTAGCTACCATCTCTTTAATTCTTGTTTCAATATCATTAATTAATTATCATGCTTGATTAATCATTATCTGATTCAATTCCATTCCCGTAAAGGCCACAAGCAAAGCGCCGGGGAATAATCTGTGTGCATTCTACGTTTGCGAGAACATTCGCATGATGACGTCCGAAAGGAGCAGATCTGATAGACAGGACTGGGTACGTTTGTCAGAACACTATTTACACCATTATCGATATCTAGGCACACAACTAACACACATGCATATTGATCTCCTTCTTAACAGTTTAGAGAGGTGCGGGATAAGCTCCTACCATCGGACCGCATACTAGCACTTCAAGAGGAAATAGCGAATTTTGCTCGACCAGGTCATAAATCCCAAGGAGAATAGTATTACCCGCTACCGCCCCCATGAACCACTTGTCATCGTGCTCCGGAGGCACCAAGGCAACATATGTAGGAGAAATTGTATATGTATATACATGTGTATGTGTGAATAATGGTGTTGGTTGTGAGACTATCTCGGGTGAAGAATAAGTTATTCTGCACCCTGGGTGATGAATAGCATCACTACATATATATATATATATATATATATATATATATATATATATATATATATATAGTCTTACGATCATTTCATAATTAAATTACGTTTGTAATTCAAATAGTTACATTCCTATTCATTCACTACGTAATATTTGACATAAGAAAATAAAAATATAGGTCATAAGACAAGAAAATTTGCAGTTTATGTGTATTTTACACTATGTTTTTACGTTTGTAATTTTATATAACACAAGTGCGAACACGTGGCACAAGCCAGGCCCGGGCGCGCGTAGGGCTTTAGTACCGGTTGGTAACACCAACCGGTACAAAATATTTTGGTGTTTTTATTATTTTCTGTTACATTCTTTTTCCATTACTAAATGCTGGTATTTCACGATACTACAAATTGTACATGTTATGCATATATATAAATAGATTTTCTCGTACGTATAGAACCGCCCGAATAATTGAGAGAAATTCCCATAATAGATCCTTTAAATATTGATAAGGTATTATCAATTATATGGGCAGGGAGGGCCCCCCTGTAAAAAAAATTAAAAAATAATAATAAATAAAAAAATAAATTAAGCAATGTCTAAGCAAGTCAAATTAAATTTAAATTAAATAAATAAGCAGTGGTCAATATATTTAAGCAGCCTTGGCATGTATGTACGCATACACTGACACAAGGATTCCTAAAGAAGAGCTACCTATCTGAAGGCATGAAAAAGTGCATCACTGGCAAGCGAAGAAGAAAAGAAGAGCCAGCCAATTATTCACCGAGAGACAATGCCACGTGAAGAAAGCAAAGATTCCTGAAGATTGAAGCTTGTCGGCACTCTCTCGCACTTTTCTATATTATTAGAAGGACAAGCGTGTACCCTAATAGGACACGTATGCATGCTACCGTGTGTAAATAAGTGAAGGAATGCTCCCGAAGGCCTCCCTTGCAGCCACCCCTTGCGGCTATAACAGGAGACGCTGGGCTCAAGAAGAGGGACACACAAGAGACGGGAGAGCACGAAGCACTCAGAGCATCGAGACTCTCCACCAGAGCACCACTTCCTTCATAGTTTAGCCACCACCACTACTACTAGAATAGCCAAGAAGGCGCTTAGTTCGCCAAGAGTTTGTGTTGGGGAACGTAGCAGAAATTCAAAATTTTCCTACGTGTCACCAAGATCTATCTATGGAGAAACTAGCAACGAGGGAAGGAGAGTGCATCTACATACCCTTGTAGATCGCTAAGCGGAAGCGTTTAAGAGAACGGGGTTGAAGGAGTCGTACTCGTCGTGATCCAAATCACCGGAGATCCTAGTGCCGAACGGACGGCACCTCCGCGTTCAACACACGTACAGCCCGGTGACGTCTCCCACGCCTTGATCCAGCAAGGAGAGAGGGAGAGGTTGAGGAAGACTCCATCCAGCAGCAGCACAACGGCGTGGTGGTGGTGGAGGAGCGTGGCAATCCAGCAGGGCTTCGCCAAGCACCACGGGAGAGGAGGAGGAGGAGAGGCAGGGCTGCACCCATAGAGGGAGAAGTTCTCATGTGTCTGGCAGCCCAAAACCTCAAGTATATATAGGGGGGAAGGGGGCTGCGCCCCCTTTAGGGTTCCCTCCCAAGGGGTGCGGCCAGCCCTAGATCCCATCTAGGGGGCGGCCAAGGGGGAGGAGTGCCTCCCAAGTCAAGTGGAGGCCTCCCCTTTAGGGTTTTCCCTTCCCATGCGCATGGGCCTTGGGGGCTGGTGCGCCTGGCCCATTAAGGCTAGGGCGCCCCCTACAGCCCATGCTACTGTATTGGACGTGGTGGAACAATTTCCGGACCTCCGGACCCCTCCGAATCCTCCGGAACCTTCCGGAAGCTTCCGGTACATTACCGAAAAACCCGAACTTTTCCTAACCCGAACAACAACTTTCCATATATATATCTTTACCTCCGGACCATTCCGGAACTCCTCGTGACGTCCGGGATCTCATCCGGGACTCAACAACATTCGGTAACCACATACAAACTTCCTTTATAACCCTAGCGCCATCGAACCTTATGTGTAGACCCTACGGGTTCGGGAACCATGCAGACATGACCGAGACATTCTCCGGTCAATAACCAACAGCGGGATCTCGATACCCATGTTGGTTCCTACATGTTCCACGATGATCTCATCGGATGAACCACGATGTCAAGGACTCAATCGATCCCGTATACAATTCCCTTTGTCTAGCGGTATTGCACCTGCCCGAGATTCGATCGTCGGTATCCCGATACCTTGTTCAATCTCGTTACCGGCAAGTCTCTTTACTCGTTCCGTAACACATTATCCCGTGATCAACCCCTTGGTCACATTGTGCACATTATGATGATGTCCTACCGAGTGGGCCCAGAGATACCTCTCCGTTGACACGGAGTGACAAATCCCAGTCTCGATTCGTGCCAACCCAACAGACACTTTCGGAGATACCGTAGTGCACCTTTATAGCCACCCGATTACGTTGTGGACGCTTTGGTACACCCAAAGCATTCCTACGGTATCCGGAGTTGCACAATCTCATGGTCTAAGGAAAAGATACTTGACATTAGAAAAGCTTTAGCATACGAACTATGATCTTTGTGCTAGGCTTAGGATTGGGTCTTGTCCATCACATCATTCTCCTAATGATGTGATCCCGTTATCAACGACATCCAATGTCCATGGTCAGGAAACCGTAACCATCTATTGATCAACGAGCTAGTCAACTAGAGGCTTACTAGGGACATGGTGTTGTCTATGTACCCACACATGTATCTGAGTTCCCTATCAATACAATTATAGCATGGGTAATAAACGATTATCATGAACAAGGAAATATATAATAATAACAGTCTCCCACTTGCACTAGAGTCAATAATCTAGTTCACATTGTCATGTGATTAACACTGATAGGTCACATCGCCATGTGACCAACGTCCAAAGAGTTTACTAGTGTCTGTAAACTAGTTCACATCATCATGTGATTAAGACTCAATGAGTTACGAGGTTTGATCATGTTTTGCTTGTGAGAGAGGTTTTAGTCAACGGGTCTGAACCTTTCAGATCCGTGTGTGCTTTGCAAATTTCTATGTCATATTGTAAATGCTGCTTCCACGCTCCACTTGAAGCTTATTCCAAATGGTTGCTCCACTATACGTATCTGGTTTGCTACTCCGAGTCACTCGGATAGGTGTTAAAGCTTGCATCGACGTAACCCTTTACGCCGAACTCTTTATCACCTCCATAATCGAGAAACATGTCCTTATTCCTCTAAGGATAATTTTGACCGCTATCTGGTGATCCACTCCTTGATCACCTTTGTACTCTCTTACCGGATATGTAGCAAGGCACACATCAGGTGCGGTACCTGACATAGCATACTTGTAGAGCCTACGTCTATAGCATAGGGATGACCTTCGTCCCTTTCTCTTTTCTGCCGTGGTCGAGCTTTAAGTCTTAACTTCATACCTTACAACTCAGCCAAGATTTCCTTCTTTGACTGATCCATCTTGAACACCCTCAAGATCATGTCAAGGTATATGCTCATTTGAAAGTATTATTAAGCATTTTTGATCTGTCCTTATAGATCTCGATGCTCAATGTTCATGTAGCTTAATCCAGGTTTTCACTTGAAAAACACCTTTCAAATAACCCTATATGCTTTATAGAAAATTCTACATCATTTCTGATCATTAATATGTCAACGACATATACTCATCAGAAATTCTATAGTGCTCCCACTCACTTCCTTGGAAATACAAGTTTCTCATAAACTTTGTATAAACCCAAAATCTTTGATCATCCTATCAAAGTGCATATTCCAACTCCGAGATGCTTACTCCAGTCCTTAGAAGGATTGCTGGAGCTAGCATACCTTTTAGCATCCTTAGGATTGACAAAACTTTTCTGATTGTATCACATACAACCTTTCCTTACGAAAACTGGTAAGGAAATTCGTTTTGACATCCATCTGCCAGATTTCATAAATGCAGCTTATGCTAACTTGATTCCGACGGACTTAAGCATCGCTACGGATGAGAAAATCTCATCGTAGTCAACTCCTTGAACTTGTGAAAAACTCTTCGCCACAAGTCGAGCTTCATAGACGGTGACATTACCGTCCACGTCCGTCTTCTTCTTAAAGATCCATTTATCTCAATGGCTCGCCGATCATCGGGCAAGTCCACCAAAGTCCATGCTTTGCTCTGATACATGGATCCTATCTCGGATTTCATGGCTTCTAACCATTTGTCGAAATTTGGGCCCACCATTGCTTCTCCATAGCTCGTAGGTTCATTGTTGTCTAGCAACATGACCTTCAAGACAGGATTATGCGTACCACTCAAGTAGTACGCATCCTTGTCACCCCACGAGGTACGCCGCTGACTTGATCCGAAACTTCATGATCACTATCATAAGCTTCTACTTCAATTGGTGTAGGTGCCACGGGAACAACTTCTTGTGCCCTGCTACACACTAGTTGAAGTGATGGTTTAATAACCTCATCAAGTCTCCACCATCCTCCCACTCAACTTTCCGAGACAAACTTTTCCTCGAGAAAGGACCCGATTCAAGAAACAATCCCTATTGCTTTCGGATCTGAATTAGGAGGTATACTCAACCGTTTTGGGTGTCCTATGAAGATGCATTTTATCCGCTTTGGGTTCGAGCTTATCAACCTGAAACTTTTTCACATAAGCGTCGCAGCCCCAAACCTTTAAGAAATGACGGCTTAGGTTTCTCTAAACCATAGTTCATACGGTGTCATCTCAACGGAATTACGTGGTGCCCTATTAAAGTGAGTGCGGTTGTCTCTAATGCCTAACCCATGAACGATAGTGGTAATTCGATAAGAGACATCATGGTACGCACCATATCCAATAGGGTGCAACTATGATGTTCGGACACACCATCACACTATGGTGTTCCAGCGGTATTAATTGTGAAACAATTTCCACGGTGTCTTAATTGCGTACAAATCTCGTAACTCAGATACTCATCTCTATGATCATATCATAGACATTTTATCCTCTTGTCACGATGATCTTCAACTTCACTCTGAAATTACTTGAACCATTCAATAATTCAGACTTGTGTTTCATCAAGTAAATATACTCAACATCTACTCGAATCATCTGTGAAGTCATAACATAACGATATTCACTGCATGCCTCAGCACTCATTGGACTGCACACATCAAAATGTGTTACTTCCAACAGGTTGCTACCTTGTTCCATCTTATTGAAACCGAGGCTTTTAAGTCTTCTTGCCCATGTGTTTTGATTTGCATATCTCAAGTGATTCAAAATCAAGTGAGTCCAAACGATCCATCTGCATGGAGTTTCTTCATGCGTATACACCAATAGACATGGTTTGCATGTCTCAAACTTTTCAAAACGAGTGAGTCCAAAGATCCATCAACATGGAGCTTCTTCATGCGTTTTATACCAATATGACTTACATGGCAGTGCCACAAGTACGTGGTACTATCATTACTATCTTATATCTTTTGGCATGAAAATGTGTATCACTACGATCGAGATTCAATAAACCATTTATTTAGGTGCAAGACCATCGAAGGTATTATTCAAATAAATAGAGTAACCATTATTCTCCTTAAATGAATAACCAGTATTGCGATAGACATAATCCAATCATGTCTATGCTCAACGCAAACACCAAATGATAATTATTCTGGTTTAATACTAATCTTGATGGTAGAGGGAGCGTGCGATGTTTGATCACATCAAAATTGGAAACACTTCCAACACATATCGTCAGCTCTCCTTTAGCTAGTCTCCATTTATTCCGTAGCCTTTTATTTCGAGTTACTAACACTTAGCAACCAAACCGGTATATAATACCCTGGAGCTACTAGGAGTACTAGTAAAATACACAATAACTTAATGTATATCCAATATACTTCTATCGACCTTGCCAGCCTTCTTATCTACCAAGTATCTAGGGTAATTCTGCTCCAGTGGCTGTTCCCCTTATTGCAGAAGAACTTAGCCTCGGGTTTGGGTTCAACCTTGGGTTTCTTCACTGGAGCAGCAACTGATTTGCCGTTTCATGAAGTGTCCCTTCTTGCCCTTGCCCTTCTTGAAACTAGTGGTTTCACCAACCATCAACAATTGATGCTCCTTCTTGATTTCTACTTTCATGTGTCAAACATCGTGAATACCTCGTGGATCATCATATCTATCACGACATGTTATAGTTCATCACGAAGCTCTAGCAGCTTGGTGGCAATGACTTTGGAGAAACATCACTATCTCATCTGGAAGATCAACTCCCACTCGATTCAAGTGATTGTTGCACTCAGACAATCTGATCACAAGCTCAACGATTGAGCTTTTCTCCCTTAGTTTGCAGGCTAAGAAAATCGTCGGAGGTCTTATACCTCTTGACGTGGGCACGAGCCTGAAATCTCAATTTCAGCCCTCGAAACATCTCATATGTTCCGCGACGTTTCGAAAACGTCTTTGGTGCCTCTACTCTAAACCATTTAACTGAACTATCACGTAGTTATCAAAACGTGTATGTCCGATGTTCGCAACATCCATGCATCGACGCTTTGGGGTTCTGCACAATCGAGCGGTGCATTAAGGACATAAGCTTTCTTACCGTCCGCATAATTGCTACTGTCAACTTTCAACTATATTTTCTCTAGGAACATATCTAAACAGTGGAACTAAAGCGCGAGCCATTTACATAATTTGCAAAAGGTCTTTTGACTATGTTCAAGATAATTAAGTTCATCTTATGAACTCCCACTCAGATAGACATCCCTCTGGTCATCTAAGTGATTACATGATCCGAGTCAACTAGGCCGTGTCCGATCATCACGTGAGACGGACTAGTCATCATGGGTGAACATCTTCATGTTGATCGTATCTACTATACGACTCATGCTCGACCTTTCGGTCTCTGTGTTCCGAGGCCATGTCTGTACATGCTAGGCTCGTCAAATTAACCCTAAGTGTTTCGCGTGTGTAAATCTGTCTTACACCCGTTGTATGTGAACGTAAGAATCCAACACACCCGATCATCACGTGGTGCTTAGAAGCGACGAACTTTAGCAACGGTGCATAGTTAGGGGAGAACACTTCTTGAAATTGTTGTAAGGGATCATCTTATTTACTACCGTCGTTCTAAGTAAACAAGATGCATAAACATAATAAACATCACATGCAATTATATAGTAGTGACATGATATGGCCAAATCATATAGCTCCATTGATCTCCATCTTCGGGCTCCATGATCATCATCGTCACCGCATGACACCATGATCTCCATCATCATGATCTCCATCATCGTGTCTTCATGAAGTTGTCTCGCCAACTATTACTTCTACTACTATGGCTACCGTTAGCAATAAAGTAAAGTAATTACATGGCGTTGTTTAATGACACGCAGGTCATACAATAAATAAAGACAACTCCTATGGCTCCTGCCGGTTGTCATACTCATCGACATGCAAGTCGTGAATCCTATTACAAGAACATGATCAATCTCATACATCACATATCATTCATCACATTCTTCTTGGCCATATCACATCACAAAGCATACCCTGCAAAAACAAGTTAGACGACCTATAATAGAAGTTAGCATCTTTTACGATGATGCTATGGGTTTCTAGCAAGAAAGTTACTTAACTACGAAAAAACCAAAACGAGATATTCCAATTGCTATTTACCCTTCATAAGGACCCTTTTTCATCGAATCCGTTCCGACTAAAGTGGGAGAGACTGGCACCGCTAGCCACCTTATGCACCAAGTGCATGTCAGTCGGTGGAACCTGTCTCACGTAAGAGAGCGTGTAAGGTCGGTCCGGGCCGCTTCATCCCACAATACCGTCGAAACAAGATTGGACTAGTAACAGTAAGCATATTGAACAAAATCAACGCCCACAACTACTTTGTGTTCTACTCGTGCAAAGAATCTACGCAATAGACCTAGCTCATGATGCCACTGTTGGGGAACGTAGAAGAAATTCAAAATTTTCCTACGTGTCACACCAAGATCTATCTATGGAGAAACTAGCAACGAGGGAAGGAGAGTGCATCTACATACCCTTGTAGATCGCTAAGCGGAAGCGTTCAAGAGAACGGGGTTGAAGGAGTCGACTACCGTGATCCAAATCACCGGAGATCCTAGTGCCGAACGGACGGCACCTCCGCTGCTCAACACACGTACAGCCCGGTGACGTCTCCCACGCCTTGATCCAGCAAGGAGAGAGGGAGAGGTTGAGGAAGACTCCATCCATTAGCAGCACAACGGCGTGGTGGTGGTGGAGGAGCGTGGCAATCCAGCAGGGCTTCGCCAAGCACCACGGGAGAGGAGGAGGAGGAGAGGCAGGGCTGCACCAATAGAGGGAGAAGTTCTCATGTGTCTGGCAGCCCAAAACCTCAAGTATATATAGGGGGGAAGGGGGCTGCGCCCCCTTTAGGGTTTCCCTCCCCAAGGGGTGCGGCCAGCCCTAGATCCCATCTAGGGGGGCGGCCAAGGGGGGAGGAGTGCCTCCCAAGTCAAGTGGAGGCCTCCCTTTAGGGTTTTCCTTCCCATGCGCATGGGCCTTGGGGGCTGGTGCCCCTGGCCCATTAAGGCTAGGGCGCCCTCACAGCCCATGCTACTGTATTGGACGTGGTGGAACAATTTACGGACCTCCGGACCCTCCGGAATCCTCCGAACCTTCCGGAAGCTTGCGGTACAATACCGAAAAAACCCGAACTTTTTCCGGAACCCGAACAACAACTTTCCATATATAAATCTTTACCTCCGGACCATTCCGGAACTCCTCGTGACGTCCGGGATCTCATCCGGGACTCCGAACAACATTCAGTAACCACATACAAACTTCCTTTATAACCCTAGCGTCATTGAACCTTAAGTGTGTAGACCCTACAGGTTCGGGAACCATGCAGACATGACCGAGACATTCTCCGGTCAATAACCAACAGCGGGATCTGGATACCCATGTTGGTTCCCACATGTTCCACGATGATCTCATCGGATGAACCACGATGTCAAGGACTCAATCGATCCCGTATACAATTCCCTTTGTCTAGCGGTATTGCACCTGCCCGAGATTCGATCGTCGGTATCCCGATACCTTGTACAATCTCGTTATCGCAAGTCTCTTTACTCGTTCCGTAACACATCATCCCGTGATCAACCCCTTGGTCACATTGTGCACATTATGATGATGTCCTACCGAGTGGGCCCAGAGATACCTCTCCGCTGACACGGAGTGACAAATCCAGTCTCGATTCGTGCCAACCCAATGACACTTTCGGATATACCTGTAGTGCACCTTTATAGCCACCCAGATACGTTGTGACGTTTGGTACACCCAAAGCATTCCTACAGTATCCGGGAGTTGCACAATCTCATGGTCTAAGGAAAAGATACTTGACATTTGAAAAGCTTTAGCATACGAACCACGCATCTTTGTGCTAGGCTTAGGATTGGGTCTTGTCCATCACATCATTCTCCTAATGATGTGATCCCGTTATCAACGACATCCAATGTCCATGGTCAGGAAACCGTAACCATCTATTGATCAACGAGCTAGTCAACTAGAGGCTTACTAGGGACATGGTGTTGTCTATGTACCCACACATGTATCTGAGTTCCCTATCAATACAATTATAGCATGGGTAATAAACGATTATCATGAACAAGGTAATATATAATAATAACTAATTTATTATTGCCTCTAGGGCATATTTCCAACAGTTTGAAGGTAATTTCCTAGTTGTGTGTAATCCCTTCGGGACCTCCCGAAAGGGAAAACCATATGTAAATTATGTTGTTGAAATGATGTAGTTTCTTGGTTTCACTTAGTGCTTTTATTTATGAATTTATGGGACGAGTTCTTATGCTAGGGATCCTATAGGAGAAACCTCTGCGTGTGTAGTTCTCGGTGTAGCCCAGAGTGGCGTTTGAGTGAGAACCTTGTGGCCGTAGAGAAGTGTTCCCTTCGGGTGGAACTGCCTGGGAAGACGATAGGAATTTACCCCATAAATTTGCAATTAAAACTGCTAAGTGAACGTAACTAGCTACATCTGATACAACATAATGATAAATATGGTGAGTACTGAGTAGGACTTTACACCACTGCGTACATTTTGTCTGTCAATTTGTTGGCCTCGCTAGCCCAGAATAGATCCTGTATCAAATATATAATCAAGTTAGAACGTGAAGGTAATCATATTGAATTAAATATTGCTGTAAATAGTGAAATATTATTCCAAATAGTGTATTCAATAGTGGAGCACTATTGCGAATAGTGCCCTACCTAGTGAATAGTAAATACTATTCAAGATAAAAAGCATACCTGTCTACCACTTCCACCTAATCCCAAATTAACCTAATAAAAATCTAATCACATATTAAGCTAAAATAAATTTAGTATCCCTATATTGTTGGTATCAGGTCCAGTGTTTAACCATTGAAAGGTTAAAATATTTAAACTTAGAAGTTAGCGAGGTAAAGTAATAAATACTAAAGAAAATCTAAATATAAGGTGTAGAGTAAATCCTTCTGAAGAGCATATCTGGCATTCATCTCATAGCCAGTTAAATACAGTCGATTTGATATATAACTTTTACATACCTTGGGGAAAAAGACAAGATAATTTAGACCAAAAATTTGAAAGTTTATTCAAAGAATACCAAAACTTATGGATAAGTATTCAGGTTTGAATAATAAAATTGATCTAACTTTACATAAGCTAGAGGAAGCAAAAGCAAGATAGAATACAGTTTCTAAGAATAACGATTATATTAAAGAGGAAGTGTTATCAATAGGCCGTTACTTAAGTAAAGGCAAAGAGTCACTCCCACGCACTGACTCAAGACAAGATATACTTGAAATAAAAAACTTGGTGCAAGAGGTTAAAACTTTGATTATCTCATAATTTTATGACCGAATATACTCAAGCATTAAACGAAGTAGCAAAATATCTGTCACCTCCTGTCGGATTCTCCGATCATGACTCCCCAAAGGAAGATTCCAAAGTAATAATAAGACAAAATAACACAATCATCCAACTACTAATTCAAGTATTAGATAAGCGAAAAAGTGTTCAAAGCAACAAAGAAATTGTGCTATCATCATCCGGAATAGTTTCCTCTACTAGAAATATTAATTCAGAAAAATGGATGTATCTAAAGGCTTCCTTAGAAGAGACAAAACCCTCCAATTAGTAAGGCAAGATTCAAGACCTCTGGCCATGAAGCATAGATTATCATGCAAAGCTGATGATATTGATAGCATTGAAGAAGTTATAGATATACAAAGAGATCTAGAAAGATATCAAAAAGATACCCTGAGAAAAATAAAGCCGCAGCAAGTATACCACATGGGCATGTTTGAAAGTAAAAGTGGTCTATATAGAATATCCAGAGAAGTAGAATTAAGTGTGTTAACACACCCAAGAGATTTAAGAATTGTAAGCAAAAATATTGAAAATGAACTAAAATATTGTGGTTATAAATATATTCATCAAGGTATGTATATCATAGGAGTCAAAGGTATGACAAGAAACAAATTAGGTGCAAAGGTTTTAATAACATTATTAGATAGAAGATGGGAATCAGTAGATAAAGCAGCATTAGGATTTTTAGAAGGAGACATGAATGAAAATAGATTAATAACCTATATAGCTCCAGACCTAATGATGCCCGTAAAAGAATTTATTGAAAAATGAGTTTTGGTTTCCAAACTAAAGGTTATGAAGATTTTAAAGGACCAAATTTGCTAGTAAGCATAGAATTTATAGGAAGGCTCACTAATAGAAGTAGCTCCATATATAGAGGGAATGTGTATGACGAATCGATAGCATGCAATCAAAAGGTATTAAATTTATGAATCCTCTTAAAATTGGCTCTGAAGAAAGAGCAGGAGAAGAATGGAAGATAGGAGAACTAATAGAGAAAAAATAATTAAAGCAGCCTGAAAACTACATAAGCTGTCAAAATTGTGAAGGAAGTAGCAGTATTCGATTTATGAACTATAAAGTTGCATCAATAGAAGACTCTGAATCATTTATGTCAGAATCGGAATTTAATGATGATAAGAATAAAGGTATATCTGAATGTATGGAAAAGGCTAATTTAGATGATGAAATAATTCATTGGGAAAAGAAGCTAAAGCATATTGAATGGGAATATAGTCATTCTATGACAAAGGATTGGCCAAAAATTAGAGAAAGAGAACTATTTATCATTAGAGAAATTGCAAGGTTAAAGAAACTAAAAAATGATAAAAAGTCTGCCACTAGTAGTTCAAGCATGGAAGATAAAATTATAGCATCCGCAGAAAGAAAAGCAAATGCTATTATTAATAAAAATTCGATCAATAATAATAATAATAAAGATAAGAATATTATTCAAAAAGAAGAAATTGTTAGTGAAGAAGAGCAATGGGATATCAATAATAAGTTATTATTAGAAAGTTATGAGGAAGAGGAGGAATTAATAAAAGAAATGTGGTTAGAAGATGAAAGATATGATGATTCGTAACAAAATAGTGATTTCTATAACTCACTAGATGATGTGGGACTACATAATTTAGACAATGCAATGGAAGCCATGGAAGTAGAAAGTAGTGGTAAAAGAAGAAGGGGATATGGAGAATCATCTGTAAAAAAGAGAAGGAGAAAGAGAGAGACCTACCAGGACAGCTGGACAATGGCCTCCAAAAAAGATGATTATCAGCCTACATATATCCCAGGACAATATAGATACATGGGTACTAAAAGAAGAGATTTTGAAAAACTAGTGCAATTCCAAAATTATAAAAATGATGGTGCTATATTAAACCTAGCAGCTCATGATCCAATAGATTGGCGAATATAATCAGCATATGGAAAGGTTTAATAGTACAAAAATATATACAAAATCAGTATAGCATAGGCACTAAGGTAGAAGATATGTTAACATATCTTGAAACATTTTAGGAGAATCTGTAAAAGTTCTTTGGGAACAATGGGTAGAATCATACTCTAGTCAATATGAAGAATTAAAAAGGGAAGGAAGTAACCCTAATAACTTTAAGTAATGTTATCTCAAATATGATCATAGCAGAAGATCCAGAATTAGGTCATACCTCATTGCAAAATGAAAGGTTAAGAGAAATAGAAAAATTAACATTAACTAGCTGGAAAGGTATTAAAGAGTTTTCCCAGCATTATTTGTATAATGCTACTACTGCTAAACAAGGTTTTAATGTAGGCGTAGTAGAAAGATATTTTAATAAGTTGCACGACCCCTAGGGTCAATAATATTTGAAGAATATAAAAAGGAAACGGCGGGAAACGTGGTAAATATATCTCAAGCTGTAACATTTGTTTTCAAACAATTAAGAAAGGTGTGTACTAGTATTCAAGCCCAAAGATCTATGAAGAAATCAGATTATAATTTTTGTAATAATATTGTCCAAATACCACTAACATATGGAGAAGAAAGGCATAGGGAAAAACAAATATTATAAACCACAAAGGAGAGATAATAGAAATTTTAAAACAAAGAAAAGATATTTCTTAAGAAGGTCAGACAATAGAGCCCCATTCTTGCATAAAAGAAATGTAAGAAGATATAATCCCAAGAAAACCTATGATAAAACATGCAGGTGTTTCATATGTAACTCACCAGATCATCTAAGTAGAACTTGCCCTAATAAAGACCAGAAAAGATACTCTAGCAAATATGAAGAACAAGAGTGAGTGTTAATTATAGATAGCGGTAATGAAAATATATTAGTATGTGATGATGAAATAAAAGACGACGAGTCAATATATTCAATTATAGAAACAGATGAAGTAGAAAATGAGGCTCCAGAATATGAATCAAGTGAAGATGAAATAGACCTAATAGATGATTTAGCAGGTTTAAAAATTGAAATGATGAACCAAGTAGATTGTGAACATGATTGGATTAGAGGAAAAGGTGATTATAACATAAAATGTGCTTTCTGTATATATTATCCAAGCCAAGATAATAGGTTTACATGTAGCTTGTGTTTAAAACAAGCATGTGCCTCATGTCTAAGAGCCAATAATCAAAAATGGAGACAAGAGATAGAATTGGAACCAGAAGAGCGAATATTATCCAGTAGGGTTAGAAATTTAGAAAATAGAATAAATAAGCTAGAAGCAGAGCTAGAAAAACTTAAAGATGAGTTAGAAAATAGTAAAGAGGAAAATGATAATGTTCCAAAAAACACAGAAATGAAAGAGCAAATGATAACAGTAAGGGATAAAAAAGGAGACAAATTAATACAATTGAAAGATGCAATTACTAGTTTTGGAAACAAATATATTGTTCGATTACCATTCAAAGAAGTGTTAGGAATAAGGATCCCAGTTAAGATTGTTCTGAAGCCAAATATTTCATATAAAATACTGGCACTATTAGATACTGGTTGCACCAAGAATATCATCCATGATAAATATTTTATGAGATGTCCTGAAATAGTTGAAACTATAGATGATAATAAAGCTGAAGTATCTACTGATATGTCAGGAATAAAGAAGATCCATAATCAGCTAGCATATAATATTGAAGCTTACATAAATGGCACAAAATATATAATAGATGAAATTACAATAAGAGATTTGTCCGTAATAAATGATGACATGATAATAGGGTTAAGATTTTTACAACAATCTTTACAAACCACAATCATACATGAAGAGGGTGTAACATTAATACCTTATCAAGATAATGTTCCATACATATCTGAAGTACGAAAACAAAGAAAGTCCTTGCAAAATGTAGAAATATCTAATTTAGATGATGAATATAGCACAAGTCCAGATCCCCTTGAATTCTGTAAAGACGAAGAACTTAGTGAGACCATAGAAGAATATCATATAGAAAATACATGTACAGAATGCATTGGGTTGCAATTATTCTCTCCAAATTGGTATAGAGATATAAAATCTAAAAAGGATATAGATAAGATTGTGCAAAGACTAGAAAGCATACAAATTATTGGAGAAATACCAATGAAGCATTGGGATAAGAACTCTATAGTTTGCAAAATAAATATCATAAGTCCAGATTATATAATTAAGGCAGGACCAATAGAAGCTACTCCTAAAGATATCGAAGAGTTCAAAATGCATATTGAAGAGTTATTAAAGTTAAAAGCTATAAGAGAAAGCAGAAGCCCTCATCGATCTGCTGCTTTTATAGTTAGAAATCATGCTTTGAAGAAGTTATAGGTAAATCTAGAATGGTAATTAACTTTAAAAGGCTTAATGATAATACAGTTGACGATGCATACAACATACCCAATAAGCAGGAATGGATTAACAGAATACAAAGAAGTAAATATTTCTCCAAATTCGATTTAAAGGCAGGATTTTGGCAAGTAAAATGGCTGAAGAATCTATTCCCTGGACAGCATTTACTTGTCCACAAGGCCATTATGAATGGCTAGTAATGCCATTAGGCCTAAAGAATGCACCTGCACTATTTCAAAGAAAGATGCAAAATATATTTAATGAGAATCAAGCATTTATATTAGTATACGTAGATGATTTGTTAGTATTCTCAAAATCGTACAAAGAGCATATAGCCCATCTTGAAGTGTTCTTTCGAAAGGTAGAACAAAATGGGCTCATACTATCCAAAAAGAAGATGGAAATCTGCAAAGAAAAGATAATTTTCCTTGGTCATGAAATAGAAGAAGGAAAGATATATCTACAAGAACATATTGCAAAGAAAATACTAGAGTTTCCTGGTAATATGAGTGATAAAAAGGTTTTACAACAGTTCTTAGGAATTGTAAATTATGCGCGAAACTATATAGATAACTTAGCAAAGCTAGCAGGACCTTTATATGCTAAATTAAGAAAAAATGGTCAAAGATACTTCAATTCTGAAGATATAAAATTAGTAAAGGCCATCAAGGAAAAGGTCAAGAATTTAAAACCCCTAGAATTGCCTCTAGAAGACAATTATTTTATAATTGAGACAGATGCATCTAAGGTAGGATGGGGTGCGATACCAAAACAAAAGCCCAATAAATACTCTCCAAAGGCAGACGAAAAAATATGCAGATATGCTTCAGGAAGTTACAAATTAAAGATGGTAAATAATATTGATAGAGAATTCTTGCAGTTGTAAATGCAATAAATGCATTTAGGTTATATCTAGGATTTAAAGAATTTACAATTTAACAGACTGTGAAGCCATATGCCGATATTACAATAAAATTAATAGTAAGAAAAACTCAACCAGAAGATGGGTCTTATTTGAAGACACCATAGCTGGGAATGGTTATAAAGTTATTTTTGAGCATACTAAGGGGAAGGATAATACCTTACCTGACATATTTTCTCGTGCATCAAATTTGCAAGAATGAGGAAAGGATTATTCGCCAACAAGGATGAATATCTCTTCTTTGGAGAAGAAAATAGGCTGAAAAAGTTTCAGCCAAATACATTCAATTTTAAGCCAAAATCCCATATTAAGCTCGATGAAGCTCAAAGATGCATATTAGATAACTTTTGGTTCCAATATACTCGCAAAAGAGAGGAACAAGGATATTTTTTATCAATTCTCAACAGTTTGGCAGAATATTTTAACTAATTAAACAAAAATGTGCCAAAGCCAGCAAAGGTTGAAATACCAAAAGGAGAAATCTATATCTTATATTCGATGGAAATAAACCTGGCATATATTTGGAATGGGAAAATATTATGATTGAAAAAATAGATGCAAAAAGAAATGGACGAGATTTAACATTCAAAAGATATTACAGTATAGATGAGGCCTTACTTTGGGCAAGGAAGGTATTAGGACTAGATTATTATATTGACCCAAAGGCTAAAGACTATATCCAAATGAAAAGAGGCATACCTACTTCACCAACTCCCACAAAGGGGGAGGCATCAAGCTCAAAAAATATAAAGAAGGAAGAATCCCCAAAATATAAGACATATCAAGAATGCGTTCTAAAGGGGCTTGACCCTTTAGACAGTGAATACATGGATCAAGAAATGGATAAAAGGTTTGAAGAATTTTCAAAAATAATAAAGAAAGAATTAAAGGAGGAAATATTAAAAGAATTAAGGCAAGAAATGGATGAAAATTTTGATGAAATAAAGAAAGAATGTGATGAAAAATATGATTTCGATCTGTTAAATGATGATGATCATATGGACATAGCAGGGCATGGGCAGCGGCCTAAATAAAGCCCAAATTGCATATATTGATATTGCTATCAATTATTCGGGCGCGGAGGACCTATACCCGACCCGAATATTGATAGAAATTCCCATAATAGATCCTTTAAATATTGATAAGGTATTATCAATTATATGGGGAGGGAGGACCCCCCTGTAAAAAAAATAAGCAATGTCTAACATTTAAGCAAGTTAAATTAAATTTAAAATAAATGAATAAGCAGTGGTGAATATTTAAGCAGCCTTGGCATGTATGTACGCATACACTGACACAAGGATTCCTAAAGAAGAGCTACCTATCTGAAGGCATGAAGAAGTGCATCGCTGGCAAGCTAAGAAGAAAAGAAGAGCCAGTCAATTATTCACCGAGAGACAATGCCACGTGAAGAAAGCAAAGATTCCTGAAGATTGAAGCTTGTCGGCACTCTCTCGCACTTTTCTATATTATTAAAAGGACACGCGTGTACCCTAGTAGGACACGTGTGCATGCTACCGTGTGTAAATAAGTGAAGGAATGCTCCCGAAGGCCTCCCTTGCAGCCACCCCTTGCGGCTATAAAAGGAGACGTTGGGCTCAAGAAGAGACACACACAAGAGACGGGAGAGCACGAAGCACTCAGAGCATCGAGACTCTCCACCAGAGCACCACTTCCTTCATAGTTTAGCCACCACCACTACTAGTAGAATAGCCAAGAAGGCGCTTAGTTCGCCAAGAGTTTGAAGGTAATTTCCTAGTTGTGTGTAATCCCTTCGGGGCCTCGAAAGGGAAAACCATATGTAAATTATGTTGTTGAAATGATGTAGTTTCCTGGTTTCACTTAGTGCTTTTATTTATGAATTTATGGGACGAGTTCTTATGCTAGGGATCCTATAGGAGAAACCTCTGCGTGTGTAGTTCTCGGTGTAGCCTGTGAGTGGCGTTTGAATGAGAACCTTGTGGTCAGAGAGAAATGTTCCCTTCGGGTGGAACTGCCTGGGAAGACGATAGGAATTTACCCCATAAATTTGCAATTAAAATTGCTAAGTGAACGTAACTAGCTACATCTGATACAACATAATGATAAATATGGTGAGTACTGAGTAGAATTTTACACCACTGCGTACATTTTGTATGTCGATTTGTTGGTCTCGCCAGCCTAGAATAGATCCTATATCAAATATATAATCAAGTTAGAACGTGAAGGTAATCATATTGAATTAAATATTGCTATAAATAGTGAAATACTATTCTAAATAGTGTATTCAATAGTGGAGCACTATTGCGAATAGTGCCCTACCTAGTGAATAGTAAATACTATTCAAGATAAAAAGCATACATGTCTACCACTTCCACCTAATCCCAAATTAACCTAATAAAAATCTAATCACATATTAAGCTAAATAAATTTTAGTATCCCTATATTGTTGGTATATATATATATATATATATATATATATATATATATATATATATATATATATATATATATATATAGGATTGACTATCGTCACCCTGGGTGAGGAATAGTTATTCTTCACCCTCTATTTTACCATCAATACATACGTAATTTTCACGTTTCGTAAGTTTGTCTTATTTTCGACATAAAAAGTGACCGTAAGAAAATATATAATCGTCGTAAAAAATATTTTATGTTATGTAAATTTACAAACATAAAAACATAGTGTAAAATACAAATAAACTGCAAATTTTCTTGTCTTATGCCCTATATTTTTATTTTTTATGCCAAATTTGACGTAGTGAATAAATAAAAATGTAACTATTTGAATTCCAAACATAATTTAATTATGAAATGATCGTAAGATTACCTCGGGTGAAGAATAACTTATTCATAACATATTGAATTAAATATTGCTATATATAGTGTTACTATTCATCACCCAGGGTGCAGAATAAGTTATTCTTCACCCGAGGTAATCTTACGATCATTTCATAATTAAATTATGTTTGGAATTCAAATAGTTACATTTTTATTTATTCACTACGTCAAATTTGGCATAAAAAATAAAAATATAGGGCATAAGACAAGAAAATTTGCAGTTTATTTGTATTTTACACTATATTTTTACGTTTGTAATTTAATATAACATAATATATTTTTTACGACGATTATATATTTTCTTACTGTCTCTTTTTACGTCAGAAATAAAATAAAACTTACAAAACGTAAAATTACCGTGCATTGATGGTAAAATAGAGGGGGGTGAAGAATAACTATTCCTCACCTAGGGTGACGAATAGTCAATCCCTATATATATATATATACGGTTCTATACGTATGAGAAAATCTATTTATATATATGCATAACATGTACAATTTGTAGTATCGTGAAATACCAGCATTTAGTAATGGAAAAAAATGTAACAGAAAATAAAAAAAAACACCAAAACATTTAGTACCGGTTGGTGTTACCAACCGGTACTAAAGCCCTACGCGCGCCCGGGCCTGGCTTGTGCCACGTGTTCGCACTTTAGCGCTGGTTCGTGACGAACCGGTACTAAAGGGGGGGGGGGCTTTAGTCCTCAGTCTTTAGTGCCGGTTGTAGAACCGGCACTAAAGGCCGTTACGAACGGCACTAAAGGCCGGTCCTCGAGATCGTGAGTTGTGTTCTACCTCTAGGGCTAGGTAAATGAAATTGTGATTCGGTCCCCTCTACGGGCTAAACCCCCTGGCTTATATACATGCCGGGTAGGGCATCTAGGGTTGCATAGTCGGTGCGGGTATTGCACGGAGGCGGTTAGAGATGCCTTGGAGTATACGTCAAGTCTTCGGGAGAGGTAGTCCCGATCACGCCTAGGCCGACAACTTTTGGACTCCAGGTTGAAGAGAATGAGGTCCCATCGGCCCATCCGAGCACTACGGGCCGGATAGGTTAGTAACCCCATATCCAGGACACTGTCACTTGTGCACTTGCAGGTCATCATGGAGGTACTCGAATGAAATAGCGCCAATAATGGTATGTGCCCTTCAATTGTGTGCTACCGAAGAGGACTCCAACCACATCTTAACCTGTGTGACAGCCCAATTTCTCTGGAGTTGCTTCAAGGATGTAGTTGGTGGCGGGTTGTGCCATTCCAACTTTCCCGACCTCCGCGAGGAATTGCAAGGCCTCGGCGCTTAGTGGTCTCCACATTAGGTGGTTGGTGTTGGGGTTCTTGTCTGGACGCTGTGACGATCCGCAATAAGGTTGTCATCGAGCGCGCTCTATTACGTCGACCCACTGCCGTGTTGTACAAACTCCGTGATTACTTGCAGCTATGGAAGTCGCTTAGCCGGGCTCCGGACTGGGACGCCATCGTTCCATGGCGCTCCGCCTGGCACCACCCAGACTCCCCCACCAACGGAGCCGGATTACGTGGCCGCTCATACCTATATGCTTGTTTGCATGGATACTGCCTCTATCAATACATGTATGACTATTGTGTGGATCTTTGTTTTTTTTAATGCTTAAGGGTTTGTTGAGTTGTGCCCTCAGCAGAACCCTTCGTACTCCTTGTTGTTGTCATATGCATTGTATCATACTCCGGATGTTGTGACTTGTGGTTGCTTTATTTATAAAGTGGGGCCTAAAGCCTTTTTGGGTAACTAACAAACCCATTTGTAGAAGTTCTACAATGTTTATGAGCGGTTAGCACAGGCTCTAAACCAATGGCATTAACATGACAGCAACACCATCAGGAAGCTGTCACAAGCTAAAATAAGAAGCATTGCACGAAACATCTACATACCAAGAAAGATCAGTTCACCCAATGTTCATATACATTCCAACAATTTTTAACACAAGCTTAAATTAGATGTTCTCATTAATTGTACAGAATATTTAAAGACCAGCAGCCTGCTGCATGAATAAACATGCATGCACTGGAGCTATATTTCTTCAAGCTAGGCAACTGAACACGCATGAATAAGGTAAGGATACAGGAATCATTAGTACAAAAATAGGTCAGGGAACTAATTACATATAAAATGAAGAGAGTAAGAACAGTACAAAAATAGAAGTATCGTTCAGTCTGCTAGTAAAGGCTGATGCAACTATTGCTACTGCAATAGACATCCCACATAAGCATTGCAAAGTTCCAGGACCTCCAAAAACTCTTGAAAAGTATGATTACATCTCAAGTCCTTCAATACCCAGCTTTTACAAAATCCAATGCAAGTTATTCCCAAGGGACATACCAAACTATTTTCGAAGGTTGCCTGTCCACTTTGTGTAAGATCCAAGCACCATGTAAAAGAATTGTAGTCAGAACTGGAAATAATGCACTAAAGGAATCATAATAAAAATAAGCTCTGCAAAAAATTGAAGAATATTTTGTCCCAAAAGTTTGGCCGAGGAAAAGAAATCATCTGATGACTAACAAAACATCTAACTGGTCTGGTTTTGATTTTTATTCAGTGCTCAAGTACTTGGTTCCAAACCTTTGGTCTGATCTATTATGTCCTTAATAGCAAAACATACATAAGTGGAAACTTATTCCCCTATTAATCAGATTATGAAATTAAACTATCACATGCTATTGATCACAAGGTAAAGTCTAAGGATGTACACTATACTAACAACAGGAGCAGGCAAGATACATAGCCCAAGAAACATCACACTTACATAAAATAGATCTTAACAGGACATATATAAGAATACATTTAGCAAGCAATTACTTGAGGACACAGGCCACTGCCAGGACTGTCTTCCATGCCATAGCACGTCCTTACCGCCCCAATCCCGCACTATTACTACATCTCACGATGCCTGCTGGTATAGTGATTGATATGACCACAAAAGAATGAATCAACATCACCCAGAGGAATCATATTTAGCACGAATAAGAAAAGGAGCACAAAGTGATCATCACTACCTTGTGGCCTGTGCGACCAATTTTGATATCATTGCCTTCAATTTCCATGTTCCAATAGCTATTAACATGCATGTTGCTAGTAAACATTAATATGAAATTATCAAGTAGCATAAGAGTTAAAAATGGAGAATATGTGGCAAATGATAGCAGCTGACTACGAATGGGCAAGTACTTCTTGTTGGAACTGCCACTTCCTAGCCCTAGCTCGATCAGAAGACAGAGGAAGAAGAAGATCAGAAGAGTGGTGGACACATATATTTTTCCAGCGCATTTAACGCTTTTTCTTTCCTCGAGCACGAACTCGATCGTGTCAACAAGATACACGGGGGACCAGGGTTATATACCCGCGAGCACCGGCCTGCATGGCCTCGCCTTGCACCCACTCGCCCACCAACTTCCCACGTCCTCCGCGCTCTGGCCACATCCATGCACCGCGCCCGTACGCGATCGCCACGGCCTCCCAGCGCGCTCGACACGGTCTGCCCCTCCTTGTTGCTCGCTAACAGCCCGGCGTGGCCCCGCACACACACATGCTGGCTCACGCACTCACACACGCACACCTACGCACACACACACACACACCGCGGACTGGCCAGACGTCTGGCCCGAGACGCGCCCATACACGCACCAGCCGCACCAGGTTCGACGTCGCGGCTTATTACACCCAACACTCGCGCCCTAAGCCGCGGGTCAGAGCAGTCCGGCGACCTCGCCGTCACCGTCGACCAGCAGTGCACGCTCCGCTGCCAGCGCCTTCTTCCACTGCGGGCAGTCACGTTTGAAGTGACCCCGCTCACCACACTTGTAGAACCGGCCTCTTCTGTTGCCGCCGAAGCCCGATGCCTCGCTGCGCGTCCCGTCGTCGTCATCCCGAGCTCCGCCTCGCTGCCGTTCCCGCACCCGCCATTGCAACGCCATGAACATCAGCTGGTCCCCACCATGGCTGCCTCCGTCCTCCGCTCGTCGAAAGCCTTCAGCCGCCCCAACGCGTCCTCGAACGCCATCGTGTCGACGTCGCAGAACTGCTCGATCCCGGCCACCGCTGCATACAGGCGGTCCGGCACCGAGTCGAGCAGTTTCTTGATGAGCGCCGCGTCCTCCAGGGTCAAGCCTAACGCCGTGTAGCGCGCCGCCATGCCACCGGGCCTGTCGGCGAAGTCGTCCAGGCTCTCGCCGTCCGCCATGCGCAGGAGCTCAAACTCTCCGCGCAGCATGCCCAGCCGAGCCGCCCGCACGCGATCAGCCTCGACATACCTGACCTTGGGGCTCGCCACACCTCCGCCGCGGTTTTCTTCGATGCCACCTGTAGCAGCAAGCTCTCCGCGAGGGCACTGAGGAGGTAGGCGCACGCAGGCTTGTCCTTCTTCGCGATGAAGGCCGCCACCGCGTCCTACGGCACGACCACCGCCTCCCACAGCCCGGCCACGTCGAGGTTCGCCTCAACCTTGATGGCCCACGCCGTGTAGTTGTCGCCGGTGAGCTGCGGCACCGCCTGCGGCCGTGATCCGCCCGCTCCGCCACCGTAGGGGACGATCGACATCGCCGGCGCGCCCTGACCTTCACGTGGCTCCGATGCAATTGTTGGAACCGCCACTCCCTAGCCCTAGCTCTCCTCTCCCTCTCGCCCAGGTCACACTCTCCTGCCGTGGCTCGATCAGAAGACAGAGGAAGAAGAAGATCAGAAGAGTGGTGGACATAGAGGATTTTCCAGCGCACGAACGCTTTTTTCTTTCCTCGAGCACGAACTTGACCGTGTCAACAAGATACAGGGGGGAACCAGGGTTATATACCCGCGAGCACCGGCCTGCCAGGCCTCGCCTTGCACCCACTCGCCCACCCACTTCCCACGTCCTCCGCGCTCTAGCCGCGTCCACGCACCGCGCCCATACACGATCGCCACGGCCTCCCAGCGCGCCCGACACGGTCTACCCCTCCTTGTTGCTCGCAAACAGCCCGGCGTGGCTCCATGCACACACGCGCTGGCTCACGCACTCACACACGCACACCTACGCACACACACACCGCGGACCCGGCGCGCCCGACGCGTCCGGTGCACGGCCATACATGCACCAGCCGCTCCAGGTTCGACGCCGCGGCTTATTACACCCAACACTTCTGAGTCTGACATCTCAAGGAAGAAGCCCACCCGCATCTTACTCAATTTCTAACCGAAATCAATAACCGAATTAGATTGAATTAAATAGGGATCAATTAACATCTCTAGCTCCAGCTCATAGCAGCTCCTTTGCTATATTACCAAAATCGAAAGAATAGCATAAGGTAAATTGTGCATCATCAATGGACAAATAAATATTCAGAAAGAGCAGAAGATCACACAAGCAAGAAATAAATAATACTCCTACCTGGAAATCGAAAAGCAGGGCAAAATATGATAGCTTTTGTTCCTGTTAATGAGAAGCTAAAACAAAATAGCATTACATTTCTTATGGAAATATACAAATACCCCAGGCCTGTTTTTGAGACTGCGGTCGCAGACCTAACATTATATATCCATCTGAAGTGATTTGCGCTAGAAGGCTGCTTTGAAATTGGAGCAAGAAGAAATTAAAATGAAAATGCATAAAAAAAATTCATTACTGAACAAAGGAATTAATTACGAAATATGATAGCTGTCATTCCTGATATTGGGAAGCTACAAAATAGAAGAGTAACAGAGCATTACATTTATACGAAAACATTCAAATATTCTAGGCCTAGTTTTGACAATGCAATCTAAATTGACCTGCTCTAGAGGACTGCTTTATAACTCAAGCAAGAAGCCAACTAAAATGATAATGCATTAGAAACAATGCATATCTTGTGTATTGCATCCTCCCAAACCAGAAATTTTATTCTTAACAAAATCATAAGTGGAAACAATATGGATGTGGAAAAATTGCAACCTGGACATTTGAATCTGTAGCTTTTACTTGTTCATTTTTGCTACATATGGCAAAAGAAGGGATCTTAATTAATTTTCTTCTATTGCAGTAAATTTTAGTGGAATCCTGAAAATTGAAATGCATAATGTTGAACACTGAAACCTCCTTGCAAAAGAATCAGTTGTAGCACCAGTTCTCCATTCAACCTTCTTGCAAAAGAATCTCCCGCAATATCAGTTAAGTGAACTAATTGTTGCCAGCAAGGGGAATGCAAATTGAACATCAAGATTCCAAGTAGTAGAAGGAACTACCAGACAGAGATGGACTGTCTGAAGTTGTAGGCAGGAATCCATGCGAGACAGGATTTTCAGCACCCGGGTGCCCCTACACCCTCTATGAACAGTAAATTCAAAACACATTCAGAAAATATCAAAAAACTCTTAAACTTTGGGACATCGAACATCATGAAACTTTTGATGATTTTGCAAAGTTCCAGCTAAAAATAACATTTGAAGAGCACTCAAATAAAAAAACAAAATCATTGTTCAAAGTTTATGTACATTTTTTAGCAGTGATTTCTTTTTGGTGAGGGCTCCACGAAGGTTATTTGTTGCTGAAACTTTGCAGGAACATCAAACCTTTGATCATCTTTGATCCCTGAAAGTTTCATATTCTTTTGATTATTTTTCAATTATTTATGAATTTACTGTTCATGAGGTTGTAGGGGCACCTGGGAGCTGTTAGACATTTCTCAATCTATTTTGACTTGATCTGCTCTAGAAAGCTGGTTTCAAACTGAACAAGGAAACAAGTAAAAGGACAAGTCACTAAATACAACCTAATAGAATATATATGGATATAATTTGAAAAATCATTCTGTAGCTACCACCTTTTACTTCCAAAGCATGTTCAGAATCATGCTAAACCTAGAATGATCAAGGCCACAGAAAAACCTCCGAATATGCCCTGCAGGAGGGTACATGAAGTAATTGAGCAAAGTAAAGACTTGCATAATTTTAATGGCCATAGACGAAGGGAACACATAATTTTAAACGCCATCATAGACATCTGTTCCAAACACCGGAAAAGGGTTAATTGTAATTGCAAAACCAAGTGAATATTTGTTCTCACAGTGGAAAGATGCACATCAAAGTTGCTTTTACACAAAATGTGTTGTACAAAACGTAGCTAAATATGTTTGGCATCAGCATAATTAGCAAAGCCTCTTTTTAAATATCTGATTGTAAATGTCTTTTTTAGGGGTGATTGTATATCTAAACCTGCAATGCACAAAAATAACGAAACAATGGAGGATGCAGCAATATCCATGGCATGTAAACAATTACTTTCTCTGCATTCTTCATGTAAGCATCCTAATAAGTTACAAATTCAATCAGTTACTACAACCATCACAAAATATGATTTGTGTTTTTTCACGTACCACAAATTTGAAATCTAGAAATGATGTAGATTTGATCTGTTGGACCTATATCCAAGAGAATGTACATATTATCATGTCAACGAAACAAAACTAGATGCTTAGTTTGTAAAGGAAGAGTCCAACCGACGGTATGTGTTAGGTTTATTTAACATGTGCAATATGATAAAGGTAGATTATTAAGAAGACACATTGAATAAATGGAGGTCAGACACATAAATGAGAATCCATGAGATAACCCGAATTAGAAACTTACTAGTCATCGAACCCGTGCGTCTGCACGGGCTAGCAAATTTATATATTTCAACATAGGGCATACTTGGAAGATATTTTATTTATTACCATTAAACATCTTGGAAATAAATCATGTCCATATTTTTGTTGTATTGTTTGATGCATACACTCTTCGAACAGTTAGAACTCTATGTGTAACAATGTAGCAATTCAAAGAAGGCAATGTGTATATGTTGCAAATGCAACATTTAGTGAACGTACATTGTCTTCTTGTATTTTGCCCACGGAAATACGATAGAGCTTGTTCTTGCTTTTGCTATAATGAGCATATGTCGCAGGCAATTTTAAAAGTATTATTTAGGTAATACCATCTTTTGATTGAATCATTAGTTCTATTTAGATAAAACATCAATGTAGAAGATCTTTTTACCTGTAGTAAATATAGGCATTCATTTTTCATTGGTGATAATCAGCATATCTATGCATCATGTCACTATCAGGAAATATGAGATAATAGAGCCACAGATGTTACGTCAAAAGATATTGTTATACTTTCTTTAGATTTACCTATTAAATACATTGGAAAGATGTCGAAAATTTTATTTATTCTATCAATTATGATATTTACAGATATTTCTATTTGAGGCAAGTGAGAAAGATTATAGAGTAGATAATATTGTGTATCTCATCTTTTTTGCAGAAGATAGCCATAACACGTACTTTTGTTACCAGGCATGAGTATATTGGTATGGAAATTTAAGCACATGATCATATTTAATATTTTTCTTCTAATTTTGAAAAAAAATAGATCTGTCTACACATCAAACTGTGCACATGCATGGCTAGCACACATATTATAGGGCACGAAACATTATTTGCAACATTCCCAAAAAAGAAGGAATGGATCATTCATTGTTATAGTAGGTAATTTCTGAAGTTCGGAGCAAGGTGTGAGGCAAATAGAAAAAAATCATGCAGTCATGTCTTGAAAGGGTAACTATGTTCAGAATAACTGACGATGCAGCAATGAAGAAGAAAAGTGCAGTTAACTACGATGCAAGGCATCCATGAAAAAACCATATTGGCTAAGTTGTCTGGTGCCCAATTCAGAGCATTGTTTCGATCAAACAATGATAAATTCAGTTTTTCCTGGAACAACACGGACTCGGGTGAAAGTGCTTACCTCCAGCAAGGCTCAATGACAACTATAAAATCCAAAATGGAAAGCGGTGCTTCTACTTTTATCCAAGATGTTGATAGTTATATAGCTAAAATCTGTCAACCAAATGAAAAAAAAACATATTGTTCTGTCCATACAAAAATACGTTACCCTGAAACATGAAGATTCTATGGTTGTGCATCTCCATGTTACTATATTATTTTCGAGAAATAAGAATACATGTATATATGGAATATTTCCTTTTCTGATGCGAATTAGGTCATCAAACGGTCACAAACAGAAGGGAATCCATGGCAAGAAGGCGGCCAAATTTCAACAACCAAATATTTCAGTTAATCGATCAGTTTGCTATTCATTAGTAATGCGAGTACAAACCTGAAAGGTGGAAGCACTAACTCAGCTTCTGGTCATGTGGTCACCATTTTCTCAAGTTCTAATGACGATCACTTAAGCACCAGAACACATAAGCATCAGAAAAGAGAACTGTTAGTACTAAATTCAATTGGCTAGTTATCTGACTCTTCCTTACTCATATGAACTACTGCAAATCTAAAGCTCATACAGAGTAATATCAAACATCTCCTGGAGGCATTAATTCAGCAGGCATGTGTATATCTAACAAAGAACTCTTGGAGCGGCTGGACTGCTGCAGGACAGTATTCACCATCTGCTTGGAAAAAGAAATTAAGATTCATTAAATAATAAATTCGAACTTTTTCGCTCATTGCTGATTGCTAAGTGCTAACAACACAAAATTTCCAGTGAAACCTCAAATCTTGGACATACGTACTCTGTTGCAGCCTCAAATAGAAATTAACTCGCTCTCGTGCATACTGCCAACAGAAAACAATTCTTACCGAATTCATGCTCCATAAATTTATTCTGGTCGTCCGCAAAACATGTGGGTAATGGACAGCCCACCGAGAATCAGCACCTGCTCCTCATCCTGTTGTGGGTTGTTGCTGCAGATTGGATCTGAGCACATATGTGATACGTGCGACAGAAGATTGACTGCTGTAGCCGCGCTTGGAAACACGGGAGACAAATTCTCCTCCAGCATGTACCGGCCCATGAATTTGCAGGTAGGACGCGACATGCATCAGCTCGTTTCTTCCTTTTCTTCTGCGGAAATCGTTTCTTCTGTTCTACCCGAGGAAGGAGATGGAAACTGATTAGATGAGTTCTTTCCTCGTTCTTTCTAAGTTTTTTATTAGGGAAGTGTTTTAAGCGAGGAAGGGGGTGGAAAGAGATTAGATTTGTTTTATCTCCTTCTTAGTACTATTTTTTTAGGGAAGATAGAGAGGAGTTGATCCTCTCACGCGGGCGGAATAGGCCAAGCGGGTCTCACGACCATCTAACGGCTATTAATTAATTGCTAGTTAATCTAATGGACGAAATTATCTAATTTCTAGGATTAACGTGATGGCGCGTTTGATGCCTCCAATTAGTAATAAGAAGATTGATCTCTTTCAGTGCCTGAATTGTAAAATTAGGAACAAGTAGCCATTGTACTCTACCTGTTATCAAGCTACATCTCAGGAAAAATATATTGAGTAGACAATTGAGCATAAAGCACTACACATATTAATCTTCCCCTGCGGCTGCTTGCATTTTCACCCAACACCTTGTAGGCAAAAATAAAAACGAATCTGCACAAACCAAGATAGACGTTCTCGGCATTAAATCAAAAATAGGAGTTCAAGAGAGAGAGAGAGGGGATGCAATCAGACGGGGCTGGAGCAGAGGCTGCGTCTTTCCATACAAACACGGCCTTCCGGCATTGCTCTCGCTCGCTGATTTCCATAGGAAAATAACAGAAAATACATGCACACATCCTTTCTGCCATCAAGGATTGTAAAACTGAAATAATCAAAGTTTCTTTGATGATAATACCATTTTCCAACTGAACTGAGTTTGAACTATTCCCTTACATAAATCGAAGTTACATAAATCTAACTGATCTTGCCCACACACATCCTTTCCATACAAACACGGCCTTCCGCCATTGGTCTTGCTCGCTGATTTCCATAGGAAAATAACAGAAAATACATGCACACATCCTTTCTGCCATCAAGGATTGTAAAACTGAAATAATCAAAGTTTCTTTGATGATAATACCATTTTCCAACTGAACTGAGTTTGAACTATTCCCTTACATAAATCGAAGTTACATAAATCTAACTGATCTTGCCCACACACGGGCATCAGCTTTGAAGCACGAACAACACTAATCTAAACACTGATTTTTTCTCATACACCAAGCATCAGTTTCGAAGCACTAACCTTGACTAAACTACAGACATCTATCTAAGTAGGTTGCAAACTCTCGACACCAATCAGTTTTGGGTCAAGGATACCCAAAGTAAGAGACCATGAATGGTGGTGGATACAACTCCAGTGAGCACGACCAGCAAGATTGTCAGGAAGCTCGTCATGCACTTGGTCTCTATCTCTAAGGAGTAGTAAAATGCAAATCCTACACAGCTCAAACCTATGTAATGTGCACAAATAGCCAAAGAGAAAGCGGAACGCGCAGCAATTCTCCACCGTTTGGGGAGGCGAGCAATACCTTCCTTGGGCTCCAAGCGTTCCACCTTATCGGTGGCGCGCCTATACTCCTGGACGCACGCATCCAGCTTCTTCCGCGCGTCGGCCAAAGCCTGGTCGCCCTCCAGAACGCCCAGGGCAAGATTGACGCGACACGGGTCGTTGAGCTCCTTGACCTCCTCCTCGGCGCGCCCGATAGCCTCTTTGGCCACCTCCGCGGCATCGTACGCAGCCTTGTAAGCTGCGTCCTCCGAGGCGGCGACCCGCTCGTGGTCCTTGGCTGCCCCGTCCGCAACCTTCCGAACAAAGACCATCAACAACATGGCAATGGCCATAGCGCAAACTACATAGCCCACATGAGTTGCCATGAGTCGATGCAACTCATCTTCATCGCAAGTGCCGTGATAGGAGGTGGAACTAGCCGTGGGAGCGGAAGAAGGAGATGGATGAGTGGAACTAGTGGATGCAAAAAGGGTCAGTGCTAGCACTAAGAGAAACATGCCGGCAACTGTGCCAATCAACCAGCAAAAGGCCTCAGCGGCTTTAAGGAAGATGTGGCGGAAGGTAGTGGCCATTGTGCTTGTGCTAGGATGCTGGCTTGCGGTGAGACTACACTACTGTATGAGAGTTTATATAGGCAGATGCTACACTACTACTCCTACTCAACCAAGTCACGAGCGCAAGCAACCCAGCAGCAGCAAAGTATCATGGGGAGTTGGTCTTTCTCGCCCTCTCTCTCCCCTGCGACTGCTAGCAGCAGCAAACAGTAAAAGTCGTGTACAGTAGAGTAAAAAAACAGAAGCCACTCTCTCCCACACACACACAGTAGAAAAAAGAGAGAGAGGTTTTGCTAGGTGAGGAGATCTTTTGCCCGGTCGATACTCCAGCTGAGGCACAGCCTACGCATGTCTGCATCCTTTATCTTCACCTGTCGTAGTAGCCAGTCTACGTCTAGGGCTATGAATATGACTAGTATACTACATAGTATAGTGCCATTACTCCTGCTAGCCTCTACCCTCGCTGTAAAAAATTCATCAGCCTCTGTGTCACTTTATTTACTCAAATGCAGGGAGTACGTCCACCGTTTTGTCAGTTGAGTTGTACTACCACTGTAAAACCAGCTCGGCAACCATATTCCTAATGTCTTTGTTTACCGGGAACGGAAACGATGGCAAGCGTCTTGCTTAGTCCTCTATTGGCTAACCTGTTCATCTACTAGTAGTATTATTTGTTTGTTATAAGAACCACTAATGTTCCTGTTATCCTCGCATGCATGCTTTAGGCAGCACAGTGACCAACTTTACCCACGGTAGTAGAGTACATTACTCAGCTCTCTCCTCGCTCGGTGAGCTATGACTTCAAGTGACCAAAGGATGCAACTAGCTTTCCAATCTTTCACTGGCCCAACGCATGCATGGAAAAGTAAACCCCGAAAGCGATTTTAATTCGAAGCACTGACTACCTGCACTGTCCCCGGATTTGCCGCGCAAGCAAAAGATCCGCAATCGGCAGCTCGGTGCAGCTCTCCAACGAGTAAATCCAAAGGACAATGGGCAAGCTCGCTGTAAATCCAAACGACACTCTTTTCGGTCTTCGCTTCCTTCGGGAGAAGCAAAACACGGAGGTTTTCTTTTTTAATCTTCGGATGCTGCATTATCTTGAATGATATTCTTGTGAGGCCATATATAAAAAGTTTGATTGGGTAAAGCAAGAGAGAACTACTCCTCAGCGGCTTTAAGAAAAATGTGGCGGAAGGTATTCGCCATTGTGCTGTAAAGCAAGAGAGAACTACTGTATGGGCGTTTATGTAAGGCGGATGCTACACTACTACTACTCCTACTCAACCAAGTCACGAGCGCAAGCAACTCAGCAGCAGCAAAGTATCGTGGGGAGTTGGTCTTTCTCGCCCTCTCTCCCCCCCTGCAAACAGTAAAAACGTGTAGTGGAGTAAAGAAACGGAAGCCACCTCTCTCGACACACACAGTAGAAAAAAAGTGTGAGAGAGAGGGGGGGGGGGGGGGTTTGCTGAGGTGAGGAAATCTTTTGCCCGGTCCATACTCCAGCTGAGGCACAGCCCATGCACGTCTGCATCCTTATCTTCACCTGTCGTAGTAGCCACTCTACGTCTAGGGCTATGAGTATGACTAGTAGATAGTGCCATTACTCCAGCTAGCCTCCACCCTCGCTGTAAAAATTCATAAGCATCTGTGCCACTTTAATTAATTGTTGGTCCAAGTAGTGTGTAGGGAGTACGATGCCATACGTGTGTGTTGTACTGTGTACACCATGCTGTCGCACACAATTGACTATGACCGCAGTGAAACCAGAACTTTGATGGAGAAATGTCGTTGCTTTATTTGTTTTCTTTTCACCGTGGCCAGATGCAAAATTACACTGCCTCGTGCCCCAGAGCCGGCGATATCTACAACGTCCACCGTTTTGTCAGTTGAGCTGTGCCACTATAAAACCAGCTCGGCCACCATATTTCTAATGTCTTTGTTTACCGGGAAAGGAGACGATGGCGAGCGTTTTTTCTTAGTCCTGTATTTGCTCATCTACTATATTTGTTAAGAACCACTAATGTTCCTGTTATCCACGCATGCATGCTTTAGGCAGCACAGTGATCAAGCTGGGCTGGTGCTCCATTGTGTGTGGTCACATCACATTGGATTCCATTTCTGTACTCTACTCGCTGGCAAGGCGCCGGGTTCCCACGTTACCAAGAACCTATAAATGACTTTAATGAGGTTCTTTTTGCTAATGAAAAGGAAGGAGGAAATGAGAAGTCCCAGGCATGCATGGGAAGATTTAGAGAAGCGCTGGACTTTTGCAGGCTAGAGGACCTGGGCTTTGAGGGTGACAAGTTTACCTGGCGAAACAAACAACCACCGATGGGAGAGCTACATACAACAAAGGCTAGACAGGGCGGTTGCAAATGAGGGATGGAGGAGCCGGTTTGGGAGCTTCAGGGTGGTTAATGGTGACCCTATACACTTGGACCATAGACCGATCATTATTACCATGGAGGAAGTGGGAGGAGTAAGATGTAGAGAGGAAGAGACAAGGGGAAAAGGTTGCGGGCGCCATAACTTTAAATTTGAGGCGTGATGGCTGGAGGAGCAGCAATGTGACCAGCTGGTGAAGGAGGCGTGGCGCCAGGCCATGGATGATGGTGGGCTCTGTGTCAAAGATGGGTTAAACCGTGTGGCGGGGAAGATAAAATGTTGGAGTGAGAATACCCTGGGCTCCTTGGAGAAAAGAGTGAAGAAAGTAAAGAAAGAGGTGGAGCGATGGAGGCGTATGCCAGTGAGCAAGGAGAAGGTGGCAGGGGAGGAAGTGACATGGTATCGATTGGAGAGGTTGGAGGACCAAGTAAACACCCACTAGTAGAAAAACACCTATTAGTCCCGGTTCGTAAGGCCTTTAGTCCCGGTTCATGCACCGGGACTAATGGGTCGTTACTAATACCTCCCCCTTTAGCCCTGGTTCAATCCAGAACCGGGACTAAAGGCCGCGGCCACGTGGAGCTCCACCTTTAGTCCCGGTTGGTAACACCAACCGGGACTAAAGGAAATTTCATGATTTTTTTTTTGAAATTTTTTTTTTGAAATTTTTTTATTTTCAAATTTCTGAATTATTTTAACCTCTAATCTCTAATCAGAACCCCTCATCACTGCTTAATTTATCCTCTAATCTCTAATCACCCTCATCATTTCAAATCATCTAACTTCCCGAACGGTCACCCATCCTCCCACTCCCCCAGCCTGAGCACGCTTAACTTTCAGGTTCTATTCTCCCTCGTTTCCAAGTCTGCACTTGTTGTTTTCCTAACAATAGTAAGATGTCAATCCTATTAACCCTCAGGAATTTTTCTTGAGCATGAAGTGACACATTTCACTGTTTGAGTTTCAAACTATTGAATTAAAAAACAATAATTATTTAGAAAACAATAGTTATTTTGAAAAATTGGTTTGACCACGGTTTGACCACGGTTTGACCATGGTTTGACCAGATTTGACCAAAATTCAAAATAACTGAACAAATTTTTATTAACACTAATATTCTAGAATAATTAGTTTGACCATTGTTTGACCATAGTTAGATCACAGTTTGAATTTTTTTGAATTTTTTTGCCTCTCCAGATCTTAAAAGCCCCGTAACTTTTTTCTGTTAGGTTTTTGAGGATTTTGAAAATGTTTAACGGGGTCCCCCGTTAAATTTGGATGTAACTTTTCGAGTAGATGATTTTTCATATAAAAACTTTTTCATCCGAGTTAGTATGCAAAAGTTATGCCCATTTTTACAAATTCTCGAGAGATTTTGCAAATAAAGTCGAAATTCATATTTGCAAATTTTCCCAACAACTAGACCACATATCACATGGGAAACTTATTTTCTTTTATTTTTTTTAAAACTGAAAAGCGCAATAAAAAACTGAACATCAATAATATTTAATCTGAACATACCACAACTAAATTATCTGGTGCCATTTTAGGCTAAAATGTGACTAACGTCTGCCATATAACAATACAAAATATTTGATTATGAGATAACTTTTTAAAACATAATTAATAGGAGTCGAGACAAATGTTAACTATGAAGTACCATGTTATGAAAGAGACAGTCGACCTATCATCACTTAATTATATATTTCCCAATAGTGGGATTAATATGTTGCTTGTAATATAAACAAATCAACTTAGAAGACATGTGCATAAGATACATAGATGAAAGTAGATACTACAAATAAATTAGCCCAGATTCATAGCATTGCTTGAAGGATGGAAAACATAGTACAGATAGCAAATGCCAAGTGGTATACCAAATGTTTGTAATAAAAAGTAAGCATTTTTTGTATAAAAGTCTATTCCTTCATGTGAATTTTGAAGGTTCTTTTGAATTGATTATATTGGTTGTTTTGTTATATCCGCTAGCACATTTGGGCCACCAGTATGGGCCATTCTCACTGGTTATGCTAAAAAAACACATTTGAGTGAATTTGCTCAGAGCACTATTTAGTTGACCAGAAAATAGTGCTCTAAAGAAATGAAGCTTTGTGGCATGCGGCATATGTTTCATGCATGATACAGTATATACATACTCATGCTAGATAGATGCCTGGAATTGAATTATCGATATTGGACGCAGCTAATCTGCACCAAGGCTCAGAAGGGCCCGAAGATGAACAGTTAAATCATAATAAATAGAAAAAACAATTAAAATCAGATTATTCTGGAGTGCAAGATGCTCTTGTGCGTGATGTCCGTGCAAAATTTGGTGAAGTTTGGACATTCCAGGAGCCACAAGCTCCTCAAATGTCCAAACACCCAGAAATATTGCACGTACATCACACATCTGAGCACTTTGGACGAGAAAAAAATGTTTTTTTTAAATTTCTACTATTTTTTATTTTACTATTCATAGGGTGTTTTTTTTTGAACAATTCAAAACTTTATTCCTCAAAAAAAGCCATATCATTTACAATCTGAGGAAGAATAAAGTCAGGGGTATTCTCGTCCCAAAATTCAGACAAATGTAATACTAAAATAAGAGATGAAAGCTCCTACAAGCTTCCTTAGAGATCAGCGACTCTCGGCCGTCCGATCAGTTTGCTTGATGCGATTCTGGGCGTCTGATCAAGATCTGGAGGAAACTGGGCCGTTGGATCTGAGATGATCACTGTTGGAATGAATAGTTACCTCTCGTTCGTGCCACCGCGCGTAATTTCAGTGCCCCGCCGAGGGCATTTTCGTCATTTCATCTGTTGGCGTATAAAATAAATCGGCTCGAGCAGTGACCTAAGCTGCCTGCCTCCTCCCGCACTCGCGCCCCCTCCCCTCTTCCCAGCCGCGGCTCCCCACCCTCTTCCTCTCGCCCCCCTGTGCCGTCATCTCTGCCTCCTCCCCCTCCGGCTGCCACCTCTGGCTCCTCCCCTCTCGCCGCGCCTCCCTCCTCCTCCCCACAGAATCACAGGCGGCCCTCCCTTGTGCTAGCCGCTCTCGATGATGAAGGGCGGCGGAGCCAGGAGCAGCAGCGGCGGGTTGATGCGGATGCGGCTGCAGCTCCCCTAGTGCTCCTCTCTTGTTCCCTCTTCTCATCGACGGCTTCTTCGGCTCCCTCCTGTTGGCCCAGGTAACATGGCCAGTGGCAGCGGTGGTGGATGTGGGGATCATGAACATCACCCTGTAGAGAGGATCGACGACGGCATGGGGTGGTTTCTCCAGCTGGTGTTGTTGCTTGGGGCTCAGGGTCGGTGTCGGCGTGCTGATCTTAGCACCCCTGACCTTCCTCGTGCAAACCCTAGGCTTCCAGCATGGATTGGTGGCGGCGGCGAAGGGAGGAGGCGTGGACTGGGACGGGGTTGGGTGAAGGGGAGGCTGCACATGGTGAGGGGTGGCAAAGATCTCATCCTCTCCATACTCCAGCTCCCCCTGCACACTGGTAGCCTTTTCTTTCTTTCTCTTATCTCTATTTTACTTTGTCCTTACTCTGTTGTGCTTGATTGCTTGCTACTTGCATTGAACATCAATGAATGCCACTATGGCAGCAGGGAGTAGTAGCAGTAGGTCAGCTCGGTCCCAATTGCAAATTTCTTTGTTATTTTGTACTGTTATAAGCAATGAATCTTTCGGATGACCTTGGTGATTTCAGAATCTGAGGTGCCATATTTAGTTGCACTGAGAGAGAGAGAGAGAGAGAGAGAGAGAGGGAGAGAGAGTGTGTGTGAGTGATGTTAACCACAGTTTCCTTTTGTTATCCAGATTGGAATTGGCCGGAAGAATGATGTAGACTTAATAGTTGATTGTTCTATTTGTTGTTAATGCCAGTTCCACACATATATGTCGTTGATCTAGCTATTAGCATTATGGTGGCATACTTATGTATGTTATTTCTATTTGCAATGTTGCCCATTGGATGGCAGTGATTGTGTTGCTTGCATTGTGCTTGGGGTTCATATATTTTGCCTGAATGTTGTCGTGCCCCTCCAGAGTTATTTATCCATGTCGTTGACCGCCTCTGTTATGATAGTTCTTTATCAAAGTGGTCACATTCCACAGGAAGAAGAACCCGTTGTACTATGAAGTTTCCGCCAAGAGAAACTACAACTTTGAGAAGCACTTCCTTTACCTTGCATGGAAGCTGGTTAGGTCATTGTCTCTCTCCCACATTGCTTTCTTTTTCCCGTGACCTCACATCCTATACGCCTCTTAGGCTTTTATATAGATTATTGTTTAATCTCTTCAACAGTGACAATGATGCGAACATTCATTTCATTGAACCAGAGGCCCTTAAGCACACATCTCACACCAGTTGGTCCAGGGTGGTGGTTAGGGTTTGGTGCCAGGGACATTTCCGGGTGCGCGACTATTGTTCCTTCGGAATTGGCTGGCCTACCTTGTGGGTATCCATCTCAGGTTCTCTTCTTCACCGTCCACTCGATGTACCACATGCCCTGCAATTAGCAATCTTTCTATCTTTTTAGGAGTCTTGATGTGTTATTTTCTTCAAAATGGATGATTTGTTTATGCGTGTTTGATAATCTGCTTTGAAATGTACGACTTACCGTTTATTAGATTGGATTATACATGTTTGATTCTCTGCTTTGAACTGTACGAGTACCTGCTTATTAGCCCTAGAAAATGAATGGCTTCGATGGGTGCATGTGTGGTCAAGGGATGGTTTGGTTCATGCATCATACTTACACTGTGTTATTTATTGTTGATTTGTAGCACAAGCTGACATTGTTTAACATCTTAGGTGGATGTGCTTGGCCAGAAGAAGGCATGGACGCCATCAACCTCGCCCGCTTCTGCACAACGTGGTATAGCGAATCGTCCTCCCTTTTAAGTTGTTTCCATATAATTGGATGAACAACCGCAGTTCAGTTTGGGCTCGGGCTGTGTGTGTTCTTCTCGAATGCTTACTCTTGATGTTTCGTGTGATTCAACATCGATATTTTGTTCCTATTGATTTACATGTTATACTAATGAAACTTTAGTTCTCAAGGGTGTATAATATCTTGGAAGCTTAGTGTTGTAATTGAATGTCCTTCTGCGTTTAAGCTAAAAAATCTTCATCTGCATTGATTTATGTTTAGTTGAGGATGAAGGAGCAACATGCTCATAGTATTTGTATGAGGATAAGTTTGTTTTGTCGTCACATGCTCATTCATCATCAGATGGTCTATTTTAGCATTGTTGGTTCATATTGTTTAAGGATGTGTCTATTTTGTCAGTACTGATATATCCTTAAGCTCCTATCTGATTAAGGATGTGTTTCTCTTGGTACTGCATGTCCATGCTAATTGAGCTTTCTTGGCAGGCGAAGACTCCTCTCGTGACCAGGACTTTAATTTAGTTACCTCTCATTCGTGCCACCATGTGTAATTCCAGTGCCTCACCGAGGGCACTGTAGCCGGCCGGTCGGAAGCCATTCTTTTTAGGGCAATGATGATTAATCGTGGGTGAAATAAGTGTGCCTTTGAGCAATTGAGGCACCTGTGGGTATCAAGTTGGATACTCCCTGTTGTCTCTAGAATCCTTTTTGATCTTGTGATACATGTTGTCCTGTCCTTGGATGGTCATTCTTGTTGAGTGATAACCAGGGCAGCTCCACTGTGTAAACAGATTGATCTGGTGATAGGAGATGACGGGGGTAGGTTATATGATCAAGAAAAGGAGAATCTGAGCCTACTATGCAATGAACCTTGAACCCTTTTTATTTGTATTTAAAGGTGTTGCTTATCTATGCTCCAGTGTTTATAGTTGTCTTATGCAAATATTTCTTGTCTCTCATACCTTTATTGCATTTAAGTTGTTCTTGATCTTTTATTGTTTGTTATTGGTCCTTGATTTAATCTGGTTAAGTAAGTTGCCTTGGTTATACTAGAAAGACTCGCTCCCAGCAAGTTAACGGTTGAATGGCTTATTTTAATTCGGTGCGATACTATTACTTCTATTTTTCCGCAAGTTACCAGTTGCAGCTATTTTTTCTTACATGCTACAAATAATAATGCTACAGGATTTTTTTTAGTGTTTTTTGGAGATAATGTTGGATTGTTCATGTAAAGGGTGTCTGAGGTAGCATGTCCCATGTTGTTGTATGCATCCATAGACAACTTTTCAACTGCTGTGATTAAGTTGTTGGGTTAATCCGAGCCATTGAGCGGCCATTTCATTTTGTTTTCTTTAGTTTGTGCTGAAGCTTTCCCCAATTCTGTCTGTCACCCCTGCATTTTTTGGATCACACACCAGACTAAACGTAGTGAATTTTGAAGGATGTGTGTTTTGTTGGCTTTGTAATTTATTTCCTTGCTAAGTAAGCTTTTGGGGTTATTTTGTTTTGTTGCTACCTTCTGGACGACGGACGGCCGGGCGGATCTGTGGACGACATCACCACAACCATATTCTGATGGTCTAATCTGTAGGTGAAAATACTCTCTTTGTCTCTCATTTATGTTAGTTGAATAGTTACTTGATTTGATGTTGATTAGCGTACTGCATGCTATTTCTAATTTTTGTTTGTCCCATTCGCAACTACAACTTGCACGATAAGGACAATTGGATAATTCTAATTTCTATTTTTTGTTAGTCCCATGGATGGTAACAATCTTTTTACTATTTCTTGTTATATGCTATAGTATAGTGCCTCCCTACTTGCTCAAAATCAAATGTACATCTATGAGAAGGTACAAATTAAGGTCGGTACGATGGCAGTAGATTGGCATGTTTGCAGAAAAAATAGCCATGTAAGTTCAAAAGAACGTCTTTAACTATTGCTGCTATATGCTTTGTATATTTCCTCTCTGGTTCGTTGAAAATTGGAGAGGGCCAAGGTCTCCGTCGTTGATTTTGAAGGAAGCAGAGAGGAAATAAAATGTATATAGCAGGAATGTGTTAAAATATGTTCTTTTGAACTTACATGTTGACGACGTCCTTGATGGCGAGTCAATAGTTAAATGATGTTCGCTTGATGGCGAGTAAATAGTTTGGCATGCTCCAGTTTATGGAGTACTCTTGGAAACTTATTCTTCCTATCTTTCTTTTTAAGGGGTTTAGAAGCTACATACAAATGATTATGTAAGGATACAACCCTTGAAAACTATGTATATTCTTATAGGTAAATGAGCGAAATACTTACTGTTGGCCATTCAGTTAGTGAAATTGAAGTAAGATCTGCAATTGAGACACCAAAAATGTTATTTACCCTGAGCGCTTCCAATCTGTCGGATTCTCTTAGTTACTTAAATTTGTTATTATGTTTGTAGATATTATAATTTACACTTTATGGACATCATGCCCGTATACGTCCTGTATACACATCCAAATGAATGGGATGGATAGGATCGGGGCTCTGGCAGTTGTTGCCATGGTAATCACTCCATTTTAACATTTGTGTGTCATTGTTGGTCTTTGTTGGGAGGAATGTGAGCAACGATTTGATGCTGATATACAAAACTTTGAATTGAATCAAATTTAATTCTTTTTTGTCTGTCCTGCAAAATATAGCTCAAAAACTTTCTCCTTTTTTGCTTTCAAAGGACGAAGCACATCTCAAATTAGTGAGTTGCATTGTACAATTCATATTTCTTGAAATATATGCAGTTTACAACTTTATCTCTTTGATTTGTCATCAGTTCACTAAGAATATAAGTAAAATAATACCTCAGGGTTATATCGTGTTGGCGACCGGGTGTGACGAGCCAAAGCGGCTTGATGAATTGTTGGTGTGCCATTTCTGCGGGTTCTTTATTTGACGCCACTTAGGAACTAAAACAATGATGGCTCTGATGTCTATGTTGCTTCTTTGCTTCAAACTATAACATGTGTTTTTAGTTTCAACGGTTTTGCATTATGAAAGTCACTCACGGGATTTTCTAGCTTTAAATTGTTACTCTGTTTCTCTGTGTCTGCTCTTCTGTGCCCCATCGGGATCGCCACTCACGCGCTGACTATTGTATTGGCAGCCCACATAGAAACTGTTAGAAACAAAACTAAAACTACTGCGGAATTCTTTTTATTATTTGATGCCTATACAGAACAAATACTATTGAGTCTTGGCTAATCTCTCGATGGTTTCTAAATGGTAATCTTGCCTGACCATTGACTTTTTGAGTTATGTCTTAAAAGAGTATTGTGCACCAATGAGAGAATGTATTATGATATAATGATATGTTGAGTGATCTTCCTTTTCCTCTTAAAAGTACAGATTTGAAAAAAATCTGTATTGGTTCAGTGTTTTGTCTAATTAGAAATAACTCTATCAATAACCATTACGAAGCCACCTAATTAGAAATGACTCTAATCAATAACCATTACAAAGCCTCTGTGTGTGTGACCGCTGATCTTTCCATTTTCTTGTCTTGCAGGTCGCCGCTAGAGCCGGACAAGGTCATGACTTGCCTTACCTGGTGAGGTACTGGCTAGGAAGAGTGCAAGCCGCCACCACCACGTACCAAATGGTGCCGTTAAGGACATCGTACTGGTGATGATCTACAGGTCCATTTCTCCTTCTCCCTCTCTCTCAAATGTCTAGCTCAATTTCTTATCATTTTGCACAATGGAGGTCCCTTGAAAGCCACCTGACCGAAATCCCGTGTCTTGTGATATGCATTTCATATGGTTGCTTTCCTTTGATATTTTTCTGCTTTGTATTCGTCTATGGATATGAACAAATATGATTATGATTCCTGCGTTGCATATGGCTGCTTTCCATTGATGATAAATGGTGAACAACTATGGTGTTTTTCCAGCTTAACTACAGAAAGTTGAAATGTGCCTAGCTCGAACCCATTTGTCACTCCAGCGTCTTCCTTTCTACTTCATATATGGTTCTGGTATGTCCTTTATACTCAGTACATTCATGTCTGGTTTGTGAGATCTGCTAAATTAATGTTGCGCCACATGCAAGATAGATTATCTCCATATATTATTACTTTTGACTGACAAGAAGTTCAGATATTGTTGCTCTGTACTGATTATACTGAGATTATTTCTCTCTTATTGCTTTAGATGCTGAAATGTATTTCTGACCCTATACGAAAACAATTTTTTTTGTAAATAATGCATAACATGGTTTTTCTGTTGATAAACAAATTTTTGATGTATAAGCACTACCAAATCAGATTACCAGACTAAGAAATCTACCGCTCGCTCCACTTTAGTTGTAGTTCTGGATCAGTATTTTAATCTAAAACTACTTGAGGTGACAACAAAATACATATACGAATCTGTAATTTGTAGACCACTGTGATAGCTATAGAATAGTAGAGATGTTGTTGTGTCATTATGGGTATTTATAAATGAAGAAAAATGATAAATCTAACTGGTCGGAGTAGGTAAGCCAGAAGCGAGAATTTGAGCAAGCCATGCCGCAACTGCATTAGGAAGGCTTGCATCACCATTATTTTAAGGAAGTTTAATCCACATATGTTTTGGGCATCTAATTTTAAATTCTTAGCTGCATGGAAGTGGTACCTTTTAGTTCTTTGTGCTGCTACAAAAATAATCATGGTTGGGCTGTACATTTGACTGGCAACCTAAGTTGATTTTAGTATTTTTCTTCTTAGTAAGCTTTCAGTTATATTAGCAAAAATGTTGCTTGAAGGTTTCATATATATCACAACAGAACTATTCCAAGATTGCTATTGAAATCTTCCTTCTGGAAGTACTTGAAGGAAGATTCTTGCCCAGTTCAGCCGCTTTAATATTCTTGAAGGACACATAAAAGATTTCTGGGTGATGCAAATTTATATGAATTATACATGGTATTTACTTTCAGAAATCTGGATAGACTAAGGACGTTGGCAAGTTGTGCTGGTTATCAAAGTAGTTATCTAATCCTACTTAGTATTAGCTCTTGCCAATCACATTGTATACGTATAGTCTGTAGTTCTCTATCGGCGGCGGCGGACGAGGTGTGCGCAGAGGATCCCAACGAGGAAGAGGTGAGCCGCCGCGACATCGAAGCTCTCGCACCGCTGCTCCCCGTCGAGCTTGCGCTGGATCCGGTGGCCAATACAACCCGTCCATTTGCCGGCACCTCCAAGCAACGCCTACAGTAGTGGGTGAGCCACCCTACTCGGCAGTTTGTTCTTTGCATCCTTTGAAACGAATCGACACACTACTGAACTTTATATCTGGTCTGCTGTCCTGAAAAATAATACTATCTACAAAGTTGTCTCTGTCCAAAAGATCATAGAGATTCCAGATGATATGAAAGCAATTTACAAGTATGTGAAATATGACCACCCCATGCTTTAATTTAAAAAGGTGTTAATTTTCACATGTGTAACCTTTTCTATATCATTGAACCAGGACTCTTTAGGAGATCAAGTAGAAAATTGTTGTTGACATGGCTGTCGGTCGTGGCTGCTACATTAATCAAAGCCAGGGCCTTAATTATCCTGTAGGTTGACTATACATTGGTTTTAGTAGCTCTTTGTTGATAACTGTCATACTTGCATAGCTGGTTGATTGATTTGATTATAACCAAACTGCACCAACATAATTTTAAGATCGTGATTATTCAAATGAAAAATGATGAAAGAAATATATGTACCAAACTCGCATCTGTTGAGATCATGAGTATGCACAATTGCTCCTTCGAATTATTGTGATATTGTAGTCATCTTTAGTCGTATAAATTATGTATTGTGGTGTTCCACCTCCTTTTCTCTTCTTGCCAGGACATATACTCTGCATGGGAAGTTGCGTGCTTGCTACGAGCTTAAGACGCATCGGCATCCGCTACTTCTTCGATGTACTTTTGTTGTTATGATGTATCTCTTGCTTTTGGTATATTGTAGTGAACTTATTGTCGTGCACAACCATTTGTATGCTATGAATGGGGTCTTTATGCCTTTGTGATCAAATAGAATCTATCAAAGGGCAGCTACTCTGCTCTTTGTTATTTTGGATTCTGACTTGCTTCTATTATATTAAACATATATCTTCTATAATGAATGTATAGTTGTGAACCTTCTATCCTCTGTAATGAATGTATAGTTGTGACCCTATTGACATGGGCTATTACTATTCCTTGCTTGGGTCTTTATGCTGTCCAATCAAATAGCAATCTATCATAGGTAGCTACTTTGCTCTTTTTTTATTTTGGATTTGGAATTATGTCATTATTTAGAATTAGGCATGCTGAACCTATGGGATGGACCAGACAATGCGCCAAGATATGTTGGCAACAGTTACATTATCTATAAAGACGATCTCATGTTTGATTACTCTTGCTAAGATTTGTACTTTATTAACATCTGGGTAATGTGTCGAGCCAGACACCACCTGTCAGTATCAAAATAAGAATATGGCGGAAGAACTTGGATTACTACTAACTTAGCATTACCTGTTTGAAAAAAACATTGGGACCGGCACCCTTGCGCCAAGGCGCGATCCCGATCTAATGTAATACTAAAACAATGCTTAGCTAACCTATCCACCACTAGGTTTGCTTTCCTGTCACAGTGGACGAAAGTAATAGCAGAGAACTCCAAATCTACAAGAGTGGCTTCTGTAATGATTGGTGTATCAGGTCCCATATATGCTTCCGGGTGTGCAATTGCCTCCAAAGCGTTCATGCAATCATATTCCATTATGACCTTGGTACAACCGATATTAGACGCTAGAGTAATTCCACTTCGAATGGCCCTGATTTCTGCGGATTCTTTCCACGGAACATGCGGTAATGTCCTGGTGGCCACTGTAAGGAAGTTACAGTGTTCATCCCTGGCTACAGCACCACAAGCTCCTGACATATTTTCGGCATGAAATGACGCGTCCATGATCGTCCATGACCCTAAGCCTGTGCGCTCACCCAGGCGCGCCACTGTGTGGGCGGGAGGGTCATTAGGGATGTTAGGAATCCGGAGGCGCCACAGTTGGTGACTGATGACCCACAAGTATATGGGGTCAATTGTAGCCTTTTCGATAAGTAAGAGTGTCGAACCCAACGAGGAGCAGAAGGAAATGACAAGTGGTTTTCAGCAAGGTGATGTCTGCAAGTGCTAAAATTGTAAGTAGCGGAGTAGTTTGATAGCAGATAATTTGTAACGGGCAAGTAACAATAGTAATAACAAAAGTGCAGCATGGTAGCCCAATACTTTTGAGGCAAAGGACATGCCAAAACAGTCTCTTATGATAAGCAAAGTGTTATTGAGGGTACACGGGAATTTCATCTAGTCACTTTCATCATGTTGGCTTAATTCGTGTTCGCTACTTTGATAATTTGGTATGTGGGTGGACCGGTTCTTAGGTGTTGTTCTTACTTGAACAAACCTCCTACTTATGATTAACCCTCTCGCAAGCATCCGTAACTACGAGAAAAGTATTAAGAATAAATTCTAACCATAGCACTAATTTTTTGGATCCAATCGGTCCCTTACGGAATAGCGCATAAACCGGGGTTTAGGCTTCTGTCACTCTCGCAACCCACCATCTAATAACTACTTCACAATGCATTTCCTTAGGCCCAAATATGGTGAAGTGTCATGTAGTCGACGTTCACATGACACCACTAAGAGAATGACAACATACATATCATCAAAATATCGAACACATATCAAGTTCACGTGATTACTTGCAACATGATTTCTCCCGTGACCTCAAGAACGAAAGTAACTACTCACAAATGATAATCATGCTCAAAATCAGAGGGGTATTAAATAGCATAATGGATCTGAACATATAATCTTCCACCAAATAAACCATATAGTAATCAACTACAAGATGTAATCAACACTACTAGTCACCCACAAGCACCAATCTATAGTTTTGGTATAAAGATTGAACACAAGAGATGAACTAGGGTTTGAGAGGAGTTAGTGCTGTTGAAGATGTTGATGAAGATAGCCCTCCCCAAGATGGGAGAGTTGTTGGTGATGACGATGACGATGATTTCCCCCTCCGGGAGGGAAGTTCCCCCGGCGAAATCGCTCCGCCGGTGGGCAAAAGTGCTCCTCCCCAAGTTCCGCCTCGAGGCGGCGGCGCTTCATCCCGAAAATCCTCCCCTTATTTTTTTTCTATGTCAAAATGACTTATATACCAGAAGATAGGCACCGGAGGTGGGCCGAGGAGGTCAGCACCACCGAGGCGCTGGGCCTCCTGGCACGCCCAGGTGGGTTGTGCCCACCTGGTGGCCCCCCTCTGGTACTTATTTGCTCCAATAATTCTTAAATATTTCATAAAAAATCCTCGGGAAGTTTCAGCTCATTTGGAGTTGTGCAGAATAGGCAGCTTGACGTAGCTTTTTTAGGTCCAGATTTTCAGCTACCAGAATTCTCCCCCTTTGTGCATACCTTGCATATTATGAGAGAAAAGGCATTAGAATTACTCCAAAAAGCATTATTACACAATAAAACAACATAAATAACAGTAGGAAAGCATGATGTAAAATGAACGTATCAGTGACTGACTACCGGACGCATCTTTTGCGGCGGTGATTTCTACTATAGCTATATCCGGGGAGACATAATTGGAGTGCCCTCGATGAGGAGGCCGAAAGAAAGAGCCTTTCTATATATGTGTAGAGCGATGGAGCGGGCGGTGTCATATATTTACCTGGAGTCTTACTAACCACGGGACACGGGAAAGTAAATAACAGAAAATCAGCAAAACCGTCCTAGAACGGGAAATATAGACAAAAACCAGCACTAAACCAGAAGTGAAGCAGATTGAGAAAAAGGTACACGTGTCAGTCACACAAGAGCTCATGCCTAACACTTGAAATGCATGGCGGGCAAGCTATCTTAGCCACTTTAATTATTGTGTACTCCATCCGTTCCTAAATATAAGTCTTTGAAGAGATTCCATTATGGACTACATACGGAGCAAAATGAGTGAATTCACACTTTAAAATATATTTATGTACATCCATATATAGTTTATAATGCAATTTTTAAAAAGAACATTTAGGAATGGAGGGAGTATATGATAGGATTGTAGCTGCCGATTGAAATTCATGCAAGGAACAATGGTATGCTACCTGATGGCTAGCTTTTCCATTGTTTTTCTTGTTCAAGTTAGACAGACAGGTAGACGTGTACAAGTTTGTAGTGTTTCTACAAGCGCAACCCGACAAATGGGAGCTAGATAGATCTCACAGATTCAGGGTTGAATGTGGAGAGATAAATAGGAACCAAAGCAAGGATTAGCCCTAGATGTTGAACAAGATTTCAACACCAAATTTGCCTAGAGAACTATCAAGATTAGGACAAAAGCCTACGCCTAATTAGCAGTCAATTCATTCTTTTTGTTTTGATGATGGCTAGTCGTAATTGCATCACCCTTGAATGATTTGCCTGACGAAACTGCTCCACATACGACAATGCACATAGGAATGCCGGACACAGACACTGGTTAGTTTAACGAGTTGCAGCACTCATGATGTAAAATTAAGGCACCGTGGAGGGACGGAGCGTAGCTCGGCGCAGGCTGCCGCTCAGTTGTGACGCGGTGGACCATCAGGGAACAGGAGATCCCGCTCGCTGCAGCTGGACCAGAGAGGCGGGACGAGCCGACCAAGATGCAGAGGCGTGCTGCGCCGAAAGGCCGCTGCCGGTCAAAATGGGATGGCAGCGCCTCCACCGATGCGGGAGGCAGGCGAATCCTTGCCGAAACCGGAAAGGGAATCGGCTCAGTCGACCAAGATGCATCAGGCAGCACAGAGGCCGGCACTGTTGGGTTCCCCTGCATGCATGGCATCTTGATGAGGGGCAGGGCAGGGGGTTCACTGACCGCATGGCGCACAAACCGAGGGCATCCACTGCATCTGCATGCATGGAATCTTGAGACGTGGCGGGTGGGCAGAGGGACCAGGCCTAGGCCAAGCAGTAGTACGTTAGTTAAGTCCAAGACGACGGCAGTTTACGTTCACATCAGTCAGTCACCGTAGCCCGTCGGTGCATGCGTCCATGCAGCGGAGGCCACGACGAGCGGGACTCTGTCGCAACACTTAGACTGTCCACGTAAACTATTCCCTCCGTTTTAAAATATAAGATCAGTTTTGACACTGTGGTTTATATGCTGGGACAGAAGGGGTAGTTAGCAAATCGCAGCAAGATAAGACTTGTCGATCAAGAGTTAAGAGTTAAGCACGTGGTCGTCAACGTAACGCTTTGTGCGTGCGAAATGGCAGAGGCGGAGACGAGTCAAAGATGGGAAAGGCTCCAGTTGCAGCCATTGCAGCCTATGTAGCAGGTAGCCCACGCAATTGATACGTACCAAGGAGTACCTAGTCATAGCCCCGGTCTTATTTGGACATCTTGTTTGGGCTACTGAATTTATGTTCTTAATTTCCTGACGGGGGTATTGGCAGGAATTAATTGAGACTTTAGCATGGGCTCATGAACGCACACCTTTAGCTAACTTAATTCGCTGGAGAGATAAGCCCGCGGCTCTTTCCATTGTGCAAAAAGATTGGTTGGATTAGCTCACTTTTCCGTGGGTTATATATTCACTTATGCAGCTTTCTTGATTGCCTCAACATCAGGCAAGTTTGGTTAATTTAGTTTGTTTTTTTGTACTGTATCAGCACCTAGTTCATTACTCTTGATAGAGAGGGAGGATCTACCTTTTTAGATTTCTTTTTCTATTTATTTTTCCATCTAGGATTAGAACCGTATACTTGGTAATAATAGCGACGACACATTATGGCAAAAAAAAGTTTGATTCAGAGGAAGAAGAAGCGGCAGAAATTAGAACAGAAATATCATTTGATTCGTCAATCTTAAAAAAAAAAGATAAGAAGCAAAGTTTCTCCCTTGAGTTTGAGTGAAAAAACGAAAATGCTTGTACGAAAAAGTTAATTGGGGCTGGGAATCCTGTTTCACATCGTGATATGTTCCGATGCTGCATTTTTTTTACTGGCAGTAAATCGGTATAACGGAAGCTTTATATGTTGTCCCATACACCAGGATTTAGTAGGCTCCTTGAAAATCTAATGACGAGTTGATGCCCCCGGCCTCTTAGGAAAATACTCAAACAGAATAGACACGGGAGTATACTTCGAGTCTTGTCTTAGTGTGCCACTTAAAATTAGGTAATCGATCAAGCTAGTTAACCATCAGCTTCGATGGTAGTTTTATTTTATATTCGATGTACTCCCTCCGTCCGGAAATACTTGTCAGGGAAATGGATGTATCTAGATATATTTTAATTCTAGATACATTCAATTTTATCCATTTGTACAACAAGTATTTTCGGGCGGAGAAATCTGACACGCCACGCATAGCCTGCACAAGATCGGTTTCTCATGATATGTTCTATAGCCATCGCATTGCTCAACAGAAGTTGGCTACACTCGTTTGCCAAAATACAAATCAGATAATGAAGACAAATTCTGATATCACAAAATTATTTTTGAATGGTTCCTGACCAAACCAAGAAACAAAGAACATATCTCTTTCTAGGAAAATAAAGGCAAGTAGACTATTACAGATTCACTAAATTGCACATGAAAACTTATTGATTCAAGAACCGGAGTGACACAAAAATTGTATTAAGAACAAAACATTTCGGAACAAAGACGACGCCATGAGTTAAACATAAAGTTAGTCGCATGAGCAAAAAATTATTGTGTGATTACTCTGAGCGCACACAGCCTCGTTCCGCTCTGCCGGTTTTACCTGTTTGACTGTGAAGTGAAAAGTTGGTCTTGGTAGTGTCGCCTATCGCGTAGTACAACTGCCCCGTGATCCTTGCGTAGTTACTGAGGTCACGTGCATGGCTTACGCTAGCCCTCCTTTGCTTGCCAGCCTTGTCTGCTGCACTAGGTGCAGTCCGTCCACGGGAGCTCGGGATTGCGCGGATGGCCTGACCAAAGACGAAAGCCATGTGTTGGGCTGGTGTTCCAACGTCTTTCCTCATACCAAGTTGGGATTCCATTGTGGATTTCAGGCCAACATGAACCCAAACGTTTTGTCCGGATTTCGTCCATTTGAGACGGTGATAGGTGTTAAAAAAACATGTGTGTCCGGCTTATGTTCGAGGCGCCCACCGCGACAACAAACCCCAAAAAGTGTCCGCTGCCCCCGCCCCAACCATAGCATGTCGTGGCCGCTCGCGCTCGCTCGCCGGGGCCGCCCGCCACGCCAGCCTGCAGCCGCGTTTCGCCGCCCGTCGTCGTGCCAGCCCGCACCGCGCCAGCGAGATCCGGCGCGAGGTCCGGCTCCGCCCAGCGCCGCGCCTCCGCCCACCCAGCCGCAGTGGCGCTAACCCGACTCATGAGCGGTCGCGCACAGCGCCCGCCAACCCGGCCCGGCGCGCCCGCCCCACCCAGCGCTCCGCCCGCCTAGGCGGCTCGAGCACCCCGCGCCACCGGCCGCGCCTCGCCCCCCTCGCTGCATCGCCGGAGATGTCGGTGCTCGTCCATGGGCAGAGAGAAAAAAGGAGGAGAGAGAGGTGAGGTTGACACATGGGCCCAGCCGGACATGCAGCGGACGAGGACGCCACAAAGTTGTCCGTTTTGTGTCCGCTTTCACCCCAAAGCCAGACCAAGTTTGGGCCGCGGATGGGGTGGAACAGGCAGAAAAATCAGATGGGATCCGCAGGTGGGTGCCGTTTTTTGTCCCTTTTACCCTAAACGGACATACCCGGACAGGATAGGGTCGTGCGGTGAAGTTGGGCCTCTACTCGCTTATGTTGTTTGGTGCTGCTGCAGCGGAAGCAGAGGGAGGATGAGAGAGACACAGCCAAGCAAAGGCGCCGGGTTCCCACGTTACAAAATACCAAGAACCTGTGAATATTTGCCATCACTTGCCCTGTCGTTTAAAATATAATCATCAGCCATCACTCTACATGCCATTGTTTTGTTTGTCCTCGTATATCCAGTCTAACAAACAATAAATTTGATGTCTGAAATGACTAGGAAGAACATTCCGTTTTTAATCTTGATGGCGACGATGCGGCCGTGGAGAATAATGTGTTCCTCACTCCGGTCCCATCGCATGACTTCTTCTTCGAAAGGCACTGAAGAGTGTGCGGAAAGCGTCTTGTGGAGGAGTTTGCCATCGGATGTTGCTTCATATGGCGACGATGGTTTCTTTAGTGTGGTTGTTGTTTTCGCATTGGGTTGCAGACTGCAGGCAGGCAGATCCGGTGTTCTTCATCGACTACGTCGACCGGAGACGACGGATCTAAGGCCCAAGGAGCACGGGGTTGAAACCCGGTTGACGCGCCACAGCGATAAGTGCTCTGTCATCTACGGCAGTGCTTTCTTCGGCTCACAAAGCAGTGATGCGATGGTGCTCTGACAGTTTTTTGGTTTGCGGTGCATGTCTTCTCCTCCGATGGCAATGTCAATGGTGTTGCTAGTGGTTGGTGGACGGCGACGATTTGGTTCAGCAATCGACTCCCTTAAAAGCCTATTTATAATTTTCCTTTATGTGAGGCGTTTTTTGTTTATGTGCCAAGATGGCTGTCCTCACTGATATTGTGCAGTGTGGTCCACATATGTTGTATTCTTAAACGTTTTGTAATGATGAATATGTGGTTTCAAAAAAAAAAACACAACCGCTATACAGCAGCGCACAGCGGAAGGACGGGACGCTCGTGCTGGTTGCCACGTCCGGTTCTTTATGATTGGTTCAAATTTCTTTTATAGGTTTTTTCTGATTTCTTGATTTCTCCTTTTCATTTTTTCTTCTGAAATTCCAGTTTATATTATTGTTTTCTCTGAGTTTAGGCTTTTTCGTCTTACCCATTTTTCTTTCTCCATTTTTTATTTGTGTCCCTGTTTTTCTGGATTTTTTCAATTTAATATTAACTAGTACATTTAACATCTTTTCAAATACATGAAACTTTTAAAGCAGGGAGAATTTTCTAAATTACAAGGACACTATATCTTAAACGCGCACACACTTTCTAAAATACATGAATATATTATTAAAAGTATGAATATTTGTCAAATTACATGGAGCACTTTCTAAAATTACATATTCTTAAGTGCGTCAATAGTTTTTTAAAAATCACATGAACATTTAAAGATGCCAACACTTTTTAAAATTTCTATTAGAATCTTTTCAAAATTCATGAGCACTTTTTCCTGATTGCATGAGTGCCTTTCTATAACACAAGAAACTTAAAAAACACATATTTTTAAATACACTAATATTTTTCAAAATATGGTAAAACATTTTAGTTTTTCACGATTTTTTATAAACATTCAGAAATATTTTTTAAAAGTCTACTGACAATTAGAAAAAACACAAACACATTTTTGAAATGTTACGATCATTTTATAAAAATACCTGAATATAATCTTAAATGATCTTAACATTAAAAAAATAAAATTAAAATGCAAAAAATAACATAAAAATCAAAAAAATATCCGGCCAAACCTGCACAAACGTGGCATGCAACAACGCGCACTCGATCACTCAGGGATGGTCACTTGATGTGCAGGCACAGCCAGAGCGCGCGCAGGCGGCACCGAGCTTCACTCACCGCATCAAGCAGTGATAGCAACAACCGATGTTTCCTCTGTAAATGTATTGCCCGCAGCGTCCTAATGGACGGCGCACTAGAAGAGATATTTTTCTTCTGCTCGTCAGGTTTTTTTTTTGAGGGGTAAAAACCTGCTTTATTCATCAAACTCCACATGAAGTGGGATACAAAGTTGGTCATGAGGAACACCATACCAGACATGGCGACCCGGACCTCTAGAAAGCGCAAATTTAGCTAAGCGATGTGCTTCATAGTTTGCAGCACGACTTTCGAAAGAAAAATTACAGGAAAAAGTAGGAGCTTTGATGTTGATCTCGTTGATGACAGCGCCATAATGCCCGCGTGCCCTTCTGTCGATATCTAGCATAGCCTGTCAACAGTCCGATGCCACGGTGAAGTGATGAATGCCCAGATCCTCTGCCAGGGCCAAAGCTTCACGACATGCTATTGCCTCCAAAGTAGGGGATCATAAACTCCTTCAACTACCAGTGTCGAGCTTCCAATGTAGTTGCCATCTTCATCTCTACAGACTGCTACCGCTGATCCCCCTCTCCTCACTCGAACACCCACATCAACATGGATTTTGTGGTGTCCCGGCGGGGGTTTTTTTGGTTTCGGGTGAACTGGTCGTGGGCCCGCGACACTTGTGCTCTGATTCTTGCCTGTATTTTGTATGACCGCCAGATCCTGCAGGTACCTCTCGATAAAGCCATGGGTTGCTTGAGGGCTCTGGAATATTGCTTCATGGATAGCTTTTCGCCGGGCATGCCATATGGACCAAAGGGTGACAGCCATTGTGATAAACTGTTCATGTGTCAGCAACCCCATTATTGTAAAAAGCCAGCTCTTCGCCTTTGGTTCACTATTAGACGTGATTTTATGTGTGATCTCTTCTTCCGCTAGTGCCCAAACGCTTCTCGACGATGTGCACTCAAGGAGAGAGTGCCTCCAAGAGTCCTGAACCCCACACAGGTCGCAGGTGCTTGAGGTGGCCATATGACGATGAGCTCGAACATCATTGGTCGGGAGTAAATGTTTAGATAGCCTCCATAGGAACATATGCATCTTCCCGGGGACTGCTGTTTTCCAGAGGTACTTCCACTCATCCTTTTCTGCCCTTGCGTTGGATGGACCAGCTTCTCCGTTTAACCACGCCTCCCTTCTCTGTTTGGTCGCCACAAGCATCTTGTATGCTGATTTAACGGTGAAGGAACCATGCATTTCATAATGCCAGGACCAGAAATCATCTAGATTGCGCGTGCAGAGAGGTATTCCAAGGATGATCTCTGCGTCCATATGCAAGAAGGTGCTTTGAACTAGTTCTCTGTTCCATGAAGCTGTAGCCCTGACAATCAACTCAGAAACCTTTGTGGGTGGGTTTTGAACACGACATCCAAGGGGCCGAAGAAACTCCTCCCGGGGCAGCCAGTTATGTTCCCATATAAGAGTGGTTTCGCCATTACCAATCCTTTTGACAAGACCCTGCTTTAGAACATCCCTTCCCTCGATCATAGCCCGCCATACTTGGCTCGGATGTCCTCCCAGTTCCGCTACAAGGATGTCACTTGCTGGGTAGTATATGCTCGTCAGGTGGGCCAACTAAGCTGGGTTTTCCATTTTGTGTGTATTCTGCCCGAAGGTCCTCTCGCTGAAGCGTCTCTACTAATCGGGCCGGCCCACTAGCACATACTAAATAGAAAAAGTACGAAGAAAATGACGGCGTGAGGGGATTCGCCGCGTCGTTTCGATTGAGCGTGGAGCTGCAAGCCACGGAGCACTTTTTCCTTATTGCATGAGTGCCTTTCTATAACACACGAACCTTTTTAAAAATATATATATTTTTAAATACACGAATATTTTTCAAAGATGGTATAACATTTTGGTTTTTCATGATTTTTTAGAACCATTCACATATATTTTTAAAAAGTCTACGAACAATTAGCAAAAGACACACAAACATATTTTTAAAATGTTATGATCATTTTATAAAAATACGTGAATACAATCTTATATTATCTTAACATTCAAAAAATAAAATCAAAATGCAACAAATAACATAAAAAGGAAAAGTAGATTCCGGACCGACCCGCATAAACGTGGCATGCCACAACATTCAATCGATCACTCCGGGAAGGTCGCTTGATGTGGCGGCACAGCCAGAGCGCGCACTGGCGGCACCGAGCTTCACTCCACGCCAACCAAAGCCCGCACAAGATCTGTCTCTCATAATACTATGTTATATAGCCATCGCATTGCTCAACAGAAGTTGGTTACACTCTTTTGCCAAAATACAAATCAGATAATGATGACAAATTCTCATATCACAGCATTACTTTCGAATGGTTCCTGACCAAGTTACATATATCTTTCTAGGAAAATAAAGGCTGCGGACTATTTCAGATTCACTAAAGTGCACATGAAAACTTAGTGATTCAAGGACCGGAGTGACACAAAATTTGTAGTATAAAGAACAAACCATTTTGGATGAACAAAGACGCTGCCATGAATTAAACATAAAGTTAGTCACATGAACAAAACCGTTGTGTGATTACTCTGCTTGTACGCAGCACCGTCCCGCTCTGCCGGTTCTACTTGTTTGACCGTGAAATGAAAAGTTGATCTCGGCGGTGTCGTAGTACTAGTGGTCACGTCCCGTATTGCCAGCCTTGCCTGCCCGAGTGCAGCAAAGGTGCAGTCCGTCCACGAGAGCCGGGGATTGCGCCCATGGCCGGGCAAAAGACAAAGCCATTTTTTTTGCGATAGAAAGAGAGTTTTATTCCATGTGCATAGGGTTATAATCAAGAGGCACCAAATCCTCGATACAAGGAGGGCTTCTTCCTAGCCATACAGCAGTAGTGAATTCCGTACGACTATACAAAGCCAACTGATGTGCTACTCTATTTTGCTCACACTTGATTTTTGAT